>CP141527.1:667500-2098135 GCA_035575875.1 Babesia gibsoni
TACAGTTTTCGCATTTTATAATCATTTTACCCTCATACTCACTGTAGCCTGTGTTACTATGATGCAGTATTTATGCAATTATTTGCCAATTAAATTCAAAACCTTAGCGGATTTGTGCCAACAAACAACGTCGCTACCACTCTTGACTGTAGGCCCATACAACAGCACATAGTGACAGCCAAATGACAATAATAAGCCATCAAATGTTTTGAATATCCAATACTATTTCATGATTTGTCATTTTCGCATGTCTTTCATGTATGTTTTCACTTTGTTTTTACTTTGTAAAAACGATGACTTTACGTGAAACACCCTTGTCTAATCCCTTAAACCTCTTCATTTGACAACGTATGTTGCTCATTTATGAAAGGGTTGCTGATGTATGTGGCTCTCTTATATCTTCCTTGTTGGAATGCGGCTCTATTAAACATTATGTGTTGCACCATTTTTTAACTCTCCCCTTAACAAACTACATTCTCAATGACGTTATTCTTCACTCATATCTACAATGACAACACGAGGTGCAGCATTATCCCATTACTGACATTCAATGAACACTTCTAATCCCCTTGTTCCTATTGAAACGTGAGTTATAGATCATGCTACCTGTACCATGGTCACATCATACGCCGAATGTTACAGTCAACACTAAAGTAAGAGTAAAGTCGTTAAATCCACAAATATGGGTCAAATAGTACTTACAACATCATAACTCTGTTTACAAGGGGGTATGATATAAAGAGTGCGGCAAGCGACACCTAGCTTACTAACATTTGTATAATTGTACTAATTATAGGCGAAGTAAGCCTTTCAACCATAAACGAAATCTAAGTCCCTAATAACATATTTAACGAAGTGTAAATACAATATTTCCTCATATTATACCGAATTACGGTGATTTCATGATGCACAGAGAAGAACTACGTACTTCGCATCATGCTTTAAACCTATAACAAACCATAATAAATATCAATATCTATGATACCACATTCCCGATGTATACCTCAAATGATAAAACCTTGCGCTATAGAACGCATTGTTGGACCTTTCAAAACAATACTAATCATACGTGAAGAAAGGCTTACAAGGTAATACTGTTGCTGTTGTTGTAAATAGTGGGGCAATTAAGAAAACTTACCCTTGCTATTCCTTTACCTAAAATCACTGGGATACACAGCAATGACACTAGAAAACAACCATTAGATGCCACAATTCGTGCTAGAGGCATCAAGCGATCAGGATTTACATGGGGTAGGTACAAAATCACAACGGAATATGGCATTCACTAAATTTGTTTCTACAGTACTCGCCCTTCCCCAGGGACGACTAATGCTCATATCTGGCCGAAGAAAAAGGAATGAAGTACCTCGTTAAACAGGTATCCTCATGAAACGATGACATGCGTGTCACCACTATGGCACTGGCTACCAAAGAATACATTCAGGGCGACCAACTTATAATATGGAAAAACCAATAGCGGATGAAAACACAACTTTTGCATAAAAGGATATCTTGTAAATAGTCAAAATACATTTACATCCATTGTGCATCATATGTGGAATGGACTATAAGTTAGAAGTGGCAAATTAGAGAAGTCAGTTCACGATACCATTGATGAATCTATTAAAATAGTTGGAATCATTCGTTTGAACTCCTCAAAGGACTGAGCTTCTGCCAGTTTTTGAAGTTTTATGGTATCTTCACCTTGGTGAACATGCTCCAGTTCATTTAGTTTCCTTTGTGCACTCTCCATTACCTGCATTAAAATCAAACCCCGGGATTGATGTTCTTACGTCTTTCGGAAATCTTGCGATGTCTGCCACATTTATGGCGTATGAATCCCTACATACTCCGTCCTTGATCTCATACAGGAAAACCATCTTCTTTGTCTCTTCAAGGAATTTTGCACTCACGTATTTGTTAACGACCCCCGAGTATTCTGCAAACTTATTTGTTTATGACTTTTCGCATTACCTGAAGCGATGTTTCCCATTTCGTGGAAATGAGTGGCGCAAAGACAGAAACACTTTGCCCTTTGTATCAGATCTACTACGATTGCCCATGCCAGACCGAACCCCTGAGCAAAATACATAGAAACGCTGCAAACATACATCATAGGTTGATGTACCTCTTCCAAGTTCATCAATAATGGCAAGAGAGTCTTCGTTGGCTGTTTTCAAAATTGCAGCTGCTTCTACCATTTCAGCCAAAAAGGTGGATACCCCCCTACATAAAATTGTAAAACATTATAATGGTAAAAAACCTCAATTGAATATCTGACGCGCCCACCCTACAAAGTATGTGCTTGAATACTGGGAGTTTAGCATGTGTACATGGTACGAAGGACCCAACTTGATTCATTACGGCAATGAGTCCCACCTGTTTACATCGAATATTGGATGATACATTTAGCAAACCAACCTGCCTAATGTATGTAGATTTACCTCCCATGTTTGGTCCAGTTGTTATATGCACTCTAGATGTTTCTCTCTTCATTACAAGATCATTTGGTACAAATACTCTAGTTGAAATGCCACACTCAACGAGTGGGTGCCTGGCTTCGACAAGATTGATCTCCTTGTTATCTGTGTCAATTACAGGCCTGACATAGTTTAAAGTTGTTGCCACCTCTGCAAATCCCACGAGAATATCCAATGTTGCAACCACATTGGCAAACCGTTCAACGAGGACCCAATATGTCGCTGCCACCTTGAATGCCCTGTTAATTAACGTGCTCTGGGCTTCTTCATATTCTGCGCTGGCATTGCTGAATTTTGTACAGAGAACGCGCAATTGAGGGGTAGTGAAAAGGAATTCATTCTTGTTTAGCCGAACCTTTTCTACGGTGATGCTTGTGCTTTCTGAACCTTGTAACAGATTCTGGTCTTTTCTGGGCACCCTGAATAGGAAGCCCATAGTATTGCACTCCACCAACTTTAAGTTACTTCCACGCCTTCCTTTGGTTGAGCCGTAATATATGTCATCCTCTATTTGTGCTCGGAGAGACTCCATTTCATCCCTAAGTTGGTCTAATCTGCTCCCTACCTTCAACAAAGTCTTGTCAAAGTTTCTGTTTAATACATAGTTTCTTCTCTCTGCCTCTTTCAAGTCCACAGTCTTTTCGATCAATCTCAGATATGTCTCAAATGTGGCCGCTATGTTCAACAATGGCTCCGTAAACATACGATTTACAGTGTCGGCATGTTTTCCCTCGTAAGGTACCAGCACAAACTGCACAAGCCTATTAACAGCTATGATACAGTCATGGAGCCTCACTAGATCCTCAAATGAGATAGGACTTTGTTTCTTTCCTAATTTGGAATTTCCTTCTACATTTCGCAATTTTACAACTATGGCATCGAGATCTGGAACCTTCCTTAGACATTCTGCTTGCATCACCTTGTAGAGATTATTCATGAATGCCTCAACGCAATCATGCCTTCTTTTGATTTCTTCCACGTCTGTAAGAGGTTGTGATATCCACATCCTCAAACGCCTAGCTCCGATAGACGTTCTGCACTTGTTTAGAAGGCCATATAAGGTGTTGTTGGACATATTACCTGCTGTTAAATGGGTGTTGCGTGGCTGCTGACCTACTCATGTCATTGGTGTTTGTAGGAAGGATAGACAGGGCTGCAAATGCCGCTCTATCCATGGAAAGGTAGTTGTCCAATCGGTATAGACCGAGGTGGAACTTATTCTTAAAGGTAGCATGTCGCATTAGGTCGAATGTATCGAATATGGACAGCAATGCCCTCATGGCAAGGTGAAGGGAAAGCAGCTTAATGTGATTCCTGATATGATCATCCGCTAAAAGAAGAAACTCCAGATTGTTTTTGAGTTTCATATCTGCAGTTAAATGTAAAATGTGCGTCATATAAAACAACATACCTTCCGCAGCCGAAATGGTATCCTTCTGGTACGCATTATTATAGGTATGGTTTACACATCTAACATCACATAGTGACAATATATGCTTTATCCTCTTAATGTCCAAACTGTCTTTCGTCGTACAGAGTGTGCATAGCGTTGGTGCAACCTGAATGATGTTGTTGTCTAACACCTATGCCTTACCTGCAAAACAATAGACTCCAGGAGTGTATAGAATTCGTTGTCAGTTATCTCAGCGACATAAAGCGAAGAGTTTAGGATGTTGCATATAGCTACACCTACGCATTTCACAGACGACTTTTGTCTGCTGCATACTATAGACAATATGACAGTTTGCTTATATGATTCGTCACTGTTAAGCACTTCGATAGCACTATCATGTTCCATCTTAGAAGCACAGACTATATGAACAACTTGTAAATATGTATAAATTAGTTTTAGTGCATTATCTGGCATGCTAACCATTGGTGTGTAGGTACCACAAGCCCCAAACAATCAAGGTTTGGCATTGGTTAGGGTCCCTCCCCTAGATGGTAATAAGCCCCGATAACTTTTGTCATTCAATGCATCACTCTGTTTGTGAAATCCAGTGAAGCCTCCAACGTTTCTGAGCAAAATGTGGGCTTAAGACAACAACGACGCACCTGATGTTTGTGCTATTTAATGGTTTAATAGCGGACTGATCCCATCTGAATGACTTCATAACAAAGGTAGCTTGCTTTTTCGGAGAGCCAAAAAGAACTGGAGCTGCTACGGTGTTCATGGAAGTAGACATGGCACCAAAAGGATCAATGGATTTTATTGGCTTATCTTTGTCCTGTCCAAATATGACAGGGTTGGGATTTGAGAATAGGATGCCATCCATAAGGCTTCTCCTGTCTGTAGTGATAGTTTCAACTTGATTCTTTACAACAGGCTCACAAGCTGCAAAACATGTGAATAGGTAACGAATTGACTTACGTGTTTGTTTGTTTGCATTTAGAAGCTTAAACTCAACAAACTGCTGTAGCTCTTCGGTTTTCGTTAGGTTCTGCGACTTCTGATCCACATTTCTGAACTTCAAAAGTTTCTGTAGCTCTTCCTTGCTTATATGTCTCCTGGATTTTGCAGTCTCACCATTACCACCCTCTTCCTCGTCGGACGATTCGAAATCACTCAGATGCAGACCTTCTATGCCTCTTAGATTCTTGTTATTCTTTAGCTGCATGAGCAATTTCATTCTTCCCTCTCTCCTAGTCATCTCACGCTCACTTCTTTCCTTAAGAGGCATAAGTTTAGCTATCTCATTTTCCTCTTGCTTCTGCATATCAGCAAAAAACCTCTGTTTAGCGAGGTCTTCATCCTCTTGGTTTAACTTTTCCACCTCACCAATGAAGTCCTTCATTTCATTGGCAATTTCTGTGTCACTTTCAATATCGCTTTCCGTTTCTTCATCAGAGTGCTGCAGCCGTTCCTTGAGTAACTGAAGCTTCTTTTTTATATCTTCTGGGTCAGATAGGTTTTCATCTTCACTTTCTTCCGCTTCAACCTCGAACATGTTCTTTAGGAATTCTCGCATCTTGTATATCTTTTCTTTCTTTGATATTTTAGAAGCTTCTTGTTGTGGTTCTTCCTCTTTAGATACCTCAACATTATCCTCTTCGTTCACCTCCTTTTCTTCATCTGATTCCCTAAGGGACTCTTCATTGTTTGATTTTATAGGAGCGTAGTTGAGGTTAATAGCTTCGGGAATAAAATCATCATCAAGAATTCGTTTCCTCTTTCCAAGAATGGGTGCTTCTTGCAGTGCCTTCCTTTTTTGCATGACAGCAGACCTTTTCTGTGGCTCTCCTAATAATTCAGGTGAGCACTCAGGCAGGTGCTTGACTTTTTTCATTTTAGTATAGACGTAACGGAACAATTCAGTTAGCTTCATCTGTTTCATTCCACCTTGAACGATCTTCATTGGTTGTTCAGCATCTCTACCTCTATCTACCTGAGCATTTTCATCCATATTCTTTGATAGACCGTCTACGCCATTGCCCTGTATACCTACATTTTCAGAATCTGCATGAGATTGTTCCATTATCTTGCCAGTGACATCAGAGCGCGTAACTGGCTCTTCTGCATCCTTCTTCTCTTCTTCAGTAGATGAATCTGCGTCCTTCAAAGCAGTTGGCTCCACAGATATGGTAACATCACTATCCTGGGTAGGGACTTCTGAGAGTGTGATTACATTCTCATCAGTGAGAGGTATCTCCCTCACGATTGCACTGAACTCCTCTGCTGGTAGCTTCATTAAAGGATTGTCATTCAGCAGTATTGGCGCACCAAGAGAATTGTTTTTCCCTTCTACATTAGGTGGAACTACATGATCAGATTCTAAAACTACAGCTGTCTCCTTTACAGTTTCATCAGACCTTTTAACATCACTTTCTGATGGAGCTTGATCCAATTTTTCATCGCGGATCAGGTCACTGGCTTGTTCATTCTCCACATTCTTGTTATTTCTGGATGGCTGGTATTGCTTAATAACCCAGGGCAAAGACTTAGCCCCCACTGACCCCCCCAGTTTCTTCCATTTATTAGCATATAGAGGATCCTCCCAAGGTTGGGGGTTGATCTTGAACGATCCTCCAGGCTCTCCGGTTTTGGAGGCAGTCAATGTAATGAGTCCGTATGAAACAGCATGTTGTTGTCTAATCCCACCATTAAGCTTCTGATGAATAGATTTGTATTGCATGAGATAGTGATATGCGATACTCTTGCTGCTGACATTTTTTGGGGGGTTGACGTAAACCAATTTGCTCTTCTTACTGCTAGCATCGAATTCATTTTTATCAGGATTAGACCATTTAGGCCCCGTTCCAAATAACTTACATGCAGCCTCAAGTACCATAAGTGTGTTAATGGCATTCTTAGACTCATGATTCATTCGCCTGTTGCCGATTTTATCCAAAGCAAGATTAACGGTGTCTACGTCTTGTGTCGCAGTCTTTGCCTTCTTCCTTCTCAACTGTTCAAGAGCTTGCCAGCTGTTACCAGTTACGGAACCTTTGAATGAGATAGGATTCCTGGTCACATCTGCTGAATCATCCACGTTTAGAATGTTTGACATAGACATTCCCATTGCTTCTTGATAAAAACCATCTGGACCTTCCCCACTAATGCTCATCGCATGAGCCACCAGAGGATCACTAATCTCAGCATCGTTAGATATATTCATAGATTTGAAGCCATCAAATGACTGACTGCTATTGATATGCAACACGTTATTGTAGGAGTCAGCAGCCATGATCTTATCGCGTAAGAATGAATCCTGAATATCGCTTGAGTTCATAATTGCGTCATAAGTCGCAATACTAACAGTTGTATCTGACACTTTGTTTGAAGACTGTATATGTGCTTCTCTTTTCCGATGTAACCATTTGGTTGTAACTTTTTTGTCAAGAAGGTAAATGTTCTGGTCATGATTGACATTTTTGCCAAATAAAACCTTGTACTTATAACTCTTTGTTCTTTCAACGAGTTTCAGTTCCTCAGCCAATCCCATAATGAACCATAACTATGACACCATGACGTAATAAATAATTTGACATACCTGTTTCCTTGCTGCCTTGTAAGCTATCTTCTGCATTAACGCATACCTATTTAACTCCTCCAACAGAGGCACTAGCTTGATATTACTCCTGACATATTCCACGTAGTTCATGAGGCCCACCCTCTGTTCTGCGGAGACCCGGACTAAATTTGAGAGGATGTACTTTCCACTTTTAATATCAATAACTCTCCTGATAAGCAGTTATAAGATTATGAGAACGTAACTTACAGGAAAGAGGGATCCGTCTTATAGTCTATTGCTACCTTCTTCCTAGCCTCCTGGATGCGATGATTAACTATCTTCGTGTATGGTGACGATATGTCAAAGCTTGAAAGAATAGTTCTTCTCCCACCATTTGTGAGACTAAACAACCATTTGTCAACGGGTTCAACCTCCTCTGCTATTAAAGGATCAGTTTGGTGAGCAAACAGGATGTTGTTCTTGTTGATGTACATGGAGTGCATATCCTCTGGTATGATTTCCTTCAGACGATCCATAAGCCATTTTTCGATATCCTTCGGCTGCATAAGAGTTACTAATTTGTTCATTTAGGTACAACTTACAGAACGCTTCTTATCTTCAGAGGATTTTCTAGTCGGGTCAACAGATGAACTATGAGCCTG
This sequence comes from Babesia gibsoni, assembly GCA_035575875.1. NCBI lineage: Eukaryota > Apicomplexa > Aconoidasida > Piroplasmida > Babesiidae > Babesia > Babesia gibsoni. Next base: position 675,595 of record CP141527.1, read on the forward strand.
AGCGAAATCTGGAAGGGAAAGGAGCCTACGCACCTTTGGTTCATCTGGGAACAAGAATTCTTCATCCTTGAAGAGATCCTCTGGCGGCTTAATTGACTCTTCAGTTTCCATTTTGCTAGCCACAAAAATGACACAAACAAAACAATACTGAAGATATGGGTACTTGCTGGTACACTTGATGTATACTATGACACCAGAAGCCGTGCAATACTCGCTTTAAACAACCTTTATGGTCCTAAAACCAGTGCTTTCATCTTAGTTTAGAAGAATGCTTTCCTTGTGTGTGACTCAGCAATATGAAAACCTCATGTATTTCATATGTAGTATACACACCTTCATCACATTCTCATTGTATAAACAAATAAATAGATTTTAAGCGAAAATAGCTGCTTAAAGCTTTCCAGCAGGTGAGAGAAATGTGTATGGAGGAGGTTAACGTGTCTATGGAATAACAAGGATCATAGACAGGCGATACTAGCTACAAAAACAACAAGTGAAACACCATATACCAACACATAACTTATTACCCATTTTTCCGATATTCTTTCAAATGAGTTTATTGAGAAAGTGCCCGATGTTGTTTTCATAGGAGGGGTTGATGAATTCGGTGGTTGTACTACAAATGAAATCATTTTAGCATTTTCAGGGAAATAATGTGTGTGTTATGTGATTCTTATATGTAAACACAGGAGCGATTACAGCTGTGATGCTTCTCCTATGGCCATATTACATAAACCATGTTGCGCCGTTTACACTCATTATTATATCGCATTTCCTGGCCATATCTGCCACATGTAGTTCTACATAGACGGCTATACAAGCCAAGCGGCTTGCTATATTTTTCAAGCAATGATAAATCTGTAGCACCAAGTGCTAACAGTGGCCTTCCAGTTCCGAAGGACAATGAAGATAGGTATATTGCCGTTTTCACGTGCAAGATATGCAACCACCGCTCAGCCAAGTCCTTCTCTAAGGTATATGCATGTAATGAACAATTTACGTATCTGCAGAGAGCGTACAACCACGGCGTAGTATACGTGAAATGCGCAGGCTGCAACAATCGTAAGTAAACTGTAACAGCATGAAAGATAACTCAGTGCACCTCATCTCCGATCAATTAGGATGGTTTGGCGATGGAAAAGAGAATATAGAGGATATTCTTGCCAAAAAAGGAGAGGAGATTCACAAGGCAGAGCTAGGTAAGTACGTGTCTCTGTCACTATCTAGTGATTAGGGGAGGAGATACCCGAAGAAGACCTAAAATTGGTATCATCACTAAAAGGAAGCAAACATTTTGATTAAATTTTCAAGTTTCTTGCTGTGTAAATATGGGATGCTTTTTAGTAACGTCATCCCACGAATACCGTCCTCTAACAAGATCGGCTATAATATCACCAGCTTGTTCTGGTTCCACCCTGACCTGTTGCATAGAATCTCGCTCTCGGAGTGTAACAGTTCCGTCATTCACTGACTGGAAATCTATAGTTATAGCGAAAGGAATTCCAATTTCATCAGTTCTTGCATAGCGCCTTCCTATAGAAGCACCGGTGCTGTCAATTTTGTATGAAACCCCGAGGTCACTCAGATGTCTCTGCAATTTCGATATGACGGGGTTGAATACTTCCTTTGATGAGAGAGGTAATACGCAACATTTGGTAGGAGCCACTTGGGGTTTTAGTGCCAAGTATGTGCGCTCTTCTTGTTGGTTCTGAGCCGGTCTAATCTTGTAAGCATGCTCAAGTATGCAATATATAAGTCTTCCCATTCCAAAGGAGGGCTCAATAACGGATGGCGTGAACGTTTCTTCACAGACCACCGACTTGACCTTTTTGAAGGATACCATGTCTCTGGTCAATACAAATTCAAGCTCATTAGGTCCCTTAATAGTCGCCGTTCCCATTTCCTGGAGTTGCTGCTCCAACTTGCTAGCTTCTTCTGGTGACATGGAGTCAATAGCTTCAAGAACAATAGTATTTTTATCCTTAAACGTCTTCCCAATGAGTGGCCTATTATAAGTTGGCACAATCTTCTCCACAGTTATGGGTTCCGGATACCTTTGATTGGCATTAAGTTGTATGTTAGTAGCTTTGGAGTGCGCATTGAGGTCATATGCCATCCTATCAGCATGACCAACAACTTCTATCCAGCCGTAGGAGGTCAGTATTTCTGCATCCCAGCAATCACATGCATAGTGCGCCATTTCATCAGACATGTGTTGCCTGAACCTCAAACCTTCAGTAAAAATTCCACATTTATCAAGGAATAGCGATGTTCTTGCGAGGAAGTATCCAAGGGCCTCATTAGCAATGACGCCTTTATTGACGGCATCCTCAACGGTCATCTTAACCACTTCAGATGATCCCGTTTTCTGCGTAGATCTTGGTAGGAGATTTAGAACTACATGCTTGAACTCATCATATTTTGCATGTTTCTTGTTTTGTGGGTGCACGAAATACTCAATTTCAGCCATGAGGAATTCACGTACCCTCAGCAGTCCATTTCTTGGGCTGATCTCATTTCTGAATCCCAAACCTATTTGAGCAGCTGCGAATGGCATCTTTCCTCCATTGGATTCTAGAAGCCTCACAAAATTAACGAATATACCTTGGGCAGTTTCTGGCCTAAGGTAAACGACTGAACTGGTCCCGCCTTTCATGTCCTTCTTTGGACCGATTGTGGTCTCGAACATAAGATTGAAAGGAAAGGGCTTGGACAGTTGGTTTCCAATTGGCGACTTAATCTGGTTTTCCTCTATAAACCTTTCAACTTCTTCCATTCCCATGTTTCCAATTAGGTTCCTTAGCTTCTCAAGCTCCTCCTTACCTAGTTTCAGCAGTGATTCGTTTTTGGTGTTCACATTCCCTGCCACAGTTTTGCCTTCTATAGCACAAATAACTGAATCAATGACATCTTCTAGGTACTTGTCAGCTCTGTAGCATTCTCCATTTGCTAAGTCTGTTACCATGAGGTCAGTAAACCTGTCTACATGTCCAGAGGCCTTTAGCACACCGTACGGTGTAATACAGGGGCATGATACCTCCAGCATTTCATCGAATACTACAAAGTGTTGCCTCCACAATGACTCTAGCTCTGCCTTCAGCGCACATCCTGGAGGGCCATAGTCAAAAAGCCCAGCGGCTCCTCCGTATATCTCGAAGGAGTTAGTGTAGAAGAATCTTCTCTTAAGGAGGTTCTCACATTGGGCTTTGTTCTTCTTGAGAAGTTCTGCTAGTTGTTTTGAATCCATCTGATCGACGTTATTTTGGTGTTCTTCCAATGCTCTGCTTCCGTGTAAATAACTCCTGGATTTCTTGTGCTTGGGGCGGCTTCCACTCAAGGTTGTTGAAGACAAGAGGTCATTTTTGGCAGATAAGGAGTGAAAAGCAAGGGTTCTCAGTCGATCTAGTCTCGTACTTATACGCTTTGTGGCAGGGCTTCTCAATCCGTTGATAGAGAACTTAGTTGTAGCGCATAAAAGATATAGAGCATATACGGACGATACATTCAACATTAACCACACTATTTGAAGAAACAGGGAAGTATGCGAAATATATATTAAGGGTCGTTATGGAAGGCAGGCTTGTGGAGCACATATACACATCTGTGATAAATGGTATTCAGACTAATATTTAAGGTTATAATTTAAAAGGGAGAAATAAAGGTTACAAGGCAGTCGTCGTCAACCTAATCGGTGGGAACCTAATACTTAAACCAGTCCTTCACTTTTTTGTAACCTCGCAAAGATGGTAATGCGCCTGTTGGCCGTTTCGTCCAACAGGGACCACTTGGATAAGCACATGAGCTATGCTCTGTCTCTGAATATACGTGGATCCGTCGCCTCATCGCTGCTGAAGCTGGACAACGCACTATCCCCTATGATAACGGGGCGCGATTCAATGCATCAGAACTATGATTTTCTGGAGTTGGGTATGATAGAAAGTCAAGAAATAGAGGAATCATCATATGACTTGATTCTGGCTGTAGTTGCTGTTGACTTTTGTGCCAAAGGCGAAGATGCAGCAACAATCCTCGAAAAGTTACACGACGGTCTAAAAGCGAACGGTACATTGAACATTTTAATTCCATCGGAGACTTCGAATGTAAGTTGAGCATGTGTAAACTTCACAATATTTAGGAAGCGACTTTGATAAAGGAGTGCATGTACAACGGATTGATAGAGGTGAACTCACAGGAGTACGACAAGTATAAATTGATTACTTGCAAACGTCCAAACTGGCAGCCCACAAAGGTGACTACAGCAGATTCTTCCATACCAGTAGCGTCGTTGGACAGCTATACATCATCGGCACCAGCCCCGGAATCATGCAGCACCAAACCCCGTGCATGTGCCAACTGCACGTGTGGCCGCGCTGAACGCGAGAAGGCGGAGGCTGCAAAGTTGGCGTCAGATGTGGATGCGCCCACATCGTCATGCGGAAACTGTTACCTAGGTGACGCTTTTCGTTGTGCTAGCTGTCCATATCGTGGCTTACCAGCGTTTAAACCAGGTGAAAAGGTATTGCTTGAATGAAGTATTAATACCTTTTCATCGAGTCAGATATAAATAAAATTCCACAAAGAACTAGTGTACTTTAAGGAAATTACAAAAATATTATTACATGTTTACTCCTGGATATTTTCGTACTGCGGCCATATGAAGGCCTGGAGTTCATTCGCATACTTGTAGTAGATGGTATGCGGAGTGTTATACCTTCTGCAGTTGTCAAACATGCGTTTCAGTTCTTCTCCGAATTGTTGCTTAGTTTTGTATTCCCCGTTTTTGGCCTTCTTCTTCATAGTTGAAATATCGGTGGGATTCTTGATGATATCGTAGTAGTCTGGTGCCTCTGACTGCTTCACTGGCTTCCTGAATGGCCATGAACTCTGTTGTTTTTCAAGGTTATTCAGGAGTTCCAATATAATCACCTTTAGTGTCTTCTTGCTAGCCTCTGGGTCTTCTGGGTTTACCAAGGAGTCGATGTTATGCTTGCCACCAGGGCCAGCTGGCTCATCTGTCCACCCAGCTTCCAGTAATCCTGGTATTTCCGAAGGCTTGAGTGTACCACCGGGGTTTTCTTTGAAGAAGGTCAAACCATCGTAAACCTTTTGGGGTTTGATGGCCTCTATGCACTGCGATATGATTGCCTTTTGCTTGCCCAGCATGTCACTCAATCTGAGATAATTAATGTTAGGGGATATGTAGCATTCCATTAGGGTACCTCCATCATAATCCTTGATGTATCCAAACCACCTTTCCTTGGGCATTGTGATTTTTTGGGAGAAGCCCTGTTTCCTGAAGTAGCCTATAGCGAAGTTATCCGCATAGGTTAAGAAGTATTCTATATTGGACTTTTTTACATGCTCTTTTAGATGGTTCATAATACGTGTGCCGTATCCCTTTACTTGTTCCGTAGATTTGACGGCCAGGAAGGCGATTTCCGCGAATCTTTGTTCAAAGTATGGCCTGAAGCATATCCCACCTATGACTTCACCCTTCTTTAACAGGCAGAAAGTGTAGTGATTCCTGTCAAAGACAAGTCTAACTATGTACTCTCTGGGCATTTTTGGGAGCTGCCTGGAAAAAATGTTCTTAACCGTTACCAGTTTGATGAGGTGCCCAGGTTCTCTGTCGTTAGTTATGCAATCGAATGATATGATTCCAAGGTCTTCCTCCCTTGCGCCTCCAGCATCCCTGTGTAGGAAGCCCAGCCCAGTTTCTGATGGCAGCAACGACTGAAGTTGGTAACCGTCAGCACTGCTCATGGTCCCAATGGTCCTTGCCTGCTGGTCCGATAACCCACATTCTTTACAAAGCAGGGTGATAATCATATCAGAGTGGATCTTAAATACAGTCTTTTCCAACTCAGACCTGACCCTGTCAGCATTAATTATTAAAAGAGATTTGAGGAAGTCGGCACAAAAGTAGTCACAGAGATTAATACCTAAGGGCGATTGCCGCTTTAGGAAGTTCTTCCACTTGGCATATATATGTTCATAGTTCTTATCCATGAAAGTCTCTGCATCGTTTGACTTTAGCCAATCCTGGAGATGCTCGTCGTTAAAACTCTTCCTTGCCTCCGGCGTGAGCAACTGCTGGTATCCAATAATAGCGCATATACTTTTAACAAGTACTGCACATCCATCTGTGTCGGCATCAGCCAACATGCGGCGAAGTTCGACAAGGCCCTTTCGCTTTCCCTCTGGGACCCTCTCCAAGGAGAAGTTAACTAGCTGGGCCACACTAGATCCATTTAGAACTAGATGTGAAAGAGACGATTTATTGCCTATATCCTTGATGCCTCCCTGGGTGCCAATATAGGGATCTGGCCTTAACTTGCAATCATTCACGTAGAGGTTGATCACGTTGTGAACGATTGCCGTGATTGACTTGGCACTGGCGACACCTTCTTCTGGAGGAACCATTTTGCATCTATATGTACATTTGCATTTTTGCTAGAATGGCTCAAAGGAATTTGAGGTCGTGATATGAACGACGCCTGTGTTAACTCTTCCCTACTCCTACACGCGGAGATAGATACATTGCATCAAAGCCCCCTGTATATTGCGATTTACAACAACAAGAATTTAAAATGACAGTCACAAAATAGAGTAAGGCGCCATGGTGACGTGCATCCGCATCTACCTCCGTGATGCCTCACAAGGGGCGAAGGCAACAAGTGTATAAGTGTCTACAGTAAACTTTAAAGGAAAATTAAACAGCAAGTTATTGTTAGGTAACCTTTCTGTAAATTTTACATATTTGGTGTACGCTAAGAGTCGGCTCCAAGTCAGTCATGCTAGTATCCATATCCATAAGTTCGTTCTCGATGCATATGTCTATGAGATCATTTATATGCTTCCTTCTATCAGCGGAATCTTGTCCAGCAGTGGAATCTGCAGTTTCGTTGCCTTTAATGCTCATAGAAGAGCCGTAGCTAGAGTTTGCCAGATGAGGTATTCCTGATTCCGGTCCTATAGCGTCGTATCCTCCTATATATTTCCGGAGTTTGACGTAAATGTCATTGCACAGGTGCTCCTTAACTTCTTCTGGGTAGGTCTGTTCAACAATCATAAGGAATGGTTTGAATTTGTTGTGGCCCTTGTCTACAATTCTGTCGTTAACCTTATTGGGGAAATCCATATCAGCCATGTCGTTGACAAACATCCATTGGTAAATAAGGAAGTCGTTCAAACCCAGTGCATACGCCACATCTACAATCTTCAGCGCCCCCTTGAGCAAAGTATAGCGATGAGATCCATCAACGGCTTCATCCTTGGCCAGCATTTCAGGGGAAACGCTTGCCCTTTCAAGCGTTGGTGAATGATGGAAGAAATCTCCTTCTTTAAGTGCACGATTCTCCCTATCAAACACCTTTATTAGTTCCGAAAGAAGCACTGGCCACAAAACCGTTAGATATTTCTGTGACATTTTTACGAGCAATACCCTCATAACCAAAAGTGTTTTTGCACGCAAGTTGTCGTCATCAAAAGCCCTGCAGGTATCCGTTAACCTTTCTATGATGGTTGCGATATGCGATGCAAACATGTCATTACGACATGCATATAACACAAATGCCAATCTTTTCAGATACCTAACGCGGGACTGTATGTTGATAATCCTGCTTGTGAATACATTGGTGTGAGGAGGGTTCGTGAAAAGGTCCAGTTTGATTAATCTATCAACAATACCCCTGCACGCATCATCAGCCACTTGTCTGAATATTTGAACGAGGCACTTGAACGTTCTGCGATCTACCTTGAAACAGTCAGGGGCGTTTATATAATCGATGACGAATCGCTTGATACACTGCAATGACCCTTCATATAGATTGAAGGGTAGATTTCTCAACAACAGCAGCAGGAGATACCGATAAGCAAGTGGTTGTTCTGTCTTATCCTGCAAAATAGGAAGGATATAAGAAGAAAGACTGTCCCAAAGAATGTTATATAAAACGTTGGCTATGGCAGTTCTCCTACTCAACTGCACCGTTTCATATCCGAAAACAATGAGTTGAGCGAGGGCATTTTTGCACACGCAATCCATATAGTCAATGGTCTTCCTTCTGGATGTGTTGGGGGCTGTACCACTTTGCATGGCGGCAATGGCTGCAGCAGTCCCGCCTCCCGTTAGAACGGATTCCCTAGGATCCACATGCTCATAGTAGTAGTAATTAATCATGTAAACATGAGGGGGTAGTGGAGGTTCCAAGTCGTAAAGCTTTGGTGGTAGCCAGGAACATACCTTGTGTACATATAACCCAACGCTCTGGTATATAATTACAGTCATAAGCTCACCCAACAGCCTCTTCATTACCTTTCCAACCACATTGACATCCTTAGTTGGATGCGACTTATCAAAGTTGCATATAATTTGGAGACACCAGAGCATCACCACGGGTTGTCTTGGGTTGTTGAGAACAAAGGAAATAAATCTCCTAAGGGCCTCAAAGGTGGCGTCAATATCTTTCTTAACTGTCATTGGTAGGTCTGACACGGCGTATATGAACTCACATACGGCGCTGTCCCTGACTGTGCAGCTAAGCAAATGGTACCCCTTTCCTTGTTTATACTTGGCTGACTTGGCAAACGGCTCCAGCATATCAACAACGTACGATATAAGTTTATATCTAGGGAAGCGTGGTATTGCACTCAAACAATCCAATAATTCCATTTTCACATGGCGACTGATATTTGTATTTTCATACTTGTCCCACACCACCAAGCAACCCTCAGCGAAGTGGTACGGCAGGAATTTGTAGAGCAATATGAACCCTTGCAATATTTCATTGTATATACTATACAATGACATAACAATATCCAGATGAACAGAATCAGTGTTTGGTGATTCAACTTTGTAGTTGTCAGACGAAGGTAGGACCGAAAAACTTGGTGTTTTGAAACCCGAGGGCATATTTGTACCAGTCTCAGCAGGATTGCTGTTCGACTGTACATTATTTCGAGTCTTCAGCCACAATAGACACTGGATACATATATCGACGACCTGTGATATTTCAAAAGCAAGAGACTCATCATCATTTACTGGTGAGCCTATCTTTGCTTTGGATGAGAAGCTGAATAGCTGCCAACCACTTTCGTTTGTTTCTTCCGGAGCGTTTTTATCTATAAAACTCAGTATAGAAGAGAGACTGTAGGAAGAGATGGAGTGGTCATTATGGAACCTCTCCATATTTTTAAGGTCTACCTTGAAGCCACCCAATTTGCTTGCTATGTAACCAAGAATGGCAAATATTCCTTTCATATATTGCGATACAGTGTTAATTTTAATCCAATCCTTTCCTTGACCCAGATGATTGCAAAAGTGCTTTATGAAGGTGGAAGAGTAACTGATTGTCTTTTGTCCCCCGAGATACTTTAGAGTGTACAAGCAGAAATCGATGTAGGACTGAAGGAGGTGTGAGCGACCAGCCTTCGCCGTATGAAATATACATGATTCCAAAATATGAATGAATAAGGCATCTTGAGATAATGTCTTCAGTTTACCGGCATATTTCATCTTGAGTGACACCACATTAATGATATATACCCTAGGCAAAGTTGGAACTTTCTTGCTAAAGGGATCACTGGCAGCAGCCATTAAATTATCCCCGACATTAAAGTCGTTAACAGAAGGAGTATCATTATGCAGCGGGGCACTTTCCCTGTGTACGTTTACACCTGACCTCCATGCACGTTGCCTATGTGGATCCATCCCGGAATGGTTAACATCATCCTCAAGTATATCACCATTCATTATTTCGTCTTGTTCAATATCAAGCTCCTGTAGCTTTTGAGCAATAACATCCGTATCAGTGGACTTAGTTCTATGTTTAAAGGTTGAAGCTACACTCTTCAGATAGTCTCCGATGGAATCTTTTAGACTGGCTGTTGGATCACTAGAAGATTGTGACTCAACATGACACCTGTCTAGAACAACCTTTAGTAAATACAGCAGTTGCGTTTGTATAATGGCCTCATCTTTCAGATGGAAGTGATAGAGTAAGCACAACAGAGGCCTGGATATGAGGCATGCCACTTCCTTTGCACGGCTTGCTGGTTGTATAGTAGACAGGAAGAGCTTCATAAAGTCAATTGCAGTGCACCTGAAAAGCATGGTGTTTTCGTGAAGAGCGTGCCCATTTTCTTCGCCCATAGATTCATAAGAGGAATTCGTGAAAGCCATATGCTCCTCGACTGTAGTTAAACACAACAAAGAGGAGACGTCAATGTCGAGGCATATATATTTTAGAGTTAAAATAACAATAAGGTCGATGTAGTCGTAAATACACGCATCCTCATATGATATTCCATGGGGGTCGAATATTCTTGGGAAAGTCACCGAGTGGCTAGTTGCCGACCCCCTTTTACGTGCGAATTCTCCACCAGACATTCTCTCCTTACCTTTGCTCATTCTTTCGGCCACCATTGACTTCTTATAAGACCTATAAGATGCCCCTGATTCCAGCATCTTCGAATGTGTCTCTTTCCCTTGAACTAGTTCCACAAGATACAGAGAAGCTTGGCATTTCTGCATAAGATCCACCAATACAGGACCCTCACGACTAACAATATACGACAGATGCCTAAACATTCTCAGCACTTCAACGATAGATGAGCTGTAGGACTCTGAATTAAATGTATCCAATGACACCAGGGCCTTGAGTATAGGGTTTATCAGATTGGGCAGTATCGCTACAGACTCAGACAAAAACGAACAAGAGTAATATCTCAGCTTCGGATCAGATTCTTCCACACTATCCAGGATGCAAGAGACAACACGGGGAAACAACTCTTCCATTGGAGCATGTATATATCCGAAACGCCACAGTACACCAAACCTTAGCATTGCCCTCACCTTGATATTAACGTCTGGATTCATAAGATCAGCAATAATGATCTTTTCTGTTTGATCTTTCGACAAAGGCATAGTCTTGTTCAACTGTATCAAAAGGAGGACAATTTCAGAGTGACTAGCGGCGTGTGTTTCATCTAGAGAATTCCATAAACGGTTTATGATGTTCTTCAAATGTACAGCCTTTTCTTCTACGTAGTTGTAGAGGTCTGCTTTGTTTGGAAGTCTCAACAGCTCAATAAAAATTCGGATACCCCTACAGAAAAGCTGTGCATTTTTTGAAACTGTACAAGTCAAGAGACTTTGCATCCAATTATCCAAATGAAATTTGCCTTGAGTAGGGGCTTTTGTCTTTTTAGGATAGTTCGATGGGGCCGCACTGCTTGTAGACAACACCGAATCACTCCTGAATAGTGCACTGAGCCTGTACGAGTCAAAAGCCGTTGCTCCCAATGTAACCTTTCCAGGTAAATAGGTATCACCAAGCTCATCACCCTCCATCCCCTCCATTTGATGTGTGAATGAGTCATCCTTCGTCAGAGCCTTTGTAAGTGGGACGGTTTCCATGTAAGCTTCTACGGCCACAACTCTCACAACTAGGTCGTTTAACACATCAATAGTTTGCAGTTCATATGCTGAAAGAGACTCAGCCCTCTTCTCGAAGTAAATCAATGCGTCATTGTAGAAGGTGTCAAGATACCTGGATATGTTTTTGTTGCACGATTCCTGGTACTTCATCAGCATATGCATCATATCATTCTCCTCCTCATCAAGTTCTATGGCATCATAGTACTGTGTGAAATTTCCCTCTCCTCGTATGATTGCTTCTACCCTAGATAAGATGCTGGAGACGTACATGATGATATTGTTGATGAGCTTAACATTCTCCTTTACTTTAAAGCGAAGCAAATGCTCCAGCGAGTTATTCATAAGCATGAACAGACCGCAAAGCACATCTGCAAGCATAAGCTGATTGGATACCTCGTCAAGGTAGACACTGCTGAGTTCAAGCAAATCGTCCCACACACTCTTGCTGTTGCAGGCATTGGACGCCGCGGTCTGCTTGTACTCACTAACGATAGACTCAAAGATGACAATGGTGGGAGTGAGACTCGGGTCGAATATGAGTCTTGCACTCTCTATTATACTAGCTCTCCATTCCTCCTCTTCCCGTTCCTTACATATGTACTTCAGGATAGGGATACAGAGTGCAGGCATGAGTTTGTCAGTAATACCCTTTAGATCAGAATCAGATATGAATGATAGAATAATTTTGATGGGTATTAGAACCTCCTCCAAACTCTTTCCCTTTTCCATAAGAAGATCCTTGAGGGCGTTGATAAGATTGTCCTTTGAGTGCTTTGTGAAGTAAGTGAGGTCCATATAATCGGTTGGTGTATTGTAGTCGTTTGTTGCATTGAAGATCCAGTGATACAGTCTCCTATTCAGTGACCAATTCCGCTTTGTAAGAAGCTTAAGGCAATGACGACATAGCTTGGACTTATCAGCGTTGCTCAGTATATTTGAATCGAATGGAAAATGCTTAATCAACATATTGATCATTTCCCTCAACACAAGTAGAGAGTCGTCCTCTGTGGTTGCCTCCAAACTCTTCATCACCAGCGCATTGCGATGTGGTACGAGGATCTCAATCCTCTCTGGTGGCAGCATAGGAAGAGCTGGTGCAAGCTTGTTTGCGATAACCATTAGAGTGGAAATCCTAATCTTGTTTGCATTTAGTAGGATAAGCCAAAGAGCTCGCATGTAGCTCTTTTCAGAGACGCAGTCACAGACGCGCTCGAGGACTCTGTAGACTTGTTCATAGCTCTCAGATTTGTCATCGTCCAGTCCGGGTAGTATTGATATGAGCAACCCGATGAGACAAGGAAGCAGTTTGGTTCCTAGTGGAATATAGTACTGTTCAATGAGATTTAAAAAAATCGGTTTGACCGATGAGGTGCTGTAGGGGAAGAATGGAAAGAGACCACTGCTAAAAAGCGCAAGGTTTTGCGCAAGCCCCTCAGGACCAGTCTTTTCCAATATGGAGCCATAAACCTCGAGAGCCCTAGCATGTATTCCACTTGGCAATTGAGGGTTCAGACACTGAGCAAGTCTCTTACATATGGTTTCCTTCTGCGGTATCTCACATATTGAAGAATGCTTAATGCTGCGATGCAATCTGATCAAGCAGTTCATCAAATCAGCCCATTCCTTCGGTTTTTCGAATTGGAGGAGGATGTGCTGGATTTCAGCGTCGAACTTCCTTCTTTCGTTCCATGGCTGAGTTTCGCCAATGGACGAGCTGGTCAAGGTTTCCCCTGACATTTTACAGTGTATATGTCACAATCGAAATACCAAGATTTGCGTTAATCGCCGTTGCTGACGGCTTTAGTCTTCTCGAAAAGGAAGGAAACATAAAACAGTGACACAAGGGTGAGCTCCATTAGAGCTCCTCTGGTATTATATCACTTGACCGCGGCGCATCTCAATCACTTACGGGAGATGCAACCTTTGATTTTCCCGGTCTCACAAATTGGACCCCGTTCCCATGGAAGATAGCGCATATCTTTCTCTGAACTTGAGACGGAGAGAGTCACAGAGTCAGACATAGGATTTCACGTGTATTCCACAAAAGAATTGTGGAAAGAATTATTAGAACAAATTTTTTATTGTGACAGATATACTTATTCTGGTGTGATACGGATAATCTCTGCATGAGGAGCGCAAAGGGGATGCCTCAGGTGGATTTACATCTGTAAGACATAAAGTCAGGATCAATTGGATTGACGCATAATCACAAAATAATGACGTATTACAGTCACAGAAGCGTGAAATAAAGGCAGCAGCATTATATTTCCACATTTTAAGATCGACGGGGCTACATCATCTGTGTCGTATTCGGTTAGACGGAGCAACTGCCACATTAAGATATATAGACAGTCTATAAAGCGTTGATCACGGTTTGATATGTAGCAATTGACTACCTTGTATCGTTCATTGCTTTTCATAAATAGGGTCGACGGCCACTCTGACATATGCCGCCAAGGTATGATCTTCCGCAAAGATGCACGGCGATAATTTACGTGAATATCGCGTCATTGATGTGAAATGTGGTTTCAAATGTGATTCACACAGTTATAAATGAGTGATACAACTATTAATAAGTTGGCATGTCATAGCACCTGTTAATGCAACTGCTGTTGCCACTGTCACTATAGCTAGACAATTGGTTATTGATGCAATTCAATGCTTTTGCCGTCATGGTGATGATTGCAGAAGCGTTCATGAGACAATTAGATGTGGCCTCACATCTACATATTGAGCACTAATGAGTCAGCAGTGTGGTCGGACAGAAAACAGTGTTATTAACACTTGCTAATGGTAACACAGCACATACACTGAACAAAGTAAAGGGTTATAAAGCTGTTATCCTCTAAATAGGTTATATGGAACACATTGAAAAAGGTGGATAAGTGGCCTACATAAAAGAGTGATACATTCCTCACAGGGAATTTGTGTCTTATTATATGATACCTTACCAAACGAAATAGATAGTTACATTCATCAGCATGTGTTTCTTCGATTTAGATGTTTGGGAAGACGAGAGCCAAAGAGTTACAACATATCACAGCACTGTTGGGTCGTCATGAAGCCTTACTACGTCCAAGCATACCTACATGTTATATTGACCGTGTACTCAAAAATCAGACATAATAATTAACCAGGGTTTTCAAAGTTTCGTTTTTAGGCTATGGAAGCAATAGATCAAGAGATATGATGATTAAACTGTCAACATTAGTACTGTCCATCCATCTTCCTTTATCAACTGGTTATAAATGGAGTGATAGCAGATGACATCAAATGCATTAATCACGTCTTACGTCCATAAGTCAACTGATTATTCACGCCTGGGTGTTGATTTAGCAGAAATTGCGTCAATATTCGGGTATATACTGACTAATCCATCTACCTCATTTTTCTGAGAATATTTTTCACACCTATTTTACCTACCTCATCCACCAGCAAAACATTTGCCTCACCTCCTACCGCTTCGTGAATCCCACGAGGGGAAGAGAATCCCATAACTGTCATGCTGTTACTCTGCGAGTGAATATGACGGTTCGTTTCCCCACGGGTTTGGTTGGAATCCTCACGAATACTCATGGATATATGTGGACTACTCTGGTGGCTGTTTCGTGTTCGGCTTCCACTAGGCATTCTCTCACCCTCAGTAAATTTTAGTATTTGTTCGTTGTGAAGGTTCTTCTCACCAAATGAGGTGCTGATACGTTCCATTGTCGGCGCCGTTGCAACCTTTTGCATTACCTTGTCACTCTGCATAACACTTTCGTATAGTCTACGTTCATCATCTGATGATTTCACGCTTACTTCTCTTTTTGTAGCATTTGAAGTGGCAATGGAATCCTTTTTGATGGGCGTGTTGTTAGGGACGCCTGGAGCATCATGCTCACCATGCCTCACAGAGCCCCGATTAAGCTCAAAGTCGTTGTAATTGACGTTGTCGACCTCTTGGTACATTTCTGACTTTTTAACCTTCAATACAGGTATTCTACGCTCTTTGACTATGGGAAGGGGGACCTCGACAATTCTTTCCTTCTTAACGTAATGTGGGACATTGACCTCCTTTTCCACATATCTAATCTCTGGAACCTCAACGATCTTTTCTTCCTCAACAACCTTATCAACCTTGACAATCTTCTCCACAATCACTGGTCTCTTCACCTCCTTGATCTTGTATTGGAAGACAGGCTTAGGCACCTCCACAAACTTGTCAACGTATTGTATGTAGGGCACGTTTACTACCTTCTCTTGTATTTCTTCCACCATGACTTCCACTATGCGTTCCTTCCTGATGGGCTTCAGTATGATTGACCTGTTTCCTTCAATGGGACCCCTGTGAATAGGGTCAACATTTTCACTCTCGCAACAGCACATGCAGCAAAAGCAGCACAGATTGCAAGGGTTATATCTACTTTTGGTGGTCCTATATACCCTACTTTGAGGGGTTAATTGTTGTGGGACATGCTGAGCCACCACTTGCTTCCCTTCCATTATCATAGGGCTGATGCTATGGGCTTCCTGCATTGTTTGAGTCTGCCTATGGCCTTTGTACCCTGAAATGTGCAAATTATCAATGGCGTTATAGTTAGCTTGTTCGGCTTGAGTCGACATTTGAGCTTGGGGGTGAATAAGGTTTTGCATCTCAGGGCTGCTTTGTTCGCAGGGTTCCTGGGGCGCCTCTCTAAGGGCCAGTGAATTAGTGAAAAGTATCTTTGAAACAGGTTGCGTGTCCAGCTGGGTCACTATGCTATCGTTACGTTTCCCCACTCTGCGCTGAATGGGTGACTTGTTTATAGGGGCTGGAGTGGCGTTTCTTAAATCACGTAAGCTATAAGAGGCCTGTAGGACTATTGGTTTTCTACGCTTAAAGTCAGCATCTGAGTTCAGTTGGGATGTTATTTTATCACCTGCGTCACAACAACAGTTAGTGATAATGCTGCACACCTCTAACATTTTGATTGATGATGCTGTTATCTGTAGCTGGCTCGTGCAGTCAACGTTCACCATTGCTCTGAATGTGACTTTTGGTACCACGAGGAACGTGCTGTTTTAGGTTAGTTGGTTGAGAATGCCGTTGCATGTTGCATGAATGACTTTGCAAGAAACGGGTATGCATTCCCTCTTGTGCATATCATCATCCCTCATGAGCAATCAGGAGGAGCACAGTGGCTCCTACCTCCTGCAAAACTGAATACATTACAGAAGTGTTTACCACAAACGGGCAATGAAAGTCGTTTTCCCAAATAAAATACAGATGGAAGGACACGTTCTTCTTAGGGTACACATTCGTGTAGTGCCGCACACCTTCGAACAGTGCGCGCCTTCCTAGCAAAACCTGTAATAAAGAGATATAAGAGCAGCTAAACACAATGCTTAAGCAATAGTAAGGTGATAATGTAGCGTGGAAGAAGCAGATATCACAAATAACAGAGGTTGTGAGTTTTAGACAGGGTAACAACCTTGCGGCTGCATCCTGTAATGTTGTTACCTTGGCAGCGTAAAACTAGCACCTTCTCACATCTAACAACTACCTATTACTTTTTTGTGTACACATACTGGCTGTTTTTAACACTTTACTCATTAGATGTCGTGTCTTCTCTGAGTGCCAGTAACAGATCCTTTAGATGGAAGAGGCTGTCCAATCAGGCCTTAAATGAATGTTTATCAACGGTGAAAAGGCCCATAGAAGTCAGACGAAGTTTCAGCATAGCACTAAAAAATGGAGGTGGAAGTGGAAGTAAGAGCTACTACGGATTCCTATACAATGCCAAAGACAGCCATGGCTCCCCTGGCATCCAGAGAAGGGCTAGGGGTTTCAGGGTGTACGGAATTCTTGATGAGGACAGACACCACCTGCTGAAAAAGCTGTCGCTGAACAAGGATGAACACTTTGACCCTTCTCTGGGGAAGAATTGCAGTCTGTATCGTTACTTCAACATAACCAAGGACAATGTGGAAGAGCATCTTAGCAAAACTATGGACGAATACCAAGCATCTGAAAAGGAGAAAGCTGCTCGTATGCTGTATGTTGTTGACGGTAATGCGTTTAATGGGGACTACACGAATTGGAGACTGCCAATTCCACGTGAAATGTCGTCTTATGAATTTGAAGGCCTGAACCCAAATGCCTTCAAGGCACTTTCAGAACAGCCCTGTGATGTGCAACCAAAGTTTGAAGATGAAATGCTAAGTTCTATATACAAGGTGATATCAACTCCGGATATCCCGGCACCAGTCAATGCAACTGAGGCTTTCATTGACCTATATGATGAAGTAGGGGACTACTCCTATTTTGAATCAAATCGCGGGAAGATAATAAATAAGGATTATTTGGAAGATGTAGACATACATGTCAGGAATGACGCCAAGGAGCACCGTGAAATGATGCACAGGGTTCTATCGCATCCCACTATGCCGCCGTCATATCTAGACCCAGACAACCCTGCTCATAGGACAGGAAGGGGAAGGGAGTTGCAAAGACGAGCTGATTCAGGTTTGTACAAAAATGCTTGTAGAATAAAGTCTTATCAGGACGTTTGCAACGACAACGATGGGAGATGGATATTGACAGCAAAGATGACATTTTACGTGGTAACAGCACCATGGGTAACCACATAACCAAGGAATTCCTGGACTCAATCGAATGGGAGCAACCCATGCCCACCTACCACGATCGCAACTTTTATAAAAGGTAAGAATAGTGCATTAGTATTAATGAATCTTTTAGGTCCTTTTACGAGGGAGGATTTGGAGAGCAAGACCGCACCCCTGACAGTTACTTTGACATTCAGTTTATAGGTTCCACTGATGCTTATCCATACGCAATATCTGCGGGTATGCAATACGCGTGGCCTATCTATTGGTTAGTACTTGAGGCTACTATTGTAAAATGCTCAGGGTCCCCATTTTGAAGAAGAAGCACCCAAAGCGCCATGGACAGCCTATTCGGTCGCCTGTCTTCAACCTGGGTGGTGTTGAACCTATACAACTGTGGTTTTACCCAGAAGGGTGTGCCAGTTCTGAAGAAGGCTACTGCTCTCTGAAGGTGATAACACCGCCTGGGTGGTGTCTGCCATATAGGATCTATTTGTTCGCTTGCAGTGAGTACAATCGGGTAGTGGTGGGACCGATGTACCGGGAATCACCAGAGTACATAACTCGTTCCCTTAACCTTTGCAAGTAAGTTAAGTAACGTAACGGGTTATGGCATTTCAGACTTGTTGACAAAAGTGATAAGGAGTTTGTGAGATCGCGTGAGAACGACAAAGACTATGTGATATTAGGGCCAGCGGGCAACGTATACGTTGGAGTGGGAATAGTTGACGAACCAGTTAATAAGAGCTCAAAGGAGCATCCATTTGCCTACGATTGGGACGAGGGGGACCACGATTTCAACCAATGGTTGAAGAAGCAGACCGCAGACCCAGATGACGAATATCAAGAGGAGAACGTAGACAGAGAGTAAGTCACATATCTCGAGTAATAAACATTGCAGTCGGACCCACAGCATATGGTACGAATCGCACAAATACAAGTACGTGCCTGATCGTCACATATCGAGGTACTGGAAGAGCAGATACGGCAAGGAGCTCGACTGGCGTCAACCGACATTTTGAGAAGCGAAAATGCAAACAAATGATAATATAACATAACTTTTGATACACATGGCGCATATAGACAGTGTAGTAATAAGATCATTGAGATGCATAGATCACGAATCTGCCGTACATATTGGGGTGTATGAGCCACCTCATGTAAACAGAGTAGATAAATTTAATCATGATAAATAGTGGTCTGAGATCAGTGTGCCGGGTAGGCCCCGTTGCACGTCGCAACGTGATTTTCAACCAATCCGTTCGCTATTACACAAAGCACGAATGTGAGCACACTGGTTTCCGCAGGTTTCTAGGCCCACTCTGGCCACTAACGGTACGTTTCATGGTTAAGGGAGTATAAACTAAAGATACATGCGTTACATTGACTAATTTCTACAGTTGCATAGTCCCATCGCAATACGCTTCCACTCATCGCTTCGCAGACCCCTGGGTTTTTGCAGGGATATGCCGTTATTGGGGGTTTCTTTCTACTGTTACTGTACCCCCTGGACTCAAAGTTGTACAGCGTTCGACGCTTGGTATGTTCATGCTTGCCACTGACTAATGTCCAATGCAGAAAGCTGAGCAGGACGCAAAGATTGGCTCTTGAACAGCTGAGCCACCGTGGAATATAATACCACATGATGTAATCGCACATGGGACAGTTTTGTAATATCAAAACATCTGTTTTGTGACTGGATTGTCTGATGTATGTAAATGCACTCAGTACCACTATGACACGTATATGCTCCACAACACATACATGATAGCTCTGCTGGCGAATATTGATCTACAGTTCCACAGCTGTTGCCACAGAGGTTACCCTTTTGGCCTCAAAGGCTATGCCGATAATGCTGGTAGGGGCCTGTGAATGGGGAATCTCAGCATGCCACTGGCTTGCCAACACTTGGCTACTCAGTTACACATCGTTAACAAACATCTTCTTTCTCAACAGAAGGGGCATCTACCATGTCTAGCGTTGGTGTGTATCTCCAGCGTGGAAGATCCTTTCGTGGCTTACACCCTCTGGGCAGAGCTACAGTGGAAGGAGGCAGGTATTATCTGTTCTGCAGTTGCAAAAACGCACAACTGCATCAACCAAAGCCTGGATTTGCCTGTAAACCAACACGTAGGCCGGACGGTTGTGTCTTCTCCACCTCTGATTCCTGGCAACCTTGCTCTTCACCTGAGCGTTTTGAGAGATCATATCGCCTAAACAATGATGGTTACGGGTGCTTTCGTTACAATAGAATCGCGTTAATTGGAACATCAACCTTCACCCTTTGTCGTTCACGCGACGGAAGCTCTGGCTCTGATGGCAACGGCAGGGATGTAAGGAACAATGGCAACAGGGAGGGTGAAAATGGGAGGCCTGATGACTCAGAGTCTGCAGAAGGTGTTGAGATACCCATAGAGTTTGGTAGACGCAGCACTACCTACCGCAATGAGAGAAAGGCCAGTCATTACGATCGCAATAATTTGGGTAAATCGTTATGGGATAAATTAGACGAATTCGCCTCTCAAAACTATCTCAAGTATTGGGGCATCCAGGGAAGGAACTATTCTAATTCAGTACTAGGTATATTCCCTATAATTGGCCGTGCATCGCCAAGTGACTTTGGCAACTTGTTCCTGGCAGGATGTTGTGGAGTCTTTGGGTTGTGGGCCCTAAGTGCACGCATGGCTAGTCCATGGCTATCTAACTTCATGCAGCGCAACTTTGTCACTTCGCGGGAAGCAATGACACAGCGCCGCTACCATACACTTCTGACATGTGGTACGTTATAATTTCTACAGGAGAAAACCTCTTACAGCAATAAGCCATACTGGATTCATGCACCTATTTTTGAACTGCACAATGTTCCACCAACTGATTAGCACCTTTAAGCAAAACATGAGAGGCCCCTCTTCACCTCCATGGCCGTCATCATCATTCGACAACTATATCGGGGACATATTCAACTCAGTTGAAACATTCCTTTGGGGCGAGCGCAGCCAAACAGGACAGCGGCATCATGTGCAAACGGCTGATATTGTGAACGTAATGCTACTATCCGCAGTAGGCTCGAGTTTGGGACACGTCTACCTATATCGCACCCCAGTAATCGGAGCATCAGGGGCTATATCGGGGCTGCTATACCTGCTTGCGTCGACGTTTCCTAACAGTTATTTCCGCAGTGTCTTCCCTATTCCGGGATTGCAACTTAGCATTCTTCAGGTGTGTCAGATCTTCGTGGTGACAAATCTATATTTCCTGTATTACGGAAGCAACTGGCGCAATGTAGCTTGGGCCGCTCACCTGTTTGGGATGGGTACAGGCGCTCTATATTGCTTAGCACAGCAGTATGTATTCAACCGACCGGGATTCCACAACGCCGTTAGGATGTCTATCGTATCTGCGAAGCGACAATGGCTACGGACCTTGAAAGGTACGTGACGTGTGAGGAATGGCAATGTATGATCAGGCATAGGTATTGGTCATTGAATGTGAAATAAGGGGTTATCACGGGGCTGGATACCCCAGTGGTGGCGAAGTTGACGACAGCATTCAGCACAATATTTAGACACAAACTCGCCTTACAACTAATAATTAGACATATGACACCGTAAAATGCAGTTACGTTACTGCACATTTGCACTTTCTATCGCCATTATCGGCGCTTCCACGGGGAGTGTCTACAGCGTGGAGTTATCAGAAGACAGCGTCTGGTATTCAACAGAGAATGACACACCTATCTTAGTCATCGGCAATACATATAGTTCAAATATTTTCCCTCTACAGAAGACAGCGAATAGCGCAGTTGAGGAATGCCTAATTGTACCACTGGATCAGTACGACGCAGATGATGATTCCTCAGTAGATAACAAGGTGTGTTTACCATATAATGAGTTAATAGAAGATGCAGAGTGAAGCTGTGACTTCGGAAGCTGCTGCTGTTGAGGGTCTATCTTGCCCCTTCAACATCAACAATGAAGGGAAGCTTCGCAAATTCTGCGGTTCCCGTAGTATTCTTCCAAAGGCAGCCTCTTTAGCCGGAAACAAAAACGAATTCGGATTCTTTGGAGGTGGTGATTCAGGCTCTGCCCTTAATGAGGTATCCATACGAGTTTATCTTCTAACTTCTTGCAGCTGATTGATGAGAACAAGAGCTCCGGAGGTGTACTACTCGTGGACTTCTACGCTAACTGGTGTGTGGTTACATACTATAGCACATATGATTACCCAGGTGTCAGCCATGCAGGAAGATGAAGGAGGTTTTGGTAGGTGACTCGTGAACATGGAATGTGGTACACTTCGGCTTTTAATATATTAACGGCTCTATCTGGTGGTATAGATTACTTCCTTAATATGCGCTTTGATGTTATTTCCTATCTGGTAATCGTTATAATTTTCATGCAGAACGCCATTGAGAACAACTACAAGGACGGGAAGCTGGTCATACACAAGATTGACGTTGACCAGAACCAGGAACTATCCCGCGATTACGAGATAACTGCGCTCCCTACACTGGTATTGTTCGCTAGAGGAAGCGAAGTCAAAAGGATAAGGGGATTGGTCACCGTGGAAATGCTCACGGAGGTGATTGATGAGGTGCTTGATCAGTTGATATGATGACGTTCTACACTTGTAAATACACGAGAAAGGCGTATTAGTTTAACATAGCAAATGATTCAAATAACACCTAAATAATCGTAAATACTAAAATATTTAATGAAATCGCGTAAGACAAGTTAGGCGCTGCATATATGTGAAAGACATCCAGGTGTAACTTTGCCATGCTAATGCTAATATTTATATTATTTTACCAGTTCTATGATTGTTTCCTGTGCTCCTATGAGTACACAGATGCTCTCTACATAGATACATAAGACTGTGTCATCATCTTCGTTTACATCTACATTGGGGGGGAAGGGGGACCCGTCACAGAAAGTGTACTCTATTTCATAGTCATCCAAGTTGTTATTAAGCGATTTTCCTGTTTTACCATCATATTCCAATGCTACTTCTTGTTCCACACGATTTAAATGACCTTCTAACAGTTCCTTTTCCCGTTGATTAAAATGGGAAAGAACAGTTTCAACTTGTGTCCAATGATGCGATGAATACTCTGCACCGTCAAACTGCAGGGATCCACAATATAAGTCATCCATAACGCGTTTCAAATCCCACTGGAACTTATTAGGTGGCAATAATTATAACTCACCCCTGTCGCTGCAAGTGAGACATGAGGCTGCCTCTGCTGGTAATATTTCTCATAACCAAATATATCAGCTACTTCATCTACTATATCAATCAAGGGTAGAACCTGAATTTCATGTACTAATTGAAATGGCGCCTACAGATCGCATTTTGCATGCCTTCTCCACGGGGAGTGCGGCGAAAAAACCTGTGTTATCTTCATTAGAGAAGAGCGCGATTGCCTTGTCAAGAACTAGGTAGAACCTATTTGGTTATTTGGAGTTTGTCCTATGAATGAACATACGGTTTTACATTGGAGATAGCTTCTTGTAGTCTGTCTAGAAACGGTTTGGTAAAGTGCCTTTTGAGATACATGGGCTTGCATAGTGACAGATGGACGTAATCCTTCTTACTTTTACTGCGTCCTTCTCCATCCAGGGCACCGACAACGTCATCATCGCTTTCTGAAGAACACTCAGGCACTTGATCCAGACGGGTGCCTTCTGGCGACGACATCCTACAAAGGTGCCATAGAAGATCAGCAGCACGCCTAGCACATGCCAATACTTGTCCGTCCAACCTAACTAAATGGGCTGAGTAAGTGAAATTCTATGTCTAACCTCGGATGTAGACCAGAGTATGAAAGTTGCCTACAACGTGCGGGACTGCCCGCACACGTGGCATTTTACATTCTTTATAACTATTAATAACTAGTTAGCTGGTTAAATCTTGAATTTGCCACGGGCTTAGCGTGGCGTTGAGAATGTGTAAACTAAGGGTGTATATCTGCTGGGCAGTAAGCTTCTGCACCTGCGATTTTGTGAGATTTATGACACCGTCTCACTCACCTTTAATCTCTGTTTGAGTCTGTCTATGATCAGCTGCTCTCCCACTGTTTGTGTTATAGGCAGGGATTCGTCCTCTGCATTATCCATCAACGAGTCTTCGCTGTCTGAATCACTCATTGTAAGGATGTTTTCCATTTCAGCCTGCTCTGCATCCTCATCTGCGTTATCGCAGTGAATGCTTCTGTACATGTATTAAAGTACGCAATGTATTTACTGACATTCTCTTTGTCAATTGAGTTATGCGTTCCACGGTCCTTTCGCTGTCACAACCCCCGTGAGAAGCATGGTCATCATTGAATATCGACTGGATTGTCAAGGAGCTCTTCATTGTTTCCACTGTGTTTATGAGCTCTTCACTATTAGTGTCCAACAACGTCTTGATATCCTAGGAAGCATACTATCTCAGAACCAAATACGCATACCTCTATAATGTTAGTTGATTCCGGACAGTAAGTACTGTCAGTGAGCTCCTTCATTTCGTAGTAAACGAGGTTACTAAAATGACATGATTTATGTTTGCACAAATACAAACCAGTTGTAGAGTGCCATATCGACATGGTCAGGCTTGGTGAGTACAATATGACTCGCCTTTTGTGGAATTAATATCCCCACCAACAGCTTTTCGACGGTCTCAACTAGCTGTTTAATTATTTGCCTGTAAGACTTGAGGTTACACAGCACGGCGATTTGCAGAATTTTCTCCTTGAGGAATGTCACAACGTCCAGACGCTTCTCGTGTATTGTACTAAAGGGCTCGGCAATGATGTCAATGACATAATCGCCCACTATGAGTATCATTTTATGCATAACCTTCTCAATGGACGCAAGTATCTGTGGCATGTACACTGAATAGGGATACTTGACGAGGAAGTCATGCATCGTAGTAGTTGACTCAATCAGGAACGCAGTAAGACTGCAGGAGCTGAAGATATCATCCTCCGCATTCCATGTTGTCTTTATGTATTCCAGATATGAGTTGATGATGGGCACTATAACCTTGACGGTAAAATCACTCTTAGCCTTGCATGACTCCAAGCATTTGCATCTTTCGTCAAACATCTTAAGCAGTGCGATGATAGTGTTCAAAGGTTGAGTGATGTAAGACGCATCCTGCAGGTACCAATGATTCTGCATTGCACTGTCACATCGTATGTTATCCAGGAGCTTATCTTCCATGATTAACTGCTTTAGTACCTTTTTTGAGGAGGTGGCTTCTAAACTTATAAGTGCATCCAATGCTCCATAGACAATGTTGTAATCATAGCCTAATTCCAAACGAGGTCTGAGTGAGTCCTTTTCTAATGTCACCATTACATACGGCACCGGATTATTTTTGTCAAAGTCGGAAAACAACTCAAAGGCGGCAGCATGATCAATAGCCTTGATCGTTGCAGCAAGTTCAGTCATTGAGCGTATAAGATTGTATACAAGGTTAACTTGATATTCATCCTCGTAGAAGGACTGGGTCACGGTGATCTTTGTCACTGGGTCTTCTGCGTCGGCAATATTAGCAATTTCGTTTACACTAAGTTTCACATCTGATGCGGCATTTCGGTAGTCGTAGACTAGTAAGGGCAGCCTGCTGTACACAAACCATCTGGCTTCCTTAACGAGGCTGCTAGTCCAGCTGTAGAAGAAGTCACCATGTAAAAACTGTAAACATAGCTTTTCAAAATAGGCTTTAATTCTTGGTCTATTTTCGTCGGTACCTATTGTGCGATCATTTGCTACAAGTTCGGCAAATAGCTCATCAACACCAGTGGTTACGTCCCTTTTAATGCGACGGAAAACAGCGCTGTATGCTTGGAGTACGTCTTTCATGTGATTAAGAGCCCACTCCGGATACTCTGCAACACAAAGATCACTTTCTGAGGATTGGAAGGTGTACCGAAAGGAGCGTTTGAGGTGGTTTACAAGTGCTGGTACTACGAAAAGGTTCTTCTTAGATGCACGCTTTTCCAATGCCATAGCAATGACCACCAGTGCAATCAATCTGTTCATTCCATCCCATTCCATACTCCATCCTTCCTCCTGTTGTCCACTATTGAGTGTTGAGCACCATTCCGTCTGATCCCTGGCCTTGATGATAAGGTCTCTCAAGGCTAGAGATAGCTCTATAGTCCTTATTTGCATGTTAACAGATGGGGGAGCTCGCGTTTCCTGATCTTCATCAGCGTCCAACTCCATTAGGTGGTTAAGAATCTCCAGCTCTGTTGCTGTGACTGCCTCTCTTCGTGCAATATTCTTATCCAGAGCACCTCTGTCGACATAGTTATTGCTTTTGCTACCGCTGACTGTAGCCGTATCAGTCTGAATTTGACAATCTCGATGGGTTACCATGGTTTCCATGATTTGTGCGCCCATTCCCTGGAGAGAGGCCTTGACGGATTCCACAAGGACCTCATCCTTGAGATTCCCGAGACCCAATCGTGCGATAAATGATAGAGCTTGTAGATTATCTGCCATTGTTACCATTATCCAACGGTTTCTGTTCCTTTGCTACAGTGTGTCTGATCCCGCAGAGGGTGTAGCCTATTCGTCCTCCTCCTCCTCCTCCTCTTCCAACGGACTAATTATACAGCCTTTAACTCGCTAACATGAATAAACACTTGCGATGAAATATACATTTAGGTTTAGGAGTTAGAATGCATCACATAACTATGGATGGTGATGGTATTAACGGCGGTGGGTGGGCGTTCAACTATCATTGTACAGCATAGGACCCGCAATAGCAACTACACTACGCACAGCTGAGAGAGTAACACGTATATTATATGACATGGTGTCCAGTTCTCTTGCCTCCTAGAGCATTGAGCAATAGGCGTTGTTAAAAAGCATGCTCATATTCTTCATTTGAGATTGTTCAATATAAGATAGAGCATGGCCATCCTCACGTACAGACCGTTCTGCGCCTGTTCAAAGTATATGGCTCTTTCATCAGAGTCAACTTCTGTGGGAATTTCGTCGAGCCTGGGGAGTGGATGCATTATTCTCACATGACGTGGGAGGGTTGCAAGTAGTGCCTTGGTCACCTTGTAAGAGTTGTGTACAGCCTGATATTCCTTCTCATCCATGCGCTCCTTTTGTAGCCTGGTGACGTAGATAACATCACAGCCTTCGCAGCCATCTTCAAGTTGGCTGAAGCTGGTTTGCCTTGGGATAGGGAGGTCAGATATAGACTGCAATAGGGATATGAGAGAATAGTGATGAACTCACATATTTGGCGAAATTTTGCTCAACCTCTCGTTGTATTTCGGTGGGCATTTGCAGTTGTGATGGCGCGACATATCGCATTACGACGTCAAACCTGCTCAGCAGTTTTGCCAGTGAGTGCGCCGTTCTTCCATGTTTGAGATCGCCCACGAAACATATGACAAAGCTTGGTCCGTCCCTGTCCTTTTGGAGTATTGGGAAGTAGGTGGATATTGTGTAGAGGTCAAGCAATGCCTGGGTTGGGTGTTCCCCTGCACCGTCACCGGCATTGATGAGGGGTATGTCGATATGCTTCTTGACCCTTTGCATGACACCTCTTTCAGAGTGTCTCAGTACCATGACATCCCCATAAGCAGACAATACGCGGGCAGAGTCCTCGATGGATTCTCCTTTTGCTGCGGAAGAAGTACCGGGATCACTGACTGATATTACCTTTCCTCCCAGTCTGAGCATAGCCCCTTCAAATGAGCAACGTGTCCTGGTGCTTGGCTCATGAAACAAGGTTACCAATGTTTTATCTTGAAGTATCTGGCAGGACATTTTTTGCGATAGTCTCTTTTTGAAGAAGGCTGCAAGTTCCATCATGCACATGATCTGCTGCGTGGTCAGGTCGTCAACAGAGAGTACGCTGATGGAATCCATCCCCCTAGCGACCCTTTTGAGTTGGTGGTCAAGGGCATCAGAAACGGGGTTCATGGAGTATATTCCCAATCTAACGAGGTGGCGTCGCAAGGAGGGGTTCTTCTTGGCAGCGTAGAAAAGTGCCACCCCTAGAGCACCTACTCCCAAGGAGGAGAGGAGGATAGCGCTTGTGTGACTCATCCTAAGAAGTGACCCTGCAGAGAGGAGAATAAATCAGATGGAGAGCCAGAGGTGACATGTGAGCGACTCGCGCGTATGACAGACAGCAGAGTTTGACCCAGCAAAGCAAGGAGAGCTTAAAAAATCAAGTATAGGATGAGTTATGGGTTATATTCTCAAAACAAAAGGCCAAGCCTAACCTGAACTCCAGGGTTTCCTGACAGTGCAATGTCATTACGTGAATGAAGCATTATGGCTACCGAAACGTGATAATGTTAGTCATTGGTACACCCAGCAAATAAACGTAGCGGCAGAAACTACTTAAACCACCAGTTAAGCCGGCAATTGGCTGTGCTCACCTGATTGAGGAGGGATGGGCAGTGGGAACCCAATTTGATAGACACAAGGAAATACTCTAAAAGCGGCACATCCAATGTGACTGTATAAAAGTATGCTGCCTATAACTACTAACGACTGGCTTTGGCTCACGTCCTCCCAGAGCCAGGCAGTCGCACGAGGAGGTGTGGCCAACAAAGCAAACACACACAGAGAAGAATGGACACGATGCGGAACGCATCGCTTCCCCGTTACATTGCTTACGCCTATAGCACATTCCATGTTGAAATTGCGTCAAAGTAATCCACAAAGATAACATACGCAGACGCATACCGTATTCCGAAGAGCAGCGACAACAGCACCTATGATACTCACTGCTTCACTGTAGCAGCACTTTAGTGATACACCTACTAATGCATGACACTAGATGAGACCTGCCTGTGAGTTGACGACAGCAGCAGGTAGACCATGGTCTAACAAACTGCCGAGACCGAAATCCAACTCCAGAGCACCAGAAGCAGGGAAATACATCTCCAACACAGACATAAAGCGCGATACAGCTACCCACAGGCTCTTCCTATCCCTGTATATGGGAATCTGAAACAGAGTGTCGACGCGGCTTCACCAACCGGAGGGGAGCACTTCCGCTCCACTGAGCGACTGAATTCGGAAAGTGAAACAGCAAATGGCAGTGGGACAACAAAATCAATGTGTAAATGGCGATGGGTCTGTCTGGTGTGCCGCCATGGCGGGATGCTCGGAGGATGACTCAGTTCCTACTGTCACGCAACCGTCCGTAGCGCCTTAGGTGATGTCAGATAGCGCTTCATAAATCACAGCTCGCCCTTGACACATAAAGGTCTAACTTAAATCGCAAATGCGCTGCCATGCATCGATGTCGTTTGATGGCAACGCTGCAAGGCGTGCAGAGTGTAATACCACCGATTCATGTATTTATGACACTAATTGATTCAACACACTGGGGTTACGCATTTTTTGAAGTTCAGAAGTGATGAGAAGGTCTATTCCTCAGGTATGTTGCTAGCTGCATTGTTGCGTGTCATGAGGGCTACATTCTACGTGTTTTCATAAGCCATAGTTCCTGATGTGTATAGAAAACAGTGACAAATATTGTCATACTATATTTTTCGAGTCGGATTTTGTATTGTTGCCTGTCCAAGGATTCTGAGTTATACTCTCGCTGTTTGTGGTTACGGTTAGGATAATATTAAAGGACTCCCTCTTGGTAATATCGGATGTTAATGCTAAAATATAGCGGCATTTTTGTAGCAATGTGTTGGATTGGACACCCGCTATAGCGCTAACTATCGATTCGGCTTACTGGCTACTAGCCAGTGCACGATTATGTCAAAACTGGGTGGCTGGCGCTTAGTTTTAATTTCAATACGAAATTTCGTCCAAGGATCACATTGCTCTTTTCATGCTGCCTCAACGACGTGGTACGTGGACTTGCTCTAGAGGAGAAATTTCACATCTGCCTTTATCTACTCTCAATTTTTGGGGACTGCAGTATGGAATATTTCTTGGCTACAGGGACATATTTTCCCTTGAGGCACATCATTGTTATTTGATTTTTCTATTCATACGGGGTGTATATACTCTGGTTCTTCATCTATATACACCGCTGCTCCTTCCCTGTCGTTGTTGTCATGTGTATTTACGACATCCATAGTGACCTGTTACATGTTTTGTTGACGTGAGACATGGAATTTTATCTCTATTCATTACTTAAATATATCTAATGGCTATTCAGAATTGCACGTGGTGTGATTGAAGCGTAACTGTCTGATGATTATAGGTCAACGGAATTTAAAGCTACGCAATGGTGTTGTCCATGGGAGAGATAACCCCTACCATGTTGCGCATAAGCACGCGCACATGGACCCGAGACAGTCACGACCTTTTCGACTACGAGACTCAGGACATAAAGCAGCTTACAGAGAGACATTTTGCGAGTTCTCATGGACTACGTCTTTTACGCACTAATTCCACAGTAACTGCGGTGACTTCCCTTACATCAGTGTCAGACGTCTTTAACAATGACCGCGAAGTGGATCATTTGCTTACAGTTGCGTCCAGAAGACCCGGCGACTTTGTACTATCGCCAGCCGATCGAGTTCCTGGACAGCCGTTACTGCCCCAAAGAATGTGGCTGGTAGTTCGAGCAATGCCCAATAAGAGATACGCATTGCAAGAGCAGGACATAATTAAATTGGGTCGCTACCGTCTCCGTGTTAGGAAAATCGTGAAGGAGGACGAGATAGCAAACTTTGATGTAACAACTTTGTTGGACGCCCCAGTGCCAGAAGTTAGCTCTCCTACGGCAGACTCCGGTACTCTTCAATGTCGTATATGTCTTTCTGAAGGGACTGATGACGAGAAGCTGCTGTGTCCATGTGACTGCAAAGGTTCAATCAAATACGTCCACGCTGAATGCATGAGAAGATGGGTCCATCTGCGTACTGCGAAGGATAGCAAGGAATCAGATTTGCCTTTGAAGTCAACCCTATTAAGTGAAGGCACGTGTGAACTATGTAAGGCACAGTTGCCCCCATACGTACGCCTCGATGGTGAGTTAGTTCCCCTGGTCATGATGCCAGACTTGAGTTCCCGTTTCATATTACTGGAGAACATCACTCCTCATGCAAACAAAGGTATGCATTTTATAAGTGTACCAGATTCAGAGTTTGTTCGCCTCGGACGTGGTCATGATGCTTCTGTGCGCATTGCAGATGTATCCATTTCAAGGAATCATGCTACCATTTTCTACGAGGATGGGACATTTTACCTGGAAGACCACGATTCAAAATTCGGAACTCTGGTTGCACTCCGACGTCCAGTGGCCATAACTGATAGTGAGCCGGTTGCAGTGCAGGTTGGCCGTAGCCTAATAGAATTTAAAATTGACCCAACGCAGAAGTTTGTTTTAGGATGCATTGACATACCAACAGTTCCCGACTGCTTCAAATTCTGCCATGCTCTAGACCGTAAGGGCATTGTGAGCGAGACAAGGACTCCGGTCATGTCCATATCCGCCATGAGCACCCCTATATCCGCTACCTCAGGCAACAGGGTTGAGGAGCTAGTCATGTCCTCCACTGAAGGAGATATACATGGTACAGCTTTCCACCATGAGGATGCTTACACGGTCCCAGGTGGTGCTGGAAACATAGTTACACTTACACCTGGAGGAAGTCGTGGACTTTCAGTATATCTGTCAGAGAATAGCCCATTAAACAGGGATGATGACATCTATGGTCATCAAGGCCGCAGGAATTACAGTCCAATGTTCTCCAGACACCAGTGGGAGTCTGTTTACGAAGATAACACCCCGAGCGTTGCAAGGGGATCACAGGCAGAGGAGTACAGCTCCATTGCCACAAGTGACGGAGTGGCATACCTGAGACTAATCATGAACACTCCTCCGAGAAACCACATCTTGCGCAACCTACGCTACCAAAACAACGGCCACATTTTCAATCGCATAATTACACCATCGGATATGTCCTACTTGCGTAATGGACAGTCTTCACAAAATTCCTCAGCAGAGCCGTCTCCAGATGAAAACGGAAGCAGCCAATGCTTCTTACCAGAAACAGCCTTCCTAAACTTGGATGGAATGAGGGAAATCACACAAAGCCAAACCACAGCCAACGCCATGGAACGGGGAAGAATGGAGTTCACTCCAACTTCGGAAGACATTAGAGGTTTGATTCAATGGAGGCAAATGAGCCCAAATCATGGATCCACAATGCAGCCTCCAAAATAAAATGCAGATCTACAGTATAACAGTGTAGCTCCACAGTAGAAACACAGATGCGTATCTAATGAATATGCTTTATTGCAAAATTTAGTGGGACTAGTTATTTGTGTTATAGTTCAAACTATAGCTCGTCATGTGTTGCTTCTGCTTCACCTTCCGGTTCTACTGGAGCGTCGTCTTGCTGCGTTTCCTCTTCTGGTATGTCATCTTCTGTGACTGGCAGCTCATCTGCCACCTCAGGGTCTTCCTGGGCTTCCTCCTTACCTTCCGAACCATCATCCTTCTTAACTTCTTTTGGAGGTTTCACCCTTTCTAAAGTGGCTATAACCTCATGTGCAAGGTCTAGCTTAAATTTAACCAAATCAGCAGTAAATGCGGGTTCCTGGTGTGGTTGAAGTGATTCTTGTTCCTTTTGGACAGTTTCCCACCAGGTCTTTATTTCCTTCCAGTCATCTAGAATATTTTCCTTTTCAGATAGATAGGGTTTTTGTTGAAGTAGCTCATCTATCTTACTCTGTAACTTTTGCATTTGCTTGTTGGTTGATAAAACCAATGTGGGCCTGGCCTCATTATCCATCCATCTCTTGTGAATGGGATGAGCCATTTCCTCTAGTTTCTGTATTCTATCTTCGAACTCCTTCAATCCTGCATCAAAGGATTCCTCGTCAAACCATTCCTCATAAGACTTCAGCAGATCCTTAAGGGAAGAATATGTTTTCGTATCACAAGCAGCCTGGAACGGTTGTTGTTTAGATGCACTCTTGTACTTGTATATTAATGACTCCAGTAAATTCTTCTTCTCAGCACACATGGTAATTTCAACATCACGCTTCCGAAGTTCTTCGATGACGTTTTGGGAGACTTCCAGTTTCTCTTTTGAGAAGGGGTCCTCACTAGCAATGGATACATTTAACTCCAAAGGTAGCGGCTTTTCCTTTTCTTTTTCCGTTCCCGCCTCTTCTTCACCTCCCTCCTTAGTCTCCTTCTCTTCTGTCTTAGTCCCCTCATCACCAGTATCCTCAGCTTCCTTGGCTTTATCCTCTGCAGCCTTCTCCTCAGTTGCTTCTGGTTCAACCATCGCTGTCACCTTTGGCATAGGAATTATACCCTTATCATTTGGCTTGAATACCAATGTAACCTTAGCTAATTTGTTTGCATGTTCTTCCTTCTTCATTTCATCGGTGATGCCTCGCACCTCGTATTCTGCGATGACCAAAGCGTTTTCCGTCAATTTCACAGAGAAATCTAACTTGGTCTTGAAAACAATGGCTTTGACACCCTGAAACTTGGATTCAGGCTTGAAGAGATGCGTTTCCTTGAATATAGCGTCTGCATGATCAAGCTCTATAGAGGATATACTAATGGCATATGAATGGACACTGTTATCAACAATGGTAGCACTTTTCATTTTGAAAAATGGATTACGAGCTGCAGCGAGGTATCCGCTCCCCATTGCTACAGCTTCTTCTGCATTGAGATGGAACCCTAATGTATGTGGCTTCATCAGCTCTTCGAGTTTACTGTGGACCACAGGCACACGCCACGCTCCTCCAATGAGTTCTACACCATCTAGATCTTCTAATTTTAGGTTACCTGCCCTTTCAAGGGCCAACTGCAGTGGCTTGTGTAGCCTATCTATGGATTCCTTTATGGCAAGGTTGAAGGTCTCTCTTGTTACAACCTCGCGGTCAAAATTAATGTTCCTCGTAAGGCCCTCAATGGCAACTGCCGTGGATTCAGAGATAGTTAGCGCTACTTTAGCCTTATTAGCAGCTTGGAGGAGCTTCTGAAGGGCTTGAGGATGGTCGGGCATCAATTTCACACCAGTTTTGTGTTCGAATATGCCACGAAGATGCTCCGCAAGAGCGACATCATGGTGTCTGCCACCAATACCATGCTCGTGTATACAAGATAATACATGAATTTGGGTCTCTTTGACAGCCTTGGGGTCCTTATTTTTTGGATCTGGAACTAATACCTCGATAACTCCAACGTTTGCGCCTGAGCTTCCTAGATCATAGAATAGTAGCTTTTTAATTCCTGGGCCATGTTCAAAGGCTCTAACCGCAGAAGCAGCCGTTATTCCATGCACTATTTGAGCAACAGAAATACCGGCGGTTTCTGCGGCGAAGGCAATTGCCTTTCTTTGCCTCTGGGTGTAATTGCAGGGTATTGAAATGACGGCAACAACTTTGGGGGAGCCTTCTCCAGGTTTCATAACCTTAGCGCTCGTCAGCTTGGATTTGACAATATCCTTAATATAGCTGAAAAAGTGACCTGCGACTTCCTCAGCCTTGACGACTCGGTCTTTGGTGATATTGAGGTACATGAGTCCGTCAGAATCGGCACCAAACTCGTAGGGCGCATAGTCCCAGTCATAGGCGTATTCAATGCTCTTTAGGGCATCGAAAACTTCTTCCTTTGGTACTACACGAATTTGCCCATCTTCAGCAGGATGCAAGGTCAAACCAAGCATATGGGCATAGTTGCGTACTGTCTTGGCAGGTGTCTTTACGACGTTGGCAACGGCTTTTTTATCGAAGAAACGGGTCTTTCCATCTAGGTATACTGCATTAACAAACTTCCTACTACCGGTGTCGTTGAGAAGGATGTCTGGCTTATGTCCTCTGAACGCTATGGCCACCTCGACGAACTCGTCTCCCCAGTCTACTCCGATGGTGACGGTGGAGGCCTCGGCAAGGGAGAGAAAACAGTGGAGAGCAAGAAGTAATGCGATTAGCTGCCTCATGACAAGCCTGAGCACAGGGGAGCTGTGGACGCGTTTTCCATCCATCCTGTGCTATATGTTCCAGCCCAAGCGCCTTATTGAAGCTGTAACACAGCCTTCTCAGTATTTCTTATATAATTTATACACGCTACACAGAGGCGCAGGCGTCTCAATACGATATGCTGTTACCGTGTCTTACGGCATCACGGACCTGTGGCTATCGCAGAAGTGACACATGATTCCACCCGCTACACAATACAACCTAGGGAAAAGAATCACAATATAATACGTATGAAGACATTATTAATAATGTGAACACATTCAAGGGCGCAGTTATTCTGCCATAATTGCAGGTGTTAGCTAAGCTGGGTCTTTTGGCCCACAGGTGGCCTGTATCGCCTATGGCGCGGAGGAACAGGCTCATTGTGTAGACTCACGTAGTACTCTATCCACTTATCCCGCGGCATCTTCACCTGAGGTCTCAGATTGATGCGGTTGATGTGTAGGTACCCAGACTGCTCCAATTCGTCTGAGGAATTATCTTTTGACACAATTGGCACAACCTTGGCCTTTTCCAGATCCTGCAACGCCATTTCTAGACTCTTGGCGTTCATCCTCCTGTGTTTTGCGATGACCTCCCTCCACAGTTGTTTGCGTGTTTTAACCTGTGTTGCTGTCTTTTGTGCGTCAGTATTACCTTCGTCATTGATGCCGGGTGATACACTGCCATTTGATGTATCACGCAAAGATGTTACCCCTTGTATCTGACATGTGTCTTCATTCATAGAGTTGACCAGTGTTGCTTCGTCCTCCATTCGTGGATTGGACGGCGATTGCTTCCTCCGTAAGGGGACATTGCGTCCCCCAACATGATACTTATCTGACTCCCTGATGGGATAGTTGTGATATACAAATGGTAAATGGACAACGGTGCCTCGGATGAAGGTGCGTTTTGTCCGATTACGATAGTATTTGCGATAGTCTCTTTTGGTCAGTGGAGCTTGCGGCATAGACGGCATGCTTATGTATACAGGCTAAACCAACATTATCGGTATCGACTTACTCTTACCATATCGTGCTTGGCGTATTCAGTGTTTACATAGACCTGTGATATGTACATTTGCAATCCATGGCTCCATATGCTAGAGGTGACAAATCCTGTAGATAGTCATGTTAGAAAGCGGTTGCCTACCTATTGGCATTCTAGTTTCAGGATTCAGTATGTTGCAAAGGGGGTTAACCTTTTGATTTGTTAGAAGTCCAACACGTCTGAAGAGTATGTACATTCATTATGGACTATAATACTTACACCTTCGGCACTCCATTAACCAATTGAGAGATCATATGTTGACGACCAAAAAGCGATCCGAACCTTAACTTATGTGTGTCTACAGACCATGCAACAGAAGCTTGTATTGGTGAAGGTTCTGTTGGTAGGTCCACATCAGAACGGATAATTCCAGCCTCCATTCTCCCAAGGTCGTAAGTTTGAAAGCCCGCAGTTATCACATCACAATGATTTGATAGCCAACTGTAGTATGTATCTTGTAATTATATAATGTTAGACTTACCCAACCAAATGCGAAGCACCTTCTTCACTGATCAAAAATTCAATGCCGTCTTCACCAACATCACCTATTCTCATGCAAAAGATGGGTTCCTCCTGCATGATGACACTACCTTCACAGCTTAGAGATGTATACCGGAATGTTGAATTAAAAGAATGCAAAAACGGTGGAAGTGGATGTCGCATCTCCAATGAGCAGGTTCCCAATTTACCATTCACAGTTGTTTCCACCCCATCTACATCGATACGTTCAGGGTCTTCACCACTGTTAAAATTAACAATGTTCATCAAAGCTTCTACAGCCATAGGCCCCTGTAAGCTAACAACAGTGGATGTCAATAATGGCTTCAAGTTAACAGCTAATCCCGAGTTTTTGCATGACACCTGGTAACTAGTCATGTAATTGTAAAGACTGCGTTTGTGTAGACCATTAGTGATAAGCAGGAAACCGTCATTAGTTTTAGCGACATACCCAGTATCCATGACGAACCCTTTGGTATCAACAACACATGTATACTGCAGCATACCGACACTCATGGATTGCAGTGAACAGGTAACAAAGTGACCAAGAAAGGTGTCTGCATTCTCTCCCAATATCTCAATAGGCATAGCATAGGACTTGTTGAACATAACACATTTATTCCTCATGTACTTGTATTCCCTTTTGCCATCGCTTACTACCAAAGGTAAAATAGCTTTGTTGTATAAAATTGCGTGGAACTCATTATCCTCGATCCAGTGCTTGATGACAGAGGTATTAATAACACATGCGTCTAGCCTATCAAACACATCCTTTGAACTGCAGTGAAAGACCTCATCCTCCAAGTCAGTGACACTCATCTTAATTACAGTACCATTAGGTACCACGCCATTCTTAATGTCTAAGAGATTTGTATTTGCAGAGGTAGGGACACTATCCTTAACACCTTCTATTGAATTTTCGAGGTATTCGCATCCAGCATAGATATCACCCACGTATACCGGATTATAGTTGAACCTTTTTTCAAGGATTTCGTTAATTTTACGACCAACTAATGCAGCTTCAGATGGCTCTAACATACGTGCTTCATGCTCCAGGTTCAGGTATTGCTCTCCCAGTTGGTATATATTATCGCCACCGTAGTTGGACTGGTCAGTTGCATCTCTCCGACGGTTGATAATTTCACGTATAATCTTTTGTTGAGGTGTATGCACTACAGTGGAATCAAATAGAGAGTTTTCAAGGCACTTGTGTTTAAGCTTTTGCTCAGCAGCAAGGGGATCCTTGAACCAAGACGCTTGACCAATGGCGCGAGAAGCAGGTTTGGTAGCATTATTAATCCCGTGAGAAGCAAAGTGACGCAGTATATGGGAGTAGAAGCGGGATGTTCCCTTTAAAACATCCAAATTAGCCATTTTGTCTAGTACCACGTGAAGCGACGGAAATGCTGCATTAGAAGACTCCTGAAAGGAGGGGTAAATACCCCTCTATGTAGAAGAGGCACCATTAGCGGTTACAGATACGGGATACCTGATGTTATTTGTTGATTCCATTACTATTTCCGATCTACCACGTCTTGAACTTTCAGCAAT
This sequence comes from Babesia gibsoni, assembly GCA_035575875.1. NCBI lineage: Eukaryota > Apicomplexa > Aconoidasida > Piroplasmida > Babesiidae > Babesia > Babesia gibsoni. The sequence continues at coordinate 713,650 of CP141527.1, forward strand.
GACAGCGCAGTAAAATACAACAAATTCTAAACATACACCAAAAGGACGAAGAAAACTTCTTCCCTGATCATTATGATACGGAGAAGTCTGTTAATGATGGTGTCTATAGCAGATTTTGTCGTGCGCCTGCAGCCTCGTATGAGGTTAAACAGCAAAACCCGCCAGTTGCAGAAATAATAGAGCAGAACAGTATCGAGGTAATATAGAAACTTTATAATTATTTTAAATATACCGACATGTAATCTTTCTTAGCGAGTAACATGACCTTTTAGCACGAAACAACGGACCCCTTGAAACTGTCCTGTTAAGTGCGAAGGTTATGTAGAAATGGAAGGAGGCTTATCGGTATATTCGTGGATGGGCGGATTTCTCAGTTTCTTTAAGATGCTTTGTGGTTGAAGGGAAGTTCAATAGTAAACCTCTATCTGATCAATCACATCATCGTTTACACTATCGCATTATCTTTAAGTTTTTATTTTGGAAGTAGGGGTTCAAAGATAACCCACCTTAAGTGGACATCCAGTACTTTGGGGTTATGTGAAAACTACTAACCTATTACTGCATGTTATTTTTGTTTGAGTTTATAAATCAACAACAGACATGTCAGAGGATAAGGGGGGATGCAACTCTTCGGAGGGCTCAAAGCCTGAGGCCACTTCTACTCCTAGCCTTCCTGGGAAGTGTGGTTGTAATTATCCCTCTTTGGGCAATGTTTTCTTACCGAAAAGGAAGAGGAGAATGGTCACCCTGAGGAAGCAACCGCTTCCGTATGGGCTGAGTAAGTCTGTAGTCATGCTGATGGGTTGCATTTCTATCTGTCTAACATCTAGTTTGTACTACAACTGGACCATTTTTGAGGTGCTATTAATGAAGGAGGGTGTCTTAGCTGGGTTATGCTCAGATGAAGACCGCGCAGTCGCTAAACCAGGAACTTTCGTTTGTGATGCACAGCGTCGAGGGATATCTAACCTTTATGCAGTCATCTTGTACTCGGATTGTTTTATTAGTTCATTAGGGGGATATATTGGAGATCGTTACGGGGCATTTTATGCCTTAATAATCGGGCAAATTTCTGGAGTAATAGCGTTTGTCATGTTCCACATATTTTGCCAATCTACCCGTATGTTGTATGTCACATTCTTTTTTTGGGCTATTTCATGTTCCTTGGCATTGGCTCCGACATGGCACTATTCCCGTATGTTCACCTTCGGTAACAATATGGCTGTAAGCATAATAACGGCTGCTGACAACCTTAGTATGTTCACGCCAACGCTGTTCCAAATAATCGCCAGGAGGTATAACATGGGATTCAGTGGAGTGTCATTGACGTACATTTTCTGGGCTATCTTAACATCTCTTGCCATTACCTTGTTTTTCATTCCAAAGCGATTCGTCGTCATAGATTCTGAAGAAGAGGATGACAGCCAAGATATATCACAGATGTTCAATAAAAGCCTTCTTAACGCGCTGAAGGACCCGCGTTTTGGGCTTTCAGTTATTTGCTATGTGCTCTTGTGTTCTGTGAGACTTTTTTACCGTAGATCCTTCACGCTTTTGTTCTTTGACAATGAAGAGGTTATCGAGTTCATGGAAGCAATATCAGATCTTTCTTTCCTTGGGAGTTTCATACTGGGCTACCTGAATGAGTATTTGGGAGTGGTTGCAATGATGAGCATTACTACTTTGATGTACATCTTTGCTTTAGGAGCAGTGTATTTTCGAAATTTCACATGTGCCTACACGTCTGCTTTGCTATTTGCAATAGCACAAGTAGGAGACATTCAGCAGTTGATCACCTTCATCGACGAAGTGTTCCCCGAGCATGAATCTACACTGATGGGAATATCTAACATAGTTAACTCAGTGTTTGGTATGCTGCTGCAGATTGTATTCAACAAAATCTTTGATATATTGGGTCCTCACATTACGGTTGCACTTATGATGATAATTCTGGTTGGTGTAATGGCGATTTGTTACATCATTACTTTCGCCTTTCAGAGTGAAGGTGGCACTGGATCGTCGGTGAATACTAAGATTGTAAAGGGTATACAGTGTGATGGCAATTGCGCTCATAGTACTGATATGGAGCAGATGGAATACAATCCTCGTGGAAATGATATGCTTATGACTAATATCTTAAGCGTCTTTTTAAACCTACCATACTCTTTGTGTATGGCCATTGAAGCTGCAATTAACAATCGAGGCCAGCATAGTCCTCAAACTAGACCGCAATGCTTCGAAGACCGTGTTGTACGCCTTATAGAGTGTGAGCAGTTCTGTTCATCGTCAAACAGACTTGTGGAGTTGTGTAGTGCTGTGTTCTCAACGTCTCTCGTATTGTTGATAGGATGCATGTATGAGTTTTCCAAAAACAGCAAACTGATGCAAGGTTACAATACATTTTCAACTTTAATGGTCTGTCTTTGTCTGTCTGCAGGATTGACGTCGTTGGTGCTTCCTTTCACTAAAATATACAAGGTGATTCCGCCAGTCATGGCGGTAGGTTTAAACAGTCTTCCGCCTTTAGCTATGCTTATATTCTTCTGTAGGAACCACGGGGAGGCTGTCAGCTTCACCATTATGTGTGGACTGGTTATAACATACGGTGCATTCATCTTCACTATGGGTAACACAACTTTATATCTGAATTCCATGATGGGAGCGAGATACGGTAAAAAGATACATAGCTTGCTTGGTTGGAGCAGTATGGGCATGGGATACCTCTACGCTCTCCTCGCTGTTTTCGCAGCGAAGGCATTGTATAAAGGGAACAGTATAATAGGTGGATATGTTCTTATCATGCCTATGCAATGTGTTGTTTGCCTCTTTGCAATACTTATTCTATGCTTATACCTGTCACATGAACGTCAGTACTTCAATTTAAAGAAAAACAGCAACGTTGGCAATGGTAATAATGGTGGAAGTGGAACTAAACATGAAGATGGCTTTTCAGTTGAAGGAGAAAACTGTGGACCTGAAGAATCGGATCTATACTTCAGGTCTAAATATTCAACCACATGGAATAGCACTGCATTAAGTCCAGATTATGGTATCTTTTGGCTTAATTACAAGGATGAAAGCAAAATTAAGTTCTCCTTGACGTTTTTGCTTCTGTCATTCTCTACAGCAATTACAATGATTGATGTTGTGCTTGTGTTTTTAATGCCCAATTTTATCTTTCAGGCAATAATTACGGCTATCGTATACTTCATTGTAAGGATGGTTTTTATGTTTGTAAACCCAGAGCTAATGGATTGTCTTTTAACATTAACAGCGCCTACGGATATATACTTTAAGGTTTTGTGTATGTGCCTTTCAGTTATTACGCTTGCCATTAATCTTAGCCATTTTAGGTGGCTACTATCAGATGACATATATCCCTATTATCTCATCTTCTGTATATGCTTCGGGATAAGACTCTTTTTTAACTCCATGCTTCATCATCATATTTTGTCATGCATTGAACGTTTCAAGGACAAGCCTAATTCTTCTGACAAGTATTCCTACGGTCAGACTACGGTCTTTTACATGAACGTTGGGTACTTACTAGGCCTTATGTGTGCAATAGTATTGTGCTACCTATACGGACGTTTATGAGAAGTTACCTGTTTCGACTTATTGAGCTAACATGCTGATTAATTTCTGCTAGGCCGACTTGGCCTGATTAATCACAATATTAGATGCCTATATGCTAAATCATAGTTATAGTGCTATCTACGAGCACTCTTGACATGTTTGACTAATACCCTCACTAGTTTAGATCTAGGCCCATGTCCATGTCATGGGGGACGGTTGGTTTGAATATGCGGACAGTGCGATCATAACAAGCAGTAATGATGGCTGATGAGTCAGCTGCGATGTTGACACTCATTACCTTGGAATCGTTGTTAGGCAATACTTTCCTGCACTTGTATTCCGATGTGTCCCAGACCTTAATATGCGTGTCAAATGAGGAGGTAACTAAGAAGCGGCCATAGGTGGGTTCAAATTGCAGATCACTAACAAGCTTATGATGACCGAGAAGGGAAGTCACAGTTCTGACTTTCCTTAGGTCAAATATCTTCACAGAATTATCCTCTCCCGCAGTGGCCATTATATGTGAATTAAGGGGGTGGAACTCGATAGCAGTGATTTTGCCATTATGCATTGGATTCTGGAACACATGTCTTCCCGTTCTAAGATCCATTATAAGCATGACACCATGCATATCCCCTGAGGCTGTGAGGTTACCGTCACCATTGACTGCTAGAGCATGTACGGGATGACTGTGACCCTCTTGAACATACAATTCTTGTAGGCGGTCGAGATCAAAAACCCGTACAGTTTCATCAACAGATGCACTTAATAAGACGTTATTTAATGGGTGAAACTTGATGCGATTAACCCGTGCCTCATGTAACATAACGCTGTGAATACAATAATTTTCGGAGGCTTCTTTGTCATATTCTTCCAAGTAGAATGGCTTCCAAATGGAGACTGATCCGCCGGAATGTCCTGTAGCTAACAATAAAGAGTGGTCATGAATGGACTGTATATTATACCCCCTATCATATATAGGATTATTGTTGCAGTTCCAGTCTAGACAATGAACCATTTCCTTTAAATCGTTGTCCAGAACCCTCAAGGTTGGGAAGTTTTCCTCAGGATTGTAGCTGAATACCTTTATTCGGCTTTCAAAATTTGTTACTGCGATATGTTTCACATTTGGTGAAAACTTTGCTCCTGTAAGGGGACGTTCCCCTGCCACGTGTGAGTAAGAGAGGGCCAAAGTATCAGAGAGATATGCCCCGTAGCCTTCGACGTGGTCCTTATGCTCGTACTGGTCACTCTTATCCCTAAATCTATGTATAATAGCCTTGCGCATACACATGCGCCTCCAGGAAACTGCGGCTATATCGCTACGGAATTGCTTGACTTCCTCACTACCCTCCGTGTAGAAGGTCTCTCTGTCAGCAGCATCTTGTGTCTGATCTATCTGTTGTGTATCAGGCAACTTGGGTTTTTTGGAGAAGACGTTAGACATGTCTATATTGAAAGTCATCATAACTTCATACATGTTCTTTGCCTCACTAGAGGCAGTAGCTGCCAAAGAAGGGTCCTTACCAAGGAAGAGCCTGTCATACTTATAGAGCAGAATCTTTTTAAGTCTCTCCCTTCTTTCGTATTTTCCCTCTCCGAAGACGGTAATGGGTTCAATAAGAGCCCTCAGTATCCTCTTGATCTCATCATCGTTGGTCGTAACACCTACATATATGCTGTATATCTTGTGCTTGAGGTCGAATTCCTTGATAGCGTTCATTTCGTTAGCCGTCTCGGCCAACCCCCAATACGACAGGTTCATCATCTTGCTTAATAATTCACATCAAAGTTTACAGATGATTGCCAAAGGGTTAATAGCTCCACAAGACGATATCCCATCCATGCATGATTGACCTATTCAGTATACCACCAACAAGTTGAAATACAGCGAGAGAGCGACGCATATCCTGAGAATCCACAGATATGAGTCAGTACGGCACCAACGTGCAATGACCACACGGTCTGTAAGTCGCATCTATGTGACAAAACAACTTTTAAAGGCCTATAACTCACTTTCTGAGCCACCGTTAGGGAAGGAAAATGGGATCTCACAGATATAAGACGAAACGAACTGTGATTTCAGTCTCCAATATCCCATTGCATTAAATAACTAGTAATGGTGGAGATGATCGACCGACTATGGTTGCCTATACGGAGCAGCATGTCTTGCACAGCCAGTAAGCCCATCCCCGGAACGCAAAATGCCACCCATTCCTTTCCTCTGCAGACGATCTTCCAGATTCTTTAGACATCTGGGACCTGCTTTTTGTTTTCGTGGTCTCGTGGAAGATAGATTCTGAATTAGTCTTCCACCCGAGGCACTATGTAACCCACGACTGCAGCTGTGCTGCCACCTCAGAATATTCATCCACGCGTAGTAGTGTGGCAAGATTGAATCACTGCAAAGGTAGTGAATAAGACACGCCATTTATCACGTCAAATATCGGTGTCTAGTGGATAACGCTAGATGTGTTTCCATGTGACACGGCGCTCCTAAGGAGGAGAAGATGGCGCTTACTCCAAATGTGAGAGCAGATAATGAGCGAGCACGGGCATTGCTTTGAGCCTGTCCCTTTCGAAATGTGGATCGTAACTGAATGGTTTGGCACACTCTAACGCAAGGCACATGGCATATCTAAACAGGCGGCTAAAGTCTAACGCTTTTCACTTTTCCGACAAGCCAATGGATGTAACATCATCCCTGGAAGTCATTGTTTTGAGGAGTTAAGTACAGGTTGGTTTTCTTAGGTCCACTTTGCTAGTGTCTACGCTAGCTCCTTTTAGTGGTTGGGGCGTTGATGCGTCTTATTAATTGCTTTGCACCTAGTTTAGTCACAGCAAAGTGTATCTGTTGTGGTTGTATTGGTGTATATCGCGAGATATGTGGATGTGGCGACCCTGCAAGAGTTATAAATGTGCAGAGCTTGAGAAACAATGCTGGAGAACAGGATCATACACCTCCTAAATAAGGTCCTAGATCCTTATATAGGAGGTATAGACCAAAACAAGCTACACCTGAACAATCTGCTTAGCGGGAAAGTCGTGCTGAATGGGCTGTATTTAAAACCTAGTATTGTAGACTACCTCGGTTTGCCCTTCCATCTCACATTTGGGTAAGCCATATTTTAATTTCATTTATGGTTGTGCTTCGCTATTCTGCCTGGTAGATACCCTTATGCGTTCTTTTTTACTTTGCTTTATGGAAGAATGGAAAACCTGTGTCACTATATTTCTTTTGCGTTTAGGTGCCATGTAATGCTTGTGTTAACAATGTTCATATAACGCAGGTTAATCGATCATCTTGACATAAAGGTACATTTACCCCTCCTTAAGTTGTCTAAAAGGAAGCTTGTGGTCGAGATAAGCGATGTTGTCTTCTTGCTCACAACTATACCGGAAAGTCAATGGGACCCTAAAGCTTTCCGTGAGGAATATGTGGCTCAAAAAGTTGCCATACTGGCCTCAGAGTCCCTGCAACTCGTTGTAAGGGAAATTGAAGGTGGGGGGTTTATGTGGAAGACACTTGTCTCCTTTCTGGAGAACCTGGAAGTTATAGTAACCAACATTCACATCCGTGTGGAGGATTACACGACTAATCCAAATGTATCATATGCATTAGGAGCTCACATAAAATCGGCTGTTTTCCTTACCGAGGCAGTAAACAAGATGAACAAGGAAGAACCAGAATTTAAGGTTGATACACCATTCAGGAGGTCATTCTATAATGCGAATGGTGTGCTAGATCCGAACGTCATACATCGCGACATTGATTTGAAGGGGGTGGGATTTTACATAGATCGGCTAGACCCTTTGCGTGTGGCAATGATGAGAAGCGACTCAAATCACCTTAGTAAGTCATCACGAGATCCTCCACGTTCTGCTAAAGGATCAGGTGAGGGAGGTGGTAATGTAACTACAAGCTTCGACCACTCGGCATTCGTTGATGCCGTCAGCTATGCACATGGACACTACAGCCATCCGAAATATGGAGGCGCCGTTTCCCATGGCCACTTTCTTGCAAGGATTACCCGCCATGACCGTATGAGATACAGTCACGCACCACAGAGGAGGCAACATCGAAAGAGGTTTAGATTCAGAAGTAGAAGATCCGTTGATTACTCACGTCACAAATTGCGATGCGGTCATAATTGGGGACACAGGAATAATGGTGAACTTTTCGATCAACAGGGACAGTCAAAGGTGCTTTCATCCAACAGCAAGTTGTATTGCGACGTCATTTCATATGTAATGGACTATCTATGTTCTGGTGAACATGCTGAAGGCTGCGAAAATCACCATAATGATGGATGGAAACAAGATCATTTAAGAAGCACCCATAGAACAAGCAACTCCAAGTGGAACCAGTCGAGCGCTACAGGTAGCGTCTGTAATGATGATCACGCATTCTTTGGGTTTGTCCAATCAATGAAGAAGGCCTATCACAATCGAACTAGAATGCGGAGGTCCTTCAACACAGGTCGTTACATGAACTTCATGAAAAGATTCTTCAACACGGGAAAGTCACGAAAAGATGTTGCTAGTAATGAAGAAGCGGAAGAAATGACGCCTGAGAACATTGCAGTTGACGAAAATGTTGAACAAACCGAAGTCTCTAACAAAGGGGAATACGTGGCTTCTGATCAAGTTGACTTATTTGGCAAATCGGTTGGTTACAACCTTTCTTCTAGATCTAGCTGGAGAATATTATTGAGTACATTCTGTAACATTGAGCAACCTAGCGATACATACCAACTGGAATCCGTGGATATGATTCACCAAGCTCAGATGAGATGGCACAAACGAAATGTCGACAGGACAGCTTCCAGCAGTGAAGTAAGCTCAAACGCTGATGGTGCAGGAGATATAGCTCATCCAGCTGATGTGGATGACGTGGAGATTGAAAGCAGTGACAACACACGAGATACGGACACATGCCCTTCCACGAAGGAATCAAAAGGAGCAACAAAGAAGGGCATATTCAACATTTGCGGAGACATGACCTGTGATATAGATGAATTAGAACCTGATCGCTTCGATGAAGGAGAGTTTAATGTTGACCGGTCTTCTCCATTATCTTACGACGAAACGTGGCATGTTCATCATGGTCGTAGAAGCGATATGGCTGCAAAGGAAGAGCAAGATACAGGTAGAACCAAGGGAGAGGAACACGAGAACCAGATGGTTATTGAGAAGACGCATGAAACGATTTTAGAAAAGACTTACATGTGGACAAGGTATACTTTTGTAGTGAGTAATAGGGATGAGTCATCTCTAAAAGAATTGTTCCTAAGATCCATAGAGGAAACATCGCACAATTATATTCTGGATCCGAAAGATTTCCATGGTGTGGCATCCTTCTATTTCTGCATGTACCCAACAGCTCCATCTGGAAAAGCGCATTCCTGTTGGTCAACCTGGGGGCGTGAACATGAGGTCATTTTTGAGAAGGGTAGGGTAGATACAACTAAGAACTATCTACCGCGATGTTCCGTATTTCTTGCGTTTCAGAACCTCACTGCATCTATATCAAAAGACCAGTACGATTGCCTTATGAACCTGATTTTTGAGAACATTTTGAAGTATCTGAATTGGCAGTCAGGTATAGTTTACACGTTTGAAAATCCAAGGGTATCTAAAAGTGATGAAGACCTATACATGGAGTACTGGCCGCAATATTTGCTTCTGGGTCAAACTAACACTGACAACCAGTTGCGTGAGTTTATCAAGGACTTCGAGATCCTGCACTCAATTCAAGTTATCAGAATAATGCGTAATAACTCTTCAGAGGCGTTGAGAAAGCTTATTCGTCGCTTTGGAGATGTCAGCCGTTGTAATCCGTGCGATGGTGTCATGAATGAGTGCATAACTGACGTGCTGTTCACAAATATTTGCAGTCAATTCGATAACGATACTGATTCATTAACCTCAGGAAGGGAAGATACATCTAAGTTACAGGCTAGGCTTAGAATGGTTGGTGGAATATACGAAATTGCAACTAAACATGCAAAATCCAACACAATTATCGATTCACTGAGCAAGATATGCCCACCTACCGCAGTTACATTGGACTTCGCCATAGATATTGTTGTTCTTAACTCAAGAGCTATATGCACACTAGATATGAAGTCAGAGGATGACACAGTTTCGAGTGCTAAGGCGTTTGTTCTGTCGTTCAGGGGTTGCCACATATACCTTACAGATGCGTTTGGCAGAGATGGCAGGCAATTCATTGAGATCGAACTGTTGCCGTTCAGCATTGTGGATTTTGCGTTTTCAGTTCCAGATAATGCCACTGACAACCATATAAAATCACATTGTGCCTGTGGTATTATAGACGGATCTGCCACTTTGTTGTTGTCTTGTAAGGATAAATATCAGCATACACCTTATGAAGAAGATGAATCTGGAAATACACGGTATGTATCACCCGCTTTTGGTAAGCTGAGGGCTCTGAAACGAGATCTTGCCCTTAGCTTTGGGAGGAAACATAATAAGCCGCTTCGTGTTGGTGACTCTAGCATATACCTGGCGTTAAGTTTTAATAGGTTTTGCACCCCGGAGGAAGCAGATGTACGAGTACTGGTACATGTTAACAGTGAATTGTTCGTGCATCTGAGAATCCTAGATGAGGTTAAGGATATCTTGAGCCATATTAAGCTAAACAAGGAGGCCTATAATAATGAGAATCCTGCTTTAGTTGGGCCTGAAAAACGGCAGTACCATATGCTTAATGATATTGACGGCTTTTATCGGGAGTGTTACGAATTAATAGACTTAGGTGGGGAGTACTCGAAAAACCTTACATTTGGATCCATTGCATTTTCCAACGTGGAATTCAAGATTGAATGTAAACAGCAGATATTGGTGTGCTTCGAACTGAGTTCTCATCTGTATCAGATGCCGTATTTCATCTGTGTTGATTCAGTGGCAGTAGTAAGCGATGTGACTCCGCGTTTGATAGAAGCAAACGATGAATCCCCATACGACACCCACATGATTCAATTCTCCAACCTAAGGTGCATTAGGGTGAGCGGTGACAATAGCATCACGTCTGATGATGGTGAGCGTAGGATATATCTCGACGGCAATTCAAAGATGCGTTTGAATAATTACTTGGATATAGTTGCAAAATTGAATATACCGGTGACAGTAGATGAAGAAGCAGCGTCAAAGATGTTGTCCGAATTCCACCAGAGCTTCGAACTCTTAAGAATTTCGGATGATAAAGATGTATTCATAAAGGTGAAAACTGCCAACTCTAAGTCGTCGAACCCCGAAGCACCTACAGTGGTTGTCACTATTTGCCTCGATACTATTAACGCGTGCATACGAGAATGCGATATAATCGATGCCATAACGGGATATACAGAATTCGTCTTAGTTATGAACGATTTCAATGAGTTCTCTGAGTACATTCGCAACAGGGTAATTTCAGGTTCCAATGAATTGCATGAGTCGTTACGCAAACCAACCACCATAAGACGGTCTTCATTGACGCAGGCACTCTTAGAATCAGTTTCAATTGGAAGCGATCAGATGTTGTACAGAAGCAGTTTAATGGATTTCCGTGGCATTGTTTCCAAAAAATGGATGTCATTGCAAAAGAAGATAAGGAGGAACCAGAAAGAAATTGTGAACCATGTTTTGTACGAAATAAAGTTGGACTATCTGTACTTTGAACTGCGTAGACCCATTATCTTTGATAAGAGAACGGAGGTGTCCAATAACAACATGGAATACGATGCTGAAAAAGTAAATGCAACATCCCCACAGTCATATCCTTCGTTTATGCACAGCAATTCCGTTCTGAGTACATCAGCTATGATGAGTGCAGATATGGGAAAACAGAATATAATGGTTCAAGGTCCTGTTCTACCTCGTAAATTGTCTTCCAATCTAGGAAGAGACGTTAACAGGAGATGGAGTTTTTCTTCGTCTGTGACATATGATACTGATGATCTGACAGATCGAAATTCAACAATGTCTTGTATACAGGAACTTGCTAGATGTTGTGCAATCACATTGCCTCTTCTCAGTGTGAAAGTGACCGGTATTGGATTTAGGATAGGATCAACTGACAGGCGTCTAGAGAGGGTGAGATGCTTCTTGGGTTCAGTTGAAGTGGAGGACCAGAGCAATTCAATTCCACTTTACTTGTCAACGATGTTCGTTGGAGGGGATTCCATTGCATTTTGGCGTTGGTTGAAGGTTAGACGAGAAATTCACCTGGTTGCCTCTTGTTTGGAATCAATCTGTGGTAATATAAACATGTCTATGCTCCGAACTACAGCAGATGCACCACCGGTTAGCGGTAGGACAAATCAGCATAGAATAAGTACTAAAATACGAAAGCACCTGCGGCATATTGACTGCTCTGGCATTAGCTCAGATTACAAATTAACTCACGAGTATGATGAAGACCCTTTCTTTCAACTGAAAAAATCGGAAGATAGGATAATTAAAGGCTACAGGAGAGTCAGCGACTACATAAATTCATTGATGGACTATAATGTTGTCATGGACCCAAAAGTCGAATTTGGTATTCCACACTCAGGCACTACGCCATGCTTCTTGACGCTTACGTTAGATTACGACGAAAAGGATATTGGGCATTGTTTGTGCAATTTCTCTAGTTGCATGGCAAACGTTGCCTGGGAGGTGGTTGACGAATTGTTGTGCATGTGTATGAGAATCTGGGATTACGCATCAAGCATTCCTGCAGCCACGCCACCGGCTAGACCAACTGGAAACAAGTCGCAGCTAGCAAAATCTGCAACTACAGGCTATGGTGCATCGCGTTCTGACAAATGGTACATTGACACAGTGGTGACAGTTGAACAATCCTCATTGCACTTAATGTGTGACTCTGCGTGGGTAGGATACGGTAACTTTGTTAGATTCGTGTGGTATAAGATGCTGCGGGATTCGTTTAACATCAGGATGCCCGTAACATTTAGTGACTCCAGGTTGAATTCCATAAGGGATTCCGGGGACGGCTTGAACGCAACCCACATTCCTGCAAAGGATTCACTGCTGTCAGGCAACCAACTATGCTATAACCCAAGCATAGGAGGAAGATTGCAGAATCTCGATATGTACATCAAAGACTTAAAAATGCAGCCGTATACTGACAGCAACTGCGACGGTAACCCCCAAAACCATCCAAAGGACAGTAAAACAGGGGGAAGTCACCTAAAACCCAACAGGAATCGTGATTTAGAGTCATATACTCGTTGGACATTCTTGAAGTCATTGTTGTATGACCCGCATAGGAAGGCCTATCTTATCGGTCCAATATACTTGCGTATGTCCGGTCGGGGAACTTTCTCGTTACGTCTGGGATCACATCTAAAGGATACAAGGCCAAAAACAGATAGCGGTTTGCGAAGCGGCTACGTAGGCGAAGGCCTTAATAGTCGTTATACCCTGGGAAAGATAACAAGGTATTATGCACATTATTTACCTTGTGCTATCCATGTGAGGTTGTGCGGAAGTCACATATATGCTGGGTTCACCAGAGAATTCACTGGTAAGATGCTGGGATCATGTGGGTTCCCAATTGAAGCTTCTAATGATGACTTGATTTCAACCCAAGGTTACAAAAGGAGTCACCAGGAATTCTTGAAATATGCTAGACCTCATATTCGACGTGAACACAAATACTTTTCTTTGATGGAATTATCAAAGGAAACTTTGTATGACTACAACGATCAAGTGGAATGCTACTGCCTAGAACCATTCAGATTTGAGGTTAATGTTGTAAGCAAAGTGTACGGCTTCGACTCCAGTTCAAGGTCTGCACAATCAATACCGCAATGCCTATGTATTGACATGAATTTTGAAACCATTAAGGCGTCTTTGAATTGTGTGGATGTCATATCCTTTTGGAATTTGGTTGCATTGGTAGCAGGTGTGATAAACTCACAAAAGGAGGGAAACACGGTTGTCGGATATCGCAGAGACCTTGATACCATGCACTCCTACATCTCTATACAGTCGCAGGCTGTAGAAAGGGCTGAAAGTACCAGAGATATAGCTGTAGCAGATGAAATGGAGGTGGACGACTTCCATTCTTTCAACTCAAGTGACTCGGACTCAGATTGGATTAGCGAAGATTCAGACACTGAGGCAGAAATGGATGTGGATGAATCAAGGGTCATACAAGAGAATGATGCAGAGGATAAACAACAATTGACTGCAAGATCTCAAGATAGGAATGAGGAGCAGGGTAGTAATGTTAGACTCCTTGACGAGTTTCTTTCGTTTTTCAACTTTGGGTTGCGCGTTACTTTCGACCTCATATTTATAGAATTATCTGGAAGGGGACTTCAAAATAGAAAGAACATGTTCACTGTGACCCTGGAAGATATCCGAACAGGTCTGTGGTCGAATAATACTAATGAGTTGCTTGGAGGATCTAGAGTATATAGGAGTGGTGACGAACAGGCATTGATGGAGGCGTATGGCTTAGGAGATGATGGCTACATGGGTTTTAATGACTTTTACTCAATCTCGGATGTATATACACCTGATATTGATAGACGTCTATCCTTTTGTGTTAGCGGAATACAAAATCTCCTATCATCAGCCAGAGCCTGTTTACAAAAGAATGGAGTTAGGAATTCACAAATGTGGAATGCGCTTTTAGATGAAGCCCATATTGTTAGAGAAAATGTCTGTCATTCTAACGATTGGTTAAGGAGTTTTCTCTTTTTGGAATCACACTTCTCCATTGGGGTTGATGTTTCTACTGGATCCAGGAGCGAAATGGTTGTGGAGCCTGTGAATATATGCTTGAGAGGAATAAAACCTTCAGTTTACTCCAAAACTTTTACCAGTCTTAATACATCTTGGATTAATACCAACGTGTCACTGAATGGCGTGGCTTGTGTACATGGTTTCCTCAAGAACCTAACTGAACTGAGCAAATTGAGAACAGCGTTTGTGGAAACCCACTTCCAGGAATTTATAAAGTTCCAGCCTGCAATATTGTGCTCTATGGATGTAGATCTTTGGACAACTATGATACCCAGATACCTATTGCCATCTGCGTTCCAGGATCACAATGAGGATTCATCCATTCTTGGTCTTTCACTATCAAATGCGGCACTACCAATTTCGAAGATACCGGAAGCATTCATATTTAGGGTGAGGAACAATCTATATCGCTATAGTGGGTACTTCAATCCTCATATGTGTCTGGCAGCCTCCTTAATGGGTATGAATGCCATGAAGGTCGAGGCATCATCTGTTCATGCGAACGTAGGAGGTATTGCAATCAGTTCCACCAACAACACTGTTGGGAATCCGGATTTACAGAATGACAGTTCTAAAGAACATCATTCTTATGTGATTAACAATTTGGGGCAGCCTATTGCACTGTGCGTCTACGCTAGTCCCACGTATGATGGAGATGACAACTATATATGGAAGGTCTTGGAAGATGGTGATAGATGCATGTTGCCTGTGGGATATTACGATACTTTACTTCCATTTGCTATTAGAATTCAGTTGAACAACTTCATCTATGAGATACCGTGTTCAATGCTGAACCTAACCCAGGATGACGAATTTGTTCTAAGGTTAGACTTATCAAAGAGGCAACCACGTGATATGAGAATCACACGGAAGGGCTTCGCACACAATTTCAGTGTTGACAGATTTAAGAGGGTCATTTATAAGTTTGGAGTGCCCATTTATTGTGTAAACATATTCGATAGGAACGAGACAAACCAGATAGCGGTAAAAAAGGTCGCCACTATAAAGCATAGCAAGACTGAACGTATCAAGAGGTCACTGCTGCGGAAGAAAATGATAAAACGAAAGAGCAAGATATCTTTGGCTAATGTGTTGGAAAGAAGAAATGCTAAATATGCATTCGTTTTGGTGCGAACTGTACAGCGTTTAGGAGCACAGCAACCATCGGGTGGCTCAGCTTCAGTCCATTTCAGCATATATCTTTCATCTACCCTGTGGATTAGTAACAAATCTCAGGAAAATGTGGTAATCTTCCCCTCTACAGGCATTGATGGAGAACAGAGAAGCGTATCTAGCAGATCGCTTGTTTGGATATTGCAGTCAAATCCAGTAACTAGCGCCATACCTCTGGCAAACAAGACAGCCGAGAATAACAAGGCATTCAATGGCATAAACGCAGTAGGGAATAATCTATTCAAGCAGTTAGCACACATGCAGGAGAACAAGCAAGCAGTGAAACGTCTAATACCTGCACATGTTTTGACCGCAACAAAACTGAAAGAGTCGATGCATGTAGTGTCTCCTCAGTTTAAGTTGCAACATTTGATATTGAGAGATGGTTCATATAGTCAGCGTGGTGTTCCTATTCCTTTGTCCTGGACCATTGAGCCGTCATGTACCATAGGCGTATGCCTGCAAGATGATTTCCCATTTGAAAAAACAACTATCGATGCAACAGAACTGGAATGTTCAGATAATTACATTTTGAACATGCCTACAAACATGCCGTCGCATTTTACAGGAGATATACTACTGTTATACTCTTCTGTTCAATATCTGTATGAGTCATATGAACAGGCAAAGGTGAAGACACCCATTCCAAACTATGTAGCACAAGTTAGCCTCGGAAACCTCGATGAATATGATCTTATGGGAAGTGATGTGAGAACTGGCTTTGTGCAAGATATCACGGCAAATCCTAAAAATAAGGATGCACACGATACTCGAACTCAGCAACAACAGACAGCTTTTCTAGAATATGTAAGGCAGAGTAGCAAGAAGAGTGATTCGGCCACTGCTCACAAACAAATAAATACACCGATGGTGAAACGTATTATAGATCCAAGTGCTGCATCAGCATTGAATAAAAACAATGAAGACTTAAGAAACTCGTCTGCTGGAATTAGGGGATTGTTTACCCAAGGAACGGAAGCCACTTTAGGTGAAGGACTGAGCTTTGAAAGCACGGAAAATGCTCCCATTGCGCCCACGGATACGAAGTTGCTGAATAACACAGAATCAGTGGAATCTCAGCATTCAGATTTCAACAAGCCACTGTCTCTAGCGTTCAGTGCTATATCAAAGCCTCTTGAGAACCTACAGTCAAATTCCCATCGCGCCATAGAGTCACCAGAGTACGTGCATCACATTTTCCAAGAACAATTGCCACATGCGGCTACATATGCTTACCATTTTCCTTCAGATAGTGATGAAAGTAAAATGGAAACAACATTGGAAAATGAACATGTAAAGCTGCTTCCGAAATCTATACTGTCCTCAACCCTCATCGAGGTTTCGTCATTATCAAGATCACGGTTTGGTGGGAAATCCACTCGTGCTGGTGTAAAGCGCTATGAGATAACTCTTGAAAGCTGTCATGTAATAGAGAACATGATGCCTTATGATGTTCACATAATTACACCCGCCACGTATGAACACTTGAATCGACCTCGCGCTGCCAATATTCCAGGTTCGGCAATGAATGCTGTTTTGCATCCCATTGTGGTTAAGGCTAGCGAGAAGGCAAAGTTTTCTTGGTACATGAGAAATGGTCGTTTCGTTATGAAGGAGTTGGTTAGTCGGGAATTCACAGTAAAGGTTCCTACGGAAACCATACATGTATCACAACTGGTTTTTGAGAACATGCAGCCTTCATTCCTTGAAGGGTTTGCCGAACTCATTGAGGAAGCTGGAATAGAGTCATCTACTTACATGCATGGAACATTGCCGCGTAGGGTTGTTTTATCAGTAGAAACAAGTCGCAAACCCGAGGAGCCAATAAGTGACAGAAATGGAGTGGTGAGTAGATTTCTAGCGAGCTCTCAGATCATCTATACCATTTACTCCGAGAAGTGGATACTAAGTTGGCTGAATTACCCAATTTCTATATGCCGTGGGGATGGAAGATACAAGCAAACTATAGCGGCACAGAGCTGTACACTGGTGAACCAGGACCTGACATCTACGGAGTTGCAGTTGGCCATTCGAAAGTCAACACTGAAGCAAATACCAAATTTTGACAACTATCCGAAAAGGAAAAGGCGTCGATTCTTCAGTTTCGATACATTGGGAGATACACATGCAATGTCAGACACATTCACTCTCCCGGATTTAGCCTTTTCTACTTCTCACTTTAGAGATACAGTCGAGTGTCCAAGATTGCATTATCTCATTGCTTCATCAATGGCTCCTGCCCCCTTCTTCAGAACAAGTGTTTTGGAGATTCTGCCACAGACAACATTGACCAATGACTTCTGCCACAACCTATGGTTACGGGAAGCAGAGTTCCACAAATCGGGAATTTCAGGTTCTTCAGATGCAACATGTGGATGGTATCTCATTGAACCAGGTACTACGCTAGAGTTTCATGCACAAATGAAAGGAGAGTTAACAATGGAGATAACGGGAATTTGTCCGGGTAATATGGATGAGGATGGCCAGCCTAAACTTCTAGCAAGTACCTTAAATAATTATAAGTTATGGTCTGCGGGTATAGCCTTAAAGCCTTCTAATGTAACGCAATTCCGTTACCCATCGGAGATTCGCTCAAGTAAGCGCATTCATGGAGGGGGTGGAGTTGCGAAGGTGTCTGATGCTAACGACCGTTATAAACGCAAAGTAACCCATAATATGGCGGCAACATCGAGTATTGTGAAATACAGTTTATGTGAAGTTGAGATTAGAATTCATCGTGGAGCAAAAATGGTGAGATTCATGAAACCTGCGATGGCAGAGTGGGTTCTGTTGAACACAACAGGTGTAGATCTGTGGGTTGAACAACCAGGTGTACCTGGTTATGGGGAGTTAGTCCCTGCTGTTGGTTTCGAAACTAAGATATCAGCTGAGGACTACGCGGGAAAGGGTGTTCCCTTTTCGTGTTATGATCCTTTCAAAGAACACAAACTGGTTTGTCGTTTCCATTTCACTCCCACCATGTTTGGTAACTTCTCGGGAACTAATGTAAAGACGGGTCGTGGCAATCATGAGCGGTCATTTGCAACTGGAGATTGGGCACATCCCATTGCGCTTCTGGGTAACTTGCCTATTGCCAATGCGATGAAGAAGAAATATAACCGCTTTTTCCGAATGAGAGGTTCCCTACAAGTAAAACTGAGTTGCGTTGAGTCTATGAAGTGCAGTTCTATATTCAGAATACGTTATGGAGGAGTTGTTATTTCTATCCGTTTGACCGCACAAACAATTGTGGTACTAGGGCAGAAGACACTGCATTTTACAGCTGTAACAATGCCAATTATGGGATTGCCAAAGATGCACAAATGGAAGAACGTCAATTTCAAGAATATATATTCAGAACTGAAAAACAGACTAAACGTACCAAAGCATCTACGTTATGCACGTGGATCCACCGACATGACCCCTGCTGCCAGGTTTAACCGTCGGATTAAACGGTTTGTGGTGGACAAATTCAATCTGCAACCTCTTTCTATTCCGAAACGCTCGCACAAATCAAAGAAGGTTGAGCAGTTTAGACCGTCTTTCTCTAAAAGTGAAAACCGTGAGGCTCCAAGGATACGTGACATTCTCTTAATGAGACGGCGAAATAGAAACCGGGGAGAAGGAATAGCCAATTGGGATTACCATTTTAGGGTAAACATCTTAGGTCTGGGAACTGCCATTTGCGGTGGTACTACTGAAGAGATCCTGTACATATCAGGAACATTGATCAAATTCATGGTAACCACTGAAAAAGGTGGTCATAAATTTGCGCTATCACTAGGTTGGATCCAATTTGATGTACATGATCCCTCTACGTGTTATCCTACTATGTTCAGACCAATGGCTAGCTGGCATTCATCAATCCATAGCAAGGACCCAAAGGAAAAAACAGGAGTTGGAAGGAGGGAAGTTGCGGTTAATCCCAATAAGATGGAGCCTCATGTATTGACAATTAGGTTCAACACCCTTCGTAACAAGTACTTTAGCTTGAGAGAGGTCACCAATTGCAGCATTGATTTGGAACCATTCAGTTTAAACCTGGATACTCGCATTGGACACTCCATCCTTATGTTGATAGATGAATACATGTCCATCTTCGGATTTTCGGGTATTACGACAGACTACTTCACTACGGCAAATGTTGGTATTTTCTCCAACGTGGACACTTGGCTAGAGAACTTTGATGTTGCTCAGTATCCGTTAAAGGAAGTGTCACAGAGCCAGTTTAGCAAAAGCCTCGCGAATGGAACTCGTTACAACATATCTAATCTACACGTTGGCTCAATAACTTTGGCAATAAATATCAGAAGATCTGTGTCAAGGTTTTCCTCTGATATGCAAGCGGAAAATGTGATGATTCGTCACCTGATGCAAATCGTGAAGCGAACACCTCATATCAGTGACGCTAACATTATTTTGTCTGAGGAGTCTCTTCTGGAGCTGTGCTGTACACCTTATGCCTTGTTGTCACATTTCGTTACTAGGTATGTGACGCAAAGTGTTCAACAACTCTACAAGGTGCTAGGTGCAGTGGACCTTATAGGAAATCCAAAGATTATGCTTCACCATTGGATATCTGGATGCAAATATGCTGCATCTCTGTTAAGGGATTCATTGCAATATCTCCATATGCCCCCTGTCATGCTAATATACTGGTTTAGGTCTGCTTCACGCTTGGGTTCTGCCTTCATTTCAGGAATTGCAGATGCATGTTATAGACTCACAGGGAGTTGGTATTTACTGTTTAATAGCCTCGCATTTAACTCTGATCGATATGCAGTGGTTGTTACACAGGACTTGTTTAGGAATAACATGGACCAACCAACCAACATCCTTGAGGGTCTATTATTTGGAGGAAGGTCTCTCGGCCGAAACTTATATGCCAGTTTATGTAACTTTGCACTGAAGCCTGTTTATCAGTGTGTGAAGGCGGTGAATAGCATGAAGACAGCTAATAGGTTCACAACGGATGTTCTATTAACATTTTTGCATATCTTCGGCTCGATATTCTCAGCAGTAGCAAGTTTAATATTTGGAACTATTTCCAGCCTTCTCAGTGGCATATCAGTGTTTTCCCAGGGAATCTTGAACCAAATTCATTCAGTGCCTATGCTTTCTGCTATTAGACCTAGGCGCGCCCCTAAGGTATTGAAGAGTTCGGGAGCCATGCGTTACAGCTTCCTAGAATCATGGTCTATGAACGCTGCCTGCCACGTCAAAAGTGTTCAAGATTTGATGATGCTGCTGCCTATGGATAGCAACATGACGATGTTTGATCCACTGTATGCAGCATCATTACATTGGTCAGCACTATCGGAATACATGAGCCAAATATGCCCAATCGCCTTTTGCAGACCGTCTTCGAGCCTATCATCATACTTTTGGATAAATAGGACACACATGGGATTCAACGACTCAAACAAAGTGAAATGGCGCTGCCTAAATCGGGACATATGCAGTGTGGAAATATTCAAGGTGCCTGAGACGGGTTGCCAAAAAACTAGCAATGTTCATTATGATGATTCCATCACCTTGGATGTGCAGCCAAAGGTGATAAAGAAACATTTCAGCAACGAGGACACGTACTACATGCGCATTGTATATATGGGAACTAGTGCATTGCAGCACTCGTCAATCGGAAGGGGGAAAGTAGCATCTTCTCTTCTTAAACGTTTAAAGGATCCATCGACATTCCGTGAGGAAAGGAATTCAAGTGACAAACTAAGGAATATGTTCACGAAAGAAAGCTTGAGAGATGAGCCCAGTGGGAGCTCCCAATCCCCCAAGGAATTTACAAACTATCTTAGTCATTCTGTATCGCAAAATGAGGCAACATCAGTGCACAGACTATACCGAGATACTATCGATTCATTCGACTTAGATTTTGCCGGGATATCAATAGACACATATGGCAGACAATCAGGTTCAGCAGAGAGCGAAAAGGAAATGCTGGAAAAGACGTTGTACGCGGATAAACTGTACGATGATGAAATACTTGATCATAGTATTGACGTCGCTGAAGCATACGAAGACATTGACTTCAGCCAACCACCCAAGCGAAAGTATTTGCATATTAAGAAATATCTGAAAAAAGTAGGACATTTACCACACAAGAGCAGATCAAACATGGCTGCAGAAGTTATACGCCTCCCAAACTTCGGAATCGCACAACTATACTTCACTCTTATTGTATCGGTTCTTAAAGAAGGCAACCTATGAACAACCAATGTATCATACTAGTCATAACGACTATCACCAACTGAGTGCAATATCGTAAATAGCATTATGAACTCTATATGCGCAACAGTGATGAGTTATTATAGTCATATGGTTAACATTTCCACTCTATCAGTTGATAGTCTTCAGGAAACATGTGGTTCAGCCCTTCAAGCGCATTTACATCGATCTGTATTACCAGCGAGTGTATTAAGCGTTAGAAACGCTTTGCAATGGGAATACATCCAGCCTAGCAGACTACATCATATGGAAGGTTCATATTTCTGCTACTTATTTCTAGTAGGCGAAGCATAAGCGGCGACCAGATGTGTACACATGTTTAAGGCCTGTAATATTAATCTTTGCATATCATTAGAGTTGTAGACTGAGGTACTATCTCGAATAAATTGGCCACAGATTGAATCTACAGCCGCATAGCGTCGCTTACACATTGATACACTGCCGTAAGCCTCGCCTTTATACAGCAGTGGTTGAAGCCCCTGTGTACGTAAAGGCGGCCATATAGAAGCAACACACATTAGCAATGGAGAATCTGCGATCACATCATTTTAATTCTATTGTCTAAAATGAAGACGTCTAGGGGAACTGCTGGGCAGGATGAGTCCCTGTCAAACATGGGCTCACAGACCCACACAGACACTGACTTGGCCTCCATTGCCGTCTTAAAGGGCTGGGAAGGAGGGTCAATGATGTCACAAGATGTAGCAAATGCCAGTGGCTATGATGCCCACCAAGCAATCACGTCATTCATGGGAATGTCTAACCCCCATGATAACAGCAATTTTACCATTTCCTCTGACATTGTGCCTGTTCGTACTATGCAATCTGCGGCAGATAGCCTTAGGAATGAAGAGGAGTTCGAGAATATGATTAACGACATGCGCAGCACGTTCGTCACGTGGTTGAAGAAGACTCAACTGGACTTGGGGACTCGCCGCCAGGAGCTTCAAAAGGCGACAACAGCATTAGAGAGAGACAAAAAGGCATTTGTAGAGCGTGTAAAGAAGGAACGCGCGGTGGAAGCTCAAAGGATGGAGGTGAGTTCGCATTACCTCTATGCAATTCTTGCAGGAAGAGAGAAGACGTCACAAACAGGATATGGCGTCTCAAATGAAGCACATACAGTTTGAGAGGGAGGATGCGCGTCGTAGAGTTGATGAAGAAAGGGCGAAGCTAGACCACGAGAAGGACGTATTCCAGAACTACGTGCAGTTGGAGTCAGAGAAGCTTAAACAGCGTGTCGCCCTATTCGAGCAAGACCAACGCAAAGTGTTGGACAACAAAATTGCAACTCAAACTATGATAGACATAAACGTGGGAGGTGTCGTATTTGAGACCTCTAGGCACACGTTGGCCAAGCAACCTTCCTCCTTCCTTGCCAACCTCATTAGCGGGAGGCACGAAATTTCCAGGGATCGCCAGGGCCGTATATTCTTGGACAGGGATTATGAGCTGTTCCGATCAATTTTGAACTTCATGCGCAATCCTGAATGCCTTCCCGTTCCACGTGACATCAACGAAAGCGCAGCAATCCTCAACGAAGCCGTTTATTACGGAGTCAAGTTTAGCCCGTATCCATTATCGATATGTATCGGAGGTCATAATGGAGAAGAACACCTCAATACTGTTGAGTTGCTTGATCAAGAAGCTATGTGTTGGAGGTATTGTGCTCCGATGCAGACACCACGCATGTACTTTGGCGCTGGTGTGTTGAACAACCTTGTCTACGTCTTTGGCGGGCACAACCTCGACTACAAGGCCTTATGCGAGACTGAGATGTACGACCGTCTGAGCGACAAATGGTACACTGTAGCATCGCTGAACCAGCCCAGGCGCAACAATGGAGGCAGCACATTCAACGATCGACTATTCAGTGTCGGTGGCTTTGACGGACATAATGTATTGAGTTCCGTTGAAACCTATGACGCCAGAATGCGCAACTGGATACAGGTGGCTCCCATGACAACACCGCGATCTTCCCCTATGGTATCATCGCAAAACGGATTCCTCTATGCATTAGGTGGAACAAACGGAGAAAGGCTCAACTCGGTAGAGCGTTACGATCCACGCGTGAACAAGTGGGAGCTTCTTTCAGGATCGCTGTTAAAGGTAAGGAGTGCAGGTGCCGCTTGCACATACAACAACGAATTGTACATGATCGGAGGCATGGATAACTTGCACAACGTACACAACTCCATGGAAACATGGGATTCCAGGCTTCAAGCCAGCCGCTACTTCATGGAAGCTCCACTGGAGCTCATGGACACATCGCTAACAAACCACGGCGATTCCCTCCTTTTGACCGGAGGCCAAAATTCAGACGTATCAAACAACACATTCTTCTACAATCCTGAAAACGATGAGTGGACTAAAGGTGTGTTGTGTTTATTGCCCTTATATCTCTCAGGTCCCACCCTCCTAGCACCACGTTATGGGCACTGCACTGTCTATCTCGATGTATAAAGAGGCAATGACGCCGGACTATAAGCAGCTTCTACGGGAAGCTCTAGCTCACCAACTCGATGGCCCCTTCTCGTCCTTGCCAGTTACCTCCGTGGAGGACATGTGTAACGTCCCTGACGCTTGTTCGGTTGTGCGAAAACCAGACCCCGAACAATGTGACAGGCTCTTTCAAGATGGAATATTGGAACTCAGAAGCGGGATCTTTGCGCTAGTGATACTTTCCGGGGGCCAGGGGTCACGTGTGGGAGCATCGTTTCCAAAAGCACTGCTACCAATATCGCCTGTGAAGAGCAAGACACTACTGCAGTTACATATTGAGAGGGTCAAGCGAATTTGCGTTCTTCTCGGCAACGATTGCCCTAAACCCAAAATATTCATTATGACCTCCTTCTGCAATCATAACACTATCAGGGAATATCTGGAGTCTATGGACTATTTTGGACTGGGTAAGGACCAATTCTCGTTGGTTATGCAAGCGAATGTGCCTTGTTTGAGCATGAAGAATGAAGATTTCCTGCCGTCATCACCCAGTAGCAGGTATTCCATAACGACACATGACTGCGCGGATTATGAAAACATAGTTTATTGTTCCAACGGAAACGGTGCAGTATTCGAGGCTCTATCTAAATGCCAGGACTTCATGGATATCATTGACCGTCTGAAAATGCTGCACGTTATCGCAATTGACAACTCATTGTCTCGTCCGTTGGACCCGGTATTAATTGGTCTCTCCACCCGCTTACCTGGCTTGGAGATTTTAAACAAGTGCATTCGCAAGTATGACAATGAGAACTTGGGAGTGTTTTGCATTGGCAAAACCCCTTGCATAATCGAGTACAGTGAACTGGAAAAGTTGCCAGATTCATCGTTCTTAAGAGATGGAGAAGTTACCTTATACGGTAATATTTGTGATCACATGTTCTCAGGGGCATTCTTGAAGCGTGTAATTGATGGCCAATTATACAGAAAGCTGACGTACCATGTTGCTAAGAAGGCTGTTCCATATTATGATGAGAATCTCAAAATGGAAGTAAGACCGAAACAACCCAACGTTTATAAGTTGGAGCTGTTTATATTCGATATTTTCCAGTTCGCTTCACGGATAATGTGCTTGGAGGTCGAACGCTTAGGACAGTTTGCTCCAGTAAAGTACCTGGCAGACTGCGACCCATCCAATGAAAAGTCAGCGCAACACAAGATGAGCAACACTTACAAAGCGTGGCTTGAATCTGTAGGTGCTAAGATAGGATGTGGATTTGTCGAAATTTCACCATCCCTCAGTTACTGTGGAGAAGGTCTTGAAGAGTATCGCTCAAAACACATTGATGGGCCCGTATACTTGGAGTGAACTGATGAATGCTTTAAAGAAGCAAAAATGAAGTTGTTTACCACAAAGTGTAGTGATTTATGCAATGTATTATAGCAAAATGCAACTTTGAAATGCCAACATTCACAACCCCCTTTTAATTTGACATTCAGCTCAACTTATGATTGCTTCAATTGTAGATATATGTTTATGTGGATAGTGTCACGTAAAATGTAGTTGCATTATATTCATTAAATAAGTGTTGTACCTATCTTACAGGCGTTCCATCCGGAAGATGCAGCTGATATTGATTTCTGACGCTTTTGGGAACGAAAAATATGTTATCGTAATACTTTTCTCGCATCTCGCTGTTAACAACCGGCAGTATCTGACCCAACTGCAAGTCGTTCTCCTTGATAAATCCTGCTTGTGCCTGTATTATGAAGCGAGGTTCCCTTGGATCTTCACCCTCCAATACAAAGTCATCCGCTTGGTTGAGATATGGATCCTCATCCTCCCCGAGGTATACAATCGTTCCATTTGAATGGCAGTAAATTAGATCTACCTTGTAAGGCTCGTATGTCAATGGTTTATCTGGATTGGCCTTGTTGTATTCCTCAACCATTTGTTTTTCTTCGCCTGGCATAGTGGCATTCCCGTAAAATGGGTGGTACCAATACTTATTTTTGTATTCTCCTAGGTATCTTGGGTTGCGCATTATGTCTCCTTCATCACATGCGTCATCTAAGTACTTTATGTTGATGCTATGTTCCTCAATGGTATCATATTCACTTGTTGATGCTGTCTGTTTCATTATATCCTTTATCTCTTCAGCATAAGAAACATCTGAAACCTGATCATCTAACGATTTGTCTCCCTTTTGAATGTTTTGTTCTCCATTCAACTTGCCTATATCCTCGGCATACTTCAAGGCTTGACCTCGCAGCTGCTCCAACTCATCTAGAGAGTCTACAATGTTGGAGGACGATTGTGCATATGGATCGAAGTTGGACAATGGTATTGCTTTATTCTTCGGTTCAGGTTTTTTCGTCAAGCCGAAACCATAACCCTTTCCTACACTGGCACCAGGAGCCACTACCTGGCTGTCCATTGGAGTTGGCATCCTGGTTCCATCTCCTGTGATCTTATACTTACCAGACATACGACTCAATGCACCCATGCTTCTAGCGTCCACAACTTGAAGTATTTCATCCATTGGGTAAGGCTCACAAAACCTTTCGTATTTACTGTTTCTATCTGGTTTAAACCTGTATCCAATGGCATGCAATACGGGACCAGGGTTAAATGGCACCTGGGAAGTCATCTGGGGCACAGTTTTGAAAGGCACAATCCCATTTAAATCAACCATAGGGGAAACCGGTAGGCGCATGAGAGCAAGGTTGCATTTGTCATTCAGGAAGTTTATACTTCTTATGTCTACCAGGCGATTGGCATTTTTCAACCGACGTTGTTTCACGAGTTTAAACAGCTCCAGATCCTTATTCATGCGATTTATTTGGCGTCTTTTCATCTTTCTCAGCTTCTTTATGTTGAGTGATAGTGTGAATCTGTATCTCATTGAGGCACCTGCCTGAGGGCCTAGAGTTGTAGTCACGCTCTGGTTGCTATCATCGCTGCAATCAGAGATCCACCCGAAACTAGCATCTGATTGTTTTGATAATGATGATCCCGGATTACAAAGAAACGCCTTGTGTTG
The DNA here is from genome assembly GCA_035575875.1 of Babesia gibsoni. NCBI lineage: Eukaryota > Apicomplexa > Aconoidasida > Piroplasmida > Babesiidae > Babesia > Babesia gibsoni. The sequence continues at coordinate 740,886 of CP141527.1, forward strand.
CGATAACTTTAGTCGTGGTACACGTGTTCCACTGGCTATAGCGGTAAGAGGGCCACCGCCTAACAGGAGATGACATTTACGTGAAACAACCCACCATTTAGCGCATGTCTGTTGTGGAATGCAGCTTGAACAATGCATTTTCCGGAAAGCAGAGATACCTCTAATAGAAGAAGTAGACGGTGAAGAGATATCATATCCGCATTTTAGCTATAGTAGTGAACACAATGGTGACATACCCAGACAACTCTTCAAGCCATGTTAAAGTGATGCGTATACAGTTTCACCTCCATTGAGTAATCTTCCTTTGAATGTTAACACATCCCTGAGGCATAGAGAATGTGTCTATATGTTCACCGATTGGTTAATGCGATGACTAGAAACAATGAAATGCTTCAGATACAACGAGTTTGTATTCTATATAGTGTCGTGTGATTTACACGGTATTAGACAGACTTTACATATCCTGTTGCGCGTTGTACCATGGAATCCCTGTAACGTGGAATTACACACTTGCTGCCTAATGCTCCAGCGTAAACCCTCTATTGTAATGTAACAATAGCTTATTACTTCAAAAGACATGAGTGTTATCAGTCCTGCAGCACATGGCGCTGAGGCACGTGCTCCCATGGCGGCAGCGGTACCGTACCCTCACAATGGCAACCTTGAGGCACAAACAAAAAATGGATTTTCCATAAATTAAATATATGAATTAAATATTAGTCAGCATTTTTATATGCAATGATCCTCGGCTGTTTGCGCTAATCCTACCAGGGATAAGTGAACATGGTACCTGGATTCTACATGTGCTGACTCTCTCAAGCAAACGCATATAATGCGAGCCACCGGTTTTATTTAAAGATAATTTGCTTCCAAGCATGTATTTGGATGGACAGGAGGAAGGTGCTTCGAAGAAGATTACAGTGGAGCAGGATGGCTCAGACGGAAGTCGTGCTTCCACTAAGGATTTTGGCACAGAGACGGTAATATACGGTAATGCAGCAGACGGACTCCAGATTAGCGGAAATAACATGGGATTCACTCTTCCTATGGCTGGCGAATGGCAGCCGCCCCCATCCTACAATGGAGGAGCTCTGATGTCGCTGGAGGATATTGGACGTTCGTACGACAGAAATGTGGATCAAGCGACATATTATGGCGTTCCTCAACATTTGCCATCACTGCCATGGCAAAGCTCTATCGCATTCAACGAAAACAATGATGCCTCAGGCATGATGGATCATAATGGCCATAATGGCAATCATGATTCAAGTACAACAATGCAGAGCGCCTATACGGCGTACAACAACTCAAATGATATAAGCAATGTATATGGATGTAACAACATGATACTAGACAGGGCAATTACGGTATCGGACCTCTTTAAGTTAACTGATGCTGTCAACGAACTGACCAAAAGGATGCCACTTCCGCCGACACAGGAGCTTCTTAAATCGATTGACCCTCACCTGGCAATGAAGTTACAACTAACATATCTGCATGCTTACATGCAGAATCAGCAGTTGCTAATAGATATAAAGAATCGGATCCTTGGGGGGGTTATAAGCGGCTGTGATTTGAAGAGTGCCATGAGGCCGGCAATACCAACGCTAGTTGCACCACCTCCGACGGAAAGCAGCAATATGCAGGCGCCTTACCACAGTAGTAACATTGAACCTATATCGTATGATGTTATGCCCAACGCATCATGGAACAATACAGGAGTGGGAGGTCAACAAATAGGATCACAAATACAACCGTATGCAATCGGCCCCTCCATTAAGGAATCACCGCCTCTTGATACATCAATAGGTTCTAATGACTGCCAAGATATCAATGGAGATCGTTTACTTGTGTCTTACCCCTCTTTTGATGACGCAGTTGATGCTTTAAACCCACCAAAACCACGTTCAACACCTCGCAAATATGAGATAACACCTGTTGTATCAAGTGATGTTGAAATGGTTACCACCCTTGGTGAGACCTCCAATACTCAGCTTCCAGCGCTGCCAGCACTTCCATCCTCAAAGGAAATAATGAACGCTATACCCCCTGAAATACGCAATATGGTGAAATACGACGGACAGAAGCACTCATTCGTTTCGGTTTATCTCGGTCCACTGGGTGCTCGTAGACGGCGTCTCTTCTCCATAAGGAAGTTTGGCATACTCGGGGCTCTCAAGCTAGCAACTGATTTTGCTGTGGGATCAACCTCTGCAGCAGTTGCTACAAAGGAACGGAGGTTACTGGAGGAGGTTTGTGAGGTGGCCCTGAAGAGTAATCCGAGAAGTGGTGAAAAACTTCTGTATATTGACGCTGCAAGGGCGCTCCCAGAAACAAGAGGACTAGTATTTTCCTGTGGTGCCCAGTTGTGGATGATTATTGTATACGATGCTACCACGGGAGATCGCATTATAGAAACTTTTAGCGTGGAGGAATATGGCTTCGAGGAGGCTTACAAAGCTGCAGTTGCCGCATTGGATGCAAAACTTCAAAACAGTGATGTCATGACCTCTAAACTATCAGGTCCACTCTATTTCTGGCTGGAGGCTAGGGACGGTGACGTAGACTTATGCCTCATGGTGACACCACGTGATCTACTACGTCAGGGGCCTAGTGAACAGGATCTGTACATAGGTAGATTTAACGTATTGAGATCAGGAGGTTTTAATTCTGCCAGAAAACTTGCACAGAAATGGAGATCTGACTTGAGAAGCCAATTGATAAACTAATCTAAACATGGTTACACTATCTAGGAGATCACCATTAACAACCCCAAAACATTCTTAATCATTAGTACTGTATTAGTTAATCCATATGTCATTCAGCTTGTTATGTCACAGGTAAATCATAGCGAAACTGTGAGTGTTGAAACGACAGTTGACTGTGACTAATGCCACCTAGATGGATAGCACGTTGTACGCTACTGCATTGCATTGAATGTCTCTATATTATGAGAAACACTTTCCTCCTTTATAAACCGCTATTAACGACTTAGAGAGAGTAATATGTATGGCAAAATTCAATATATCTTCATAAAAATTGTAATGCATATTTACAGATAGTCTTTGTTTTCCTTGTCATGCAAGGGTTACTACGCATTTACAGGGCCACCCTTTAGGATACTATCGTTTGCCGCATCTTGGTAGGTCTTGAAGTTCTCTGCGAATTTGACTGCCAGTTCTTTTACCTGCTGATCATAAGCATCAGAACCCCATCCCAACTTTTGGTTCAAGACTTCAGCTGGAACGCCTTCTATCTCCGTTGGAAACATGAGATCGAATACATCCATCTTCTGATACTTGGCATTGCGCAAAGTTCCATTATGTATGGCGTCAACAATGGCTCTAGTGTACTTGAGTGGAATTCTTCGTCCCTTAGCTGAACCTACGTAACCATTGATCCATCCGGTGTTAAGGAGCCAGATATCCGTTTGGTGTTCACGAAGCTTCTTTTCCAAAAGCTTGGCATAAACCATAGGATGCATAGCTAGGAAGGGCTCAGCAAAACAAGCGGAAAATGTTGTAGTAGGCTCTGTGATTCCCACCTCAGTTCCCACCACCTTGCTGGTGTAACCACTGACAAAGTGATACATGGCCTGCTCAATATTGAGTTTGCTGACTGGAGGGATTACTCCAAAGACGTCACATGTGAGTAGTATGATGTTTGTCGGGTGCCTGTCTACCATGGCTGGTATCATAACGTTAGGTATGTGATGAAGGGGATAGGCACAACGAGTGTTTTCCGTGATGGAGCAATCGCTGTAGTCAATCACATGGGAAGCTGGATTCACCACTACGTTTTCTACCACAGAACCAAATGTGACAGCGTCATATATCTCAGGTTCCTTTTCCCTGGAGAGGTCTTTGCATTTGGCATAGCAACCTCCTTCAATGTTGAATACACCCTTGTCCGTCCAAACATGCTCATCGTCACCTATAAGTCTTCTGAGGGGATCTGCGGAAAGCGTTGTTTTGCCAGTACCGGAAAGACCAAAGAAGAGTGTAACGTCACCTGCAGGTCCCACATTACAGGATGAGTGGAGTGGCAGTAGATTTTTCAGAGGCATGAGGTACATCATAAGCGTGAAGACCCCTTTCTTCATTTCTCCAGCGTATTCCGTGCCGAGAATAACCATTTCCATTTTCTTGTAGTTTATACAAACAGAGGTTTTACTCGATACACCTGTAGAAAGTGAAGGATGCATATCAGTATGGAGCATAACATTTGGAGGACAATAAATACAAAAGTGGTAATACGAACGCATTAATCTTACCTTCTACGTTATTATCACTAGGAAAGGCGCCCGCATTGTAAATGACAAAGTCTGGCTTGAAGTCTTCCAGCTCGGCCTGCTCAGGTTCAATGAGGAGATTCTTCATGAATAGTGCATGGTAGGCTCTGGTGCTGATGACTCTCACTTTACTTTTGTGTTGTGGATCCCATCCGGCATAAGCATCTGTGATATAAACTAGTTTCTTGAGATTAATGAAGTCTATGGCACGTTGGCGAACGATGCCATATGACTCCTCAGGGAGTTCGGTGTTTACTTTTCCCCACCATACGTGATTCTTAGAAACTTCCTCCAAAACAGTCCTTTTGTCCTTGGGCGATCTGCCGGTCTTTTCACCTACATCATTATCATACGCGTAAGATGCTCCCATACCTGATCTACAACAGAGAGCTCCAGTGGAACTGAGTAGGGTGTCTTGTTCCTCAGAAAGAGCATGGTGTACCAAAACGGCGGTACATGCGTTCCTGATGACTTGGGGTCCTTGTACGCCGTGCTGAATCACACGTTAAATAGGTATAGCAGCGACTTACTTCAGACATTGTCATTCTATACTTGCCAAGTCCGGCTTGACTACACGACAGTGTATGCTCCTCTGGCTTTAGCTTCCCTTTCTCACTTGGAATCGTCTAGGATTCCATATGTTGTGGTATAATAACCGTATTAGTAACGGTCGTGATTCTTAACTAAGCGTTTCTGTCATAATCGACGTGATGCACGACATTAGACACGACGTTATATAACGGGCAAAAATGTTTTGCAAACCCCTGTAATGGTCTGGGAGTAAGCAATGTTCTCTACAAAATGAATGTAAAAATATGCTGCAGAGAAATTAACAGGGTGTACCCATGTGGCATTACCATTCATACACAGCACAGCGTAATTAGACTCATCGTGTTCCCTCAAGACGTGGCAGTCAAAGGCCAGATGTTATTGTGGTATATAGCTATAACTGCAGTTGTCTAGATGTGCAAAGTTCCAGTGGAATCCGTGACGCTATTGCTTTCCTTATTTTCTTCGCGGAGAAAATAATCCGTCAATATTTCAAACAGATATTTCCGACTAATAACGAAACAGTTGGACTTCCATCATGATATGCACATGTTAATCTGCAATAGTCACAGCCTGCCCTGGTTACACATTTGCCTGGGCAAGTGACGTAGACATTGTTTCAACGCCTTTATTGAAGAATCCTTAACATACATTAAGGGAATACATCACTGTACATGGAAAACACTTTAAATTAGAGTCATGAGGGTTATTATGCACCTGTCTAGTTGCAGTGATACCGTGGGATAGATCACGGGGAGCATCACTTACCCAATATTGCCGTATTGCACATGAATCTGTATAAGTCCAACGTAGAAACATTATCTTTGTTACCTACTAGTCACAATGGGCGAAACAAGAGTCCTGCGGCCCCTCCAGGCTCCGCTCAAGAGGACTCTTCGGACCTTTTGGAGAGCCTCTGGCCACAGTAACGTAAAGATGATAGCCCGAGAAGTCTACCATCGCAATGATATTGGTTGTGGAGTTGACCATTGTCACAACTGCACACTCGCAATTTCCAAAGGTGAGATTCTCATGCTTCCTGTAACGCTTCCCTCAGACCGCTTGGACCCGCACAAGCCCATTCTAATACTAACTGTAGACGTAATCATGAAGCAAATGACATTGTGTGAGAGATGCTTGACCAACTGCGTAATTCCTGCTACGGTTGCCAACGAGGTTCGCCGTCGCAGTCTCACAATGTATGGAAGGATGAGGAAGCTGCTGAAGCCGGAGGAAGAAGCCACAGCAGAATCACAACATAGCACAGAAGTGGGAAACGCACGTAGGTACTACTTGTTTTCAAATGAAAACCACACGGATACATACGTTGAAGACACCGGAAATATGAGTGGCATGCAACGTGACAATCTTCTAATAATGAAATGTGCTGAATGGTACAAGCACCACCGTCCAAACCAGAGGGTCATATTACTAAAAAATAGAGTAGTTGAAACCCCTCAGATGGAAAACCTGGGGAGGGAGAGCGGCACAGATGGAGGTATGATGACAACGCCTGATTATGATTCGAAATCAATACCAAGCGTATCTATGAGTAATAGTGAGCAAGGTACTCCTCCTTCTGATACCGAATCGACTTCTATGAAGGATGTGTCTCCATCCGTTACGGAGTTGACAGTTAACGAATGGGCTGAAGAAGTTAAGGATGTTATAAAGGATGTTTTCGAATATATAGCGCACATCAGACCTGATGATTCTGCAAACAAGGGAGATGATCTTGCATCTGGCAGCAAACGTGTGAGTGATGGCGTATATCCCCTTCACCTATCTGAATCTGAGATGCAAGAGGGAGTGGAAGCAGGTAGATACCATAGTGGCATACTGAAAATGTATCCTGGTTCATATAAGAATGGATATGTTGCCTGTGGTAGTGAGGAATACAAGGTTAACGGTTCAGATAACCTTAACAGGGCGATCCACGGAGACTGTGTCTGTGTCGAGATTATAGGGAATGTAGAAACAAATGAAGATAGAGTACTGGTATCTCAAAAAAGGAAAATAGATGAGAGCGAACTAGACTCAAATCAAATACCGGAAAATATGGTTGGAACAAACTCAGAAGACGCTGAGCTGTTAGGTGACTATGTGGATGAGAAGCCCACAAAAGTCCTCAAGAAGGAATGCAGAATAGTTGGAATCTTTAAAAGGAACTGGCGTGAATATTGTGGAAGTCTCATGCCGATGGATGAGTGTACGGACTTGTATAAAAGTCACAATACGGTTCAACGCATATTTGTACCCGTTGATTCAAGAATTCCCTTTATATACCTGGACACACGTAAATCACAAGAACTTGATAAAAAGCGAATTGTGGTTGCTATTGACAATTGGGATAGGTTTTCAAATAAACCAAATGGTCACTGGACGGAGGTATTGGGGGATGTTGGAGATCTTGAGACAGAGAGCCAAGTCATCTTGAAGGAGCATGATGTGATATCAAGAGACTTTCCAATTAGTGCATACAAGGAGTTGCCTCCAGACGATTGGGTGCCCTCTGAGGAGGAAGTATCTCGTCGCATGGATTTCAGAGGACAGTTGGTCTTCTCTGTAGATCCGCCCAATTGCAAAGATATTGACGACGCCCTTGGTTTTCGAAAACTTCCCAACGGACACTATGAAGTGTCAGTACACATCGCAGACGTTACTCACTTTGTGAAACCTAATAGTAGTTTGGATAAAGAGGCCTCTCAGCGCTGTACAACGGTATACCTAGTGGATCGTCGTACAGATATGCTACCATCTCTGCTTACGACAAACTTATGCTCCCTGGTAGCCAACAGAGATAGGCTTTGTTTTTCTGTAGTATGGGAGTTTGATGAAAAGGACGAAATTTGCAAAACTCGTTTCGGAAAAGGAATAATAAAAAGTGCTAGGGCCTTTACATATGAAGAGGCGCAGAAGCTAATAGACGATAATGGGAGGTATGTGAATAAACGATAAAATCAATTCATTTTACTTCAGTGACGAAATAACCAGTGCCCTACAGTCCATGAACGCATTGGCAAAGGGATTACGTGCAAGGCGTTTTGAACGGGGAGCCGTGGAACTAGAATCTGCAGAGGTTAAATTCGAACACAACATGGCTGATGTGAGGAAGATGGAAAAATATGTCTTATATGACACCAACCGCATGGTAGAGGAACTGATGCTACTGGCTAATATCAGTGTCGCCACCAAGATATTTGAACGGTTTCCTAAATGCTGTCTGCTGAGGCGACATCCCCCTCCAGTAGAAGAGCGCATGAAAGCCCTTCAACGCTCCATCGCACAACACGATTTGGACTTAGAGTGAGTTTTACTTCAGCATATGACATGGTCTCAGGTTCGGCAATTCTAAGGATCTAAACGCCTCTTTGAAGCGCATCACTGAGAACAGTGACCAGCTGTTCGGGAGTGCGCTTCGCATTATGACTACACGTTGCATGAGCCAGGCCTTATATTGCAACTCAGGTGATCACAGCACTGAGGAATACAGGCACTATGGACTGTGCGCTGAATTATACACTCACTTCACATCACCAATTAGGCGATATGCTGATGTGATTGTGCATCGCATGTTAGCTGCTGCCCTAGACATTGAGGCAATGGATACCAGTTTCTATCAGCATGTGAGTTCATCTATCTGTGTTGTCATCCTTTATAGCTTTCTGCCCAGTGCGAAATACTAAACCTCCGCAATCGTAACGCTCATCAGTGTGATCGTGAATCTACGAGGCTATTTTCCTATTTGTACCTGAGGAACAAAGTAAGCTCACTACCCTATACCAGACATGATTGCTCAGGAGGACACCAAAACCCTCGCTACCGTTGTGGCGGCCAACGAGAAGAAAATATGCCTGCTTGCGCATCAGTTCGGCATAGAAGCTACAGTGAGCGTAGACGTTGCAGAGTTTGACCCGCAGACTCAGAGCGTAACGCTTTCTTGCGGAAGGGTTATACGCCTGTTCGATCGAGTGAACATAAAACTGAATGCAAGCCACAAATACTTCAGATACAACATAACAGCAGAACTACTGTGAATATGGAACTTATACTTACATTACATATGTTCAAACTGAAACGGTTTAAGGTAATAGCTATACACTTTTGTGAATATGGTCTATGAAAACCACGCATAGCCAAGGTATGACAAGGTCATGGGAAAACACATCTAACGAAGATTACGTCACAAGAACGTCTTCACAGCTATGCTTCACATTTGTTGATAAAACTTGAGGGGAAAAATGCAGTTTACACTCATCCAGAAATTTCCATGAGATCGAAATGTAGACAACACCAAAACCACCAGCAAGAGATTCGTGACATTGAAATGACATGGCAACTGACAACTAAATCTCACACAACAATCGCGAAAGAAGTTTTCAAAACCACCACACTTGACTAATCCGAATTGATCAATATGGAGCATACCTCTGATAGGACCCGTAATACGGCTGTTGGGGATAGTGTTGTCCAACTCCAACAGGTGGCTGATGGTAACTTTGATAGGCCGGCGTTGGCATCCTCCCAGGGACGCCTGTTGCTCCAGGCATTGCAGACATGGGTGTGGATCCAGGGAGTCCGTCATCTCCTTTTTTAAGAGAGACCTTGAGTCTTTTCCCCAAAATGGTGAAGCCGTTGAGATGTTGAATGGCCTGAGCGGCCGATTCAGGATTATCATAGGAAACGAATGCGTATCCCTTGTGCTTTCCGGTGTTTTTATCAGAAGCAATTCTGGAGCTAATTACTTTCCCATACTGCGAAAATGTCCTGATCAACTCATACTGCGTCCAGTCATTAGGGATGTGGAATATGAATAGGTTGGAACCAGGAGGACCATTTTGGACCGATTGGTTACCCATCATTGAATCGAACTCAGGGGGCCTCTCCCACTGTGTATGACCAGTTTGTTCATTGTAAAAGTAAGGTTTACCCTCTGGAGAAATGTACTCTCTCCATATTCCCACCTGCCTTACTTGACTGGGTACGGGTACGGGGTACGGAGGTTGTACAACAGGGACCCGGTTGTGTGGACTCTGGCTAACAACGCCATTTTGCATTTTGTTGGCTTTTGTTTCGCCAAACCTAACCTCTATGGGACGTACACAACCTTCCAACTGTTTGGTACCATCTAAGGAGCGGATGGCATAGAGTGCTTGTTCCTTGTATGCCATTTTGATAAAGGCGCAGCCCTTTCCCATTCCTGCTTGGTCCTTCATTACAAACACCTCGTCAATAGTACCGTAGGGCTCAAACATTTCTCGAAGAAAGGTCTCATCCACAGTTTTAGGGATGCTACCTACAAACAACTTGGCCTCATTGGAACCGGGTTCCCCAACGAGTGAGGTGAAGCCCAGCCTCTCAGTCTCGCCGGCGGCGTATTTTACCAACACAGGACCGAGCGCCGAGTCGACTACGTGGACGTTATTCAGGCTCTTTATGGCTGCATCTGCCTGCGATATTGACACCATTCTGACAAAGGCACAGCTCTTGTGAACGTTGGTGACCTTGTCCCTGATAACTGTTACATCCTTGACGTCTCCATATTCCTCGAATATTTTACGAATCTCCGGCTCCTCATACGTTTTAGGTATGCGGGCAATGAAAAGCTTAATCTCTACCGGGGGGGCAGGAGAGCAGGGGTAGGAGCTTGCGCTATCAGCGGCACCGGAATCTGACATTTTAAATGGAGAAACTAGACAGGCAAAAACTGTCTGTAGGGAGTAATACAGAAATGGTGGGAATAGATGAAATGTATTAGTTGTAATGACGGCCACAGGTGCCGGCGGAGTCACGGAGGTAGACGTGGATGGGGTAGGCGAGAAAGGAGCCACACAGTCGTGATTCGGCAAGTATGTGTCAGTATAAATGCGATTCCTATCGGATAATACAGAAATGTGGTGCACATCAGCTGAATCCTGTATAAGAGAATCCTGTGGAGCGTGTGTTATCTGGGTCCGTAACACCGTTTGGCGCAAAGTGGCGACATTGTGGGCGTTGTAGCTATTCAATACATACCGTAGTCACCATCCAGTACGCCTTGACACCCGTATGAGTAATGTCTATATATTTGAACATTAAAGGCTTTACGCACTCAAGACAAAGTGACACAACGCATCACAATTAGGGGCATTATCACATGATGTAGCTAAATTGCGTCATATAGGCTAGCTTGACAAGGCTTGTCTTGGTATCCTTTTCTCATATTACAGTGACTGCCTGGTTTCACAGTACGTACAAGCACGTTGTGCGCTGGGCCACACGAAAACACTAACAAACGTAGGGAGACACAGCCTCTGTAGTGATCCCGCAGTAATTTAATGAGAAGCGGTCTTCTAATCCACTGATCTCATGCTTACATGTAGGCTTGGGATGGTGTGTACTTGCATATGTCTAGTATACAGATTGAGCTATGATGACACAGTAACTACGCGTTCTAGGTTTATTACAATTGGTGCTAGCGTGTTGACTACCGAAATTAGTTGGATAAGGTGCGACCAATGCAGGCGAGGAAAATTCCACCCATGCTTGACTGCATACACATAAACACACCGTTGGAGATTGCAATTAGTGGGGATTCTTTCCTACTGATATCACTATTCTGTTTAGATGTATTGACTATGCCCAGAGTTAAACAAATATAACCTAGGCTTCCTCGGAGTTGCTCTATCCCAGGGATGTTCTTTGATTAGGGACTACTATTAGGGGCTGCTCAAAGGAATCGTCGTTCCAGGTGCTGTGTGACGCTTCATTACTAGGTTTTCCTGATGAAGGGATGGAATTCTCGTTGAGGCCAATGGATGTCATGAAATCCATTTTCATTGAGCTTGCTGATGCACTTGCACGGTTGTAGCCCAGGGAAACTCACACGGCTGACTCACGGTAACGCTTAATTCCTGGACGTTATACTGCATGAGACTCGATGTAACATGTATATTCGTGCATTCAACCATCGCTAAGTCTGCTACTCTGTTTGGTCACTACTTAAATGCAAGTCTTTACGCATTCTTCATCTAGTATGAACTGGAGGCATACATGACGGGTATGTATACATCTCATGAGACAAGAGGTGAAAAGCTAATAGCCCTCATATGGTACGCTGCTATCAGAAACTGGCGTGTCTGACATTTTAGTGTATGTCATTCATTGGGCATTGTGATTCCTTACGCCAATTCTATTGTATTGTTTAAAACGGAAGCTGCGCATCTAAACATCAAAAATTGCAATATTGGGGAGCTATATGGTATTAGGTATACTAGGTGTTGACGTGGTTCCCTCAGTGTTAAGGAAGTTACCCGTATGGGGGGACAAGTGTAGCAACCAATGCAACCTCGCTAGGGTGTTGAAGACTGGTATCATTCCTTTAGCCAGAAGCAAAAGTAATGAGAGATTTCGCAATTTTGGTGGATACAAACACTCTCTATTTACACGTGATTGGATTCGTCTTAGAGACGGTATTCCTTCTGGCAGAATGATTGACTGCTCCTCTATGGGGTTAGGCGGATCACTATGTGTTGCTGGACATAGTCAACAGGTTGAGGCGGATTCTGATGATGCCAATAAATGTACTGAAGAAGCGAATGATTGTAATGGGGCCAATACTTTGAAGGAACTACCTATCACACATAACATGGACTGTTCAGATCAATCGGATATGTTTTTGAACACAAAAACTGATAGCGTCTTTGTGCCAAACTTTAGCAATTTGAATAATGGCACTATTCACCCAGATACGTTGGAATCGATTGTACATAAGCTGGATGCGACCTACATTGGAACAGAAAGTCCGATGTGTCTAAACAAAAACGTGAACAAGGAAGGTGATTCACTAGTAGAAAGACAATGGTCTCCGAAAAGCAAACCCGTGGAGAATGACCAACAGCTTGGACAGTTTCACTTCAAACCGCTACAGGTGATGAGTTTCAACGTTCTGGCACGTAGTTTGGTAGATAACAAGTATATTGCAAACAACAGGAACGTCATGTCCTGGCATAGTCGCAAATATGCCATTCTTGATGTAATTACCGCAGCAAAGGCCGATGTTGTATGCCTCCAAGAAATTGATCAGGAGGAATACGAGCAGTTCTTTCTGAACGAGTTTAAGAAACTTGGATACGGTTCGGTTTACAAGAAGAAGAAAACACCAAAGTCGGATGGCGTCTGTATTCTATACCAGGAAGATAGATTCGACGTCATATTCCATAATAGCATTGAATTCCCTATGCATGACATAGACTACGATCGTCTTCAAGTAGCTATTATTATGGCATTGGTTGACAAGCACAGTCGTAGGGAAAGCGATACATGTAGCCCCGTGAAGGATATATACATCGTAGCCAACACACACCTGCTGTTTAACAAGAATCGTGGAGATATAAAGTTCTCTCAACTGTGTGCCATGCTATCAGCCGTTAGTGATGCCGAAAGACTGTGCCTGGAATATATTGGTGAGGAGGCTGAAAAGCAGCCCAAGCCAGCGATCATCATGTGTGGTGACTACAACTTCACTCCACAAAGTCTACTGTACCATTTTTTAAGTAAGGGGTTCGCAGTAATACGCAATTGCAATGCAAAGCTCATATCGGGTCAGTACCTTATGCATGACTGGACGTACAAGACAGAACAGGCTTCGCATTCCAAATCGGGTATAACTGTTGGAAATTTCGAGCGCAACTACATATCGGAAATATATGGTACTGGCAATAACGAAGACTGGGTTGAGCCCCTTAGCAAGAGCCCAAGCATAGAGCTATTCACCAAGATTCCAGATTGGATTAGCTCAGATATTAAGTTGCGTGAATCTATTTCTAATTACGTGAAACGGGTGACAGAGAGAGGCCCAGAAGCGTATAGCCCTGAGGTGCGTGCCTCAGACGCTGTGGAGGAGACGAGCGACGACCAACAGGAGTTAACTGACAGCGGGCTGGTCTATTGCCCATTCAAGTTCGGCAGTGCATACAGCATCTATGATCCATGGCTGAAGTGTTACAATGAACCGGCTTTCACAGCCTTCCATGGATGGCAACGGGGTTGCGTTGATTACATTTGGTACACGAAAGACGAACTAGAAGTAGAATCCATATATGAGTTGCCTCCCTACGGTGACGTAAAAGCACAAGGGAACCTACCAAACAAAGGGTGGCCTTCCTCGGACCACTTCAGCCTGATTTCACAGTTAAAGAGAAGGTCTTCTTGAGATGGTATGAAAGCTTAATACTATAGTGTGGCTCACTCTGTGAAGCGACACTTCCTTCTCATAACTACATATACGCAAGCAACACACTGCATAATTCGTCACTACTATTTCACATTATAGATGTTGCATTATAGATGCTTATGACCTTTATCAGCGAGTAGCTGCTTCTGCAGCCTCACCAAATGCCTAGATATGGCCAGTTCTGGTGCTGCTGTATGGGAAAACGACGTCGTATCCCCTGCAGTTACCTTCAGATTTCTGAAATAGGGGATGTACCTAGTGTAGAAAGGAGGCAACTTGTCGGTGATGTCATGCATCTCTTCTGATACAGCGGTTACTCCCTCGAACAATCTAGAGGATGCTTCTATCATACGATCTAACTTTTCCTCATCCATTGATATTAGAGCGGGCCCCATTTCTCCATTTGCGTTAGGAAGTAATTGGCATGACTCCAATATTTGCGATTGCATGTTCAGTATTTCCGCAATGGTTTCCCCAAACCGCTCAAACGTATCGTCCGTTATGAGATAAGATGTGTTCTCTGCTCTAGATAGACTAGTTACGCTCTCTAATTTATGTATAATAGCCTCGGTATCAATACTTAACGCTGGGTCAACTGCATCCAAAACTTCATAATCGGGGTTCCTCCCTTCCAATGGAAACTGTTCATTCGGATCTATAGTAGTGTTCCCGCTTGCTAGTGTGGTAGACTCTGGAGGTAATCCTTCCTGAGTGGGTTGTGTGAACTGTATGGTGTTCACTCTTTGGTTATTACCTTCGTCGACAACACCTGTGGCACCCATCATATTCTGAGGCGCCTGTGACATCCTCATTCTTGCCCGTCCCTGATTAACATTCACAACATTCGAAGGCTGATCAATCATGGTCATTTCTTGCTGTTGATGACCATTCTTGTAGCCACTTTGCTTTGCTAAACCGGAAATACCCTGCATATTGTGATCCGAGGGAATGCCACGCGAATAACCAGGAATCTGCATCATGCCTTGTTGAGGAAGAACAACTCCTTTGTGTTGCATTCCTTCCTGTTGCATTGTCATATGCATACGATCCTGTGGAGGGAGTGACATTTGACCAGGTGGTATTCCTCTTGGCGTACCGGTACCTGGCATCCTTTGCTGAGGATGGTGATAATAGTACGTTGACCTTCCATAATCAGCGGAATCCACAGGAGTTCCATCTCTACTTGTATTGCTCGGCAAATATCCTGGAGCTTTAGGCCTCAGCGGATCCATTTTTACAGATATTATGTATACAGCTTGTCTAGTTCATTGCGATAGAGTAGGTAGGATATGACACTGAGTATAACTGTGGTCGTATGCCACATATACCTATAAACGTGGGATATGCATTCCATATAACACCTTTCGTGTGATTACTGAACGTGCCATATTACACAATGTCCTCATGTGTAAGTCATTCAAAACCAACACTCTCCATTATGTGGTAAATAACTTTATAAGCTTTGAAACACTAATGGTATCATATTTTGTATATATTATGGAGTGCTTTCTGCTTCCACTATGTGTCATCTCCTATTACTGATTCTGCGTGTTGCCCTAGTCTTGCGACGCCTGGTCTGTGTATCTAGATACTCCTCCACCAAGTCCTCTGACTCTTCCCCCAGGGATCCACTCCATGAATCCGTTGTCGTATAACCCGAATCTGTAAACAGTAAAAGTCACGTAACCCCTCCCAACCGTATGTATATGTACTGTCACTGTGGTCTCCAAAAAGCTCGACGAAATCATCAAGTGAGTAGCCATTTGCATTGTATTCTGATCAGCATGACAGTCATAATGGTTATGCTCTACCTGTTTCTGACCCTTCGTTGTCCTCAATATCTGCATGGAAGCCGGGATATACCACCCTCGGTGTCAGTATTTTCCTTATCTGATACATTTCCTTTAGCATTGCCTGAGCTGGAGGTTGGTAACTAATAGGTAATATAAGCGCAATTTCAATTACTAACCTGAGCAGTGCTCTCAGCCACGTTAGGGTAGAGTATAAAGCAGCAGTCTGTACTATTTTCGCACCAGATATAACATAACATACCCAGCCTATTAAAAGGGACATTACCCTGTATACAGAACTACACTCCATTCCATATTGCTTCAACGGAAGCCATGTAACGCATGCTTTGTAAACCAAAGAATCCATGATCCCAGCGGTTGCGATTGCTACATGTCTATATAGATAATGTACTATTAACGTACTCAAAACTATTTTTGGACGTGCCAGTGCCGTTGCTTCAAATAGTGTGGAGGACATCCCAATTAAAATGTAGAGGGCGTATATGAAGAATAACTTGAAGTTATGAAAGAATGCTGCAGATTAATGCCACCATACCAGTCATGTACCCACCGATGATTTTGTGTTGATACCTCTTGACAACCTCTAGGGTATGGAATACATCGTGAATATCATCGCTTAATGAGTCCATCCATGCAGTCATCCTAAATTTGCATATATGTTAAGCAAGGAGATGCTGTTTTTGTTCACGTCAGCAGCCAAGGGTTTGAATACCCTCTCTTCACAATTCACTCACATATTTGCCTTTTTAATACTCTCCTCCTGTCGTTGTTGCACCTGGTCAAGGAACGTCTCCATGTCCTCCTGTGAATGCAGCAGCCTCGAAGCAGCATCACCCAGTCTGTTGATCTGCGTACTGTGACTAGGGTTAATCAAGGCATACATTGCTTTCCGTTCTGCGGTTCCATTCTCCTGATTGTAGGTAGAAACATATATCATCTAAACAAGATTAGAAACTATGACCATTACAAACCGATATGATTGAGATCAGCATGATACATCTGGAATGCGGACTCCGACATGATTAGCGGGTTAGTGCATTTGGCGACTATATCTGCCTTCAGCTTCTCACAATCTGCTGTAGTGTAACCTACACTACAGGGATTGTCCCTGTGAGAACCGCTGAACATATGAAGCGCATCATCATCCATCCCAGCTGGGTTCAAGTAACATCCCTGGTGAGAAAGAGGGAATGACCTTCCCGATCTTATAAAGTGACACTTAGTCTTAGCTAGTGCAATCAATGACCTCGATAGCTCTCCCTTAATGTCACACTTATCAACATCCAGCCCATTCACCTCCCTTAGGACGTACTGCCAACACCCTCCCTCAGCAAGGACCCGTTCCTTCCTTGTGCCACCTGATAAGTCTTCAACATTCTTATTGATATCAAATGGGCCTTGGTTATCTGTATAAGGCTGTAACATTGGCATAGAGCGGTATTACCTATGTTCTGAAGTTGGTTAAGACAGGAAAATGCAACATCGTCAGTTTCTTGTCCCTCCCCTGAGTATCCTTTGCTTATGACACTTCTTTCCCTAGAGTGCAGTATTTCACATTCTGATTCACGGTCATGTACCGATTTGATGATTTCCTCATATGATGCCTTTCCTCGGCTGTAGGAGTGGACCGCAGTGTTGTGCCATGATCTGTACCCAGAACCCGATGCCAACATAGTCCTCTCAACGAGAAGCAATATGCATATAGTGAAAGCAATAGTTGTCATCTCTTATGCATTGAAGGCATTCGTACTCTGTTGTTGCTTAATAGAGTTTCAGAATCTGTACATTTCCTGGGAATGCAGAACCCTTTACTGTGGCATTCTCTTACGGATGCTGGTGCAAAAAATTTTGCAAAAACTTAATATGCTCATGGGCACGACGCAGTTAAAGAGCAGAGAGGTTTAAATAGAGTAAACTACGTATAATACTAATATTACGGAGATATGGAGCTTCAGTGGCGCAGTGGCAGGCTAGTGAAATAACACCATATCAGCTGCGAAAATGGTGTTATCGGCTGCAAAAGTTCGATATATACCGTCGTCGAATACCGCTTCTTGTGATAAAGTAAATGCCTATGGCATATACCAGATATCAAGAGTCATGAGGATGCCACTTGTACGTAAGAAAGGAAAATAACTCAGGTGCCTGTTGCACACCACTTGACACATCAATCGTGAAACAATCCCGTATACATTCTCAGATCGGGTCATGGGCGTTGATTCGGCATTAAATATAATGGAATCAACCCCGGCAATTCAGCACAAAAGAGATCGACAGTGGCGACAAACACAAAGACGGCCATTTGCTTACACAATGGATACAGAGAGGCACACTGTCCCTGAAACTGCGAGTTAGACGCGTCTGAAGACCAAACACACATACACTACGGTAACACATGGCAACTCCTAAGCTCCATCCACTCTAGGTAGTGCTATGCGCAAAAGGGAGGACATAGACACTCACATGTGTGACTATGGTGTTATTAATCATTCACTGATGTAGATGTATTCGGTGATAGCACGTGCCAGTTTTGGGCAGCTGTGTGTATCCCACGTCATGTGGGCATTGATCCAGCACAGAGTGCATGTGTAATTATACTAAATACATTGTTTTAAATGTATTTTTATTAAACATAAACACACTACTCTAGCCACTAACAATGGAGGATGTAACAAAGGACGAATTGTCGACTGTGAACGCACTCAAGCGCCAGGGGACGGAGCTACAGGCTTTCGACGCCAACGACAATGTGCTTACGGTATGTGTAGCTCCATTCCGGTTGTGCTGCTCCATACTCTCTCTTCATCCTTCTTCAGGGCTTCCAAATTTGGACTGACGCTGCACCCAGTGTGAAGGAAGATCCTTCCTTGCTGTTCGTTAGATGTCTCATACACACTGGCTCAACTCGTCAGGTGTTTAAATGCACACAAGTTGATCCTCCTGTACAGGGCAATGAGGTAGGCGCTGTCCTTTCCCTTTTAACCCCTCCCTTCAGGCTAACACATTCGATGTGCCAGCTGCAAATGCATGGGGAACCAACGCTCAGATCGATCCCATGACATATGGCGATATCGGCATGCTCCCCCAGACTAACATCCCCTGTGTGCTAGACTACCTTAGGGCTAGGTTCATGCAAAACCAGATATACAGTACTGCTGACCCCCTCTTGGTCGCCATCAACCCTTTCAAAAATCTCGGCAACGCCACGGATGCCATCATCAAGGAGTACAAGGATGCAGCAGACTCGCTAAAACTGGCTCCCCATGTCTTCCGCACGGCGAGATACGCTCTAGAGAACATGTACGATTACAAGCACTCACAGACCATCATCGTGTCTGGAGAATCTGGTGCCGGTAAAACTGAAGCCACTAAGCAGATGATGAGATACTTTGCTACCAACAGGAAGGGTAAAGGAAGCAGCGCAATACAAACTGCCATTATGGCCGCTAACCCAGTGCTTGAGGCTTTCGGTAACGCCAAAACCATTCGTAACAACAACTCCTCTCGATTCGGTCGTTTCATGCAGCTGGATGTAGCTGAAGAGGGTGGCATCCATCAAGGTTCCATTGTGGCATTCCTGCTTGAAAAGTCACGTATCGTTACTCAGGAAGATGACGAACGTTCTTACCACATATTCTACCAGCTCCTTAAGGGGGCAACTGGTGACATGAAGCAAAAGTTCAAGCTCAAGACGGTTAATGACTACAAGATCTTGAATCCCAAATGTCAGGATGTCCCCTCCATTGACGATGTTGCGGACTTCAAGGACGTTTGTGAATCGTTCAGGAACATGAACCTGACGGATGAGCAAGTCTCAACCATCTTCTCGTTGTTGTCTGGTATCCTTTTGATGGGAAACGTTGAAATTGGTGAGACATCTATTGATGGTATCGACGATGCCGCTCATATTGAAAACAAGGCAGTTTTCGAGGATGCATGCAAACTGCTGTTCCTTGACCCAGGAGCAGTAGAGACGGAATTGGTTGTAAAAATTACCACTGCTGGTGGAAACGAGATTAGAGGTCCAAGGAAAGTCCCTGATGCTGAGGTGCTGAGGTCAAGTCTCTGCAAGGCTGTCTACGAGAAGCTGTTTTTGTGGATCATTGCAAACCTAAACAAATCCATTGAGCCGCCAGAGGGATTCAAGACCTTCATTGGTATGCTTGATATTTTCGGTTTTGAAGTGTTCAAGAACAACTCACTTGAGCAGCTGTTCATTAACATCACCAACGAGATGCTTCAAACAAACTTTGTGAACATCGTCTTCCAGAAGGAAGCTGCACTTTACACCTCTGAGGGTATTGCTTGCCCTGAATTGAAATACACAAGCAACGCTCCAATCATTGAGCTGTTGTGCGCAAAGGGTAAATCACTGTTATCTTTGCTTGAGGACCAGTGCCTTGCACCTGGTGGAAGTGACGAACACCTTGTGTCAGCTTGCAACCACCAACTAAAGGACAACCCCAACTTCTCACCTGCAAAGGTTGCTGGCAACCTGAACTTCACTATTGTCCACACCATTGGTACCATACAATACAACGCAGGCTCATTCGTATTTAAGAACAAGGATGTACTGACTGCAGAGTTGGTGGAATGTGTAAACGCCTCCACAAATGAACTTGTAAAGTCACTTTTCGAAAACGTAGTTGTCACCAGGGGAAAGCTGGCTAAGGGTCAACTGATTGGATCTCAGTTCATGAACCAGTTGGACAGCCTGATGAAACTCATCAACAGTACCGACTCACACTTCATCCGTTGTGTGAAGCCAAACGAAACAAAGAAGCCATTGGAATTCAACAATGTCAAGGTACTAATCCAGCTGCACGCTCTGAGTATCATTGAAGCACTTCAGCTGAGAAAGCTGGGTTACTCTTACCGCAGACCTTATGAAGCATTCATGGATCAGTACAAGTACATAGATTTGGGCATTTCCAACGACAAATCACTGGATCCAAAGACAGCTGCACTGAAGATTGTGGAAGCTGCCGGCATCGGCAAGGACAGCTACGGCTTGGGTAAGACCATGATGTTCCTTACCCAGAAGGCGGCCAAGGACCTCACCGCTCTGCAACGTCAGCGCCTGAGCGTCTGGGAGCCAATAACTACCCTCTTCAACGCCTGGTTGGTGAGGCAGGAGGGCAAGGCTAAGCTCATGGCTTCTGTGGAGGAGATTGTTCGTCTGCAGGCACACCTGCGTCGTCTTATTGCCGACAGGAACGTCACACCCGCCCCAAACCGCATGCCTGCAACATAAAGCACTACGAAACGCGCAAATCACGAGCACAAACTACTATACTATCATGAAAACCAAAGCAACAAGTACAACTAATCCTTATAGATTATTTTATGATGACGTTGTTGAGAATGTTCTGGTGGAGCTGCGAGGTCGTCTCGGAGTAGAGGTGTGTGATTTGTACATATTTATAACAGCTATTAGAAAGTACCCATAACAGATCTGCAACGTGAAATTGCTCGTCTATGGAAGGAATCGGATAGACAGGAGGTAAGCGGTAGTCTTCCTGCGTCAATTAGGTCATCATTGAGGTGTACACCTGCAGAGACTCAACAAAATGGGATAAACTTCATGTTATACCTGTGCGAACACCCTACTGAAACGCATGAGTGCTGTCTAATGTGTGCTCCATGCCCTTCCAACAGACGATGCCATGTGACTAATACCACTGCAGGAATATCGCAAGAGAGCTGAGGAAATACGTCAGTCTTTGCCTGCTGATGCTATTCAAGAAAGGAAAAATCACCAGGATGGCAGCCTTCCTACTTATCGGATACGCAGGATTCTGGACCTGGACAAAGAAGGCCCTAGAATAACAAAGGACACACTACGAGCGTTAGGGAAGGCTACAGTGAGTACACGCATTGCCATATATACTAGTATACAGCAAATATTCCTAAGCCAGTTCGCGTCGAGAGTGCATAAGCACATCGTAGAGCAAGACGTGAGCTACCCCGTTAAGCCGGAGCACATAAGTAAGTCTTTTGTCACTAGTATAGCCACGTGTATGGTGTGGCTATGATAAGAATTTGCATACACGTCTATTGTAACACACCCTGTCACATCACTCAGCACATGTCATGAGCGATCCCCGTTATATAATGTACCAGTTCCTCGAGTGCTCAAAGGAACAGCTTGTGGGAATTCCAGATCCTGTAGAGGTCGACGGATCTGCTACATATGTGCAAACTGGCGAATCTCAACAGGAGACAGTCGTCATGGGTGACTCCCACCTGGAGGCAGATGTACTGCCGACAAGGTCCGAAAAGGATACTAAGCAGAAGCAGCACTCCATATTCAACTACTTTGGTAATAAATAAACATAACTATCTTAACACATTACCTCCCAACGTCCTACTGGCCTTGCTGCCCCATGTGTTGGTCGTGCCTGGTATTCGACAGTCACGCATAACCACAGCAAATATATCGCCCGGGGACGCACTTTTATAAGTGTTTATTGGTTTTATTAGGTTGAACACACCCAAGTCAAAATGGGCCGTATGTACGGGAACGGCAAGGGTATCTCGTCCTCGAGCATTCCATACAGGCGTAAGCCTGCCTCCTGGGTTAAGACCAAGCCATACGATGTGGAGGAGCAAATTGTAAAGCTTGCAAAGAAGGGTTTAACCCCTTCCCAAATCGGTGTAGTGCTTCGTGATTCCAATGCCGTGCCAATGGTCAAGGCCATCACGAACAACAAGATTCTCAGGATCCTCAGGAACGAGGGTACGTTGGTAACACACAACACTCATTTTGTTTAGGTCTCGCGCCTGATATTCCAGAGGACCTTTACTTTTTGGTGAAGAAGGCCGTCGTCATGAGGAAGCACGTGGAGCAGAACCACAACGACAAGGACTCCAAGTTCCGTCTCATTCTCCTCGAATCCAAGATCCATAGATTGGCCAGATACTGCAAGAAGAAGCGTCGTCTGCCAGCTACATGGAAATACAAGTCAGAGACGGCAAGTGCTCTCTTGGGTTAAGCACGAACATGATATAATTTGTTCGCACTCTCTACTCTCCCTATTAATTGTTGTCCATTATAAGTGCCAAAGATACAACATATTTTGTTGTTTTCATGTTTAATAGACCGTTATATCGTATCTACATTGATATCATCGTGGTACCATTACAGTGAAAGGGTTCACATCTACGGGGTATCCAACAACTGAATTTGTGACAACCCACCAACGGGAATGACAGTTATGTTAGAACATATAAAGTTATGTTTTGTCTTATTGGGTGATGAAGCTTATATGGTCGCATCCATTTCAGATGCAAGAGGCTCAACGCTTCTTGAATATCTGTATGACATCTTCGTCGTGCAACCTATGTCGAAGACCCACATGCTGTGGGTTGTGTTTCACACTTGTTCCCCAGACAAGTGCAAACTTGAACTCTTCCAGCATCTTTCTGTGGATCATCTCTACCGCAGAAGACACACAACCATCACCTCTTTGAGGTGTCATGATCAGGGGTTCCTCAAAATTGGGGACCTCCCCTTTGTTCTTGGTGTATATCCTCATCAAATCCAAACAATCCCACATGCGTTCCTTCAAGAGCTCAAGGTTCCACCTCTTTGAACTGCTAACAACAACACTGTTAGGCCTGCGAAACAGATGATGAAATAGGGCAATAAACATACCTCAATGCGATTTCCTCTATTTCAGGAAGTGACAACATATCAACTTTGTTGTAAACGTATATGCATTTGCAATACTTACAGTTTCCACGCACAACGTCGATGAAGTCATCGACGGTTGCATCCTCCCTAATAATTATTTCCGCATGGAATATCTTGTACTCATGAAGCACTGAGTAAATGACACCATCGCTAAGGTGTTTAACAGGTACAAGATGGTTAATGTTAAGCCCACCTATTTTCTTCTGCTTGAATGATATGTTAGGGCGGTTTCTATTTATCCGAATATTGGCAATTTCCAACTCCTTCTCCAATTTCCTCTTTTGCGAATCGTCCTTTGTAGCGTCCAATATCATGAGGACAAGGTCACAGCTGTTTGCTATGGCTATAACCTGTCTTCCACGTCCCCTACCTTCCGATGCCCCGTCTAGAATACCCGGAAGGTCGAGCAGCTGAATCTTTGCTGCTCGGTAATTCAGTATTCCTGGTACACAGGTAAGTGTGGTAAACTCATATTCTGCTGTTGCGGAATTCATATTAGTCAGTGCATTGGACAAGGTGGATTTACCAACAGAGGGGAACCCGATGAGGCACACCCTAGCATCTCCGTATTTGGAAACCTCAAACGCTTCTCCTCTACCTCCGCCGATAGGTCTTGCTTCTACCAATTGAGTCCTCAATTTGGCCAGTTTCGCCTTAAGCTGCCCAAGGTGGAATTCAGTTGCTTTGTTCTTCTGAGTCCTGGCCATTTCGGCCTCAATCTCACGAATCTTCTCAACCACTCCCATTTTGTAGTAGCAATATGGTCTTATGCTTTAGAATATCTTGCTGTATAGAATCCACAAGCCCTTGAACCGATGTGAACCTTCCTTCTGTCCTTAAAAACCCTTCAATCGACAGGGTCAGCTCCTGTCCCAATAGAGTATCCTGGAATGTATGGTAGATGTAGGGCTCCACAGAATACAAGGCGTCTTCGAATTGGGGGTTGAAACCAATTGAAAGAATAGTATTTAACTGTCTAGTGCTTTCAACTTCAGTGTTACCATGCAGACAGCAGCTTCCAAAATACACTCCTGGAACTAAATGTGGAATTACATCACAATTTAGATTAGCCGTTGGTATACCTAGAAATGAAGCTCCTCTACCAAATCCTTTGATCACACTTCCTTTGATATGTATAGGTATTTTGAACCTTAAGTAAAATAAATCACCTGTAGCGAATTCTGAGAAAGCAGGTTCTAGTAACAAATTGACCTTGACGAAATTTTCGTTAGAATCAGTGGAACAAATCAAGTCATTAGGCAATGAATGACCACCGAAAGGCTGTAGAAGCTCAAGATGACTACTTCGGTTTCTCAGTTGGTCTCTTAGTTGCGTAGAAATGTGACTGTTAGGTGGATGAAGAATTACCTTGGCTCCACTTAAAGCCTCAATAAACTCTTTGGTGTTTTCAATGTCAAGTATTTCTTCAGTGAAATCATTATAAGCCAATTCCGCTTTCCCTAAATCTCTGTGTAATTTATTGAGTGGTGAAACATACTGGTTATACCTTGCAACTTTTTTATTATCGATGGTCTGTAGGTAGTCACTAACACTGTCACCTGTGAGTAATCCTCCAAATCCAAATATGCGTTGACAATGTCACTAATGAAATCCTTTGGGGTACGTAGCAGATCCCGGCGTCCAATTTGGTAGTAACATGCGATGGTAATATTTTCCACAAATGTTGCAAAATCCAGCTTCGAATGCGAGGAAACAGTGGAAATGATCGTAGGATGCAGTGCCTGTTCCGAGAGGTGTAGGTTTATAAGCTTGGCGTCGCTGAACGACTTTACCAGCGACTGGTATCTTATACTGTTTTCATGAACGAGCTTCAGGAGTTTCTGTGAAAGCTCTAATGACTCATTGATAGCTATTCTATCACATGTATTGTTGCATCTGATACGCTGAATCAGTGATTTCAGTTTGTCATAATAGACACCTTCTGTTGATTGACACTGACTGCCACAATGACTTCTACCTATTGGATCATCAAGGTTTCTAGTCTTCTCACAGCAGTTACTCCCATTCAATGCTTCCCCTCTCCTATCGTCGGCACCGCACGGCCTTTTGTGTTTTACTAGACCAGCAGTAACACAATTATCATGTAGACCAGTATTCTCCGTAGGCGACTCAACACCTCCGTCTCCTTCCTTGCTCGACGAAGAATCCAAATTCTTCCACGGAGATTGTAATCCACCTCCGTGCAGGTTGGCAACAACACCTAGACAGTTCAGTAAGGGTGTGCGAGTATCAAGTACACAGGATTCTGCGTCGATAACTACTACAATATGGTTACTTGAGGTCCCCGGTGTGTTACTATTCATTATAGATGTGAATATACTGCCATTTTGATTTGTGCAAGATGGAATCACCAACCCCTATTTGTGTAAGCACCATAGGATAAACGCTATTGATGATCATTCATTGGGTATTGGCGTTTTAAAGAGAAGATCCTTTATAAAGAAGCGCCTTGAAGAAATTGAAGATGGCGGCCGTTGCTGTGGATATGGGTGGTTTCACCAGTAAGGTTTGCGTTGCGTGGCAGGGGAGCGATACCATAGAGCTGCACGTAAACCGGGTATCAAACCGTGAAACGCCCACTGTGGTGGCATTTGACAAGCGAGTCAGGTATGACTATATCGTAATGAAACCAACACATTCACAGAGTATACGGAGAAGAGGCAGATTTACGAATCACGAGTCTCCATTCCTCAGCAATATGTGTATGTGATAAGGACATTGACATACATTTCATGCAGCTACTTCCATACATAGTTGGAAATACTCTAGAGGAGTTCAAAAGACTAATTGGAGCGCGGAAATACCTTTTTTCTGTTAAGGTTGATCAAGAATCCTCCCAGCCTGCATTCACAGTCACATTCGATGACCAGCAGCATTCAGTTCAACCAGAAGAGGTTTACGCGTTCTTCCTAAACCAGCTCCTGCAAACTGTCAGGAAGCAATTGGGCTCCAATGTCTCTACAAAAAATGGAGACATTCACCTCTCCCTTCCTGTACCGGGATACTTCACAGATGGTCAGAAGCAAGCCCTAGTTAAGTCGCTTGGCCATATAGGTGAGTCACTGATCTTTATGGCATCGTTCGGTCTTGCTTTATCATAATAACCACACTTCAGGTTTCGGCAGTATTAGAGTGTACAAGCAGTCGGAGTGTCTTCTGAGTCGTTGGTGTGACTCCCACTTGCAAGACGTATTCGACGGCTTCATTGCATCCAGTGGAAAACACTCAATGCAGTTGGCCTTTCTTGACGTGGGATTCTGCCACTGTACTTTCTTCGTTGCTGAAATGACCAAGGGGGAACCTTTTGAACGCAAAATACTTTCAGAGGAATCAAACGATCTCGTTGGCACGTATCAGGTGGGCTTAAGGGTATTATCAACCATAAATACATCCAGATGATCGAGATCCTTGCCGAATACATCAGGGAGGTTATTAAGGACACAAAGGGGGAGGATGTCAAGGTCCCATCTAGGCAAGCACTTTACATCTTTAAGGCGGTATGTTTACTTTTAGATTCCGTCTTGTGTTACAATGTTGTATCTGTTACTACTAAATTCTCTGGTATAACTTTGATTGTAGTGTGCCAAGGCATTAAAAGAACTAAGTGTCGTAAATGAAGTTAAAATCGACTGTGAGCGAGTTCTCTCGGACGGAGATGACTTTTCAATTACTGTCTCTCGTGAGAAGTTCGAGGAGCTTTGTGAACCGTTGAAGGTAATGTGCATTGATGGACAACTAACATTAGCTCAGAATATATTGCAGTGTATGATTGATAACCAAATGAATGCAGTTGAGGTGGGTAGCCTTCTAGCCATAGAGGCAGTAGGAGGTGGATGTAGGGTACCGTTTGTTAAAGCTATTTTAATGGAGGAGGCAACAAAGAAGGAAGCGCCGCAGGCAGTGAGGATGTCCATGGACTCTACATCTGCCACTGCAAACGGAGCTGTTTGCTTGGCTAAGTCAAATGCTCAGCCACTGCTGGACCCTGAGGATCCGGAATTGAAGTTGTCTGAGGATGAATTTTCCAAACAAATTAATCAAGAAGAACGCTTTGCTGTAGTGGAAACTGAGGAATTAAACAAGAGATCCGTTTTGAATGAAATAGACCAATACATCATTAAAACCAAGAATGATGCCAGGGGGGAGTACAGCAAGCAGCTAAAGTTGGAAGACGTAGATGCCTTGTTGAACGCTCTGGATGAATTCGCCCTGGATGCGGCTCACAACAAGGATGTTAACGCAGCAGAGTGCCAGAAACATCTAGATGATTGTCGCCAGCAGGTATACGACAGGGCTCCAGACTACAGCAAAGCACTTGATGAGGCTGAAAAGGCCAAGGAGGATGAGATACGTAAATCAAAGCTGGAAACAGATGCTCCTTTTGTATCAGAAGTAAATATGGACGTGACCTTGCCTAAAGCCACATGCATTAAGCGAGCGGTGAAGAATAAGGAGGAAGGCAACGCTCTCATATCTGGAGGCAATACGGAGATGGCCGCGCAGCACTACATCAAGGCACTTCAGTATTGTTCAAAAGTTAGCGATGCGAACGACGAGGAGAAGGAACAGCTGAATTCATTGAAGCTCGCGAGCAACCTTAACCTGGCCATGGTATGTCAAACAAAATATAGCAGCACATTCCCTCTCAGTGCTACATAAAGATGAACACAGAGGTTAGCTACAGGAAGGCAGTGGTTTGCTGTACTCACGCTCTAGAGATCAGGTATGTGTAACTACTGGTAGTCACACACCTGGTTAAACGCCAGTGTGTATACAAATTTCTTCCTCATTTCCGTCCTTTATGAGTTTCATCCCACTCATATTGCCTACAGTGATACTAGCACGAAGGCTCTGTACCGCAGGGCATTTGCCTACGACAAACTCAACAAACTTGAAGACGCCCTCTCCGATGCTAGACTGGGTGTACAAAAATTCCCCGACAACGCCGATCTGAAATTGGTAGGCTCATTAATATGTGTAAAATGTAAATATCATCACAGTTACATGAAATCCTGGAGAAGAAAGTCAAGGTCCAGGAACACCGTCTCAAAAAGGTCTACTCTCGTATGTTCTGACAGATGATCGTGAGACCTGAGGGAAAATCGGCACTCTTCCAGGTATGGACCACTCAATGTGTATCTCATAGCGTTCAGCGTGATGCGCTTTACCTTAAAAAGGTGGACAGGTTGGCAAACTATCTCAAGGGGGCATTGCTGTTCGCTCATACTGCTGCGAAAGACGAGCAGGAGCGAAAGCAGCAGGAGAGACGTAAACCCAAGAAGGTAGAACCATTGACAGTAGCACATCTGAGTGACTCCACCGATTACTTTGACGTCGAGGAGGTAGTGAGGACCACTCACTACTGCCAAACCAAAATGCAAAGGGCCTGTAACGAAAGCAACATTACTCGCAAGGCCGAAGTTTTAAAGGACACAATGACTCTACTGAATAGTGTTAGCATGTGAGACATTGAGATGAATGTAATGCGTATTTCATGTGTCAGTATAACCATAGAATGGAAATGGAGTCACTACCGCGGGGGACGTAGTTCATACCTAAGAACCCGACAGTCTAAGTCCCTGCTCAGAATGGGAAACAACTTTATTTACTTTAGTAACATTGAAAACAGTGTTATAAGCTTTACATAATGGCTCATCGTACCTTTTTCCGCACGATGAGTTTACTCCTACTAGGAGCTCCCTTTGCAGCGATTTTGCGTGCATTCTTCTTTTTGAACTCCTCGGGGCTGAGGCGCTTCTTCTTTGTTTTGACCTTCTTGTTGCTCTTATGCTCTGGTTTCATCTTTTCAAAGTCAGGCTTAGTGGTAAGTCGCTTCAGGGTACGTTTCTGTTTGTTTGTCATGGGCAAGTTCTTCTTAGCAGCTTCCAAAGTTCCTGCATGCTTTGGGAACATTTTCATCATCTCATCGTAATCCACCTCACTTCCACTGTCACCTTCAGCCTCGATGTCTATTCGTTTCTTAGACGACCTGGAGGGGCAATTTGCATCCTCCACTTCTCCCACCTTCTGGATACGCTTCCTACTTGTTTTCATCCATTTCTTTAATAGGTCCTTCTTTTCAATTATACCTCTAGCTTTCTGTCCACTCTCGTTCTTTATTACTCGTTTAGTGAGTGCATCCAGAGTTACCTCCACGAATTTCTTCTTCTTAGGATCCCACTGTTGTTTCCTCTGGAACCGATTTTTCTTCATTAGTTCCTCAGAGTCAGGGGTTATGTTGAGTGTGATTCCTGGCAACCTCAGTTCATCCTGCGCTGCTACGTTATTAGAAGAGGATGAGGGTACAAGAAAGTCTGGAATTCTTCCTGAAGCATTTACATCTGATGTAGCTGTTACATCAAATGGCGCACTGGAGTCAAGCTTCTTAAACTGCCGTGAATAGAGCTTTGCACGTTCCATCGTGTTAATAGAGCTTGCAGGCAACGTAGTTACAATTGTGGTCTTCGCTGTCGACGGTCTGAATTTATGTAAGAAATCCAATACGCTTTCCTTTGTATCCGTTGCTGCAGTTCCGCTTTCTTCACATTCTCCATGACTCTTTTCATAAGATTCTTCAGCATGTTCATGGGATGATCTACTAAGGTCTTGGTCATTTATGTAAGAAGGATGAACAGTGTTGGAGATTGCACTGATACCCCCCATAGATTCGATTAATTCCTGAGAGCGATCAACGGCACTTTTGGATGGGTTGGGTCTCGTCTTGTAATAGAGATTGTATGAAGCATCCATGGATTTCTTAAGGCTTAAGACGTCTTCATTTTCTGCAATAACGCTGTTTACCTTTTCCATTGTCACAACCATTTCACCTAGTGTTCCTATACAGCAAATTTCATTTCCTATCGGCACATGTTTAGATATAATGAGATTCCGTCCGACTGCAGATACAATTTCAAAACAGAACGCAAAGTCGTACATGGTAACTATGGAAACGGCTACTCCCTGTCTTCCTGCACGAGCGGTTCTGCCAACTCTGTGTATGAAGAGTTTTGACGAATGTGGGAAGTCATAGTTGATAACACAGTCGACCATAGGTAAATCCAGTCCCCTGGCAGCAAGGTCTGTTACCACCAGAACCTTTCTCTTACAACTACGAAACAATGCCATCTGATGTGATCTTGCAGTCATGTCCATGGAACCATATACAGCTGAGACTTCGATACCATTCAGAGCAAGGAACACCCTAAAGAACTCAACATGATGCTTCGTGGCGGTGAATACAATAGTCCTACCCATATCATCACAGTGCTTCAGCAGTTTTAACAGAACTGCAACCTTGTCCTCAGAGCGAGCGTATATGAATCTCATTTGCAGTTGTTCGTTTATTTGCATATCCTTGTCCACCTGTGCGATGACCGGGTTCTTCAACCCGAAGTTAACAAATTCAGTGAGCTCAGACGGTAGAGTCGCACTGACTAGTATGACCTGTCTACTCTCTGGTAGTTGAGAGAATACGGTATACACTTCTGGCAGGAAGCCCATCTCGAAGAGCTTGTCAGCCTCGTCAATGATGAATTGCGATAAGAGGTTGAGTTCAATGCTTTTCTCAACCAAGTGTTGCGATAGACGACCGGGAGTGGCAACTACAACGTCAGGATTGAATGTCAAAGAGCCAAACTGATTCTCAAGGGACTCGCCTCCAATGAGCGTGGAGCTCCTTAACGAATCAGAGCTCTTAGTAAAGTTAATAAATTTCTTCAACACGGAAGCCACTTGTAGAGCAAGCTCCCTGGTTGGCAGTAATATCAGGCATCTTACTCCTACAGTCCTAGAATGCGCTTCCAAAAGCTGTACCATTGGAGCAAGGTAGGCTGCCGTCTTGCCGGAGCCCGTTCGGGCGATGCAGACGACATCTCTCCCCTGAAGTATGGCAGGCACAGTTTTTCTTTGAATGGCAGAGGGTTGCTTGTATCGCAATCTATGCTCTAGGGCGTAGCAGAGGGTCTTGTTTAATCCCAGGAGACCGAAGGCGCCACTTCCGCCAAGCCCATTCGCCTGCTTCTTTTTCTTCGGTTTATCATTATTATCGCCAGACATTTTATGGAAAAGTCCGAGTACTACATTATTATACTGTTAGATGGCATCATATGGTATGGATGATTCCATGTAGGGGTACCGTGTAGTATTAAGGTGTGACTCACAAACGATTTTACCTCCCATAATGTACCGTGAATTACACATACCTTAATGTATTGCACATCGTAGGTATCATATGTGTCGATGTGAGAACTCCTTCAACTAATATACGTTTATATGTATAAATGGATTACTTATGAAATTAATATCCTGCAATGGCTAACACAGTTATCCAAGGCCGATACCAGTGTATGGATGCAAGTTCTGTGTTTACTTAATTGAAGAATATGTTACGCATTCATGGCCATATCGTTTCTCAGTGTCTAAATTCAACTTTAGTACGATGAAAAGGCATTTGACTGATTGCCTCTACCCAATGGAGATATGATTGGCTACCGTATCGCAATTCAACTCGGATTACTGCTACCATCATGAAGTTATCAAAGCTTCAGGAGCTGCTCCGAAGGCATGGACAAAGCCATGCCAGGAAGCAGGATGCTATAAACCTGAAATGCAACATTAGGAGGCCCCCTAGTACTACAGAAACTGCCGGTCATACTTCTGAAACCAGGAAGTATAACAGCACATTAAACCGACTAGGTGTATCGGCTCTGAAGTTGAAGGTCGCTCAATTCATTCCCGCAAAAGGTGAAACGAAATGTACTAAAGGTATTAGAGTGCCACATAGGCATGGTAATTATGGAGATTTAACCAAATGGATGGACGAGAAGAGTAATATTTTAAAGACAAGCGAGCATGTAGTGACTGCTGATGACATGAGTTATCTCCGTTACGAGATTTTGGGGGATTACTCCAGGAAATCACCCGTTCTGGTATGCCCTTCACCTTTACATAGTGAAAAGAGTGTTGATGAACGTTTAGAATACCAATTGTTGAAGTATGAAGGCATGGATCCACAGGTGGTGGATAAGGTGAGGGAGCTGCAAAAGCTGCTTCATGAAACTGAAAAATGTGATCTTGGTGGAAACCTTAAGGGTCCACTAAACTCATCATCTCATCTCAATACTGCAGTGAGTCCTGCCTATTTATCGTTCCTCCTGCATCGCATAAAGACCCTTTCTGGCAAGAGGGAGTATGACACTGATATGATACAGACTGTGATGGACGTATTAAAAAGAGGTATAACGTCAGACGTAAAAGGACTTGGTCGTATCGCACCATATAAGGCATCTCACAAAACATTGTTGAACGATTTGTCACTTAACACGGACTTGCAGGCACTGATGGAAACCATCCATACCATGAATGCAACTGCTGGTGTCGGTGGCATACAAAAACCTAATTCCCCCAGCTTAGTGGAAAGCAAGACATACACGGATGACCACTGTAAAACGGTTGCCACAGACGATGTAGACTATTCTCAGTTATTTAAACCACAGGATAGGGACTCAAAGGGTGATTACGACTCGGTAACAGTCACTAAGTTGTCTTGTGAAGCCTTGGCTTCCTTTGCTAACATCAATGCGGAAATGGTAGGCACCATACTTTCACATTAACCATCTTTCAGATTCGTGAAATTGCATTGGATCTAGATTGCAACCCAGAAATGTTATCGGTGGAAGAAGCAAGCTTTATCCTTGAAGAGTTGAATGTACCCTATCACATAGATTTCAAGGAGTCTAGGCATGGAGTAACCATGCAGAGAACCAAGCAGACTTTGGTGAAGAGGTCTCTTATTGTTACTATCATGGGACATGTTGATCATGGGAAAACTACTTTGCTTGACACTCTCCAGAAGTCTGACATTGCGTCAGGAGAAGCTGGGGCTATAACACAAAAACTCGGAGCCTTTAAAGTCATGTGTGATGAGGGAACACTGGTGTTTGTAGACACGCCGGGACATGCTGCATTCAGCAGAATGAGGGATCGTGGTGTTCGATGTGCTGATGTTGTAATATTGGTGGTTGCCGCTGACGATGGAGTTATGCCTCAGACACAGGAAGCTATAGAGCTCATCAAGAGGGAGAAAATGCCATTTATTGTGGCTGTCAACAAGGTGGATCTTGATGAGGGATTGCATGTGCCGTCCATGCTTGAAGAATGTGGGTTAAACTTAGATGGTGTACCTGTGATTTATATATCTGCCAAATACAACAGGAACATCGACAAACTGAAAAGCGAACTGTTTTCCTTTGCTGAGAAAGCAAACCTTATGGTGGATGCAGCCGTTCCAGGGATGGCCTACATTTTTGAAACAGTGTTACATCCGACCTGGGGAGGATGTTTGAGAGCCATTATAAGGAATGGTACGATTAAAGAAGGTGATTGGTTGGTTTGTGGTGAACAGATCAGCAAGGTGAAACGAATGTTTGACACTAATGGCACGCCTATAAAGGTTGCACTACCATCGGATATCGTTCAAATAAGTTGGTCCAATGACGTAGGTGGGTGCGCGGGGATGCCTCTGCACAACTGCAAATCTCACATTAAGGCACAGAGAACTGCTGCTTTTAACAAACGTCTTACTAACAACGCCATCCGGACGTCGGAAGAAACAACCGTTTCACCAAGGTTAAAAAATGTACCAGCAGATGGAGGAAACCAAGCGGTAGATCGAGTGGCAGGCGTACCTGAGATAGGTGTTGTGCTGAGATGCGGCGATCAAGGAGGCCTAGAAGCTGTTATGGATTGGATAACAGAGTTCAATAGCATTAAGCGTAAAACGTGCGACCTATCCCACCTAGTGGAACGAGGATACATCTCTGCGGCTACAACTCATGAACATCTGTCACAGCTGGAATGGGAACCTATACGTGTCGTTGCAAAAAACGTGGGACCATTCAATCGCAGTGATTCTCAATTTGTTGATGCAGGAATATCAGCCTTTTTAGGTTTCTCCTCATGCGTCCCTGAAGGAGTGCCTCGACCTGAGTTGGTGTCGACTCGTAATATAATATATGAGCTGTTTAATGATATTGAGAAAATGTATGAGTTCTTTTTCGGTGAAAGGCACCTAATAAAGAAGGAGGCCAGTATGCATGTGACTCAAGTAGGGAGCATCACAATAAAGTCAGCAGGAAAGAAGCAGGCAATAGGTACGTCAGTGACATCTGGTACCGTACGCCTTAACAATCCATGTATGCTCATCAGGGAGGGTAAAACTCTCCTGAAGAATCTACAACTGCTGTCTATGCAATCTTCTAGAAAGCAGGCCACTGAACTCATAAAGGGTGACAATAACAACTGCCTAGTCTTCAAGGACTGTCAGGAGCAGGTCAAGGTTGGGGATGAAATAGTATCATACACCAAGGAGCCACTGCCACCACTATTCGGCGTCGCATACAACTGCATACTAAGTCACTAACTTGAGATGTAATGTATGAAAATACACTAATGTACGATTAAAGTTGCGTGGTTCTATTGGCAATGAGGACCTGGTTGAATACCGGATCAAAGTGAGCCAAAGGATCGCCCTCCAATAGCCCCTTTTCTGTCTCCGTTAACCGATATATAGTATTGCGTTTCATTTTCGCGAGTTCTGAACTGGGTTTTCTTAGCTGTTCGATCCTAGAAAGGGGCATATAAATGGGATCCTCATCTAGCCATTTTGCGTTATGAGGTAGCACATCAAATGTCTCTACTTGTAGACGTGTGAGTTCCGCTCTGAATCCCAGTTTCCTTTTGTAATGCTTCTTTGATCTGAATTTCAAGGTAACGGTCTTGGGTCCACGGAAATGCCGTAAAACCTTGCACTTGACACGTAGGTTCTCAAGGTAAGGCTCTCCATGTACGTACCAGCCTTCATCTGACTGGAAGAATGCCACTCTGTGTAGATAAACATAGGATCCCACTTGTTGCTGGACCCTGTCTACATCGTAGAACCTTCCGCGTTCCAACCACCTGGGAATCCCAGAAATGTGCACGACAGCATAGCTTCCTGATCGGTCATACCCGTCTTCTAACTGTGCTAGTCTGTCATGTGCTGGCCACTCAACAATGGCGCCGGTAGAAGTTTTGCGATGACCGGCGGCGAGGCTCCTCAGCGGAGTGACTTCCGTGAGACGGAAGCAATGCGATATATTACAGCATATCAGTATACATACGTATAGGCACGAAGGGAGCATAATTGTCCTCTTTTAATGTACTCCTCCTGAAGCAGCAGAGAGATGGGGATTAGCTGCTCTTTATTAAGACATCTCCACGCTCCTGTTACACACTATTACTAAAATGTATTATGCCTACCGCAAATATCGGCATGTGTGACCTTTCAGTGTCTTCCATCTCCATCTCAGACGGCTTCAGTCTCTGCCGTTCCAGTACAGCGTATTCATTTGTTTGGTTGGTGGGAGGTCCGGAAGACAAGGCGGCATAATCCGATAGTCCTATCGGGTTCTGTACACGTGTTATACTGACGATGTGTGACACAACTCACGTTCATCATTTGGGAATACTTGGCCCTCGACTCGGACTCCACTGGGAATGATGCTTTGAATTCTCGCTCCTTATAGTTGTGGCTAAGCAACCTATTCAACGGCTGCCCTGATAGTCTCTCCACTTCATCTAATAGAGTTATCGTCTCCATCAATGGAGCCTTCTTCTGTTCGTTCATCTGATCAACTGCAGCCGCGCCTGCCGATTTATGCATCACATCGTCATTACACTTCACACTTACGTTCTAACAGTTGCTCTGCACAATACTGATTCATTTACACATGTGTCTTACCTCCGATTCCACTCTTCAGTGATGAGTGAAAGGTGGTGGGAAGGAATGTCTTGCGAAGATGTATCTTCCTGAGACACATTGTGAGAATAAACCGTTAAACATACAGCATAGGGGACTGTGTGACCCTGGAGTATTCATTTTCGCCCGAGTTGTAGTCAGAGCGTTGCAAGACATATCTGACGAGTGTGCTGGCAAGAGAGCGATCCCTGCGCTCCACGGCATCAACTACACAGAGTATGATTGCTATGTGTAAGTATACGAGCATTGCTGATTAATATGCCACATCATACTACAAAACAACAAAATGTGTGACGCAACACAAAACGACATTACACACCATGATGTGTAACACCATCAATTGGTATCCACTACGTAAAAATATCCACACATCTAGAATAAGCGAATATTATCATATCTGTCAGGTTTTAGTGTACAAAATACTGCTTTAAAGCTCCAGTAGGAGACATGTGTCAACCTCTCACAGTGGCCCCGTCTTGTGTTGAAGCTGTTTCTCCTTATAAAGCCTCAAACCTGCGATGCCACATCCTGCTCCGAGTGTTCCTTCATCAGCAACATTGCGTCTGATTTGAAGGGGACATGAGGAATATCCATCATGTCACCGGCCATAAATGTTATGGCTTGCGATGCCTGGTTCATTACGTCCGACTTAACCCATATGTCCTGCTTTGCTAGAATCGCATCATATGTTTCGACGTTGCTGCATGTGATCCTAAGAGGATAACAGCTCCGGTCTTCCCATGGAGGTGGAACCATTACTGTGGGCTTCTTGACGTTTGGCAAAGTCTTTGCAATCAGCTCTTCCATCATGCTAACGGTATATGCTTCCGGGACATTATATGCCAGTATGACATATTCTGAAGAGTTTGCCTGCTCTTCTGTCGCCTCCTCCTCAGGGAGACCCTCAGAAGGGGACTCTACGACAGCATCGGCTTCCGTAGGGTCCTCCATCACTTTTACTATAACGTGCTTACCCTTATTCTGTATTCTGCGATGAGATTAATCAAATGCATTTCATAGTATTGTGGCTCCGGTGCCACCATTTCAATGGTAGTGTGGTTGCCGCATTAGTGATTGTGGTCATTGATCACCACCTATGATTTAAGAATTACGTACGGCGCCACTCGCTTGATTCATTGATCAATTATGTTGAACATGTGTATCGTTTTATCCAGAAAAGAATCATCAAGTATAACCGCCATGCTGTTTTCTGCCTATAAAGTCAATTCTAAGTGTATTTATTAATTTTCGCATACAGATCCAGTAGAATACACTTTTATTTGGCGAAAATGTATCCTGTTGTCATGTGTTACTCGATAATGCTGGGCTGCATTATGCCTCTGTCAATGGATGCGCATAGACTGTTTATATAAAATGGCAATTTATCATTTAAATGTTTACCTGAAGTAACTAAATATGTCTTTGCTGTGCACATGTCCCGCGACGGTATCGGTTTCACCCTTCCCTTTGCAGATCTTTAAAGGCCTGGGACACAAATCTACACGTCTCTCACCGAATTCGTATCAATGGTACCCTTCATAGACACAATCTTTAACAAAGGCAGTTAATCTCATGTTAGTTAGTAAACTGTTTCAACTCATCAAACGCATATATCTGTATCTGTATCAAGTTTTATTTTGTCAATCCGGCGGTGAGAGTACAAATCATCCAACTGTCATACGATCAACTGATACAAACCCACAGACGATAAAAATGACAGAAATAGATACAACCATTCAATCCAATCAGCATATGGAGGATGAAATCGAAAAGGATATATACACAACCGCAGAGGAGTACCCCTATGAGGAGGACACAGTGTCCCCCAAAAACGGTGAGGCGTGCTATTGTAAAATACCCGATGATGAAGTAACAGAGAGTGTAGCTGAAGACGATATACAGAATGAGATAGAAGAGATAGACGACGAAACATTGGATTTGGAAGACATTGACGAATCTGGAGAACACATTAACGAAGGCTCTGAGGGTGAGGCTGATAAAAGCATTACCAGCAAAGATGATGGTGACGACGACGATGAATCATCAGACCATGATAAGGAGGACGGAACAAGTGAGGAGGAAGTACCAGACACCGAGGACAACGAGGTGGACTCAAAGGATGAGGGCACTGTTGATGACCTTGTAAATGTGGACAATGCTGATCTTGCGGAAGAGTTGCAAAAGGCCACCCTTGAAAAAGAGGATGATGCACCTCACGCAGAATTCAGTCTGAGTGAGGAGCCCACTTCATCATCTAAGTCAAAGGTTAAGTACAAAAAGTTGAATTGGGTACCCAAGGCATCCATCCCTGCATACATGTTGAACGCCACTAAGAAGTTGAACATTGATGAATTAGGCAAGACAATCATAACTACCAAGGGACAGGCTGAGAAG
Source organism: Babesia gibsoni (assembly GCA_035575875.1). Taxonomy (NCBI): domain Eukaryota; phylum Apicomplexa; class Aconoidasida; order Piroplasmida; family Babesiidae; genus Babesia; species Babesia gibsoni. The sequence continues at coordinate 779,658 of CP141527.1, forward strand.
TTGGCAGCGGCAAAGAAGGAGAAAATGGCAGAGAAGTTGAGGGAGATGAAGAAGCAGCATAAGGAAGAGAGTGAGAAGCTCAAGAAGGAAACAGCTCTGCGTAGACAACAAGCAGTGGCGGCGGAGAAGGCACGTGTATTGGCAGCGAAGAAGGCTAGGGAGGATCAGGCTGAACGCATTCGTCTTGAAGCAATACAGCGTAGGAAGAATGAGAACCAGGAGAAGACGCGTCAACACGAGGACTTTGAGCTCAGGAAGAACACAATCAACAAAGTCCGCCAACAGATAATTCAGCAGCAGAAGGAGGGCGATACTAGCCCAGTATCCCATGCATGATGGACTATCCAATCACTGATATATACCATAACTCAATAGACATCTGCGTAAGATTGCCTGGCGTCTAGTGTACATATCTTTCTGAATGATACGGTGTAAGTGGGTGTTAATAATTGAACGCATGGGTCAGTGCATAAGCTGCGGAATATGCCTTTATAGCCAGAAAGGTAACATGTCATGTCATACCCTCACACCGTGTAAGGTAAATGTGTGGTACACATCTCACAGCACTGTAGCTGTCTGTGTTACATTCTGTCACAGAATCAATGCAGTGTCTATGACAATTGGCTGTATATTGCTTTTCTAACACAACTGATACCTACGCGCTTTATTTTAGACACGTGACACATTTTAAGTGACGTTGCCCTTATCAGCGAAAAGCATTACTATACACCATCTGAATTTTACCTGTTACACAAGATGTTAAAAGGTATATTACTTCTCCTGTTGCTTGGCAAATATGCTGCTGTCCACTGTATGAATGTTGCCGCAAAATCACAGGAGTCACGGGAGCCCTTCTCAATGGAGGAAATTTTCGGCAGACTAAAACAAATGAAGGGCAATACCGTGTCTTCTGATGAGGCATTAGAGCAAATCAAGGGTGATATTGAAGCAGCAGGTATGTTCATTGCATTGCATCTCACACTGCCTAAGGAATGGATCTATCAAACGACTTCAACAACTTAGATAAGGAAGGTATGTATCATGGAAATGAAAGTATATTCCCTACAGGAAAGGAAGCGCTCACTGCCATATCCTCATACGTAGGAGAGTACGCTGCAATGATAATTGCCCGTAAGTGTACTATACTAGTGGCTACACTTTCACCTGTAGACATTGCACTAAGTGCTCAACGCTCTGCAAACCAGAACGCCAATGGCTTCTCTGAGCCGAAAAATGACACGTTACCCCTGCTCATTCAAATAGTTGAGGTATTCAAATCTCAGCCTCAAGGTAAGGGATATCATCAGTTGATAATGAATATTCAGATTTCGACTACAACGTCATCTCAGAGTAAGTTGGGTGTCCTTCCTCTTCACTTTTACAAGGGCTCTACAAAAATGGGCGAATACCGTTCACTCCGGCAACCACAATGATGATGAGGGTGACTCATAAAATATCAAAATGACGGTTTCTTCCAGATTTGTCAAGACTCCACATTTATTAGCCGATAAATGTATATTCAATTCACTTCCAAGACGGTCACATTTACGTTGTTTTTATAGTTTGAGAGATGCCCCGTGGAAGGAATCTACACATAAACCTAATTTTTTATCACCTATCTCTGCACAGTGTCGATATGCTTCCAGTTTTATATGTAGCCGAGGGAAGCAGATTGCAAGGACCCACATGGGTGTGGTCATCGTCCCTCAGCAGACCGTTTACGTCATAGAGAGGTGGGAGTCACCATTTGCGTCAATATGTTCAACGCAGATTTGGAAAGTACAATCGCACCATTGGCGCTGGATTCCACATTCTAATACCTGGGATAGACAACATCGCCTACATTCACTCGCTGAAGGAGGATGCCATCGTAATCCCGAACCAGACAGCCATAACCAAGGACAACGTACGTCAATTTGGAATCATGTGTTAATGTATTTGTAGGTCATACTACAGATAGATGGCGTGCTCTACGTGAAGTGTGTTGATCCCTATCATGCCTCCTATGGAATCGAGGATCCCATATTCTCCATGACCCAGATGGCACAGACAACGATGCGTTCTGAACTGGGGAAGCTATCCCTTGATACAACTTTCCTAGAACGAGACAACTTGAACCAAAAGATAGTGGAAGCTATAAATGCTGCCGCTGCAAACTGGGGAATGATATGCATTAGATACGAGATTAGGGATATCAACCTTCCCAAGACCATAGTGGCTGCCATGGAACGACAGGTGCGTTTAGTCAATGTCTGTATCAATAACATTCAAGGTGGAAGCCGAGAGATCGAAAAGGGCATCTATTTTGCGGAGTGAGGGTGACAAGGAGAGCGAGATCAATATGGCTATTTCTCGAAGACAGGTGGAGATTTTAAAGGCAGAGGGTGAGGCGATTGCTGAAAGGCAACGTGCAGATGCCACATCATACGCACTAAAGAAGATACACGATACGTTAAAAGAATCAGGTATGCAGTTGTGTAACAATATCAGTGTACTCAGGTGACCTTGAGGCTGTATCACTCAGGCTGGCAGAGAAGTACATTGCCGCCTTTGCCAATATGGCCAAGAAGTCAAACACAGTCATCGTCCCCACTAACGTTACTGGTGTCAATGAGATGGTGTTACAGGCGATGGCACTGTTCAAGTCACTGAATAAAGGGGGTGGTGATATGCAGGCTGGACACAGGTTACTAGACAATCATCAGTCAGCAGAATCCGATTTTGACGAGAGTAACCCACTATTTGGGAATACCCACGAGAAAGAGGATTAAAGCGGGTGATGGCTCAACTTATAATCGCATGTTTAACTCATTTTTATAATATGGCAGAACGTTGACAATACGGTAACAGGGATAGATCAAAATAAGAATTTTTACGCAGATAGTGTAAACAATGCTGCAATGCAATGCGATAACACGTTCATTGACGTGGTTTGTTCGTTGTCAATGGCATTACATTCCAGGAAGGCCGTGTCTTGGCCAGTCAACGCATAGGAATCCCTTGATAGCATAGAAATAGCTCCGTCAAAGCCAAAGTGACTGTGAATCATAATTCACATTAATGATTTAATGTCATACTAACTCGTGAACTGCTTATATGTCCACATAATGTACGTGGTCACCACATCCATGTAGACCCATGGCCTTGGCGGGGAGTGGGTGCCAGCAAACGACATATAAACATGGCACTCTGAGAATTTAAAATTACCATTATAGTACATTTATCGCAGAGGGTCTACCAAGATGACCACCATCGCAGAATTGAACAAACCATTCTCATCGTGCGATCTCAAGAAGATTCGCGCGATTGAGTTTGGAGTTCTGGACCCTGAGTTACTTAAGCGCCTATCAGTATGTGAAGTTACTCAAACAGAGTTCTATCGCGATGGAGTTCCTCATACGGGTGGTCTCAACGATCTTCGGATGGGTACCACCGACGCGAGGTACAACTGCCTTACCTGTTACATGGACCTCAAGTACTGCACTGGGCATTTCGGCCACATAACGCTTGCAAAGCCAATGTACCATTGCAGCTTTATGAATTCTTTAATGAGGGTACTTCGCTGCGTCTGTTACAACTGTAGCAGCCTTCTATGTGATAAGTCTGACAATAGGGTCAAGGATCTCATGAAGTTAAGGTCTACATCGAAACGGCTGAATAGGCTCATAGATATATGCTCGTCATCACCCAGGTGCCAGCATGCCACAGTGTCTGGTTCCAAGCAACTGGGATGTGGGTACCCGCAACCCAGATACAGCAAGGAAGGCACAACGCTTATGATACAGTTTACAGACAGACATCGCCAAATGCTAGAGGAGGTAGACGAGGAATGTGATCAGGTGAAAAGGGCCTTCACTCCGGAGGAGGCCTACAAGATCCTCAAGGGGATATCCAAGGAAGACATGCGATGTCTTGGATTTGATCCTGAGAGATCACAACCTGCGTGGCTTATATTACAAGTGCTTCCCGTTCCACCCCCTCCGGTTAGACCTTATGTGTCCTATGGGAGTGATCGCAGTGAGGATGACCTTACCTTAAAGCTGCTTGACATCGTGAAGGCAAATAACATGTTAAAAAAGCATGACGAACGGGCGACGGCACCTCACATCATACAGGAAATATCACAGTTACTTCAATACCATATCACTACTTTGTTCGATAACGACATACCAGGTATGCCAGTAGCCTCCACCAGGTCAAAGAAACCCATTAAATCTATACGTGCAAGGCTCAAGGGGAAAGATGGAAGACTCAGAGGTAATCTCATGGGTAAACGTGTGGATTTCTCCGCTCGTACTGTTATTACCGGTGATCCTAATCTTCCCATTGATACCATTGGTGTTCCGAAATCTATTGCCATGACTCTTACCTTCAGTGAAATGGTTACACCTCTTAACATAGAAAATTTGAGGAAGAAGGTAGAGATGGGGCCTCATGAGTGGCCAGGAGCTAAGTTCATTATAAGGGATGATGGAACAAGGTTCGACCTAAGGCACGTTAAGCGTGCCAGTGACTTGCAGCTGGAGTATGGCTACCGAGTTGAAAGACATCTCCAAGATGGGGATTTCATTTTATTCAATAGGCAACCATCGTTGCATAAGATGAGTATTATGGGACATCGTTGTAAAGTCCTCCCTTATTCAACCTTTAGGCTCAACCTTTCTGTTACTTCTCCATACAATGCTGACTTTGACGGTGACGAGATGAACTTACACCTTGCACAAACCCATGAAACTCGTGCAGAAGTGAAACACCTAATGTTGGTACCAAAGCAGATTGTATCTCCGCAGGGTAACCGTCCTGTCATGGGTATTGTGCAGGACTCACTGCTTGGTATAAGCAAATTCACTAGGCGTGATTGCTTCTTGAACAAAGATCAGCTGATGAACCTGTTAATGTGGATCCCCTATTGGGACGGTAAACTGCCTCAGCCATGCATTTTCCATCCAGTTCCCCTTTGGACAGGGAAACAGGTTATTACGGTGTTGCTGACATTCGACCAACTAAACTCACTGACTTGCATTAACCTAATGAGGAATTCGGGAACATCAATGGAAAATGATAACCCATATTGTTCTTCAAATGATTCCAGGGTTATTATCAGTAAGAATGAGCACCTTGCAGGTGTTATCTGCAAGAGAACTGTGGGTACCAGCTCAGGTTCTCTTATTCACGTCTTGTGGCATGAAGCTGGACCTGAAAGATGCAAGGACTTCCTAACAACAGTACAGAAGGTTGTAAATAATTGGTTGATACATAACGGATTTACCGTGTCATGTTCCGATATTATGGCAAGTGAATCTACATTGACGCAAGTTGCAGACATTTTGGAACGTTCAAAGAAAGAGGTTCAAAGATTGGTAGGTTTAGCACAGAAGGGAAAGCTAAAGTGTCAACCTGGAAAATCCCTATTCGAATCGTTCGAAGCCAGAGTTAACAAGGAGCTAAATGAAGCTAGAGAGCAAAGTGGTACCATAGCCGCAAAAAGTCTTGATGAAAGGAACAATATATTAGCTATGGTAAACAGTGGATCTAAGGGTTCCACCATTAACATTTCTCAGATTATCGCATGTGTGGGACAACAGAACGTTGAGGGTAAACGTGTACCGTTTGGTTTCCGTGATCGTTCTCTCCCCCACTTTATTAAACACGACTACGGTCCTGAGAGTCGTGGTTTCGTTTCAAACTCATACCTTTCTGGTTTAACGCCTCAGGAGATGTTCTTTCATGCCATGGGTGGACGTGAAGGTATTATCGATACAGCTTGCAAAACATCAGAGACGGGTTATGTACAACGTCGACTAATGAAAGCTATGGAGGACATTATGGTACATTATGACAAAACAGTTCGAAGTGGATTTGGTGACATTTTGCAATTCCTATACGGGGAAGATGGTATGGCAGCCGAATATATTGAAGATCAAACACTGGATTTGATGAAGCTAGATTATTCAGATCTGAACAGACTGTATAACCACGATTTCAGAAATGAGAATTACGGAGTTGGCTGGATTCTGGATGAAGGCATAAGAACAAGCATTCTTACGGACTTTAGCAAACAGGTGGTGCTTGTTGAAGAGTATCAGAGACTATTGGACATGAAAGAAATATTATGTAGGCAGGTGTTTCCTGATGGAGAATCAAGGCAACACTTGCCAATTAACATAAACAGACTGCTTGAGTACGCAAAAACGCAGTTCCCTATGACCATTGAAAGCCGGAAAATGATGAACCCAGTGGATATTGCTCAACGTGTTCAGCAATTGTTAGAAAATCTGACAATAGTGGTTACAAGTGGGCCACAGGATATATTGGCTGCCGAAGCCCAAGAGAATGCAACTATACTAATAAAGGCCCACCTATCAATCGCATTGCATTCTCGCCGTCTTATGGAAATTGAGAAAATAGGAAAGCTAGCTCTAGATTGGCTACTCGGAGAAATCAAAAGAATGTTTTATAAATCAATATGTCACGCTGGTGAGTGTGTCGGTGCCTTGGCTGCTCAATCCATCGGAGAACCGGCAACACAAATGACTCTAAACACTTTTCACTTTGCTGGTGTCAGTTCTAAGAACGTCACCCTTGGTCTGCCACGACTTAAAGAATTGATTAACTTTGTTAGGAAAGTGAAGACCCCCTCCTTGACGATACATCTTGAGAGGGGAGTGGCACACGACCAAGAACGTGCAAAGGATATGCAGACCATGCTTGAGTACACAACACTTGAAAAGGTAGTTGCTGTATCACAAGTCATATACGACCCACACATTTCAAGGACTATTGTGCCTAATGACTACGCTTGGGTGAAGGAGTACTATGAGTTCCCAGATGAAGATATGGCCCGGCTTGGACCGTGGGTTCTCAGAATTCAGTTATCTAACAAGATTATGACTGATAAGAGGTTGACAATGAAAGAGGTTGTCGACCGCATTTATGAAAATTTAAGTAACGACGAGGTTGACTGCATAAACACTGATGACAACAACGATGAGCTTATTCTACGTATCCGTGTGAAGTACAACTCGACGGAGCCTGATAAGACAAGCAACGTAGAACATGAAGGTATATTCTTGCAAAGGCTTATGGTTCAATTGCTTGGCGCCGTACAGCTGCGTGGAGTTCAGAAGATCTCCAAGGTCTACATGCGTGAGGAGGCTAGGACTAGATACAACGAGACTAATGGTAAATTCGAAAGGGTGAGTCAGTGGGTGTTGGACACTGACGGTTGTAATCTAAAGGACGTTTTGTCAATACCAGGGGTGGATGCCCACAGGACCATATCTAACGAGCTCAGTGAGATATTCGATGTTCTTGGAATTGAGGCAGCACGTATGGCATTGCTTAGGGAACTGAGGGCTGTTATTAGCTTTGACGGTAGTTATGTGAACTACAGGCACCTTTCACTGTTATGTGACGTTATGACACAAAAGGGTACCATTATGTCCATCACCCGCCACGGATTGAACAGGACAGATCGTGGGCCAATGGTGAAGTGTAGTTTCGAGGAAACGCTAGAGGCTCTGGTGGATGCTGCTATCTTTGCTGAGGTAGATCACCTGAAGGGTGTGACTGAGAATGTTATGCTGGGCCAACTCTGCCCGATGGGAACAGGATGCTTCGACATCATGATTGACGATGAGAAACTACGTGACGCAAACCAAAACCTGCAGATAGCACCGGATTCTGCTTTGTCCGGTTTCACGAGTCCGGATTCCACAAGTCCGGAAAGTATGTCACCAACAAAGCTGAACTCCATGCTATCGCCCTTGCCATTCAGCCCATCATATGCGGCTTTGATGATGTCACCGGTTCTAAATGTTTCTTCTCCAGGAGCAGCAGTGTCTCCTGCTGTTGACACACAGGCATTGGGAGGTAGTTTCTCACCGACTATCATGTCTCCTCAGTCACCGGCCAGTCCGGGATATGCGCCGCTATCGCCAAACCCATTATCTCCAAACATCATGTCACCCGGAATGGGTTTGACGTCACCAACTATGGGAATAGCATCGCCATCTATGAGAATCATGTCGCCCACGAGTCCGGCGTATTCACCAACGAGCCCTGTGTACTCGCCTACAAGCCCAACGTATCAAACTGGAGCAGCTGCTTACAGCCCATCAAGCCCCGCCTATTCGCCCACAAGTCCGGCGTATAGTCCCACAAGCCCTGCATACAGCCCTACAAGTCCGGCTTATTCTCCGACTAGTCCCGCGTACTCCCCAACGAGTCCGGTATATAGTCCAACAAGTCCGGTATACAGTCCATCGAGCCCGGCTTACTCACCAACGAGTCCAGCCTACAGCCCGACGAGTCCTAACCTTGGATATTCTCCAACAAGCCCCGCTTATCAACCTGCAAGCCCGGCTTACTCGCCTACAAGTCCGGCATACTCGCCAACTAGTCCAGCGTACTCGCCGACGAGTCCTGTCTACTCGCCAACAAGCCCGGCGTATTCGCCTACGAGCCCAGAATACTCCCCTCAAGATCCGTTCTCACCCAATCCTTTTGAGGAGGAGAACTGATGTGGATAGTATTTGTTTGTGTCTAGATCTAGTAATGGTGGGTAACTACACCCTCGGGTGTGCGTATCTTGAGCGTGCAACACCTATAATCTTGGATACTGTTAACTTATTTTTTCCCCTTTACACATCTTTTCGTCGATACCATATCCATGTTTACGTAGAGTCAGTAGCACACATTCCACTGTATAGGTCATGATCCTAGATTCGCGTTAACCGCGCTTTCTTCAATCCCTTGTGCCATTTCAAAACCGTTTGGGATGCAAATATGGCGAAGGGGGGTAAGTTAAATGAGCGCTTTGAAGAAGCGGCGGGAGAAGCTGCTCATCCGGATGTAAGCAATGAAGTGTTTAGAAGTAGCATGATGTACGCTTGCCAGAACTTAAGCCAGTCGTCTGAGGCCATAGCTCAGGCTGATCCGATGAGTTTGCCAAATGTGCAAGCCCCCAGGATCATAAAACTAAAGGAGGCGGCTGACGGAGAAGCCGGTGAAGCGGACCGCATTGAGTACCTTTGGATGCCATCTATGAAGGTAGTCAATTCTAGATTCAAAAATAGGTTGGAAAAGTATTCACACATGGAGTTTAGAAGGAACGACAACATCTTTCGGCTGTATACTCCGGGGGGTGGTATGTTAGTTTTCTTCATATGCGGGTTTCTATTGCTCGCGTGTGCAATAGCTCAGTCGATTTCCTCTGCCTACTCTTTCACGATGGAGCTGCCCTACTCGGAGAAGAAGGACGAGCCAATAAACTTCAAAATTGACAGGACAGTGGCTGCACCGGTCTACTTCTACTACAAACTATCCGACTTTTACATTACTCATAAGAATGTGGCATACGATTCAAGCCCGTCTACCATATCTACGGGAAATTGTAAAAGTGAGTTAGCAACAATGCCTGTTATATCGCTACAGTGTATAAGACTTTCGAGGAAATATTGGGTCTTCGATGCGTCGATGGTAAAAATACTTTAAACGGTGTTGACGAATGGTGTAAAATTAAGGAAACAGACCCATTATTCAAACTACCTGCATATCCATGTGGTAGTATATCAGCAACTATGATGACAGACAACTATATGATTTGTCCTACTTCAAGTGGCTTGACAATGCAGCAAGTAAGGACAGACAAAGAATCGCGAAAAAAATGCCTACCGCTTAGTTTGCGTCTGGTTGTACCAGATTATGGAATGTTCAACGCACCCGTAAGTATGCATTTAATCTATCACTGATGCTTTCCAGAAAAAGAAGAGTGACGTTGTGGACATATTCAGGTGGATAGATATGGCGAACGTCATGTTCAGGTCATGGATCAATTTGCCATACGATTCCACATTTCTGAAACCATATGCGGTGCTTAATCAAGACCTCCAAGAAGGAGAGTATACACTGTATGTTACAAACAACTACTGGCCTGCAGATGCATGGAGGTCAAAGAAGGCCGTTTACATCTCAAAGCCAGGCTTCCTTGGGACCTCGGCGCTGGTTTTTGAGATTTTGGTATATATCACTGCCGGATTATACATATTAACTGGCCTAACAATCGGGATGCTGTACTTTTGCAATTTCTCCTGTGGCGTATGTAAGTGAAATATGTACCTAGTTCACAGTTACTCAGCACCGTGGCGTGGAATTGACGTTCGTGATATGAGAAGACAGATACACCCAGTACAGCCTAGCAAGGCGTACGTCGTACAGGAGCCCAAGCCATACGAAAACGTGCCTGCCACAACGCTGCCATGCCTCTGCCCATGTCACTAGTATATCACATCAGAAACGATTTTTTGAATCATAGAGTCATACACTCCAGTCCGAATAGTTTTCATCATAGTGATTCATACGTAGGCAAAGGCTCCTCAAGGTTTGTACTGGGCATTCACGGCTTTGCATGATTTAGAGGAACTTTGCATCAGCACTTTGTTTGTCCACACTGAGATGAAAGACACATTGCGCAGCCTTCATAATGCTATTTAACGATCAATATGTATGCCTAGGAGGTGTACTAGCACCGTATACCTCCTAGGCCGTATTGCTATCTCCGGAGAGATGTGTTGTGTTTCACAACAGGTTTATCAGTCATAGACATCTGCATAGCTGCTTAAGCAACTTATAGATCGCCCGTCTACATATCATCATGTTGAATTGTTTCGTCCGGAGACGCTTTGGGAATAGAGAATATATATTCTGATGGCCTCCCCCACGGCGCGACTTTAAGCAAGTTGTAAGGCGGAGTATTGTGGTGGGATTCACTTCAGAACAAGGAAAAATGCTATATTCATGTAGCTTCAACTAAATGAGCGAAACGGATAAGTAATACGAGGGGAGTTGGTTAACACATACCACTACCACAACAATACCGCTGGCCGTTGCCATTGTGGATTTACAATTAACATGGATTCCTAAGTTCACGATACATCTGATGCTCTCATTTTTATTTGGTTGTAACAGTGAATCCGCAGAGACGCCGTTACTAAAGACTTCCTTACTCAATGTTAGCAGCTGGACACATATTATGCCACTACAGTCACCAGTATTACTTAGCATTACGCAATAGTGTGTTACATAATACCTCTTTGCCAGTTGTGGCTATTTATGGCATCCCTGTGTGGTGCGGCATCTTGAGGTATTCGCCCTTCCCTGCGCAAGACGCGACATTAAGTACACATTTTACTCTATATGTCCTAGTTTAGACTGCATTATCGGAGAAGATGTCGCTAGGAATCCAGGGAAAACGTATCACCGGCAAGGATGTCCGGGCGCACAATGGTAGGATTCAGAGTTACCCGGCTAATTATTCGCAGTGACGGCCGTCCAAGCCATCGCCAACATTTTGCGTTCTACACTCGGTCCCAAGGGTTTGGATAAAATGATGGTAGACGATGTCGGTGATGTTACCATATCCAACGATGGAGCTACCATATTGAAGCAGCTGGAGATACAACACCCAGCAGCCAGACTGTTGGTGGACCTTAGTGAACTACAGGACACTGAAGTGGGAGACGGAACGACATCAGTTGTCTTGCTGGCGGCTGAGCTCCTACGAAGGGCTAATGAACTCGCCTCTGCAGGTATTCATGCCACCTGTATTATCGCGGGATACAAGATGGCGTTAAAGGAGAGCGTGAGGTACATAAAGGAGCACCTCAGCCGGAAAATCAGTGACATGGGAGACCAGGTTGTACTCAGCATAGCTAGAACAACGCTGTCATCTAAATTCATTGGTGTTAGCTCCGACTACTTTGCTCAAATGGTAGTAAAGGCTGTCAAAGCAGTAGAAACGGCTGACGAAAAGGGGAACCGCAAGTTCCCAGTGGATGCCGTAAATGTGCTTAAGACACATGGAAAGAGCAGCAAAGAGTCTCATATGGTCAATGGCTACGCCATCATGATGGGACGTGCAGCTCAAGGTATGCCCATTGACGTGACTGGAGCAAAGATTGCATTCCTAGACTTTTCCATTAAGCAATATAGGCTTCACCTCGGTGTTCAAGTACAGGTCACAGACCCAACTGAGCTTGAGCAGATTAGGCTCAAGGAAAAGGATGTCACCAAGGCCAGAGTAAAAAAGATTCTGGACAGTGGCGCAAACGTGGTGCTCACATCACAAGGAATCGATGACATGTCGTTGAAGTATTTCCTAGAGGCAGGCGTCATGGCATACCGCCGTGTCCCAAGGAAGGACCTACGAAGAATTGCAAGATTAACGGGAGGTGGGTTTGCAACATGCTGTTTACACTGGATTTAGCTGAATTGGTACTCACCATGTCTACCTTTGAGGGGGATGAACTGTTCCCCGCTTCCGCACTTGGAAGCTGTGACAAGGTGTATGAGCAGCGTGTAGGGGACTACGACTTTACGTTTTTTGAAGGCTGCAAATCATCACGTTCAACAACAATCATTCTACGTGGGCCAAATGATTACATGATTGACGAGGCTGAGAGGTCAATTCATGATGCCATATGTGCTGTTAGTAGAGCCCTAGAGCATGACGCACTGGTACCTGGTGGAGGATGCGTAGAAACCGCACTCTGCATTCATCTAGATAAGTACGCACGCACCATGGTAAGTGACTTATATTGTATATGTAATGCATGGCATTTGTCTAATGGCGTCAAAATGTGGTGTAACAATACCATGCGACATCTCGGTAGACAACATACGTGGCTTCTATACTTCATCATTGACATACATCCCATTATAACTTTCACTCATATTTAACATAGGGAACACTACAGCAGCTTGCCATTGCAGAATTTGCAGAAGCACTGCTGTTTATACCAAAAACTCTGGCATTGAATGCTGCACTCGATGCCACTGAATTGGTTGCACAACTGAGATCATTCCATGCCAAGGCTCAATCTGCAGAGGAAGGCAGCGCAGAGAAGGAGTACAAGTGGTATGGTCTGAGTCTTGCCGATGGAAAAATAAGGAACAACATGACGGAAGGTGTCCTTGAGGCAACGATAAGCAAAATCAAGTCCGTCAAGTTTGCCACAGAAGCCGCCATCACTATCCTAAGAATCGACGACCTAGTGACACTAGAGCCCGAGAAACAGCACGATGATCATTAATATACCGTATTTTCTGTATGTGTAAATGTGACGTTGACCCCATCGCTACATCGAGATTCCACTACTATATCCAGCGTTGTCAATGTTGTGTGTGTGATTATAATTTTCGTATAAATAACATGCGTAATACGTACGATGGAAGGTGACACTGAGGATGTCTCTTCTACTCAAGAAGACACATCGGCCTTCTCCATATTCCGATTTAGCATTACCGGTTATCTTTGCAAAAGGTATGGAATCACCGGTGTTAAGATCAAGACATATGAAATTCTGTCCTTCCTCTTAAAGTCAGAGGTGCTTTACGCGCTATATGTCTGGTATGTCAATGGATGGATTGTTTCTCAACCATATGACAACGGATGGAGCAGGATCAACGTTCAAAGAATCCTTCCATACCTATGGATGCTCAAACCATTCTTTGCGTTCTTGGATGACTCTATGGATCAGTGTCTTAAAGCACTTTCTGTGTTTTGGCGACAGAAATGCGAGACTCTCTTATATCCAGACAAGGCCAGTATGCGCCTGGGCAAGCGAAGATGTTTCTTTGATGACCTGGCTGTGTTTAATCAGCGTTACAATCTGACTCTAGTGGCATCAGAGGGGGGCATAGTTTTGCTGGTTCCCCTGCAACTCTACTGCTTCTACGTGCGTGATGCAAGTATAAAACTGGGTTGCTTCTCCATTGTGGCGTTGGCCCTGTTTCAAATTGCCGCTGCTAGCGTCGGTGAAGGTATCTTCTGTCGCTATGTGCAGTGCAACAATGAGTTGTCGGAGGTTCAGTTTATATCGCTCAGGCAGATTATCATAGCAGGCTACGGAATATCTACGTTGTTGTGCGTCATGTGTCCATTTGCAACGGGCATTGGGATAGTCTATTCCATTTTGGCTTTGTTGAATATACTACCTTTGTTTTTGATGGCCAACAGCCTGTGCATTCTATGGGTATTATTCGCCGATGACACTGGTTACGAGGAGGCTGTGGACATGTCGAGAAGATCCGAGACTTCTTGGTCGCCTAAGGTTATAACGTCGTTTGTTGTTTTGATGGCTATGGCTATGGATGTACGTTATCGCTTTGCATTCGGAGCATATCACGTATCTGAGTACCCATACCTGGTGCTAGTGACGACATTGTTTCTGGGCCAGCTGATCAAACTGACGGCAGGATACGTTTTCATAAGGCATGTATCACTACACAAACTCATAAATATCGCAAAGTACATATTTGTGTTCCTTTTCTTTTTAACATTTGCGGAGAATAGGATCATATCTTTCAACACTGAATTTTCAAACATATGGTTTATGCTTCTGGCTTACATAATTACCACGGTGCTGCAACACACGCTGGTGGCATTTGGATTGGCATTGAGCGTTAGAACTGCACCATCCAAGTTAGAAGCAACAGTTACCTGTCTAACGGACTTCATTTTGGATTTTGTTTCCTTCACGTATCGTGAGGACTGGACCCTAAGGTACTACGCGTTGAAAATTCTAAAGTATGACGTCGTATATGACGGATTGACGTCATTCTTCTGCTTGTACTGTTTCTTCCTGCTTTTCGGAAAAGCTAACATAGAGTCTTTACTACACAGAGGCCACACAGGCATGGGTCTAATGGACAAGCCAAGGCTGCCTCAGTACTTCCCCGTCATGGAAGAAGGATTAGGAAGTACACTCAATCCCGAGGAACATCGAATGGATGGCGCTGCTGGGGCTATGAATTCACGGGAATGGCTGCACGAACCGGATGCAGACAAGTCGCCCTGGGGTGTGGAGAGTGACTATTCCGATACCTCAGATTGATCACACATCTCGAACTTAAAAGTAGTTCAACATATATTAATGTATAACGTATAAATAATGGGATTGACTATATCTATCTGTACAAATACGCTTCTGTCCCACTCCAAGGAGTACACCCTTGAACTGTCTGAGTGTAGAGTCTTGACTCAGACAGACGCCAGTGACTCTGAAAGCATGACTAAAGAAAGTGATGGTGATCCTAATAATAAGTTATCGAATACATACTCCTTCCGCCTTGCCGTGCTCCCTAAGGAACGGGTGTCTGAGAATGTAAGAGCCTTTATGACCCCAATGTTGTTAAACATGTGAATCGTTGTGTTTCTAATCACTTATGCGAAGTTCAGCGAACTGTCTTACGGAAGCTGACCAGCTGTTGTTGTATTAATTAACTCCAGGTGAAGCGAAGGCATTACGAAGGTGGTTACACTTTATGGGAGAGCACATGGTTTCTCCTGAGTGTTTTACATAAGGAAATGGAATCTAGCAAGGGTTCCATTGTGATTGATCTAGGTTGTTACACTTGATGCGTAGCCTTAAAACATTCAGGTTGTGGAAATGGCATTTGCGGGGTACTTGCATTGCAGAGGGGGTACGATGTATTGTTCCAGGACCTCAACTGGGACGTGTTGGAGAATGCAGTCATACCGAATGTGCTGTTGAACCTATGTTACAGTGACCTTCAAAAACTGGTGAATGCGAGGAATAAGCAGAAATCGGGACAAAATGATGACAGCGGTGATTCGAAGGCTGAATCCACTGAGCAAGGTAGTCAATTGCATAGAAACAGATAAAATAACAGCAGATCATGTACATAAAATTGGAGCCGCAAACAGTGTGAAACCCACCACAAGCAGCAATATAAATGTGATCCTTAAGAGTGATGAGGGTGAGAAACATAAGTATGGCAGTGTTGCGAAGCTGACGACCATGTCTGTAGAGGTACTACAGGATACAGAAACACTGAAACGGTTATCCAATGAAGCATGCAATGAGGATGTTTGGTTGCAGAACAAGGTTGATCTGTTGGCATGCCTCTGGGAGGACATACCGTCGTTTTCTGACACCTTTTTGGAGAAATACAGCAACTCGTGCGCCATAATAGTGGCGAGCGAATGCATATATCGCAAGGAAAACTATCCTGCCATAGCTAACATACTGCTACACTATCTCAAGGCAGATGAGGGTGTAGCTTACATAGCCTCTAAACGGCTGTACTTTGGCATGGATGGCGGCTCTCTGGAATTCAGAGACTATATAAACAAGCATCACAAATATTCTGCCAACAAGTTGGAAGCAGCTATACACAGAACACATATGCTTCCAAAGAGTTCCAATGTCATTGACATAGTAAAAGTAACCAAAACATTGACTGCTGAAACGTTGTAAAGATGCATAAATGTATACTCCACATGTATATGTCACTATTTTTCTTTATTATGCTCTGTACGTAAAACACATCGATGTTGTATCGCCAATGTCGAGGGTTGCCAGCGGTGACGTGTAGTTCATCATTAGCAACGAAGTGTAATACCACATGATATCCATAAAACAAACACGTTGTGAAGACTTGGCAAAGCTACAGAACGTTATGTGACTCGCGCAGTAAAACTATTCACACGGCCTCCATCCACTATGTGTCGGTCCCCACAGCTGCCATAGCTGAGATGATATTTTTGGACACAACCGCGAGTGAAGAGCATGCACCGCTGCTAAAATAGAAGCATCGGTTGTTGGAGTATATATTTAGGCTGTGCCGCTGTGCCTTTGTGATGTGCAGCAGCTTCTGACGCACATAGGTTGGAGTGCGTGCTGGCATCGTTATTCAGCGGCAGCCGATAGCGATACAAAGCGTTATCACGCTATTCCTTATCAGGTCGTCCTGGCCAAGGATACAGTGCCGTCAAATTGAGAGCACGGGCCTGTCTTCCTCGCCATAGCGGTAGCTTCTGTTACTTGAGCAGTGCGCCTCATCACTAGGATAACGTCGTGCTTGCCGTTAACGACGTCCGTATTTGGAGATCAATTTGCATTGGGTCACTGTTGGCAGGGTTTATTCTGTTGTCTGGCCGTTTCGGAACTGCGTGTATTACGACATCTGCGTCCGGACATATGAGCTCGGAGGTTAATGCACGTCCAGGTGGGTCATATCCACTGATATCTAGTTCAAGGATAGGGTGATTTTATATTCCCGGTCGTTTTACAAGGGTGTGCAACTCCGTTACACTGTTCGTATGCATCCCTTCACGTTAAAGCTAATATGCGCGTGGTTTTATCGGATATATAGCGGGGAAACTAGTGAGGCATAGCACTTGGACTCACTTTTATAGCACAATGGTAGATGTGCGAGTCAAGTCCCAGGGGGGAGGAGGGGCCGCCAAGCGAGCCCCTAGGGCTGCCAAGTGTCCAAAAGGAAACAACAGGCAAAATCAAGTACAACCTGTTGTAGAGAGCAATGTAGCCATGCAGAGTGCGGTAAATGATGCTGTTGCAAATGGGCAGGGGATTACTACCGATTGTTTCAACAACCTGCTCGCTGATTTTACCAAGGCGCTAACTGCAACAAACTCCCAGAACGCTGATCCCGTGGTGAATCAGAACCAGATGCTATGCGAAATGGGAAAATTCTTCATTTCCAGCATGATGACCTTCAATAAAATACTGCAAGAGCAAGGAGCAAACACGGCGAATAAGGTCACAGCCACAGAAGCTTTTAACGACGGCCAACAACGTGAGACTTTAAACAACCAGACTAACCAAGGTACATCTAATGAAAAGAAGGCAGTCAAGTTTGTTAAGCGCAAAGCTGGCCGTGAGGTGTCTAACCAGAAAGATATTGGTGGCATCACCATTGGCTCTGTTGCGAATGTGCGCAGGGATTTGGTTGCTGATGTCATCAGTTCTGTTGGAGAAAAGGCATCCAAGCAAAATAATCTATTACAAAGAGGTAAAAAGGGAAATGCCAAGAAGTTACCAACTGCCCCCAAGCTGGGCCCCGATGTCAAAAACAGAGGATTCTCAGACCCCAAGAAACAGGTGACCAAAAAGCAGCCTGAAAAGGATGGTGTATATGTTACCAGGCCCGCTGTGTCAAAAGACAGCTCAGTGACGAGTACAGCTGAAGCATCACCTGCCTCTGTGGTTGCACCCACAAGAGCTGAATCCAGGGATGACTTCAATAACGCTCCTACTCCGAACCACAACATCGGGACTGTTGAGTTGACGTATCTGGAAGAATTAGTTTCGCCTGAAGAGAAACTCAATTTCAGCATATATCAATTCGTAGACAGGTGCACCAAAAACAACACCAACACGTACGACGATAAAGAAGGTCAGCATGGGAACAAGAATGAATGGGGAAATGCCAATGCGACCATCACAAAGGCACCTTCATCAACTGCTGACGGTGTTGACGAAACCTGTCGAGCATCTCGAGTAGTGCAGAGTCCTGCAGAGCTACTTAGAGCAGCATTTATTGGTGACGTTGAACTTTTGGAAGCCCAGGAGTCTGTGGACGTAAATCATGTAGACGAAGTTGGGCGAAGTGCACTACATTATGCTTGTGCATCCAGATCTCTTAAATGTGTTGAGTGCCTACTTTCCAGAGGAATTGACATTAATCTAGCCGATCGCAAAGGTTGGACCGCAGTGCACATTGCGGTGTCCAAAAATTTCACCGAGGTGGCAAACGTCCTTATCAATCACGGGGCTGATATTTACGCCCTTCTTAAGCACAAGTGTGCCCCTGCACGTCTTACTGATGTATACTCCCCCGCTATCCATTTCGCCGCAATCAAGGGTAACATAGAAATTACCAAGACGCTAATGAGCAAGGGGGTATCAATTAACACTCCGGACTCGGCTAACATGACGCCACTTCACTACGCCGCGTTCAGAGGTAACACAGAGTATGTCAAGTTCCTTTTGGATAATGGTGCAACAATTAACGTTAGGGATGTCAATGGTCGCACACCATTCCACGCTGCTGCACTTTCTGGAATGATAGAGAATGTGAAGCTGATGGTGGAGAAGCATCCTTTCGTAAACGAAGGGGATGTTTGGTCATTGACTCCATATAAGCTTGCAGAACTCAGGAATCACACCGCTTTTGTAGCCTACTTGAATGACGTTTTACACATCGAAGAAGATGAGGAAAACGATATTAATCGCGTTATATCTTCTACTA
This sequence comes from Babesia gibsoni, assembly GCA_035575875.1. NCBI lineage: Eukaryota > Apicomplexa > Aconoidasida > Piroplasmida > Babesiidae > Babesia > Babesia gibsoni. Next base: position 798,735 of record CP141527.1, read on the forward strand.
TTGCCGTTGCTTTGCAGGAGCCAAACGCTGATCAGATTTATCGCTGTGTGACCCGCATCGGCGCCGAGCTTTGCAAGACGGTATTCGACCTTACTATGCAGATTGAACGCAATGGAGGTGTGCTAACTGCTGATGGAAGCCGCAGGAGGACCAGCGGTGGTATCTTCTTCACATGCTTACGTGAGCTGTATCTGAATGACATAATCTCTAAGGAAGATTACAACTACATTCGGGCAGCTGAGAGTGAGAAGCGCATTGCCAGGGCTAATGAGCGGAAAAACAAGCTCAGAGCTAAGGTCTAAAGATCATTGCTTCGTCGCCAGTATCATATGAACCTGATCCCTAATTCAATGAAGTCCATTACATGCCTATATTGTTATATTCCTAAAGTTATGTATATCGCCGTATGATGGCATAAGGTGGTTTCTTGTATAGTGAAGACGATAGGAGAAGGGCTAGGTGGATAATCACTGGTTAATTGGTCATGTCAACCACATGTGGACACTGTAGACGTGGCACATGGGAATAGGCATACACACCAAAAACAGCGGCCTCTGATGGCAATATTGCATACATTTCTTTAATCCTGTTTTCCTAGTTAACAGAAGTTTCCTGTTCCTATCGCAGGATACACCGAGATGTTGTGAGTGGAAGTGTGTTGCTCACCATACGGGCGCGTGAGCAGGTAAATGTTGTGCGATCACAACAAATCTTCTTTATCGTAAGGGCTGGGTTTATATTTAGTAACTATATGATCTATTTTGGTTGTGACTATTACGCTTTTGATGAAAAGAAGACTAATCTTTTGACCCAACTGGCTTCTCCCCTTAGTATACCACAATTTCTGTGGAAGATGCGCCAATCATGTATCTCCCACTGTTTTACCACCTATTGTGCCATCTTGTTTACGCCAGAACAAGCTATGAAAAGCAGTATGGCGTCACGTTTACCTCAATAGTGGCTGATGAGGTGATTGACCAGCCTCTCGAAAGACTTGCTTTCGGTAGCTGCCAGAAGATCGAAAACAACCCTAAAACCATATTTGATTCTATAGTCCGCTACAACCCTGATTTGTTTGTCTACACAGGCGACATCGTATATGCCCGTAAGTCTCCCGGTTTTGTACACAATTGCTGTAGCGAACGGATGCTGTACTTCAACATGCATAAAAAAGGTGTATGAGGAGCTTCTGAGGTCCCCTATTTACCAGGAATTCGCCAAATCAGTTAAAAGAATAGAGGGAGTTTACGACGATCATGACTTTGGTATGTGTCTACTTTGCTATCTGCATAACGTTCAGGAATAAATGATGGCCACAAGACATTTATGCATAAGGAGCAGAGCAAGAAACTGCTTATGGATTTCTTGAAAAAACCAAGCGATCACTATCGACGTAAGAGACTTGGTGCCTACTTTTCAATTCTCTATCGTGACAAGGAGAATCCCAAAAGGACTGTTAAGCTGATCGTCTTGGACACTAGGTATTTCAGAGATTGCTACTACCATTGTCCTTGTCTGATTTGCTTATGGAAAGCAAAGCACATGAGTGTATGTATTTACCAAAGGTTAAAGAACTTCATATTCGGGTAAGTGACAGTTTGGTGCAACTATATATGTGTTGTTTTTCTGTTTAAAACATTTAAATGTCTATATGCATCAATCGTTGGTTGCTAATTATATCATAACATTAATGTGGATACCAACGCACGTTTCATATGCTTAACTTCTGTGACGTGACACGAACTTCTCAGGATTGGTTGGAATCACAAGGGAGACATGTTAGGAAAGGAACAGTGGAAATGGTTGGAAGGACAGCTATACAATTCGGAGGCAGAGTCACACATTATCGTGTCTTCCATACAGATATTTACACGATATGCTATTACTGAAAGCTGGGGACTACTACCAGAAGCCAAAACCAGGCTGGTCAACTTGATGGTAGCAACTCAGCCGAAAAATCCCATCTTCATCTCTGGTGATGTCCACTACGGGGAACTTTTTGTTAGAGATGTAAGTTGCCATTTATCTATTGTGACGCTTTTCTCAGGGCATCGTTGAGATCACGTCCAGCAGTCTTACCCACTCACTTCTGGAAAACGGTCGCAAAGTATACAGGCCGTTTGCCCTGTCTGTATACTTTATGAAGGATAGGTTCTTCATGCTGAATAATTTCGGAGGTATTGAGTACGAGTACGACAAGAAACATGGTATGTCCTGACTTATGATGAAATTATAAGTTAAATCAGATGCACTGAAGTGGTACGTAAGGCTTTTAGATGTAAATGGGAAGGTTGTTGACACTGTCACTAACGACGTTACAATGGACCCTCGATGGCCATACTTGAATCTGGATAGTAAGAGATATTCTCACTTCAAGGATGTCCTAATAGTAAAGCCCAGAGGGATAGTTTTCCGAGTTGTTGTTGGTTTTGGTATGTTTTGCGGCCTGTCATGGATGGTGCTTATACCCTATATTATCGTCTGCCAACTGATTAGGATTACCGAGGCAATCAACAAAGGCAACAAAATTAACTAGGTTACATCTGCTGGTATTTTATAAATCACAATGGATGCCGCCAGTTTGATGAAGAAGACCATCGCAGAGCTTAAATCTATGCTCCAAGAAAAGGGTCTCAAGACTAACGGAAAGAAGGTGTGTAAATCGTTGTTTTCTCCTTTTTATATAACATATCCAGAATGAGCTCGTCGATCGTCTCATAGGCCATCAAAAGGGTAAGGAATCCTGTAGTTATGAATATGGCTTTGTAGAATCCGGAGACGCTGCTGGTGAACCGGACCCACAGGAAGGAGTAGATGCCTCGCACGCTGTTGCTGACGCATCAGAAAAGAAGGAAGAAGTGCCTGAGGTGAAGATGGCTGACGAAGAGCATGAGGAAGGTGAAGTGGAGATGGACAAGAACGACCTTGTGGAACTGAAGAGGAGGCAAAAGTTCAAACAAAAACCAAAGTTTAAGGCTCCTGCTTCACTTGCTACCAAGGGTATGGGTGTTGTTAAGGGAATGAACAGAGGGAATTTCAACGGAAGAAGGGACTCCCGTGACAGACGCTTCAACGCCCCGTTCAGGGACAACAGACCCATAAATAATAACGTATCGGATAGAAGAAGGAATAACAACATGAGAAGAGACAACAGAAGGCCCCAGCTGACACCGGAAGAAAGAAAGAAAAGGAGAATGGACCGACTGATTAAGGTATCTTTAGTGATAGCCAAATGTCATTTACTTATCAGATCAGTGGAATAGATACAAAAATGGAAGTAGATGACGAAGAACTCATCAAGAGGCAAAAGCGCCTAGAACGTTTCGGCGGGAAATAAAGTAGTTATGGCAATGATGACAACTAGTGTCATGCTTTCAGCTGATGTGCTTACCATGATTATATTTTTACTGTCTGAGCCACAATCAACGTGAGCGTTAAAAGGATTGAATCGCTATTCATCACACTAAAACACACTGCTAATAAACAAATATGGCTATATGTTTCATGGAATTTCTTTCTGTGTGCCTTGATATCGCATGTCCGAATTGTCAGTGATGTGTTGTATCCCCCATACAGTGGGCTTCAGCGCTAGATTCATTAGTAAAGTATTGACGGCTTTGTTTCCATCTTCATTTGTGGAGTGATACGGTGTTCAAACTGCTCATGGATGGCCATTTCAACCCAGTCATCTTCATCAACATTGTCAGTTTCGTTCAGGTTGACGTTGACATTCATGTCACCAGATTTGCATGAGGTGAACATGATCATCTCAGCATTGACCTTGTTGATCCAAAAGGCAACAGTTTGGCATTTGTCAATTGCTGCTGAGGGGAGCATGCCTTTCACTCGGACCTTTACACCTTCAGAGTTTGTCAACTCCATTCCAGAGATGCATGACTTCATGTCAATTTCTACGCCCTTACAGTTGATGACAGCAATGGATAACACCTTTTCTGGAACAACGAACTTGACATTTTCACAGAAGGAGGCTTGGATTGATTGGGTTGTTCCAACTTTGCCCATATCCAAAGTAGTGTCCTTCTGGTGGGAAGCCACCCACACATCTCCTGTAAGTTCCAGTTTTGGTTCTGAATAGAGCATGTGGCTATTGGCACCTGACCCTACCTCCTGTTACAGCCTTCTTGCCAACTTGCTGCTGCTCCGCGGGAGGGCACGCCTCCCCGCCCATTGTGAATGATTGATGAATACAAGTGGCTTCACAGTTAATGTAGCACTTCGGAGAAATGCGCAATGGTAACGCACGTAGGAATCCTGAAAACTAAAACTAAACATAAAAACTATTTTGTGACACAGGTGTGTCACTGAACCATTAGTCATCAGCAGTGGGGATCCGTATAATGGATTTGACGACATATTAACATTAAATATAAGTTCGTATGTATCAGAACCTATTCTTTTTGTGGCGCGCTCTTCTCGCATCACAAAATTTGTACGATTACACACCTACCAATCTACACATGCTACTTTCATGGATGTAGCATGTGAGACATTCCACGGAACACGGTTCCAGTGGAATCATTCTGCATTAGCTGAACCCAGTTAGCCTCTTAAGCCTCTGCCTTTGCGACCTGTAAGTGGCTCTTGTTCCTCTGCCACGGGAAGCTCAGCTCCGCGGCCAGTTAGCCTGTTGTATAATCCAGCCACCTTGTCCTTAAGTTCTGCTACGAACTGTGGGCGGTAGTACAAGACACCGACTACAAGGAGGATGAGAGCGAGGACTACAACAGCCACAACAACGGCAACCTTGCCTAAACCTGCCTTGGTTTGGATGACTAAACCTTCGTCATCACCACCATCCTCTCCATCATCAGCGAATTCTGGGACAGCTGGAACCTCAGGGACTTCGTTAAAATCACCGACAGCCTCTCCCTCCAATTCTCCCTCTCCGCCAACAGGTAAGTCGACGTCGCCAACATCGGTATCTTCCAAGGGAAGTGGACCTTCAGGGCGCGGGTGTGAGTTAATAGGCTGGTAAGTCATATTATCTGGTTCTATTTGGTCCGCATCATCATCTGCTTCTCCTGCAGGTTGGTAATGTAGTACCATGTCAACATTGCCGCCTTCAAATCCTTCGTCATCTTCCTCATCATTGGCGAAGAGCATGTCTTCATCAGCCAATTGTAAGAATCCATAATCATTAATATCATAAACGTCATCTTCTCCCTCGAGGTGGTGGTATGGATTGACCACTTCTTCGTGTGCTCCTCCTTCCGCATGTGGAGCAGCTTGGCCTTCCTCACCCTCTCCACCTTCAGCTTGTAAAAAGGACACTTCATCTTCCTCATCTCCAAATGGTGCGTCATCCGCCTCCAAAAGGCTGAGGTCATCCTCTTCATCATCTTCCAGAAAACTGATTTCATCATCAGCCTCCTCTAGCATGCTTTCCTCATCGGGAACATCTTCATCAACTAACTCGAAGGATTCTGATTCCCCACCTGTGAGATAGCCACTGTCTAGCTGATCTTCCTCAAAGTAATCCAAATTCTCACCAGCATTCCTGAGAGATGCAGCCCGATCAAGAGATCCCAAGAGAACTCCATACCCGGTATCAAACGATGAAACGGCAAGGAGAATTATAAGGGAATTAATAGATGAAAGCAATACGATCCTCATCTTGCTCTTGATGCTGTCTAATACACGTAATAGCAAAGTGTAGCACAAATGTGTAGGATACTTTGCACTAAGTGCAAGGTAAAATGTGTAGTATTATTACCTTATTGCACTCTTTTCTACTACTACCTCGATGTGAATATGTGTGTCTAAGTGTCTGGAAACCTTCACAAAGCTGCGAAGGTAGGTGCACTTCCATACCATCATACACATGGTTGATAAGATACACCTGAAGCCGCTAGCTTCTCACCTTCTACATCTTAATGTGTAAGGTGTTTAATAAGGATACATGTGCATCCCTTTGCTTTGTTAGTTATGGGAAGAAACTATGCCTATAGCACGGCATATATTAGGCATTTTTCGAATCGTGTCTAAATTGGAAGAATGACTTTACCTAAATCACACCGTATCAGTTTATCAATGTGAGACTTTGGAGTGAAATTAACATCACATTATTCACATATAGTGTAATTCATGCCTTATATGGGTACCCCTGTCTATGTCTATCTAGACCTATAACATGGTGAAGATGTATTATAATGTGTGAATTACCCTCTTATAATACTTAGAGAGGTGTGTTTTGTGGTATTATGGAAAGGAACGTCCCATCCTTCCATATCTGGTACATGTATTCCGATGTGTAATTGGTCCATCTGGCGAATAATGAAACAATGCTTAAATCATATGTCTGTCAACACTATCGCAAAGCCATGCGACTCCCTTACTCAGCACAATGCTTTACAACCGTTAGACGAAAGAAGTCGTTTGACTGGACTTCCACGGCCAGGCTAGGGAAGGATCCATTCAATGACGAATATGACCCTCCGGTCGCTCCCAGGTAGGAGAAACCATCATACCATAGAGCACTTCTGTGTAGTTCTGTGCCTTGTGATGCCACATCGTATAATCATGGGTGGAAGCCAATTCAAGGTGAACCCCTTCCAGGCTATGAGGTTCCAACTCGCTTTAGAATCGGTTTAGGGCAACACGCGTCTGCAGATAAGAAAACGTGGGTTTGGTGCTAGTATGTATGCTAATCATCCAACAGAGCATTTACCTACAGTCGTGATACTTCTACAGCCACGACGTACACAGATTACTCTGGATTTCGTTTCCCGACCATGGATACATCCGAAAACACGAACTACTGGAAGGTATCGATAACGTTTATAAGTTCTATGCGTTTTCCGTATCAGCAGTCTCGACCTTTTGATTAACGTTGTTGCAGGACACAGGGTTGAACAAACTATTACCCCGTGTATTCCCTATAAAATTACCCATGAAAAGGTATGCCCTTATCAACTACGATAAATAAATAACCGTTAAAGGAAGATCGATCCACTAATGAGAGAATACATATTCTTTCTGCATTCCCTGGATCCTGCGAGGTTCACTGTTAGGAGGATATCCGAAAGATATGGGTATGTCGCCTGCAATGTAGTACTTTATGTCACATGATGCCTATGTTTCCTTACCCAAAAACATTTTTGCAGTTTCAAGGAATCCACCATAACAGAGGTCATACGGGAATTTGGTCTGCTTAATTTCATTCTCTATAATAGGTATGTTAAAATGAGTCATGATGTTTCTCATGCTATACAAGACTTTGTGATCCTAAAGATCGCCGAATAACTCTCGAAGAAGCGAGGATGCAACTGAAGGAGCAAGCATACAAGGACCATATCGGTATTTTGCGTTTTATCGTGTATATATGGCTTTTCAGGATATTTGCATGTGTCTGATGAAGCAGATGAGGAGGAACATGAGTTCCAAGGTAGGGTTTCGTTTTTGCAAATAAACGTACCACAGGAAACGAGAGTACAGCCGATTGGGTATACAGACAGTCCATTCAGGTAGAAGGATTGTCTGCATTCCCTCTACCATCGACACGGTTTGTCCCTCCTTATATTATATATAGATATTCAGGGACCCAATGCCAAAGCGTGTTGACGTTGATCTAACGGTTAAAAATAGCAAACATGTTAAAGTGATCAACTGGATAGATCCGACAGATAAAGTCGTCTTCTAGTATAGATATTGAATGTCTATTTCCTGTAAATACTAACAGTGTTTATAAGAAACTCATAGAGATAATATAATTGTTGTCTGTAATACCTGTGCAACATAAAGTAACCTGATGTAATACGCTTCATATACAACATGATGCCCCCTCTACTCAACAACTTTTACAGAATAATGGAAATAGAAGACAAAGCATAGCATACCAAGACTTACATATGCAACATTACGTCATTAATATGTCACTATCGGTGATATTGGGTGAAATGAGTGAACAGGTATTGTTACATGTCGGTACACTATGTGGGAAGTGCATTTGTTATGGCTATGTCACTCAAGACTCCTCACTAGACCATATAGGCGAACCGTCCTCTTCGATAGATGGAGATTCCGGTGGGGTAACGACCAATGTATCCAATTCTTCCAGTTTTCTCTTTTGAGGCTTGTCTACTATTTCAACCTGAAAGCATGATAACTATTTGTTTCGAAACACCTACATTTCCAAATATTGGTAGACGACAAGGATCACTTGACTCTACTAATCTAGTTGGAAACAATATGTTAATGACACCAAGCCGCTGCAGAAGGTTAACTGCGTGCTCCTCTCTACTTGATTTCAGTACCTCCCCAGATTCATGCAAAGCTATATCCTCGAACTCCTCCAGCAAGAATTTTGTGTTGACATCCCACAATTTACGTGCATATTGAGTAAAGTGCACAGGTAGAAGTGACTGAACCACTTCCTTTCCACCTTTTTTGTGGAGACATATTGCATCCCAGAGACACTGCAAGAAATGCCTGCACAAGGAGTTATCTTTATCATTGTAACGTTTGCAAATAATGTAAGATCTTTGTGTCCATGGCGCTGCTGAAGGAGGGTGATAGAGGTGAACCTCGTCGAAGACAGCACGCAACACAATAATTATACATACTGTGAAGCGCGTTATAATGGTAGATGTTGCGATGACTATATCTCCAGTGGGAGATATGCAATTCAGCGCCTGAACAAGCTGGGCAACTAAAATATGTTTCGTTTTAAGTTCATAGAAACATGGTTCACGATGATGGGCAGGATATCTCCTGCTGTCGCAAAACACAAAATCACACGAGCTGCGCAACGGTGATTCTACAAGTTGAGTTGTTAAGGCCTTATAGCCAGAACTCTTGGACAGGTGCTCATCGTAATTAAATTCCAGACAGTGGGTCAATGAACCATCACCCACAAATGAATTGACAATAACCTGCAGGTCATAGAAGGAGTCAAAGTGTATAAGGGAACCACCTTCTGAAGACGATTTAAACCCACATATCAATGATCCTGAAATACCATGTCTCTTTAGGAGTGATACTGCAGGAAATTGCTGAGATGCGTTCGTAGTGATCTCTAGGAAGGACTTGTATTTATCCATTTTTAAGAATTCCTTAAACACAAGAGCTAGATCTACCATACCAGGGTTAGGAAGCAAATTGAAATCCGATAATGCCTCCCCAACCCCTCCCTCTACCCACAGAATATCCTGTGGTGTTACAACAGGCAGCTTGTCGCCACAGTATGTCCTTAAACATGTTACATCATAAAGTATGTCGTTACATACAAAATGGCTCATGCGTATTTCATGGGCATGTAATGGAGCTGCTACAAACCATGATTCTTTAAGATAGCGCTGATTCTTCAAATCGCTTCTCAGATCTGATAGTAGGCGGTCGTCGAGATCAAATGAAAGACGGTCCATGTTTAGTTCGGGATAATCAGGCCTGTATTCACGGGAAAAGTCGATCATGCCCTTGATGTTTTTACCAAACTCTGCAGGCGTACATTCCTCAGAGATATTCAGAAAATGCGATGGCTCCTTCTTTGTCTTATACTGCTTGTACAGTTCCTTCCTCCGTTCTTGTAGTTCTCTGTACTGTTTTACATAAACACGACGAGCATCCAGATTTGGGATATGCCTTTTTGGTATGTGAAAGAGAGAGCTAGTAGATTTTCCAGTAATAACGGAATCACTGTACGACATGTATTTTACTAATCTGCAGTCCGAAGGAATAGCCTTAATGTTAAACTTGTTTAAAAATTTTGTTGCAAATACCCGTTTCTTCTTATACAACACACTTTCATCTGCAATTTGCATATATTGGCTCATTGTATTACGCATGTTACGACATTGGAGTTGTGCGAACATTTTGGCGCATTCGACAACTTCCGCCCTAAATGAGCTGGGTATCCACTCCTTTGGTAGTATGGCATTATTCTTCTTGCCATGTACATACTCATTAACAAATTTACAGAGGGCGCACAGCAAGACAGATGTTATCCCGTTGAAACCTATACATATGACGTACACCTCAGAGCTGCTTGCCTTTGATAAGTGCGGTTTATAGACCTCCACAGACTTAAAGCACATACTGAGAAGAGCTATCATAGAAAGAGACGACTCTTCAAAAAAGGTAAACATCTTGATAATAAATATTGACCCAACACGCATTAAACCCAGCGCACATACCATCTCGGATAGTTTGAGTGCAGCAGTCATACTTTCTTGATTGTTAGGATCACTTTGGCAGTTAACTGAACCATCTGCTGTGACTAAATCGAAAAGCACTGGTTCCTTATTCTTGTTATAACGGCTGGGTCTGCTAACCCTGTCCCAGATGTATTCTATGATAGATGCTGACATTATGTTGCCCGACTCATCAGCACCGTTCAGCCAGTGGCTGGGTGTTTCCCTGAAGAGTATATCCTCTGCCAAACACTCGTTGTGGTTATTCGCCTCATGGTAGGGGTTCAGAGACGTTGCCATCCATGAATGTTCACATAGGCTGTTCTTGCATTTCAAGGTGTGGTTAAGAGCAGCGATGAAGCCTCCAGGGCATTCTGATAGATGAAATGATCGAAACTCTCCCCTTTCAGTGGCAATATTGGGTTTCAATGTCTCCACAACTTTGTACACCTCCAGAATCTCGTACAGCTTCAGCCATGCATTTGTGGCCAGCTCCACTCCAGGCTCTAGGTGTCCATTGACGTTTGTATTGAGTTCACTTAGGTGCTTAACTACCAGAGAGGTGTGATCTAGGAGCTTGGTATGTACAGACCACTTGTTAATATCAATATCATTGAGGGAATCCTTCAATTGGGAGAGAAGCAGCTTGGTTTCAGCAAGTTCAACAACCTCATAGGTCGGCGCACGACCGACAGACCCATTGATGGTGGAACATATACATACCCTTTTTCTCTGTATGCACTTTGCACATGACTGAGAGCTTGGAGGAACATGTTTCGGGTCCAACAGCAGACGGTTCAAATTACCCTGAAACACAAAGCGCTTTTCATTGTGCAGAAGCGCCTGGTCTTCTGCATTATTGGTAGCCATTTTACAGCCTCATGGAGTCAAAATGCACTGCCTACATGTGAAGCAAAGAATGGCATGTGTACTGAACGATGGGGATTTGGATACACAAAGTAGGTAATACAACACATACAGTGACACAGTGTACACTTGAAACCTATTCTCCTATGATTCTACTTCAACGCACTTCATTAGTATGATGCATAAGCAACCGGCGTACATTACACATTACCAGCTGTAGCTTTAGACGCCAACCTCTCGGATTCTACTGGGGAATGGTGACCCCTTCCCATATATACTGTCGATAGCAAGAGTGACAATTGGTATACATAGTGATACGGCACTATTTAAGATGTCTGTTGTTCATGTAGTTGGAATTTGACGGCAGCACATCGACACCGCAATCCAGGAACAACAGGTTTCACTATAGTATCTCAAATTGCTGTATACTTATATACAAAGATTTCTTTAGTTATATGATGTATAAAGTGGCAAGGAACCGCCGGAGTTACTTGTACATCACGTATAGAAATGATGTGAGTGATCATTTCAAAATAAGGTTAATAACAGACGCGCTGGTTTAACGAGATACTTAAAGAGAGTTCGTTCGCGCCCTTTTAGGTGATGACATTCAGATATACACCTGGTCTCGGTACATCTCGTAGGTAATGCAGTTACGCAAAGCTATGTACTAATGTCAAGGCGTTATATTTTTACGCACAAAGGGCTTCGCATTACAATTGCATTTGGTGGTAACACCAAGTGATTACCTAGCAGAAAGAAGCATTTTATGTCTATACAGTAAGCATATGTATAGGATGGGTGAGCAGAAGAAAGGTAGGAGAGGCGGGAAGGTGGAGGCGGCACGCGAGATGAAAAGTATAGCCGAGCAGGCTGCTTACAAGACCACAGACACAAAGAAGGATGACTGGTTGAGTAGCCTACTTAACAAGCTAGATGATGGTTCTTCCGCCACAATGCCAGAAGAAGCAGCAAGTGACGAAGCGGATGAGGATGATGGCGAAGCCCAGCAAGTCCCCTCTACTAGAACTGTTATAGTCACTAGGCATATTTTATCGCAAAAAGACTTATTTCGAATAAACATGGCATCTATCATCTCCCTCGCCACCAAGTCAAATTTTTGTACCATTGAGGTCACAGAGGAAACCTGGCCGGAATACAAGGAGTTCATGTTCAAGCAGATACGTAAATCAGCAGATTCCGATGCTAGAAAGAGGTCTCGTATATCACCTGATGTTTCCTGAAAACATCCTTCACATATTGCGCATGGAGAGCTCTCCTTCATTGTCTTAATTTCACGAAGAAGACAGATGGATGAAGGTAATAACGGTGTTTTCATTGCATCTTACTGTCATCTAGCTTGGTAAGGTGGATGTCATGTGATCATCCCTCCACAAATGATCCCACATCATACTACGGGTGGTGTGTGTGTAATAAGCCCCCAATTGGCCAAAAGGAAAGACTCTTTATATGGAAGATGAGAGAACCCGTAAAACGTAATACATTTTACCTTTAGCTATCATTTATTCCTTGCATATGTGAGACAAGCGCAAGGAATCTCCTCAATATAATGTGTAATGTCTGATGTATAATATATGTTTGACCTATAAGATTACCATAAAGATGATATAGTGTATATGTAAAATGAAGTGTGGATTAGCCTCATTGCTCTGCTTGAGCATTCGACTATTTCACTGTCACGCTATGTCACATGGAAGGAAGCCCGGTTCTGCATGGAATGGAGAATACAGGAATCACATCTCAGGCAAACGACACGTTAACCATCCACATGCCGTGGCTCTCCCAAGGACGGTTACGTCAGTTGTGGATAAAGTCAAAGGCGTCGTAACCTTCTATAGAGAGCTGACCAGTGTGCCTCTGTACATAGTGACGGACGAACTTGGAAACCCCCTCATATCGCAATATCCAACAATTAACAAGGGGTGGGAGATGACTCAGGTGTGTCCTGTGTCAGTTAAAGACAGGGTTAGGGTTTTGCCTAATTCAACTCAGTTGGTTGAGCAATTCATGAAGCTATTTCAAGATAAGAAGGCTACCGCGGATACAGTTTCAAATGATATGGAGACTACAAGTGGCAGAATGCGAAGGGGGATGCTATACTTTATGGATCCAAACGCATGTTCAACTCACATCATGGAGCTAAGGAAGCAAGGAAAGGAGGCATTCATGGATATAGTACCAATGAGTTACTTCGCTAGACAGGCGACTAATGTTGACCGTGAATATGAGCATATTTTGCTACCGTTTGATAGCAGTTTGACTCATGCGACGTACTATGGGAACGGAACCTTCAAGGGAACGCCCGTCTTTACTACAGACCCACCTATTGTGATGACAACAGAGGAAAACGCAGATGACGATTTCAATCCTGAAACTGACAAATTTGTAGTTTTCTTCACGCCGGATGAGGCCAAATCATTTTTCAGAAGGGCTTGGTGGTCCAGAAGGACAACTGTTGAGAACGATGGAGATACGGAACACTACAAGATCATAGGCAGCTACACGTCACCCTCTCCAACTGTGAGATACACAAACCTGGAAAAGATAGGAGCCATGATAAGTTGCAAAGAACCTTATTGGGGATTGTTTATTCATGTCATGCCACCCACCGTAGTGTTAGACAGCAACGCTACGGAGTTGATTGAGGAATACGAGCAGAGAAAAGCATCCTTGTTGCTCATGCTGAGGAAAATCGCTGCATATATGCGGCATCATCTGGGCCCACAGCTACAGAGGTGCGGTCAGATGGTGGGCAGAATGCTTAACCGAATCTCAGAATACAAGGTACAATTTTAGAAATATAAGGATTTTGGGCTAGGTAGAGGCACGTCTCCACTAGGAGAACTACATGGAATCACTTGCCTTTATATAAAACGCCCAAAAATTATGCCTTTGGTGTATATTAATTACACATCCAATCGATGTTTCTACTTTAAGGATTATGGGTGTAGCACGCATTCCTCATAACACACATTAAATTTATCACATAAGCATGTAATATCATTTATAAAACGATGGAATCCCTTGAGATTACGATGCTCGGAGCAGGGCAGGATGTAGGAAGGTCATGTGTCGTCGTCACTTTCCCCTCGAAGAGAGTGCTTTTTGACTGTGGAGCCCATTGTGGCTTTGTAGATCATAGGAGATATCCAGATCTACAGCTTCTGGGTGACGTGAAGGAATACAATGACATCTACAATGTTGAGATGGATGCCCTTTTGGAAAACAAGGGATTGGCTTCAAATGGAGATGAAGGAGATACTGCATTTAGCAGCAAATCTAATGTTGATCAGTCTCAGAGCGACACTATTCGTGACAGTAAGTAGCTTCACAGTTATCTGAAGATTCTTTAGGAAACCTGCAGACAGCTACCGTCATGAAGAAGGCTCTCCGAAAGACATTAGATAACGTAACAAGCTATATTGACTGCTCCATTATATCGCACTTTCATCTCGACCATATAGGGGCATTGCCTTTTCTTACTGAACACTTGGGGTATGTGCTTCATACGCAATACAATGTCTTCCAGCTATAAGGGACCAATCTATATGACCTATCCTACTCGAGGGCTTGCACCAATACTCCTGCGGGACGGAGCTCAAGTGGTTGCAAGTAAATTTAGGAACACAGTTGATACTGAAGGCGCAAGCCAAGGGCTGAATGTGCTGCTGAACAGAAAGAAGCAAAGGAAGCCCATAACAGTTGAACAGTTGGAAAAGCTGGATCCTTGGGGATATACAGTTGATTGTGTTGCAGAGAGTGTTGGTAGAGCCAATGTTATGCAGTTAAAATCTACACAAACGCTGGGTAACATAAAAATAACACCATATTATGCTGGGCACGTACTGGGTGCAGCAATGTTCCATGTGGAATGTGACGGTTTCAAGGTCCTGTACACTGGGGATTTCAATACAACTCCTGATAAGCATCTGGGACCTGCTATGGTACCGCCATTGGAACCTGACGTGCTAATATGTGAATCTACGTACGCATCTATGGTAAGACCACCACGAAGAGCGACAGAGATGGAATTATGTAATGTTGTCCATGACTGCTTACTGGCTGGCGTATGTTTATATATATGTGATCACTTTATGCTTAAACAGGGTAAAGTCTTGATTCCAGTCTTTGCTGTAGGGAGGGCACAGGAACTGGCAATTATTCTAGATGCATATTGGACAAGGCTGCAATTGAAGTTTCCATTATACTTTGGTGGAGGCCTATCGGAGAGGGCTACTAGCTATTACAAATTGCATTCTTCATGGACAAATTGCAGAAACATACCGAGTCTATCAGAGAATACCTTCACGTTAAAGAATATGCTGCCCTTTGATAACAGTATCATCAATGAAGACAGACCAATGGTACTGTTTGCTACCCCTGGAATGGTACACTCAGGGTTGTCTCTAAAGGTTTGTAAACAGTGGGCTCCTATTGCGAAGAATCTCATCCTTATACCTGGATATGCGGTAAAGGGTACTGTGGGAAATAGGCTTATATCAGGTAAGACTATGCCATCCAATGGAAATATTGCCATAGGAGAAAAAGTAATACAAACGAGTACTGGGACTTTCGAAGTAAAGTGCAAAGTAAGATATTTGTCATTTTCCGCTCATGCCGACAGTGCGGGAATAATGAGACTTATTAAGCAGGTATGTTACAAGGTTATTCACAAATCCATAAATTTCAGGTAAAACCGAAGAAGGTAGTGCTTGTTCACGGTGAATACGAAGGAATGAAGAAATTTGCCAAACATATTGCCATGGAAATGGGAATATCTGTATCGCACCCTGCAAATGGCCAGACAATACTTATCGAAAAGAGCAAAGTAGAGCCGGCTACAAACATTTACTATGCTCCTGATATACTTTCCGAAGCTGCAAGTTTGGTGAAATACAGTGAGGAGTATGATGATGAGTCTGGGGGCTTTGGTGTGAAAGAGCTCCACGAAGAACGAGATAACATACAATGTCTCATGTTTAAGCTTCCAAAACATATAAAATCACCTACGAACCGGTTGTGTGATATGCTTTTACTTCTTAGTAGGAGGCATATGGCAGAACTGTTTAGGAGGAATGACATGGATGCGATTGTAACACGTAGATTGAGACCACATCGCATTAAGTATTTCCAAACGCTACACTGCACGAATGAACAATTCGACGAGATTACTACGTTTATAGCAAATATCAAGCTGGAAGAAACTGCGCACTTTGCAGACAACCTAATGGTACAATGGGACACCCAAGACGCCGGAGGTATGTGAATACGATATAGATTTTATACATAGAATATTGTGTCTGAGCTTTAATGTTGATGTGACTGGTGCTCATCCTTTTTTAGAGAGGGTATTCAAAGTGGGAGAAATGGAAATAAGGCATAAGCAACATGCACAAGAAGTATCATTAATGTGGTATCATCATGTAGGTTTTATACATGAGATCATATTTTCAATATTTTACATATTCATTAGCACCGTTGTTCATTATATGTGATATCCTTTATTGGATATTACGATCAAGTAATCAATATATTCTTATGACCGCTCTAGGAAATGCAAAAGGACTCCACCATCTACGCAACGGTGCTTCTATTCCAAAGAATGTTGGGATGAATATCGTATGCACATCGTATAATTAATATCGCAATATATATGATTACTGAATGCACTGTATAGCAACACCATCATGCCTAACAGTATGTCCTATTGTATAAAGTGGGAAACACGTGTAGTAAAAGACCCTTATATTTATTGATCTAAGCCTTCCTCGGTGAGCGATACAGACCTTACAATAGCCAACAACTCCATTGACTCCAAGAGCACCACCTTCATTCTACCTTTGGCTTCTTCTAACATCTTGCATAACTGTTTCGTAGCCGCTCTAGATAGTGCTTCAAAGTGAAGTATTGCATTATACCTTGCCATTTCGACGGTACAATGAGGCCACTTTGCACGAATAGAATCGCGAAGAATCTCGCTTTCCTTGCTTAAATGTATAATGGACATATGCAGTATTGCCACTACACCCCTCACTGCATTTATTACAACTTCATCCATAATCCTATATTCCTCATGCCTTTTATCATACTGTTCATCCATATGCGCCATTATTGATGGGTATAGTCTATCCCTGGACAAATACTTCCTCACCAGCATGAACCTGTATACAGTAGGATAATCGTATAAAGTGGTGCTTCTGATTTTATTAAGATCAGATACATCAAAAAAAGTAAGAAATGTGTCTTCCTGTTGTGAATCTCCTGATTTGGTGGAGTTAAGACGATCAGGGTTAAAGGTGTTTATTCGTCTGAATGTGCCATCTCTCCCCAATTGGAAATCTGCGATAGTTAGCAAAGACAACATAGAAGGCAGGCATGGGGTACTTGCGAGGATCTTTGTTACTGGATGATTTATGTTACGCTTGGTATCCACTTTTCTCCTTCTTATCCTTCTATATCCACGCTCCAACTCTCTATTTCTACCCTCTCTCTTAATCCTGGGTAACTTTAATGTTTCACTTTTACAACTATCTTCCTTAGCCATGATGGAATTGTAAGTTAATATTAAATTTCCTAGGCTGGCGCCAGCTCCTAGATGGTTCTTATGCTCATGACACTGATTTATAGATATGCTACTTGTAGGATCTGAAATGGAAAGCGTTTGACACTGTGAGTCTACTGCATCGGTACAGGATCCCGCGGCTTGGAAGTTTCTCCGTATTACCATAGACTCGCTGTTAGAAACAGAGACCGCATCCTGGTAA
Organism: Babesia gibsoni; assembly: GCA_035575875.1. Taxonomy (NCBI): domain Eukaryota; phylum Apicomplexa; class Aconoidasida; order Piroplasmida; family Babesiidae; genus Babesia; species Babesia gibsoni. The sequence continues at coordinate 816,535 of CP141527.1, forward strand.
GACTGAGAGCCACCATCTTCACCATCTGTTCTAGCTGATACTACTTCATCAAACGATATAACGCCATTATAGGCATTATTTTCCCTTAGTCCTGCTATATCACCTGTACCAACTTCTGCGATTCGGAGCTTATCATTACAAAAGGAAGACTTGGGTTCCTTTACTAAATCTCTATCATCAGCCTTCACAGAATCCTCAACGAGCACAAGTTGGGCACCGTCAATATCGGAGGCAAATCCAGACCCATCTTGAATATCAATCTTATCATACATCAAAGGAAAGGAATGCATCGATGTAGCGGAGAACATTTGTAATGTCGAATTACGAGATTGTGTCTTCTTCCAGTCATCATCAATCATTATGGAGTATACCTCATTTAGATCGAAGAACCCATTTTCCTCATTATCCATCACAGCCATTTTGTTGTTAGATATTACCAGTCTTGACACAGTGGAGCCATCCGAAGGGCTTGCGTCTAAGTCTCGGAAAAGAACCTGTGATGTACGCGTCATGTGATCATCCTTCTTGATGCGTTCAATTTCTACATCAATGTTTTCGTCAGAGAAATGGTCGATGTTCCAGCAATGAGCAGGGAAACAACTGCTGAAAAGGTCAAGAAGGTAAAATGCATTGCAAATGCAGAACCTAGTATCCTTGAAGTGTGAAAGACCAGGATTATTACAGCCACACATACAAAGATGTTTCTTCTTTTTTGACGATGAAAGCACAATCCGAATCAACACGGCTCTAAGCCAGCTAAAACTCGACTTGCGAGGGGAGAAGGGTTCACGACCAGCAGCAATCAATGTACCCAGAATTTGTATTAACTTCCTGCAGGTCATCTCAGAGCGTGTTGATACGGAACGGTGCAATATCAATAGTCCTAATGGTGGAATAAGATGCCTTTGTATTTCTACCGGTACAAAAACACGATGAACGACACAGGCGTCCAACCATTTGGCAATTTCAAGATACAACTTTGAAAAGGCATGTAGTATCCTACGATCACTACGAATTAGTACGCTGAAGTCACGTAGCAACCTAGATATGAGAGACTTGAAGTTTCTCAAACGGAAATTCCAGTTCCTACATACGAATTGGATGAGACTCGCAGCCGCTCTTTGCATACCATAAAGTACTTCATTGGTCATTGGTGAAGCAAGATCGTCAAGTAGAGATATGATCAGACGATCCAAAATGCAACGCTTCATGGTGCGCAGACCGACAGAGTGTATAAGGGATGGCTTCCTTAACAACGCTACCTCTGTTTCACCACCTTTTCTCGATTTAAACACGAGACTAATGAGCTGGCGAGAGTAGATTCCCATGGGTTTAAGCTCGACACGTTGAAGGTAGTAGTGTACTGATCTGTAGTAATATCTCTTTAGTTCCTTAAACAATGTAATTTTGTGAATTAGACACAGAACCAAACCACTGTATAACTTGAATGCGCCCTCTCTTAGCAATGTACAAAAAAGAGACATACATAATCTCAATAGAAGAGGCTTGAAATCGCTATGGTTATTAACAGCCTTTTCAACAAACCGCAAGAAAGGTAATTTGAATCCTTCAACCGATAATATTAAACATAGCACTAATTTCTTTACATCGCTCGATGACATTGAAGTTGTTTCCAACGTGTTGGATGGCACTGAAGAATCTGTGAACAGATTTAGTTTTATGTTATCCACCGTATTTGGAGGGAAACCATGAAACTCAATAACTACATCTTTAGGTATAAACCCTTCAACTACCGTCTTGAACCTTGAAATTAGTTCCTTGCTTTCCTGATTTTGTGGTTTAATGTGGCTGACGAAGCGTAGCGATAGATTAATCATAAACCTTATTCCTTCCTCTGAATGATGAATTTGCGAGTCACTTGATATATAGATTGCTTCCACGAAATCAACCATAAAATCAATTGGGACGCTGTATTTGCAATCATACTGCTTGCTATATTGAGACAACAATAAGGAGCCAAAGAAATCCAATACTTGCATCATAAGACAGTCTTCGCTTGTTATGAGTCGTAGTACTGAAAGCATAAAAGTTTTGCCGTAATTGTGATTCTGTGGGAATATGACATTACATAGAACACCAAAATCTGTCTTTGCCAAGTCAATAACAAAGTTGTGAAGCGATAGCGGAACGTTTCCCGCTTCAAAGGCACTAGCAAAGTTGTCAAAGATGGTCGTGAGAATGGACTCCAAATGCTTGTGGTCTAGATCTGCATAACGTTGTTGTAGAATAAGCTGTAGAATGACAGCAAAAGATCCAGAAATGCAACTTGCAGCTGAGAGATACTTCATACATCTTAGTAGTGAAATCATAAGTGACTCCTTCGGCAATAGTAAATCTATACGGTCCATGTCTTCCACCACTGACAGATCTGATGATCCACTTCCGCTTTGAACACCACCAACACCTGTTTCTAACGCTTTCTTAATGTATTCACACAAAGAAACTTTAAGGCCATTACCCTGCTCCAAGCATATCATATGAGCCCATAATAGAAGTATGCAGTCGACGAAATACGTGTGCTGCTCATTGTCAACAGTTTTTTCGGGAAGAAGGCTGAAATCCACATTTCGTAGGAATGCCACAATAAGAGATACACGATAAGTAACCAAATCCTTTGGGAAAGTATCAGAAAGAAACAGTGTAACAGTCAGAATATGTGACAAGCGTTGCCAGGTCATCTTATGTAAACCATACGAAATAGTACGCACAGCCAGATCATCAATGCTCAAGCATTCTGAATCCTTATCCATATTAGAGTCTTGTTTTGCAGTAGGACTTCTGAAACAGTCACCAAATGCAAGCATGATATGGATGGTGGTAAATGAATTTTCATCCGATAGCAAGGACTCCGATAGCAGCGAAGTGGCACAGAAATAACTAAAAGAGACATTGGAGCAAGAAGTGGAATCTATTGGTTTCAACTGCAGTGGTTCCACAGCCTTCAGCTTGGAGAAATCCAATTCCTTCCTTTCCCGGCAATACAGATGTGAATATTGCTCCTCCAATAGACCTGTGTCATATACCTGATTTTGTGCTATTTCCTTTAATGAGGGATTAGAGATAAAGTATAGCATTCGTTCCAAAACTATTACAGGAAATCTAAACGGTGGTCTCACGCCAATTAGTCGCCTAACATTCCGCAGTGCAATCAGAAGTGATCTGGATAATGCAAGCTGTACCAATGGATCATTGTCAGTTAAACACATATGTAGCATTGGTGCAGCAATACATCTCAAGAGCATTACACTCTCTGGTATCACCTCTGTAACCTTAGCGATATGTCCTGCGTGAAAGCAGCCGTTGTACATTTCCAACAAATGGGATTCGTCACTAACATGAGTCATTGCCTCCATTTGTTTATCAACATTATTTCCCATTTCAGACAAACTTGCCGAATCTGTTACGTAGATCTGTTCGTCCAACATATTACGTGGAGCTCTAGCGTACATATATCCCATAGCAGTAAGTACTATTGGTTTCAAGTCATCCCCAAATGTAGCAGATGAAAATTTAGTAAACCGGGATCCAACACCTGGTAGTTTTGTCAAAAGACTGTAGTATACTTTAATTAGCACCCTTAGGTAGCTATCTTTGCTTCTGCCAATTGCTCCTATGATGAGACCACGAAGTGCGTATATTTCGTTTTGTAATATCTCATCTTGGCTGTGACTGTAAAACAACCGATCATCCTGCATGGCACTGTCTAGTGTATTTCCCCCCCTAAAGATCTTAATGGCTCTGATTTGTTGCATTGTATAATTCATTTTGTCATTCATCTGATTGGTAAGCGCAGCCCATGTCGCTAGTGTCTTCACAAGGTTTGATAAAGAAGGGTTAACTGTGAACACTGGATCAAATTCAGCTGCAGGAACTGTTCCCTTATATCCTAACAAGAGGTCTGATAATGCAAGGCATAAGTCAACTGACTCTGAAGAATACATGGCTAGAATATGCAATATCCCAAGAGAGTGGTATAGCGTTATAGAACAAGACGGATGTATGTTTCCCAACTTTAACAAGGACGTGTAGGTTGTAACAGGTGGTTTGATGTCCTTAGCTATATTGTAGAGTTGATCAACAGCTGGGTACGTTGTCTCTGCAAAGCCTTCGATTGCACATATTCCTCCCATTACGGCTGACATCTTCTCAAAATGCAAGAGAATATGATCCATGCCACTAATTGGGTGATAACACTCACCATATTCATAGTTCAATATGTACGCATCCAACCCTTCGTAATGACTCTTTAGCCATATATCATCGCTAAAGTCAAACCTTTTCCCAAACAAAATCTTTGTAACATGAGGCAGAATTTTTGCCGCCGAAAAGCTTTCACCAAAGTAATTTATAGGGTCATGGAGGTATAGAAGAACGACCGACAGCATTCGGCTTAGTGTTTCCTTAGAACATCTAGATGACAGTGGCACCTTGCATTCCCACGATAACAACTGATATAAAGACCTCAATACCGTTAATGCACCCTTTTTATCGTTCGACAATAGGTTATTTGTTAGGAATATGAACATTAAATCACACGAATATGGTAGTAGAAACCTTTCGAAGCTTATGCTGCTAGAAACAATGAGGCCCAGATCAAGGTATATGAGTTTTTCTCCGTAGTACATCCGTCTAAAGAACCTAGGCGTTAATTTTGTGTTGCGCGAAGAGAATCTACGAGTGTTGTTTGAAATTCTTTCTTCCATATCATAAAATATTTTAAGGTTTAACACCAAGGATATTAGCAGGTGTACTTGCTTTGTCATCTTCAAAGAAGTAAGTTGCGCACGATAATCACCAATACTATGCATTCCCCTCTTACTGTCAACGAAACAATGAAATGTCAGCCATTCTCCTTTTGATAGGTGGTTTATCAGTGAAAGAATGAGACGAGTAGTGCACGGGTTAGCGTTTTCCATGATTATCTTCGAAACAAGTACAGAGAGTGTATCGATCAAGCGCCAGAAAATACAACAGTTTGTGCTAAATGCTCCATTGAATGCGACTTTGTTTCTAGTCCATGACAGTGCGTCACATATAGAGGGATGAGAGCATGACCATCCAAGCATGAACAAGGCAACAGGAACCTCCTTCTCATTCTGACTTAGTGCTTTTCTGAACAGAAAGTCAAAAAAGTATGTTCGTACTGAAATGTTTGAGACAAAGAACCGGCATGCACAGACTAGGGTGCTTACAAAGTCCTTGCATGAGGCCTTGGAATTTATATCCAGGAACGTGGTATTGCTTCTGCAGTTGAGTAGCAGTTCATCTTCATCAGAAGAATGTGATACCAAACTGCTGTCGCACAATGTCAGAAGTGATAACTTTCCTGATGAATGCAATCCTAGCAGGAGTCCGAAAAGCACTTCACAAATATTTGGTGTTTGGCGCAGCAGGATGTGCTCGTTATTTGTTAGGAGTACTTTGCAGAAGCTCCACAAGCACATAACCAACGACGGTGGTGGAAGTAAGGCATTCTTGTCGCCATAAGCTCCAATTGAAGAAAATATCGTTGCCAATTTGTTGCGATATGTGTCGTTGGACTCCCGATGCAATGTCATCCACGCATATGCGGGGTTTTGTGATGGCACTATGCGGTAGGGGGTTCCATTGAGATATTGATAGAAGCGAACCACAATGCTATCCAATACCGTCGCTGCATACATAGACAACCTTGTCTCAGAGACGTGTTTGGACAACAGCGCAAGGGAGTTCAGTAGCTCCAAACATGTGTCAGCATGTTGCGCTTGTGCGTACAGAGATGGTAATGACTTCTCAACAAGGAGACTATACAACGGGTCTATCACACTCTGTAGATCACATGCTCTTGAGGAAGGTCTCATCGGAAATGAGATTGGGACGGCTCTAGCGGAGATGTCCGGCTGGCTATTAGTGTGAAGGTTGGAAACAACCTCCACAAATCCTTCTTCAACTTCAGCGGTACTCAGACCACCACGATATCTATCATCCACACGACAGCTGGACTTGTTCTTTCTGAGATATTGATCACAAGCAACCACCAGACGTCTAGCGGTTGTTACCTCCGTTGCATCATCAAGGGAACGGGCTGACCACACCACATCAGGATCCGAAACAGAGCTTTCATCTACCAGTTTGCTGAATTGCTGGACAGACATAGTGTTGTATACCATTGTTTCAGGCTTCACCACGGAAGGGGAATAATTGCGATATTCTTCATGCCAAGCGGAGAAACGAGAGTAAGAAGTATCTGTTAGGGATAAGGCATTGCACAGTCGAGACATTTTAATGATATTCGAACTGTCATCTGCCTCTCGTTCGTCTTGTATGGTGAAGAGTGCTCTAGATAGGGTTCCGAGGAGAGAGACCATGCTTTTGCATAGCTCACCGGAGTCGGCACAAACAGTGGACTCATCATACAGAGACACTATCTGACCAATTAAACTGACGCCCTTGATATATTCATTATTAGCCGCCTTGTCGAATACATATGACAGCACTCTCACATATGTGCAAAGTGTATTAGCGATAAACTCAGTCTCCTTGTACATGCCCACAATGAACGCCAAAATAACCTCAACTGAAAATGCGGGATAGAGTACCGCAGTCTCCTTTAACATCTCTACCATCACGGAATGACGCATATCTGAAGCCTTCAAGAAATTGAGTTCTTTCAAAATGAAAACCAAAATGTCACGCATCAGGTCGGCAGAGATGATTTCCTGAGGCTGGGTAATACACTTCCTCAGCAGGGTAAGCAGAGCATGTTGGTGTGTTTCTGTGGTCTTTTGAACCTCCAGAAAGTACAGAATCGACCTAACTGTGAAATCCTGTTGCAAGCGAGCGAAGCGCAGGACAGTGGTAGTGGCGGCTGACAATGTTTCTGTCTTGCCGTCTAACATGCTGTCTAATACACAAAACATGACTTCGTCTACATCAACTGCATCTGAATGGAGGTAGCGTTCGCTGGCGGATTCGCCGGAAAACGTGAGTCTTCCAGACCCCGGTGTCGATAGACACCGACCGCTCTTGCGCTTCTTGAGTAATCTGAGCCTCATCGGTATCCATTAAACTACACCCATTTGATACTCATCTATAGTACTGGAAGGATAGTAATGTGTCACATTCTAATGGGTGTATTGGCCTCCACACCCTCCACGGGCTTCCATGAACACACAATAAACTACTACACGTGACACATCTGCTCATGTTTCATTTACTGTAACCATACTACATATGTGCTACTATTTCACTACAGGGTCATGGTTCTTTCAAGTATGGTAATAAATACACTCGTAAGGACACATTGTATACGATAATACATGTTATTAGCTATTGTTTATTACAACTCATAGTAAAGACGTATCAGCCTTCATACAATCGAGCCAACTCGCTTTTATACAGTTCTACCATCCGCCGCAACTTGATAAGTTCCTCCCTTTCTACATCCACTGGTTCCGGAGGGGCTCCCTCCTTGCTTTGGCCGTTTGTCTCTGTGTGACGCGAGGAGTTTCTCGGGGTGCTGCTACACATTGCTAGCAGGCTACAGTGCTGTACAGATATAATCTTCCTGCACAGCTCATCACGACGGTCCAATGCATCAAGGGCATCTCGCAGTGTATCACATGGCTCCTGCATTCCAAGCACATCCGAAGGTCGTGGCCAACGACTGTCAGAATTGTCTAGGTATATGCATGAAAGGGAGTCATCGGAGCTCCAAGCTGCGCATGTTCCGCTTTCGTTAACCTGGCGATAGTAATCCTCCAATTGTTGATTTATAGTTTCCACGTTAGCCAAAAGGTCTTCCTTCACATTGTAGCTTCTTCTGGATATCCTCACATCACAACTCGGTGCGTCACTGGGTATGGAAGGTGAGGATGCCCTAGTGGTGGTAGCTTGTATCCTACGACGGTGGTGACGCTGTGCAGGGTCGGCGGAAGATTGGCCGAGTCGTGATAAATAGAATTCACGGATAACATCGACACCCTCTTCATCTTCCAGTGATTCTGCTGTTGCGTTAGGCTGTAGGCTGTCTGATGCTTTTAATACAGCGGCGTTGGTCGCCTCACCTTCCGCTGGTGTAGCTGCCGTGTAATCACGACTACGCCTTAGCAAATTAGATAGTGGCATGATAGTTAGCGATAAATTAAGTGTTTGTTTCCGCTATTACATCCTGCGGTGTTTGTATTGTGCTGTGGTGGGCGCGTAAGACCCGTGATAGTCCGCTTGATAGAGCTTCTCGAAAACATTCGGAATAGTTCTCTCAATCTTTATGGGCTCTGTAGTCTCGTAGTACTTCACGGCAGGTTTGTGGAGCAATGTGTAGACAAGATAGGCGAATGCTCCAGCAACAACACCTGTAAATATTGTCAACAGCAGGTCGAAGTTGTGTCTCTGATAAACCTGCGTGCTTCTAGCAACTGCTTCAATGGTCCTTAGTGGTGTATCCGTCTTGCTGATTACTTTTAGACGAGCAATGACGCTGCGACCGCACTGAAGTTTTACGGTTGCAGATTCAACGATACCGTCGTTGCCCAGTGTAAAACTGCATAGGAGCCCCTGTCTTTCCGTAACTCTCACATGATAGTGCGTGTTGTCAACTGTAACTTTGCATCTGTTGTAGTTGGGATATACCGAGAGAGACAAAGTCTTCCCTGCCTCAACTCCAGCCTCATCCAATGAGACACCCTGCTCGTCCACGAACTGGGCGAACATGGGCACCTTCCAGTCAAAACTGTTTTCCCATAACTTCACGTCAGCCTTGCGGATTGTTGTCCACAGAGCTCTGTGGTTTACTGCGGGCTTGTAAGTAGTGGGATTTATGGTAGAAGATTTGTAGTCAGATGGCAATGTAGAGTGAAGCGACACATGGAGCTTCACACCAGACACCGATTCACTTGCACCTTTAAGTAGGTTCTTCAGAGAATACCATTCGTGTTTGCCGCCGAAACTTCTTACAGACGCTCGACATGCTGGGATAAACTCCCCCCGCCTATGCGGTAGGAAGGTTGGCTCGAAAATGAAGACTTCATTCAGCCACGCTTCACTACCTGTAAACTCACAGATTGCTAACACCTTTGAATCTATTTGAAGCGTATTTTTAAGTTGATATCCACCTTCGCTTGTAGCCTTGAAAACTATGTAGAATGGGGAGTGTGTTTCCAGGTAAGCTAGTTTGTTTTGGAACTTGTCAGTCAATGCGTCGACATCAACACAATGTTGCAATTCCACCGATAATACCTTGTCATGCACTTCCACAGTTGAGTCCCCTTTCATAGTTTCACCTTCGAATCTCACTACTGCTTTTCCTGCGTTTATAGCTAGACCCTGCGAGTCCTTTACCCATACAATAGCTGGCTCATCCACACTCCATCCGTAACCCGCATGATCAGGTAACGCAGATATGCCACCTTCCATTAACGATATGATACCTTCACCCGTCTTGGCGAATTCCTGCAGTAGACCAGTAAGCTTAGCCATAAATATGGAGCTGTCTACACCACGGCTAACGGAGAAGGGGAAGGTGTACAATGGTTTCAAACCACTGTGATATTGCGATACATCTAAAAGAGGAGCATGGAATTTAAAAGCATCAGCGCATTCTTCTTCTGGGATGATCATATCACGGAAGACCTTTACGCACGCACGTAATAGATCACTCTTCAGGTCACCAACAATGAGATCCACAGAAGGCAGTAGTACATCTTGATAATATCTCAGACTACTTTGATGATGTAGTTTCCCATAGCGTTTTGCCAGCGGTATTCCATCCAGAGTTATACCATACATTGTTGTATCACCTGCCATGAAGTGTAACGCTGATCCCTTGAAAAGTACAGCACTCTGTGGAGACAAAGCGTTGCTCACACATACTCTTACTAGGTCAAATACTAACCCAGCATCGGTAGATTGGTCTTCCTTTTCTTCCATTATTACCATCAGCGCGGCACATCCACCTAGGGCGTTGGCAGAGACTGTGACCCTGTTGCCTAAAACGGTGGCACGGAAAAGTGCAGAGTGACTAACAATGGTCTTTAACTTCACATCGTCTGGTGGATGAATTAACTGCCCATTACTAGTTTTTAAAAAGACGTCTAGTTCCTTCTTTCCGCTTTTCATTACGTTTACCACTCCTGTGGATGTGGACTCGTCCCTGATGTGGAGCTGATCAACCTGTCTAATATGAACATGTGAAACATGGTTATCCGCGGTCTTGAGGAGAACATGGCCACTTTTACTATGTGTCTTGATCAAGTCCTTGGATAAAATAGATACAATTTCACTGTCAGCATGGTTCACAGTCTCTACCATTCCAGCTTGGCTCTTGTATAAACCATCAGCTGCTATAATTGTTTTAGGGTATAAAGCAGATCCAAATATACTCTGTGGCATTACTATGTCAATTGTGACCCTTGCAGCAGTAAGATCCACATTTGGTTGTTTTCCCATGTTTCTACATGACGCCTTAAGGTTTACTACAACATGGCCAAGGGACGTCGCCTGAAGAGTAACACGAGACTTGCCAGCTCCGCTGATTGTTGGCAGCTTTTCCATGTCTTCAATGAAAGACCCTTGTCCGTTCAAACTCCACGTGAAGACACAGTACGAGTAACCATCAGATTCAGAAGCACCCATAACAAAAACAGGTGTGAAGTTCTTACCCTTTTTATCCACCAATTCGGCATGAAGCACTACTGTATTTCCATTCAGCACTTGAAGAGGGGCACGAATGGACAGAGCATATGGCACCGCAACTGTCACTGGTGTAGCGGTCCTGGACTGCACACTGTTACCACTAGGAATGTAGGATACCAATGTGCATGAGCCAGGAACTAATGACCTTATGTAGCCTAACTGATTTGCTTTAACCACCTTCAGGACTTCTTCATTTGATGACTCCATAACAAGAGTTTGTGTGGGTAGGTTACGCGTGAACATACTATCCAACATAGAAATCTGAAACTCTTCACTGTTTGGAAGCATGACAATAGATGATAGAACAGGTTTAACCTCCTTCACTGCCGTTATTTCAAGCGATTCAGTAATCACCGAACCATTAGGTGCATCAGCGAGGCTTTTGTAGTTTTGAATTTCAGCTTTGATGGTGTATTTACCCTCAGCAAGGCATTGGATAACCATAGCGTTTCCTACTGATATGTATCCCAGATCCTTTGGTGTTTCCATCTTTACCAGTGTGTTGTTACATACCGAAAACTTGACACCGTTTAAGGATGCATATGACATGGGTACACCGTTACCATCCAGAGCTACAGCATGTAGGCGATATTGCCTCTTCACAGTCAGTATATTTAGCCCACCATATACGTTAGACATGGCCTCAAAGTCCTCAAAGTCGTCTGTTATCTCACTTAAAATGATAGTCAGCTTCGAAACTTGCATCTGGCTAAGAGCTAGGGTTTTGGTTACTTGCCCCAATTGACTGCGATCTGCAATCTCAAGGGAACGAGCGCATGTGCCAGTACATACGAAACTCATGAACTTTACAGAAATAGGTATCTGTAGCACCACGCCATCCTTAGTTAGGTGCTTCCTCACTGATAATGGGTTAAACAGATTGATCAACCCATCCTGTGTTGCCATTGCCTTAGAGAATTCCTCAACCGATGAGTAGGTCGCAGTAGTGCTGTGTTGAAGTTTAATTGATTCTGAAAACGCAGAAAACTCTACATAGTTTCCAGAACCCAGTATAACTGCAAACTGGTAACGCATCTTGGGGTTGAAGAAAAGGCTCACTCGCTTTTCCAAGCGGTCCGTCGAGGACTTTCCAGCATCTACGAGGATCTCGTGTGGTAATGTGGGAAACAGTTTCATAGTTGACATCAACACGTATACTCCCCTACGATCCGGACTTTTCTTCCACATTTTACTAGATGTGACCAACGATGTAACTGCTCTGGGCTTCATTAGTGAGGAAAATTGCGACGAAACGTTTTTGGTATCAAATGAATCCGGCCACTCCAGATATGCCTGCAGTTCTTTTTCTGCAAAGTCGTTTGCTTTGTAAAAGAACAACGAGTTATCAATTGCTTGGAATGTCAGATCATCCGATTTAAGGGCCTCCGAGATGGCAGTTCCCTTCCACAACACTTTAAAGCTGTGGTTGGGTGCAAGCAGGTTCCCAAATGCATCGAAAACTACAGCGCGAAATGCATGAGTATCCTGTGCGTTTAGCTTCACTTGCCAGTAAGTTTTTGTATCATCCTTGAAGCATAAATTAGATCCTGTACCTAACATTCCGCTAGACAAGTCATCTTCATCCCAGGAAAGGCGAGATCCACTGTATCGCATTAGGTTATCGTACACGCTCAGGTTATTCAATGTCACCAAAGGGTGTATCTCCACATAAGATGGTAAACGACAACTAATGGTGAACTCATTCCTTAAGGCTCCGTCGACAGATATGCATATCTTTTCACCGGCTGTCTCTGAGCGACAATATACATCAAACATACTTCTACCCATATTTGCATCATCCGCATCCAGATTAACCTTTTCCACATATAGAACTGTACTTTTAGGGTTGCACGTTGCCAGTGACAGAGTACCTGTCTGCATTGGTGGCCCACCTTTAACCATAAGGCGGATCTTTGCTCCAATGGCGACATTTGCCAAAATGCTACCATCCGCGGCTCCTTGTGATACATTCATGAAGGGTTGTGGAGGGACTTTGAAAGGAAGTTGGTTGTATTCTGGATGAATAGATAAAGATAGGCGATCGTATATTATAACGTTACTGGTGGCTGCTCCTTCTGCGGCCTGCATTACTTCCTCATCCATCAATGTTATAGATACATGAGTTTCACCAGGATGCATGGCTCTGTAAGTGAATACTCCACAACTGAAAGGCTCTTCAGTTACCGCTGACAGATCAAGCATGAATTGGTCATGTTGCACTCTACAGTTCACCTTCTTTGAGGGATCATCAGTCTCTCGATTCATGGTCATACAGAAATAGAATTGTCCCATGTTTTGAAAAGCAGTATCCCATGTTTTTGAAAACATTGGAGTGACGCCAGATATATCTGCGTAGGCAACTACCTTAATCTGTGCTGATGTTCCCACCTCTGCATGGAGATTGGCTGGAGAGGATGAGATGCTACCAATTTTCTTAGTGATGATTTGAACCTTGAATTGGTTTTCCGGGTTAAGTTTATCAGCCAATGTCAGAACAGTAGAACCATACTCCTTGCAACGCAATACTCCGTTCTTGACGCTGCATAAGTTGTTGTCATCTACATGCCACATGTACTCTCCTGATCCACCGCGAGGGACTAGTTTTGCGTTTTCATGTATAGGAAGTAACAGTGGCTTGTTGCTCACAGCAACCGTTTCTTGTCTCCCACTGTTTTGGTCTGTCCACCTCATGGTCTCCAGTGGGAACCCAACAAGGTAGACAGGATTTGTCACTGAGACGGATATCTCCACCTGCACCTTTGGACTAGCCATTTCGATGACTAGTGTCGATAACCCCTCTTTCAATGCCTGAACAACACCCAAGCGCCCGTTTGATGATTTTTCGAACGAAAGAATACCATCGTCCGCGCCTTTCCATGTGAACTTGGAGACTTCAGGTACATAAATCTGATAATCATCCTGGTCTCGCATGGATACATCGAATATGTAGCTTCTGCCCATCAGCAAGTAGGCGAAGGGCTTAGCACTGACTCCACCAGTTAGATGGCGCGCTCCACAGCGCATTCCACCCTGGCAGTTGCGATACAATTGCTGTTGTAATGCATCAGCAAGTTTAGCACCGGACAAACTGGTTAATTGTTGGATGTCCAGCCCCTTTGTTGCAAAGCATTCTAGCATGTCCTGCAGGCCTCCATATGTGGCACTGAGCTTTGAGGGCACACGAATCATGACGTCGCTAACAAATGCTTCTGAGTTTCTTTTATCTGTCAAAACAACACGAAAGTCGCCGCTACCAGCCTTCCCAGTAGTAAGTGTACCATCTTTCGCAATGGAGTTGCCTGAACCACCCTCAGTAGACCACGTGTAGTTACTGAAATTGACCTTGCTGTCCCACAAGCCATCCACCACAGATTGCGGTTTGATCTTGTTAATGCAAAAGGTGAATTTGCTTTGAGGTGGCATAACGAGGCGAGACGGCTCCAAATCAATCGAGTCGGATACCGTGAACTCTACATCCTTCAGAACGATGTCCTTGTATTCAGGAAGCATGAGTCTGACGGAGATCTTCGTGCGGCCTACTGTTTTCCCCTGCAAGACGATTACGTCTGAGGTCAATGAATATCCACTGGAAACAGCGAAGCGGTCCTTCCTGTCAAGCAGTGAAATTCTTGCTCTAGTGGCCACCTCGGGATCATTTCGAGGATCAATAATTTGCATAATATTGGGGTCCTCGATACGAGCTTCGAATGGTATGCCCTCTAGAGAGGTGAATGTGTTTTGGTGTTGATCGTGTCCCACGATCTTGAGTGTTGCAATTTGATTTACTGCGATACGGCGGTTCCTCGTCTCGAACTGAATGGACTTCATTGGCGATATGATCACCTCGGCTCCAGCCCTAGACTTGGTTGCAGCATCGTAGGAGAACACCCAACTGCGTAGCGACTCGCCGGCTGCGGAGAAGGCCGCCGTTGCTGCGTTCGGGATGGACGCAGCCCAGATGCTGCTAGAACACCCTTCCCTCAGACCTGAAGGAGGCAGAATGGAGTAGTCGAGAAAGTTTTCTTCATTGTTTGGAGGAAACAATCTCAACAGGTCCGGATTCTGCACCTCCCAGCTTACACAAACACGTGGTTCCACACGAATGAGAACCTGCACATGAATCTTAATAATATCTTTAGATTTAGGTGCCGTGTAGAAGGAAGTTGAAGGAAGTAATACTTGTGCCGGTGTAAGAGCGAGATTCGTTGTACACGAAGCGAAACTCAACGCTGTCGCCAACATATACACCAGCGCCCATGGCGCCGTGCGATGTGACATTGCGCCTAGTTGACTAACACATATGTTTACTATGGCGGCATCTGCGATGCTAAAATATGTGACTGGCCTGCCGCATTTCCAGTCGCGAAAACCACCGGAATAGTAACTGCTCCCCATCCAGGGGTCTACACAACGACACTCCACATTTAGACACCCCTAATCGGCAGAACTGAGCGGAAACGGTTAAGGAATCACATGTAACTTTTATTATATTAATAGCCTTTGTTGGCAGATTGCAGTTTTGTCATTGCTATGCTACATTTCAGTTGTTGCTGTCACGCCTTGGCTGTGACACACAGCTGCTTTATTCTCATCTATATGTTTAGGACGGCGATATTTAACGACGTTCAGCCTTCGTAGCGCTCACAGTTCGGTGATGATAAACACCTTTGGGGTACACCTATTGAGGGTGACCTTTGATACGATGGCGACAACGCCGTGGACTGCAGCAAGCACAATGGAGTATGTGCTACGACAAATGTATTGCAAGGACCCTCGTACTCACCTTTCTATGTAAAGCAGCATAACCACCAGGATTCCAACGATGACTTTGGTGTTGATGCGCATTATATCTCTGTATCCATAGATGGCCACTGTACACATAAAGCAAAAGAGCTCTATGATGGTGAAGGCACACAGCGATACCAACCTGTGGCTGCTGTGCGTGGCTACAGGGGAGTTCTTTATCCGCGGTCCTAGCCACATTGCTGCGATTGCGTATAGCGCCCATGCTACCAGTAGTGGCACAAAATATGGGTACAATCCCCTTACGTTATCTGATGACGTATATATGCACCGATCATGGTATTTGACTAACCCTTGTTAGCAGATGCGTAAACGATCACTGGTTGCATGTTAAGATCGCCATTGCTATTTATGCCTGAGAATTATTAAGCGGCTGTCAAAGGCGCAGTACCATTAACTGATGGGGCACTGTGATAGTTTTCTACTTGTACTGAGTCCACTTTAACACCCACATTGAATGATCCATTGGGGTAAACCAGTTGTGTTGGCATCACTGAACTGTTTGCTTCAGTAGAGTTGAGGGTCGGAGACGACAGTGACAGTACATTGCGACACCAAGTAGCCGGCACTCCCTCGACCACATCGTCGAGTAAAAGTCTGTGCTTCACCATATTGAGGTCTCTCTTCCACTTAAAGCGGTAGTTATCAAGGGGTAGTACGGTAGACCAATATTGGCGACTATTACTAATCCTCGTCAGAGAATGCGCTGAAAGGTATGATTATTACAATGTATTCAAACCTTATATTCTCTAGGGACTCGACATTAACCGTCAACGCTTCGGCCCGGTGTCCGTCTGGTACTGTGCAGTTTGATAAACGTAATTTTTGCGACTTACATTCCTTTTCTAGCTTTAGAATAGTCCCTGGTTCTTCCTGAACTGTGCACGAAGCTTTATCCAGTTCGCCCTTTGACTTGAAATCAACTAACACTTCCAGTCCCTCTGGAATGTCAGCCACTCTCCCTTCCACTGTACACACATATATGGCATATCATTTATAAATACCTAAAGAATTATATAGCTTTGCCTTTTCCTCAAGTCGATCTCTGATTCGTTGAGATTCCGTGGATTCTGCGATCTTGTCTACACGGTTACGGAGCTCCACACCCGGATTCTTGGATTCGAAGGGGTTCTATGGGTAATGCAACGATTATAAATGGGCAAAACCTTTGGTCTTTGACGCTTGGTGCTTTCCTTTGATGAGGAAGGATGACTTGTGTGTTTGGTGATTAACTTATTGAGAACTGATATAGAACCTTTTGGTACATTAAGTGATTTAGCTTTCTTTGGGGCGAGCGTGCTCTCGCTAAGCCACCCGTATGACATGGTAAGATGAGAAGCTAATTTACACTGTTAAGTGGCTGGTACATGGGGTAATGCGGTGAAGGATTTCTCCCTGCATAGTTTGGATAGAGCAAATTGATCCGGAACATCCGATGGCAAGCATTCCCCTACGATTTTCCCACCATCTAGTACAAGAACTCTATCACAAAGCCTATATAAAAATGATTGTTGGGTAACATTCAACTAACTGAATTGACTCTGCATGATGAGCCACTAGGAAGACATTGCAGTCTCTGAAGTGGCGATGAACCAGCTCATGTATTGGCGTCATCGGTTGTTTATCTCCCTTTCCAACCAAGAAAGGCTCGTCTACAAGAATCATTCTAAGATGTTCCTTGTAGAGAAGCAGTCGGGCCAATGTCAGGTACTGCAGGGTAACATCTTGTATCTGCAGACCTTCGCTCATTATATTATCACTTTGCGATGATCCCGCCTTACACTTGCTTTGCCAAGACTTCTTGATGACGATATCTAGAGGGTTATCCCCTGGTAGACTCTTAACGTATGATCCTATGCTGCAATCGAATAGCGCTTTCCAGATTTCAGAGTCGTCATGTCTGTGGCGGGGATCCACATAATGCCGTATAGTCCAATGTACTAGAAGTGGAGGGTTGTGTGGAATGTTACCAATGATATCCAAACTCTCGTCGGCTGCAATGCTTATAATGTCGACGCCATCCAATTGGACGTTGCCATTTACCAGTTGGATGGTTCCCGCCAGTGCAGACATCAAGGTACTTTTGCCTGTGAATAAGTGAGGAGTGGAGCAACTTGTTTTTTAGTGCATATTTCTATAACACTACAGTTACATACATTATGACTATATATATTTCGCATAGGTATAACATACTACCAATGTAACTGCAAATAGAAACAGCAGCTCTATGATGCATATGTGACACAGTCATACGTATGATGATCTTACCTGACCCTGTTCTCCCGACTATCCCTACATGTTCACCAGGTGGACAATACAGGTATTCACATTCCATGGAGGATTGCCTCTTCAAGAATCGCCTGTTCTCCAGCCACTCTTGGGCACACATGCCTTCCATTTCGGCTGATTTCATGTTGAAATCATAGTCCACAACAATATCGCGAACTGTTACTCCAGTACGTTCTTCTGGGAAGCATACCTCATCCAATGTAGTGGAGTCTCCATAGTCGTAATTATGAAGATCCCGACAAAAGATGTTTAGTTGCTCCATTCTGGCATCGTAATTAGGTTGCATTTTTGACATGTCCTGTGCATGTCATTATGGCTTTTGGTTAACAAACGTACCTGCAGCCGTTGAACAGCGCACATGTTGTTAGTTAAATCTATCATCAGAGACAGTACTGATTTAAGCGTTTTAGACACCTTCAAAGAGTAAGATAATGCCATTGCTACATTTGCATCCATTGCCGTGCTTCCGATGCCAGTACCTATTAGCACCAACTGTATCAACGGTGATATCAGGTTTACCACAACGATTGGTAGAGTCAGCAGACGTAACCTGATGTTGCTCCAAGCGACAGCTGATGCCGAGAAAAACTTTACTCGATGGTGTGATTCAAGGTAACGCAAGAACTGCGTCATTGAAGTAGTCTCCCTTCTAGCAGCTCGAATGACAGTGGAGCCGTATATCGTTTGACTGATTACAGTGCATAATGCAGCACGTGTACCCAATATTGCTCGCATGTTCTCACTGCATTCATTAATAACGTAAACAGCAAACATACCGACACATCGGAAGATAATGACGTACCACTGCAAGATATATTGCAATCAACACAAATGGTAGGGTCAGACCGGACCACCAATTGAGAATAGACAAGGATATGATACTCATTAAGCAATATATCAAAACCGAAGATATATGGGAGAAGCGGTAGAAAACGCTGTAGTCTACATAAGACTGATCAGTAGTTAGGCGATTGTTTATTACGCCGATTCGGAGGCTGTTGAATACCGAAATAGGTGATCTTAGGATCCCCTTTAAAGCAGAATGAAACGTATTCCTCGCTGACTGTATCGCACCTATTGTTTCTATAAGACTTGTGAATAGGCACATGATAATCTTCGTGGATATTAAAAATATCAAAAGGTAGTAATGGTTGAGCTTTAGTTTCATTCTTGCATCATAAGACTCAGTCTTCAGCATTACATTCTCCAATATGTGTAACAACTCTTTATTAGGGGTTTTGCCGTTGATTTTATCTACTAGTTTTCCCCAACTACGAACGACCTGATCGTAGACGATAGTAACCATTACAGAGAGGAAAGACAATGTAAGGGAAGCTACCACAATCGTCATTCCAACATTGTTAAAAAACCAAATAAACGTTTCGACCCTTATGCTTCCCCTTGATTGGTTGGTGTCGTTCAAATTGGTTTCACCAATGGCAACATTGTCATCATCAACTACGGACGTTACTGTCAGCTGGCTCAAAAATGCTTCGGATGGCTTCGGCTTCATCGGTTTATCTGCTTGGCGAGCCATAAAGTTCTCAATGCTTTCACCGTAGGGATCCAAAATCAAGCCCTTCATGTGGTAAACGGAGAAGCTCATGTAACTGAGGTTCAGTCCATGGTAACGAACCATGTCAACAAACTCATCTTGTATAACCATAACAACACAAGCTCCTTTTAGTAAACCATCCTCGCCGAATAAGGCATTAAAAATTTTAGCAGACAGCGTCGGGTCCAAGACAGAAAATATATTATCTAGGCAGTACAGCGTATAAGACATGGCATGCACATTGCTGTAGCTCTTCAATTGGTTATAAAGGCAACGTGCTATAGATATTCGCATCCTTTGTCCAGTGCTTAGGTTCTGCCCACCTTCATCTACAAGACGCAGGTCCCCCATATCCCAGGAATTAAAGTCGATATCCAGACCAACTGCATTTACGATTTTGTTGTACAATGTTGCATCCATAGCATGACCAAAGAGAATGCATTCCCTTACGCTTCCAACCTGTATCCAGGGATCCTGACTGACGTAACCGATAGGCAGATTGACCTCTAGTGGAACTACAGTAAATACGCCTGTTATGGGATGAACTTTGTGAAACATAGAAGTACCTGATGTAAGTTGATATTGGCCAAGGAGGGCATTCAGAAGTGAAGTTTTCCCTGATCCAGACGGCCCAGTTATGAGGCATACCTGGTTGGGAAATAAAGTGAGTGAAATATTAGATAGAACTGTATGGTTTCCCGACTTAAACGTCGCAAAACCTAGCTTCACAACATGAGGATAGGAAACGCCCATGTATGTGTCTCTCCTTATGTCACCGTCATCGAAGGTTGTCGATTTGGTGTTCATAAGTCCCCATTTATACTGCTTTAGTCGTGTCACATTTCTCGCAGCTGCCAAATGCTTCGCTTTCTCTTTCTTCTTCAGCATCCACAATGGAAGCCTGCTAGAGGTTTTCTTCCCAAAGGTATATATTGCGTTCATGGAATCAGTGTCTAATGCTGAGTAATCCACTTGATATGGGTTATGACGATCTAAATTCGGATCTGCTGCCTTAACCGACTGCTTATCGTAGATTGTGGGAATGTGGAAATCAAGCACCCTCTTGTATATGTATTCCTCCAAGCGTCTACATGAAAGGGCAGTTTCGAGGTGATCATTAATATGCGATGGAAGCTTTTTGAAGGGTTGAATGAAATAGCTTAATGCATGTATCAGAGGAATCGATCTACCCTTGTCGAGATTCATCCCCCTCAATATAGGTGATTCAGTCCTTGCAGAAATAAGAAAGATGGCTAAGCTCATGATATACGGTGAAGCCATTCCAACCCAGTTACTTATAGCACCTAAATACGCTCGCTTTAGACATAGTTGGAGTTCATGAATACGACTAACTGCAACTGACTCCATGGCGTATCCTAACCATTTCATCAGTCTAAGTTCTTTCACGTCTTCTAAAACTATTTGAGTTTTGAATAAGCGTAGATCCATCTGTGTAACATAATCCTTCAATAGGACTGCGCACTGGCACTCGCACATTATCATAATGATTGTGGTCGTCATGAGGATGAGCAAGGCATGTATGGCTACAGGCCCTATTTGCTCATACATCCAAAGGCCCAGAAGAAGAATCTTCACTGGAACATTTATCAGGTCTATGATTCTTACTATTCCAGATGAAACCTCATAAACGTCGAAGAGTGCAAGATTGAGGATGCTCGCTTCATCCAAATATGCCCTGTCACTCGATGGGTCAGGTAACTCCTTGGAGGTTGATGGTCCACTTTCTCCAGCTTTAACTTTGTTCCCATCTTTAACACTGGGTATCCCCTTGCTGTAATCGTTTTTTGTCAGTATCTTCCCAAATAGCAGCATATGTAGTGTCATTTCAACACGTATTGCCAGTCTGCGATTATAAAAATGGTGGTACCCGTCTAGGAAGATGTCAAAAGTTATGATCCCCAAATGGAGCACAATAAGGCACAAATCTGTTCGATATTAATAGCTACCAGGAGACTTACATGATATGACAGAAGCAATGCCGTTCAGAGATACGTTATTAAGTGCGTTCTGCAATAAATGTATAATCATGATTTCCATGATGTCCTTAACCACAGTCAATACAAAGAGGTATGCAAAGCTGTACTTGAAGACGCGCAAAATAGACAAACGAAGGTAACCCAACAATTTCTCAAATAAGGGACCACGCTTCTTCAATTTACATTCCTTAAGGTAGAGACTCAATTCGGTGGCAGCAAATGTGTCAAACTCCCTCCGTGGTACTGCGGGATAGTGTTCGAAATCAAGGTTTTCGTAAGCTACTGTCTTTGACCATTTAGTGAACCATCCAAATGTCAGGAAGTCAAAGCCACGGGTAAATTCGTAACTGCGATAGCCCTTCTCAGGGGTTCGTTCATCGCTCTCTTCATTTTCATTCACGCGTTTCCTTCTCCAAAACTGTAGTTTCTTTCGCCAGGTGGGCTTTTCGGTAGCGGATGCCATTGTGAGGTTGGGCAGTAGTGCGTTTAATCTCGGCACAAGTATGATAAGCCAGCTATAATACCCCCTACTACAGCATAATGAATCAGTTTCCTGCTACTAAAGGCTAAAGAAATGACTCACATAAGTTTCCACTAGGATTTAGGGTATTCATTTACCTATATGCATGTCGTTTAGTCCTGGGTATGATGCAATAATTTTAGAACCGATAAATCTTAACCGTTATCAGATAGGATGGCTAAACAAGGTTATCAGTGCTATCTATGTCTATGAAGCCGGTACTACGCGTCTTTCGCACTGTTGCACGATATCTGGTTAGCTGAGACTATAACAACGTCTAGGGGGCTCAGTCTATGATATAACATTAATCACGGATGTAATATCTTAAATTGCTTTAGGGCCAACAAAGGTGTGCCCATCAATTGTTTAGACCTTCTAATTGGCGACTCGTGTCTGATATTTGGAAATTGTGGTGGGAAATTTATTCAGTAGGTTGCAAGGAATTTCTGCAGTCAGAAGGGTTACAGCCATTTTTGAGACTCTGCTACTACGCTAGGATAGCTTCTCAACCGCCATTCATGCCCCTTTGCAGTGCAAAAATATTGATATTTGCTGCTGAAGCTAGCTATGTGAGTGATTCCACAGTAATGGACGCTGATTAATGATGGTCCTGACATTTTCACAAAAATGCCAAAACCCATTTTAACACACTACTCTTAGCACAAATGGTAGGTTATACCGCGTATACCGTGAAATCTATGGACGCTTAGCGAAGCTAGTAAGGAAGGTATACACATTGTCATGTGCCTGTCGTCTAACACATCCACTCATTTAATAAATTCATTTCGAAAACACCAATATTTCTCATCCCCGTGAGATTTTAAACACCATATCGCTGTCAGCTTGCGATACAGCCATATATGTGTCTTTTGTAATATGACCTAGGTGACTATAAAACGAGTAATATGGAATAAGACGGAAATCGTTATACATATATAGTAGCGTTTCTGTTCCAATTGAACACACTTATTTATGTCGCGTGTCGAGATGGAAAGGTGCTGGTAATATGGTTTGTTGCAGAAATGTGAGCAACATCGAATAGAGGAGCCCTCTTAGAGTCATTGATTGGTGCCACTGTGCCCCTAGTTGAGGATGGTGTTCTCTAGTGTCGTGAAAATAGACCAACTCAACGACTATCTCAACCTAAGTGAGGAGTGCGTACTGCCAGTTCGGAAGGATGGCGACGCCTACGAAGTTAAATCCAACAATGGAAAGAACAAGCTGAAGGCTGCAGCGCCCCAAAAGGGTAACAGTCGCATTGTCGTTGGACTCAGTGACTGTATGTCCTGTTCTGGCTGTCTAACATCGGCAGAGGAGATTATCCTGAAGGACAGGGGATACACAGATATCGCAGATAAAATAAAGGCATCACAGTTTACAGCTGTTTCAATAGCGCCACAGACTGCCTTCATGTTTGCGACATCGTACAACGTATCTCACCAATCGGCATTCAAGAAGCTGGCGTTCTTCTTCAAATCCATGGGAGTCAAGCGAGTGTATGACCTCAGCATCGGGGAGGCAGTTGCGTTGAATGAATCGAAAGTAGAGTTTGAAAATGCTATTCTACGTGCCTTGGATCCCGAGACTAGGGACAAATTGGAGAAAGGTCAAAGCCTGAATGCTGATGACTTTGCTGCCATGAGCAAAGCGGACATCCCTATTATAACTGGACACTGCCCAGGTTGGACGGTATACGCTGAAAAAACCCTGAATGAAGATGTGGTAGCAAAAATAAGCAAAGTATCTTCTAGCCAACAAATACAGGGAGCACTAATAAAGACCCTAACGTATCTGGAAAGTGTGGCACAACATGTTGAACAAAAGGTGCAAACCAGGAGCCTCTTTATCCCCGGGAGATACACCCCTATTAAGGAAACACTGAAGCTTTTAGGCTCTATCAAGGGGTACGATACCGCCACACCTATGCCAGTATATCACGTATCAACTGCGCCTTGTTATGATAAAAAGATAGAAGCATTCAACTCCGATTGGGATGTCACTTTAAGCAAATTGTACGGTGTCAAACCGGATAATGAGCTGAAGGAGTCTATAAAACTAGTGGATGACGTCTTGTCCACAGGGGACATTCAGCGTCTCATTGAGCAAAGAGGAATTGACTTCCGTAAGCTGCCTGAAGTTGAACTGGATCGCGTAATAACAGATCGCATGGCCTTCCTGTACTCGACAATATTCGGTGAAAATATCGCTATTCCTTATGTGGAACATAGTCAACACTTCCGGCCTGGTGAAAAACATTCCCAGTCAGGAGGGTTCGTGGAGGAGATAATGAAGTTCGCTGCCAGGAGATTCCTGGGGATGCATACAGAGCCTGTCTTTGAGGAAACCATTAATTCAGATTATAGGGTAGGTCATTTCATAACTTTATCTTAAGCTATGCAGGAGGCATCACTTAGGTTGGATGGTAAAGTCGTGATGAAATTCGTTATGGCTTATGGTTTTAGGAACATACAAAACACAGTAATGCAGCTGAAAAAGGGGGGCATTGGATGCCCTATCGCATATATAGAGTTAATGGCGTGCCCAGGAGGCTGCTTCAATGGTGCTGGACAGATACTGGAGCCACCTGAGCAGTCAACAAATGCAAAAACCGGTAAATGTGGGTTTACAGCGGTTGACATGAAGAAACTGACAGAAAAGGCCGCCAGATTGTACCATGAAGAAACGAAACAGATCAGCAAGGATGACAATGAGGATTTAGGTGCCCTCTTGTCTGTAGTTTTACCTACGTTTAACCGCCTGCTAGGCAGAAGCCTAACGGCGATCACTTATACCCGAAAGGGAGTAACAAATACAGGAACAGCCAGCCTAAAATGGTAATTTGTACCTTATTAGATCATAGACACCTAAATGCTAAACAATGAGAGCTTCCCGTTGCGTTATGCTACCTAGTTGGTGCTGCATACACTAGGGCTACAATACGCAGACAACACGATACAATACAATACAATACACAAGTAATAACCGATGAGAACATTATCTAAAACAAGTTTAAGCATTGCGAGCGGCCAGCTTGCTCTTGCGCTTCTCCTTGATGGCCTTGGCCTTGGCCTTGAGGGCCTCGATTTGCTCATTCTCAATCTTCTGCTTGTTCCAGGTGTTCTTGAGGCTGTGAATAGCTTCGAGGAGAACACGCTTGTTCTTGAACTGGTTACCCTTGCAGCGCATGTAGAAGTTGTGGTACATGTGTGAGTCAATTTTCCTGGAGTCACGTAGCTTCCTTAGCATACGACGAAGGACACGCTGGCGCCTCATCCAGAGCATCTTTGGTGGCTGACGGGCACCCTTGGCACCCTTCCTTTTACCAATACCAGAGTGCCTTCCGTAGCGCTTAGCGCAGTGGATAAGACGAATGCGGTAGCGACTGTGAGGGGCCACAGCCTTCTTGATGATGAGACCATCTCCAACCAGCTTGCGGATGCTAAAGCGGGAGTTGGCCATGGCGATTTCGCTACCCTCATTGGGGTCTAGCCATACACGTCCCTTGCCACACTTCAAGACCGAAGCGGCCAAACGCTTTTGTAGTCTCAGATTCTGAGATAGAGTGTACGGGGAACCATAGAATGCAACCTACCATCGTGACCGGAGAGTTATATTCGTGATAGCGATAAGTCACAAATTAACCTGCTAATTTATTAGTAATTGTGTGAGCGTAAACGGCAAGGTGCAGCCGAAGCAAGGATCTTCGGATACGACAGTGAAGCGTGTTGGGCTACGCCAAAAACTGCCAGGTCTCTCATATAAGACTGAAACGTACCTTGAAAAGTCCTAATCACGAGGACTATGTAGATAAATATACTATACCGTTACCGCGTAAGCTGGATACCGTGTAGCCGATGCTGTGATGGGGCCAGCCCAGAGCCCGGGAGAGGCGACACAGGTCCCCAGGCACGGTAACCTGAACAACAGTTTTAAATGGAAGACATCAGGAAATTAAGCACATATTCCACCACAATCACTGTAGAAGTGATATAGCGGCGAATTACGGAAAAACATCATCCGTGAATAATGTGTGTCTGCATACTTTGACTTCTGAGGAAGGCCAACATTCCCAGTGACCATATATAGAAATCGCATTCTTACATTCTAGAATATAATGCTTAGATCTTGGATTCGTTCATGGCTGAAACTAGTGGCACTAGGTTTCTGCTCTTTCAAGTCTCTTCTTCGCAGCGTTAGAAGCCTGCGATACACTTTGAATAGGTCGCACTGTAAGTGAATACAACAGCCTTCACATCACGCTTAGGCTGGATAACGCCTGCAGGAGTAAACATAAGGCTGTCTCAGTCGATAACTGTAGCAGAGGATTCCATGGATAAGCGCAGACTTTCGGAGATTTCGGAGGTTGTGAATGGAATACCATCCGTTAAGCAACATTTGGACGGATTGTTGGACGCGAAGATATCACTAGAGCCATTTATTCGTGACAGGAAATCGAGGGCCGCGTCCAAGACATCGGTAGCCGTGCCTAAGGATGTTGTGTCTAAGGAGGATGGAGGCGAAGCCCATGCTGGCACAGAGAAGTCAGCAGCAAAAGTATCCAAAAAGGCAAAGATCGAATATGATGACGACTACATAGATCTAACCTATGATACTAAAAGGTCTCCCTTTAGACATGTGGGACCGGATGAGTGCTCCATACCAAACTTTGCCAACGTGTGGAACGCCATCGTAGACATGAGGCAGAAGGTGAGTAATCCAGCGTTTGAGATGTATGTTTTGTTCAGAAGGATGCACCCGTGGATTCAATGGGTGCCCACTGTCTGGCCGACGAAGACGAGGACCCAGCAACCTATGAGTATCAGACCCTCATTGCAGTTATGCTCTCCAGCCAGACAAAGGATCCAGTAACCGCGGCAGCTATGGAGGCACTAAAGGAAGAAGGACTGAACATTGAAAACATTTCCAACATGACAGAGGACGAGCTGGACTCACTTATTTCAAAAGTTGGGTTCCACAGGACAAAGGCCAAGCACATTAAGGAAGCGACTGAGATAATACTCAAGGACTTCAACGGCAGGGTGCCAAACACCCTACAGGGACTGGTGTCCTTACCAGGTGTTGGCCCAAAGATGGCAAACCTAGTCATGCAACTGGTATGTCAATGCTCATAAAGCATAACTGTCCTTTAGGCATTCAAGAAGATAAATGGTATAGCAGTCGATCTTCATGTCCACAGGATAGCCAACAGGCTAGGGTGGGTGAAGACAAAGACACCTGAGGAGACCAGGATAAAACTCCAGAGCCTATTACCTAAGAAGCTGTGGGCTGAGATTAACCACTTGCTAGTAGGATTCGGTCAGACTATCTGTGTGGCCGCTGGCCCAGGATGTGCTACATGTGCCGCCAACACATGGTGTCCCACTGGAAGAGCCAACCTTCGCAAATAAGGTATTTATGCTCTGGTATTGTGCTAGTGTAGGGACTATCGTCCCATAAGGAATAGCCAATGGTCACCTTTCTTGCCAACTAAGACAAGATAAGAGCCTAAATGGTGAAACCTCATTGGCTGCGTTAATGGAAACATGAATGGAAAGGAAGGTGGATACCAGATATTAATGATTTCTCTCCTTATGGGTAACCGGCCATAAGCAACTAAGTGATGACAACAGCACCAATATACTTCATACATGATGGACTACAAGAAAACTGAGGGCTCTACTTCTCAGGACAAGTGAGCATCGCTATAGGAAGCCATATTTATGTAATATGGAGTAACAAGGGTATCTGCAGACACGCCAGTGAGCTGTCTGCTTACTTTGGGCGTATTCTATTGAAATGAACATGAACATGCTTAAATAGCATGTTTGGCACTGATGTATCATTTTTAGACACGTTTGCTACAATCAGCCCCAGGCATTTTGCAATACCGCAAAATGGATGTATCGCCAAACTAGCCAGCTATATAATTTAAATTTAGGTATGCAACGCGTAAGTGTTCACAAATGAACCCAGCGATTGGGTGACATATGTAGAAGGACAGCTGTATTGCTATTTCTTGACATTTCAATTGGAATTATGCCCATTTCATCTTCATATACGCATTACTTTGTTGTATAAATGGTATGTGTAAGCATGGAGGGGATGAGCGGGGATGAGGAAACTCAAAAGAGACAGGCTGCAGAGGACGCAGACCTGCACATAGATTTCAAACGACGTGCTAACATTAGACATGTAGATTTCAATTGGCTAAACTGCGTCGTTAGTGTGCTAGATGAAGAATCTAATTCTGCATATACAGAAGAGGCTTGCAGGCGACTGATGGAGGAGGAAGACGACATCATGGAGTTCGGCGCGACAAACTCCAGCCTAGAAACAAGGATGGTACTGTCACAAATGGACGTATTTCTAACTGA
Source organism: Babesia gibsoni (assembly GCA_035575875.1). Classification (NCBI taxonomy): domain Eukaryota; phylum Apicomplexa; class Aconoidasida; order Piroplasmida; family Babesiidae; genus Babesia; species Babesia gibsoni. Next base: position 844,765 of record CP141527.1, read on the forward strand.
TTTGGGGGCCATTAGCGGACTGGCAAGAAAATCGAATTTTTGCCTTATGGATTACTCAGAAGCTTCTTGGCCATACTACAAGGACTTTATGTACTCGCATATGCGCCGAATTGACAAGGCGCTGTTGAAGCAGAGACGAGAACAGACACCACAAACGGATGGTTCATGGGGTGTAGGGGCCTAACAGGCAAATCACTGTGAATGCGGGATACAGAAAGGTTGTAGCCGGTTACACATCATCTAGTCGTTTCTGAAATATTCCAAAATGACTGATCTTATGAATCAGCTCGAACCTCGCGTCGAGGGGTTGTGCAAGGACATCTCCCTCAAGGAAGGCGGAAAGATTCAAATGAAGCTTTGTATGGAGGAAGCTCCAGGATTGGCCTGTCTCCTTGAAGAAGAGGAACCGAATCAGCCGCTAAAGGGTGTTCGTGTGTCTGGCTGTATCCATTTGACTGGTGAGACGGGATGTCTTATGCTTACCCTGGCAAGGCTCGGAGCAACCGTTAGGTGGTCGTCCTCCAACCAATATTCGGCCATAGACAACATTTGCGCTGCTTTGGTGGCATACCACAGTGAGAAGTGCACGATATTTGCTTGGGAAGGTGAGACAACTGAGGAATTCTGGTGGTGCGTGTACCAAACTCTGGTATGGCCAGACGCAGATGGACCTGACGTTATGATTGATGATGGTGCCAGTGCTTACACGATGCTGAAGTATGGTGTTGACCTGGAAAAAAGACACAAAAAGGACGGTAGCTTCTTGAGGGCTGAGGAATTCGACCCTCACGACCGAGACATGCAATGCCTAGTTAAGTTCCTCAATAAACTCGTAGTTGATAGAGGATATTTCTGGGAGAAGATGGCAGAAAAGGTGGTTGGTTTATCCGAGGAAACTACCTTTGGTGTTACACGCTTCCGCAAGTTCTTGAACTCATGTGGACTTTTGTTCCCGGTTTTCAGTGCAAATGACTGTGTGACTAAGCACAAATTTGACAACATCTATGGATGCAGGCATTCCGGAATTCATGGAATTCTCAGCGGAGCTGAGGGTTTCCTCATGGGTGGAAAGACAGCCGTGGTTATTGGATACGGTAACGTGGGCAAGGGTATGGCACAAGGTCTACGAGGACAGGGTGCCATTGTGAAGGTGACAGAGATTGACCCAATATGTGCCCTTCAGGCCGTCATGGACGGATACGAGGTCGTCCACATGGACGATGTCGTGGAAACAGCCGATTTCTTCATCAGTACTACTGGTGGAATTGACACTATCACTGTTGAACACATGAGGCGTATGAAGAACAATGCAGTACTAGGAAACATTGGTCAAGGTGAACAGGAAATTCAGATGTCTGAGCTTAGGCAGACCGAAGGAGTTGAAGTTATCAACATCAAGCCCAATTCAGACATTTACAGATTCAAGGATACTGGAAGAGGAGTCATTATTTTGTCCCATGGTAGACTGTATAACCTTGGTTGTGCCAGTGGCCACCCAGCTTTTGTCATGTCGGCTTCCTTTACAAACCAGGCACTATGTGTCTTAAATTTGTGGAAGCACAAGGACGATGGAAAATATGGAAAGACTATCCACACTTTGCCAAAGCTGCTAGACGAAGCTGTAGCTAGGTACCACCTGAAGGCGTTAAACATTAAGCTTACTGTACCCACACTTAGACAGTGTGAGTTTTTGGGCATACAACCTGGGGGACCCTTCAAGGAAGACGGTTACCATTATTAAGAGCGCAAACTTAATGCATGTGATAATTGTTTAATGGCTACACATTTGAGATGCGTTAGTCTGGACGTGATAAATACGTATATGGTGTAACGTGGTAAAATGCCAACATTCAATAATGCAGTTAGAATTAAACACGATAATAATGAAATGAATTATGTATTGTTTCTGTTGCTATGCTTGCGCGTTCCATTGTTTCACGCTAACGCTCTGTCACATGGAAGGAAACCAAGTTGCACATGGAATGGAGGAGACAGTAAGGACGTAACATGGAAGCTGCGGTTGAATAAACCACATGCCGTGGCTGTGCCGCGTTTACTGTCGTCTTATGTAGACAAGGTCAAGGGAGTAGCAACCTTCCATAGACAGCTGGGCAATGTGCCTGTATATATCGTGACGGATGTGCATGGGAATCCCATAATATCGCATTACCCGACGAAGAAAAGTGGATCTGACGTTGCGCCTACATCTGTTTCAGCAATCAAAGCGGAAGTTAGAGCCACGCCCGATGCAACTCAGTTGGCGGATGAGTTCATGAATTTATTTAAAGGCGAAAAGAATATATCTGATAGTTATATCCTCGATTTGACAAAGCTAGGAGGTGGGATGCCACAAGTGATGTTGTATTTTATGGATCCCAATGCATGTTCAGCTCATATCATGGAGCTGAGACGACAGGGGAAGGAGGCATACATGGGTGTAACAAAATTGGATGATTTTATCAGACAATGTGACAGTAAGAAACAACAGCATGAACATATCCTGTTGCCACTGGCCGAGTCTTTAACTGAGGCTACCAACTACGGAAAAGACGTGTTCAAGGGGACTCCCGTCTTTACTACAGACCCACCAATTGTGAAGACAATGGATGAAAACGGCGACCAAGCATTCAATCCCAGAACAGACAAGTTTGTAGTTTTCTTCACTCCGGATGAGGCGGCTTCGTTCTTTCGAAAGGCATGGTGGACAAGGAAGACGACAGTTTACAACAATGGAAAGAAGGAACACTACAAGATCATAGGCAGCTACACATCGCCTTCCCCTACTATAAGATGCACAAGTATAGAACGGTTGTGGCGGCTCATCAACTCTAGCGAGCCATATTGGGGAATACTGCTTCACCTCATACCGCCAGATGTGAAGTTAGACAGCGACACAACAAGGTTGAAAGGGGAGTACGAGAGTAGAAACACTTTTCCTGTTCGTATGATGAACAAACTATTACTGTTCTTCCGCTAATACTTAGTGCCCCGGCTGCACATGTATGTTCGCACCCTGAACTAGGTGTTGATATAAAATGAATAAGTAATCACACAATTCCAATCATTCGAAGATACGAAAGATGGAGACGCTGATGTGTAAGGTTGATCCACAATTTGGAGGTACGGCTACACCAAAAGAAGCAACTAAGGATGCCGCGAAGGGTACACACTTGTATCGGATTTGTAACAAGGAACACTTGGTAGCGGGTTATTCCCCTGAAGGAACACCCTTCAAAGATTGTCATGATATGCGACCAGACGTTGAAGTGCTACCAGAGGGATGGGTTCGTCATGGAAAGGGGCTTATGTTGGACGTGCCCATATCGCCAAAAATGAAAGGAGGAGTTTGCAGATTGCAGGAACCACACTTCAAATTCACAAGTGACGCCTTCCCTCAACCAGTGAAACAATTGCATAAAGACCTTGTAAAGGTGGACCGGGATGCAGGCCGCAGGATGCGTAGCGAACAAAATGTAAAAATTAAGGCTGCAAGACCAAGAAGTGACTGCAGAACAGGACACACAACTTGTACCACAGTATGTTACATCACGTGCCACAATATAATGCATGCAGAAGCCCAGTACATCGGCAAGGAGTGGTGTGAACTTTGACAGAGAAGAGGGTCTGTGCAATGACCCACTTAATCGCAAAATAGCTGCCCTCAAGCGAGAGCATGACAGGGAGTTGCTTCAAACGAAGCAACAAGTGTTGGAGCAAGTAGATGGTCTAATAAAGAAGTACCGTCAACTGGCGATTGATGCGGTCAGGGTTGCAAGAGAGGAGCAGAAGAAGGCTGAAACCGAAAGATGGAGTGCATACGATGCATGTGCACGATATGAGTCTGACCTGAAGGAAAACGTCAGGGTATGTTTTGTTGTGGTCCGTTTTATAACAATGCGCAGAACGCCATCGCACATCTCAAGCAGTCTGCTCAGGACGAAAAAGAAAGGCTAGAGGCAGAGAGGGATGCACTGCAAAAGAAATGTGCATATTTAACACCGCTGAGTGCAGCAACATTTAGGCCCACGCTTGAACATGTGACAGGAGAAATATCTTCGCAGTTCAAGAGTAACGCCAACTTTTCGATAGACATGATTGATGAATCGCACGCTAAGGTAGGAATCACATGCACAATGAATATACACTGCAGATTAATGAGGAATTCGAAGCCTTCAAGGAGTCGATGGTCCAGCAAATGATACAGCGATTTTCCGATAAGGGTTGCGCTCTTCAAAAGGAAGACGCCACCATATTTGTCGAGTGCTCATTGCTTACGGGAAGCATGTTTTCCTAGGAAGGGCACGTTGCCATATTCTATACTTTTTGCAAAGTGAATGATAATGGCCATATAGGTGATGACAATAGCCATCATAACGGGAAATGGCAGAAGAAGTGGCCCTATGAATATGTTTATCGCACCAGTCATAAGGTTCCCCAGCAAGAATGCGCTTAGTGAATTCTTGCCAATGGCGATTAATAAATCACAATCAAACCTGTTACCTGTAATTTAATTTAGGTTGTAATGCTATTAACCTACTCATGAATGTCCAAACCACCCACGATTGGAGCATTGTGAATAATACACCACTGGAAGAGTATAGCAGGTATCTTGTATTAGCCTAAATACGGTGTATGGAGGAGGTTGTATCACATACTAGGGTTCTAGAGGTGGGAAGGCCGAGGTAGTATAGCAGTAAGGATCCTAGCATACAACAGGTTAAAGAGCTGAACGGGATTGTTTAGCAGTATATATACTAACCCGGAAATAAAGAGGGAGCCCTCAACAAACTTCTTTTCATTATAGAGTGAACCCAAGTACTTAGTAGCCAGATAACCCAATAGGTACAGAGAGGTGGAATTTGGTATTGCGGCAATACCTTCCTTGTTTGCTGACAATATAGTTTCCCTGGGAAGGGAAGGGAATACGTTCAGCACGTCATATCGAATTAGTAACGCCTCATAAGACATAGTCATTGCTAAGGGTACGAGTAACAACAAATGTGTGGGTACAAAGGAAATGATGATCTCGGAAACTACAGTCATGTTATCAGTGTAAACTGCGAACCTACAAAGTTTTGTGAAGCCTAACACCATGAAGAAGTTCATATGTACACCATATTCCTCCACTGGCACGTCGTAATCTAATCCGGCTGTGGACAGGGTCCTTATGGCTCCAAACAGGAACAGCAGCCAGTTCCGCTTAATGATAGTTAGTAAACTACGCCTTTTATCTTCTGCGGAAAGTTAAAAATGCTTTCACAAAACATACTTCGGCTGAGCCCTGTCATACAACCAGAGAGTGTAAGCATTATACTGGAACCCGCATCCATCTGAGACATGTTATTTATAACTAATGAAACGTACTGTTGAGAATCCTGAATAGAATGTCTTTGAGAATAGTCGGTTGAAGTATATGTTATCATAAGCAAGAATGGCTGAAAAGCATTAGGCAAGACAAGGGGCTCATACCTATTACAGTAAGCACTGTGATGCAACCTCTGACATGGAAAATCATTTTGAGACAACTTCGCAAATATTTTTTGTATGACAAAATAATTACCTCCTGTCTTCATTATCGTCAGCTGTCACAACCGGTGGATCTTTAATGTTTCTTGTTATATAGAACAAGATTGCCCTAAAAGGCCATGACTTTTAACAGAAATATACTTACATGTTTATCAGGCTTATTCCAATAAGCAGTTCGACGAAGTTGGTGAAAAACAATAATGCATTTAGCAGTGCTAGGCATGCGAAAGAATGGGCATAGCGTATAATAGGATTTGGTGAGACCTTAAAAGCTGAGTTGATGCACGTGATCTGGGAAGTGTGATGTCATATGAAGGTGTCTTACCGATAATAGAAGGCAACTCAGCGCTGCATGATAGGTAGAGCGTGCGCTTCCATCCTTTCCGTGGAAGCTGTGCTGGAGATTCCTATAGAGTTTTGGCGTTGTCCTCCATATGCATCCGTAACGGTTTAATTTAACGAGATTCTGATAAGACAGCCCCCTATTAGCTAGATTCTTCGAATAGTATGCTAGAGTGCTATCATAGTCATTTACAGGTATTTGAGGCACTAAATCCAGTCCATATACCTCCTGTACCATGCGGTTAAATCCATCCGTGTCTCGCAAGACAGCATCCTTGTATATTTCAATGACCGCTGCTCGAACATCGTCGTGCATAGGATAAGGGAAGGTCGGTCTAAGGACGTTAACGGGACACAAATTGAGCATAAAACTCTGAAGGCCGTACATTGCTATATTCCAAAGTTACACACTATCCTTACATATTCCATGTTTTAAATGAATATATGAACCCCAAGTCGCGCAGAATATGTGTATCTGCTGTCTTCCAACTGTTTCACAAATACCATCGGCGCATCATTGTACGGACTGTCCCCATCGCGGAGACGCAGGTGTTTCATCATACACTCATATGTTGGAGTATATGAACAAGAGGAATCAAAATAATTATAACAAATAGTTAGTGAGGGGTATTGTCTGACAAGGGAATTCACTTTGAGATACCTTAAAAAATATTTTGGAATGATGCAATAATTACCTCCTGTCTTCCTTATCGACAGCTCTCACAATCTTTTATTCTTTATTGAATCTTGTTTAATTTATCAATCATGCCCTAAATAACGATAGAATTTGACAGAAAGCAGCTTACATACATATTAGGCTTATTGCAGCAGCCGGCTCGATATTAGTCGATGAAACCAAGAATGTATGGAGCAGTGCCATACATTCGAACGAATGGGCATATCACATAATAGGGCTTAGTGAGACCTTAGCGGCTGAGTAGATGCGTGCTATCTACGAAGTATGACGGTAAAACATGGGGTCCTACCTATGCTTGAAGGTTAATCAGCCCTGCATGATAGGTAGAGCGTGCGCTTCCATCCTTTCCGTGGAAGCTGTGCTGGAGATTCCTATAGAGTTTTGGCGTTGTCCTCCATATGCATCCGTAACGGTTTAATTTAACGAGATTCTGATAAGACAGCCCCCTATTAGCTAGATTCTTCGAATAGTATGCTAGAGTGCTATCATAGTCATTTACAGGTATTTGAGGCACTAAATCCAGTCCATATACCTCCTGTACCATGCGGTTAAATCCATCCGTGTCTCGCAAGACAGCATCCTTGTATATTTCAATGACCGCTGCTCGAACATCGTCGTGCATAGGATAAGGGAAGGTCGGTCTAAGGACGTTAACGGAACACAAATTCAGCTTTAAACTCTAAAAACCGTACATTTCAGTGTTCCCAGGTTACACACGACCCTTACATATTCGAACATTCGAATGAATATATGAACCTTAAATCGCGCAGAATGTGTGTATCTTCTGTCATCTAAGTGTTTAACGGATACCATCGGCGAATCGTTGTAGTCGCCGTCCCCATTGTGGAGATGCAGGGGTTTCATCATACACCCTTTAGTAGTAGTATATGAAAAAGAGGAATCAAAATAATTATAACAAATAGTTAGTGAGGGATATCCTCTGTAAAACGGCGTGCCGGCGTATATTATAGGATTCCACTTTGTACGTATTTACAATGGCGAAGGACGACGCACCGCTAACCTCGTGGGACGCATTCACGGATTCCGATTCCGAGCCTGGTATGTGTGCCAAGTGTTTGTTACATAATGAACAGATGATGCCAATGGGAACAACGTCGACCTTAACAAGCTCCCGCAAAACCTGAGATCGCTAAAGTAGGTTGACGACTAATTTCCGTCCATAGCTGTGCACCAGGCTAAGCGAGGCTGCAGACAATGACTTTGTTGAGGATCTGTTTTCCGTTTCCGATAAGAAGGTTAGCGGAGCACAGGAGCGGGGAGCAAATGACGTGTTTGCAAACAACCCCCTCAAGGCAATAAGTAAGCAACCCATAAGCACACCTCACAGTTATCAGTCCCTGCTGACCCACTGGCCCACGTGTCGCTGAAGTGTTTCAAGGACTGCGATGTGGTAGCCAAGAAATTATCGCAGAAGATAGAGCAGAGCCCTGTAAGTGCGGACCGACGCTTCACATAATTCGTCAGGCAAAAAGTGCAATTTGGTTGCAGTTCTTGGATGTTCTTTTCCAATCGTGCGAAAAGAAGCTGGAGCTGAAGGATTTACAGACCCTTAAGCGCAAGATAGAGTCGGCTATCAAGAACCGTGAGGCAAAACAAAGGGAACAGACGTTTGCAAAGAAGAAACCTAACGATATTACGAGCTCAAGGAATTATCAAGACGAGCTTGACATGCTATATGGAGAGCTAAGTGACGACGAAGAGCCTTATTATTACACATAAACAGTTTGATTCACGTGTTTCTAATATGCGAGCGATAAGAATCCAGCAACGCTGTTTGTAAACTATCTCTCATGTCTGTTGAGTTCTTGACTTCCAGATTACGCAAGTCAATCTCCTGCATCGTTGTTTCATTCCTATTTATACATTACCTTAGCTACAGACTGCCAAAACTCCCTGTCTTGTGTTTTCAGAAGTGAGTGCAGTCTGAGGAGGTTGATGGAATCCAGGTTTCCAAGCTGCTGCTTGAGCTCCTGTAAAACTATCTCCTCAACGGGAGCCTAAATGATGTTAGAGATAGCGCTGTCTACTTGCCTGAAAGAGCCGGGATGCGACAAGAACCTGGAATAGCTGTGTAGCACTAAGGCTGCACACCCTAGCCTCTAAAGCTCGTACAAAACGGAGGCCGACATCATTATAATAAAACAAATCACGGTCTATGCCATATGTACTTAGGAAGCGGTGGATGAATCCACATGTACTTATCCATTCACCTACGTGTCGGAGGCCTCCTGTGCTGAACTTACTAGGCGGATCCCTCCTGGTTTCCTGACACAGTAGCGGCTTGCTGAAACGAACTGCTCGTCGTTCCAACAGGGAATCTACATGTTGAAGAAGTCTGTGTAGATTCATGTCAAACTTTACTTTCTGGGTGTTCCACCTCCGGGATGATGTGGTTGAAGCCGTGTAGTACATAGCCTATATAGCTCAACGCGTTGAAGCAGATGTATGCAACAAAGAAGTATGATGAGAAGTATAGCTCACACTTTGCGGGACTGCCCTGGTCATTAATGCATGCCGACCCATCTGACAGAGAAATGTAAACGATGAAACCGACAACCGCGAGGAGAATGGACGACACCCATAGAACATTGCCTAGGTAGCCAATCATTTTTGAAACAGCACCTCCATTGTGCGAATATGGGTGTAGTAGTCTTTTAATGAAGAAGTAGCTCATGAATAAGAAGAGCACAAAGGATATCGCTCCCATAACCAGGATGACCATACCTGCTGTGGCAGTCTCATTTATTGAAGAGCAGAGCACGTCGTAAACACTGGGGCCGTGTATTTCGCGGAAGCATGCGTCACGAATGTCGGCATTGGCGCCTACTTTATCTATTGGTCGGAATAGAAGGTACTCCATTGGGCTGGCGGCCTTCCTGATGGAATCCCAGCCCCCTCCACAGAAGGAATTAGTTGTTAGATCACCATAGCTAATACCCCTGAAGTAGGTCATGAATAGCGAGCTGTTCTGCTTTATCTTGTCAAAGCGCTTCAGGCCAGTCAACCCCAGTACCGTCGTGCTTGTTCCAGCACCTTCGCTGCCTCCAGCATGGTTTATTCTAACAAACCTCCAGTCGTCATGAAGAAAACTGGCTAAACCAGAAAATACCGCTATGAGGAAGCAGTGTAGTGCGAAGTAGATTGAATATGTTATAATGACGCGCTTCCAATGTTCCATAGTATCGTTGAAGCCATTAATAAGATCATGACTGCCCCTTCTCTCACTGGCTTCCAGTTGGTTTAGCCGCATCATAGAGACAGGTGGAAGGTCAAAGTAGTGCCTCCCTGCTTGTATACTTCCTCCATTAACTTCATTGGCCTTGGCCAGTTCTAGCATGTTGCTCTCCGTCCTGTTAAACTGGGGCTGCTCGACTAGGCTACCCCTGACGTAAAGGCTGTTTTCACTGGCATTACCCAGGCTATCACTTCTATTCATTTTCACTTGTGTCGTTATTACATCGTCGTTTTCCCATTCGGAGATGACACTTGAGGTCTCCAAGGGAACGGCTATTTGTTCCATTGTATGAAATTTAAACAAACAACTTATATTAAGTAACGAAAGTTCTCTTATTAGAGCGGTATCATCTCATGATGTGGGCGCACTCTGGCGCTAAACCTTGGAAAATTTACACTAGGTATTAGATCTTTCGAAGAAATACCCTATCATCTCCAGGTATCTAATATCAAATCCACTGATACTCCCTGCCTTAGGCTCTCTCTCCCCTGATCCTCCTGGCAAGCTGAATGTCCTTGGGCATGATGGTAACACGCTTGGCGTGGATGGCACACAAGTTGGTGTCTTCGAAGAGACCAACAAGGTAAGCCTCAGCAGCTTCCTGGAGGGCAAGCACGGCCTGGGATTGGAAGCGGAGATCTGTCTTGAAGTCCTGGGCAATTTCCCTGACAAGGCGCTGGAAGGGCAACTTGCGGATAAGAAGCTCAGTGGACTTTTGGAACTTCCTGATCTCACGGAGTGCCACGGTACCAGGGCGGTAGCGGTGTGGCTTCTTGATACCTGCTGTCACTGGAGCGGACTTGCGAGCGGCCTTGGTGGCCAACTGCTTGCGTGGAGCCTTACCACCAGTGGATTTACGGGCAGTTTGCTTGGTACGGGCCATCTGCGAAGCGCTTTGAAAAGAAACTATAAAATCACAATAAACAATTGCACACGCTTGAAATCATATTTTAAGCATGTCGCATACGTGTCAGAGGGCACGTATTTACCAACAATCGCATGACACGAAAATTGATATAGCATTAACTTACCGCTGGAGGAAACCTCTATTTCTGATGGAAGAAAAATTTTAACAGTTGTTTTAAAACTGTTATATCATTGATTAAAAATTTCACAAGAAGTTACATGGACTGATGTGATCGGTGTGACCTCGCACCAGGCGGGATGTGCGGCACTCAGATCTGGAGCCTCATCATTCGGAATACCACTCGTCAATCGACATCTACAGTGACCTAGTGCCTCTTGCTACTAGCTGCTATTGGCGTAATTGGTCCAATTAGGTGGGCTAACGGTGAGACTACAGCATAACAGAAGAAAGCATCAAAAACCGCGCTACTAGTACCCTTTACGTGTTGAAATGAGAAACATGCCAGTTATATCTATCTGCCAAATGTGAAAGCATGCCTTAATATGACCCATACGATGCATTATTCCTTACCGGTCCTAACGAAATACCACGTCGTCCTATATCCACGTATAGCCACTGTCTTACGAGATCTACAGTCAATTAACGCTATAAACAAGTATCGTTACTACATTTTCGCCCCAATCCCACTTATACACTTTTTTATACTACAAATCTGTGGTGTGTGTAGCCCTGTCTTGATGCTGGATGCCTCATAATAAGTATTAGTTACTTAACACATCTATACAAGTGCAACTATATTAAAATGGCGGCCGGTTCTCAGGGCAGAAAGGCTGCAATCAAGCGTGTCTCACGTGCCAGCAGGGCTGGTCTGAGTTTCTCCGTCGGCAGGGTAAGCCGCCAACTCAAGCGTGGCCGTTACGCCGCTAGAATTGGTGCTGCGGCGCCGGTATACCTCGCAGCTGTGCTGGAGTACCTGTGTGCTGAGATCCTAGAGTTGGCAGGCAATGCTGCCAGGGATCGTAAGAGGAGCAGGATCACCCCGAGGGAAATTTTACTCGCCATCAAGGGAGACGAGGAACTTAACACATTCCTCGGCCGCGTTACCTTCGCACAAGGAGGCGTTACTCCAAACATCCATGCCGTTCTTTTGGGCGGTGCTGCAAAGACCAAGGCTGACGCCAACCCTGACTTCTCACAATCACAAGCACTTTAGTTTCCCAGATAACCACCCCAACCGAAGTTCAACTGGCTGAAAGCTCCAGTGAGACCATCCTGTGCCAGTTGTAGAATGGGTGTCTGAAAAGAAATGAACATTTTTGTAATATTTTAGTGTCACTGCATGTAGAACCATACTTACTGTGTTTGCGTTGCTGATGATGTCTCCTACGGTGTTCCACACCGACTCTGGGTCCTCCAGGGGCGCTATGTAGAGTTGATGGTGGCCGTATGCGACATCCTTGTACTTTAGTAGCGACTGAGGGGTGTATAGCCAGGGGATACGCACACTTACTTCAACATGGGCCGTAGTGGCAAAAACCACCGCAAATGACTTTGTGTCTTCGTTGTAAGGGATCTCCTCGACGTGTATTACAGGAGAGAACCAGGAGGCAAAGGCACGGCAGTCGTCTATTGTGGTTCTGGAGGGGAAGCCCCCAATTATGACCGTAGAACCGTGATCAAACCCGGTTTCCTGTATCATATTGAATCTAAATATTAAACATTATGTTGTGCACACTGCAAAGATGAATGTGTTGCACCGGCATATGTGCGCCGCAGGAAGACACCAACCGATTCTGAGTGACATGATGAACTGTCGCTAGACATTTTCATAGAATATATTAATTCAAGTTTAAACCTATGCCTCAACCGCCTCAACTGGGACCTCAGCAGCCACTTCTGCCTCGACACCGTTCTCAGCCTCTGGAGCATCTGGATCTCCATATGGTGCCTTGGCTGAGATCTTTTGTGCCAGCAGAGCTTCAAGCTTTTTCTCAGCTGCAGCAAGCTTGTCTTCCTGGGCAGCCCGCATGGCGTCGATATCGCAGTCCTTGCGGAGGTCATGGAAGTGGGCCAGTTTTGCCTCCAGACTCTTGAGGCAGTCTGGAAGTGAGTTCATGGAAGTGGGAGGAGTGACGCCACAAGATTCAAAGTATCCAATGGTGACCATATCGAGCTTGAGTCCAGCCTTGGCCTTTTCTTTGTGCGTCTTGTTCTTGGACTTTTGCTTTGGCTCAATGAAATATTCATCACGGGCCTTCTTCGGCACCACGAGGGTTCCCTCAATAGCATCCTTCAAAGAGCTGTCCTCGACAAGAGGCTCCTCTGCTTTCGGAACTTCGGCCGTGTCCTTTGCCATTAACCTGTTCACGTAGCCCATAACTTGTTCCAGGAGACGAATCTCCTTCTCATAGGGCAGGAAGGCCAGGTTGTCCAACTGGCTGCGCATTTGCTTAATCTCAAACTCTAGATTCCTGCGTTCGCGCTCTTCCTGTTGCTTTTTCATGCGCTGTTGTTGTAACAGACGCTGTTTGGCATAGTATGCGTCGTTGATTTCGTTGAGCTGTTGAACCAGTTTTGCACGGTTGCCGTTGCGTTCCTTGAGCTCAGCGGTGATCTGCCTGCGTTCATCATACAGCCCCTTCATGCTTCCAGAGTGTTTACGGTCGTTTTCGTTTATTGCCATGAGCTTTTGAGCCTCCTCCTTGCGGATCTTGTGGAGGTTGTTCATTTGAGCGCGTAGGTCGTCCAGCTGAGTTTTCATGGAAGTGATGGTGTTGTCGCCTCCAGTGTTCTGCTGACGCGACTGCTCAAGCATCTCAAGTGTAACCTTGGCTTGGCGCAGTTGTTGCAGCTGCTGCAGCATGGCCTTCTCCTCCTTCAAGGTCATGGAGGTTGTCTCCATCCTCTTTTCCAACTGCTGCATGAGACGCTCAACTTCGACTTCATTCTTGTAGCCTACGCCCTGTCGCATTTCGTTAAGAGATTTGGTCTTCTCACGAGCCTCTTTCTGGTGCATGTCGATAACTCCGAGGCAGTGAGACCTCTTGCTCTCTAGGTCGTTAATACGTCCCTGTATTTCATCCAACCGTCCTTTGATTTCTTCCTTCTCGCCAGTGTCATTTTCGCGGCGACTGGCATCAATACGTTTGTTGACCTCAGCCAATTGCTCGTGAAGGTTGGAGATGGCTTGGGATTCCTCGTCAATTTGCTTCTTGATCGGTATCTCTTCCGGTCGTAGAGGACGTGGTTGTCGAGGTCCGCGACGCTCCTGGCGATATCCACGATCTCCGCGTTTGCCTTGCGCAGCATGTTTCAAATGGCTATCAGCCCCTGGGCCTGTACCTAGTGCCATTTTTTCACAACTTCCTTGGGGTGACTGCTAATCAGAACATTGAAGCAACACACAAAAGTCGTAGTGCGGCAGCGAAACGTGGCAAGAGCGCAATAGAAATAAAATATTGCGCAAGCTGAAGCGAAGAAGTTATGTGGCTCTTGAGATAGACAGCACTTTGTGGGCTGATACCTCCTGAGGTTTGACGGCTGGAATCACGTGATGCGAACCGAACGGTAAACACCGAATGCTTGCACGCACAAATAAAACATGGATTATAATAACCACCGGTTTGTTTTATATTTATTGTGCCTCATACGCTTGTAGCAAACCAGTCGGTGCCACACTGTGGGGACGCCGGCCGAAACAAGTGACAACAACTTTTGTGATATAGGTTATACAATTTGAGGTAGACATTAATCATCTTTGGTGTGTAAAGCCGCCAGAGCGAGTTGTAGTGCCATTGAGACAGCGTTACTGCTGGATGCGCGAACTGCGACGGTCATTCTTCTGCTGAAGGCGTTGTATGATTCTAGACGCTAAACTCACCCCGAGGGTCTCATGTGTAGCAAAACAATACTTACCAGGGGGTAATTTGCATCATGCTCACATGTTGAGCATATAAACGCATGATTGTCGTCAGCCTGGAGAATTGTTCATTACGCCGTTCACACTAACCTCTGAGACATGGCCGTTGAGACGTTCAGATACAGCTTCTATTGCCGACTGTATTGGCATGCGCCACGAAATATCCTTTGTCACTTCCTTTCTGCTTAGCGATTCCCACAATTGTTTTACGTCTGCCTTGTCCACAAAAAGAGGTTCCATGAATTTCCCAAGTGAAACTGGTAGTTTCATCGAAATTCTCTTAGCTTTTGTATATTCAACTGACTTGCCACTGGTATATTTGATTGTATATTTTGGTAAGGAATGATGGATTCCTCGTAGCACGAATGACAATTTGTGACAAATGCTTCCTTCCGGTTCCAGTAGTCCATCAATGTCGTTATGCACAATACCTGTTATATACTTGTTACAATGCAGATCCGCACCTTTAATTTCAATTTTGCGGTTACCTTCAGATATGTTGGTAATCCTAAGTAGCACCTTTGCATTAGAATGCAGGTAGGCCTGCTCCACCCATATATTGATATTGCCATCGGAGAAGAGTAGGCCCGGCGTGTTGTTTAGGAGTCTGTCTTCTAGCAATTCGTCATTGCTGTTGACATCCTCTGATGCTTCGCTATTGCTTTCTTCTGTTGGTGTTAGGGATCTAGTGCGATTAAGTATGTGGTAATTGGAATCTGTTTCATTTGAGGAAACAGATGTGTCGCACTGAGTATCGTGTAACTGTGGTATCCTGCATTCTTCAAGCATGATTCTCACGAACATTGGTCTTTGTAACATCATCATCCGTAGTAACATGCAAGCGCTTGTTTGGACGCTAACGTCCTTGTGTGATGCATGAATTTCCAAGAATGATTCTACACTTTTAAATAACGATGGTTTGCGTGCAGCTGACTTGCAGAGCGCATGTAGTATTTCAATTTGAACTTCGGGGCTAGCAACAATGAACCAACGCTTCAGATAGGAGGCCTGCTCTGCCAGAGTTGCTATTTCAGCCACCCTGTGTCCATAGCTACCCAACATAGTTGCACATATTCTACTCGGCGATAGTATGATGCAAGATTAAACATACCTCAGAAGCGTGTCGTTCAGTTGGTTACCTTTTATCACATCAAGGCATGCCTTCGCAATCTTTACTTGTTGCTCCGCCGAATCGCTATATAGTACACGACACACATCCTTTAGACTTCTGTCATCATGTGTCATCATTACAACTTGTAAGACTGTATCGATATATAAGGACCCGAGTGGGACTGCATCCTCTATTGCGTCTAACATATGGGGAATGATTTCGCTCTGCACTTTTGAATCACAATCACGGAGCGTGGAGAGAAGTTCGGGGATGATGAGATTCCAGTTGTTTCCGTCGCATAGCCTGGATACCAGGACCCCCACCTGAATGGTATGTGATATGTATGCATCAATCCTACCTTTGATTTTATCGTCGTATCTGAGGAAGATAGAAGCGCAAGAAGCTTTGGTACCATAGGTTTTATGAGGTCTTTGAGGTCAGGATTTGTGACCATTATCTCAATGATGCTGATGGCGTTTCCTATAGCTGGGGATGTATCAGCGGATATCAATCTGTCAACAAGGTCTATTGCACTCTTTATTGAAACACGACTGACGTAAGGATACCAGTGTACTAATACTCTAACAGTTTCTGTTGCAATGGACACTGCCATTGTCCAGACAGAAGCTGCTACCTTTTCCTTTGTGGATGCACCCGCAGTGTACTCTATATTGTTCTTCTTTAGGGCATTCATTCGATCCAGCAGTCTGTTCAACAAATGCTCTAGTATTCCTAAGAATAGTGCATCTGCAGTAGGGTCCACCAATGCCAGTGACGATAGCAACCTCACAACAAGCCATGGGTTCTTCAAGGTGTAGTATTTCTCTCCACTTACGTTGCTTGAGAGAATTCTTAGTAGAGACTCAATGACGATGGAGATACAATCGTCCCACTGCCCACCCAGTTTACGTATAAATTCCATAAGAAGACACACAAGTGCCATAGTGCACTTTCCATCTCGTTCATTTGCCATTAGGGTCTTCATGTTTGACTTCCATTCTGACAGCTTGAATAACTCAGGGTTTATTCTCAATATCTGTGTAACACCGAGGTATAGCTTCTTTCGAATTGTTGTTGATTTAGGTGGAGATACCAGTAGCATGCATACCAAGTCACTGAGAACGGACTTGTTAAACTCCTCTGAACAACCATTGGCAATGAAGTTGATGGCCAGTGCCTTTACATGAATGTTACCGGACTTTAGATCATCCCTTACAGTGTTAATCACCAGACTGCTCAGGTCATCCATCTCAGAACTAAGGACCTCATATGCCATGTAGCCCGCCATCTTCACCTGGAAGCTATCTGAAGCCATCATATTTATCGTTTCCATATAGCCTATGTCCATGTCTTGGCCAAGCATATGGATGTAGACAAGCTTGAGGAGGCATTTTCGCTGTTCATACCCGTTGTTGGAGGAAACTGCCAATCTACCATGTATCTTGACCAGCTCCTCTCGGATGAGGTAGTCACGATCCGCCCTGAGTTGTTCCTTCTTCAAAGATGTGATAAAATTTATCACTCCCTGAACTGGTTGAGCCGCCATATTTACTAACATTCGATGGCAGCGTCGGCTCACGTTCCATGATGGTCGCCTGGCGTACTGAATGACAGCTCTATTGGGATTGATAAATTGAAATGAATCATTCCAACGAAGCTGTGTGTACTATACTATTATTTCTGTGTTATGTTACGGTAAATGCCTTCTCTGCTGATAAGATGGGTAGCATGGATGTACGAGATGAAGGTGTCACTTTTTACCACCGTTGCGCGCTGGTTCTCCAGACGTCTTACTGATAATCCACTGCTTTGCTTCTTCTATCCATGGCTGGAACTGGGGGTATACCGCGAAACCGATACCTACTCCCACCAGCATGCCAACAAAAAATGTGCCAGTGTATCTCACGATGGAGCCTCCCCTCATGAAATGTTCGTCGATGAAAGCAATTCCGTCGCCCAGATAGTGGCCCAGAAAGCCACCTGCGAAGAGCACTGGGAAGAAGGCCTGACTCGATCCGCCATGGACGCCGGTGCCCATGAGTAAGGGAAGACGGGCAAACCTTGCCGCCTTCCTCATCATTATGCTACAACGAAGAAGTATAGTACTCCGATAATCGTAGTTATCTGCTTCATTATGAGTGTGGACAGTATTGACGCACCGATATTCCTATGAAGAACTCTGTGGAAGTGACACTGTCCGCGAGCGCAATGGCCAGCTTCCTCAGTATGCCACTATTGGCATTACGCACAGCTTTACTGAAGGCAGCTGTTTCCTCCTT
This sequence comes from Babesia gibsoni, assembly GCA_035575875.1. Classification (NCBI taxonomy): domain Eukaryota; phylum Apicomplexa; class Aconoidasida; order Piroplasmida; family Babesiidae; genus Babesia; species Babesia gibsoni. The sequence goes on from CP141527.1 coordinate 862,763, forward strand.
TAAGTTGCTTGTTTTGGAAACGATAGAATCGATGAGTTCTCCACGTTCCAATATGCTAGCTACGCTCTTATAGCAACAGACACTGTAAACCCACCGATGCTGCCTCTGAGGCTATGAGTAGTTTCCTGGAGGCTTGATTCTATAGATTTGAGCTTGTCACTAGTTTCATTATAGTCAGTCTGCAAACATTGAGGGAAATGTCAAACCACATACCACCAGTCGACTGAGAATCCTTGTCAGTAATTCGCTCCTTTCGGTAGTATTATTTATTACCGATGGTTTGCAGGACGTTTTCAACTCATTCTGGGAATTGAATTCATTGATGACTTAAAGGCTTACCAGAAAACGTCTTGGCAAATGAGGGTCGTCGTTGCAGTTGGTCACACAGAGGAGCGTTAGATCTCCAGTAATGCACTGTAATATGGTTAAGACAAGCACTAGACATAACTTACATGGTGGAAGTAGTGTCCAAGGATGACAGAAGTGCCTGTGTAGTTCTGCTTTGGAATCCTTGCCAGCTGCGTCCTGATCAACATTTATAGGTTTGCATTGAAGAGAATAGCATCCCCTTAGGATTATCCCATTCATCGCTACAGGCTGCATTAGTAAACACCAATACAGTCGGTAGGAGCGATGATTTCAGCGTCAAGCACATTTTGAGTGAATGCTTACCTCGCAAGAGAATCCAGGTTTACATGGAAATCAGAACTCGCTCCCGTGTAAGTGATTGGCGATGTGTAATCGGCGATTACGTTTCCCGCCTGTGAGACCAACGAATATACCACGAGCGTCATAAGCTTAAGACAAACTGCCACCCTGTGTAGCCCTCAGGAGTCTGAGGAAATGACAGTGACGTCAGACCAAAGGAATACGTGGAGTGGCCAATGCTAGGCAACACTCCTGCTGAATACGTTTTTAGTCCCCCTTCCGGCTTTTTAAGTGCTTTGGTTGTGGTAGGGATGGTGCTGTCTGGAATCCAAGGGTGTCACACACATGTATCATTGTGGCGCTTTGTGGCATCTTCATTCCGAATTACTGGTCATCGGGATATATAGTTAGTATGAAATATATGTGCGGACTTACATATTAAGAATTTACTCTATGGTGTCTTGTTTTCCAAACCTCCGGTAGCATACAGAGGATTCTGTTCTCATCCAGACTAAGGCACGGCGAAACAGCATAGAGATAACATGTACTTGTATTTATTATTCACAGATTCAGTCGTTCTGTTCTTTAATTTTATGATATTACAGTAGAAACCTGCGTTATGTTTGCAGATGAAAGAAGCTGTATGTTCACATAAGTCTCTCGTTTAGAGCTGCCATATCCTTATAATTCGTCACTGATACTGCCCTTCTAGAGTCTTCACCTGGTACTAGTTTAAGTTCCCTTGGGAGGTGCTTCAGCTTCTCAGCGAATGGCATTAGCTGCCTGCAACCACTGAATATATCCCAGTTTCCGAATACATATAGCCCCAGGCGTGCTCGACTGAGTGCAACAAGCATTCTCCTTGGGTCTCGCAGGTGTCCTGGTCGTTCAGTACGCACAAGGGATAATAGAACATAGTCTGACTGACGACCCTGGAACTTGTCTATTGTAGCAATGGCTTTTGGGGCCTTCAGCTTTGGGTTCCATGAACACTTCTTCTTCACTATATCTTCAACAAGTGCCTTCTGTCCATTGTAGGCGCACATAATGACTATGCTTTCACTAGGGTAGCCGCTGAGGCGCATGTAGATGTATGTTGCTACCACAAATTCTGCCTCCTCCAAGTTTTGGTAAAAGTGTGCGATGGGTGTGGATTCCGTTCCTTTACAGTCTACAAATTGAACATTGTGCTGGAAGCACCTGTTGCGTGAGCTGAACTCCGGTAGATCCAGTGCCAAGTCGATGTTCTCAATGGTGATCGGGTAGAAGTGGGTGAAGAGGTCCGCTATTTCAGGCCTGCAACGACCTTGCTGGTTTAGGATAATATGTGGTGTTTCAAGTCGAATAAGCCTATGGAAAAGTGACTGCTGCATGTTGGCGTACTTTAGTAGACTGTGATTGTTCACCACGGGTGGGAGTTGGAAGTGGTCTCCACTGAGTATTATTCTTTTCAGCGGATGAGCCAATGGAACAAATGTTTCCACTTCCAGCACTTGTGCGGCCTCCTCCATCACTAAGTTGGCATATTGCAAACTTTCCATAGTCTCCTTGGCAATGGCAGCATGGGTACATGTCATTGCTACTAGGCGGGCGTACTTTTCAACCAAGTAGCGACCGCGGTCTGCATTGTTACGTAACACTTCGAATGGTTGTAATTCCTTTATCATGTTGTAGAAGTAATGGATGAATTCACGTCTATGTAATATCCATGCGTCCTCGTCTCCTGTTGCCTTTACCGACTTTAGTAAATTCCAACGTGTTTCCATATCTCGCAATGACTGCACAAATTCGATTTCTGAATCAAAGAACTTGTCAAGCAGCTCTAATCTACGGGTGAATATCTTCTTTCTTTCTTCGGATGTTGCCCTGTCACCCGCGGTGTCTCCCTCTGAGGACATGTTTATGTCGCTATCCCTGCTGAATCGAAGAAGATTAAGTACCTTTGATTCAAAGAAGGATAGAGCTAACTGAATATTGAAGTTATAGTCTCCTTGTACTTCAATCGCATCTATGAGCTTCTTAAGGAGGTCTAATAGGTCCAGTCTTCTCTGAAGAATGAAGTTCACACGGCCCCATTTGGAGAAATCACCTATCCCCTCTATCTCGAATTCAGACCCACCAAGACGTACAATGTGGTGCTCGTCCACGTGACCATTCAAAACTAATTTGGTGAAGATGTCATTAAGCGCAAAGTTGCTGTGAGTACATATGACTGTGCGCTCTCCTGGATTGTTCTTGAATAATATTCCCACAATTTGACAGACGGAATCAGTCTTGCCCGTTCCCGGAGGGCCCACAATGAGGGTAATTCCATCCGACACTCCAGATCTTATAGATTCCACCTGGGCTGGAGTGAATACAACGCGTTTCTTTGAAGGTGACTGTGAAGTGGTCGTAAATCTTGGTTTCAATAGTGCGATTTTGGGAATTACCTTCAGTCCACTGTGTAAAGAATGCTTTACAAAGCCATTATTGTGCACCTGATCTAGCATATCGGAGTCAACATCTACTACAAGCATCCCGTTACCAACCTTGTAAGTGATGCGACCTTTCTCCTTCTTCAGTTGCTTCCCCAGTTTTCCGCTATCACCCAATAAAGCAACATCGAACCAATCAAAACAGTCCTTTGCGGCCATTATAGCAAGCTGTGAAGCATCCACATTTGCGATAGAGGTGGTGTCTAAATCTTTCACAAACAACTGGGATTCAGCTATTTCTCTTGTTTCCCAATCTTTGTGCTCACCATCTATCAACACCATCTTGACTAAGAATCCCTTTTCCGTGTCATAAAAATGTTTAGCTGTTCTCCAGGTGTCCAAAAAGTTCATATGCCAGCTTTTAGGTTCTAGTTTAGGGTACTTGCATTCTTGGGGATCCCCGAAACCGAGAAACACGTCGCTTAACCAAGATGGCAGTGTGTTTGGCCTATTTATCATGTTACGTATGGTAGCTAATACAGCCTTAAAGTTGTTCACCTTTGAGTGACGACGAACAAGCAGGTTCATACTGGCATACATGTTGGGATCCTTTTCGGTATCTTCAATGTATTGGTTGTAATCAAATTTGACCTTTAGAATTAGTCTGAAACCAATAGGTGTCCTTGTTTCGTATGGGTTTAAATCTGAAATTACATGCCCTTCCTCATCCAATACTTGCGATATCTCTGCTCCTCTAACCAAGTTAATGCCTAGGTTAAGTGCTATTTCCTCGGGTGTCTCATATTCATCTAGGCGTTTGTCTAATCTGTTAAGTGGTGCGGAAATGGCCACAAGAAATATAATATCATGCCTTTTAAGTCGTTGCCAGTCTTTTCTAACTTGGAATTCCTTTACTTTGGATGTGTCCACCACGATTTCGGCCTCCACATAACTCGCCACAGATTTCAGTACCTTTTGGGCAGACACCTTTCTTATTTGCAATGATGTGATTTCGATGGCCATAGAATGGCTACCATCGAAGCGCGTCTCAACCATGTCTGGCTGACCTACTCTTGTTTTCTGTCTGCTTAGGTAGCCACGCGGCTCACAGGCGTCAATGGCCTCCTCTAGGTCAGACTTAATCTGATAGGCACTTTCTAGTCTGAAAAGGCTGAAGTTGCTATATAAGTAGTCGAACAATGTAAGATATTGCATGTTCAACTTGTGTAGAGCCAACGAGGAAAGGCGGATGTAATCATGGCCAGAGGGAAGTTTGCTGGAGACCCACAGAAGTTCCTCGGTTGGATATAGGGTTAGTCCATTTAAAAAGGCAACAGAGTCCACTGCTTTCTCGAGATGGGCATTTATGACGCTGAGTAGGAACTGCTTCACTGCCTTTTTCCCCTTTTCCTTGATTGGCACCAGATTTACTGCTGCTGGTTTCATGAGCAATGGGATATCCTTTGGTTCGTCTAAGGCAAAGAGACCCAACTCCATAGTTAATCTTCCCAATACGTTTGACTTACATTCTGAGAGCATTTCTGCTAGAGCTCCTTTGGTTTGAAGCTCATATGGCGAGAGCAGGTGAACCGATTTCAAAGTAGGTTCCATACTGAATTTCTTATAACACACACGCTGGAACGCTTCGAAACGTTGATAATATTGAACCATAACAGTGTCATAGTGAAGCGGGGTACCCAACTCTTCATCAATGTAGAACTTGGTGTAAAAGTCCAGTATCTTGAGCATGCTCTGGAAAAGCCCTCCCTCGACGTGTTCATGTAGTGGCGTCTGCTTACAACGTACTAGTATGAGTTTTGCATCGAAAAGTGGTTTTATTATTCTCCTCGTACTCATTTGACTTAGTAGATCAATGACAAACTCCATGTGGTTTTCACAAAGCATGAGTCTCTGCATTGCCTGTGTCTGCCTGGCCGTGTCAGCACTCGAAAAGGCATCAAGGTCAATCCCATCCTCCAAAATGTACACAAAGTGATTCAGTAAACTGTTTAGGAAATCCCTGTTAAGCAAAAACCTTGCACGTGCGTTAAGCATTTCTAGAGCAGTTTTGTTCGGGGCTACCAATTCATACAGTGCTTTGACATCTGTAAGGGATGAAAAATCCTCTATGCCTTTAACCTTATCGAACAACCTATATCTTTCTGTTATAACGTTTGTTGACCTCTCAAAAAGTCCTTTGGCGAGGCGGTTGTTGGCGTATATGTTCTTCTCTCGCACAGTGGCGGGAATATGCAGCCATGTTACCGGTGACACCAGTTGCACGCAGCAACGCCTTATTCCAGTCACTTCGAACCGCTGGTAGCAGAGAATGAAGAACCTCAGTAGCGCACGTTGCTCCAGGACAGTCAGCCCGCTGCAGTCGGAAGCCTCGCGGTGGTCACATATGACACTATTCCAGGTTTCAATCATCAGCATTTGCGCAGCATTGTAGAAAACACATTCAAACGAAGAAGGGTGATCTGAACAATGTTATTAGATATGTATATTTGCCTACCTTTGACTATTTTGCACATTATGTCTGCATACTCGCTTCGTCCACTACTATGTTCCTCCACAGTAGCCCATATGCAGGTCATCACAGCGGAGAACCTAACCTCATTGTACTTTGACCGTTTTGTTCTGTCAAACTGTGCGATGAGAGGCAAGGAATCCAGCGATAACAGAGGCCATAGGAAGAATACATAGTTCGAGTGCTCCAACGCGGCCAAATCTGAGCGGCTAAAGTTGCCTAGAAACAATGAAGAATATATTTGCACAATACAGTCAGCCAGTGGCGATGCAATAATGTCATCCGGCGACATAAAGCTGCGTGGATTCCGCTGCCCGTCCAGAAGAGACCGTTGAAGCAAACGGTACAGTTCAGACCGTTCAAGATCGGCAATTGTTGCCGCCTTGGGACGGGCCGTAACTTCCATCATTTCTTCTGGACTTATTTAAAACATTATGACTATGTTAGGTTACATACTTTTCCGCCATCATCGGACACTACACAACAACTGGGAGTGGGATAAACTAGTAAATGTATTCATTGATTAAACAATGTTTGTACTATCTGACAATACAATCCCATGTAGTAAGATGTGTCGGATGAATTCTGCGTTTATCTGCAGAAACTCCGTGTCGACTGATTGTCCAGTGCATCGTAGCAGCTCCAATGTACGCTCAGGAGTAATATACTCACTATTAAAGTCCGCATTGTTATACAATGCAATGCTTCTTCTAACCTGGTCATATAAATCGTTAGTCACGGGTAGAGAAAATATGTCTTTCTTTGTCGTGGTGAATTCCATGAGGTACCTTCTCAGTGTCGAAGACATGTGATCCATGATGCTTCTAATATCACTTGGAAGTGGAGCATTTCTATCCAACGCACACTTTAACTCCACATACAACTCGATCACATTGCCAAATGTATGTAAACATGCATAGTCACGCGACCCTTCACACGTCAAAAGTAGCTCCAGTATGCGAGCACAGCTGTCCACCTGTATGATGTAGTCATCAGCTTCATTTACATTCTTTATTAGGTAAGACGCCACGGAGCATGTAGTTTTTAAAGGGGTCGTCAGTCTGTGGAAACCCAAAAATGACTCCTCGAGGAACGAGCGCACTAATGGTAGCATCTCCATACATCTTGATTTATCAATGACACTCAACATCCTCCATACAGAATCCCAGCATGATACACGGGGTAAATATGAAACGATGACTTGGAAGCAATCATTAATTGCCTTTAGATGTTCCTCCTTTCCTTCTTTCATGTAAGACCTGCACAACTCATCAAAGTCTGGGCCATGTGGAAACCACCGCATATTGCTTTGGGGGACCACTTTGTAGTTTTTACCTGTAAATTCATATCTGTATTCAATGAATACGTTATTAAACGGTTTTATGGGGACCATATCGGAAATGTGACTAAGGAGCCCGCCATCGTATCTAGCGTAGATCTGGCAGAGGTCTTTCAACATCTCTCTTTCCCTCGTGCTCAACTTATCTAGTTTTCCTTTGCATAATATTACATCCAAAAATTTGGCAAACACTTCCCTTTTCGTGACGTATTTCAAGCCAATAGTATATATATCATCAATTCTCCATACGTCTCGACGTTCCCTTCTTGGAGATGCCACCATGTCCTTCATTAGTCTCTGTAGATCCTGTTTTCCTGACACTGTATGTTTATATCTTTGTGATTTTACAAGTTCCAAAAATCTCTGGGTAATTTGGCTCTTGCTGTCATCATTGTCTCCCCGGTAATAAGCCGCTACATGTGGATGTCTGATAAAGTATTCCAGTTTCAAATCAATATACCGCTGGAATGTAACAAATAGATCCTTGTTGTGGTAACCAAAGAATTCCGATGTATCCATGAAGTGCAAAAAGTCAGCCGTTGGAAACGGTGCCTCCACTGCCTCTTCCAGCGAGAAGACCACATTGCTAATGGAGGTAATGTAATCCCCTCTGTGTTGTGTCCATAGTAAATCAATATGATGTTTCATGGCGTTGTGATAGAATTCACTAGCTGTGTGGAGGAACTCGTAATTAACTATATCAGTCTTTAGCATGCTCTGAGCAATCAAACTGCAATTCCTGGAGAAAACTCGTTCATCAGGCTCTTCTCCCATTGGACACTGTGAAAGTAATGTTACCAATATATCATCCTTTTGCGATAAGTGCTGCGATAGTGCATATGTGATTTTTGCCACGCTGCTGAGGTCACCAGAACTGGTGCCTCTGGCACCCAGTAGGTGCAAAGAAGAAACCACTTTAGGAATCCATCTCTGTACAAATGTTTGTTTTACAGATTCTGGTAGCGTATTTGCTTTATATGTGACATGGGCAACCTCTGCAAATGCCAGACTATGAAACCTTATAATGCATTCCTCCAATACCTTGGATAGGAGAGAGATGTTCTCAATGGATAGCTTCTGTAGTAAAGAGAGTAGCAAAAGTAGCTCATGGTTGCCGAGCTTCTTCACAGACGTCAGATCGCCAAACAGCAGGTTCTCCAGGGAATCCGTTGCCTCCTGCGTTAGCTGCTTTGAGAAATGAAAGGGAGATCCTTGGCATAGGATACTTTGAACAGACTCGTGAGACAGCGCTTTCACTTCATCTTTAACTGCAATAGATGTTATAAAGTGTCATTCAAGGTAATACGTGGTGCTGTGTATCCAATGAACATACCTTCCGGGAGAAAGTGTACTCTCTCGAGGCGCTTGCGCCATGTCAATGCGCGAATGTATTCCGACTGCTGGAACCTTCTGAGTTCAGAATAGGCTATTTTCTTGCAACTAAAGCGCGTCTTCTTGCAGCTTATACGCCTAAGGTCAACCATTAAATGAATGTTCTTGCAAAGGGCGGAAGGTTGGCGCCCTGTCCATGTGTAGGGAGGTGAAGGGGCTGCGAGCTAATCACTAAATTTTAAGTTGCAAAACATGACGGAAATTATCCCTAATGGATCATCACCGGGCTATGTCCGTAACGACATAAAAGCCTTGGTAAACCAGAAGTCACTGCAATGGATATTTGTCGGTGGCAAGGGTGGTGTCGGAAAGACCACTGTGTCCTCTTCCATCGCCACCATGCTCGCAGAAACACGGGAATCTGTAAGTTAAACGGCCTTCCATTGCTAATTAGTACTAGGTGCTGCTGCTTTCCACAGATCCAGCCCACAGTCTTAGCGATGCATTTGGACAAAAGTTTTCCTTCGAACCAAGGCTTGTCAATGGATTCAAGAACCTCTATGCTATGGTACGTGGCTATACGTGTGATATCATTGTATACAGGAGCTGGATACATCGCAAATATTGGAGGGCCTTGAAGGGCTAAAGGAGACTCACTCCTTCCTGCATACTGTTCCAGACCTGATGAAAATGCTCCCAGGGCTCGACGAGGCTCTATCATTTGTGGAGCTCATGCAGTATGTTTCTAGTTTCAGTTTATCACTGTCTGTCAGGTCCGTGCACAGCAGGAGGTTCTCGGTCATTGTATTTGACACGGCGCCAACAGGCCACACGCTCAAGTTCCTAAAGCTCCCAGAGCTTCTCGATAAGATGGCAGATACCTTCATGAAAATGGAAGGCATGCTTGGTGGACTCATGAAGGTTGTATCCTCTCTGTCCACTGCTAAAGTATCCCAAACCGAGATGTTTGACAGGATCAAGGTTATACGCGCCATGATAAACAGAACACACGACCAGATGCGCGATCCTACACTGACAACGTTTGTTTGCGTCTGCATCCCGGAATTCCTCAGCGTATACGAAACCGAACGGCTGATACAGGACCTGGCAAGGGGTGATATTGACTGCTCCTACATCATCGTCAACCAGGTGCTCAAACATATCGACCTTGGTCATATGGTGGAATCGTCGTGGGAGAAATTAACTGACGAGCAGAAGGAGGAGATGGAACCCTTCTTCCGCAAAGTCCGTGAGCATGAGTCAACGCACAACAGTCGTGTTGGCATCCAGAGGAAATACATCCAGGACATAAAGGATCTTTACGAGGAAGATTTTAACATAGGTATGTTACACATTTATTATTTTGACATGTTTACAGTGGCAATACCACAACACAAGCAAGAGGTGAGGGGGAAAGACGCGCTGATAGAGTTCGGCAAGATGCTGATGCAGCCCAGTCCTCTCCCTACATATACACCAACAGACGAATAACACATACCACATTGGCTAATCAGCTAGACGTACACTTAAGTTCTTGGCAGCTACACTCAATTCCTTGTTGCGACACTGTATTTGTATTAATAACATAGACAAGGCACCAACCTTTTCAAGCAACTTCAGTTTTGGTAACACTCCAGATACCTTCACTATGGAAACAAACTCAGAGAGCTCCTCTACACCGTCCTGCAACGTTTTAATGAATCTTGCATGCATTTACCATTATGAAGTCCTCCAGGTGGTAAATTGCTTCCAGTTGAGTAAGGTACAGCTCCTCATCGTCCTCGTCGGTTGGGTTCAACGGGTTAATGAGGTCGACCAAGTTTACTAGTCCTCCTTGTTTCATAAACTCTCTGCGATACTCCAGATCTAATAGCAGCAGTTAAGCCATAGAGCAGTTGTACCTCACCTAGCTGGTATATGTTGCGGCATGTTTGAGCACAGGCGGCGCGCATGCCGTCGATGGGAGACTTCATCCCCTTGATCATCTCTGGGAGAGCCCCAACCTTGTACATCTCGATACAGTTTTCGGCATCTAAATTGACGTCATTTGCGTGTAACATGAGACTTACTTCCTGTTGACAGGAAGGATAATGCCACAACAGAGGCGTGGACACGGTCCTCCTCCTGCGCCGATTTCACATGGTAGAATTTCACTTACGTCGCTCTTCAACATCTCCACCAATGTTGTTATGCCGTTCGCCTTCCTTATGGCCTCCTTGTATTCAGGTTGGTCTGAGTGTTGTTGCGCATGCAATCCACGGGTACTTACTTTCCTTGCTGGAAAATATGGCCAATTGGGTAGCAGCCAGAGCGCCAATAGTGGTGGGATTTGACGCCCATGGGTGTAGTTTGTTCTCAAGCTTGTCTATCTGACACACCATAAAACCATAATGGGTGTAAACCTACCGGCTGCTTGGACTCACATAAAGCAATAAAAGCTTCAATATCTCCATTTTCAAACGCTGCGTCGAACTTCTCTATGTCGCATTCCGGTTCGTCGAGTCCGAGAGCCTCAGAAATGGGACCATAGGAGGCAATCGTGTCGATAACTTGGGTCTCGATGGCCTCCAACTTCGTGAAATACTCACGCTGTAGGCAATGTGAGTGGCATAGCTATATATAACGTGTAAAATATGTGGATGTGTAAGTATTAAGTGGTTTCAAACCGTGTATATAGCGAACAAATCCATCAAAGGCCCATGAAAACCAGACGCAATTACTTACAACTCTACCAAAACAGCAGCTATTACCCATTTGGAGAATTATTCTGTTGTTTGCATAATTGAGGATAGGTAAGGGTAATTGTGCTGAACTCTTTCCGCTCGGCTGTATCCTATGTATGCACCCCTTGGCCCTTCCAGAAACTGTCTATACCAAGCTAGTAGACAACTTCTCAGATGAGAGGGTCGATGAAATGCATCATTTATTGTTGGTAGCTGCCTGGATCTCCTGTGCATTGGCTCTTTGTTTCTCTAGGGCCCTCCTTATGTCACCGGTATTGGCGTACTTGACGTATTCATGACGCTTGATTGACTGTTTCTGTGATTCACGCTTGCGTTGATTCTTCGTCATGAAGCTGTGAGCGACCTTAACATTAGGACGACTTATCAATGACGATGGAAGCGGCTCGGTTGTGAACCATGGGTGCTGAAGCGCCTTCTGTGCTGAGATGCGCTTGCTGGGACACCAGGCAAACAGTTTGCGAAGGAGATCCCATCCTTCCTCACCGAGTTCGTTGTTCACTTTGAATGTCTTTTCAAAGTCCTTCTTTCTGGTAATGATATTAGTCTGCCGGTCCGAGTGTAGGGGGTTCGCTGAAGGTTCGTTCCATAACGGTAGTGTTTTGAGGTACTTTAGTTCACTCTCCGACGGGTGGCCTAGCCTCTCAACTATGAGCCTGAGAATCTGTATCTCCTTGTCTGCTGCGAAGATGTGTGATCCGCATACCAATTCAGCCATAATGCAGCCTATGCTCCACATGTCTACGCCGGAGTCGTAGTTGTCGCTGCCAAGCAGTAATTCAGGCGGCCTATACCACAGAGTAACGACACGGTTTGTTAGCATGCCTTTTCCTGTAGGGCATATACGGGCCAAACCAAAATCTGCCAGCTTTATGGTCCCGTCTTGTTTCATCAACAGGTTGGCCGTCTTTAGGTCTCTATGCAGTATGTTGTTCTTGTGACAAAAGGCAACGGCGCGTAGAAGCTGTTTAAGTATGGACTTAACTTCACCGATAGATAACCACATAACAGGCTTTGTTAGTTTGTCACGTTTCTCCGTTGGATCACGTAGAGCCTCAATGTAACCACTTAAGTCAAAGGGGAGGTATTCGAACACCATCCATACGTGTTCCTTTCCTGAGTCGTTGTCGGCCTGTGAATGTGCAATCCCCAGCAGATTAACGATATTGCGATGTTTCAGGGAATTTAACAGCACTATCTCCCTTATTGCACTCTTGGGGAAACCCTCACGGTCTTCATTTAACTTTAGCTTTTTAAGTGCTACGGGAACCTTATTCACTATATCTTCTGCCAACCATACATCTCCATATGCGCCTTGTCCCACTTGGTGTATTTTTACGTAGTTTTTCAGACGCACTTGTCGATACTGGGAGTTAGTCAGCGCCTCGTATACGTGCAATTCCTCTGTTGATACTGTAGGTATTCGGGTTTTGTACGCTCTCAGCATCTCATTGACGGTCTTATTATCAGACCGAGCAATAGGCAAGTAGTTGCTAGGGGAGTAGCTTGACATCATTTGCGATAGTAACTTCCAATCGGATTCGATACGGTCCAAGGTTGGATTCTTTGGCCGTATCGACCGTAAGCATTTGATGATTGATGCGATGGAACCAACTTCCTCATCGTTTCCTAGCAAAACTTTAATGTGTTCTTGGAAGGAGTTGTGCTCTCCAGGTATGCCTTTCAGGTATGTAATCACCTTGTCCACATCGCGCTGCTTCAATCCGTCCACGAGATCCTCTATCTCCTCTAGTATTCGTAACAGTACCCTTTTACAGTGGGCATAATGGACGGCGCTGTAGAATCTGCGTCCCTGGCAATGCAGTCTGATCGACAGAGGGTTAAAGGATTGGCAAGAAAGCACACGAGAGAGCGGGCAATTAGCGTCCTGTTCATCTCCTTCACTTACAATTGCCATTACGCCTGAATGTTACTATCTCTCCATATCCTTCAAGTGATGTGTGACTCGGGCTAACGCTATGCCCTATACGTGCAGTTATTGTGGTAATACACTCGATATGAATAATCACTGTTAATTATAATGTACTAGTTTCTCTACTCTTTCTTGGTTTGGTTTATTATATTCGTTATGTCGATGTCTCGCTGGGTTTCGCTGTCGGCCAGAGCTACCTTGGTCTTAATGAGGTCATTTTCCAACACAACAATACGCTGTTCAGCTGACGTATCACCAGCGTGGTGCAGCATGAAGGTAGAGTTCATTTGCCTTACCCTAACGTCTGAGTAATTGTTATAAATGTCCCAAGTGCCACCTACCACGCCCTGTACTGCTCTGGTCTTGATTCAAGTCACTTCTGCTGTTTAGCATGTGAGGTCCGTGACTTAGGTATGTAATAGATCTCGCCTTTTGTTGCCTGGTTAACATCGATGGTGTTGTGCCTACATGCAGTCCCATTGTCCCCGGTGTTGTTAGCATGTTACCATGTGAAATACCATCTTTGCTCAAGTCCCTGCGACCCTCGTCTACCATGTGGTGTGGCATCATTGATAGTTTCTGTTCATTGTTATATCCGTATATTGCAAACTCACTTGACCAATGGGGGAAGAATGTGGGACTGTTAGACTGCCGCGGGCCATGTACGGGTTGTTCACCGCTGACTTGTTCCTGATGGATGACCGACTAGAGAGAGCTCTTGCTGGTTTTCTACTTGCTGCATAGGAACCCATCTGTGTGCCGCGAACTTCAGTGGACCATCCCGTGCTTCCATTTCCTCCGCCACGTCCATCTGCAAAATCATATGTTGTTGAACATAGAGCGTTTATCATGTCATACGTCACCATAATATCTGAAACATACCCAGTTTAGATGATCCGTTGTTATAATTATGCGCACCAAAAGCTAAACCTCCACTTAACGGCTTAACGCTTGATACCTTTTCCACTTCTGGGAGGTGACGGCGTACCACATATCCATACGACTACAGTGGTGATTATTCGAGATTATGTTTACTTACCTTTGCATTTGTTGAGTTCAGTGAAGGGGGTCCATTAAATGGGCTTGGCTCCCGTCTGTTATTTTCGTAATCATAGTCCTTCGACTTTCCGTCGTGACCAATCATCGCCTTTAGTTGCTCCGAGGTAAACCTCTGGGGAACGTATGATGTTCCGCCTGATGACTTCATTAAAAAGGTATTCCTGTCGAATGCAGAGTCCATCGATCCATCGTACTTATCCATGTCCTTCTCATGGATTAAACCTAACGATTTTGGTGCTGGGGCACCAGGTACTAGTTGTCCAGCCATTTCCAGTTCCCTCTGGTGGGATAATGCAAGCGCAGTATGCATTTCATCTAGTTGCAATGTCAAGATCCTTATCTGCTTGTCCTTTTGTTCAATCTGATTCTCTAGATGGGCTTTGATAAGTTTCATCTGGTCCGTGTTGCTGTGGTTAATCTTGCTCAGCTTACGAGTTTTCGCCTGTATCTCACTTTCTATATGGGACAGCTTGGTGGCCATCTTATTTATCCTTCGGTATATCTCCTCGCTGTTTATCATTTCCTGCGAGGTGTCATAGGAACCAAGCGTTAACCTACCCAATTGGAGCTCTTGGTAGTGCTATTCAAATGCATTTCCGGAAGTGTTCCTAACGAGATTTATTCTTATAATTGATCATACTCACCATGGTATTGTGAGAGATCATCTGAGGCAGTTTGGCTGGGGGAGGTGACTGAGCTGTCCTTGAAAACCACGTTAGCTGCATTTACGGAAAGAGATATAGTAGCGTTCTTGTCAAGAGCAGATTCCAAGGGAATGGTAAATGACTCTGAGTTTTTCTGGAAAATAAGGGACGCCAAGTCGAGCTGGCACTCCCCAAGTACTTTGGGTTTTACATATTTGTGAGCCTCCAATACCTAGAGAACGTTAGCTCATGAACCATATATATAGCCTACCTGGAGGGTGGAAATAAAGGTTGTAATGTCCCCTCCAGTGTATTTGTGGTGTAGGATTAGCTTCTGGTTGACCTTGTGGGTGGTAGTATCCGGCAGGAGACTAACACTCTCAGAGGTTTGACTGCGTTGAGTTCCTGCAATCCATAACAAACTAATATCCACATGACTGTCAACGTTAAGATCAATACTATCTACTTCCAACTCAAAGACAAAACGACTAGAAGAGTAACCGCCCTGCTTCTCATCCATGGTCAATGTTAAGTATTCCTACGTCAACATGTCATAGCCATCAAGTATGTAAAGAGATATATTAGTGAATGTGAAATGTTAAATGTGACCTTTATCAATTTTCTTTGCAGAAATATGTCAAGTATCTTGAATTTTTCGTTAGGGAAAAGTGACTCCCTTAAAGAAATTTCTGTTGAGGAAAATTATACCCAGATTTTAATACAATATATTGTTTTATGCAAAAGACATGCTTCATACATAGGAGCATTATTTAAATGGCTACTAGTTTCATTTGAACGTCTCCTTCGTTTTGGTAGCCTCTCAATGAATGCATTTATCGTCCCTGCCCTCCACAATAGACTTATAACGGTAATCCTTGCTTTTTCCCATAACGTCAGAAAACACTGCTTCTACAACATAATACCTGTAAAAATTGTAATTGAACCACATGCACTCAACAATGTCACTGCAAATAAAGCCAATGAACATGAGCCTCCACACATTACATTTATATATGACTTCATTTTATTAATTCACCCGCACTTGAGCACTTCATTAATATCCTAAAGAAGTTTCTTAGGATTTCCAACTTTGTGAAATAAAACAGCCCCTACACTCACGGCGGTTCCCTCTGTCAAGTTGTCGTATTCCTCAGATAGCAGGCCAATGTGGTGTCTAGGGGGGGTTCCCAACTTTTTGAAAACCATTGCTGTTGCAGCTGGAGTTACTGCCTGCATTAGATGTGTTAAAAAGTATACTGCCTCTAACACATTGCGTATGGTGTCTTTACGTGTTTCAACAGCATTTGCTGCCCAAGGTTCACGGTCAGTAAGATACTTGTTAGTGTCCCTGTAGGCTTCCATGACTGTGACAATGGCATCCTGCAAAGCAAACTTCTTAAGGTAATTCATTGTCTTCGTAGTTACCTCTACCATATCGAAAGGGCGTGGGGCTGCCTTATCCGCTACAGCAGGAATGCATCCATCACAGAATTTTACACACAGTGTTGTAATCCTGTGTACCAGGTTTCCAATTGTATCCGTTAGATCTGCGTTATGCATATCTGCCATTGCTTCCACGTCAAACCTCACGTCAGCGCCGAAGACCGAATCCCTAGTCATGTAGTATCTCAGACTGTCAGCGCCAAAGGTATCCAAAAGAGGTTTGGTGTGTACTACATTGCCCAATGATTTGCTCATTTTGCGGCCATCACTTGCAGTGATGAATCCATGTGCATATATCACCTTTGGAAGCTCAACCCTTGCAGAAAGCAGCATCGTTGCGAACACGACGGCGTGGAACCAGGCAATATCCTTTCCGACGACCATCATGTTCGGTGGCCATATCTTCATATCCTCTTGCTTTTCATAATACCCGAATCCGGCCCCAGTGAGGTAACCTGTCATGGCATCACACCATACATACATTACGTGAGCCGGGTCATGAGGAACGGGTATACCCCACGAGAACCCACAACGACTCACAGAAAGGTCTTCAAGTGGCTGTTTAAGCCTGCTGAGGAGTTCTCTGCGAGCAGATTCTGGTTG
The DNA here is from genome assembly GCA_035575875.1 of Babesia gibsoni. Classification (NCBI taxonomy): domain Eukaryota; phylum Apicomplexa; class Aconoidasida; order Piroplasmida; family Babesiidae; genus Babesia; species Babesia gibsoni. The sequence goes on from CP141527.1 coordinate 879,452, forward strand.
GACAAAATCTGGGTCATTTGCAATTCTGTCAGTAATTGCCTTGTGGTATCTGCTCATTCTGAAGAAGTAGCTAGGTTCCTTCATTAGAGTATATGGTTTTCCTGAGAGAGGATCCTTGTAATCTGTCGCTGCAGCTTCTGTTTCTGTTAAGAAGGCCTCCTCGCGCACGTTGTACCATCCACTGTACTCTCCCAAATAAATGTCACCGTGTTCGTACATTTTCATCCACAACTTCTGAAGTGACTTTTTGTGCCATTCCTCCGTTGTTCTGACGAAAACATCTGGGTACACTTGAAGGCTCTTGTTGTTTTCGCGGAATTTTGAGGAATAGTAATCCGCAAGCTCTATTGGAAGCATTCCACTCTTTTCAGCAGTTGTCGCCACCTTCAGCCCATGCTCATCTGTTCCTGCCATCAATGTTGTTTTCATGCCCAGCACCCCAAAAAATCTGGTGGTTACGTCAGTAGCAACCATTTCATACGTGTGTCCAATATGTGGGTTACCATTGGTATACGCTAGGGCTGTTGTTGAGTAAAACTTCTGTCCTACAAGCTCTTTCAAAACTTGTCCCAACTTGGTTTTTTGTTCATGAGGCTCCCTTCCATCAATCTCCTTGTCTAGCAGCTTCCTGTATTTAACGAGGCCTGCCAAGTTATTGTTAGTCTCTGCAGCTGAGAAGACGTGGGACATGTGAACCTTCAACGATGCCAATGCATCCATGTTCAGCTGCATGAACGCTATTCTCCTGGTGTACCTGAGATGATTGATGAGGATTCTGTCAGTAACATACCATGTGACCGACATCGCCATCACTACTGATCCAATGGAAATGGGAAGATCAGAAATCTTAACGTAGAATGTCAGATAGTCTTCAAGGACATCTAGTAACGATTTCACAGCGTCGGCATCAAACCTTTTGCAACACGTGCGGAATCTTGAGGACCACGACAGCCAATCGAATTTACAGCCTCCCGTTCTGCATTTTTCGGGAACAACAGTATTTAAGCCATAAATGGTCAGCTTGTCGACATAATGCTTGAGAAGGGCGTTGCAGCCAAAGATTGGGAAGTCGTAGCACTCTGGGGAATCCAGGTCCAGCAAAAGGGGTCTCACGGTAGTATTACTAGCAGCACATAGAACGGAGGATATAGCACCTAAAATGTCGATATAATGCTCAGTCTGTCTGCCTACCTTCTAGCTGAGAATCGCTGAGTTTCTTTCCATTGGCCTCCAGCTGTTCGCGGAACAAGTTGACTGTAGGAGCGTCTCTTGCCTCGAGCAATTCGACTGTAATCTTTGTTTGTTTAATGTGTTGGTTGGCCGCAGCCTCTTCTGGTTCTACTTTTGACGACCACTCGATATTCCGGTTTTCAGACGACACTAACAGAGCGAACACATCTTGGCTGTAAAATTCTGCTGCAGACACCGCTATTAGTGATTCCAAGGATGCATCTAAAACGAGAAGCTTCATTGTCACTAGGAATTGCGGAATAAACAGTTAATGCTATAACTCTACCCTATACGCATAGAGCTGCGTCATCTGGTGCCCGCCGATTCACTATACAAGGCCGCAGGCCGCCTCACGTGAGTAAATTCTATTATGTAACCGAAACTGTATCAATGAGAAATTATGCTGAGGGACAGTTATGCTTCATTATACGGCTGTGCCATGGAACCAAACATTGCTGTTGAACGATTCCATCTCAAGGCCCTTCTCATATTTGAACATGGGGTTAGAACTAGTTTTCTCTTAGATGTGTCGTGTATTATACACCCCTTGATCATCTCTATGATAACTGCTTAAAGCAACACGAATGCTGCGGTGGCCATTATTGGTAACATAGCGTACCTAACAAATCCCGAGGCGTGGCTGCCTAACTTGATGTTGAATAGGAGAAGTTTGCTGGCACTTCCCAATTCGGTGGTTTGGGCGGTGACGACGGCCTTTAATGCCGTCAAGTACTTGCCTACGAATGCCTCGTATCCTTCTGCGGCCTCAACACCAGCCTTCACAATAGCCTTGAGTTCCTCGCTCTTGTCGCTTTTCTTGGATGCGTCATGGGTCTTCTTGGCTGCGGTGACCTTTTCAACGAGGGCGACGTACTTGGGTTGCTCCTCATCAACAGCCTTTACTGATGAGCTTGATGAGTCCTTGCTCTTGAGCTTTGCTACTTCATCCTTCAGGGATTTCGATAAGTCATTGACAGCCTTGAGGGATTTAGTGGCAGCGGCGGCCCATTCATCTGCGGTACCTTCCTTCTTTTCATCAGCTAGTGCGCCAGTTAGGCTCACTAATCCTGCGCCTAGGATGAAGAAAAGCTTCATAACACCGTTCATTTTGGAGTGGTAATGATACAAATTAGTTAATTAGAATGTTTCTATCGTTTATATTTCTTTTACGAAAGATTTCAGGATTTTATTTAGTGGTCATTTCAGAATCTCATTACGTACAGGTGGATCATAGAATATACAGCCATATTGTACTTTTAAGGTCATATATCTAGATCCACAGCTTTATGTGGCAAAACTCATAGATCTGCGTCTCCGGTGTTAAAAAGAAAATCAGAATCTACGCACGTTAGTTTTATATACGCCACGTATGATAACTGCCTGGTCCAAGTTTGGAAAATACATTGCCCGCCTTGCCGCGGCTTTGACATATTCTAAGGCACTTTCACGAAGAATCAACTAATTTATAGCTTTACAGTGATTAACGTAGTCTAAAAGCCACTCTACAAGTAAATCTGCTCGTTTCCTACGTTTTGAGGACATGAATAGTATTAACAGGAGACAGCAGTTACACCTGTCCTCATGCTGCTTCACTGTCTTCCATATGGAGTTCGTTGTATTATCATACATTAGCGCTGTTGTCCATGCGTATAAGTTGTCTCCACTTACATTGGATAAGACATGCGTCTGCATACATCCACTCTTACAATGATATTACTGAAAAACACGATAAGAGAATATTTCGATGTAGAATAAGCCATTTAAGACGGCTATTGCGATGGCTCTGCAAAATTTTGTTGTGATTATCGTAATGGATTCAATATGGCACAGGGCCTATAAGGTGAATGCCTCGACGGGATGTATTAAGAAATGGCAGTTATTGTATTGCGGCTATAGCTCTAATGCAGTTGTAACTAGTATGTTTCTGCAATATATGTGCATAGAGGCTATTTCATGTAGCAGCGCAATGATGAGTATGCTAACATGTCACGTGAAGCGTTTCCAGAGCATCTTACTCTCACATACAAAAAGTGGCATTACTTCTACTGGCTTTATTATTAATATTATGACATTATTGTAACTTCACTAACCATACAAATGCACATAGCCACCTCTGTTAATGCACTGATTCCGGCTAAATAATGCAAAACAGGGTTCATTGACCTGCCTTGATGACAGCATCTCTGCATCAACATCTTTAAGATGAGACCATCAATTAAACATTAACACAAGTAGTTTACGATTATAAGGTACATGATAGCAGTAGTGAAATGGCAATTGTTGAAAGCGCATCAATGTTTAAGCCACTAGCTTCTATTGTGGACTCTGGTGTTGAAGGTGGCAAGCCTGGTGCAGTGGAGATGACTTCAAATGGTGACTCCGGTGAGTCCTTGATTTTGGATGTAATGTAGGCAACAGCATGGCTCAGGCCATAATCTGGGTTTTCACCCTTTATCACTATTATGAGATCGTCATAAGTGTTTTGCATATGCATGGAGAGGCTGACAATGCTCCTTACCAATAAAAATGAGTCGCTCACTAGCTTTGCTTCTTTCTCTTCGATATTTTCGTCGTTCTTGTACTGTTCACTATCAGGCAGCCCTTTTAGTGATTTGCATGCCATGACAAGTTCATTTACTGCTGTTTTGAAGGCTTCATGCGCTCCAGTCACCATCTGCTTATTTAGACCTACAGATGCTGCAGCTACCTGGGCCCTTATGTTGCCCTCCCTTTGCTTTGCAATAGAAGATACTGTATCACAGAATTTGTAGTAGTCTTCAAGTGGGAATTCCCCCTTCATTAGAATATCTCCACGGAGATTATCACCATGACCGTACACCGTAAGCACTCTTAAGAAGATGTAGATGAGCACCCTCAGCAGCACTTTATTGAATACTCCCATGGTTTATATGTTCTATAAGGCGATAAGTATGTATTGAGTTGCTTGGAGTATCAACACTCCTAGATATACCATATTTAATCGTTTCAGGCAATCATATATGGAGATCCTATGTAGTGAGATCTAAGATGTTAAGGATCTGAACATGTAGTTGACGATCATCAGACGCATATGGTACATGATATGATAACTTTTCTTCATAAGGCAACAGGGTATATATAACATGCCGAAATAGTGCCCTCTTCTCTGGTCACAGGGATGACTCCCCCAGTTAAGACCACATCATTTAAAGAAGTGCACAGGCTACTCAAAGAGTAAGATGTGGCTGTGTATTCACCAGTATTGAAGTATTTATGGGTAAACCGGAAGCGGAATAAATCTGATGTGGGATAAAGAAAATAGTACCATGAATCAACTTTTGATTGGATACTTCAATACGTACTTTGAGTTTGGAGATCTTGTCATATCCGTCTTACGAAACATATCTCAATGGTAAACATGGCTTTATAAAATATAAATCACAGTTTTGTTGTGGCCGTCGCGGTAGTGTTACTTAGGAGACAGTCCATTTTCTATTGGAGACATATGTGAGAGGGGTATAAACAATACAAGTGTCAAAAGTCGTTGCACTAGATGTCATGCAACAGGTGTAATCTCTCGAGGTACTCTGGTTCGTCCAGCTCTTCGACACTATGAAAGAGGCTAGCGTGGTTACTTCCTAGATCTGGGCCCAAGTGCTCCAGTATCAGGCATGCAAGCTCGTGTTTACACTGTGTATCTATGAATGTCTGATTTCACGACTTACAGTAAAGGCAGATTCACGAGCCAGTACATTTTCAGCAAAGTGGAAGCCTGAGATAACATATGTTATAAAGCATAAAGCAACTTACAAGTGCAGTACCCGTGCATAACTAGGTATTGTAGTGTTCCATTGGCCGACGGTATGGTGTAAAAACACTGCGATGTCACTACGTCGTTTGGCGCATATACGCACTTTGCGATTCTTCCACTGTATACTATATCACACGCGCTCTTAGAGAGCAACGGCAGCACCTCCATTACCTCCCTGAGGAGCACAAGATCTAAAAAGCGTGTGATCATTGCCATTGTTACCTACTTGTTTCCTTGGAGTTTCTGACATCTATGGAAGATAAGACAGCACGATAGTAGGCATTGATTTTGTTGTCTAGCATCACCATCGTAGATTCAATCTACGTTTAGAGTGATTCCTAGTGATTAGTGGTGTAATGTGTAACCACCACCGAAACGGTTGTAGTGATTAGTAGTCACAATGACTATACAAGACAATAACGATTTCTAAATAAAGATTTTACAATGCCGTTGTCCAGTGCAACAAAGAGTAGAATATCATTGTGGGCTTACTTTATCACCCTCGCCTACCTCTTGAACTACATCATCCTGAGGCCACTGCTTCTCACTTCGGAGATAACGTCAACGTACTACCTTGACTCTATGAAGCACGTCTCCGTAATTACGGGATTTGTCATGCTTATACTCAACATTCTTGGACTCGTAACGGGGTTGAGTATTATGCGCTGCGATTGTACCATAAAGGAGAAGTGAGCCTCAGGACTTGAGAAGACAAGCCATTCTGGGTTTAAAAGACCGGAAGTGGCAGTATCGCATTCTACAGAGCCAACTTTTTGTTAATCTTTGGTGACCCTTGTCTCAATTTCTTGCGTTCCTCATGGACTTGTAACTGATGTTTCCTAATTTGTGCCTTCCTGAGCAAATATGTATATCTATGTGTAATGAACACACCTTCCGGTGGATATAACTGCGCGCTTAGTTGGTGCATCTACAGTTCTGCGTGCCATGTATCGTTATATAATACTCATTACCCGGCCAGGTGAGGGTGCTTCCTGCTCCATTTCTCCCACTTCTGATATACTGCTGACCATGATATCTTTGTCTGGTCTGCGACATTCCATTTCAGTTGCTTTGGCTTTAGGACCTTCTTGAACATAGATAGTACCCTCTTGTAGCTCCTTCCTATTTTGGGTCTGGATACAATAGGGATGGTCTCTGTTCTGGTAAGCAGCCGTTTCTTGTAGCTTTTAATCTTGTCCTCTATGAGTTTCTCGTGCACCACTTTGACTTCTTCACTCGGTCTGAGGGTATCTTCAATACTCACGTTTATGTTACAGAGAAGGTTGTCGTCTGCCTCCACGAATGATGGCTCCACAACCTCCCTTACTGTGGGCTCCACTGTCATCTCTGTGATTGTTACCTCCTTACACGGTGCACTGAACTCAACCAAACCTTTAGGGGGGGTCATGGTATCAAAAATCTCTGCTACGCATTGCAACACGACATGATCAGTTGACAATGGGTCGTCGGCTTCATCAATGTGCCTCCACAGGTTATACCTACACGTGTTCTCAACACAGCAATTGACAAACCTAGTGACAATGGATTCACTCGGTTGTAGTTCGATTCCAGAAGACAACTTGTGTTCTCCCTTCACGTCGGTGAAGGCGTCCTTGTGGTTTGTAAACTGTAACTTTGCCAGTGAAAAGTCCTTTATATCGCTTGAGCCCGCTTTCTCCGGCTTGACAGTGGACCAGAATGCCTAAAAAGGTGTAAACTCCAAATGGGAATGCATACCGCAGTGCGTTTGTCCACGGCAAATACGTCCACCAAGTCTCGTAGCTCATCAAGATTCTGGTTCTTCGTGGCGCTTACTGCAACAACCTTGCCGTTAGATGACCTGAAGCCCTTGGTTTCTAGTTTCACCTATTGCCATGTCATTATGAACATTATGGTCGTACCTTATGCATCATCTTGGCCAACAGAACGGGTTTCATGGCATCGGCTTTCGCCAATACCAGTTGCCATCTTATCTTGTACTTGTCACAAAAATTGATTACTTCCAAATCAGACTGTTTCAGTCCAATACGGCTGAGGGGCATATCTGAACAGCATCCGAACAAACCTATCGATGAGTATAACCACCAGTTTCAATGACTCCCTGTTCTTTAAATAAGACAGACTGAACTCATTCCATTGCAGTTTTATGTCCTCCTTGGCTGAGGAGTAGCCATACCCTGGAAGGTCCACCAGTATTATACTCGCGGGGGAGCCAACCTTAATGTACATTAGTTACCGTTTCATATAGTATACCTTATAAAAGTACAGCTTGCGGGTTGTACCAGGGAGGTCCTTCACTGTGCAAACGCCAAACCTCCCGCATATGGCATTGATAAGGCATGACTTGCCAGAATTAGTGCGCCCGTAGAAGGCTACCTGTTTCATGCATGAATGTTACCGTAACGAATGACAAACCTCAGGAAGTGATAGCGCAGGCAATCCCTGATGATCAATGGCTGCAGCGATGAGTTTCAGCTTTGGTCTTATCTCTCCAGCAAAGCAAGGCGCCATAGACCCGATGTTGTTCTTTCTCTTGAAGTAATTGATCTCATCGCTGGATGTTGGCTTGCCTGTGAAGCTTGCAACGCCATACATTGATTAGCCTACCCAGTGCCTTGGTAATCACATCCTTCAGTGTGTTGTCTGAAAGGGGCACAGACTCCTTTCCCCGCGACATCACTGGTTTCAGAGCGTTAAAGAGCCGCCTGGTGTACAACATAATGTACTGTATAAATGCTTTTGCTATTCTACCCTTTATGTGTGCTGTCTAATGGTGTAGAATCACACCATCAATTGGGTGAGTAACACATTACCGTTGCTGTTATCACAACATATATTACGAGTCACCCGGTCAAATGAGTCCGCGGCTATTCGGTTAAGCTAATGGCTGAGGATTCGACTGACCCTTCTGGGAAGAAGCGGAGCTATAGCTTCGCCGAGTCCTTGGCTGCAGTAGACAGAAACGCTGCAATCGATCCCTGCAGCGCCCAGTGGCTTCTGGTTGGTTGAGCGCTAAGAATCTCACAGCACACGTAGATTTGGATGTATGGAGCCTATGTGGACGAGCATCCAAGTGTATCGCAACAACGCCATATTGAGGTGTTTTATACAACCCTGAGGGACATGTGTACCAATGGAAAGCAGTGCTACCGCCGGTTCGTAACCGAGTTCCCACCGAGGTACGAGCTTAATTACATGCATTGAGCATAACGCAGATGTGATAGTCGCCGTTCACTGCTAGGCTGGATACAGATGGCAGAAAACTCATGCCGCATCCAGAACGACCTCCCACCTCGTCCATTCAGGTACGTACGGCATCAGTCGCATAACACTGCATCAGCTATACCGCTGCGATGAAGAGGTGGAGGTACCCAGACGGCTACTTGTGAGAGTGTATGGTTATCGTCATGGATTCCAAATGCAGACTGAATACAGTTGCGGAATCAACCGTACTGCCTAATGCGCAGTGACATATCAGTAATATAACAACTAGAGTGTAGATTCTACCTCCATTTTGGTTAATATTGCATCTACTGGTATACCTGGTGTCTGGCACAGTAACCAGCATGTGGATGTATCATTGGCTCTGCAGTCTCGTATAGGCAGTAACAACAGCTGTACATCTGAGATCCTCCTTAGCTAATACCCAGTAGAGTAATTAGAAGGTATATACTTTAATACAACAGGTCCCGCCAGGATTCGAACCTGGGTTGGTGGAGTCAGAGTCCACAGTGATAACCGCTACACCACGAGACCTCCTGTGAGGAAGCCATTTGATTTAAACATATATCGCAATTTGGAACTAAATGAATCAAATACGCGTGTGATACAATATGTTGCAATACGTGCCAGATATGTGGGCAACATCGCTAGGTGCTATGTGAGGCTATCATGTACTAGGGTGCCAAGGCACGAGGCAATGACAGATGCACACAGATGATTTGCCGCGGGTATTTTGCTGCAGCTATACCATTGGTTGCATGAGTAATACTGAGTAGGTTGATCTTACAGGCCAGAGACGCGTATCACGCGTTACGAATGTAGTTACCACTGCCAACAGACAGTCATATTCACCACTCCGTGAACATTTAGGCGGCAGGAAGCGGCGTAGAGCGACGTTATAAACAACGGTGACACAATACACATACGCACTCACTGCTACGACCCGGCGTAACACATTATTACACGTGTTGTTTATGTGGCTGAAAATTTCTGTATAACGCTACACCTAGTTTGCTGGGTAGAGAGGATAGAACTCCCCATTCGGGGTGGGGAGAAGGTGCCTTAAATTTTTGTTTACACAATCCTAGGCTTGTCGAATACCACCTACAGGACCTCGTGCTGCATCTCCCTTCGTGCACTGGTCGTTAAACGCAAGCAGTGATTGCTCTTGGTTACCATTGCATGGTCAATCGCATCGCTATCCAAGATGGGTCATATGTCTGCTGATGCCGAAGAGTGGTGGGCGCTTGAGCAGGAGGATCCGCTTATTGCGAGCATAGTCATCCCCGAGTACGTGAGGCAGTATAAGCCTACGGGGAAGCAGCTGACTACTGTAAGTTACACATTTAGGGTCGATATGCCGTTCAGACGACGAAAAGCGGGCATCACGTCAGGTTCATCTACTCCAATGTGGAATTTACGCGGTTTGAGCAGGAGCATATTAACGCCTTCAAGGTCTATGCCATCAAAAAACTGGAAGGTCCACAGTTGGAGACGGAGGAGGCCATCGAATCCTTCAAGAAGCGGTTTGGAAACACAGCGTTCGGCGAGGATGGGTACCTCCTGCGTTGCCTGATTGGTAATAGCTACAAATATCCCCTGTGTTTCGACGACATGAAGGAAAACCTGATTTGGAGGAAAAACACGCTGCCGATTCGTCGGTCTGAAATAGAGACGGCTTTGGTAAGTGTGAACTATATGCGTCACAATGGTTTTAGGCACGTGGAATAATCTATGTTCATGGTCGTGACAGATGCATGCGTCCCGTCATTATTTTGCAACTGAGTAATGCAGCCAAGTGCCCGCACGAACTGATCCTGCGATGCGTATTTTTCACCCTGGAGGTTGTAATACACAAACTCATGATCCCAGGGCGAATTGAGCAGTGGAGAGTTATTGTAGATTTGAATGGTACCAACCTGCTGGCCCTGCAGGTCACCCTGATCAAGCAAATAGCACATGCGTTGACAGTGAACTATCGTGGCCGTCTGTCGCAGATGTTTATCATCAATGCGCCCTATATCATCTCCGGTCTGTGGAGTTTAGTCAAGACTGTATTGCCGGAGGTGACTCAAGAGAAGATTCACATCAGCTCGGGAAAGAACAGCAAGAAGTTGCTTGACACCATTGAAGTCTCACAGCTAGAGATGAAGTTCGGAGGCGGTGCTCAGAATGTAACTGTGTATGACATCCCCGTGATGCCAGAAATGTAAATAGAGTATATCTCCCTTCTCCATAATACGCCCCTTACATTAGCCTGTCTAATGAGGGGTGTTTATGTTAGGGCAAGAATACACCCTTTAAATTTATACACATTCAATATACCCTATTTATACCTCTTTAGGAGGAAAACTGCCCTTAAAGATGGGAGCCTCCGATACTGTTGATCCATTAACTCTCTAGCCACCCGGAATGATGGAAGAACACACGTATTCCGGCATCGTGGAGGAGCTCTATAACTTGAGCGCTCAAGGTGTAGCCACCGATGACGTTCGTTTCGTCAATATGCTCTCCCGGCTCTCCTTGGCGAGGGAGAAGCACAGTTCGCAGGAGAGCGGAGCGTCAGGAACGGTGACTACTCCGAGAAATCCGGTGAATAAAGCACGACTAGAGCGTCTTATGGATCAGATAGACGTCCTTGCTAACTATCTGTCAGTCGGTTTGGATCCTCCAAAAGGTGTACTTAGTCGATGCGGAGTGGACGTCGGTGAGCTTGAGGAAGAATGCCATGAGCCCAAAACGTCACACAGAAACGAGATTCTCTACTATGCCGAGGTGTTGCACCGGGCTAGTGACTACTGGAGATCGAATCTGGGCTGGGTGGAGTACAATGAAGTGCTAAGCGAGAATACGGTAAACTGCCAGATTAGCGCCATTAACGAAATGATGCACGTTCTGCAAATTGCCATATCTAGAGGAACGCCTGACGGTCTGCATAATGTCGAGATGCACATCCAAAAGTTTGGCATGGAGAACTTTGCCAACAAGTCTCGCGTTTGTGGCATGCTGCGTATAGAGAACTTCATGTCATCGCTGATGCGCCTGGAGCGTCAACTAAGCCTATTGGCGCTACAACGAAACTTAAAGAGGACGCTGAGGTTCGCGAAGCATCTCTATTTGTGGAAGCAGCCACAAGCAGCTGATTGGAATGCGCATGTCGCCCCTCGCGACATAACCCATAAAACCGGTGACTTTATAAATATTCACCAAGAAAGAGAGAAGATCCGCCTCAGGCTCGCCCAGCTAGTGTATAAGAGTATGGAAAATCGGATGAAATTAGCAGAAAAGGCGGATTCAATGGACGTCTGCAATGGTTTTAATCCTCAGTGGGAGGAAGAAAAGCTATCCATGACATTCATTAAGGATAGTAAAGTTAAAACAATGAAGGAACTATGCAATATATGTCACAATCACATCCGTGCCCACTTAAATATCGCGGTCATAGATCCTCCCATGTCCGATGGAGATGAAGATAATTTCCTGGAACGTTATCGCAAAGTAACATATGCACTAAAATCGCAATTTACAAGGGAATACATACAACCAGCGCGCTCACTTTGCGCAACGAATGTGTTAAAAGAGCATCACATGGACGGACTCTCGTGGTTGTTGTATTTGTATAACAATAACGTAAATGGAGTGCTCGCCGACGATTACAAATTGAATCGTGTGCTTCACGTAGTAGCATTCCTGGCCTACATCAAAGATATGAAGGTATGTTAGTGCCCAAATTCGCAGCTGATCAAACAATTTTAGGCTATCCCTGGACCTCACTTGATAGTAGTTCCACTAGCATCGGTTAAATCGATCTGGCTATCAGGTTTTGAGGAGTGGTTCCCAACATGTAACATATGCGACTACGAAGGCAGTAAGGCCTGGCGTAGGGGCGCAAGAGAAGGGTGGAATGACCATTCAAACTCAAAATTGAACTTCGATGTACTATTTACAACGGATCATGTGCTTGCGCAGGACAAGGAAATTTTGAAAAGAATAAAGTGGGAATACATAATCGTGGATGGTCTGCAGCTTGTAAATCATCCATACGGAAACATACTGCGTTATCTGAACAATGGTTTCTACTGTCGTAGAAGACTGCTGCTGGCCACGGAGCCCCTACAAATAGAGATAAATGAAGTGTGGCCTGTTGCCAACTTTATTTACCCTGAAATGTTTAACACCGGTGACTCGTTTCACAATTGGTATGTCGTCGATGATTTGTTTCATTCCTGTTAGGTTTGCTAAGCCATATAAAAAAATTTTTAGTCAGGAAGACCTAGAATTTCTATATCCCACGGAAGATGAACTTTCACTCCTCAGTGAATTTCTACACAATGCTATAGCGCCGTTTGTGCTTAGCCGTTCTGAGGGAGCATATACCGATCTATCCCCTTGCCATCAAGAACATGTCGTCTACTGTCCCATGTCTGGTATACAGATCCAACTGCTGGAACTATTCAGGAAATTCTATCACGGCGATGACCTTAACCAAATGCTTAAGAGGATATGCGATCATCCGTACATGCTCTGCGCCAAGTCTTACCCCTGTATGTCCTATTGCATTTCCTTTTAAAAGTGTACCAGGTGACGAATCGGTTATAACTATATCAGGGAAGTTCTCTATGTTGGACCTTTGCATTACAAGGCTTGCGTCAGCCCATAGGAGAATTGCAGTGATTACTCCATGCCTAGAACTAATCCATCTTGTGGAGGTAGGTATTGTTCTCATGGGTTTTATACTATCTAGGTTATGATGCACTTGCGAGCTGTTCCCTACATGAGGATTGATGAATATGATTCCCCAGAGGAGCGATGGAAAAAGATAGACGTCTTCAACAGGTGGTTTGACAACATACCTGTGATGGTAGTCCCGAAGAATGCATGTGACAACATGATGCTGGATTATACAGATTCCGTGATTTGCTTCGAAAAGGAAATCAACAGCAACTTCATAACCACTAGGAATGTGTTAAAGGAAAAGGATGTGTTGATTCTCAGATTGGCCATTCCAAACGTGACAGACGATCCCTACCTGGTGGAGAATGAGGTAGTGTTGCCACAAGACATGTTAAGAGGCAGATCGTCTTATTCGGCATCCAAGTATGTTTCAATTGTGTGTTATAAATAACGCTATAGGAGGCGCGACGAATTCATGTCAAAGTCTGCTCACAGCCTGTACTACCTAGATAAAATTATGCTACGTAGCTTGGAGGACGAGAGGCTGTTTTTCCTAAACAACTTTTATCGCTACATGTCCCAGGTACAGCCAGTTATGGATGATCTGATAATTCCGCCTTGTATATTCTCAGCTCTTATGAAGTCACGAAAATTCATAGGTATGTTAAGTTTCCTCGTTGTGCTCAATACACTCAGAGAGTGAACTAAACCAGATGAAGTCGACAGACAGTCAGTGGCACCACGCCCTAGACGCATGTGACGTTTGGACGGCATCTCCTAATGAAGAGACGATAAACCGGTGTAAGATATACATGAATCCGGATGTCCCCATCTCCAGCTACAATGTCATGACAGGCCTATCACCGTTATATCCCATTAACAGGATGAATTGCCTGAGTGGTATTATGGACGGGATTTATAAGAAGCCTATAGCAGAACAGGCTGGGCAGCGTGCTTTTGTCATAAACAATCTCATTAGAGAGGCATTGGAGGCGTGTCTTAGGAGGGATGATTACGGTATATTTTCTAGCCACTTCATGAACCAGCTATACGGAGGCTACCTGAATACAATGATGTACCCAATCACCCTTGACGATTTACACAAGATTGCTGCAGACTGTGGGTTTCCTAGTCTCGGTAGTTTGAGCTTCTGCCTGGAACGTCTTTCCAGAAATGTCCGTGAATGTTATGGAGAGCGTAGCGATTATTACTTTAGAAGCTTGGATATGCAGTACTACATAAAGGATCTAATAATGCAGGACCTTCCTTCTTCTTTAATTTGGATATATGATGCCAAAGCTGCCGACGAATTCCAGCTTTTATGTGACGACATCAAGGGTCTATATGTCTGACATCTCACTTAAGGTAGCAAAATGCGGCAGCCGACAACGACAGTGAACCCATAATTAGGACTACACAGGAAAGGCAGAACTTAGCTGCAGAAAGGACATCGGTCCTATTACCGACTTGTCTGTTACGGTGATGTGCCATTCTTTGCTTTCCAGCGTATGTCTCTACAAATGGACTGTTCAATAAAGAGCCTTGAGAAATAGGTAGGTAGTCCAGTTCAATATGCTCAACTGAATCAGAATACTCAAGTTGAACTCCTGTTGTTGTGTGATGGAGCCTTATTAACCTGTGCTGTCCAACAGTACCGTCTCGGAGCTTATGTAGAGCAACTCTTAGCCTGGCGTTCTTCCCATGTGTGCCCAGCAAGATTGAATGCATACTTTCGCTTGTTGAAACAGGAAATGTAATATTTCCTTGGTTATTACATTCTGTTGGTTCATTTGGCGGATCAGGTCTTTCTACAGGATCCATCAGACAAGACTCCAGGGCCCTGATGTATTGAGTATGCTCGTCTTCATCATTCGCTGGTTGCTCTTGCAATTCCTTTTGCAAATCCACGAACCTATCACGGAAAGATGGGGATGCCCCCCTTTCATGCGATAGTGACCTCACGGAGCTCGTTCCATCTGTTGCATTATCTGCATTCCTGCTCAGACTCCTCAAGTGTGGTCCTACATTTTCGGAGACATCCTTATCCGTCATAGCACTCACGTGGATGTCGCTATTCTCACGAGTCTGTTGCTCTTCTTTTGGAGATCAATGTTCCCCGCAACGTGTGTGTTTTATTCCCCTTGGAGTCCTCCTAGCCTGGTGACTCAATACAGGGCAGACAAGGCATAATGGCATTGTCTGTGTCACATAAACACAACCTGAGTCAATAGTACCATAGAAGTAACCCATTCATGCGTTTCATGGCTATTTTGGTGCTTCTTCAATTGGCGTCCCCGCAAAGATCTAGATGGGAGACGCCATGCCCTGCATGGCGATTAGACGTAGAGCATCTAATAAATTGGTGGTATTAGTGGTATCATCATAGTGTTAAAACGTTAATAAGCAGTTTTGTTTCTATATTGCACTTCTTATCTTTCAACGTTGTGTGTTCACACCGTGGTCATCCGTCTGCATCTTGCCATAGTGACCGGATCTACCTATGACCTACAGAATGTAGATCTATGTTATCATTTTGATTAAACGTTACATTTTACGCTCCATTCACATCTGAGGTGTGCCTTCTTAGTATTGGGGATCTCCCCATTAGTAAAGTGACCCTTTTTTGTCCACACTTCAAGGGGCCTCTAAAGGGTTTTGCGATATAGGCAGGCAGAGTATTGAGGCGTTTCTCCAGGCGCAATAAGACCTTATCGACGGTGAAATCGCTGATATCTGGTGGATCTGGAAGGCGAACTGTATCCACATCATCTGATTCCACCTTTTTCTTTGGCTTCAAAAAGGGCTCCTCACTCCAAGGTGCCTCCCCTGCTGGAGTCGCCTCCTCAGCCACATTTTCCTGGTTTTCCTCAGATTCTGGAAATAGTGATTCCTCCATATCTGTTTCCTTGGAGTCTATCGATCCATACGATCTTATTGGTCCATCCTTTTGCTTTCTTAATTTTCCACCCCCCTCATCATCATGCAATGAGCGTGGAGTGCTGGTTTCACTCATGAGGAATCCCTCAGACACGGTTCCTACACTGTCTCCATCATCTTCTTCATCATCATCTTCACCACTAGTTGTTTCATCTTTTTCTGGGGGGCTCGATATATGTGTAGCCTTCAGTAGAGTAGAGGCGGCTGCCTCAGAAGAGGGTTCATCATACTTTTGTGCTGGCGCCAATATAACATTTCGGAGATAGTGCTGCTCTATTGCTTTTTCTCTCTTCCTCTTCAGGTCCGATGGTGCCAACTCCCTAGTATCGGCGTGTATAAGTTCATACACGGACATAGTCCCTGTGATGACCCTGCGTCTGAGGTCCTGGTTGTTTTCCCTCTTCATGTTTGCGTATATATCGAACATCTTCTGCTTGAATTCTCGTTTGTCGTATATGAAGTAGTCGTAAATGGCGTCACAAATCTGATTGGTTAGCTTCCTGACGTCCTTTTCCGTCATGGCCAAAGAAGGCTTGGCGGTTTTCATTTCCTCCAGTCCCCGCATAAGGCAGGCGTGGATCTTGAGGCCGTAGGTGTTCCTCAGCTGCTGCTTGTCGGGATCCACCGACTCCTCATCGGAGCCGTCGGCAGCCTTCTTCTTGCGGCTGCCGCTCCCCTTCTTGAGCGCCATTTATCCTATAGAATATCACAATCTCTGTATTCTATCAGCCCTATATTATCCTAGATCATTGTTTTGCATTTTCCTGGCCTCTGGAAGGCCCTATGAAGATTTACAATCCTAAATGGTGGCTGCCTTTCTTCCATTCTGGGGAGCTGCAAGAAAAGCGCAGCACTCATCCCAAGAAACAGGATACAATCACATCAACCCGAATTGACATGGCATCTATGTAACTAATATGCCTAATGTGTGAAATATATTGCGTCCTTTGTGTTAAAAACTACCTACTGTTGTAGCGTGGTAACAATCGTACTACAAACTAGCTGTGCATAAACTATATCGGCAGAAGGCCAGATGAACCACAAGAGTGTGGACCCCGTGATATACGTAATGAGCTACCTAAGCCCTGCAGTTGGATTTGCGAGCTTCATGGCCTTCATCCTGGCGACTGTGTATGGAAAGTGGATTCTGGTTCCAGTGGGACTGCTCATCTACGACGTGTTTGTTATCCTTTATGTAGGTGTGCCCTTTTAGCAATATATCCCTTTGCAGGTTGCCATTAGCTCCTTTATCCTCCGCAAGTCGCCCCTCGAGAGCAAGGTGGACTATGAAGTTCTGCTGACCATTAGGGTTTTCGTTGGAGTCTTCCTGGTGGTAATCACCTTGATGACTATAAGGATGGTGATGACGTGTACTGCATTTTCCTACGCCATCATGGTGGGGGGAAGGCTCTGGGACGTGGATGTAAATAAAAACAGGCAGGAACACAGAGGCACCACGCCTTCTACGGAATCTGTGTAGCCATTTCTCGGTAAATCTGCTCATAGTCGCCTTACCGATAACAGAGATGTACGTTAGACATCCTGTCCCCTTTAAACCAACAATTGTAACTAATACTCTAAGCGTTTAACGCCCATTGTATGTGTATTATAGGTAATCGTTTTGATTAAAATATCGGTGTTACATGTGCGCCGGAATTAGTTGTGAAGCCCGACTTGCAAGCCGCCACGGGATGTGGTAGTTAAACCATATCATTGTCATTTAAATGTAGAAGTAATGTTGCTTAAATTCCGACAAGAACTCGTAGAAGAAACTCTACGTAGATGTGTCCGCATCAACAACAGGTGCTTTTTGCGCTTGCCTGCCTCATTCATACACACGTCCAAGTACTTGGCGTCTGCCCAGCCCGCCGGGAATGACTCGGACCCGGTGTTCGCGGCAGCCGCCGCATCTGGCAGGGGGAGCCTCGTTTCGGACCTGGTTGCCTCTGTAGCAAAGGATTCTGAGCGGGTTGCGCTGGTACGTTTGGCAGAATTGGTGAGGGCGTACCGTACACATGGACACTGCAAGTCTACGGTCGACCCACTGGAGCTACCAAAGAAACCTCCTTTCCACCGCTTTTTGCCAAAGGACTTGGACGCTAAGCTTTCACCCTCTGCTTATGGCCTCACTGACGCAGATTTGTCATTGCCTCTTCATAAAGGCCTTGTGGCTGGCCACATGGGAAATTGCTCAACAGTTGGAGAATGCATAGAAAGCCTTAAAAGGAGCTACTGCGGAGACTTTGCTGTGGAGTTCACGCATCTTCCTGAGGAAGAGCAACGCTTCTTCGTCGAGAGAGTCGAAGCCGTTGATGCCTTCAACTTGAGCCGTGAGGATAGACTACATTACTTCGAATGCATTGCAAAAGCTGTGCTATTCGAAAGGTTCTGTGCAAAGGCCTTCCCCACCATCAAGAGATTTGGTGCCGATGGGTTGGAATCCATGGTGGTCGCGTTGGAAACCATCGCACAGTTGGCTGAGGGCGACAGCGTCGAGTCTCTCATGTTGGCCATGTCCCACAGGGGCAGGCTGAATGTGTTGGTTAACATCCTCGAAAAGCCCCTTGAAGAAATGTTTGCCGAGTTCAGAGGCAAGACATGGTACGCTAAGGAAGGTAGTGAGTTTTTCGGCGATGTCAAGTACCACTTTGGTCACTCCACCCAGCGCCGTAATCTCCGGTTGGAAATGCTGCATAATCCATCCCATTTGCAGTTTGTCTTTCCAGTAGTTGTAGGCAAATCTCGTGCAAGACAAGCCACTTTGGGTGTTGAGCCCAGCAAGGTTGTACCAGTTGTCCTACACGGAGACGCTGCATTTTCTGGAGAAGGAGTCACTTACGAGACTGTGCAAATGTCACGAATCCCAGAGTACAGCGCTGGAGGAACAATCAATATTGTTGTAAACAACCAAATTGGCTTTACCACATACCCTGGTGCGGGCTCTTCCACTAGGTACACTACTGACCTTGGCAAGATGGTCGAGTCGCCCTCGATTCATGCCAATGCACACAATGTGGAATCAGTAGTGTTTGCATCACGTCTTGCATATGAATACCGCCAGAGATTCGGAAAGGATGCCTTCATAAACCT
This sequence comes from Babesia gibsoni, assembly GCA_035575875.1. Taxonomy (NCBI): domain Eukaryota; phylum Apicomplexa; class Aconoidasida; order Piroplasmida; family Babesiidae; genus Babesia; species Babesia gibsoni. The sequence goes on from CP141527.1 coordinate 898,395, forward strand.
TGTAGGTTTTAGAAGATTTGGACACAATGAACTTGATATGCCAAAGTTCACGAATGCTGAAATGTATGCGCTTGTGGACAAGAAGGATGATGTCTTAACAGCCTATCGCAAGTATTTGTTGTCTAACGGGCTCCTGGAAGAGGCAGAACTGGCAGAGATTGAAGGGCGCACCCAGGCTTTCTTCGAGAATGCACTAAAGAAGTCTGTAGAAGTCGGAGAATTGCCACTACCCACCCAGTTTATGTCTTATAAGGCGCCTGCAGGTACCACTGGCTCCCCTGCTACAGGGGGTTGACGCTGATAAACTGATGGAGATGGGTAAAATACTAAATGCTGTACCGGAAGATTTCCAGATGCACCCAGCCATTAAGAGAATCTTCAAGGAAAGAGTCAAGGCCATGGAAACTGGTAAAAACATAGATACTGGTTTGGCTGAAGCTCTCGCTTATGCTTCGCTGGCAATGGAAGGCTTCCGCATTCGCTTGGCGGGCCAAGACTCCAAAAGAGGGACTTTTTCGCACCGCCACTCAACCGTCCAATGCCAAAAGACCTTCAAATCATTTAATATCTTCTCTGGTTTAAAGGAAGGAGAGCGTATTGAGATTCTTAACTCCCTTTTGTCTGAAACAGCTGCCATGGGTTTCGAATATGGTTATGGTCTGGAAGACGGTAATATATTGAATATATGGGAGGCGCAGTTTGGTGACTTTGCTAATGTTGCTCAAGCTGTTATCGACGAATTCATCGTCAGTGGTGAGGTTAAGTGGGCCCAGCGTTCCTGTATGTGCCTATTCCTACCACATGGATTTGACGGGCAAGGTCCTGACCACAGTTCAGCTAGAGTTGAAAGGTTTTTACAATTGTCGGATGAGATTGAAGATGTTAAACATCTTCTTACCCTATCTGAAGAGGAACATGCTAAAAGGGTAAATGTTTCAATAATCAACTGCTCTAAATCAAGTATCCTATTCCACGCATTGCGCCGCCAGATGCTGCGTAATTTCCGGAAACCGCTTATCGCTATTACTGGCAAGAAGCTACTGAAATTGAGAGGAAGCTACTCTGACATAAAGGAGTTCGGTCCACAGTTCAAGTTCAGGCCGGTTATCCCCGATGCAAACTGTAAACCTGAGGCAGTGGACACTCTAGTCTTCTGCAGTGGGCAGATATACTTTGACATTGTTGACCGAGTCGAAGAAATGGGGGCTGCAAACGTGGCAGTTACCTCTGTGGAGCAATTATGTCCATTCCCGGCTAAAGAAATCAAGGCAGAATTGGAAAGGCTTCCCAAGGTAAAACGTCTTGTTTGGTGCCAAGAAGAATGCGCAAACGCCGGAGGATGGAGCTACATGTATCCTAGATTTGCTAACCTCCTATCTCACCTGGGTTTACCACTTCAGTTGGAATATGTAGGTCGCTCATCATTGGCTGCCCCTAGCTGTGGAGACGGAAAGACGCACACGGTGGAGGCCCAAAGGATCCTAGAGGCTGTCATACCACAGAAATGAATGTGCCTTTACATCAATAGTCACTTCAACGCTTTAGTCGTAGAAATTTCAACAAATCAACAGTGTTCATGTTACATTAAGACAAGGTCTCTCAGGCACATCTGTGAATTGAGGAAGCCAATGCCAGCGTTTCTTCCAGTCCTCTACAGATTTATAGACCTCCTCGTCTGGCCTTCTGAGGCGATAGCCATGGGTCCATTCCCTTCCAGGTTGTGTTGACGGGGTTGTCATAAACTGCACCAACCACTTGGAGGATTTTACATATTTAACACTGCATTGAATTTCTACACACTTACAAATGCACTATACCTGTCTGAATAGAGAGCTTCCATCTTTTCGTCGTATGTTGATCTTCCCCAGTCTACGAAATAGGTTCTCACATGCTCCAAGCTGAGCACTTATTAACACTGGTTTGTTTAAACTTACCCTTCACGTTTATTGACCCTTTCCAGGTTTCTCATTCTGTCATCAAAGTAATGTACAGGGACACGATGGTCGAGATCTAGTCTGCGCAGAAGTCTGTGTATGTTTTCCTCCACAGAACCTCCGTCACTGCCGTATACGTGACTACTATCTATTGGGACTATCCCAAGCGCCTCCACTTCCTTTCTTAAGGTAGACGTCTTTTTTAAGTCAGAAACGATGTAAACCGGTAGTTCAAACACCTACATCAGCTGTTTTGCCGTCATCATATTACCCACCTCTATATTATGTTTAATGGCACTGACAAGTGCAAAATTGAACGCCTCATGATTGACCCTATCTTCAGCATTTAGATGGTCACATTTCGTTCTATATAGTATAGTATCAAGCCATGATTTTCGATCCTCGTACAACGTGTCCCACGCACGTTTGTAGTGCCCTTTTAGGGATTTTTCGTCTACCTCTAGAACTTTTCAGCACCTTTTCGTATGTGGAATCGTTGTTTATATACCTTTCGTGGTCGGTCTTCCACCCTTCCAACTCGTAAGGCTGTATCCCCATTTCATCCCTCATTTCCTTGCCCATGTCTACCAAGTCATTTGGATCACAACGGTTCGATATGTGTCTCATTATATCTATGGGTTTTGCCTTTGTATCAGCCAACCCCGCTATTCTGGGGATCGACATCCATCATGTTTTGCCCATTGCAGTTACTGATAAAGAAATGAAGTGCTGGAATCCAGTCAGCCTCAACATCAATGAAGGGCTGGGCATATCTGGCTCTGGTAGCCAGCCAAATTGGTATCTTACGCTCTTCAGCTATCATTTTCAATAGCTTTCTGATTTCTAGGGGATAATCATCCACAATCTTAATTAAGGCCATTGCAGCAACAACTATACTATCTCGGCAACCCATATGAACAACACCAGACCAGTTTAGTATAAGCACATCAGGTGGCCTTTCCACCCTCCAGGTAAACATTTCTGACTCTCCGGGTGTCTTATATGCGGGATCAGTGCTGTGCCTGAATTCCGGTATCTTCCCCTTCTCTACCATTTCGTGTAGACAAAGTGGTCCATCGATATGTTCACTTGGTGCTCCTGCTTCTTCGGGAGATCCTTCAACTAAATGGTCGTAGACAGCCTTTTGTGTCAATTCTTTACGCATAAGGGGTTTAAAATTTGCGATTGGGGGCAAATGAAGTTGATATTCCCTACCTTCAACGAGCCGATGATGTATGCTATGGGTCTTACCAGAAACATATTTTTCATTACTCGGAACGTCAACATGGCATATCTCCTCCTTTCCCGAATTTATATAGGGATCTGTAGCTCCACCAGCAGTAGAGTCCATTCCCTCCTTTGAGATGCCTTGCTCGTCATTATATTCCTCTGGGAGAGAAGCATTGTCTTTAGACAGCTCCTCCACAGGTGCTCCATCATCTACGCTATGACTTCCACTAGAACCCTTCGTTGAGTCATCATTGGCTACATGTTCATTCGATTCCGTGGAATCCTCATCTTTCTTTGATGTTGCAGTCACAGTCGTGATTCTTCCCGTAACCAGCGGATGACATCTCCTTCCTAAAGATTGTCTATATGCTACAGATACCTCTATCAAGTAAGGCAAGGCGTTTGCGATAAGTGCTACTACTAGCAGGTTCCTTCCTGGGCGCATCATTAGGTACGCATCAGTGTGGAATCTTCATCCATCATCGGGTACATACAGCCACCGATGGATGCTTCGATCCCTTTCAGTGATTTCAGTTACTTAATACCGTGTTTTAATGAGTTGCGTATGAATCATACTGACTAGTGTCTATTGTTTGTTCCTTACTACACACCTGCCATGGCCTAGTTGTGGAAGAGGAGAACACATGATGAATTGCGCATCTATGCCACGGATTAACTGAATCGCAGCTCTTCTGTCAATTCTACAAAAGGCATGGTTAGCTTTGTGGAGGTATGGACTCGGAGTCTGGAGTTGTGGTTGGCAGAATTGCACAAGGCAATTCTACGCAACCGCAAAAAGGGTCTCTTGAATTTCCTCACGGTTCTATCGCATAGTAAAGGGTTCCTCGCCTTTGCGCAGGCCCTCATACACTGTCGAGGCGATAGAGATGACCCTTTGGTTTCGCTTTTGCTAATGCTGTCTAAGTTGTCACGGAAGCAAATCATAGACGCCTCGTTCGCAAAGTTGTTAACTCACAGGAGCATGAGTAATCTCTTTGAGGAGGAAGCCCACCTGAGGAAGCATAAGAATGCAGTCACTGTTTCCATAATCAGCCGCTCGATCCTGGCCGCCTTGACTCCAACGATACTACATGTCTTCTTGAGCAGAAGAGGGAATTCCCTGGAATCACAACACAACTGCCATTGCTATTCGGCCATACTGGAAGACGTTAGAAAGGTTGTGAAGGCGGAAGATTTGACTAGTTGCCCCGTTTTTTTCAGGCCTTCACGCAGATCATTATCCAGAAACCACCGTAAGGCACACCAGTCACTCTTCAATGTGTTTCATGCGGAGAAGCTAGATCGTGCTATATTCAACCTTTCTTTTGGCAAGAGATTTTTTTGGCAAGTTCACCCCAAGGATAATGAGGAGGTGGAGACATTGGTTCAGGCAGTGAAGGATTCTGACACCAGCAAGGAATGTCCCATTGACAATACGTCAGGTTTATTTGAAGTGTTGGTTGCAATAAGCAGGCTTTACAAGCCGAAGGAATTTGGTAGCGTTCCCTATTCTCTCTTCAACTTCTACGAGGAGCTTCCAGCATCTCACCCAGTCATCAAGAGCAGAGTAGAAAACGCACTCGTATATATTCAGAGACTCCGTAGCCTCGATCTGGAATTCAAAAATGGTCGAACTCATATGTTAAAGGAGGCTGCTAAGAGCAATGAGGAATTACTGCAGACTATGCGCTCTCGTATGCTGCCGAGGACAACGAGCACCAAGCTTAAGCGCGACAGAAGGCTGCAGTATAGACGTAATGACACAATTAGAGGGCTTTGCGAGCTCATCCAATTACCTCCTCCCTCCAAATGCAGAAGGTGCCTTACTTGGCGCTAACGATAGTGCACTGTCTTCTGTGGTGAGCAGCTGCCTGTTGTTCTTTAGTGTTAACGTATCTGGCTTCTTGAAGATCTGCAGTGCAATCAGAAACAACGGGCATCATAAAGTGAGGACTGTGCTTAGGAGGCTGCTAGTATTTGCTGCTGAGGCTATGATACTCAGCGAGGGAGGGGTAGTGTCTGCCGGTGAACCCCCAGTCACCCTTAAACCGCCGGCTATGGTATATTACACATTCATGGGCGTTTTGGAAGCAATTTGCAGCAATGAAGTCATCGATATAACTCCTTCAACCCTTATACTGTCAAAGGATACAGCGACTCGTTGGATAAACGATGACATAGTGCACAGTGTATCAAACAGTGAGGGGCGAGAGAGGAGAAGCTTAGAAAGTGGAAATGTAGCATCATCAAATGGTAGTGTGTGCAATAATTTAAGTAAGGATCAGCTGATAGCCAATTTAAAAGGAATGGTCCTTCAAGATGGAAAGGTTATTACACATGCCTTTCCTTTGCTTTCCAACAGAGATGCCCTTATGAAAAGCGTGCAATGTAAAATACACAAGAGGGTATACATGTCGGAGAACAATGTTTTGCATCTCATAAAGGCTCACGCCACTGTGTTCAGACTAATGTTTGACCACCTCGTAGGTGCATTTTGTGAAATTAGGCAAGGCTTCACCTCGATGTATCATGAGGACAAGGCCAACTTTGGGAAAAGGGTGAGCGAAGTGTTCATTGGGAAGCATCAATTGACTGCTGAAGACGGGCGCATGTCTTACAACAAACTTATGCAACAGTACTCACTATATGCGTATACACAACTGGTTTTCGCGAAATTCACAGCGAGGATGACGCATGACATGTTTTTGCGGGCCTTCTGGCTATCGAACAACCACATGGAACGACTGTCCAGTCGTTTACGGATAGGCATTAATGATACTTATCTCTGATGTCACATTTGAGTAGTGTTAACCTAGTACCAAGTAGCATGGGTGGCTCTGATGCAATCAGCTGTATATGATGATTACTCATATAATTCGTTACTTTCCGCGTCACTGGTGACACTCCATAGCAATTTGCCAGGTTACGCTATCATTTTTGAGTGATACTAGCAACATTAATAGACTGCCATACACACCCCAGTAGCTGGTTACAGCGGGGAAATGTGGGCAGGCTTTCACATGACAGACAGTAGAAGGCACCAAGGAATCCGAAGTGGTTTTATAAGGGTAAAATGTTCGTCTTTAAAAAGGAAAAATCCTTCGAAGACAAGGTCAGGTCTTCTCTCATCATCAAGGCGAAGATGTTCGTCTACACAATCGCAGTATGCAAGGTTTTGGGACTGATTGCAGACTTTTTCCGTGGAACTGAGGATAAGGAGTAAGAACTACACGTTATATCGCAATGGATTGCCTGGAGTGCAAGGCACAGTCGGCTTGCTACCGCTACAAGTGCTGTGGCCTGGGATTCTGCAGCGTTTCCTGTTACAAGAATCACTCCTGCACTGGACCTCAGCAGAAGAAACAGATGAGCACTGACTACCAACCACAGTCACCCAGTTCTCTCCAACAAAATGCAAGTAACCTGCTCACCGCTTCCCAGGTTGAGGCAATGAGGGCAGACACAAAATTGCGTGACATGCTGTCGAACAAAACGCTTCGGAAAGTGTTACGAAAGATCGCAGAAAACGAAAACCCGGTGGAAGTCTTGTCACCATATATGCAGGATGAGTTCTTCTCCGAATTCGTCACACGGCTGCTGGGCACCCTCTCTGATGTGGAAGAGACCACAGGTACCGACAAACAGAATAACTAATCACTTACATCGGTATACACTAAAATACATTACATTTCAGTTCGATAGTGCTCGTAATTAAAATGGTATTGTGACTGTTGCGTCACATAACTGGACAATATTCAGTTGTATAGACATCTGGAAGTGCTGCGCCGTTACAAATCCTAGAGGTTTCATACATTCAAGTCTTCCGCAATACATGCTTAATGTATATATCTCATCTCTATTCGCCTCCTGATTAGTCTGATTCCTCATCGAAATCGTCGTCAGACTGGGATGATTCGGAGTCGTCACTGGCGTATTTGTAGTTCTTTGCTCCACGACCGGTCCTAGTCATCTGTCTGGTGGGTACCGCCGGACTTTCTGGCTGTGAAGCACTCTGCTCTTCAGGAACCATGAGGACATATAATGTCCTAGACCCGAGACTGGATATGTATGCATCGTAAGCATCCACGAGATCACCGAAGGAACGCGACTCGTCAGCCTGGAAGTTTATCTTTGGCGGGTCTCCCGCCTCAACCGTAAATGGTCCATCACTGCCAGCCAACTTCTCAGTGTACAATCTTGCTATTTTATTCATGTGTTGGTTAAGCAGGTCAATCAAGTCTGTGATCACCTTGACGTTGGTCTTCACCCGGACGACACCCGCATTAGTCATGAGGTGATTCAAAAGGACCTTCATATCCCTGAGATCCATAAGTGCCAACGACGGATTGGTCATGGCACATAGATCGCTCATTGACACAGCTTCGTCATCCTGTATCGTGATGCTCTTTGGGAGCCCGAACTTCCTAACCAGTAGATAGACGTTTCTCCTGACGTACATCGATATCAGAGCACCAATCAATGACACAAAACCAGCCTTGTCTGCTAGCACCGAACCCTTGTCAATTGTAATCAGGAGGAGCCATTTGAAGTACTTGGCAAAGCTTTCCATAGAGAAATACAGCGGAGATTTGTGCAGTATAGTCTGTATCATAAACGATATCAAATGCGAGAATCCAGCCATCTGAACATCCAGCTGAAGGGCATGGTGTATTGAACGCATCAGGATCTGCTCCAGCACTTTGTGGAAGTTGCGCAAGTGACGGTACGACAGCGTCGGATACAATGCACATGTGCTTAGTATAGCATTCTTATCCTCTGGGGTTATAGATACGTTTCTTGAGGACTTCACAAACTTGAAGTCAGAAGCAACGTATCTTTCTGAAACTGGAGAAATGAATGCCAGCTCCAGGAGCCCACGCAACCGTAGCACAGCGATTTCATCGTTCTTTTGATCATCCGCTGTATTAACAGCATCCGGGTCAACGTCTTTACTATGGAGCAACTCAGTCAACAAGAGCTTGCAACCTTGTCTTATTGCTATTGATTGTACATACTTTGTACTCCTGACTGAACAGTTTACAATACCCCAGATTGTATCCTTCAAGTCCTCCATAAGTTTAACGTTGTTGGGATCCTCAGTGGCAGCGTCCTGTTGTAAGTCTACACTTGTCACTAGTAGATCGGTCAGCGTTGTCATGTACATTTCGCATCTGAGGGTCTGCATCTCAATTCGGCGTCTAACATTGTCGGTCATGGGCTCATCACTACTGTCGACTTGGTTTATACAACCTTCAAGAATTGCCAGTGCGCCCTTTAAGGCGACATGGAAAGCATTCAGCTGACGCCATAACTCCATTTTACCGTTGTTTAGCATACACCATGTTCCGAGGCACTTGCTCGTGAGAACATCACAAAACTGGTCAGTAACATTCTGGTCCTGCCACTGCACAACAGTCGAACAGTAAAACGTCATTTGTGGTAGCAATATAGCCCTAGGGAACTCTGCAAGACCTGCATCCTCACTGCAAAGACTCTTTGTTTGCCCTAGCAACGCCTCCACTATGGCCATAATGCGTGTCCACCTGTCCTTCAGGTGCTGTCTGATAATGTTAGCAAATGCCATCTGCTTCTCCAGCAGAGACGCTAGCGCCTCCTCCTGTTTGCGAAGCACTCCCTTCTCCACCTCTCCAGAGTCAGTAGAGCTCTTAACGCTTTCCAGTTCGGCTTGTTGCGTGCAAGTCTGCTCCATCTGTTCCCTGAGTTTCGCATCAAAGATTATCAGATGCTCAATTGAGTAACTGCTGGGGTCAAACTCCATGATTTTCTCCATGACCATGCTCTCAAGCTCCTCGCGTCTTATGCTGATGTTGGATACACCGGAAGTCTGGAAGGGATCCTTTATATCAGATATAATGGAAAGAATCTTCCTAGTCATGGACACCTCAAAGTGCCTTTTCTCCATCTGGGGATCATCACCCATGAATTTACCCTCGAACTTGAACCTCCTGGCATAGATATATCTTAGGAGGCTAGTTGCAGCGAACACGAATCCTGACTTGAGCCATCTGCTTGGCAGAGAATGGAAGTAGGAGTTGTTTCCCAGGGACGTCTGTGAAACAACATCCGTCATTAGACCATTGATATTACTCCTCACCGGACCATATAAGAGTATCTTGTCACACATGAGTTCTGCCAGAGCCTGTTGATAACTGTCGTCCAAACCGTGGCAATGTGCAATAATGAGAAGGGCACGGAAAGTATGGCACACCAGGCGGATGCTGCAATACTGCTCGTTCATTTTTGCCGTCTCCTCATCAGTATACTTGTACACAGCCACTGACTCATCTGCTTCGACAGCATCAATGAAGTCATCATCCTCGTCCGCGTCTGGATTAGGTACCTGAGGCAATTGGCTTACTTCCTTGGGCATGTGACAGAAATTTGTCAGCAGGAAGTAAGAGTAGGATATGATATCCATGATGTTGATGAGCTTGATTTCTTCGGGTGACGCATGGTTCTGGTAGAAGATGTTGACAAGCATCATTTCGGCAGGAGTAAGTGTGAGGAACCTCTTCATGTACCACTTAATTGAGCTTGTGTCTTCAACTTCCATTTCATCTTCCTTCTTTTCTTCTGGTTTCGCTTCCTGCCCCTCCGTCACATCGAGGGATATGGTGTTGAGTAGGTCTGTGCTCTTCATGTACAATGATAGTGTGTCTTCCAGGATCTTTACATCTTCTGCCTGTGACAACATCTCTGATATGAATTCTAGAAGGCTGCCACAGGTTTCAATCCAGGATTTGAGCATCTTCACAAATGCTCCCTTCAGATGTTGTGACTCTTCCGCCAGGCCATATGCCATAATCAGGTAGCACATTTCAACTGGAATGGAAGAATACGCCTCTCCGAGTTTCTTGTACACTGCTTGACGCACTTCTTTAGACACATCTGCCACGCGCGCAATAACATAACGCAAGACTGGCACTGCCTCCTCAACTTCTGGCGGTATCTCCACGAACGACGTTGCTGCCATCCTCACGGCTGCAGCCGGGTCACTGAGATGTTCCAGTAGCGCACGTCTGACGTTTTCAGTCTGAGAAACAGTTAAATTTAGGCAACAGCAACGAACCTGAAAGTTCTCAAGCAACTGGAGGCACCTGTAACGAATCTCCTTATTTTGGATCCGCTATAATGAACAGGAATGTGTCTACGTGTCTCTCAAATAATTTACCAGGGATTTCGATCTCGTCGTTGCACGCACGCTTCGTTACGAGGTATGTGATGGTACAGAAAACAACACGCAGCTTTCTGTCCTTTGCAAGTACCAACCCGAGCAGTTTGTCCCAGACGTTGAGAACCATTTTTGGCTTAGCCGGTGTGACTCCTTTCTCTGGAAACTGTCTCATCGTTTTTATCTCTGCCAAATGTTCTACCATGTACTCTATGTGCATTGAGTGAGTATACAAAAACTCAATGAGGGGCTCCACCTTGAGGCCTGAGGCACTGGCGGATTTGGCCTTGGCAATGAAGCAAACGCAGAGCATAAAGTCGTTGAAAGCGTACTCCATGAACCTTTCGATTAGTTTTCCCCCGTCGTTATCAGCATTCATGAGCTCTAGCAGTTCCTTGAGTGGGACGAACATAATTGGTAGGGCAACAGAGGCGGTAATTTCATCCTCGAAAAGACGGTCGAGGCACTTCAAATATGCAGTTCTGTAAATATCAAGCTTCTGACGCAACTGCGGCTTGCAGTCGTCGAACACATGAAGGTTGGAATTCTCATACTGTATGCTCGCTTGGCTGGCAGCCACTGAGACAGTACGGGAACTGAGTGGAGCGCCCGATGCATTGCTCACACTCCTTTTGCCACCTCCCTTTGGTTTACCATCTAAATCCTTCGGAGCAACGGCTGCGGCGGCTGCAGTAACGGTAGACGCTGTTCTCCTGACTACCATACCCTCTTTCTTCAAATCTGCATTGTCACCATCTACAGCCTTGGGAGGAGCGCCCTTGTTTGCTGCTGCCTTCTTGTTCACCACCTTGGGCGACTCTGCGTTGTCAGAAGAATCCTCCTTTGGCTGGTTCTTGGCGGCGGCGCCCTTCTTCGGCGCAGCGGCCTTGCCTGCGCCTCTTGGTGTCTTTGGGGCCATTTTGACGATGTCTTATATATTCCCCGAAACCAAGCCAATTAAAGTGAGTTATCCTTGCCGGTGTTTATACGACAGCACGCCTCGTCTAACAATATCTGTGCTATTGTCGCTTGCGGGTACCAGTAGACATGGTCATACATTTCTCGGCATAATTGGCGCTTCTAAACGCAAATGAGGCTTCAACTATTGTGAGCTAATTGCCAGTGTGATGCCACACACAATTAATGAACGTGACACATTCATTTGTAATGATTCTCGGGGTGAAGGCGGCACTATGCCACAACGGGTCCGATCACAGTATTTTATGGGAATCACATTATCGCTAACATCGTCGTTTGTATTGATGTTAGATACGTCTTATGGTGAGTGGAAGTACTCATGTAGGTGTAAATTGCGGCAACAACCGTGGATGTGTAAGAGCGCTGATGTTGTAGCGTTCCTGTCTGTTGACGCGAGTATCACATAAAACCTATCCTAGCCAATTGCCTGTCACGATAGCTCGTGCCTCGGCGCTTATTCCGCAGAGGCAGCTGCTATTCTCGCAGCCTACACCCAGTACGTAACACTAGAGCGCCTGATACGCTCCCGTTAAGTCATGCAAACAAGTTAAGTGCATATAAAAGTTCACTGCTGCGTTAATGAAGTGTATTGCCAACATTACATTTCGAATGTGATACTGGTAAAGGCTACACATCCGTAATGGGAGTTGCGATGTGTGGCGTATAGTCAAAGATTGCATTCGGCTGCCGTCTTTCAATGTGTAATCGTGTTGGGTGACGGGAATAGGCTTATTTTGGAGTGCGTAGGGAAAATTATAGCGAACGAGGTGCCACAGCATTCCCTGGGTGGAGTGTTGCAGCGCCCGCTGCTCTACAGTGGTTTGCGTTGTATGATAACATGTTTGGATGGCTCCCATTCGCAAAAGGAGTCACCACGAGTGACTTTAGTGGTCCCTTTGTGAGGTCTCGCAAGCGCTTCAAGGCGTATACCTGGAAGTACAAGAAGACTATCACACCAATCGCATCATTCGTACTGCTGGTTAACCAGCTTATGGGCTTTGGTACGTTTTACTGCTGCTTTTTCATGCGCCCGCAGGCATTAGTGACATACCCTCCACCATACGTGAAGCAGGATGGCTGCCCTCACTCCTCGCAAACGTGTTTGTATGCATACTGGCGACCCTGTGCAGCCTCATGCTGCTTAGGGCAATGACGCTCATCCCTCACAACGATAACTTCGATCACCGTATCGAGTACAACACCCTGGTCAAGTATTACCTGTCGGATCACAACTTCAAATTCGTGGCGTTCCTGAACCACCTGGGTGACCTGTGCACAGTCGTATGCGGGATCCTCGTCTTTGCCAAGCTAATCGACATGCTGCTCGTACAGGCGTTGGGATGGACCTTGGCATTGCAAGTTTACCCCTTTGTTAGACTAGGTAGGGTTGATATCAGGACGGTTAGTGCTATATATGAATCGCATCTCATGCCGGCGACTGAGCAACGCTCAGTGACGCTAGCCATTACGGTAGGCTATCTCATATGTGCGGTGATATGTATGAGGCTGAGCTACTGTGCTTTGGAGGAGACTATGGGCTTCCACCATTTATCCTTTGTTGCACTCATCGGTTGTATTGCCCAGTTGACGACAATGGGACTTTCCCGATACGTCGGCGGAGCCAAAACGGAGAAACCTCCCACCATTGGAAAGGCGAGATTCGCCACTGTCTTGATGACATTCGTGGACAACTACACGCTGGCGAGTTCAACCCCCTCCTGGGCGAATGAAATGACCAACGACGTCAAAGTAATGCAGACTATTTGGACAAGCACCTTCTTCTCGTGCATCACGTACCACCTCCTCGGATATGTTCTGTGTGTTGCCTTCCCAGATGACAGTGGCAGCATCTTCACAGGCATTCTATTCAGCAAAACAGGACCCCTCACAAATGCCGTCATATGCCTGTTCATTGTGGTGACAATCCTACCCGATATCGTGTTCGGAAGCATTAGTACAAAGTACAATTTACTGAACTTGGGATATTGTGAGGGGAGTGCCGCATACTTTTGGGGCTGCGTATTCCCATTCACATTCACCTGGCTGCTTTCGAACGAGTCCGTGTTTATGGACCCGCTGAGCCATATAGGCCTTACATGCTCCCTTTTCTGTGACTTTTTCATTCCTATCGTAGTTTACAAAGCAGCAAAGGAGAGCTTCTCGGATTTCAGCAAGGAGTCACATCTGGTGGATCAGGACAGCTATGGAAGAGGACAGTCAACGGATGAAGACCAACACACGGGAATGGGTCACAAGTTATTGAAAAAGGGGACGAGCATTCTGTTTGGTAAAATTGGCTCTCTCAGCCGTCTGGTTACGCGAGACTACTTGCACAAGCAGTTCCTGGATGAGGGGGAGGAAAATGACATGGACGATGACGGCGATACCGATGAAGACGTCAATGATGATCATGTCGGTGATTTCGAACAAAAGGGCGCGGTCGCCCCTGAGAAAGTTGTTCCTGAAGTTGACTATCTGTCCTTCAAAATCATAAAGCCTCCCGCACGTCCGAGGCCTGACGATAACCAGTACAGTGTGATAAGCAAGCGGAGAAAGTGCCATCTGGTCATATTCGCCAATAATGAAACTCCAGAAGAGTCGGATCAGGACAAGAGGGACGCGAGAGGCGCAATGGGCAAACCAAAGGAAAACAGAGTCAAGGTATTTCCCATTGTGGTTCCAGACGAGTACCAGGGCTTGATATCCAGAGCGATGATTGTACTCCTAGGGACAATGGCTGTTCTTCCGACAGCTCACCGTATCTTTGCCCTATGGTAAGATGCGGCCACCATGCATAGTAGTTTCTTGATGAGAACTTCCTTTGAAAATGAGTAATGTCTAGTCAAGATGTTGTTACTGTTCACTTTTGTAGTCATTAGTGTGCCCTGAAACCACTTTTTGGTCCAAATGTGTCTTTGTTTCACAGATATCATTACATGCTGTTATGTGATACACATTCCAGGTGTGGTGGTGAGGTCGCTGTAATTGTTCTTCAGTCTACGAAGCTACGCAATTGCTTCTCTATAACCTGTCGTACGAGTTCTACGCTTTGAGTCGGAATGTCTTAGACACGAATTTAGTTGGGGGTATGGTCATACTATCTCAGTGCTTGTGCAACTTTCAGTGTTTTAAATTCTCCGGGATGCTTACACATCTTTTGTATGCGGCTAAAGGGCAATGCATACGCGTCTGCTGCTACTTTAAAGCACACTACCTGATCGGTTATGCCTCCGGCGCCCCTGAGGGCTGAGCGGTGTGTATGATTGCACAGTTTTGTAAAGCGATGTAATCCCAAAAATGTAGTAAAGCATGATACCTGACGCATTGCTGATCAGGAAATCCGCTGTCTAATTGGTGTTTTGCCATTTCTGCGTTTCGGCCAAATGGTAGGACCTCAGGATTTTGATTTAAGGGAATCTGATCCCGTCCCTAATCTTGCCGCCACTGACCACTTTTTCATGAATGGCATTAATGACGGGCTACATGCGCAACGCCATCGCGGAGATGATGGCCACCGGGGTCACAGGCGGTACAGGAGGTCCTCATTCACGGCTGCCGAACGGCAGACGTATGTCAAGTGGTCTAGCCGGCTGGAGCTGCTGAGCGACATGCGAACGGAGCTGATCCGGGAATCGGGTCCAGAGGACGTGCTCAACAGCCTGGACACATGCATCGAGTCCGTATCGAAGCATATGGACTCGGCGTTTTTTCGAGATTCTCGACACGACGCGCGCCGCGCCGCAAGTCGCGTCAACCGTGAGACACGTCAGAGCCCAGATTCGGATAGGCTGCGCCATTACGAACCCAGTGAAGAGTTCAGGGCCCCCGATTTGGAGGCCAGGCAGCGCATCGTCGCCCATGCCTCCCAGATACTAGAGGAAGAGGAGAAACTCCCTGGGCTTTCCTCATATAGTATGGCTAAGATGATGAATGTGGTGGATGAATTGGGTAGGTGGCTGAGTTTAATTTGGTCATTGCTTTTCAGAGCTATTGGAGGAAGAATTGGAGGCCATCCCTGACACTATGGTTATGGAAGCCAACATTCTGGAGTACCACTTTCACAAGCAACTTATTCACAACCTTTTCTCTCGAAAGTGGATGAACCGTATCAAAGCAGTAGACGAAGCTGCCAACCTTCTGGAGAGTAATGCCATCATGGAGTTGAACTGCAACAGTGTACAGCAGGCTGTTACTGGAGTTGGCAAAATATTAACACGTCTTTTCCAGGATCACGCTTTGAAGGTACGTCACAGCTGTGTAAATGTAGGTTGTTTAGGTGATGGTTAAGTCTCTAGAGCTGCTGGATGCCTACTTTGACTTTATGGATCGCAATGGATGTTGTGCCCTTAGCAGTTCCAGGCAGCATACTGCAAGGCACAATGCAGTGAACTGTGGATTGGAATTCATTGAGGCACTTATAGGGAGAATGGGTGACCGTGTCTCCGCTGTGGTCAACTGTGCTGTATGCGCGCTTCTCAAGGTGGCAGAGTCAAACACCATCCCAACGTACGAGGACGTCGCCAACTGCCTCCTCCGATCGCTAGCCACCAAGCATCAAAACACAAGCGTACGCTCCATATGCAATCGGCTGCGCCTGCTCTCTACCGTCCTGCTCAGGTCGCACGGATACAACTCCCACAACTTGACGCGCCTCTCCATTAAACCCGTCCACTTCCACGACAGCATTAGCCCCCTATGCCAACATGTCAACGGCAACGTCCGTACCATGGCTGCAGGAGCCCTGGCCATTGGAGTGAAGACGGTCTTCAAGGACCACCCCTTTAAAATGCAAGACGCTGTGACTGACATGGTCGAAAAGGTAGACTTATCCACTGTATCTCAGTATACTGGAGACGCCAAAGAACGAATCTCCAACCTATTGGCAGAGGCGCAAGCAATTTGGGAGGTAGACATTCTCAGAGTGCGTACTGCGTCTCAGTAGCAACTAATGGGTCTTCTTAAGATAATACGGAAAGGGAAGGCGCTGGAGCGCGAAATACGCATCCTCATTCTGTAAGTGCTGTTTGCGAGTCGAAAAATTTACAGCGGCCTTGACAACGCCGGGAAAACTACCATACTAAAGCACCTCAACGGAGAGGACACATCCCTGGTTGAGCCAACTCTAGGTTTTAATATAAAGACACTGGAACACAATGGGTAATATCTAGTAGTTGCGGTTAAATTTACATTTAGGTTTCGTCTAAACATCTGGGACGTAGGTGGCCAAAAGTCCATCCGATCCTTCTGGCGAAACTACTTCGAGAACACCGACGCCCTTGTCTGGGTGGTTGACTCGGCGGATTCCATGCGAATCGACGTCTCCAAGGAGGAGATTGAACGCATCCTATCGCAAGACGTAAGTGCCGCCGCCTACACACATCACACCCGCAGCAAATGGCGCACTGCACATTGCTCGTGTTTGCCAACAAGCAGGACGTTCAGGGCGCCCTGGATGTAAAAACAATCAAGGAGGTACGTTACAACGCCGTTTTCTATAGTCTGTAGCAGCTGGAGCTGGATAAACTCTCCCAGGATAGGAGCTGGAGGATACACGGCTGCAGCGGCCTGCGCGGCGACGGGCTAATAGACGGAATAGCCTGGCTCGTGGAAGACGTCGCGCGGAGAATGTACACCCTAGAATATGAGAAGCGATAGTCGGGCTAGTTGGTTTCCGATACCGCCTTGGCGTCAGTAGGGGTTAACCTCTCGGCATATTCCAATCGAATCGTTACCTCATCCTGTACAACTCTGTAAACCTGACATTAATCGTACCTTTAAAAAGTCAAACACTGAATCCTGGCAAAGCGCCACGCCGTCGTCGATTTGCTCGATGATAAAGTGCTTGGTCTCGTTTATCTGCCGGATTATCTCCATGGTAGGAGGATCGCTGCGCGAGATGAGTCGCCAACCAAATAAACTACCATTTTACGAGAATCCCCCTCAATGCCGAAACCATAGTGCTATTTTGACTGTTTAGAAAGTTAACCGTGCATGGTGGGACTCGAACCCACAACCTTCGCCTCCGGAGAGCGACGCGCTATCCATTGCGCCACACGCACGCGCTGGAGGAGGCCAATTCCTCGGTACATGTGGCGTTATGCTCCACCCCCTTTGTGGCTGTAGATTTCACCGATTCCGCAATATCACAAACAATGGAGAGTCTAGAGGTGTTGATATTACGAATCAAGCAGGAACCTGCGGCAAACAGGGAAATCTACCTGCAGCAGTGGGAGGAGTTTCTCGCCTCCTTTGCCGTGCTACACCTGACTCCGCATATCTACAACGCCAAGACGTTGCAGCTGCTTAACTTCATCACTCAGGTGAGTATCTGTGTTGCCTATTCAAAAATGGCAGACTCTCCCTTTCTATACGCCGCAGAGGAACGTATTCATAGACGTTGCCAATGTGCCCAAAGGAGATTCCACGAGAAACGTCGAAAATGGAACCTCCGAAGCGTCGCATACTATCAAAAAGGCCCCAACAGGGATGGTAGATTCGCCAGAGCTCGGGAAGGATCTATTTATGATGCTAATTGACTTTATCAAACAAAATCGCAAGAGGGTGAATGGGAAGATGCTACGGCAAATCATCAGCACAACGTTTCTTTTACGCAGTAAACGCCTGGTGGACATATATACGTAGGTTGCCTATTGTCAAGTGATGACTGCCACGCAGTGTTCTACCTCAGTGGCTCTCACTGCTGGATCTGGAGGACAGTAACGTTCGCAAGCGACTCTTCGTATACATTGTCCGTGACCTCACAATAGTCTTTCAAAAAGTGAAGGATGAAAAGGTTAGATTTCACCTTGTTAACCTGATGGTTCATAGGTATATCGCATGATTCAAAAGTTGTTCTTCACTCGCCTGCGTGACAGGTTCCACAATGTGCAGCTTATGTCGTGCTGTATCTGCGTGGAGATGTACAAGAGGGGAATATGGCGCGACAGCTATACCATAAATGAGATAGCGGCATGCACTGCTGCACCAAACCTGAAGCTCGTACTCGCTGCAACCCATTTCCTACTAGGCACTAAGAACCATTTTGACGTCGCCTACGAGGCCTTGGAAAACCCAGAGGAAGAAATCGCAAACCTGGAAATGCTGAGCAAACAAAATGCACATTTGGGAGTACACTCGAAGAAGAGCGAAGGTAGACAGAACCGTATTGCGCGCTCCAAGAAGAAGCTTGAGAAGCAACTGAAGCGCAGCAAACGGAGGATGGAACTGACGGCAGTGCATGAATTCGCAGCAATCGATGAAATTCGTAATCCGCAAAACTTCACAGAGGAACTCTTTGAGAGGGCCCGAAGGAAGGACGTGACCTTTAACCCAAAGCTTACCCTCTTGCATCTGGTCAGTGTCATTATCGCACGTCATAGATTGCTACTGCCGAACTTTTACAGCTACATATTGAAGTACATCAACCACAAACAGAGGTTGGTTACCAAGGTCCTGGCTATTGCCGCCCAAAGCGTCCATTCCGAAATTCCCGGCGATATAGTTGACCCTGTGATAAAGCAAGTTCTTGACCAATTTGTGAGCGAAGATAGGAGTAACGAGGTCATCACTGTGGGCATAAACACGGTAAGTAGCGGTTCCTATTTATCTCTTTCAATGGTAACGTAGATCCGAGAAATCGCATCGAGGTCGCCTTACCTGTTGAAGGGGGAAACCATAAGCCAGATTAACGATTTTAGAAACGTAAAGAGCAAACGTAGGTGTCCATATATGAATATCAGCATCTTACAGCTGTCTCCATGGCTACAAAGTCGTTTATTAATCTTTACCGTGAGGAGGCCCCTGAGCTGTTGCATCCCACGCTGAGGGGACGTGAGGCAGGAACCAAGCTCTGTAATGCCAAAAAGGGAGTGAAACCCACGGCGTCCTCCACGCTAAGCAGTACCCGCATATTGACCCAAGAGGACTTTGCCCACAATAGGCTGTTGGCATTGCAGAAGGTACCTTCAAAGGCACGCACCATTAATGTCTCTGAGGCAAACTTATCAGAAGATGATGAGGACAACGAAGACTATGGTGACGATAGTGAAGTGGATGGAGAAGACGATGGCAGTGAAGATGAAGACGAAGGTGATCTAGACAGGCTGGCAGAAGGTTTCGCTTCTGACGACTCCGAAGAAGAATACGACGCGGAAGTTGAAGATGAAGAAGGAGACAGTGGTGATGACTTGGATACAGACGCTGATGTGGCCATAGCCAACAGTGACGATGAGTCAGAAGAAGATGGCGAGATGGAAAAGTTGATCGTCAATCCAGATGACTTAGCTTTCGGGTCAAAAAAGAAGAGGACTGCGGCCCACAGCAGGCAGGAGGCAGCTATGGCCCGTCAGGAGAGGAAGAGGCAGAGATTGGTTGCAGAGAGCAAGGCGGGACGGAAGCAGAGTACAACTAACAGGGTGAAGGCTCGCAATAAGCCTGTTCTGATGACAATGCACAGCAGACGTGTAAAGGGCAAGCAGAACCAAAATGTCGCTGAAAAATATGCGACATTGAAGCAACACCTCAAGTCCCTGAAAAAGGGCAACACAAAGTACAAGAAGAGGAGACACTGAATGACACATTTTCTATATCATCGTATTTCTATCTACCAATATACGTGGTGCTTAGCTGTTGATGCTGTATGACCAAGCTGGAACTGCTAAAAGTCATGAATACATATGTCTACATGAGTAACATTTATGGGATACGTTATATCCATTAATAGCTGTTTGTCAGGATTCTCCTTATGATTCCTGTGCGTTTGACCGTCAGCTTATCTCCGTCTACTTCTAGTGACACCAGTCCCCTTTTGGCGGCATTCTTGATGGCGTTCTGAATGAGTCAAAAGCGAAAAGTGCCGTAAGACATACCAACTTGTTGACGACCAGTATGCGATACATGAAGTCTGCCGGTATGTCGTCAGTGATCGGCTTTGTGTCCTGGAATCTCATGGAGTCGCGCAAGTTCTTCAAGCCGCTCTTTATGCCATTCAAAATCGATGGCTTCTGCGCGTGCCAGTACACACCGTATCCAGGTACGTATACTCCCGCAAACTGGATCGCATATCAGTCAGGAATAAGCGCACTTACTCGGTATTTACTCCCCCCGTTCGCCGGAGGCGGTGTCTGTAACACACCAAAGGTAGCCGAGGCGGGCCTGAGGCTGCATTCTACTGACACTGCAAACAGCAGGAATGGGATAATAAAAAACATTAGTTTACTTATGTTGTTATGGATTTAGAGTAGTCGCCCAGGTGGTGTTGCTTGGGGGCGTCGACGGCAATGTGGAAGTCTTCGAGGGCAGCGTTCTGTCTAAGCAGGAGATCCTGTTCGTTGCACACGTGCAAAAGGCAGACGAACATGATGTGACTTGTCAGCGCTCCCAGGTCGTTATCGTGTAACTGGTTTACCGTTTGCGTGATGGCGTGTTGGAACATGCATCCGGTCTCCTTGCTTGCAGTTTCCTCCTTGGACGTCTCATCTAGCGCCTTCTCATCCTCAACGGCCTCCTGGAAGTCTGGAGGTGGCAATATAACACCACAGAGAGTCTTTTTAATCTTGAAAATATCCACATACGCAGCAAGGTTAGCAGGCACGATGCCTCCCGGGCCCTTTGTTGGCTCCAAGCCCAGGTCAGGCTCTCCTACGCCTACCTGGTTCGTGGTCAGGGACCATGACGGCTCCTGTGCATCCATCTCGTACATCTTGTCAATGGACTCTTCAATTGGTTCTGGGTCCATATTGGCCAGAGAGGTGGCAATGTCGTCGATGTAGTCCATGCCTACCTCCATGCCGTCCATATCCTCTCCGCCTCCTCCGTGGCCTACACCGCCCATGATTCCGCTTGTTTCCTCAATACGTATATCAACAACCTCATCATCCTTCCATGAGAAGTTTTCGTGGATGCGCATAAACACATAGGAAGCCTCCATGTCCTTGGCGTAATATATTTGGAGAATTGGAATCTCCTTGTTGTCCTCGATGTTCTTGATTCTCCAGTCACATTCACTTGAAATGCGCATGGTCCTATTGCTCAATGTGCCCAAGTGGGTCAAGAAGACGTCGTTGAACTTGAATATGTGAGTTGTTCCATCAATGGCAGAGAATATGCTGCGCGCCTTCTTTTGCGGTGGCTTGGACACCTGGCCACTAGTAATACATTTAATGCTTTCTATTTCGGCGTCTGTTGAATTGGAGTTCATGTAGCCCACCAGATCTCTGTACATTGCTGACTTCTGCTTAGACTGCCTCTCCCTTCTGACAACGGCTCCTCCCTCCTCACCAGCGCCGTCGTGCATGACTGCCTGGCCTGTCATGTCCTTCAAATTCGTGGTATAATAGGAGAACTCTGAGCCTCTCACCAGATCCAATGACGCCAAACGCTTGATGAAAGTGGCAGACACTGCCTTCCTCTGGGGTACGGGCGCATGGGCCGGGCCGTCGCCCATGTCCATGCCGCCAGCATCTGGCCCTCCGAGTGCAGAGTCATCTTGTGGATACATAGGCTCCATACCATCATAATTCAAAGACGATAGATCCAAGTCATTGAGGGATAGATCTCCATCAGGCATAGGGGCAATGCCACCATCCGCTATGTCGTCAAGGGCCAGGTCACTAACCATTCCAATTGCTTCGGATTCTCCATCAGGCTCTATATCTGCAGCCGCTGTTGTTTCTGTTTCTGTGGTCTCAGGAACATCCTCTTTTGGCTCCTTCCTTGAACTCTTGAGGCCAAGTAAACGTTGAAGCTCCTGTTTGAAGTAGGCTATCTCAGGAATGATTTCCAATTTGGTGAAATCTGGGCAAGTCTTTTTTACATGATCCTTTAGCGCGGCACATGACACATGTAGCTCGCAGCTGTTGCCTTTGCTCGGCTCATCTGGCGTGAAAACGAGGTTGTCACCATCAAGGTTAAGAGCCAGGTCGTTGGATACCTGCAGGTTGGTCAACAGCAGTCCCTGTGCACCACTCTGATCGAACATAGACGATATCTTGAGGAAGTAAGGGTCCAGAACGACATTGTCTACGGGTATTTCCGTTAGTGTTACGTCACTCTCGCTTGCCAGTGTGTTGGTGCCAAAGTTAAACTCCATTTTACCCTTGGTTCTGGTCCTCGCCTTTGTGGTTGTGCTGGCAGGACCGGCGCTGTCTTGTGTATTGGCGTTGTTCATGTTCATTAGAACGTTGAAGGTGAGGTCATACACCGCCTCTATACGGTACCCATAAATCTTGCTGGCGCTTTCGACGACCTTTGAGGCACGAGTGAAATTCAATCTTTTGTTCTTGGCTGCGTCAGTGCCGTCGTCAAGGGCGTCGTCCACGGCGTCTTCTTCGTCATCTGACCCTCCGTCTAAATTAACCAGGGTCATTCATGTGATCAATGATGCCTACGTCAAAGGCGTTCTGGCTACCGATTTTGTTTGTAGATAGGGCACTCATACAGTCCGTGAAAAGCGACAAAAGCTCCTGAGAGTTGTCTGACGGGCCGCTGGACACTTTGTTCATGGTCTTTTTCGGCGGGTGACCTGGCTGGTCATTCGGCGCTAAGGCGTCAGCGTCTTCTGACGGCCTAATGCGCTTCTTAGCGCTCAACTTGTGTGTAGTTTCACCCATAACACAAATATATTTTATGTGTGTAAGAATAAAAAACTAGTCAGGTTACCACGCCGCCTGTGACCCCCTAGGAAGAAGTGAATACTGTCAATCACAATATATATCTCTTAGAAGACAAAATTAACAGCTGTTTGCTGTTATACCTATTGTACATATGTATAAATCATAAACGGGTGTAATTGTGTTTGTCTATAACCGGGGAGACCGCCTCAACATCTACCGGGAGAGACCCATGATTCTCTAGATGCTTTGGTAATGCTAAGTCCCATGAAGCTCTCCGCATCTGTTGGATGCACTCCAATGGTGGAGTCCAGATCCTGCTTCTTCGCGCCGAGGCGCAATGCAACTGATAGACCCTGAACAATCCCCGCGGCATTTGGGCCAACAAAGTGGATTCCCACTATTGTTCCATCCCTACGACAAATCACCTTTGTTAGACAGGTGGGAGGCATATAAATGTCATCCTCGTCTGCCCTCGCAACTTCTGCTTTGTTGCGGTGGACGGCTGATAACTCCAGTGTTGTAAACTCGGAAAGGTATACTTCAATGTCATCATAGCGTTTCTGATGTTTATTTTGTCAACCACTCACAAACATACCTTTGCTGCTTCCTCACTTAGACCACATGTTCCGTATTCGAAGGGAGTGTAAATACACAATGGAACGTATTCCAGTTCCAGCTGTGGGGTTTTATGGATCAATAGAATGTAATTTACCTTCTTTGTCGATTTACCGTATAGCCTTCTTGCTAACAGCTCTCCATCCTTTATCGCGATTGGTGTTGCTGTTGGAATGCCTTCCACAATATCACCAACTGCGTATATACCATCCACGGATGTCTTTCCGTCAACTGCTTTAATATTCCCATACTTGTTTAATTCCACACCAATATCACGAAGCTCTGAACGTGCATGTTAAATGTTATATCATCTTACTAACCCTGGTATGTGCTCTCTGGCATCCGGCCAGTCGCATAGATGACTGTGCCGAATGTATCAATGTGATCATTTGTAAATGTCACCTATAGCCATTAGATTAAAAGTTAATATATTCTCACCTCCAGTCGCCCGTCATCCAATTTTTTTATCTCCCTGGGGATTATCTTATATATGAACTTGGTCCCCGTTGCCTCCATGAGTTCTCCCACCTTCTCGGCACACTGACGATCGAACATGCGTAACAAGGATGAACGCACTGAAACCGTTACATCGTATCCGAGTCCAGTAAGTAATCCAGCACACTCCATACCAACTAATGATGCTCCAACTACAAGAGTTTTTCCAGGTGACTTCTTCAGTTGGAACAAATCATCAGACGTGATAGCGTATTCCTTTGCACCCTTGACGTCATTGGGAATTATTGGCCTCTGACCAACAGCTATTATCACGTCTGTTGCACTTATTTGCTGTGTTCCATTCTCATCTACGAACTCTATTGTGTTCTTGTCGATCAGCTTGGCATATGCCTTTATATATGTGACATTGTTTGCCGTAAGGCTGGAACGACAGGAAGCGTTGAGCTCCTTTATGTAATTTTGCACAGTCTGCAAAGCGTCACACGATACACAAACTTATTACCTCGACCAGCTTATCCCAGTTATGAGATACGGGAGTAAGGTCCCAGCCAAGTTCAACACTGTCATGGTGAGAATGTCCAAGCAAGGAAGCATAGTGCATGATTTTTTTCGGCGTACAACCAACATTAACACATGTCCCTCCGAGTTCCCATGTGCTACCTTGGGTAGAAGGCTTAGTGAAGTCGAAGAGAACCGTCCTTTTCCCAAACCTAGCAGCCTCCCTAGAGGCAGCTAAACCACCGGGGCCGCCGCCAATAACTGCTACATCGTACTTATCTATATCCATATAGAATTCTCATAGTGTATTATTCATTTTATAGAATAAGGAATATGTTTTACTATATTCTTTTCCTTCGAACTACCATGAATAATGGGGCACTGTAACATCTACTTTTTCTTATAATAGCGAACATTTATGGCAGTAGATGCTACCTTATTTCCTACTTAAATGGCATTTTCATGTTTAGAATAGTTATGTTGGATTTAGTCACGGGTTTCCATCTCAGACAATGCTGCACTTTAGACAAGCTAAACCATATCACCAAGATACTGATGCAATCAATCGTGGTGATGAGCACATGCTACTACTCTCATTACCATTGGTAGTGAGATCGATAAATTATTCATACCCTGATGTTGGATTTAAGGCTCCACTGGGTATTGTCAACAGCTACAATGGCTTCGGAATACTGCCTGAAGTCAGGAATAGTCAATCCTCAAAACAATCCTTACATTAGTACTCTTCAGTAACTACAATGAATTATACGTAGACATTATATACTGGTTCAAGGTGGTTGTCTTTAACCGCACCGGCCACCTCCACAACCCCCAGCAGCTACCCACGATTCTCCAGATGCTTTGGTAACTCTAAGGCCCATGAAGCTCTCCGCATCGGTCGGATGCACTCCAATGGTGTCGTCTAGATCCTGCTTCTTCGCGCCGAGGCGTACTGCAACCGCCAATCCCTGGATAATCTCACCGGCATTTGGGCCAACAAAGTGGATTCCCACTATTGTTCCATCCCTACGACAAATCACCTTTGTTAGACAGGTGGGAGGCATATAAATGTCATCCTCGTCTGCCCTCGCAACTTCTGCTTTGTTGCGGTGGACGGCTGATAACTCCAGTGTTGTAAACTCGGAAAGGTATACTTCAATGTCATCATAGCGTTTCTGACGCATCTGTCCAATAATTACTAAAAAACATACCAAATGCTTCTTCTTCACTTAGGCCACATGTTCCGTATTCGAAGGGAGTGTAAATACACAATGGAACGTATTCCAGTTCCAGCTGTATGGTATTATGGATTAATAGAATGTAATTTACCTTCTTTGTCGATTTACCGTATAGCCTTCTTGCTAACAGCTCTCCATCCTTTATCGCAACCGGGGCTAGTGCTGGGATACCTTCCACAATATCACCAACTGCGTATATACCATCCACGGATGTCTTTCCGTCAACTGCTTTAATATTCCCATACTTGTTTGATTCCACACCAATATCACGAAGCTCTGAACGTGCATGTTAAATGTTATATCACCTTACTAACCCTGGTATGTGCTCTCTGGCATCCGGCCAGTCGCATAGATGACTGTGTCGAAAGTATCAATGTGATCATTTGTAAATGTCACCTACAGCCATTAGATTATAAGTTAATATACTCTCACCTCCAGTCGCCCGTCAGCCAATTTTTTCACTTCCTGCGGCAGTGCCTTATATATGAACTTGGTCCCCGTTGCCTCCATGAGTTCTCCCACCTTCTCGGCACACTGACGATCGAACCCGCGTAGTAGTACTGAACGCACTGAAACCGTTACGTCATACCCTAGTCCAGTAAGTAATCCAGCACACTCAAGTGCGACAAAAGATCCTCCAACAAGTAGTGTTTTTCCAGGTGACTTTTTCAGCTGGAACAAATCATCAGACGTGATAGCGTAGTCCTTTGCGCCCTTGACGTCATCAGGCACCGTTGGCCGTTCACCAACTGCTATAATCACGTCTGTCGCCCTTATTTGCTGCGTTCCCTTTTTGTCTGTGTACTCTATGGTATTCTTGTCAATCAGCTTGGCATACGCATTGATATACGTAACATTGTTCATCATGAGACCTGAGCGATAGGAGAAGTTGAGCATTTTGATGTAATTTTGTACGGTCTGTAGAGTGTCATACGATGGTTGTTGTAATTACCTCAACAAGCTTGTTCCAGTTGTGCGTTGCAGGCGATGGCGCCCAACCCAGCTCAACGCTATCATGCTGAGAATGCCCGAGTAGTGAAGCATAGTGCATGATCTTCTTGGGTATGCAGCCTACATTAACGCAGGTGCCTCCCAACCCCCAAGTGCTACCTCTGGGCGAAGGTTTCACATAGTCAAACACAACTGTCTTCCTTCCTAACCTTGCGGCCTCCTTTGAGGCGGCTAGTCCTCCCGGACCGCCTCCAATTACAGCTACATCGTAAGTGTTTGCCTCCATTTCTGAGTGTGATGAACTATAGTTTCTTTTATACAACCATGAAAGGTTTTGTTGCCTATCTCTGCGCGAAATCTCAGAGTGGGAAAAGGGGGTGGTATAGGCTATGCTTCTACTAGAAATAACAAACGAAAATGACAGTAAAATGCGCGGAGTTGCCGACGCCAGTATGCCAGTCATGGACGATATCTTCATCATACTGGCGGGAGCAAAGGTGAGCTGTAGGGACCCGGGTATGGTGGTAATGGTGGATCCATTGAGCCTCTACCTATCCATTTCCTATTTTATTTGTTGATAAATGCTGTCTATACGGTTAATCTGACGTCTGTGTATATATGTATACGATTCAATGTATAAATGTAAGAAATAGACAAATGCACCTGTGCCATCACCATTGTGGGCTGTATTTGCAATTCAGGCCATGTGCCATGTTTCCCGTAATAAGACTATATTGTGCGGAGCGCCGAAGACTTGAAATACCGCTTATTTACCAGGAATCCTTTGTGGATGCCTGCACACTATTGCACATAGGCTACACATAAGTCTAAACGTGAAGATGGCCACGCCGCCTCTTCAAATAATGAAGATACACTCTAAGATGCTGCGATAATACCCAAATTAGCAGCTGAGGTGGTTGTACTGCCCTTTGCACATCGTATGCAATGTCTTGTAGATACATGTCTAGGGAAACACAGACATAATGAACATTGGTGCGATGGGTCTCCTAAACGATAATGATTACGTGAAGGAAAAGTCGCACATCTACCCCTCCTGCGAGGACGAAGTCTCCCCTCTTGCGGCGTCGGAGTTTGAAATGCCTGCGGAGAATGATTTCTCTCTCTACTTTGCATCAGACAAGAACATGAACCCCAAAGAAAGTACATATGTCATAGCCAGGGATCTCTTTGCCAGGTGCCTGGCTTTTATGTACTTTCTCTCATTTTTGGGGCACTTTAATCAAGACGTCAGTCTAGTAGGGCAGGAAGGGGTATGGCCGGCGGATGTCCATCTTTCCGAAATTGTGCAAAAATTCGCCGAGGGAAACCTGGATAACACCGGAAATGCGCCGGGAGTCTTTGTATTGTTGCCCATTGCCGATCTCTGCATCCGCTTTCTAGCTGCAGGTGGTATGGTTATGAGTGCCATGATAGTCTTCACCGGAATAATTGGCTGCGGATCTTGCATAACCCTATGGATCATACAGTACTCGTTGGTGTCTCTCATGGCAAACCTCCCGAAGCATAATGCAGATCTGTTGTTGCTCGAGGCGGGGTTTGTTGCCATCTTCTTGTTCTCTCCCTTCCTCATTTTCGAGAAGCAAGGTAAGGAGTGGAATGTGCCGCTCATCACCAGGTGGGCCTTTCGTTTTTCTTGTTTATCGTGTGATGTTTTGTGCGGGGGTCTCTAAAATCAGGGGTAGTGCCCACTGGTTCGACAACACTGCCTTCAAGTATCTGTTGCAATCGGTGTCCCTACCCAACCCCTTTACCATACATCTCTACAACTTCTTTGATAAGTACCCCGTATTCAATGGGATCGCCACGAACGGCTTGATATTCATTGAGTGCGTTGCTTCTGTGTTTTTGCTTGTTCCAATTCGAAGTTGCTCAATCATTGGGGGGCTAATAGCCGTCTTTTACGCCCTGTGCTTCAACTTCATTGGAAACTTTGGCTACTTCTACATGTTACTGGGCTCCTGTGCGCTGTTTTGTTTTGATGATGCATGTCTCAAATTTGTCAAGTACAGCCCGTTTGCCAGTTTCAGGGTGTCCAATCTAGGAGGCTACGATGCGTCCGGCGACGATGCTTCTGAACATATCGCTGATGTGGAAGAGGATGGAGGAGATGTAGATGATTACAAGGGTCATGAAGGAGGAATTGGCTCCAAATTCCTCCGTGCATTGAGGTATGAGTCTAAAAAGAGCTGCCTAAGGGAGGCCTTGTTCTCCAAAACCGCCTTTGGCCTGGAGGATGATGACGAACGTCACCAAAAAATACAGGATGTAATACAGCACGTCATTATATGCTGTATCGCAATCTTGGGCATTGACATGATATTTGGGCGCTCAAACCTAGCCCTCAAGGCATGCGTGATTTTCTTTTTAGCAGTCTTGATGCAAGTACAATGTGACGTGATTGGCACTGATCGGTCATATTACTTAGTATCTGGAACTCTATTTGCCCTTCATGTGTGGTTGATCGCAGAAATGATGACAAACGGAATCAGAATATGGAGCATGTGGCTATGGCTGGCCATCACGGAACTACAGGTAGGA
This sequence comes from Babesia gibsoni, assembly GCA_035575875.1. Lineage (NCBI taxonomy): Eukaryota > Apicomplexa > Aconoidasida > Piroplasmida > Babesiidae > Babesia > Babesia gibsoni. Next base: position 927,658 of record CP141527.1, read on the forward strand.
CTATGCCGCAGCTTGGCAAAGCTAAACCATATCACCAAGATACTGATGCAATCAATCGTGGTGATGAGCACATGCTACTACTCATTACCATTGGTGGTGAGATCGATAAATCATTCACACCCTGATGTTGGATTTAAGGCTCCACTGGGTATTGTCAACAGCTACAATGGCTTCGGAATACTGCCTGAAGTGAGGCATGAACTACTTATTCAAGGTACTCAGGACACTGCAATAAGCACAAATACAAATTGGAAAACGTATGAGCTACATGGGATTCCAGGAGATGTGAATGCAAAACCACTGTTCTTGCCCGGATACAACTACGAGCTGGATAACCTAATCCGTGACGTTATAGACCGGGACCTCGCCAAGCATCCCAAGGCTGTGCCTGTGTTTATGCTTGACTTTTTGAGGGCCCTCCTTCACAACAAGAAGACTGTGACCAACCTCCTCGCAACCAACCCCTTCGTGGAGGCACCCCCCAAGTACGTTAGGGTTGTCCAGTACGCCTACAGGTACGCTGGCCCTAATGAAAACTGTTGGTACACGAGGAAGGAGATAGCGCAGGTTATACCTCCGCTAACGCTCCAAAAGGGGCCTGAAAGGAGGCCTGCAGAGAAGCCCAAAGAAGTGCCTCAGGAAAATGAAAAGGCTCCCGAGCATCCCGTGCCCACGGCACCAAAGACCCCGAGCAAGGTGGTTCACGTGTTCCACGAGATGCCCGCCGCACGCAACATCCACGGAGTTCCTCTGGAGATGGCGGGCAACCTGGTCAATGAGCAGCCCGTTACGGACTCCCTGATGCTTACGCGTGTTTAGGATTGAATGTATAGTAACAGTTGTACTAATTAATTGCTGTATAAAAGGCCGTTTATGTAGCTTATATACGCATTCATGGGAGCAAGCGTGGTGTATCTATCGTATGTAGCCCTTTTGATTCAGTGTATGGGTTATTCCCCTGATCGTGTTCCACCCTGGAAAGGCCGCCGTGCTCATTCACAGGGATATGATTCCTCGTGATATTTGAGAACAAAGTTGATCTACTCTGCCTGTATATTATGCGCTAGCTGAAATTGTCTATGATTTCATCCAAAGAAAGAATTGTTGTGATCTGAGTGGGTACACCGTCGATGCTATACACATCTGGCGCCTTCCTATATCAGATCCTGTACATGTTCTTCAAAATGGCGATCATATAAATGTAGTATCATCTTTAAACGAAATGTCTCTCAAGCGGTGTGCCAAAGAGCGTAAGTTGTTTTTTCCTCGTCGATAGTTGGATTCAGGGCTGTTGTGGGCTATACGCCAGGTGGTTTTGCCGTTCGGAAGAGTTGTTATGTTAGTGGACGCCTATACTCTGCGTGTTCTCTCAGCGTGTTGCACTGTAAGTGAACTCCTGGACGAGGGAGTTGATCTAGTGGAGCTTTTAACCAAAAAGAGGGAGCCACTTAGGGGCAAAACTGCACTTTATTTCATCAGCGATGTGACTGCCTCACTGGATATCTTCCTGGCCGACTTCGAGGCCGGCAAGGAGAAGTACAAGCAGGCATTTCTCATGTTTAACTGTCACCTTTTCGATGACAGCGGGCTTAGAAAAATCGCAGAAAATGTCGACATAGATCGCATACTCGGGTGCACGGAACTCCACCTAAACTTCATAGCATATGAGGAGCGAGTGTTTCATGGTAATCTAGGCTTTTCACTCTTGAAATTGCAAAAGTACAACGATGATGAGTTTTTGCATATGGTAGCATCCCGCTTGGCTTCCGTATGCTCCACATTAAAAGCTATACCTAGGATTAGATACCAAAAGAGTGACAACGGGTTTACCGAAAGGCTGGCACGAGCATCGCAGAAACTTATTTCCGACACTTCACCTGAGGGTGCTCGTGCGACGGACGATCTGCTCCTCATCGTTGATAGGTCAATCGACGCTATACCCCTTTTTATTCATGAATACACCTATCAAGCGTTTATCTACGATGTTTTGCGCATACCGTGCTGCAGTGACACGGCAGATAACAAGGCTGATGACATATGGGAGTACGAGTACTTGGCCAGTTCCGGCAAGCGTGAGAGGAGGAAGGCTATATTATCAGTGGAAAGTGACACTCTGTGGCAGAGATTCCGTCACATGCATATACAAAAGGTCAACGAGACCGTGTCGGAAGAGGTTGAAAGGATCACGGCAAAGGTGCCTGGATACACCTCCAACCACACGAATAAGGGTGAGGAGTTGCTAAATGCGGTACGGTCACTACCAAAAACCCAGTACATGATCGAAAAGTATTGGGTGCACATGTCTTTAACGGAAAAATCCTTCGAGCTTTTGGAAGAAAAGAACATCTTGAATGTGGGCAGCGTTGAGCAATCACTTGCCACCAACATAGACCCCAAAGGAAACAGACAGTCACATACAAAAATGGTGCATAATCTAATTACACTCCTTTCTGACAGCACTGTAAATGAAGAAACAAAGATGAGACTCATAATGTTGTACATATCCGCGTACCGCAACATTTCAGAAGAAACCCTTGAGGAATTTTACAAAGCTTCTGGACTAAGCAGTGAGAGCATCTGTTCCATTCAACAACTTATAGAAATAGGAATCTTTCCCGTACCATTTGAACCGAATAATTCACACAAGGGCTCAGTAAAAGTTTTACACAAGCATGCTGAAAAAGGAGATGCATACCATTATTATAAAAAACACTGCGATAACGGAGAATACGAACTATCGAGATACATGCCTGAAATTAGGCATATAATATCCAGAGCCGTTTCGGGGACGTTGGAGGATGAGAAATACGCGTTCGTTAAAAAGCCACCATCAACGCCAGATGGTGTCGTAGCTCACACTGGCCGTACTATAGTATATGTCATCGGCGGCGTATCCTTTTCAGAAATGAGGATAGTATACGAAATGACCGATAAATTGAAGGCCGAAGTATTCCTCGGTGGGGACTCCATTATCGTCCCCAGCCAAATGTTGGACAAGCAGGCGCAAAACTGGTCAAGTAAAAGTGTCCGCTGGGGTGAGTAGGGTGGATTAATAGTATACATACATACCACTTCACTTTGTTAACATCTTAATATGATGATCTTAATAGATTTGTCTCGTGTTTTAGTGCAGTCTCTGTGTTCTTACTCATGTAGTCTCATTTACCCTCATAAGCGCATGTATCAAGAAGCTATTTATATACGTATTAAAAGAAACTTGCATGTTCAATAGTAATTTTCATTAGCTAGGCGCATTGTCCATTTTTAACAATTTGCACGTATAAGAGTTAAGTGCAAACTTCTAAAGCGTGAGGAGCACGGACATCGTTCCCACTAGTAACCCATATGTTTCAAGCACTCCACCTGACTTTTTTAAATTTGAGCCTGCACCTTTCGCATCCATCGAGGGTGACTGCACTACAGGAGGCAGTGCCTTTGCTGCCTCTGTGTAGAAGTCACTTACGTAGAATTTCTTCAAGTGTGATACTGCTGTGAATATTGCATTATCAATTGTTGCCGGTGGTGCGTTTGATCCATGGAGTGTTCTCAAATGAGTGTCAAGAGCTAACAGTTGTTCTAATCCCTTATCCACTTGTTCACCCATTAGCTTCACAACGTCAAGTACATTTATTGTGAGGTGGTCCGGGGTTTGACTCATCACCTGAGTTTTCAAATGTTCAAAGGTTTCCATAATTAAGTTGAATGCTTCAGAAACGCCGTCAAAGCTTTGCATATTGCTTGCTTTCCCAATAGCTCGGAATTCAAACGCGTGCAGAGTTATATAACTTTTGATGGTGGACATTATCTGCTCCTTCACATTAGCATCTAACTTCATTGCAGTCAATACCAGGGGTTTCATTTCTTCTGCATTCATCTTCTCAGTGTTGCGTTTCACCAAGTCATTGAATGCTGCAGAATATGCTTCAATTGCACTCACTACACCTGCGGCCGTGGTGGATAAGGAAGTTGCCACCTGCCCAGTTGCATTATCTGCCTTTAATACCTCCACCATGTTCACCTTGTGGGCATCAGTGGCTGCCTTCAACGTGTTTGTTGCGTTTGTCAAAAACTCAGTCTTTTCTGCATCTGGTGTTTTTGGTATAAGGCTAGAAATGACCATCCCATTGTTCGCTTTAACATGAGATAAAGTATTGATTAGGATGTCGCCTGTGGTTGCTAGCATTTTATTCCAGTAATCTGCCGGTTTTGTGTACGCAGGTTCGTTGAACTCGCTTATTTCCTTCTCATTTCCACATATTAAGGCATCGACTACGTCTATGCGGGGTGACAATGTGCCGAATTCAGTTGCGGTGCTGTACCTAGTTTTTATTCCTCTGATGTACATTAAAACATCCATAACTACTCTATTGTAGCTATATATTGTAGACATCCATTTAGAATGTACATATAAGGCGTATGACATGTTGAAAGACCCTTCAACGAGAGATTCACGTATGGCAATCAATTCTGTAGACAGTGAGCTTGCGGTATTCACCAAGGCTGTGTGAGAGTTTTCCGTCTCTGTAAAAAGCTTCGTGTCCTCGTAAAACTTTGATATGTGTTCAATTTGTTTAATCCAACGCTGCAACTCACTATGCAGTAACAACCTAGTGCTCTCCATTCTATGTCTCTTGTCATATGCACTTGTGAGAAGGTACACGTTTTTGAAGAACTTATCTAATTCTCCATTCCTCTTCTTAACTGCATCATGAAAGACTTTCAAGGCCGAATCCAGTGTCTCATCTGCTCGTGCTACTGTCACATCAGTCAAGTATGCTTGCACTGCTTGCTTAAAGGTATCTAGATGCGTATTGCTTGCTCCCTGAGAATACATGGTGAAGGCTCCGTTCATAGCCCATGCGTACTTGTCGCCAATAGTTTGTGATATACCGCTTATGAGTTCTGCTTTCTGTGTAACATGTACCCATTTTAGTTCCGCTCCAAACCTTTCAAGTGTACCAATGAACTCCCTCAATTTCATATCATCAATTACCTCTTGAACACATCTCACGTAGCCTATAAAGGCTATAGCTACATACCACAACATATGCATTTTGGATTTTATCATGAAGTATAAATAGTAATGATTCATCATGCATTACGAACCCATTACGGCTAACGTACACTGTTGAAGCAATTTGACTCGTTCATCATTGAAACATATGTTCCTGATAGAGGAATCAACAGGCCACCTGCATTTGAACCATCGGTGTCCATCAACCCGCATGAGCAATGCATCTCTGGAAATACTTTGTGATTCATTGATCTATAAGTTACAAACCATCAAGAAAATGATCTATCACTACATATCAATTCTTAAAGATGCAAGACAAGCTTTGTAGTCTGTTAGTATAGGTATTCCAACGGGTAAAGTGCTTAAAACAGTATATGGGTTAACATGTCACCTTTATTGTGTTTCAGTATACCTATACATGTACATCTAACATTCTGCGGAGTCTTTGAATAAAGTAATGCTAAGCAATGATTCATATTTAAGTCAAGGTGCCGTAGAGTTTATGCTAGTGCTTTAAAATGGGGGCTATACAGCAATCTCCCATCCAAACTGTTATTCAAGAGCATTCCAATTTATTATACAATGCATTGCATCTTCAATGTGATTGCTATGCTGCCTATCATTCCAACTCCAGGCACTGGTTTCTTGAGTTTCCATTCCTACAGTTCACTTGCCATGCCATTCTCCCTAGTTTTTTGCCACTATCCACTGTCATGGAGACCGGAGGCTATTCATAACTATAATTGCTACATAAAAAGCGAAACATGCTCTTCGTTACTGTCATTTCAAACACTTAAAAAACAGTTTCTGTTAAAAGTGAATGTGATATCATGTAGAGGTAGCATGCGGAGCTGCATTCTTACATATTCTACATAAGCAGCACTGCAGTCATAATCAATGCAAATCCATATAGTGTAGCAGTTGGTCCTGATGCATTCAACATCTTAACCTCTTCTTCCTCATTTTTTTTCGTATCCTTCTTTAGAGTATCTTTAGAATTTCCATTCCCCGGTGCATTCATGACACCGTGGGGTCTCGTGGATGCTGCTAAAGGAAGCCGGCCTGCATTATACCCCCCTGCCAATTGGTTCCCGTTCAAAGGTGGTTGTTGTGCAACTGCATTCGGTACCTGCATCAAAGGAACGATGTTTTCAGATGCCTTCACGTAGAAGCCACTTATGTAGAAATTCTTCAAGTGTGAAACTGCCGAGAATAGTGGGTTCTCAGTTGTTGCTTCTGCTAACTGTCCTCCATAAAGTTCTTTGAGTTTGCCATTAAACAGTGTAAGTTGTTCCAATCCCATGTCCACTTGTTCTCCCATTAGCTTAATTATATCCGCCAGGGTGATTTTTAGATCATTCACCGTTTGACCCATCAAGAGATTTTTCAGATAATCGAATCTTTTCATTATTTTGTCAAATTCTCTTGAAATGTTATAGATAGCTCGAAGTGCGGAAGCGACGCCACCAAATATGAAATCCGTAGTACGCGTATTCATGTACCTCTTAATTGTGATCATTATTTGCTCCTTCACCCTGGCATCAAGCGACATTGCATTCCCTACCAAGGGTTTCAGCTGATCCACACTCATATTGTCAGTGTTATTTCTCATTAGTTCATGGAAGCCTTTTGAATAATCTTCAATCCTATCAGATAAAGCTGTTGCTGTTGCTCCTAAAGCAGATAACATTTCCTGAGTGATAACATCAGCCTGTAGTACTTCCAGCATATTGACTTTGTGTCTATCGATTGACACATCTAAATTATCTGCAGGTTTCATCAGCAATGCATCCTTTTCTGCATCCGGTGCCTGCGGTATAAGTTCTACGATAGCCGTATGGATAATATCTTTAATCTCCCGAATAGTACTGAATAGTACATCAGACGTCGTTGCCTGCATTATTCCCCACGTCTTCAGAGGATTCCATATACTGTATAAGTGAGATTTGTTGATAGTTCCCTCATGGGTTGCGATGAGTCTTTCAATGTTCTCTATGCGGGGAAGTAAGTCAATGTAATCAGGTACATTACTGTAACGATCTTTGATATCATGTATCCAATTCAACAGGTCTGAGATGGCCTCACTGAATATGTCCTTTATGGCCATCCATCGTGCATATGTATATCTTGCAGAGAAGCCAGCAAAGGATCCATATATAATAACGCCACTTGTATTGTGAAGAGATCTGATCTGGTTATTAATCTGGATTATTCGTTGTTCACCGAAACCTTCAATCTCTGTGTAATCATCCGTATTGCTATAGAACCGCGATATCAATCCAAGTTGTGCCGTGTAGCGACCCACTTCATTATTCAAGAAAATCGTGACATCATTCATCCTCCCTTCCTCGTCGTAGACGTTTCCCAAGAGATATACATTCTTAAGTAATTTCTCTAACATCATGTTCCTTTCGTTTAACTGTGCATTAAATGTAGTCACTGCATTGGACATTTTTTGGTCAGCCTGAGCCGCCCTTACGTTTCTTAAGTACGCTTCTACTGCAGCCGTAAATTCATCCACCGGGTTATTTGTGTTTACAGCTATCTTGTATTCCTCAAATACTCTATCCATTGACCATGAATTACGATCTCCCAGGTTTTGTGATAAGTAAGAAGTGAGCAGAATTCTATTTGATATGCCCTCAAATTTGAACATATGCCCAAAGGCTTCAAGTTTGCCGATGAACTCTCTGAGGCTGTCATTGCTGATGGGCTCTTGAGAACATCTCACGTAGCCTATAAAGGCTATAGCTACATACCACAACATATGCATTTTGTATTATACCATGAAGTATAAATAGTAATGATTCATCATGCATTACGAACCCATTATGGCTAACGCACACTGTTGAAGCAATTTGACTCGTTCATCTTTGACACATATGTTTCTGATAGAGGATTCAACAGGCCACCTGCATTTGAACCATCGGCGTCCAGCAACCCGCATGAGCAGTGCATCACCGGAAATACTTTGTGATTCATTGATCTATAAGTTACAAACCATCAAGAAAATGATCTATCACTACATATCAATTCTTAAAGATGCAAGACAAGCTTTGTAGTCTGTTAGTATAGGTATTCCAACGGGTAAAGTGCTTAAAACAGTATATGGGTTAACATGTCACCTTTATTGTGTTTCAGTATACCTATACATGTACATCTAACATTCTGCGGAGTCTTTGAATAAAGTAATGCTAAGCAATGATTCATATTTAAGTCAAGGTGCCGTAGAGTTTATGCTAGTGCTTTAAAATGGGGGCTATACAGCAATCTCCCATCCAAACTGTTATTCAAGAGCATTCCAATTTATTATACAATGCATTGCATCTTCAATGTGATTGCTATGCTGCCTATCATTCCAACTCCAGGCACTGGTTTCTTGAGTTTCCATTCCTACAGTTCACTTGCCATGCCATTCTCCCTAGTTTTTTGCCACTATCCACTGTCATGGAGACCGGAGGCTATTCATAACTATAATTGCTACATAAAAAGCGAAACATGCTCTTCGTTACTGTCATTTCAAACACTTAAAAAACAGTTTCTGTTAAAAGTGAATGTGATATCATGTAGAGGTAGCATGCGGAGCTGCATTCTTACATATTCTACATAAGCAGCACTGCAGTCATAATCAATGCAAATCCATATAGTGTAGCAGTTGGTCCTGATGCATTCAACATCTTAACCTCTTCTTCCTCATTTTTTTTCGTATCCTTCTTTAGAGTATCTTTAGAATTTCCATTCCCCGGTGCATTCATGACACCGTGGGGTCTCGTGGATGCTGCTAAAGGAAGCCGGCCTGCATTATACCCCCCTGCCAATTGGTTCCCGTTCAAAGGTGGTTGTTGTGCAACTGCATTCGGTACCTGCATCAAAGGAACGATGTTTTCAGATGCCTTCACGTAGAAGCCACTTATGTAGAAATTCTTCAAGTGTGAAACTGCCGAGAATAGTGGGTTCTCAGTTGTTGCTTCTGCTAACTGTCCTCCATAAAGTTCTTTGAGTTTGCCATTAAACAGTGTAAGTTGTTCCAATCCCATGTCCACTTGTTCTCCCATTAGCTTAATTATATCCGCCAGGTTGAGTTTTAGATCATTCGCCGTTTGACTCATCAAGAGATTTTTCAGATAATCGAATCTTTTCATTATTTTGTCAAAGTCTCTTGAAATCTGGAAGATTGCTGCACTTTCGGCAAATACGCCATCGATTTGGAATTCAATAGTACGCGTATTCATGTACCTCTTAATTGTGATCATTATTTGCTCCTTCACCCTGGCATCAAGCGACATTGCATTCAATACCAAGGGTTTCAGCTGATCCACACTCATATTGTCAGTGTTATTTCTCATTAGTTCATGGAAGCCATTTGAATAATCTTCAATTCTATCAGATAAAGCTGTTGCTGTTGCTCCTAAAGCAGATAACATTTCCTGAGTGATAACATCAGCCTGTAGTACTTCCAGCATATTGACTTTGTGTCTATCGATTGACACATCTAAATTATCTGCAGGTTTCATCAGCAATGCATCCTTTTCTGCATCCGGTGCCTGCGGTATAAGTTCTACGATAGCCGTATGGATAATATCTTTAATCTCCCGAATAGTACTGAATAGTACATCAGACGTCGTTGCCTGCATTATTCCCCACGTCTTCGGAGGATTCCATATACTGTATAAGTGAGCTTTGTTGATAGTTTCCTCATGGGTTGCGATGAGTCTTTCAATGTTCTCTATGCGGGGAAGTAAGTCAATGTAATCAGGTACATTACTGTAACGATCTTTGATATCATGTATCCAATGCAACAAGACATAAATGGTCTCACTGAATATGTCCTTCATGGCCAACCATAGTGTATATGAATTTCTTGCAGAGAAGCCAGCAAAGGATCGACGGACAATAGACGTATGCATATTGTTCATCGATGTCAGTTGGATATTATTCCTTTCTATTCCTTGGTCACCAAGTCCCTCTTGCTCTTGGTAATCCTCTGTATCCTTATAGAACCGCGATATTAACCCAATTTGTGCCGTGTAGCGACCCACTTCATTATTCAAGAAAATCGTGACATCATTCATCCTCCCTTCCTCGTCGTAGACGTTTCCCAAAAGATATATATTCTTAAGAAATTTCTCTAACATTTTGTTCCTTTCGTTTAACTGTGCATTAAATGTAGTCACTGCATTGGACATTTTTTGGTCAGCCTGAGCCGCCCTTACGTTTCTTAAGTACGCTTCTACTGCAGCCGTAAATTCATCCACCGGGTTATTTGTGTTTACAGCTATCTTGTATTCCTCAAATACTCTATCCATTGACCATGAATTACGATCTCCCAGGTTTTGTGATAAGTAAGAAGTGAGCAGAATTCTATTTGATATGCCCTCAAATTTGAACATATGCCCAAAGGCTTCAAGTTTGCCGATGAACTCTCTGAGGCTGTCATTGCTGATGGGCTCTTGATAACATCTCACGTAGCCTATAAAGGCTATAGCTACATACCACAACATATGCATTTTGTATTTTATCATGAAGTATAAATAGTCAAGAGGTTGGTGATGATTCTTTTCGCTAATGTAACACTTTTTAATAATTGTGACTTATTTGACATGTAAAAACTCGCAGATTGTCATGGATTCGTCATAGCGCCTGTATAGGATTCATCTGTGGACATTGCTATGCATTAGCTACAGGGCAGACGAAGTCCCATGCCACATGCATAACCAGGCTGCGAAAATGAAGTCGGTGGATGGTAATGCTCAGTTATCATGCCCACATTTTGTGAACGCTTGTTCTTTATTTTGTGGGCAGATTCGAAGGTAAAGACGCATTTAATGGATGACTACTCTGGGGTGTCAAGACCCACGTATTTCCTATATGAAATGATATTTAGCTCATTTCACCCGTATAAAGCCAAACAGGGATATTATGAAGAAATATAAAGCTTTATAGTTGATGAGGTGTTTTCAAACACAAGATAAGGTATTATACATTATGTGATTACCCTGTGTTGAGATGGCTATCAACATACGAGACGGTTGCTCAGCGAGTATATTCCCACATTCATAGAAAGATCGTCAAACCCATGTGTTTGGATCCACTGCCTAAACCCACGATTCACTGCTTCTTTCTGCTCCGGACTACCAATATCCCCCTCCATCTTACCATTCCCTTGCAACACCCTATAAACTAATAACATGGACACCTTTTATGTATACCTTCTAAGTGCTGACTGTTCCTCTGGGCATAATAGACATGCATCCTCATTTTCTGTCGTTGGTAAACAATCCAAATCCGCCGAATCATCCCCACTGCCAGACCAATATGTTACCGCCATAGAAAACATATCACGTATGGTTCTCCTAAGTGTAGACGTGAGTCCTTTGTTTTGCGGTAGTTTCTCCCTGGAATAAGATGGATTGTCGTTTTTGTATTTCCTATTTCGCAGCACATATTCCCACAGAGTGAATATCCACTGTTCGTACTCCTTGCCGATTCGCTTCTGTCGAGCACACTCCATTTTGTATGACAACGGTATATCACAGAAATCGGCAGCACATATAGGCATGAAGCAGCACTCGTACCCGTTGACAAGGGGTATGTGTATGAGATTCAGAGGATCTCGGCCCATGCTACGGGCAATCAGGTCCGCCAGCCAATTCCTTGGAGCGTGCTGTTTTGTGTATGGGATAATGTCAACATCAACCTCCATTAATTCCTGGAATTCCCCGTTTTCCAGAGCTGACATCAGATCGTCTGTTTCGTTTCTTAGAATGGTGAGAAATACGCGAGAGCCGTCTGGTATGATGACAACGCTTTCTGTGTTACCAGGGAGTAGTACATGGCCTGGATTTATGGCAGCATACCCCAGCTCGTTCATTGGGTCATTCATTGTGAATTTTCTCCTGAAAAGATATATTCACTATGGCAAAGAAGTAAACCATGAAACGAGAGAATATTGACATGTACAACACAACGATGAATCACAAGAATAGATGGCCAACTCACCCCATGTAGTTTGGATTCCATGCGTTGTAGGCCTGGGATCTAGTAGTATTCCTAGGGGATTCCATGTTCCTCATCCCATTATTGGGGGCAGTTTTAGCCTCCGTGGGTGCCCTGCAGTCACGATCAAACGGTGGAGCCATTGCCTTTCTGGCATTTCCTATATGGGAATAGATTTTATAAATGTCCCAAAAGCTCCCTGTGTTGTCACCGTAATCGTCGTATGCATTCCTCCGTGTTCTCACTGCGGCGCGTATCTGGTAAGGCAAATGCTGTTTCACATCGTCATAAAAGAGGACGAGATACTTAGGACACCACTTTCTAGCTCTGGAGCTGTGCATCCAGGTCCACTCCGCCTTTATGATGTTGACGGATCTCAGGGTTATATCTCCTTTGCTGGTTTTGACCGTGAAGGAATGGGCATACGATGGTTCACCCCCTATACACTCGTCACATGGCTTTGTGTCTATCGACAGGCCGTCGGAATTCACAGGGTTCACATCTAAATCACGGCACCCAGCTTCCAAAGGAAGTTCCAATCTCTGTGCAGCGTTCGGGTCACCCATCATACCACTTAAAAGCGGAGAACCGGGGTTCATTTCATCGTCGAAGGATACGGGGTCACCGTCAGGGGAACAGCCGTAGTGAGAGGAATATTCCCCGTGCTTCATTTTTCCTCCTTCGTTGAACTGAGACTTACTTAACCTTAAATTGCGATTCCATTCTTTGTGCAAGGGGCCGAAGGGGTCACGCGCCGAATTGTAGCATATGTCCGAGTTGCAGCGCGGCACCCGCATAGTGCTGTGGCCATATTCGCCGTCACTTCGACTGCCCATCATTAAAATGTCCGTGTGATTTCTTTCGCGTGACCTGCCAAAGCCGCGTTTCCATAGCTCCGTCATTTTCCAGTCTGGATCATGGATCCTCCTGCCCGAGAATTGGTCCCCTATATTGAGTCGTCCAACACTGCGCGCCGAACTTTCATACTGATTTTCTTCGTCGTTATACCAATTGGATCTCTCTTTAAAGTATTTATAGCCATCACTCCACAACCGGCATCCTGTGTCTTGTCCACTTCTAATGGATGGCGACGTCGGATAGCTTATGCAGCTCTGATCATCCTGGGTGTGTACATATGTGGGCTGTACATATGTGGGCTGTACATATGACGGTTGTATCTTTCTGCGCGTCCTGGCAGACAGTTTGTCAAAGGCGTGTATGCGATTTTTCACTGAGACGTTGCACTCTTGAATTTCCTTGCCAAACTCGGGCTCAATACTCGAGGTGGGCACTACCACATTGCTCTCCGGCTCTGTGTTTGGGGTACTTTTTTGTCGCATCTGCGAATTCAGTGACTTTATGATGTTCTTAACGGAGTTTGGTTTGCGCTTGAGCAGAGCATCCACATCTTCGTCGTTCATGATCAGGCCCGATTGTGTACCTTTGTACTTCTGCTTGTCCTCCCGATAGACTTTTACTTGACGAGATGAAGAGACATCATTCGTATAGCATTCGTATTCCTTTTCCAGGCCGTGTTCAGGTCCCAACGGAAACCGTGACCGGCGTCCGTCGAACTGGGAGCCCCCGTCACCTTTTCTCATTGTCACATTTATAAATTAAAGACAAAAGACTGCATTTTCTCAAGCTGTATTGTCCACCTTAAGGTTGACAATGCCAGGGATCTCCATATGTGTTGCCACAGTACTCAGCCACCTCTGTGCACACGCATATGCCTTTGTCTTTAAATCATAATTAATACTAGCTAAATAAAAGTTTAATCTGCGGTATCTCTATGGACGCAGTAAGACATTCACCCAATGTTGTCCACGGTCTAGCCTACAAGTGGCTAGATGGAAGTCATAACATTCATTCTGTGAGACTGCCAAAAGCCTTGTCTAAATTGTCCACCGACCACGGGGAGGTCTCTAAAACTCAAGACCCACCTTTCTGGCGCCAATTGCAAGGGCTTCCACTCTTCCGTGGTACCTGCCGCAGTTTAAGAGTGACATGCGCAGTAACATACCTGTACCCGTTGCGGTCAAATACCACCTTTGAGATTCCTTTGGCCCTCGCCTGACGACCAATCAGTTTCCCCAGCTCGTAGGCAGCGCGTACGTTGCCGCCCTTGTTCCGCATTATGTTAGCTGAAGGCCTATGTCCTTTGCTCTGCGACACTTACGGTGTTTTGTGGGTACCTGGCCGAAAATGTGTCCCAGGTAACGGAAATTTGTGGACAGGAAGCAGTGAACGTGCCTCGCAACATCGTCTACTATAGTGCAACACATCTGTCTATGCGATTTCTTCAGCGTTAGACGCAGCCTGCGTTCACCCCGGGCGACATCCTCAAGCAAGCCAGGGCATGGAGGGCCTAGGGGCTCTACTTCCACCTCCTCGTCGAATATATGATACCAAAAGGGCTGAATAGCATAATTAGTGTCACTACGTAGCACGAAACATGAGCATATAGGCCAAAAGTGGCATTTAACTAGTTTCTGGTTACGCGAAGAAACTCACCTTCTTGTGTAGTTTACGTGGCTTTGGGTAGCCGTGAAGTTCACTGTGCTTTGTTATCCCGAGATTCCATCCCCTGCGATTGTATGTCTGCGATGAGTCGTCCAGGCTGCTCACGCGGCCATTGACGGGTAGTTTGTAGCAAGCGGCAAGGATGGATGTTGCTAGAATCAGGTATATCTGTCCTATCGGCAGCGGCATGGCCGGTTTAGTGTACAGGTTGCTTCCCTCTTGTAGACAACATCATATACTGCGTACGCGGTACGAAAGGCCACTAATATGATGGGTACATATTACTGTTCCTTTAATATACAGTGGCAACTGCACATTAGCGCTTGCTTCTGGTAATAGCCCGCCTTATGGTGGTGTATACACATCACCCCTCGAGGGATGGCGGCACACTCACATGAATATGTTGCGCGAAGTTTGCCGCAACCATGAAGAATCAAGATGAGCTTTGTTCGTACGCATTACTACAGTGGTGACAAGGCCTCTGGCGGACTGATTGACTTTTCCAAGGGGTCCCTCATCAGCGGCGAACAAAAGGGTGATGAAGCGAAGCCTCCGCGTAAAGTGAGGAAGCAAGAAAAGGAGCAAGAGTTCAAGCCTAAGGAGCTTTTCAGCGATCGTGATCTGGAGTACACGGCAGAGAACCTCACATCGGCAAACGCGATCATATCGGCGTTCAACGAGGAGAGTCTGCAATACCTAGAAGAACTAAGGGAGAAACGCCAAAAACTGTGGAAGAAGAGGCAAGAAGAGGTGGAAGAATTTGCCAAGGAAGCTGCAAAACTGAGGTACTCCCTGCAAGAAGATAGCAAGACTGTAACAGAGTCACCACCAGAGAAGAGCAATACTAGCACTTCTTCGCTTTTTTCGAAGAAGTCTTCCACGGCGTACGTATCAAAGCCAGTTATCGTAGCTAAAAAGAAGGCTATAGCACCTCATTCAGAGGACAGCAATAAACCCCCTGAGGAAGCAGACATACCAGGTGTAGCTCCTGATTACAAGAGGGCTCCCGGTGTCAAGGTTGCATCAAAGGCTCCAAGTAATGCTGGAATCGATACCTTGGTGGACGGGTACTCATCAAGTGGAGAAGACTAGAGTGGCTGTTGAATCTGTGGCATGGGCAAATGATGAAACTCTCTGTGTTTCTTAACGCCCCAAGGCGTTACGTGCAAGTTGTACCATACGGTGTGAAGATTAGTCGCAGCTACAGAGAGAGCAAAAAGCAACAGAGGTTGGAAATGGAATCCGCCAGGAAACAGAGAGAAATGAAGGGTATGATATTGGACTCCAGGAAGACGCTGCTCATGAGTCTGCGTGACAACACAGGAATAAATTGGTACAGGTCTAAACAGATATTAAAGCACCTGGAAATGCACTGGAGGCATCCCAGTGGTGCAACTCAGCAGCTGCGCGAACGCATCACAAATATCGCAGAGAAGGTAAAAGCTGGCAGATAGACCTACCTATGCCTATAAGGCGTTTATTGCCTTCTCACTATACAGCCATGTGAACTATAAACGTTGTATATAACCAAAAGACATTCACTTTTAATGTCAATAATCGCTTTGTACTTGTAGTCCTCCCTTGGTGGCATGTCCTCCACGTTTGTATCTCGCCTAGCCAAATTCCTGGGAGTTCAACCAGAGCAAATGATCAGCATCACTGTTGACGCTTAATGTTTCCAAAGACTTCTCTCTGCTCAAGTAGTGGGATACCACGGTGTCAGCATCGTCAGATAGATTGTGCATCTCACCCGTAACCACTCCAGGGGCCGTGGATATCAGGTCAAATTGCAAGTGACGACAGTTTGGACACGACATACCGCACATCCGTATCCATTCCTTGGCGCAGTGTCTGTGGAAAAGGTGCCCACATTTATAAGCGAATATGTCATCATGCTTGTCGTAATTGATGTTGTCGCAACATACTGTACACATCTCGTCGTCAAAATCACGGTCCTGCGAACAAAAGTCATTTGAGTCGTCGCTTATGTTGTAGTGATCTATGGAGCCGTGCAATGTTCCCAGATCGCGCAGTCTGGCAGAGTCGCTGGACAACAATGTGCTGTCAATGCCTAGTCTGTTTGCATAATTGTGGTCCACTCCGCATATACGTCCCATGGCGTCAGGGTCCAGCTGCGATGCAAACTTGAATATCAGCATCTCTCGCTGGTTTGGTGCACAGCGTCTTAGGTGTCTCAGTTGTTCCTTTGACAACATATCAGTAATCTGAGGGTCAACGGGGTCTGCAAGACGTTGATAACGTTTTAGAGTGATACAATTCGAGAATATGAGTATATGTTGCGCACATGTTATACATTTACACTCTATGTGATCTCATTCACATAAGTAGTGATATGAAGACGGCTTAACTAACCTTTGACATATATTTCTGTCGTAGGACCCACGCGTCCTCTCATCACCTGACGACTGAATAGAGGAGGAAGATCAAACGAAAACAGTTGTATTTTCTCTGCCTTCCCCTCTAAACCAGTAACTCTAAATTGGACCCCTCCGAAGGTGAATACATCATCCACGTGAAACATTCGTGAACGACTGCCTCGGAAATACGGCTCGACACAGTCCTTCAGCAAGTTGTACTGGTATGTGGTGGGCAGCGTATCACGGAGAGGAGCCACGGATACAGCGGTGCACTCGCCAAATGTATCGATGCCGATTCTAACTTCCTGAAAACGTGTTGAGGTTGCTAATGATAGCAACATACCGTTTCTGGCATTATTATTCCGGGTCTTCTGTGTGGCGCTATTGCATGGACGAAGAGTTTGAGATCACGAAGATAGAGTGTCTGTCCTGTGTAAAATACGTGGAATTCTGATGATAGCGCCTCTGATAACACGGATTTGAAAATACTCTTCAATAGAAGGTCAGTGATGGCATCTATATCATTCTCCTGTATTCTGCCGTGCGTCACTTCTTCCCTCTTGCTATGTTGCAGATTGATAAAGACATTCTTCCTCACACGCCCCGACTGTGATGACTCACTCACCGCCTTATATCCAATACTATATGGTCCATAGAGGCGCGTATGTCTAACACCCCGGTCCCTTTTCAGTGTTCCCACGTAATCAGGTCCCAGGAAATGGGTGATGTAGCGATCCAGTAGTGATTCGTCATCAATGTCCCACAGCAAGTCCACGCGCCTAAGGATGGGGAGGTTTTCGTCAGTGTAGAAGACTGTAGACTCGTCTATGTACCCTCTCTGAGGGTCACACTTGACAACAATATACTCTATCGCGTCTTCATTGAGGCCCAGCGGTAGGCTATTGGAGAAGGGGTGTGCCAGGTCGAAGGAAGAACTGTGAATGCCAAACGAGGAAGACGATTTAAGGAAATCTAACGACGCGTGTGTATGTATTTGACACTCGTCCCCTCCCTTACTTCCTGTAGACTGCGATATATCCCACGAAACGAAAGGTGAGGAGTCCACTGATGCGAATGTCTGTCCGTCATTGGTGGTTGTATCTCCGCTGTGATCGCTCGCATCAGTGTATTCTTTCCTGTAGAGGTTCGTCTCATGCGTTTCGTCTCCCAAGTTTGCTGCTTCTGTGAAGCGATCTGTCCCCCTATTCCCGGTAACAACGACATCCTTGAGCTTAAGGGCCTCTCTGGGAGTGGCACTGTTCGAATACACATCTATAAAAATGTTGAGCGGCACTGATATCTTGGATCCCTCTGTGATGTAGCGCCTCGTACAGCGGTATTCGTTCAGTACACGAGCAAGCAGACTTTTATCTCCTATTCCGCGCGTCGCAAGGTGCAGCCTTTTTATTGCACATGGCTGAGAGGAAGAATCCTTTCCCGATCCAAAGAGAAAACTGCTATCATCATGTCCCATAGTTTACAAAAAAGTGTCTAGACAATTGCTTTTAGTGTGTAACACAGCCCTCGATGAGACACACTGCCCGACTGTGGCCGTTAGTGCCGCCGCCGACACGGCGACATCAGATCATGTTACCTTCCCACGGGGTTGTTGCTGCAAATACATAGAGGACAATAGCAAACCATCGCAGCGCAGGATGAAGGTGCTACAGGTGCCTTCCTGCATCTCCATAATAATGGCGCCGTATTGGATTCTGTACAACCAGACGTTTTTGTAAGTCGCCACGCTTGGCGTCACCCTAACGCTTTGCTCAGGAGGGACAACTTCAACAACATACCTATCGCATTTCGTGCTTTTGGTTACTACGTGCTGGCAACATGTGTTAAGGTAAGGGCGAGGCCGCATGATTGAGACGTTGCACCAAACTCTTCGCCTGTGCTTCTATTACATATTGCATGCATTTAGAGGTTTTAAACGTGCTGAGTACTGTCTATTGCCGAGACGAAAGGTGCCATCTTGGCTGTTACCCTGTGGTTATTCATAGGAGTGAATATGTGATCTTTAGCAGAGATGACAGTGTGATGTTGCTTATTCCCGTTCAGGTGTTTATAATGGTAAGCGGCGTTCCAGAGCTAATCGGCAACTACCTCGTCGGGGAAGTAGGTTTTTGCCTGCCCAATTGCGCATCGTTTGACAGAAATTGGTTATTACCATCATGGACACCATGGTACTCATTGGGCTGGCTATGGTTATAAGGAGGAAGTAGGTTTCAGATATAGCGATTCCGTCATGCAACCTGCAGGAATTACAGCAAGGCCAACGTTTCTAGCATTATACTAAACAACGCTCTCGGATGGTCGCTGCCCAAGAACATCGCAACCTCTCTGTTCGAGTTCGTCCGCTGCTTCAATGACTTGGACTACTCGAACCGCTTCCTCTTCGCGGCTATGCAGACGAATTTGCACGTTTTATCTACAGTGGTATTCGCTGGACTATTCTTCATGTGGCATCATGATAAGGGACGTAGGTTCACCTACGACATCATGATCGTAATCGCAACGATTCTTGGACCGCTCATGTCCATGTAAGTGCCCAGCTGTCCAAATTTTGCTCAATGAACCCACAGGATAAATGATGTGGAAGACGAAGAGGTGACAAATGGTCACTTCACCTTCTTCCTCTGCCAAATAGTCATGACCTACTTCCTCGCCCTTGTTGTGAGGAGGCAATTTAACAGGATAGATGAGGCTCCCAAGTCTGCCTGAGGGCGGATTACACCCCGTCCAATACACACCCGCTATTATGGGACACTAACCGGACCTATAATTCTATTCCTAATTTCACATAAGGCTGACATTGCAATACCTAGTAATACGACTTTCAAAATGGCAGGTGCTAACAAGAAGGCTTGCTTAGCTGTGGTAGGAATCACCAACGACGATACCATGTAGCGCAGGCGAACGGATCGGAGGATATAGAGTTCGTGACGTTGGCCGACGTGCTCAGGCGAGCAGGAGTGGAAGTGACTGTCACCTCAGTCCACCCGGAGAAGGAAGTCGTGCTGGCGCACGGCACCAAGGTGGTTGCCGACGCAAAGGTCGACGAAGTATGCAACGAGGCCTTCGACCTCGTGGTGGTGCCCGGAGGGCTCCCAGGATCTGTAAGTTAACGTGAATATGTCTTGTGTAACGACAAGGAATGGAATCTTTATGAAATCCACTGTGTTCGCCACGGGCTGTTTCATGGATGTGCTGCGAGCGGTACATGCGCAACTGCTAAACACATGTGTCACAGTGTCACTTTGACAGTGTGATGAACAAAGTTTATCAAGGTGTTGTGAATAGTTTCGTTATGCTGTGTCATTTCTGTGACCATACCTTAACATACGCTCAGAACTTCTGCGCCGAATCCGAACCACTCATCCGCATGCTTGTCGATCAGAAGGAAGGAGGCCGATTCTACGCCGCCATCTGTGCTGCGCCTGCAGTGGTGCTTGCTGCCGGCGGTGTCCTAGACAACAATACGGAGGCTGTCTGCTACCCAGGTTTCGAGGGGGCCCTCCCCAAGGCAGGCAAGGGCAGAGTCTGCGTGTCTGGCAAATGTGGTAGGTTTACATGTCATGGAATGAAAAGTGCATTGCGTTTGTAAATAACCGTTGTTTTAACAAGTATGTGAGTGTTATGCGATGAGGCGGCGAATACTGATGTACACTCTTTTGGGCAAACCAGTAATACTTGCGTTATGGAACTTTGCAGTCACTTCACAAGGCCCCGGAACTGCTTTGGAGTTCGCCCTTAAGCTCGTGGAAGTTCTGTGTGGTGTGCAGAAGAAGGACCAACTCAAGGCTGGAATGCTCGTACACGCCGACGTATAGGCTTCAGGATGTGATCCCGAAAAACACAGGTACTCTCTTTAACAAAAACAACAAACGCCTGCGCCATTATGTATATGCTTATACTTATACCATAGCTATAAAATACAACATTGACTGTTAATATCAGTGGCACTGGAAGCCGTACGTACGCAATACCAGAACAGCACAAGATAACAATGTTAATATGCAAACAGCTTACCCATAGACACAGATGAGCACCGTCACAAGTGGTACATGGAAGTGATGAGAATGCAGGCGCGAGAGACTTATGCTCGTGTCCAAAACCGATTTTAGGCTTTTGTAGTAGAGCGCGTTGAATTCATCGTTCTTGTGTAGCTTTGTCAGCTCTGTGGTTGACTTTGTTTTCTTGAAATAACCGGTGAATCTCGTCAAACAGCGACAGCTCTTGCATATGTGTTTCATGAAATCACTGGACCTATGTTGGTTCTTGTTCTGAAAATACATGCAAGAGATGCAAAATGTGTTGAGCAACACCCTGTGTATGTACTTACTCTGTACACCAGGCGCTTCAGCAGTGCCAGTTCAAAAGAAATCCACTTTAGAATAAAGTCGCTCTTACGCAGCCCGTTGAGGGAGCTCGAGGAAGCCGACTTTTTACCCTCTGGCTTCTTCACAGACGTCTGCCGCTTCTGCTTATTATCTGCTTTGTGCTTTTTACCCATTTAATGTTAATAACTGTTTAGTATCTATACGTGGTGGACACACCCAAGTGTGTTGACCCAGTGTTCAGGCTATGGTGATTATTCCTCAATCTCCGTTATATCACTGGAATCTCCTGCGTCACTAGAGGTCGGTGCTGTCGGCACTCGTGATACGGTTGCGTCAGATGAGTTGCCACTTTTCGCTTCTTTGCGCATAGCAATGCGTTGAAGCTCTTCACGTGCCCGCATTGAGGGGGACTTTGTAAGCTTGGGGGTGGAACGAGAGTGCTCCTTCTTCTTCTCAGGCTGCGCTGGCGGCGCTTTGCCACCTGCGTCACCCGCAGCAGCCCCCTCCTTTTCACGCTTGAAGAACATATCTGGCTTCTCGATCATGGTGCCCATGACCATCTCGCTGACCTCTATACATTTGTAGCACCCGGGGTCAGGTGAAAGGGGCCTGAAGAACGACCCCGCCATTATTCTCGACACTGCCTTTACATTCATGTGGTTTTTCGAGGACCGGCGTGCGATGGCCCTCAGTGTTTTAATCACGCACAAGACACAGTCCTTCTGAACGTTTGAGAAATCGTTTGTTAACCTAATGATCATCTGGATCACGTCGTCGTTGGCTGATCCCTGTAGAATAGCATTCTTAATTGTAATATAGGCCTTTGGTCCTAGAAAGCCTCCCACGTGAGAGTCTAGAATCAACTTGAACAGTGAGACGGCTGCAGCTGTGGAAGGGATTTCGTAGCCTTCTCCCAGCTGTTCAAGGCCTCCCACAGCCGCGTAGAGCTCCGTGGGTGTGCACTGCATGTTTAGTAAATTGGGAGTGTCAACCATGTCTTGCGACTCCAAGGTGGTAAGCACGTGTGACACCGCCGGCGGTATCAGAGGGAATCCCTTGAACGGTCTACCCAGTCGCATGGCCAAAATCCACATCTCCGTGCCGAATACTGATATCGGCATGGTTATTCCCAGGGCTATTTCCTCCGCTCGCTGGACAGCATACGGGAAGTTTCTGAGCATATTCTTTGTGTCCAGCTTAAGCTTCTTCAGCAAGTCACCTATTTTATCTACAAACTCCAGCTTCTCCCATAGGCGTGCCTTGGCAAAGGGTGTCATGCAAACCATCATTGTCTTGGTACTGTACGCAGAGTGCACAAGATATATCTTGAGTAGGTTCTTCTTTGAGGTCTTTGGGAGCATGTCATACCCTGCGAGAGCGATTATTATCACGATTATAGGGCTAAGACAGCGGTATCATGTAGCGTAACAGCTTTAGAATTTGACATAACGGAACATTTACAGATTGCGAGAGGATGGCATCATGAATGCAAAACAACAAAAACAATGCATTCTTCGTTTAAACCTACATTGATTGGCAAAGTTGTAAGAATTTGCGTCCGACCACGTTGTACACGTTTGGCAAATTATAAGGGAGTACTTTGCCTTGACCTTGCTGTCCAGCTTCCTAACCATGTAGCGCAGAGAGTCCTTGTGGTTCTTGTTGACAAGGTTCGATACTGATGGCACTACCAGGATAACAGTCTCCCCTGAGGGGCCTGTTCCGAGGTGTTTCAGCAAATTCTGGTCTTCAAATCTGTAGAGACAGTGAGTAAGGCGACGGCATGATGATATGTTCCGTAAACATTCACACATGCTCGTGCAGCGGTTAGAACCGTCAACCTGATGCATGTGTGACGTGTATCCGTCACATACACCCGCAACTTACCCTTCCAAGTCGTACTTGTCTGTTAGCATCTGGGAGTAGGTCAAGCCATACTGCTCAGTAGGCTCAGTGTCCGAGTCGAACGGCACTGAGTATAGCGCCATTCCTCCGGTAAACGCCATATTATTGATTGCTCATATGCGATAATGAATATGCTGATATCGCGATCCACACACCAGCCTTAATGCTATGCTGCACAGTAGGATAGTACAAGTACCATGGTGAATGCACAGTGTGATTCTGTGCATTGCTAGTGAATCTACATTGGCAAATAAGATGGCACTCTCAAGGTCGCCAATGTCCGGTTGAAAGTGGAATGATGCCTCCACCCTTACTGGGCGCCTAACAGGGTAGCAGGTGTACCTACATGGTGTAGACATAACAAGTTGTTATTGAGTGTATTTCGGTGGGACCGAAAAATGTGTGTGCATTCTTTACTAATGCAGTTAATTTATTGTTGCTATTTATTGTATCTTACACTGCCGACCTGCTTTCACGAGGAGGCTTGAAACGCCCTTCCATCATCCAGAATGCTAGCGTGTTGGGGCGATCCGGCTTGACGGAGATCATTGCGGACGCCGTATCGTCGCCCATGTACTGGCGGCTCCTCATTTGGATGCGCCCAGTGTCCTGTTTAGTTTTGCCAGATCCCTTGTAGTAATCCGATAACGTTTTCTGCATCGTCTTCACCTCCTCTAACTTCTTTAGCGCGTCCTTATCTCCCTCCGCCAGGCCCTTCATCATCTTCTGCTGCTCCTTGATGGAGGAGGCGTACTTCTCTATGTCTTTGCAGACCATATTGTAGGCGGCGACCGCATCCTTGTGGATCTTGCTTGACTTCTCGAACCTGTTTGCCAGCTCTTCTATTACCTCCTTCCTGGCGTCCTCTGCCTGCCTTACCATGGCAGACAGCTCCTCTATCTGCTCATTCAGCCTATTGTGACGTTCGATAAGTTGGTTGCGCTTCTCCTGCAGGATCCCCTCGTTGTCATCTATGATGAACTTTACGGGCAACGTGTGGACGATCTGCAGTCTCGTGGAGCGGTACGACTTGACAGCTTCGTGCTGCTGTTTAACCAGCGAGGCACATAGGTCTGCATAGCACCTGCCGATGCTGCGCTGCTTCTCAATACCCTGCTTGTACGTATTCAGTGCCCTCTCGAATGCATCCTACATACGATAAAAATCTAGTAAATGTAACATACGCATTCCTGCGAGTATTCCTCGACCTTGGGTGGCACTGAAAGTGTGAAGGGTGAGTTGATGATATCCTTCCCTACTAGGGTAACTGCATGCCCTTTTTTATCTCTACAAAGGTCGTTACCTCTTAGTTGACCAAAGTGACTCTCTGGCTCAGCGTATACCATGACCCGATACTGCCACATTATGTCTGCTCAAACTGAAAACGTACTGTTCCATCCCTGCAATCCTGAACCGATGTTACGCTCCCATCTCCAAGAAAGGTAGTAACTAAGTCCACGCCTCCTCTGAACATGGTTTTACGGTATACACAGTTATCATTGGCGCAATGCGACATCATACATATATTGCATTGTGGTGAGCAACGCAAAAGAAGCAAATGTGACAATAAAGTATAAACCACCCTTCCACGTTTACATACCTTGTTAGTTTGTTCCCGTACCCGTCCTTCAACTGCACGAGGAATTCCTAAATATATTTTAGTGCTGGCAGTGGGCACTTACTTTATGCTGCGATTCGTATCCATCGTGCGGCACAGCTGCAGCAGGTCAAATAACCGTTCTATCCACGTACCCGTAACGATACTTGTGTATGGAGATGCCTCCGCCGGTTCGATGTGGATGTCAAAGGGCGAACCTATAAGCACTTGTGAGAGACACTGGCGACTTACCCTTCACATGCTGGCCGTTGGGAAGAAGGACAGAAAGTCTCCATGGTACCGCAACTTCCACCATGTACAGGATCTGATGAACCTTTACAGCGGCTCATTGAGAACTTACGCTGTACTTGTTGCCGCCTAGCGGAGTCGTGTAGACATCTCGACTTATCACCGGCTCGTTGTCGCTGTAAATGTTGGCATGATGCGACAAGACAGCCTTAATAGTAGGTGCAGTGTACACCAACGGGTGTCCATCCTTGTCATAGAGTTCCAGGATGCCCTAATGCACGATAACGAGGCGCAGAGAGTGTAGCCGTACCTTTAGACAGCGGCCAGCGACGCCTCCTTTGAAAGCCGCCCCTCGGTGGCGGCATTTTGAAGCACATATGTTGCTAATAGTCTCATCTTTCCTCAGTGTGTAGAGCTGATAGTTGTATCCGTGCTCAATATCGCATTCCATCATTGTGGGCGACATTGATGCATTATATAACGAGTGGCTGCCCTAACTAACGGTACAGTACAATTGCTAGACACTAACTAGTTGCGCCAACAGCAATTCCCTAGCGGATAAGCTCGACACACATTTACTCAAGACGCAGTACACTGGCTTACACATTTAGAGACGAAATGCGTGCAACGCAGGCACCCTCACCCTGGACACCGCATATGCACCAGTAGACGAATAAAATACGTATGGCAAGGTTTTATGCTGTCGATTACGCAAAAGCTGTAGGTCCATGTTTTCCGCAGGGTGGCAGGAACCACGGTTAATCCGGGGTTAACGCGCCGTTTCATGCATTACAATTCGTCCCCTTTGTCTACACTGGATCGTGAAATGCCATGGGATGGGCAGGTCCGCCGTATGAAGAGCCACGTTTCATTGGCGTTGGAGGAAGGCAGAGCTAGGTGTGAGAAGACTGCCATTCGGCAGCGAACCCAGACAATTGTCACGAAGCCCGTGCTCTTGAGGGTGTGAATAATGCGTTTTTGTTGTGCTGACACCCTTACTCTGCCGTATTCCCCTCACACACAGTATTCATACGCCGGACCGATGGGTTCCGGCCTGACAACGCTGTAGCAGGTCGACCATTGGTAATTCCACACACAGAAATTAGTTAGTTCACTCTCAGCAATTTTCCTCATACCACTGTACATTAGAAGGGCCCCTAAGGTTGCCATTCAGGTGCTGCATGAACCACTTATCACAACCTGGTCAACAACCACTAACGACGCGGGAAGTGCGCTAAACCCTCATCGCCGCGTGAAGACTAGTATGCAACAGTCAATAGACTTGATTTTCGGGTACTAATTAGGTTAATCAAGGTCCTGGGCGCAGTTGTGATCATCTACTGTGATCCTCGAGATTCCACACCCTCTCAATAACGGAGAATCGCCACGGAATAGCATGTGTACGTCCTTAATGTTTTGATCTGTATTTTAGATCTCTAAAGTGGAATGTAAACGGCCAAACATGGAGAAGCATTGAACGTTGTGCCATTAAAAGAGTATCCTTGTGCATCTGTAACAGAGTATAGTACGTGACAAGGAAGACGCGAGAATTCGCTAATTGTGTCTAATAACTGGACATATCATACCTTACTGTGCATAGCACCAAAGATAAGCCATACCTCCGAGTTCAAAATGCTCGTTGTTAACCCAATTCCTCATAGCCACCAAGCCGAGCAGGCGGAGCACAAGGACGTGGCCTTCCCCCAGAGCCCAGTGAAACTGGACAACGCCATGGCCGAGGCGTGGAAGAGCAGCAACACGAAGGATAGCACAGGCCAGGCCTACTTTTTCATGTATCAGATGAAGCTCCTCAACACTCTCGGCCTGGTCAAGTCAGTATGCAGGCCCTGGGGGACCCTGCCTCATGGAAATGATTTCACCTATCATTTCAACAAAATTGCCACAACTAACAGCATGGAACTTTTGCAGTGTTATGAGTCGGTCTTCCGAACAATCTACGACCGATTTGATGCCGAGGGCGCCGACCCAAACAACGCCAAGGCGTCCCTCCTGGCCAAGGTTGAGGATGTTGACTACTTCAAGGTCATCTACAGACTGGAGTGTCTGCGGCACAACAAACCCTTCGACAACAACATCTACAAAGAAATGCTAGAACGAACCATGCACAACGTTGAACTGGAACAAGAACTAGAGCAAGCACAGGGCTCAAGCAACTTTGACGAAGTTCCCACCTGGGGCAAGTATAACTGGGAGTCGAAAAACAGGCAGTATTCCCTCAGCGCACTGGACGATGAAACTGCACTCCCCTCGGATATCGACATATCCGACGTGTTTAACCAAGAGGAGACTGGTGAAGAGGACTTTGACAATTCGGACCTTATATACACAGACACCAACACCATTGAGCTGGAGGATGTATACCTTAACATTCATGGCACAGAGCCCATTGAGCGCCACCACGAGAAGGCGTACAACACACGCAGTCGCAACGACTTTGACAAGGTGGTAATGCAAGTTATGACAAAACAAGGGGATATCCCGCAATACACCCATGTTACGAAACACGCCAAGGCGCCGCGCCACGCGCCATATGAACAGCCCATAGCACCGAGACACAAGGCCTCTGCAAGACGCCACTCGTCGTACTACCGCGACGACGACGATGACTACGTCGCGGACTACCATGTGAAACCCACATACGCCTCCAGGCGTGATGAGGAGAGCAAGAGAAAGAAGAAAAAGCGCATAGAATCGACCAGCACTGGTGAGGGATACTCCAGAGTCACCACCTCAAGCCGGTCGGAATCCATCGCAGATGAACCTCATTACGCCAGAAACACAAACGTGGTGTCAGCAAGTGTATCATACGACAAGAGACAGCAGCGCTTCATGGCGCAGTGGAAGACGCGCGAGGGAACAAAGCATTCCAAGTCTTTCTACGCCAAGCGCTACGCCTCCCCGATAATGGCGCGCAAGCATGCAGAGCTCTACAAAATGTATATTCTCCAACACAGAGGCAAATTCGTTCAGGATATGCCCGAACCAACCTATGAGCAACTCGCTGCTCAAAACTTTGAGGCCCTGGAAAGCATCAACATCACAGACGCCGCTATGATGGATGACTTTGACAGGCTCTAGTAGTGCGCTAACAGACAATCATGTAATTACTGTTATTATGTCGTATGGGTCACATGTTACCGTTGCAGTAGCTACAGGACTTCTGGCAGCGTATTTGCTGTACAGATTATGGTCTCAGAGGCAGCGGAGCCCGGAGCTGGAGGAAGGTGAGGATGGCAGTGAAAAGACGCCGTCAATAGCTTCTAACGCTGCTAGAGGCTGTAACATTGTGATTCCAAGTGGTGTGTACGTGTACTATGGTAGTCAGACTGGAACTGCCGAGCGGCTGGCGAAGGAGCTGGCTGCCTTGTTGGCAAAGTGGTCACCAGTATTCCATCCAGAGGCCTTGAATCTAGAGGTAAGCGGTTTCAGGCGATCTGTATCATGAACGTAGGACTGGAAGGAGGGACATTTTGCTGGAGAAGGCACCTGCGTCATCTTCCTAGTATCGACCCATGACGACGGTCTCTTTCCAGATAACGCGCTAAACTTCGTTAAGTGGGTACGTTAAGGTCTAAATTGCCATAAATAGCGTGTGATAGTTGCGAAAATGTAACAAGGAAGGGAAAGCGCTGGATTCACTGAGGTTTTGCGTATTTGGGCTGGGCAGCTCAGAGTACGCACTCTTCAATCAAGCATCCAAGAATCTGCAAAGGATAATGAAGCAACTTGGAGCCTATGAGTTCATGTCGATGTACGTTCTATGTTTAGCGTGTCTGTGCTGTTCACGGCTACGTGAGGGTGATGTTTCCTCTACCTGTGCATACCGGATGCAGCTTTCTCCCTGGTGTTAGTCGACTATGGTCGTTTTTTGGGTTTTTTCTCAGATTTGGCCATTTCTGTGTTTATTCATTTTATATCGCTATTCAGCTCATTTGGAGATGAATCAATCGATCTGAAGAAGGATTTTCAGCTGTGGAAAACACGTTTGTTGGAAACATTGGTCGGCGAGCTCAACCTGGAGCCACTGTCCCTAGAAGCAGAGGAAACACGGCTAACTGTAGTACCAAACGATACTTGGCGAAATAGAGGTAGGATGATGCTATTACTTGTGATTTATAATCTTCAGTGCCGTTGGAACTGAGATATGTTGACAGTTTAGATGTAAAGCAGGATTTTGAACCAAAGGCATCTAACGTTATATGCAAACAACAGTGGATGTGTTCAGATCATGTGGTGCTTGAAAACATACGTCTAACGCCAGAGGATGATGGGAAAACCCACTGCATTGTAACCAATGCAGTAGCGCCATTCAAGGCAGCTGAAACGGCAAACGTCTTATACGCAAATCCACCCGATGTTGTTCAATATTTTATCGCCAAATTAAAGTTGAAGGAAGCTGACTTGGAGAAGTACATTACATTTGTCCCGCGGTACGGAAAGAGGGGAGAAGGGGAAACGTTCGATGCGCCGTTCCCAGTGCCCTGCACTATACAGGATGCTTTGCGGTACTATCTTGACCTAACCAGTCTACCGAGCGTGGAAGTCCTCCGTGATCTAGGTAGCTTCCTGAAAACTAAGGAGGAATGTGAGCTTTATAATGGGCTCCTTGACAGTGAGGCGCTACTGAAGCGCATGAGGCAGGAATTATTCTTCACCCTTCCAGAGTATATAGAGGTATTCATGCCAAGAGCATCATTTAACCTAGGTGGATTTCTGCAGATAGTGCCCAAGAAAGTTCCCAGGCCATACACTATATCTTCTCACCCTTCGGTATGTCTGCAGTGTGGCATTTTAAATTGACCTCAGGAGGAAAAAATATACCTCACTGTTAAGCTGGTACAGCATGTTACACATTCGCTTAAGAGTTTTAAGAAGACAATAGAGCGCGGGCTGAACTACAAGGAGCCAGTCAGTGATGAATTATTCAAGAAGCGTCGATTCTACAAAGGTGCCTGCACCCACTTTTTGTGCTCTCTCGAACCTGGAGAGATTATTAAGATGTACAGAAGACCTTCTGCATTCACTGTCGATGGAGGGCGCTCTGGTAAGCCTGCTGTGATGATAGCAAACGGAGCAGGTAATAAGCATTATGTAAATGTGGCAATACTTCTTTAGGCGTTGCCCCTTTCAGGGCATTGTGGCATAATACTGATCATGCCAACCAGCATATCCTCTTTCTAGGCTTCAGGGACGCTGCCCATATACTCTACAAGGATGAACTGGAGGAGCTTAGCCAGAGGGACAACTTCACCGTTCATATCGCATTATCGAGGGAGAAGGTAATTTGCGTTCTTTTTATTTCAATGATGGTAGACATATATATGTGTTGCTTTCACTTATAACAATGGTATATTTCTTCCAACAGTGTTTAAATTCTCCCATACATGAAGCAACAACGCTTTGCAGGAACGGATATACGTGCAACACCTGGTGAAGGACCATATTGCATCTGTAAATGAAGTCATTAACAATGAAGGGGTGATTTATCTGTGTGGGTTCGTTACATGTATTTGTTGTGACACATGATTGCAGGAGTAAACAAATGGGGGCACAGGTAAAGGCCATACTGGAACATTTCTTGAAAATTGACATTGCTGCCATAAAAACTAGCGGACAGTATGTCGAAGAGCTATGGTGATCGGCTATTTAGTAAAATGAAGCTCACATTTAGGTTCATTGTCTGTGTATAACGGGTTGAATCACCGGAGAATGACACCCCAGACGAACAATAGCGATTAATTTTACTGTGACGAGGCTCAATCACATGCCCTGGCGTCCACTGCGCTCTAGAGACCAGTCTTTTAGTGTATATGCCGGGGCGTATGACCCATCCGGATTTCGTAGATGGGGGTTCTCGACTGTGTCGTCTACACTGCATACAATTGTCCAATAAGCCTTCAATAAGCCTTACCTTCCTATAGATGTATAGCCTTTGTCATACAGTTGGCAGTACTCCAAGGAGAACAGGCGAATGAAGTTCCAAACGTCTCCGTATGTCCAGTCCATTATTGGATGGATACGAGTAAAACTGATGTTTTCTACGTTTCCTGCCTCTATTTCGGAAACATCATCGGACTTAAAGTCACTCCGACGAGATCCAAGAACAAATGCCTTCTTTTCACCTTGTGGGAGCTTTGGAATTCCGATGCGCCAGTTTCCCCCAATGACCTGCAGGGAGAAGTTATATCGTTTGCTTGTTTGTTGCAAAAACGATTCAATTTCCGGGAATTCTCTGGTTTCTGCATCCCTGAAGTAGACCACATTCAGAGGGCTGGTACCTGTCTTGTCGCACAATTTGGAATCATACAAGACAGTAAGGCGATAGAGATGCAGTACGGTCACTGAATCCTTGCCTCCATTGAATGACACGTATACGTTATTAAAGCCTACTTCCCTGCAGAGTCACATGAGCCAAAACTTGTATTAAACTAACCCATAGGATCTCCACAGGAGATCGCGAGCCCTCACAACCAGAGTGGCTAACCTTCCTGAGTCTGCTTCATTGAGGATGTTCCTCTGAAGAGGAGTAGATAGCAGACGCCCACACTCCTCCAGAATCTCCCAAGCCTTTGACATAGCTAACGATATCCATCTGGGATTATGTACTGACTATGCGGGCAAGCCCTCCCAAGGAGCGGCGGCAACGACCTGGTGCGATAGTGCTCGTTCAATAATATTAGATGCGAAATACCACAACACATTTTACATTAAATCGCATACTACCGTTATCACGTCCTCACTGTTAAGTGTAATCGCAAAATGGAAGGCAAAGGGGATAACATTGTCATCCTCGAGGATGAACTGAAGATGCTGCAGGTAAGTACGCTTATCCGGCTTTCTGAATAATTCCACAGGGAATAGCAGACACTCAAATGGCGGACGATTCGGTAGAAGCGAAGGAAAACGACGAAGTGGATCGACGCTCCGTATATGTCGGAAATGTAAGTCCTCTTATATGGCCCTAACGGTTTTAGGTTGACTACTCTACAAAGCCTTACGATTTGCAAGAGTTTTTCAAGGCCTCTGGACAAATCAACCGTATCACAATCATGGTGGACAAATGGAGCGGGAAGCCAAAGGGGTAAGTTGCCGTTTAAGGGGCCCTAAGCCTCTCCCTATGCCCAATATCTCGTTATACAGATACGCATATATTGAGTTTGCTAACGAGGATGCCGTCAACAACGCGCTCATGCTCAACGACTGCCTCTTCAAGGAACGCATAATTAAGGCAAGTGAAACCGACTACCAATTCACACTGCACAGGTTATACCAAAGAGGAAAAACATCCCAGGCATGGCCCGGAGGCCACCTAGTGTGAGCAGGGGGCGCGCCAGAGCTAGAGGGCGTGGTTTCAGGTATGTCTACAAAGTGTGTGCTTCACCAGACAACAGGGGCGGGAGGTACCCTTCACACCAGAGAGGAGGCTACCGCGGCGGCTACGGAAAACCGTACTGACAGATTTTCCTAAAGACTGCCACGTGGGAACACTTTTTGTGTGAAAACGCCATACAATCTGTGACGGCTACCATCAAGTCAGGTCCCCATTCCTCATGCTATTGCTGCATCTTGGAGAGCACACCAAGACATATTTATGCATAAAAGGGAATCCAATGGTATAACTTTATTGTCACCATACCGACAGTTCGAAGCCCGAGGAACTGTTGTCGTAGAATCTCTGTACACACCAGACAGGACAGGAGCCGACGTGTCTAACATCACAGACAAGTGTTCACATACAACCAAACTGTCAGAACCCAGTGTGTGTTTTACCTTGAAGCTATTATACAAACAAAGGGGGTCTGTATCCTCATAGTAATAAGTGTGCGGTGATGCTATTTTAATGACATAGGTCGCACAGGCTTTTCATCAATGGTGTGAGCTTAACCATCTCTAACCTGGAATTGAGAGTTTATTGGAGTGGCAGGCGTGAGTCTTTTGTGCCCACCAAGTACACATCTGAGTAAAGCGGGTCAACGAACCCCTTAGTTGTCTAGCCGTATACCCCAAGGGACCTGCCGGTGTGCATAGCAAACGACGTTGATTTGGCATAACAACGGGCGCTACGTCTACGTATATGCTGGTTGCAGTGATTTTTACTATCTGGGATCTCTGAAATCCGTCTTTGAGGGCAAAAACATGAAGGGTGAAGTAACTGTACAGCCGTCGCAGTTACCATTTTCTTTTACAGAAATTGAAAAGGCAAAACACACAACCTGCACCAAAAAGAACGTCTCTGATATCAATGCTAAGATAGCACAGGGATTCAAAATGATGCTGGAATCCTCCTTCCTCATCATGCCCCGCCATGTTAGGTTGGCCCGTGCAAACTACAAAACCAGCGACGCAAACATCGCCGAAGATAGTTACAAGGCCACCAGCACACCAGGCGGAAGAAAAAGGAAGCGCAGCATTCAGTCTGACTTTTGGTCGAGGATTGATTCCGGGGAAATAGATGTACAGCCAACCATCGATGACTGGCGCAAAAGCATGGAGCCCCTCAGAGCCCCCAAGGTGGACACGAACATGCACAACTTCGCCATATGCACCACCAACATGACAGACTACTCATACAAGTCAACCGCCTTTGGCGACGTCTACTACTCTCCAAGGTTTTGTGACAACAAGTACATATATCGCTTTGTTATCCTGACAAAGGGGGTCAGAAATGAGGCATATCGCATTTTACGGAGCTGCGGAAGGTGCTTCCTTTCTGAATCACAAATCATCCATCAAT
This sequence comes from Babesia gibsoni, assembly GCA_035575875.1. Taxonomy (NCBI): domain Eukaryota; phylum Apicomplexa; class Aconoidasida; order Piroplasmida; family Babesiidae; genus Babesia; species Babesia gibsoni. The sequence goes on from CP141527.1 coordinate 961,418, forward strand.
TAGGAATTGACCTTTCTCCGGGGTGGGAGCACTTTATGCTCTTCAGAAGCAAGCTGGACGAACTCATTCTACGCCGTCCCATCGGCACCTAGATGGCTCCAACGCTCTAGCCACTGCACTTTAAGCCCAGAAACGCGCACTAATATACATTGTTCGTTGTAACACCTCACCTCGTGTTGTGGCACTGCCGAGTCGACCGCACATTACCCTTGAGTAGCATTTATCTACTAACATGTCACACGTCGCACAGTGGATAAGGCAGCTGTCCCAAAAAACGCAGCGCTGCCTGTATACCATACAGCTGGACGGCGTCGACCTGCTCCGACAACTGAAGTTTGAGGAGTTCCTCTACAGGAAAGTGGCTCCAGTGGCAGAAGGATGCGCGTTTTTCCTTGTCAATAACCACAGAAGGACAGGTAATATATGCATATTGCAATGTGTGGGTAGAGTAGCGTGCGAATAGGTGTATTACATCCCCGTATGTTGTTCTCTATGTGACCCTGGTAAGGTGTGAGGAAGGCGGTCTTTCACCCTCAAGGCGCCCTCTCCATGCTGTTTGCGTTGTGTTTTCCCCGGATTCTCTCGAAATGGCTCTATATGCTACATGCAGGCTCCAGGGCAGTGGTGATGGGCTTCTCCGGAAATGAGCGTGACTTCGTCAAAGATCCCGAGGAAACCAAGGCCCGCGGCGTATCCATCATTCGGCGCTTCACCGGTGGAGGGACTGTGATTGTTGATGAATGCAGTTTGAATACCAGCCTCATCGCATCGACCCAGATCGCCAAGAACATGTCACCAAATCTCATATGCAACTGGAGCTACGATAATGTGTTCAAGGACTGTGGGATATTCAGTGATCGGTTCGCTGTAGTTGAGGGTGATTTTGTAGTCAAGGACGTGCGAAAAATGCAGTCCTGTGAACAAGGTGCAAGGGAACCCACGGAGGACTCCAGCCACAGCTACTATAAGGTAGCCGGCAACTCCCAAGCATTCAACCACTTGGCATTTGTACACCACAGTGTCTTCTTGTGGAGCATGTCTCCCCTCATATCGCAAATACTGCTTCATCCTAAGAAGACGCCGAATTACAGAGATGGACGTGATCATATGTCCTTCCTTCGCAGCATAAGAGAGGCCCTTGACACAAATTGTAACGTATCAACCATCGACGACTTTGAGAGGGCACTGTGTAATAGGGGAGCAAAGAACCTTCTGGAAAAAATGAATCGAAAGGTGCACGTGATAGTGTCAGCAACGGCAGAGGAGGATGGTGATATCCTGCAAAGTTTGCACAGGAATAGTGTACTGTTGTCAGACAAACTCATCGACGATGCCATCGCAATGCTTCATCGTCCCGTTACGGAGGTAGTATGAACATGCGGGGACACACCGAATTACCGAAAAGTGGTATTCTGTTGACACCTTCATTTCACTGCCCTAGAATAACGCAGAACTGTTTTAATCGTTATAAACACGTATAGACAGTATCAAAGCTGCATTTCCTTGGTTGTGGGCATTTTACCCCTTTGGAGCTCATTCGCCTCAGATCTATACTATGCACTACTTATACAAATGTAATGTTTCAAACATTAACTTCATTATGATGTCAAATGAGCACACATCTTCATGTGTCTCTGTTCACAATGTTACGCTGCTTCGTAACACTGTATATAATGGTGAACTGCTGCCTCAGGGGGTGCCTACTTGGATACCTTGTATTCATCGCTGAAGGCAAGCCAAATATAACCTAGGTCATAAACATCCAACTAGTTTCCTCCCTGGAACTATTGCTTCGAGCATAGTTATTAAGTCATCCGATACTGCATCGCGATTGATTCTTCCACAGAAGAATCGTCTCACGGTGGAGATCCGCAGTAAGATCGCCATCCTTTGTGATAGCCCACCTTCTCCCCAAAGTAAACTTATTTTCAGTCAACTCAGTTGTCTTGCTATCATGGTTTCATGTGTTTAAGGAGTCCTTTGTCCTTACTTGTCGCTTAACCTTAGACTAGTGAACACCACCATAAATAACTTTAGCCATGCAATCCTGCTGATTGGCTCCTTTTCAATGTATATAGTAATAAATATGCACAGTGTAGTATACAATACATGCATCTGTGATTACAAATCCTCGCAAGGTGTTACAAAGAGCCGCCTTCTTCACGGAACTCAGGTGATCTAATACTCACCAAAGAGAGCATACTCGTTTAGGAATCCACCTCCGATACCTCAAGTGCTCCAGCATCAGCCTGTGAGGATGCATGGGCGCCCTCTTGACCACCCGTAGCCTGGGAAGCTTCATAATCAGTTACGGCTTTCAATAGGGCAGGTAATTTGGAGTTTGGGTCTGTCAAAAGTTTTGTAATTTTCTCTAAAAGCTGTTTGCCATGTACCTTTCTCGTTACCAGCTCCCCTGGGCTCCACAACCCAAACCCGAAGTCGTACAATGTAGGTGGTACATAAAGGCACTGCACCACGTTAGGGCATGGACCGCTTTGATGGTGCTCAGGCATAGGGCTCAAACAATCCAACGCCTCCAAATTGTATTTTAATGCATGTAATTTCAGCTTGAAATTCTGGACCAAATCTCCATCCCTTATCCAAGATGCGAAAACAGACGCATTTTTTTCTTGTTTATCATCAGCACGGTAAATGTCGAAGGGCAGTGGGTACAATATCTTCGGACAGGGATTCTGTGTCTGAGTGCATCCCAGTAAGGAGTGTAGATCAAGCGCTTTGCCAGCATGATTTCCTGAAGTGTGTCTCCCAGAATCGCAAAAGCTTATAAGTGCAGAAACAAGAACATCTACAACAACACTTGAAGGTTCCGTTGTTTCAGGTGGCTTTCTATATTCTAATGATAGCTTTAATGCTTTAATAAAATTCTTAGAACCGCCCTTCAATCCAGCTTTCCCTAACTTTAAAAGTATGGTAAACATATCCGACAGTCCCATATGTTGCACGTCGTCAAAAAGTACGAGAGTAGCGACTAACTTCGTCAGTTTACTATCTGCATTCTTGACATAGGGATCCAGAACTTTCTGTATGTCGCCACCAACTTTCTTATCAGATGGAAGCATCGAAACATTGAATCCCATTGGACCATATGCATGGTTATAAAAGGCTGAATTGTCATACTCAGCCAGTGAGGTGAATGTCAGCGTTAGATAATCCTGCAAGCAGCCGAATGGACTATTTCCCTTGCATGCGGCAACGCAGTTAGGGCATTTATTATGTTTCACATCACAGATGCCAGCACCCGTCCTTCCATAACGGCATTTCATCCAACCACCTGAACCTTCACTCCTCCCACACATAACATACAAAAACCTAAGCGCTTCATAGACAGTCTTGTTGTACTCAACATATTGGGCAAAAAGTACTTTTTTGTCAGTTGGATAAGAAAACGACTTGGGGTATTCCTTAACCTTCTTAATACGCTCTTCCTCTTTGTTATTTGGCGTAGTAAGAATACCATCTTCTATACCAGCCAATATGAGAGCCGCATCTTTAATACCAGCCTTAACATTGTTATCAAATGTAAAATCATTCAAAGTGATATTTTTCTCTTTCTGAAGAGCATCGAATTCCTCCTTCAATAACTTTGTCTGGTCATCCCCTAGGTTTGCGAGCCACAATAGTTTCTGATATACGGTCAATTCAGACTTGTGTCCAGACGAGAAAATGGAAGGGCTGGAAATGGAAATCTCTGAAACATGATGAGGGGAGGTAGACAGCATGCGTTACCTTTTACTCCAGGAGAACTGGCTTTCCCGGTGGCTTTGGCACCGCCATGGAATAGAGAAGCCTTAGCGCCTTCCAGAAATGGAAGGGTCAAGGAAACTAGTAGCGTAACACATGTAACTCTCATCGTTGGTCGTGTCTGAAGAACATACAGGCTTACACCTTTCTTTATCTGTATATTACACGGCGCTTGTATATGTTGGAGGTACTATGGCCATCGCGAAAAACGGGTGATACGATAATGTATCACGGAGGAGTCAGAAATTCGCCTGCAGGTCAGTGCTCATAGGCAGGATGCCTCGCACACACTAGTGACGAATTCTCTCCAGAGGGTACTAGGAAGTCCTATGCAGGTACTCCGTAAATAACTGTGGTGTGTTTGTTGCTGTTCTTGTGTTTCATGGCGGATTTGTGAGTTAAAATGTGGGTGTGTCAGACACCATCTAAGAGCCGCTGTTCACAGCGTTACCTTCCAGGGTACAAATTTTATTCAGTGGTGAGGTAATTGGTAAACGTGCGACTTATTGTCTGATTGTCTATTTCTAACTACCTTCTACATCCCAGTCCTTCTCATTTTGTTGTCCTCCTTTGACCTTACCTGCTGGTTTGGGATATCATGGAATCATGGTATGTAAATTATAAAGTGTAAAACGTGTTACATGCGATCTGTACATTCACACTGTGTCTTTCCAGTGGTATTTATGTGCGGCCTTCTGTGATTCAGGCCATGATTGTCATACAATGACGTGCCAACTGCCGCATTATCCAAAAAAGCAGTTTCTAGCAGGCCACAAAAGCAGCAGCTAAGAATATCATAGTCATCTCCGCAGCCATGAAGGAGGAACCCTTTTCCTTCAGATCCTTCAGTCTCCTTCCACTGTTTGTCATTTTTCGTCTTTTTTCAATGTTCCTTGCATTGTGCTCAGAAAACCTTGTTACTTTGTTGTAATCATCCACTACCACGCAGATCATATTAACTGGCGTCGTAGAATCTATAAGTATAATGATGCCTCCATCGTGCTTGTCAGCTTACCTTTTATTGAGCTGCAAACGGCCGAGAGTGGCAGCCAGTAGTTGGCGACATCAGTGTTGGCATATCTTCCAGGGAAGCGGTAGTGCGGAGGAATCTGCTCCCTCGGGATGTCTGCTATGCTGGGGACCTTCTTCAAATGGTCAACAAAAGTAGCACCCATTTTTGGTAATGCATTGTCGACAAATTGCACTAGCTTTTTTCTTGTTTCTTGATTTTCCACTAATGAACTAAATAGACTCAACCAGGCCATTTCCTCATCGTGTGTACGAGGAATATTCAACAGAGCATCCGTTGCATACGATGCTAGCACCCTCTCCATGGGTGAATCCTTCCCAAGTACCTCCTCCAGCTTCACACTCAAAACTTCCAATTCCACATCACCATTTATCATCCTCTCATCAAATCCCTCACTCAATAACCATTGTTTTGTCATGGCGCTGCCCAGCTTAGGTGAAGAACGTTTTGCACTACTAACAGCGGATCTAATTTGAATCCACTCCGTGAGCTTATGTTGGAACGCGACCAGAGTGGCATACATATCTGGCAGGAATTCCAATAGAACTAATGATTTAGTAGGGGTAATGCCCTGCTTCTTAGTGGAAGTTGCAGTATCGGCTGCCACTAGGCTGCCCTCCCCAACCATCATGCTACGAAAATAAGTGAGTTGCTCAACCACCTTCCTCAAGTTATCCCACGTGTATGGCAGTGGATGGAGGTCAATACTTTCCATTGGGCCCACCAAGAACCGCCGATACTCCAGTTCCGCATCTGCATAAGCAGTGCTAAACCTCGCAACCCAGTCAAGTTGGGTCTTGAGATTCTGCGGGTAACCGTCGCCGCCGCTGGCTGCCACGGCGGAAGACGCAATTATGAGTAAGCAAATGACATTTTTTAGCAGCATTTTTTAGTTTTACGCTAGGAATCTGTGATGTCGTTTTGGGGATCACCTGGCATACCACCATCCTTCCCCAGGCTGATCCTCCATGACGAAAAGGAATGTGAAATGAATTAAATTTTAATAATTTTATTCCCACTGAGCACCCAGATGTGGAACGTGAAGAAGGTTCCCGATCCGCCATTCCCATGGAAGGCTGATCCCCAGAGTCGTTTGACGAAAAGGAGACACATTACCGCCAACCGCCACCAATTTTTGTTGCAAATAATGTACTCCTTTCATTTGCAATCATTTGCCGTTTATTCCGTCCGCGAAAAATAGCACGCCCAAAGTGGTTATATACCATCTCCCCCCACTAATAACCAGTTCCCAGTTACAGGGATTCTTCCCTCTTAAAATAATTTGGTATACTAATTCGGTAATAATTTTATTCCGACTTTTATCGTTTTAATATTTATATTCAGTGCTTTCGAGCTCTCAAACATTGGCTTTCGATGGTACGATGCTAAATTTGTACCACTGTAGTGCTATGTTTGATGATTCCATACGCCGTAATGGCCAATAGTGCATAATCATATATTTGACGCCATGAGGCTTACTTTGGGTTTTATTTTGTTTGCTACCTTGGGCCTCGCCCATGGCGCGGGTGAAGATGAGAATAAACCGGCGGCTAGCCAGCATGGCCAAAAATTCACTGCTACCGTTACTACTGGACAGCCGGCCGCAGCTCCCAAGCCAGCAGAGAAACCTGCAGAAGCGGAGCCTGCTGCCGCTCCCGCTAAGGATGAAAAAGTAAATGTAGTTGCTGATGCCGAAGCAAAGGCTGCAGCCCCCAAGGAAAATGAAGTCCCTGCCAAAGATGCGCAGGTAGAGAAGAAGAAAGCAAAAACAAGGCTTGTCTCTTACGAAACTAAAGTAGATAGGAAGACCCGTGGACCAAAGACCTACGTCCTTGTGAGGGAAGTAGAAGAAGTTGAAGATGACGACGATGAAGAAGAAGATGAGGAATACACTGACCTCTACGGATACTACTACCACGAATTGGAGGAAGCCGCCAAACATCTGCCAAAGGGCGAACACAAACCAGTTGGCAAGAAGGTGGATGAGCAGGGCAAGACCCCTGAAGAAGAAGATGAAGATGAAACCATCTCATACAAGGAAGTCACATACACTGACAAGATGGGCATATTCGCCGGCCTCCCCTACTTCTTCCATGTTCTCAAGGCTAACCCAATCACCGTCGGTCTCGCCTTTGTAGTCACCTTCATTCTTCCCATGGTATTCGTGCACATCTTGTGCCACACTGTACTTGGCAAGAACTTCAAGTGGCTCTGGCTAGGCTTCCTCCTCGGTGCCTGCGCATTCTCCGGCGCCCTTGGTCTCCTCTACTTCCTTGTGAAAACGGGAAGATGGGGAAACCCACCGATTGAGGGAGTAGAAACCGTTTACGAATTCAAGATCAAGCCTAACAAGTTTGCTCTGAACAAGCCTCTCGAGGGCTCCCTCCGTAGCAACTGAAAAATGTAGTGCCGGATTGGATGTTATCGTTGCTTGTGATACTACAAGCACCAAGTAGCCCAAGCACGTTCTCCAGCCGTTAGAATAATTGATTGTTCTGTAATTTAAAATGCGAGTCTGTTTTAACCCTTAGCATTCATATACAAAATATGTTTGCTACAGGAACATCCAACTAATGAAGTACCTTAGATGTGAATCCATCCTTACTGTAGTTCAATTGCCTATGTCTCAATCTATCCCGCTTCTGCGACAGAGTCCGTTGTTTGTATGATTCCGCCTAACAGCGTGATTACATGCAAATCCATTCCATTGCACGTTACACTTTTCTTATATGTTCCGTTTGTGCTTGTTGCAGGCTACAGGGAAACGAGTCATATAGGGTATAGATACGACATTTGTATATATGCTACAGATACCACATTCTATGCTGAAATTCTTGGATTCCAAGACCTATTAGGCCAGTATCATGGCTATCCACGCTACTTGTCGGCTTCAGATGTGGCCTTGGGCAGATGGGTCACTTCCCAAGGAAGACAAATCAAGGTTTGTAAATAATAAATAAACAATGGATTGTGAATAGTCATGCATGCTATATTACGATATTGAAGGTGTAGACCTTGGTAGTTGTTGCGCAGTATGAAATAACAGATACCGTCTCCATGAATGACCACTGGTACATTCAATCACTGTCATATCCACTGAAAGGATTCTCTACCGCCTTGCAGGGCTTCTTTTTGCTTATAATAGGCACTGCCTGTTTAATGCATTTCTGTGGCGAGGGTCCCATAGACATTAAGTTGCCCCTTTTGTTGGGGTTCTGTGCACTGGGCTCCTCCGTCTCATCCTCCGTTGCATCTACATCCTCGTAGCTCTCCTCGTTGCCATCATGGGCCCCCGACACTGTATGGTATGGTGAGTCGTTTTCATATTCATCTGCCTCTGCGTACTTGCGATATATTTCCTCTTGCTGTTTGCGGAATAGGGCCACATCTTCATCATTTATGCTGGGCTCAAACTGGATCTCCTTTTCCTTTAGTATTCGTTGGAGGCTGAGTTCAGCGGCGTTTTCACGATCACGCATTCTTCCGGCCCTTCGCTTGAGGGCATTCAAACGCTCCAGCTCCTCGTACTCTTCATAGGCGTGGTCAGCCTTCTCCATCATCTTCTCAGTCTTGTCCTGCTGGTTGGCCTTCTCATCCTACAAATTAGTGAAAACAAAGTATAAATGTCATGGTTAGTGAAATACAGAAAACTACGACGGTATAAGCATCGTATAAGTGCAACAGTTACAATGCGTCCATGCACAGCAAAGCGACAGCTATGAAACACAAGCATACAGGTCTCCTCGTATGATCACACTATTGCACTTTTATTCACCTACCTCCTCCTTTGATATGGCATCGGCAGCCAGTTCAGCATCGAGGTTGGCGTCATAGGTCCTGGTACCTCCAGATTCCAGCAAGTAGTCCCCGTGCTGCGGGTCTGTTTTGAATATGATCTGGTTACTGCAATGTGGGCACTTGGCGAAGAAGCGATGCTTCTCTATCCCCAAATACGTGTCCTCCTTGAGTCTCATGACCTTGGAGTTCATTTTTGTGCCTATGTACGTAAAATCACGGCACTGCTCACACCGGAAGGTAAAGGGGAACATCATGCGTATATCCAGCATGCGGCCACCCATGCCTCCCTTGATGCTTCGTGCAAAGGTCGTCTTCCCACGCCCATATCCATCGTGCTTTAGAATGAAGCGGTTTGCATCCAGTGCCGCGGGATCGAAGTCCGGGGGTATGTACTTGTTTAAAACCTTGCGTTCCGCCATCTTCGACTATAATTCAGGCAACGAACAAGGGGGAAAGTATGCTACAGTTGATTGCGACTTTCAGTCATTTTCGCACCAATCTCCAATGAGATAAGCACTGAGCTGTTATACAAGATTCCCTCAAGCGCAGGCACAGGGAGGATTAAATACCATATAATCAGATAAAGATCTAGGCATTACTTATATAATTTAGACGCCATATTTAAGTGTTTAGGGGTGTCAAATCGTGATGGAATCCTACGATCCACGTACATTTTCCTCCTCACTTGTGATTCTTCTCGTAAAGCTTCATGTGCTTCTCCAAAAGCTGCACAGATGCTAAAATCGTGTTTGTGCACTAACCTTTGCCAAGGATTGGCGCTCTGACTTGGACACGGGTGTCCCGTTGGCCAGGTGTGTCGGAAGGTAGTTTTCGTCGAAGCTGCTGAACTTCCCAGGGTACTTTTTTGCAATAAATTCCTTAGGATGTGTGTTTGAAAGCTGCTTCCTTTCGTTCTGAGTGGTTGTGTATTCACGGATAATGTTTCAAACCTCTTGCTGTAGACGCTGCTGTTTCAGCTCTTCCTTCATTTGCATCTCCTTAACTTGGTTATCCCTGATCATAATGACTTTATCCACTGAAACACTCACTTTGACTTGTACTTTACAACACATTCCCCGTCATCGCGATCTTCCAAAAGCACGCCAAGTTCAGGTAGATATTCGTCTCTGATCCGGTCACATGTCTTCAAGAGGTCGATAGCCTTCTCTTTGTCTCCATCGTCCAGCTTCATAACATTCTGTGCGAAGCGGCGAGCCTGTAGATTATCAGGCACGTGTATTATACTTACTTTTCCTCTCAGATCGATGAGGTGACTAAGCAACGGCCCCGTTGCCGTTGCTTCGTTGGACTTAACAGCCCCGTATTCCAGCCCGGGCTCAACTACTTTCAACACCTATGGCGTCACTATACGTGAATGTGTCACAAACATACCTCTAGAATTTTGTACAGATAGTTTTTGAAGCTAGTGCCCTGTGCATGCCTCAGATATGCATGAGGAGCGGACAGGGTGGAGTTGAGCGTACTCACAAAGCTGCAAATTGCCTGCATAACCTTGGGCGTGTCAAAGTTATCCAGGAATGCCTCGTGTACCTAGAGTGTATGGTTTACAGATGCATGGAACACACCGTCTCCTTTAGCTTGGTAAACTCTGCCTCTAGCCTCAAGTCAGGCTCTTCTAACTTTTGCGAGTTTGCAGGCTTGTCTATCCTTGAATTCAATAGTGGGAAGAAGTTAAACAGTGTGTCATCTATTGCGATTGCCTCGGCCATACCCTGTGGCCCTGGGTTGTAATTCAGCGTCGAGTCGTATTTCGATGACAAGAAGAATATACGCAACTGCCTCTTGTTGTACTTGTTTAGCAGCTCCTTTATAGCTATGAAGTTCTTTAGGCTTTTGCTCATTTTCAAGCCCTGGATGTGGAGGTGTCCAAAGTGGATAAAGTAATTGATCCACCGATTGCGATCACTGTATGCCTCCGACTGAGCTATTTCGTTGTCGTGATGAGGAAACTTCAAATCCACACCCCCAGAATGTATATCTACTATGGAGTCCTTTCCAAACACACTAGCGCACATGGCACTGCACTCAATGTGCCAGCCTGATATGGCATGTCGAGCAAGTATAAACAATCTATGCAAGAAGCAAAAACTGTACAGAAACACGCATATACCTTGCCAAATACAAAAGAAACCACTTGTAAACTAGAATGTCGTGCACATATTAAGGGCATTTCCTACCTGGTCTACCATTTCCCCAAGGGCTTGGCCAAAATGGCTCGTTTGGCTTGGCCTTCTTCCACAACGCAAAGTCGTATGGCGACTTCTTCTGTGTAGACACCTCCCCCAGAGTTCCTTCTCCATCTGCCATTCGGTTTAGATCATTGAAGCTGGTGGGCTCCAGCTTGGCATATACGTGCTTTTTGCTGGACCTATATGCCTCGATATCAAAGTATACGCTTCCTTCCGATTCATAGGCGTAGCCGTTTTCCACTATCTTTTGGATGTATGCTATGATTTCTGGCACAAATTCGCTGACACGAGTAATGATGTCAGGGGTGTCAACACCAAGTGCCGTCATGTCATTCCAAAACTCATGTTCCCAGTGACTTGCGAGCTCATTGAACTTGGCACCCTTCAAGGGTTGTGAATTCACGTTGGAGTGGTTATCGTACCTCTGAATTGGCGCGTTGTATGATCTTGTCATCGATATCCGTGACGTTTATCACGAGCTTCACGTCGTAGTTGAAATACTTCTCCAAGATGCTTCTAATGGTATCACAAGCCACGTAGGTCCGGGCGTGGCCCAGGTGAGCTGTGTCGTACACGGTTGGCCCGCAGCAATACCATTTTATGCTCCTGCCTTTCTGCAATTCATTTTACGGGTGGCTGTACTATTCTACCCACCTCCGGCACAAACTCGACCTTCTCGTCCGAGACTAGCGAATTTCGTATATTCAGCCCCGTCAGGAATTTGCCTTCCTTGGTAGGTGCAACCCATGAGCGAAGGTTTTCCTCTGCTTCGTTAACCTTGGCCATCGTATATATCATATGGCGATGCAACACCCGTCGCACAGCAAGTGCATCACCCCCGCGGAGCAGACGGAAGGACACGCATGACCGAGTAAGGAGCATGAATATTACAAACAGAGCCGCCACTCTGTGTGAAAACATGAGGTGATCCCGGCATAGTGGTACCTGATACACACTGCTGATACGCTACCATCACAGTTGGAATTGCCACATCGATGGCTGCTTTCCACCTGCGAAGGTTGCCTTACGCGGCTCTGCGTACACATCGATGGAATATGTCGACGATTTCTGTGAGCAGAAACAATGTGTTGCATATGGAATCCCTGCTCCCCAAGCAACTAGGTAGGTTGATCGTTTATCTTATTTGTCCCTTTACATGTCTTTTTGGCGCCACATCTCACTTGCATATGTAGGTAACATTGTTCTGGATGTTGCAAGGCACGGTAACAGTGACATTGTAGTTTGGAAGACGTTCGTCAAGTGTTGCCACGCCAAGGTGGAGTCCCTAGACAGAAAGGACACCCTTCGTGTTTTTAGGGGTGTAGGGGTCTTTTATCGCAATTACAACTATCACTTGCAGCAGCTAGACAAGGAATTTCTCGCTAAGTTGATTGGGCAAGTTCACGTCGTGGTAAGCAGCATTGAGTACCTTATGACGACATGCAGTGCAATGGATACACGTGCGACGAACTGAGCCAGCTTTCAGAGGATGTGTCCAACTTTGCAGTGGCCAATGCTGATTTGCTAGACATAACGGCATTGCTATTTTCAAAAATCGCAGTTCTATTCAACCTCCGCCTTGCCGAGGCTACTCCATACAGTGTGGTCAGACTTTTGGTTGCATTCTCCCGTATAGGAATCAGTGACGGGCAATTGTTTGACTCCTTAGCAACATTTATCTGTGATAATGACGGCTTCACAACCCATGATATCCGCACAGTTTTGACATCATATGCTCTGGTGGAACACAGAAACTTGCAGCTGCTGGAGCATGCCACTCTGCACTTCACTTCTCTTTCGGATTTGGGGATAAACGACTTGGCGATACTCTCGTTTGTATATTCTACCCTGGACTACCGAACGGAGAACGTGAAGTCGCTTTTCCAACGTTACCTAGGGAGCATTGACATGCTAACAGAGCCTCCTGCCTTGCCTGGAGAAGGCTTTGTTGTAGATCTTCCCTCGTTTTTCCAATTCCTAGACAGCATTGGCGTATCAATACCGCCTTCTATGATATCATCAATAAAAATTGATCAACTTAATAGGGATGACTTTGTAAAGGTAGTGCATCTTCTACCCACTAATCCAGACTGCCAAAGAAAGGTCATGAATAAATACATGTGCTATGACAGCGAATTAACGCTGCAGGAGCATGTTAAGGTGCTTAAATATGTGGTAAAAGGTGGCTTTGGGATTAAAGAATTCTTCGACAGGGCATGCAGCAATATAGCAGTCAAGGGTAGAGATTATACTGAAGAGCATTGTGACGCACACGATGTCGAAAGGGCAGAATATTTAAATGATCAGGATGGCGTAGAAGCAAAACAAAGGGATTGCGGCCCCAGTGAAAATCCTAAGGAGATTGGACCTTTACACCAAATGGTGACATTGCTGCTCCAGTCTCCAGCAGTTTGGGTATCATCGTGCTCGGAGCTATACGATTTTCTGTGCCAGCTAACACCAGGCAGAGTATGGCTCACTGATTACGTCATCTTGATGTCAAAGGGTTTGGTGGATAGGAACAAGCAGTTGGAAGAACACCTAGAGGCAGTAGCGCGTCACTATGGTACCGACTTAATGCATATATTGGGTTCAGAATTGTCAAAAAGGGGTGACTACAGAAGCCCTATGATCATGCGGGCTGAATTTGAACACTACCTTAAAGACAAGGCCATTATTCCCTGCATGATTGGCGATTTAACTCTCGTCGCCCTCCTGAAGGATCACAATACTGCAGTACTGCCGTTAAACCCGGACGATTTTGTGTGTTTGGCTGGCCAGCAGCTGGACGCTAGAGAGGCATGGTCCCCTCCAGGATGCCTGGCGCGTGCCGAGCCCTATGCAAATATATACTATATATATCGCCACAGTGTGCGTGTTTCCCCTGTTGTCTGCTCATTATTGCCGGATATTACAGATGGCGGGCAAGATGTGTTAGACAGGCTGCTGTCGATGTCGTTTTGACCCACACACTACAATACACAGTAACGTTCAGTGCTTTAAATGATAAAATATGCTCATACACTGCCGTAAAGGTGTGGCGCTTGTTCTTTTGTGGACAGCGTGCTTACACATTGCCTGCGGAGACGCTCCAGACAGCGGCAGGATTCATCTCAATATCGGTAGGTTTCAAAACAGTGTAAGCCCCTTATTATGTCTCAGATTACCCGAGAGACGACAAGGATGGGAGCCTGCACGTCAACACAGGTACACATGCCTATTCAAGTGACACAGCGTGCAGGGAAGAACGTTGATCCAGCTGAGCTTAAGACCCCCGTCGTCATTATCGCCTCAAAGGTGAGTCCATTGTGTAAAGCAGTAACGAGAGCGCAGCCCATGGTCGACTATGAGCGCCTGTACAAGAAGATGATGGAGGAGTCGCCACGCAAGAAGGAAAACATAGGTATGCGTTGCTCACACCATATGCCACAATATTTTCAGAGAAGGACGTCGTATACAACAAAAACGCCTCAAAGGCAGATCCTGCATCCCGTAGGGAGATGCTGTTCGAGGTTAGTTGCTACATTTTCCGGAATAGAGCATGCAGTTGCTCAAGGAAGCCGAGGCCACTCTCGCCTTTTACCGCGCGGATTACAGTGAAATGCAACTGGTACGTTTAATTGCCCCAAGCCACACAATATGCCAGCTGCTCTCATCGCAGGGGAAGTGAGGTGTACGGTAATTTATCGCAACTAGCGGTGCCACGCCTCGGAAAGATGTGCCGAGGAAACCGGCACATAGACAGTAAACATAAGATTCCGTAACTATGTAGCGTTAGACACAGCCAAAATTGTCAATATGAACGTTAAATGAAAATGAGGTGGAATATACGGCCGGTGGGAATGACCCATGAGACACAGCACAGATGCAGTTGGGTATCACGTGGACCATATGGAAGTTCCACGGAAAAACTTTTGCAAATCATCGCTACTCATATTGCAATAGTCATGGCGGTAACGAAGGTACGTTTCGCCGGCCAAACGCGGTCGGCGCTTCATTCAATGCATCTAATGCTCAACAGACTGTTGTCAAGGCGGCGAAGGAAAAGGTCGCCGAATCATCGCACCCAACCGAAGTGATACAATACCACATCACGCTATGGTAGGTGAATAATCTAGTTTATCAGTGTGTGCCGTTATCTACTCTTGTGTCGCATACACATGCTTTTTACAGGATGGCTGTGACCCTAGGACTGATTCTGCTGGGGGCATTGTACCACTTCCTGACGAGTTTCGAGGTACGCGGTCGCAGTTTCTCGTTTTATCCTATTTCAGCGCGATGATCCCGTGCTATACTCCCAGCTGGGCGTGCCGAGCAAAAGGTAGGCGGCAATGCGACTTCTTAACGGATCATCAGCAAAACCAAATGAAGCGAAGAATGCGGCGTGTTTCAGTGCCTATATCGGTTAATCGGCGACACGAGTCTCGCCTGCATTATGCTACCCCTTAGGGTCACTCGAGCAATAGTATCTATGGATCACATCCTGCAATGTAAATGCTTCTACACATCAGAGTCTCCATTACGCTACATACAATAAGGATGCCCATAATACGGATCTACAACGATTTTCCTCGCCGTGGTTTCGCTTTAGGGATCGTTGCATATGGAGCACCAGTTGCATCTGATACACCGGTGATTTGGTCCCTCCAGAAGAGTAAGATTCATTGCCACTAATGCATCATTATTGTGGGAGGTATTACTAAAAGAAGCGATACTAAACTTTGCCGCTCTACGGTGATGGTATCCTGTCGTTGCAGTTCCTATAGGGTGCTCACGAATCTTGCTACACCTCACAACGTTGTAACGTTGCAATAACGCCACTCAAAGTGCACTGTTTGGTTACTACGGAAATGGGTATTTTCGACAAGATTTGCTGCAGTTGCTGCTCCGGCAGTACTGTCGACCACAACGACGCTCCCCCGGCACACCTCGTCCGCGTGCAAACCGTCAAGCCGGTTCCCGTGGAGGAGGAGGTTAAAGACGAACAAGAGGTTGAAGCCGTGTTGGAAGATGTCATTACCGAAGACGTGGAAGATAAAGTCGAGGAGGTAGAAAAACATACACCTATCAACAAGAGACCACTCAAGGAATGCAAGCTCAAGCCACACAGGAGGAAGATTCACCTGACTGGCGCCGCTGCTGCCGTACCACCCTGCCCAACCGAAGAATGCATTGGCAATATTCCACACGTTGGCTCCTCAAAGGTTACCCTGGGAGACGGTGCATACCTGGTTTACTCGCTGGAAAACGGAGGCTCTCTGAACATTGTCTTCTCCAGAACCGCTCCCACGGACCTCAGGGGAGTCCTCGCCTACATCAAACCCGGCACTGAGTTCTCCCCCTACTACTACACTGACCATGACGGACACAAGGCTGCGGCAACAAACCTTGAAAGTGCATTACAGAGTGAGTACGCTAGCGACAGGAAGGTATTCTACGACGCATGGTCTAAGTTCTTGAAACTGGCTCCCCCCTACAACGGTGAGGTGTACCTCCTCGAGGGCGCCGGCATGTCGCCTCCCCCAAGGGTCCAAGTACTTTTGTACAAGGAAGGTGCCATAACTTGCGCTGAGAGCCTCAAGGCAATCGATTTGACCAACTACACCGTAGTTGGAATCCTGCATCACTCCCTCGACTACTACAAATTGGCCGACGACTCTAAAGATAGAATGGCCTTTACACAGACTTGTGAGGAATTTGGGGCTGCACTTGTAATTTAGATTGATTGTATTGTCAGGAAACTGCTTCATATCACTCCCCCTTATGCGTGTGCTAGCATCATACCGCGCCTAGTTGTGTGGGCATAACAAAAATTTTAATGTTGAACTCTTACACATTATGGATAGCGCTGTTGTATAATTTAATTGGAGCCTGTCGCCGCCCGCTGGCGACTGCACTCCGGGGGAAACCGTACGACGCCTTCCTGGGCGGCGTCGCGGTTTCATACCCCGGTTGCAAGCGAGAATTCGCCAGGTAGACAGCGATACACACATATGACACGACGTGTTAGGTACAATGCGCCCCCAAAGGGGTCAAAAATAGCGTCGGAGCTGGAGAAGATGTTCTCCGATCCCCTCAACACATCGCCGGTACGTAGTCACGTGCCACCGTTTCTGACGAAGCTATAGTGGGAGTATGAGATGGCTATCGTGGATTCCTTCAACAAGAGGCAAAGTGCCGGCTACCAGTTCCTAAAGAACGAGTGGGCGTACCAAGACCACTCGGAGGACCCGCATCAAGCGGCAGGTATAAACGACTAATTATGGGCCATCACACGTGTGACAGGTGTTCTCGAGGGTGGACCAGAGAATTACACCGGTAAAGGACTGCGTCTAGTGGGTGGAAAGGATCGCCAGAGGACAGAGAGGATGCCGTACCACCTGGATCACGGCAACTTCTGGAGGCAACGGGTAGAAATGGGAGAAATTTCATTTTGCATTAACCCGGACGCCAATCAGGACGTCACAATGGGTGTGTTTTAATTAAATGGTGTCTCCAGATCATAATATTGCACCACTATTTATGTGCGCCCTCAACTTATGGGTGTTGCCATATGTATCACATTCATTTCAACATGGATATACCAGAGGAGGAGAACGACGAGTGCATATCTCAGCCGTGTGTGCTTAGATTCCTGCACAGCTCCGTCTTCTCACTGTTGGCCGTGTTTCTCATCATGACCATTCTTGTCGTTATCGTATATGCTTTCGTTGTCTACACTTGAACTCAGACGAGACGGACCTAGACCTTGAGCGGCGCCAATGGGGGAGTTGGGGAAGGCGAACCTACAACTATTTGCCCATTCTCGAGTCGGCGTTTAGATCTAGGAAGCGCGCGGAAAATCCAACCGACCTTCCCTATCCGTGGCTGATTCCTCACCACATTTACGAGCGCACGCCAAGACACGTCGCCCATGGAGCCCATTTCATTCCAGAGCCAGATCCCGACATGGTTTTGGCCGCTACTGGCCACTTTGCTGGCTACATTAAGCCTCCATTTGCTTTTCCAAGAGAGAGTATGTATGCATATAGTACTGTTAATGGGTTTCAGCTATGAAAAAGCAGAACATACTGCTCACTGAGTGGGATAGATTGGAGGAACAGTACAAGAAAACCAAAGACGAGTCCATAGCTGAGCGTATTAGAGAGATAAAGGTATGCATCTTAATCTGGATGCACGTTGACCCATTGTGATTACTTTCAACCATAACTGCTTGCAGAACTATCTCTTCAACTACGATGAAATGATGAAATGCGATTCTAAGAGTTTCAAGGTCGCTGTAGATGTTGCCATACTGAACGCACGGAAATTCATGAAAGAACAAAGGTATGTCTGCTCTCTGTTTAATCATCGTTTTATGGGTTCTTTACACATTATATTGTTACCTGTCTGTATACGACATGCTCAAAAGATGTCTTCACGCGTTATAGGGACACCGCTGCGCTAAACCCGGATGTAATCGACTACTACCTAAGCAAGGTACCAAACCCAACGGCTATCGGGGGAGGATGTAGCCACTACAATGGACCGGGGAAGACGGCAACCATCTGCCTAGTTGGCTACTTCCCAGATGAGAAGGTCTTCCGCCAGTATACCTCCATCGAGGAGCTGGCAGAAGCTTACCATACATTAATGACAGAACTGCGCAGCGAAGGAAGCACTCACACGTCTTCCCAGATGGTGATGGACGAGGAAATCAGAGATTATTTGCTCAGGAAGGACAGACGCAAGTTCCCCCGCCTGATTGCTGAGTACACTCCACTTTGGACTCACCGTAAATTTGGCCCAGAGTTCGGAGATGCACTCAAGCCAGGGCAGAAAATAGTGGAATCAGACCTCACAAACTTTGGGGCCAAGCTACGGAAGCGTCGTAGGGGCCTTACAGCAGAGGTATGCATGTCATCATTGTCTTTCACTTTACTCAGGAACGCGATAAAAATTTCGTGGATGATTACCACTTTTTCGAGAATGAAGTAGATTATCAGTGATTCAACGGGTAATCTACAAAAGGACTAACGCGTATGATAAATATTGCCTTTACATGTAATGCCTACATCAACCATGGGCCATGCTCATTTGTTGTTGCCAGGGACTAGCACAGGCACATGGATCGTTTTATATAACCGGTGCACGCACAATTGTTGCACAAAAGGGTAATTACTACTGTTAGAGCAATCATAAAAGTCACCTGGAGTTCAATTGGTAAAGATTGGTGATGCAAAACAACATGAAGTATCAATAGCAATGACCATTACTCAAGTATTCTACAGCAAGTTGGAATTTCTACTTATGGTAATTAAAGCGCACTTTTCGGCATGTCATGCTAGTTGAATGCTGCACTTAATTCCATCTCATGTGCTTGAGGGACACGTTTTGCTTATACTCTAGCACTTGCCGTCATAACCCTACGGCCTTACCTCCGTTACCTACATTTTAGTTTTTACCCGCCCATCTCTGTGATACATCCACTAGTTCGGATTCACCGGTAGCCACAACCACTCCCTTCTCGTTGAACATTTCCGCGTAGGCAACAAATCTATCCGCCTTTTCATCTGCCATGTTGGAGGGATCGAACGACACAACCAAAGCCACAGATTCTCCAACCCTTATTGGTGCCTTGAATCTGATGTTGATGTACTTTGTCGCCGCCATCTTGAGCATGGTGCAGCCGAGAACTCCGAACGCGTGGTCAAACAGGGCACTGGTCACGCCTCCGTGCCAGACGCCCGCATGTCCACAGCAGAGTGCTCCTACATTCACCAGGTACACAAAATGGGTTACGAATTTGCGTGTTCCGTCCCCAAGTAACAGGTCCTGATAAAGTTCCTCGTCCATCTCCCTTACGACGGGTCCCTTTCCATCTGGATCCAGAGCATCTTTTGTAACGTTGATGAATGTCTCCATGAAGAAGCCTTCTCGTTGCATCAGATTGTCACCCAGAAGATGGCCAAACTTTCCCTTTGTATGTTCTAGCAGTCCAAACTTCCCTACATGGTGATACTCTGCGAACTTGAAGTGCTTGGCAAACGCTTGGGGGATTGGAGTACCCATCGTCGCTGCAGAAGATAATCTCCTTCCAATGTTATGTGAAAATAAAGAGCGTTTAACTCTGAAGAAGGGTCCTTGTGGGGATGCTATGGACAGACTTCTGCAGAGTACTGTGGTAAACGGAGGGGCTAAACCCTGGTATGCTGGAGCCATAGATCGACAGTTGCGGGGTATAGACAATTGGTGTACTCCATTCCCAGTGAAACTTGGATGAATGGGTGGAAGATCTATGGATCTGCCGTTGGAATCAAAACTGAAGAGGTTAGAGCCACACTTTCCATTCCTACACCCAACAATGGGTGCATAGCGTCACTTGTATTCTCTACTTTAGTGTCTACATTCGCCTACTTCACCAGAGCATAATTTAGTGATCGTCCGTCCATTGGTAATGTAATGTCTTAAATGTGTATCACCGTCATCCTTCCTTCCGACAATGCAGTTATTGTTTCAGTAAAAATGGCCATTGTATAGTGAAATCGGCGTTGCTATAGCTAGCTTGTGCAGATGTGTGGAGTACTAGCTTCATGTAAGCCATATCGCCCACAGATTGGTGAATCTAGGAATGGGAGGAGTTGGCGAAAAAGTTTTTCCCATCTTTCATGTATTTATCGCCATTAATGGTACAAAATGGCATAGATCTACCGTTGCACTGGCCTTTAGTGCCTAATTAGTAGTTTAAAAGTGGATTGGGACGTACCTAGTCTCATGTAATCTATCCGTACTTGCTTATCGAAGAAAAGAAATTTCTTCTACATAACGTTTCTAATAGCCATGTAGTTGATTCACATCTAACTATTTACAGTTGTAAGGCGTAGTTTGCCTAAATTGTACTTGTAGTAGATTCTACATGCTGCTTGTGTCTGACAACCAAAAGCTTCAGGAAAATCCTCCGAGATGGGTTACATCGGGTTATATGTCTCCAGTGCACTACTTCTCCTGCTGGTAGGTGAACAAGCTTTTGGCAAGAAGTTCTTGAAGAAGGTGCCAAAAGACGACGATGAGGGCAGTCACTCCAAGACGTTGCTGTCCAGGCTATATGGTCCAAAATATATTGGAGGCTTCAGCCAGCCCCTCAGAGAGTACACTTGCGAGGTTGACCCTTCAATGTTCTCCCGTGATCTCTCCCTAGTAACTGTTAATGGGGGAATCACTTCCATGACTGCCGTGTTGGTAGGATATGGCCTCGACGAGTCGGTTGACACCTTCAGGGGAAACAAAGGGTGGGTGTATGGAATAGGAACAAAGAAGAACCTATACTACAAGCTAAAGAACCAATTCAGCCTCACGGTTGATTACAATCCCCCTGAAGATGCCATGTGGGATGAGGATGAGTTTTGCATTCTTCTTTTTTCACCAGCCTTGACCATGGGGCCCTCACTGAAGGCCACCATAGGAAAACCTCCAAGCGACGCACGTCGTAATTTTGGCTCCACGGAGAACCTTACAAAGGTGCTGCTAGACGAAAGCCCCAACACAAGGTCTAAGCTTGTGACGCAGTGTTGTTTCATCATGGGTATCGAAACAACCTTCGAGTGACTACTGTAATCGTAGAGACATTTTGTTTTTCTTATTGAACGTTGCTAACCTAATGTTAATATAGCTTTCCAATCGTAACATATGAAGCGGTAGTGTAAATCGGTGGAATGAATGCAGTGGCTGTCGTGTTTACATGTAATGCATGGATATACGAAATGCTATATTAGAATTTACCCATAAAGTGTCTTTTATGAAGAACTTCTTGTTTGCCCTGTTTCACTACTCTAGACTTCTAGCAATTCATAAGTCACTTGTAGTCACGATGGGAGGACTGTAGTCAGTGAGTACCACTCCACGTTGCTTTCCAGTGCCTGTAACAGATGACGCTTATACACTGTCTACCTACCTTTAGCCTTAGGTCGATATATTTGGCATTTTCATCGAGTACATCTGCCATCTTTTCTAGCAACAGCATTTTGCCGCTGTAGGTAATAGGGCCGACTCCCTCAGAGAGGCATCTCTTAACACTTGGCCCTTGGTTTGGTAACTCAAAGTATGTCTCCTTTGCCTTGTCGATCTCTTCGCACTTTGGTTCATAAAACTTTCTCTCTCCCGGGTATAACCTGGGGCATGGGAATCCGTTCCATTCCTCGGGCTCTTCTACGGGCTGTGGTTCTTTAAAGTCGTCAGAGGTCATACGCTTTGGCAGGTCGTCTCTGGTATTACCAGTTCTGTCAGTATCAACAGAGTAGAACTTCTGTCCCTTCACGCTGTGCCCCCTCCGGTGATCCCTATCCCCCCTGTCTGACCTGTCCTTCGGATACCTTCCATGAATTCTGTCGTAATCCCTGCTATCTCTCGGGCTGCGATCGTAGCTTCTGCGTCTGCTACTATAAGAGCCATTTCTGGAGGAGCTTCGTCCACGTGAACGGTTATAGCTGTCGTCTCTGTATCTTCTTCTGGGCTCTCTATATCTATCATCGTCACCTCTGCGCTCCCTATAATAATGGTCGTCGTGATGTCTATCGCGATGTCTACTTCTATAGCTGTACTCGCTGGAATATGGGCTGCGATATTGCTCCCTGCTACGCATTCTCTCGTGGTCATAACCACTGACATCTCGTGAAGCAGTTGCTCTGCTGCCACTACTTCTGTGGTAGTGCTCTCTGCCACGGCTTGGCGAATGACTATCTCTGTAGCTGCCGCGGTGTCGATAGTTGTCCTCCCTGTGCCTCCTTTGCGAGCCTCTACGTCCATAGCTTACACTCATGCTGCGGCTACCGCGTCGTCCAGAGCTGTAAGATTCATAAGCTTTGTAACTCCTACGCCTATCGAAGCTGTAACTCCTAGACCGTGATCGACTCCGCGGTCTATTACGGCGAGGCTGTTTGTGGTAGTCCACGTACTGCCTCCTTCCATCGTCCGTATCTCTGGTTGTACCACTGCTGTAGCGATTATGATGGTCATCATAATGCCGCCTCGGGCTGTAATCCCGCCGGCTACGACTTTTCTCCTCCATAGTTAAGAGTCGCAACTAGTAAAGCACCATCAGATGTTATATTCCTATTTGTCGTTAGCCACCCTCATAGTAATCCCTCCTTACTGCAGCCACGGGCCAGATTTCGGGGATACATACTACATCCAACACTATTATAACCTCCCAAGTAAAATGCAATTTGTTTTCCATGGGATGGACGATGATATGCGCATTTACATGTACAGTGTTTCCTTGGTTAACGTTTGCTTGCCCCGAAATACGTCATGAAATGCAATTTGGCTATGCACATGTCATAGTAGTGCCGCAGAGTATCGTAAGAAGAGAAATGGCAGAGAGAGTTTGAATTATGTGTCCAAAGCTGTGTAACTGCGCCACCAGTCATAAGACACCGATGAAGGCCACAAATGTAAGCCTTCTACGATTAACAAATATTTGTGTGCATACATAATGACCCTCAGATTTCAATGGAGGTCACAGTTGTTGAGTGGTCACTGCGCCATTGACGTTGTGGTGGTGTGAAGGGGAGTCTACGATAGGGACACATAGGGGTTAACAGGCACTGGCAATGCATTTATTTGCACATAATACTTGCAAAAGATGGAAGCTGACGAAGCCATCAGGGCGGAGATCGCCATGATCGACTCCCGCCTGAAACAATGGTTCCTGTTCCGGAGAGTCCAAGCTGAGGTAGTTCACTTTTTAACGGTGAGTAATGTGTGGCAGCGTGCCCTTTCCATAAAGAAGCTCCTCGACGACAACAACTTCGTCGGTCTTTCCTGCAACAACAAGGACATAGCCGATACCGACAAGGTCTTGTGGAACGACATAGTAAAGGGGAGGGTAGGTTCAGAGGACTGAAACACATGGTTTTCACACTTATTCAGCCTGAGTTGGAAGATTCTCTCTCCATAAACGCTAGGGAAATGAAGGTATGTAGTACGATGCATGAGCCTCACATCTCACTCCCTGCTTATTGACTCTTTTCAACATCTAATTCAAAAACAGGCCGACATGTACATGGATATATTCACCAATTCCTGTGATCTTGACCATCAGTGTCGTTTGCCAGGTAAAGACGCCCCTGCGTGCGAAACAGACTGTCTTAGGCTCCAAGTACTTCCAGTGCCTCCAGAACAATTTCAACATCGATCGCAAAACACGTCTGGAACGTTGTGACGGGGCATTCAACTTATTCGACACATGTCGCAAGAACCTGCAAATGCAGCAGGCCTCCAATCTTCAGGACGCCCTCATGCGCCAAAGGGTTCAAGACGACATGGCAAAGGTATGTTTCCCCGTGTATTGACATGAGTGCGCAGAAACTCTTCGATAAGAGACTAGACCTGATGAGCAGGCTCAGAAATGATTATTGAAGGGTAATCAGGTCGTTCCTGTTGGAATAATGCCATCACAATAACTAAGGGAATGTACTACTGAATGAAATGACGCTCGCCATAGCGAGAATACTGAGACACAATTTTGCTTAATCTGTAGTTTATCTAAATGCGATTGGTTTGACAATATGCTCTAATTGTCCTTCATGAAGGTCCGAGGCTCGGGGACCATGCCGTTGATGTCAGCTCCGGAAAAGTCGAATCCGGGGTGCTCCTTTTGGAAGCGCTCCAGCAGCATCAGCTTCTTGTCCTCCTCCTTGTCCAGCTCGTTCAGGGTGCCGTCTCCCTTGATTACGCAGTTCCACACCTCCCCTTTTATGGCCTTGGTTAGGTACACTTCAAGCTTGCCGTCGGCGATGATCCACGTGCATTCAGATGTATCGACGGTATAATTCAGCTCTCCCTTCACTTCAGCATCCTTTCCTACTCGTATAGACAGTCTATTTGGTGCGAAGTCGACGTGGATGTCTCCCTTTTTCAGCCCGGAAGGTATGTCGACGTACACCGTAATCCCCTCATAATTCTGCTGCCAGTAGTATTTCGTGGTTCCTAAATTGAATAAATATCAATTTTGCACTACTGCCTACCGTTGTATGTTGCCTTTAGGGTGGAATCCATCTCTTGAGGGGGAACTGATACTCATGGATGTGTAACCCTGAGGTTACACACTGCACAACCAAACCTTACACATATGTCCCCAAGCCCATTGTCTTCCGTTATGTCACCCGTTATAAAGCTCTCCGAGTTCTCACCTTAGTATCTACATAATGGATCTAGGCCTAGATGTGAATCACTGCGGCGACTGGGATTCCATATTTTCTCCGAGTCTTCGTTACATATAATGAGTCAACTAGGGCGTCTTTTCCCTTCTCTAGCCTCGTCTACACTCGCTACTATGTACCTTAAACTATGGCTGAGGAATCCAAACTGATCGCAGATCTCACCCGGCTGCGTGACCACCTAAAAGCCGTTTCCAACGCCTATAACATGTTAGCCTTATATCTACGAGAGGTCAATACACTCGCCACCCAGGTAGGGGCAGACTATTATGGCCTCGAGAGCCCTTCTGTCGAGGTGATTAAGCGCCTGGAAGAGTGGCGTTTACTCGAGAGGAATCTAGTCTATGCTATAAAACACCATTCGAAGAATAACTTTACACCCTATAAGCTCTACGAAGATGCATTCATGAAGGAACTATATAAATCCGCTGGCAACCTAACAGTCAAACGCGATAGCGTTGTCAAACTGAAAGCCCGCCGTTTCAAGGACGGGGTCATCGCACTCAAGTACGCAACCGAGGCTCAACGCAGGTCCCAGAACATAGCCCAGTTCATAGCCGATATAAAAAGGCTTACTAAACGCGACCCATCGGATTACGTAGACAATATGATCATTCTAAACGCACTTCTTACGTGGACCAAGGAAGTGATCAAGGACTGTGTTAGATGCACTGCCAGTTCGTCTGATAAATTCAACAGCGAGGAATCCAACGGCCAGATTATATACACCAACGAAGTAATCAAGAGTTTGGCGCAGTTCTCGAGTGATAGAACCAGATCAGTGGCGCGTAGCAAACGAACCAACGTCCATACCCTGGCAGAAGAGCTGTTGGAGCAACCAGTACTGAGTGATTCCAAAATAATGCCAAACTATGGGGTAAAGTCGTCTAGTATAACATACTACTTTTACAAGTTGCTGGAGGATAGTAAGAATAATACAGCACTAGGAAATGACAAGTTGAAGCTCCTATCGACTGTTATCGAAAAGATGAATATACCACTGTCCATCTCACATCCTTATCATTTATATCAGGTATACGAGTATTTCAGCTCTATCACCAAGTCAAATGAGTTTTTAAAACTGATACATGGAACACAACAGGCAGTAATAAGGAGTGCTTCCATATCCTTGGCCAAGGATACATACCAAATCATTGAACGCCTCCTTTCCATTGGCATCGATCCTAAGATGGACCTGCGCCCAATTCTTGTTGCTGTAAGGATGGCGAAGTTTATGTCCGCTCCAGAGAAACAACTAGTGGGAATTTGGGACAACCCTCCATTTTCAAAATCATAACATGCCCGCATATACAGAACCAATGAATCTTTTAATCTGTTCATTCAATCAGTTTGATATTAAATCTCTTTTGTTTTCATGTGAGTGCCATTTCATTCAGAGCAGCCCCTGCCTTCTGAGGTCCTCGTATGCTCTAGCGTTCATCACATTACCCTCCATGTCTTCACATTCCACTTCATGCGATATTTTGAATGTGTTTTTGTCGTTTTGCTGTTTCAGCTTCTCATATAGTGCAAACGCATCTTCAATTTTAGTGATTTCCTTGAAATGCGGCGTGTTTGGTATTTTCAAGCACTTCATGCCGAAAGAGTGCCTCCACTCCTGGAAGTGATTTTCAAAGGCCTTCCTTCCCCAGTAAGAGTAGTTACCGCATATTTCACACTTGAATTCCTGGCCAAGGCCGTGCAATTTGTAAAGCCAGAAGGGTATGGGCTTCCCGTCCCACCCCAGTGGCAGGTTGAGTGGATTGTACACTGGCTGCTCCTCGTCTTCACCGCTGGATATGTCGTCCATGTCCACTGGGTTTTCCGTTCCTACTGCATCCAGGATTTGGAGAGCCAGGTCGTGGGAAGCTTCAAGCTCCTTGCTAGTACGCGATTCCCGCTTCTCAATGAATTCTATTGTTTTCTCAATGGTGCTTGACAAGAATTGTTTGTAGCGGTATATCATGAACTCCATGTACGCCAGGTTCTTATCGTGATTTCTGCTAGCCCTGGAGTGCTCCTCAAGCTCTTCTCCAGTTTTCTTGGAGAAGACCTCTACGACCTTTTTGTACTTCTTACCATTCTGGTACGACTGAAGTACTCCATTGGAGGCAAATAGCTTGTCCACAGGTTTCAGATATAGTTCCATATCCTCCGTGTACTCTTTCCAGTGGGACGGCCTATTTCCGTTCCATTCTACCTGGAACTCCTCTTCAAACGACTCCTTCAGGGAATCTGTTTTGGCCAAGGGATTCTGCCTCTGGAAGAATCCCACCAGATAGTTCAACAGGCCCTCAAGATACTCTTGGTATTCCTTTACCCTGTACTTACAGTAGCGAGGTATCTCCTCGAACCTGTCGAAACGGTTGAGGTATGTAGCATAATCAATTTCGTTGAATGGTATAATGTTTGCCTCCACCTCCTCCTTTTCCCTTATTCCCTTCCTGTCCAACCTTAGCACTTCCTGCTGCTGGTGTTGTTTAATGCGGTAGTTGCGCAGCTCCTGAAGGTTGGTGAATTTCCGATAGTGTTCCTGGACGTCTATACACTTGCCGTAGTTTTCATCAGGGGTAAATTCCAGGTCTATCTTGACCCTTGACATTGCATCCTTAAGGATTTTGTCCACGACCCTTGCCTCTGTCGGCACGTTGAGCCCTTCATTCCGTTTATAGTAGTCCTTGATCTTCTTGAGGTTACTGTAAAAGTTCGTCCACAGCTGTCCATCATCATCCTTCGAGGTGGTGGCCCTGTTTCCCTCTTGCTGGCCTGTAAAAGTGTCACATATGTTGGAAATTAAAATAACGCAACAAACAAGCCAAGATGTCTAAGTAAAAACGCAGTCACATAGTCCACTCAGCAGACGACTAGTAATATGGGCATAAAATATCATGTAAAACAACATACCTGCCAGAAATCTGATTTCCTCCTTCCTCAGTCCGTCGGAGTCCTTGTAATATGCGATACAGCTCTGCGCCAGGCTTTGCGATTGTTCCACGAGCTGCTTTATGGCACGTTCTATTGTTGCCAGGCGTATTCCTGAAGCTCTTTTCCGGTCATTAAGCAACACGCTGATGGCCTTTTCTATGTACTCCAGCTCCTCCTGGGAGTCACGAATTCGCTCGAGTATGAACGCCATCTTTCAGATGGGAGCACCTACAAGATTCCGTGCCCAAAGAATACACGGGCGTGTGTTATTATTAGTATAACTAAACTTTTATAAAATTGTCTAATTAAAGCCCGCGTTTAACCGCACCATTCTTGGTAAAAGTCGTTACCATTGGCGTCTACTACCACAAAGGCGGGGAAGTCCTTTACAGTGATTTTATGTACGGCTTCCATCCCCAGTTCTGGGAAGTCTATGACTTCTACGCTCTTTATACATTCCTTTGCTATTAGTGCCGCTGGTCCTCCCACTGATCCCAGGTAAACTCCTCCGTGTTTAGCACAGGCTCTAGAGAATGCCCGTGAGCGATTGCCTTTGGCCAGGGTTATGAGCGAGGCGCCCTTTTCCATGAACTTTCCTGCGTAACTGTCCATTCTTCCAGCAGTAGTGGGTCCAAATGACCCACTAACCAGTCCATCTGGCTTTTTGGCAGGGCCTGTAATGCCATGTAACAGCTACATTTAACAGGAGCTATGCAGCAACATTGGGACATGAAACAGTAATGATACATCGACATATAGCTTCGTAAACGTACCTGCATAGTATATTGGGTACTTCTTTGTGTATTCCGGCAGGTCACCAGTCTCCTCAAGTATCTTGCTTAGCCTGGCATGGGCTATGTCCCTCGCAACTATCATCGTCCCCTGAAGCAGAACTCTAGTCTTCACTGGGAACTTCCTTATCTTCTCCAATACGTTCTCCATGCCTGACTCCAGGTCAATGTGGATCTCTTCAGTAACTTCTGAATCTGCAATGCTGGGCATGAACTGGGCTGGGTCATGCTCCAGCTTCTCTAAGTATACACCATCATGTTTGATTTTCGCCAATATTTGACGATCTGCGGAGCATGATACTCCTATTCCTGCGGGTTTTTAAAATGTAAGCTTGTATGCATTACCTATTGGACAAGAAGCGCCGTGACGAGGAAGGCGAACCACCCTCACATCATGGCAAAAGTACTTTCCACCAAATTGTGCACCTATCCCCATAGTCCTTGTCAGCTGAAGTATCTTCTCCTCCAGTTCAACGTCTCTGAAGGCGGTCCCAAAGTTCCCACCAGTCTTTGGAAGGTCATCCAGGTACTTACAGCTTGCCATTTTAACCGTCTTCAACGTCATCTCCGCAGATAGGCCTCCTATTACAATAGCAAGGTGATATGGTGGGCATGCTGATGTTCCGATTGTTTTTATTTGGTCTAAAAGGAAGTTCGTGAGAACGTCCGGGTGAAGTACCGCCTGTATATGTGTTACATATTTGCCTTTTGTAGAATTTTCATGCATAGTTGCATCTTCACATGACATATATGGTGCCAGCATGTTCAACAGTAATGGCATAACGAAAGGTATATCGAGATTATCATGCGTACCTTTGTTTGCTGGTAGAGGAAGGTCTTGTTCGCAGACCCCCCTCCCTTTGCTATGAAGAGAAGCTCATATTCTGCCCCGTCCTTTGAATATAATTCTATTTGTGCGGGGAGATTGCACTTAGTGCTGACTTCCTCAAACATCGAGAGAGGAGACATCTGGCTATACCTAAAAGACGTTTAGTTTAATGACATCAATGGCAATGTGAACAGAATTGTGCGCAGATGTAGACCAATATGGCTTGCTCTCGCTGCGGCTTGAATAGCAACATGAGGAGGCAAACATTTAACGCACAAAGGTAATGTAGTATTTCTATATTGCAACACAAATTGCAACAATAGATGTAACGCAGCATTTACCTGAACTTTCTCTTTACGTATGCATTGTATACACCCTTGGAAATGGCAGTCTGGTCATTCTCACTGAGAATGAAGTTTCCTCGTTTAGCGACGACTATCGCAGTACCGGTGTCCTGACAACCGGGCAAGACGCTGAACCTGTGTAAAAAGTAACTTTTACGCTTACCCTCCAGCTGCAATGCACGCGTTCTTGAGTAGCTGCATCGCCACGAATCTGTCATTTCCACTTGCATCTGGGTCCTCCAAAATTTTGCCAAGCTGCTGCAGATGTTCACGCCTCAAAAAATGCATAATTTCAACGAATGCCCGTTCAGTCAGAGCTTCTAGAACCTCCTGTGGTACGCGTAACATCTTAACTGGAGACCCACTTCCGAAGGCCTTCAGGTCGCAGGAAACAACATCAACCAGTTTGCTTAGGTCATCCTGGCGTTCGAATTCCATGTTGAGACTGACTCCCGCGCCCTTCAGAGGGTCTATGTATAGCTCATTGAATGGCGATGCATCGAGTGATGGCTTATCCTTCTTCTGGTCACATCCCCTGGTGGCCTCTGAGGAGAAATACTTACACCCCGAGCATGAGTGGGATGCCATCCTGACGCATTCACTCATTATGTTACACCTACGGGATGCGCTTCTTAGAGCGCTTCGCAAACTAAGCTTGAGGAGCATGGCTTTGCTCCCAATGAGTCACGTTGTTACGGCGGCTCGGGTGTGTCATTCCAATCGGATAGACATATATGTAAAAATATTTGTTTCCCCAAAAGAACATTCACAGATGTATATTAAATAATGATTCTTCGCTTTTGCTTTATTTAATGTGCTGGCACACTCGGCGGATCTCCACTGGATACACATCTGCTCAGGATGTATGACAGCATCAAAGGGAGCTCCCTGTGCAACGTGACGAAGGCTTCTTGGAATACCTTTAGTCAGGCTTGTGCACAGAGGTTCGCCATTCTGCTGATTTTCTTCATACAGCAGCTCGTCCTCTATTACATGGTATATTACCTCAGGAATAACAAACGTATTGTATACGCGCTCATCCTCGATGTAGTAATAGGTAGGGATATCAAATTTGAGTGTCTATATGTCATTCAGGGATCTACCTTTTGTTCGGATGCATATCTACCCAGTCTCTTTCCTCAGCTTCTACGTCCGTACAATGGTGTCTGTGCTGTTCTAGTACGATCATAAAGCTGATTCCACTGCTCTACTCCAAGAGCAAGATGGACTTCACGCTCGAATCTGGCTTTGATCGTTTTGCTGCAGGTGAGTTTCCTCGTTGCCCCTTTTCACTGTTTTCACTTTTTTACTATTACAGTGGCTATTTCTTGTCTATAAAACCTTTCAATGCTCTTCAGAGGACTATCTCTCCTTTATCGGATTATATCCGATGCCTATGATATATACCCTCTTCAACCTGATTTCCAACCGGTCACTTTTCGATCGTGAAAATGAGAACATAATAGTAGATGAACTTCTGCATTCAGACATAGCCCTATACACCACAATCGATCTGTGGGACATTGTGATCATGATAAACCATCTCATAAGTAGGTTTTGCTTTGTATAATTTCATGAAATACAGGGAGATACCGTGTTCACTATGAATCCGATGAACAAACCAAACTTATACTTGAAACCAAGTACTGCTACATTGTATTCGGTGTATTCAGCCTCACTTCCGCATTTTTACTAGGACAGGTTTCTCCCACTGTTGACGGCGACCTCAGGCAGGAAACTGGAGAGCTTGAACACAGACAACTGTTTTGGGATAACTTCAAAGGCTTATTCAAATCGTTTAAACGAACTCGTCTTGAAAGTGAGTTCAATGAAGATCCTTGGAGCCATGAAATGAATTATGATCGTCATAAAAACACCAGTGGTGGCCAAGTCTTCAAGGCAAATCCAGCACCGAAAGTCAAGTACCTAGATCTATTCACAATCGCAAAATTCAAGTTCTTAGTAGGATTTTTTCTGATTGACATTCCCTTCTTTGTATATCGAGTGGTTCTTCTTATTAGAGGAAATGTATTTTCCTTGCTGATCTACAAGAACCTTCTGGGTATGCTCATTAGGCCATACAGACTTAACCAGAGCCAACTGGCAGAACGTGACAGTGCCAAGGGCTGGCAAAGTGCATTCTTTGAGACGGCTCCCACACCAAAGGATCCAACTAAGAAGAACCTAATTCATGAAGATTTGAAGCTTTTGGAGGAGTCCAGTGATTCGGACATTGATAAACATATGTTAAAGAGGGGGGCCGAGCGCCCGAATACGAAGAGAGGCAAGTCTGTAAACTTTTCCTCAGTGCGATCTCACACCCGCAATATCATAAGCATGTTTAGTTCATTCTTGTCTCGTTCGGACACTGCAACGCGCTCCCAGAAAACAGTCGTAACGTATGATACAGGTACCAAGGGATATGATGGTGAGAATGTAGAGTACTATACAGCGTGTGACGAGGTCCTTGCACCGAGACTAAGGTTTCTGTCGTCCAACAAGATCATTAATGACAACCCAGAACAAAAACTCTCCGCTCGGTACAATGATGAAAGGGGGGTTCAAGAAGAAGATGAAGACCACTCTGCCCCCCGTAAAGATGTGCTTGTGAGAATGATTAACCGTCACAGAGATTTACCAATACAAACATTCCAGATCAAGCTCATGTTTCGAAAGTGGATTATGCTTTTAAAGAATGCATTTGCTCCGGAACCTACTTTTGAGATGGGTAATGAGGAGTTCCTCGTGGATGAGCAGCCTTACGAGTTCATGCGAATCGCAGGGTCTGTTGCCCTTTCACTGCTATCGCGTATCATGCTCGTGATATACTGCTACTCATATTCAAGTGGTGTCAGGTCACCAAGGTTTATATTCATTCGTGACATTCAAACTGTATCAAAGCACGAGATAATAGTTTATGGAGTTACGGTTGCTGCGCCCCTATTTCAGAGCGCATTGTTCTTCCAACTACAGGGTTGTACTTTTCTTGGCTGTGTGGTCATGGCTATGAAGGAAATCGTAAGTTTATGCAGCTACGTTATGTGTGTTTGCTGTTTGCGCTCCATTGTTGACAAGCCTTACTCCATAATATACGCCATGCAGCTGTTGGCGTTCCTTCTTTGGCCTTTGAGTGTATTTAAGGACATCGTAACGCTGTGGATTTATGATAAGCTAAACCTCATGCGGTTGATACTTATGGTATGCAAGTATGAGCTGTGTCCTGTGAGTCTAAATCACAAGCTATTCTGCCTGGATATAATAAAAAGCTCAGTGATTGGTGATTTGCTGCTACATTCACAGTGGAACTATTACACCTACAGCGCACTGTTCCGGATTTTGTGCTGCTCCTTCTCTCCAAGCAAGACTGGTGTGGTTATCATAATGGTGGATTTGTTGGTGAGGCTTATATACATCGCATTCTGCCAAACCATGCGGGCACTGATGTTCCGGAAGTTCGAAATACACTACTTGACACTTCGGCTGACGAACAACATCAAATTCGACTACCAGTCCCCGTACGATACATTGACAATGCCAGGGGATGCAACGAAACACTTCACTACACATGCTGAAGTGGATGAATACATCAGGGAAAACGGACTGCTCTCATCTCCCGGTGTTATATTCCCCGCATTCATATAGAACTTACCCAAAGATGTATGATAGTTTTATATATCCCCCAAACACGGGCTCTCATAATGTTACATTAGTCAACATTCTGTAAAAATATGTGAAATCCATGTAATTGTAGCACCATGCGGAGATTCAACGTTTATGAGTAACGATTACATGTGAGTTTCTGTCACGTTTTTTTGTGGGTTCTGTTCCTATCGGCGTCATAAATGGTACACTTCACATCTCTATAAGCGACTTGGCAATGGCTGCCTGTAGTTCGGCATCATCGAAATCATCGCCAATTATTTGCTCCTCGAAGACACTATCGGGGTTCCTAACACCGGAGTCTTCTTCTTGACGCATTTCCTCCCTGTCTATTTCCCCCTGCAGGCTTCGCGCAAGGGCAAGAGAGTCCTCATACAGAGGGTCACCCGTGGCTTCAAGTAGCTGCTGGTCTTCCAGTATAGTGTCGTAGACAGCCGCAGCTGCATCATCCTTGATTTCCGCTGGCGCTGTAACCTCTTCATGCGCAACTGCCGGTTCGGATTCCTTGGATTCTTCTATCGTCCTGTTGCTGGAACTAGAGGCGTCCCTGACGTTTTTCCTTGCTAGGTACGCCTGGTGGTGACGCGTGCGATAAGACGATATTTCATCCATTGTTCTTGTCATAAATGTATATTTCCTGCTTCCTCTTTCTGTGGTTTGGGGAGTGTCGTGTGTACTTGAGTCTGAATCCTGACGCGCTAAGTTCGTCTATCTGCCCGCTGCGCGCCTCGTCAGAGTGTCTATGAGCCTCGCATATTTGAGGGGACTTCACACGATACTCTCTCTGCAAAGATGTTAATGTGTCTAATGGTTTGTTTTTGCGTCCAGACTTACCTTTGGCGGTACCACGATGTCCATGACGAAAGGGACGATGTTTTATCTCCCTTTGATGCACTACATCCAGCGCCCTAAGGCAGGCGCAGACCTCCAGGTGGAATGTTGAGCTCTCAGGAACATAGTCTTCACATATCTTCGTAGCAACCTGAATGCTGTTATAAGGGAAAATATAAAATAACGTCAGAAGCAATGGACCATTAGACCGTGAACCCGTGCGAATATTTGCATTTTCAACTGTATAAACGGGCTGTATAGCATGCAACGTTGTAACATTCCGTATCCAACAGTGACGAATTACAAGTCATGCATATACCTCCACATAATGCGCGCCCAGTATGTATCACTAAGGAACAGCGCTTCTAAAGCCCTTTGTTTGCTATCCTAATGACCAACGTATAAAAATGCAACCTACCATTTCTCTGTCGCATATATCGTCCAGTAGTCGCTGGGAGCTTCTCGGGAGCAATGACAGTGGAAGAATGCCTAGCCTGAACACGTGTCTAACCAAGTGATGTCTCCTCTGTATAGTTAAAACAAAGGCCTTTGACCTCAGTTTCTGCATTGTGTAAGATACATGCCTCAGCCATGTGGGCATGAACGTCTGAAGTGTGGTTCTGCTCGCGAAAGTCATGGCTGCCAGTGGCAGCCAGTTGATTGCGCATATGTCGAACGACGACTCCTTAATCCGTGAAGTCAGCAGACGCCACATGCTGTCAAAGCGACATTCACCTGCATAGCCCAAGTCCCCTGCCGCAACAACGCAGTTAGCGGTCACGTATGCAAGTTCGCGACTTGTGTTGTGAATTTCACCTGTCTTTTCCATCTCAACTAACTGCTTTTCCAGCTTCTCCAACACACTTCCGAGAAGCCATTCATCGCGCACCCTTACACGTGCCAATGCTCTCAATATAACTGTGAGGTGATGAATACTGTATTGGTCGAACCTCCTTGCAACTTCCTTGCACAGTATAACATAGAAGTCGTAATCCTCCAGACATGCGTTGCTGTATGCATCCATGATAGCTGCAACTTCATCGGGGCCAAAGTCTGATGGGCTATCTTGTATGCGCTTTGCCATCATGAACATCCAGAATTCGTCCAGGTGCTTGCAGTGCCCAAGGGCAAATGCTATATTGGCTATGCTGCGTGCATCGATTCTGTGCAATCTGTCGCATATAAAATCACTGAAAACCCTGATGTGGTCACTGTTGAACTGGGAGAAGTTGCGCTTCAATATGAGGAGGTTGACCACCCTCGTTAGTACTGCCTCATCTAACTCCTTAATTTCCACGCTTACTTCATTTCCTCCTTCTTTAACCTTTGCATCCAGCTTCTGTAAAACTGATTCCACGTAGTCGAATATACCGCTCTCCTTTTCGAACGTATATCGTATTATTGCCGCACTGCACAGTGCGTCCATAACCAGTGGAACTCCGATACGCCCGGTACTCTTCTTTGGGGCTTCATTCATCCAGGGCCAAGCATGTTCCTCCACTCTGTGAATAGCGCTTGTCGTCTCGTTTCCATGGCAATTTTCACGAATAAGTTTATCCAGCAACCTAAGGGCCCTGCTGCTGCCCGTGGACCCACACATGTATACCATACTTCTCATGTCCAGCTCATCCAAGCCAAAGCGATGCTTATATATCGTATCTGTGATCATTCTCGAGCTCTGTCGTGTATAAGGGTATATGAAGAACGTGGTCTCAGGTGATGATGTTTCCCCTGCATGTTGCGATTCCATTGCATTCCGATGTTCTGCCTCTACTTCATTCATAAGCGGCTCTTCTTCAGCTGCTGTGCCCATTGTCTTTAGCCACTGGATGGTCTCTCCGGCAGAAGGTAGTTGAAAGTTCAGTACCACGTAACTGCGTAGCCTGGAATGTCCCAGCCATATGTCACTCTGTTGCCCATCAACGCCGTCAGTAATGCCATCCTGATAGACAATACGCGTATTCTTCACAACACATGGAGCTTCCCCTGCTTTCCTTGAGGTGTTAGCAGCCACAGTTGCTCGGAATCCCGGTATCCCAGGTGACGAGCCGCCAGCATCATAAGGTCGCCACATCTTGCAGAGCTGGGCCGAGCTACCATGGATTCCCGCCTTGACCACAAACTACACACTCGCATCAGCTCCATGTTCACGTTTCTGCATAGACCGTTGAAGTCCAGCGTGGAATCCGAGGCTGCCAGGCCTACGCCTGCCTTGGCGCCTCTACACATCGAGCTGCGCAATATCATTTTGTGGCTAAGACACCTATATGCGATAGTAGAATATATTAAAATACATTATTGTACACGTTGCGGGGTTCTCGTGCTAGAAGACCCGTCATGAGAACTCACAGATGTCGTCTAACGACACTGTGATGTGTTGATCACGGAAAATTATCTTGGCGTATGTTTTTGTCACCTTAGCGAGGTCTACAACCGTTCCTATTGGAACATAGAACTTCTCGGGGTGGTTTGCGATCCTTCTGACTACCTTGCATTTAACTGCGTTCAAGGAAACGACGGTTTCTACGACTTTAGATGACACAGTCACCTCTGCACCGCCTATATCCAATGTAGCACTTGTACCATTCACGGTTTTAACAATGCCCTTTTCGCCAAAGTGTTTGTTGCCACTCTCTACCACGCGAACGTATAGACCTGGTAGAAGCCACGTCGCCGCGTCTAGTCTGTTCCCCCCTTCGCTATGCACCTGGTGATACATTTGGTCCTTCTTGAGCTTGGCCATGACACTTGCATTGGTCAAGGCATCCATGTTTTGTTTCATGTGGGCATCAGCGCCCAGTCCAGCGCGTTCGTATACTCGCCTCTTGTACTCCTTGGGCTTATTGTTGTTCGTCTTTGGGTCGAATCCCATGCCCAGAAGCATGGCCAGTCCGAAATCCTCCACAGGAACCTTCTCATAGGATGAGGCATCGTTATTCGGTACAGCTGGCACCGGCTCCTCGTTTCTCTGCCGTTTGTTGCTTTTGCTCCTCATCAGAATTGGAACAGTAGTGGAGGCCCGCTCCACAAGGTCTGTGCCGAAGAGCATTTCGCGCAGCTTCTGTTTTTCAATGTCATGCAATATCATTTGTGCTACATTGCCGTCTGTTATTGAATCTAGTGATCCACGGAACTTTTCCTTATCAGTCTCCATTTGCGATATCCCGGGGGCATTACCCGGTATTAATTCACTCTTATCCTGGTTTTCAGATTCCTTGGTGTTTTCAATTGAGCTACCACCGCTATAAGAGGTGGGTTTGCGAATTGCGCTCCTTTGGTATGTCGTCCAGCCTGTTGGAGCATGATATGACATACTGGCCGCTTTCATTGCGTCTTACGTGCGATGAATCCTTCTCCTCTGTGCTCTTCTCCACATGAAGGCACCCATTGCTCATCTGCGTTACCTTCGCGCGGTTCGTGGTCGGAGATGGTCGGTCGACTTCAAAAAATACGGACGCAGCTGGACGAGCCACCTTTGCCGTACCGGGGTCGTTACGTTTGGGGGGAACCAGCCCAAAAGTAAACTTCATTTTTATATTTGTGTCCTGCTTAGTAAAAATTCCATGTTTAAACTACATATGTCTTGTTCATGCCCCCCAATGCTGCCTCATGCCTCTCCTTCCAAGGAACAGCTAGGCAGAATTTTCAGCCCGTAAAAATCACGGCATCACCTACACATTTCTGCCTTTGTTTATTATGCTAATATTTCGTTTATAAGTCAGTGATTATATGTTATAATTGTGCTAACATGCTCATCGCTAATTTGGTCGACTCAAAATTGGCATCCGAGGCATTTTTATTTCTTTAAAATGGGATTCCTAGAGATTGGCAAACCCTTGTCATACAAGGAAACCAAGAGAAGGACAGAGCATGTCAGGATGCTGGGGATTCTGGAGCTTCTTTTGTGGATATCTAAGGAATCTCAATCGCAAAGATGAAGTACACAAGTTCGGTCATGAAATCGAGTATCTACTGGTACACTTAGACCCGGACAGTAAGAAGGCTAAACTGGTTCCGTGTGGTCTTAACCTCATTGACCATCTGAACAATGGAGGACCCTCTAATAGTTTCAAGTTCATGCCAGAATTCGCCTCTTATATGATTGAAGGCGTTCCTAAAAATCCCTGGGAGCTTTACAGCGACTTTGCGCCACATATTCTTCCCTGGTTCTCAGAAGCTTATGATATAATTAAAACGGGATTGGATGAATTGGGGCTGGAAAATGTTCACCCCCCTCACCATAACATCCTTTCCCCTTTTAGGAGTCCCAGACACCATATATCACTACGAAAGTGGATATCCTGAGCAATCTATGATCATGGAAAGCGATTATTGTGACGATGTTTTGGTCAGCCCACACCCAAGGTTCGGCACCCTGGCCCGCAACATACGCCTTAGGAGGGGAAAGAAAGTTTACATTTCGCCTCCTGTGCTTTGTAATGCCGACCATGTCTCAACGAACGTTTCTCAAAAGTCTGAAACCTCATCCTTAACCAATGGTGATGTATCATTCCAAGATAATGTAGTGTCTGAAAACAAAGAAACAACCATCACAAAACAACATTTTGATTACATTGCAGAAGCTGCCAAGGTGCTACCGGAGAATACCATTTCATCTCCAAACAATTTTTTAGACGGAAAGCTATCAAAACTCATCGATGATGTAGTTGCCTCCAGCGTTGTTAGGGAGCTGGACCTTGTAACTCCGTCTATAAAAATACCTGGACCAGATGTAATACATATGGATGCCATGGTTTTTGGTATGGGCATGGGCTGTGTACAAACCACATACAGCTGTTTGGACGAAAGCGAGGCTAGATACCTGTACGACCAGTTTACAGTGCTATCCCCCCTCTTCCTTGCCATGACGGCTGCCACTCCCATATACAGGGGCTTCTTGTCGCGGCTAACAACACGCTGGCGTGTTTTATCCGAATCTGTAGATGACAGGCGTGACGAGGAGCTATCGCATATCCCATTCTCACGTTACTCCACAGTATCACTGTTCATCTCAAGGGAACCTTTTTTGAGAGATCGCTATGCAGTTCTTAACGATGTCAGGGTCCCTTCCAGGCCAGACATCTACGACGTCTGCCTGAGCGCAGGGCTTGATTGTATCATAGCCCGTCACTATGCTGCGATTTTCTCGCGGGATCCAATTGTGCTGTTCGAAGAAGACCTCACCCAAGTTGATGTTCGTAAAACTGATCACCATTTTGAAAATTTCCAGAGTACCAATTGGAACACTGTGCGTTTCAAACCGCCACCAGTGTCAGAACAATTCCCCACAATGCCATGGCGTGTGGAATTTCGCTGTTGCGAGTCACAACTGCGACCTGAAGAAAATGCTAGTTTGGTCATTCTGATGGCCACAGTGGTGAGAGTGATACTGAAAGAACGTTGGAACCTTTACATTCCAATGTCCCTGGTTCACGACAACATGGAAGCATCGGATTCTCAAGACGCAGTTACCAAACAAAAGTTCCACTTCAAAACCAACCTAGGGAGTGAAACACTTGAGACAAAGAAGTACACATTGCATGAGATATTCTTCAGCAACGATGATCTTGGACTCTTTAGACGATGCGCCAAGTATTACGAAAATGAGCTAAAGGCAGGTGCAATCTCTAAGGAGTCATACGACATTTATATGAACAGTTTGAGCCTTTTCGAAAAACGAATGCTTGGGATGATCTCAACAAATGCGCAAGAAATTCGAGACAGTGTGTTGAATCATCCTGAATACAAAGGAGATGGCAAAGTCAATCACGGTATTGTATACGACCTACTTATTCCATTTGTTTAACCACGGCTCAAGGGGGAGTGCAATTCCTTCTTTGCCCGTCTAATGCTCAATGACACCCGAAGGTCACGAGTCACTACTTCCATTTCATCTAGCGAATTCCTCTCGACATTAAAGTCACCAAATGCAGTATCTGGGCATTGAGCCACCACCTTTTCCATACGAGGTGCCCCGTAACATTTACTGTTATTTGCGACTTTAATGTTTTTGTTGCTTTTATAACCCGGCTTGTTGTAGCTTAGTAACTTTACGATGCCTAAACGTGAGTATCTAATTATATTCATATCTAACCATGCAAACAGAACCTTGATTCCCTTGCCATCAGCACAACTGAGCCTGAATCCACCAGCATGGATACGGGGACAGTACTGCGTTTTTAATAAATGGTTTGTTTTAACGAAGGGACCTACTTTTGGTCTTTACCACCCACAGCGAATATGGCAGGTGCCCCCAGACTTATGTTTATCACAGCGTCATCAGTTTCCTCGGCGTCATCCTTATGCAGCCGCAAGAAGTACCCCTTTGTGTAGCAGTTTATTATTGCCGCCTGCGCGATCGGTGAAATGTTCGTCTATTTACCCACGTCAGGTTCGTATTGAGTATCAAAGTGCGAACCATTTGATACCTCATTCTGTGAACTAACGCCATATTTTATCCGTTAGGCTACCATCCAGCTGTGAAAGGTTGCTGTTGCTTGGTGGCTGCGCTTAATGTCACCGCTCAAGCACCCCTTACATTGATGTACTCCGACAGAGTCTTCCATAGGAGCATGTTGCATTGCATTTTGGTGAAGTAGTTTCTAATAAGGTACAGACCTGCGTAGTATGTACTCTTTTAATGTGCCTTATACCTGGAAATCCCTCGAAACTATATATTTCTGCCATATCACTCTCCTTTACATCTGCAGAGGAGAGGAAGTGTACATGGTACATGCAGTCTACAGGCGCATTCTTGGATACCGTTGCTTCATCGTCGTCTGTAATATGCGTTTCATCGTCGTAAGACTGCATAATTGCCTCCCTGATCCTACATCTAAATCCCTCAGTGTTTAGACAATCCAACGGAGTGTTGCGAACCTCCGTGAAAACTGCATTTGCACGACCAACAGAGCTTCCCCCGTACATTTCTCTTCCTGTTCATGTATGCGATTATTGTAACTAAGGAACTTCTTCGTTAAATCATTGCATGGATCCCTTTCCCTTCCATGCTGCGATATGATAATACTTAATTACACATTTAGGTGCCATCATTCGAAAGTAAACATGCATTCGTATTTTGAGCTTATAACATGTGAAATTCATACATATAAACACATAATATCATATTAGTATCCGATGTGTTGGTTGTCCAAGACAGGGGAATCCTGCTCCTTGGTATATAATAATGAGGCACAATCCAAACTTTGTCTTCTTTTAAGATGGCATTTGCCTCTAGCTGAGCACGTTTTCAATACTGGCTCTGTAACCGGTTCTTTCTCCTTCGTGTTGCCTCAGTCAAGGTCAATTGATGACGACCCAGAATAGGCAGCCGCTCCACTTCTCGAAGGCTTTCTGCTAGGTGTGCCCATGGCACGAGCCTGAGCATCTAAAAAGTGCTTCTGTAGCCCTGAGAGCTTTTCCTCCAAGGTGTCTAGGCATATCTCCAGTATCTTCTCGGGAGCTATGGCCCCGTTTGACTCTACAGTAAAA
Organism: Babesia gibsoni; assembly: GCA_035575875.1. NCBI lineage: Eukaryota > Apicomplexa > Aconoidasida > Piroplasmida > Babesiidae > Babesia > Babesia gibsoni. The sequence goes on from CP141527.1 coordinate 1,003,284, forward strand.
TGGAACTTGGTCTCATCTGGCTGTATAAGAATGAGGTCCCGATATCCCATTTCTCGGGCCTGGTTTTGACACTCGTCACAGTATATGCACTGCAAGTTGTTCTCCACCGTCAACTCGCTCTTGGCAGCAGTTGGGAAGATACCCTTAGGCGCAGACAGTCTGAAGACGTTTCTTGGGCAGCTCTGAACTATTTTCGTCTTATCCTGCAGAGAAAGTTTTTCAGCCTCACTCTTGTTGATGGTAATGACCGGCTCCATCTTGTATGCCACATTTGCCACCATCCACTTGGCGTGGAATTTGCCCATCCCCTTTGTTGCTGTCATCTTCATGCTCACCGATTGTCCTCGTTTTAGTTTAACTATTGGTATGCCTCCTGTGGTCGTCTCCATGTCGTCCATGATCCCCTCCCTGTGACCACGCATATTACTGCTGTCGTAGGTGGCCATAGTGCCGTGGGACGTTACGGAATTAGGAGAAAGGGTACTAGGGTCTTGCCACCCTGCTGCGCCAGTGTGGTAGTTCCCAGAACCATCCAGTTCCATGTATGTAGATTCCGAATAACTGGACCCCAGGGTGTCTGCGGTCGGCCTTGGAACGGGCATCGGTGCCGATGCCGCCCCTCTGGAGTTGTCCCAACTGTCTAGCTTTATGTCGTGGTGTGTAACTACGCGAGAATCAGTTCTGCACTTCACTTCCAGCATGTACTCCACTGTGCATCGTGAGCATTTGTCGCTGCAATTGCACTTGTCTCTGTACTCAAAGTTCCTGGCGTTTGTGGAGTCAATGGGGAGCAGTCCCAGCCGATGAGCGATATATTCGTCGTGCAATACAGACGTATTATCCAACACAGTGACCACCTCTATTGCTAGAGACGGTATTTCACTTAACATTATACGCCTCAGGGCGTTTGCAGTGGATACGTCGGCGTTAAGGAGAATGAAGTCCATCTTAGAAGGAGTCAAATTGACAATGTCAATAGACGGCCGAAGTTGCCTGGTTGTCCACTCCATCTTAGAGAGACCTACGGTGGGAAATAAGCACGACCTACAAGTATAATGTAATGGTCTAATGTCACAAATGAAGAAAGCACTTCAAGGGAACCACAGACAAAAGCTGCTATTAAACATACATGTATTTACAAAATTAGTCATTTTCAGCGTGATTCGGCATTGCATATGTAGTTATTACGTTTAAAACATACCTTATTAACAATCCTTCCTACGATGATGTGAAAGCTACGGCTTCCCGTGGTACCATACTTCTTTAAATATCCAATATAAGACACCTTTATGCGATCTTTATCTTTTGCTGCCAAAATATTTGGGTAGAATGCCCATTAAGCGACGCGAGATTACGCTATGATCCCTGGATTCCAGAAAACAACACTTCGCCGTTTGGGAGCAGCGATCGCAATTAAAGAGTGAATCCAGGATACTCTACAATAATAATAGTCGTACTGAACCATATTAGGCGGGTTAATTGGGCCCACACTCTGAGGATGGATACCGTGCTCGCTATATGGGTGCTACTCATTCACTTTAGTTGGAACTTTTCAGTCAATTACACTGCTCAAAGTATTAAATGTGGTATTTTAATACACTACATTTATCTGTGTTCCCATTGTTAGGGTCATCGCGGCCATATACCCTCAGTGAAGTGGTCGGTCTAGTGCCTCTCTGTTAACCGAATCCATGATATCTATGGCGCGGTGGATAAACATTGCGTGCTTTGTGCGTCCCTTGTGGTACTCGAGCTTTTCATAAATGGCCATGTCCGACAACGCCTGCCTGAACGCTTTCGTTCCTACCTCCCCGTGAAAAGTGCCCAGAAGAGGCTTTACAACCAGACATATGTTCATCCTGCTGTTGCGATAACTGGTTTCGTCGACGAAATCGGCGTAAGCTTCCAATAGCTTCCGCCTTGTTTTGCATGTATCAGGGTTTGACACCTCCCCGTATATGTCTGTATCCACACGTGCCAGCTCACATGGGTTGTCGTAGGCCAGGCGCCCTACCATTACACCATACATGCCTTTATCTAGCATTTCCTTCACTTCCTTCAGCGATTTAAATCCTCCGTTGATGGTGAAGTTCAGATTGGGGAACTCCTCCTTGAGCTTGAAGACCCTATCGTAGTCTAGAGGGGGTATTGACCTGTTCTGCTTTGGGTTTATACCCTTTAGCCACGCCTTTCTTGCATGAACAATGTAGTGAGTGCAGCCAGATGCCGCCACTGTAGAAACGAAATTACGTAGAAACTCGTAACTGTCTTTGTGGTCTACCCCCAACCTGTGCTTCACGGTCACCGGTACTGATACAGTGTCCCTAAGGCCTTGGATTATATCCCTCACCAAATCAGCTTCGTACATCAATGCTGCACCGAAGCATCCCTTTCCCGATACTCTACTGGAGGGACATCCGACGTTGAGATTTATTTCGTCGTACCCGTGAGCGAGCACAATCTCGGCCGCCTTTGTTAAGGTCTCAACATTGTTTCCTCCCAACTGAAATACAATGGGGTTCTCAACTGGATCTGATTCTAGTATGTGATGCAGTACGCCCTCTTCTGCGTGAAGGATTGTAGAATCCGGTATCATTTCCGTCCATAGTTGCGCTCGCTTTGTTAGAAGCCTCATAAACCGTCTACAAGTGTTCAGTCACATTAAATGCCACCTTACCTGAACTCAAAATACGTTACATCGAGCATTGGTGCGATTTGAAGGAGCGGAGGTCTGCCGGCCGAAGCCTGTTCTTGCGATGTCATTTTCGTAGGTTGCAGTGATATACGGCATACACCTTTACCAGATACGTATGGTATGGGCAGTGCCTCTTTTGCACGCCTTATCGCGTAACTCTGGAGCCCTGAAATAATACGGAAGGCAGCAGCCGTTCCTACGGCATTTATGCCAAGTGCCACGCAGCAACTACACACTAAAAAGAACTTTCCTATGCTCATCCGCCTATCAGACCGCGTATCGGAGGCTCTCCTAGGAGAGTAATTGCCCTCAGGCAGATCATCTGAGTTATATGGACTTGTCTAAAGCTGAAAGCCACCTACACCCTTGGGTTGTCGTGCCGAGCGCCCATTAAAAGCCACATGTGGCTTTTAATTTCAAGGAGAGCGTTTACAATACATTGCTCATCATTTATGGGTACAATAAATGGCAAAAGATCCGGGCGAGGGTAAACTCGTCGGACAATCTTCCCAAAGCAGGAAAGCCCCTATTGTGGATAACTTTGCTCTTCTATTTTACAGTGGAGACCACAGAGAATCGAGGCCAGATGCTGATTCCACTAATGAAGGTAATGATTCTGCTGAAGAATGCCAGTATCGCGAGGACCTGAGGAAATACCTACATCGCATTGATGAATTGCGGCGCCAAATTACAGACAAGTACCACGCCAAACAGCTAATCCAGGTGAAACTGGATGCCCAGTTGTATGAGATCCGGAACCAGTCTCGTTTCAACGCTGTTAACGCTCAAACGAAACAGGCTGCAAAGCTCAATTACCAACGGATGCATCTACTTTGTGAGAAGATATATTCCCTCTCAATGAGCCTTCAGAAAATGTATCTGGAGCTAGCGGAAATTGTCGATAAGCGTTCGGAGCATACCATGGAAATCCACAGGCGCTCTCGTCTCTGCGCATCCGCCCTGTATGACCTCAAGAAGCAACAAAAGTCTAGCGACGGTTAAAAACTGAAAGTTATCCAAGATCATGTAATATAACGGACACATTGTAAACGTGTTTCTAGGCGTTTCTGAAGGATTGTATCGCATTCAGAACTTCATCGAGAGGTCAGCGTCACAACCATCATTCACTGTTCCTGACGATCGGGATGAAAGCAGCGGCACCAGCACAACTTATCAATAAATGACCAAGAAAGGGTTGAAAATGAAGTTAAGCATAAAGTGAAGAACTTTTCATAAATAGCTTTTTTAGCAATCGGTATTGTATGCATGTTAAATTTTTATGCTGGATATTATATAGATCAGTTTTTTAACCTGTATATCCAACATGGCTCTGCCCCTTACGTGCAATAATATTGCAAAGGGATAATTAACTCACTCAAATGTATGGCATATGATACAAATTACCTTGATCGCAGTACATGCATCAGCGATGCTATCAATGTGTTTTGGCCCTGAGAAGAGACGGGTTCTCACAGCAGCAAAAAGTGAGCATCCTGTGATGACTATAACCTTTACTGTCTTGTGCTCATTAAACAAGCCACAAGCTATGCCTGGTTTACATTCTTCAGAATCTCAAGGTTTGCCTGCCACGAGCTGTTCGTTTCGGCGTATTCACAAATCTCACGCAGACGCTTCAACCCCCTGGGATCTTCCCTGACGATATGCAAATATAAATAAAATATGCCCTGATACCCCCTGTTAGCCAATAGTAGTGTAGTGTACATTTGTAGAAAATAGCTGTCTAGTTTTCGACGTGAACGTATTTTCGCTGGCTTACTTGCCATTTTGAGCACTTTTGAACGTACATGGAGGTAAAGGTTCCAGAGGAACCACGGGATGCGTCCGTTCATTTGACCCTTTTCAGTGACTGCGAGACAAAAGGCCTCTATATCCATACAGCGTCTATCGAGCAATGTGGTTATGTTATCGATCAGTAAGGGATCGTTCTGCGGTATGTACTTGAATAACTTTTTAATGAGGAACAATTTTACGCTCCATACATCCACCTCCTTGGGGAAGTTGAGAAGCAGACGATCGATAATGGCAGAGGTCTCAATGAGAGTCTGGTGGTCTGATCTCCTAATTATTTTGCACATCTGTCTAAACGCAAAGGCGTGTGGCATGAGTGAGTAGAGGAGGATAACTGCACCAGCCAACGCAATTCTGTGGTGCATTTGTCTAGGTGTTCGTTTCTCTAGTGTTCCATTGATGAAGGCTACGTATAAATCCCACTCTTGGTGCAGCTGGGGTACATGTGGAATGAGGTTCCTACTGGAATCACCCTCAACTGATACGTACTTGAGGAGATTCGCAAGCACCCCCGACAAGCGCCTTCTGGCCTTCACTATGCATGCTGCAGCTCTACGGTTCCTATTGTAGCCTTCCAACAGCTTCACCAGCAAATCAGCAAAGTCATACGCACAACACTTGCAGTGTACCAAATGAACCCTGCCGTCGATACACCCGACGTATATGTGAAACCTCAACCACCCAGGTACCTTTGCATTAGAGTCTTTAGTCAGCATAGACCGTACACAATCCTTCTGCTCCGGACTCAAAGTATGGTTGTCTTCTTCCAAAAGGCATGATATACCCGAATCTACAGCGAATGACTTATTCTGATCACCATTGAGTTGGCCCTCCGAGCCCTCGGAAGGTGGCTGAATGTGAGAGTTGGATAGTTTTGAACCAAAGAAGGTTTTAAATACTTGCGATTTAACCAAAGCATACTCATCTATCTTCGACAGGTACACATCGTACATGTTACACATGATAAAGTAGAAAGTGATAATGTATACCGGAGGCCAGCCGGCCACAAGTTCCCTATTTAGACACCAGAACCAAGCAACCTCAGTCAACCAGGGCACTGTTTCCCATGATTCGTCACTGGACGAGTTATCGTCCATGGCTAGTGGCTGATGGGTTCTAGTGTGCGTGAGTATGATTTCCACTACCAGTCAAAATGTGTAGACAGCAGCCTTATGAAATGCCGATATGTGTCCACGATATGATTATAGGTGGTGATTAAGAAAGCCCTGAAAACACATTTTTATGATACAAGGAAATTCTTGTAGAAGACGCTGGAGAGAGTTGGTTGAGGTAGACCCCCATAGTAGCTACCCAGTAACGCCTACTTCGGACGCTGTACGGCGGTACAGTGGTCAATTTGCAGCCATATGTGTTGTGCTTAGGTTGAGGATCTATTGGCTGCTGTCTGAGTTTTCCTTCATCCACACCATCGTGAATGACACGTCACATACATGAACGGTATTGTTGACGTTGTTATAATTCCCAGAGAAGCCTAAGGATGTACACAATTGCATAGTTTTTGTCTAAGATGAGTCATGGCCACGACGGTTCGGAGGGTCTGAGTTCCGGAAATCAGGATGACTACTCTCACGGACTACAAATAAACGGTATTTACTGGGAGACAGGACATCGCACATATGTTCCATTCTGGTCGGGTTTGGTGCAGAAATTCACTCCAAAGCTAATAGACGACCAGATAAGGAGTGCTCTGGGCCACGACCGGCCAGTCGCATACGAGCCCTTTGTCTTCTACGGGGACTCTGCTTACTTCAGAAGTTACTTGGGAGATCCTGATGTGAGCACAATCCACCCGCTTAAGCGTCGGACAAACTTCTGCTTCCTTCCAACAGGCGGAAAAAGTTTAGGAGTCCTGGAACACAAAATAGAGACCCTTGGCGATGTCCACCATGATCTAAGGGAAAGGGTCTTCCAGGAAATTCTCAGATCAGCTAAAAAGCTTGATATGTCGCGTTAAAATATCATAACTGGTGATGTCGCTTTTGTCGCCTTTAGGGGAGACTTTAGGTTATCTGCAATATAACATAACTACCACCATCAAGCGGACTTGGGGAATGCAACATAAAGGCTTCAGTTCCCATAGAAGTTATTAAAGATGGTGTTTTATCGGGTGTTATATATTTATGTGGCTTCTATGGTTTTGATAGGGCCATTTTTGGCCGCATGCGTCACTGGCTATAGGAGTAGGCTCACCTTTATATCTCGGTGTAACGACATTAACTGGGTGAAGCCGTACAGTATGAAAGAGGTTAACTATGGCTATGATTGTGTCGCAAAACACGGTGCTCTGAGAAAACTGGATACCCGCATGGTCGACCCCCTCGCAGGGTTCCCTGAGGAGATTGCACAGCTAATTAAGGATGTAAAACAAGGCAAAATGGGGCCAGTGTGGAAAAGAGAAATGGAAGCAGCGGAGGACCTAGTCAGAAGACGAGACGAAGCCATCAGGAAGATGCCAGGTGGATCTGATGACGAGCCAAAACCAGACGTCAATGAACTCCTCAATGAGAGGAATGAAGATGTTGATGCTAAGCTTAAGGAGGTATTCGATCTGTCTAACCTGAAGCATCCTTCCGATGAGGAAATATCAAAGAGCGTTGAAAAGTACAAAGACGAAGAGGACAAAGGTTTGCTAGAGCATCAAGATGTTGACTCACCGAGCGACGAGGCATATGAAGAATATTTCCGCAGCATCTCTGAGGGTAAACTAGAAGCTGCTGACCTAAAAAAAATGGTACACGAGTACTATAGGCACAAGGGGCTTCTTAACGAACCAGTAGTAAAGACACAAGTTGGAAGCTTCCAACTGCACTGGAAGCAAAACAAGGCGACTTTTGATGTGTGGTTTCCTGTTGCGTCACAGGATGATAAAGACGACGACTACGAGGTTAAGTTTTTGCCGCAAGAGCTAACCATTGTCTACAAGGGTACACCTGTTTCAGCACAACTCTTCGGGAAAGTAGACGTTGATGGCTGCTTCTGGTGTATGCAAGATATTCCAGATCAGGGAAAAGTAGTAGGCATTGTGCTTAGGAAGCGCCTGCCCAAATACTTGAGCACGTGGGCTCACCTGTTTCACTGTACCACGCCAAACCAACCTGATGCTAAATAATTACTTTCAAGTTACACAATTGTGTATAAATAAATTGAAATTATTTAAGGACTCTGTGGTCGCCATGGACGTCGACATTTACTTTTATATCGCAGCAGCTGTAAAGTTAACCATAGCACTTTCACCTCTGATACTTATCGTCTCCATATTCGTTAAGAACAAGGATTGCAACCAAAGGACGACGCGCGGAGCCATTACCGGCATCCGTGTGGACGCTTTCGACTCGGACTTTGAGGACGACGACGACGACAAGAAGAAGAAGGCATAGGCTGCCATGGCATCTCATGTAGTCCCTGCTGATGGTAGCCGAAGTCTATGATGAATACTATCAGTCGGCGGCCGTCTGCGGGCGCAAAACTGTAACAAGTTCAATATAATGTGTATTTACGCGTATGCTCATTACATGTGTAACCTTTCACGAATATTGCGTGGCAGTAGGCTGTGTTATGTGCTCTCTAGCACCAAGGGTGTGTTAGAAGCTCACGATATTTGCGTATCCCAGCATACTTTAGGGTGTTACAGCGTACACTCCTATGCGTTGTGGCGACGGTTGCATGAAACCGGTAAATACCAGAAAGCTGCGGTATCATATCTGTACTTTATAATTATAAAGGTTTTCGTGATATTATACATTTGCATAAGGTATAGAGGTTTAGATGTGCCGTATGCAACGGTTTACCGCCGTGATGTATGTGTCTTGTGTGTAGTAGAGGATGCAAACTGGTTGTCTAACTCAATTTAGTATTAAATATATGTTATTAAAATGCTAATTTGTTCATAGCTGTAGTTTTGTAACTGTTAATGAAACTTGGGCTACGGCACGAAGTGCCGCTGTTGGCGTGCGGTGGGCGGAGTCCCCCTTACCAATAACACTTTTTAAAGCCATCCTTTTTCGGAGGGATTCTTTTTATATTTGGGGTCGTAAGATAGAGCCTTGCTCTTTCCTTTAGACGTGATTGCCGGTGTCTACGCGTAATCGAGTGTATAGGGGAACAGTGAGGTGGTTTATATCTACTCCCTAGGCCCTCCCATTTTCATAACGTTTTCTTCATGGCAAAATTGGCTAGGTAAGGACTAGAGTGATATGGAAACTCATCACGAGTGTCATTTGTGTAAATATGTTATAAACGGGGGTATAATGGCTAGGGCGTTACTATTTAAGCAAATCGGTCGTTTTTCAGACCGCTTGATCCAGTCCCGTCGCTTCAGCGACGGCAGGGTCTACTTCGACTACCAAGCTACAACCCCTATCGATCCACGCGTTCTGGACAAAATGATGCCATACCTCACCCATAACTTTGGCAATCCGCACAGCAGGACGCATTCTTACGGCTGGGAGGCTGAAAGGGCAATCGAGTTGGCGCGTCTGTACGTGTCAGATCTTATCAACTGTCATCCCAGGTGCATCATCTTCACATCAGGGGCAACGGAGTCAAACAACTTGGCAATCAAGGGAGTCGCAAACTACTACAGCGTGCTGTCACACAGTGATCCCTCAAAGATTAAGAACCATATTATTACATCCCAGATTGATCACAAGTGTGTTCTGCAAACCTGCCGTACCCTGGAGAACAAAGGATACGAAGTTACATACCTTAAACCGGACTCCCGTGGAATCATCCACCCCAACGAAGTACTCAAGGCAATAACCCCAAGAACGTTTCTATGCACTATCATTCACGCCAACAATGAAATTGGAACGATACAGGATTTGTATGCCATTGGGAAAGTGTGCCGCGAACGGGGAGTCATATTCCATACAGACGCTGCCCAAAGCTTTGGAAAGATAGACATAGATTTGTCAAAGCTTCCAGTAGATTTATTGTCAATCTCTGCTCATAAGATATACGGTCCCAAAGGCGTTGGCGCGCTCTACGTCGGTAGGTCACCACGTATAAGGCTGCGCCCCATCATAGATGGCGGAGGTCAGGAAAGGGGTTTAAGATCAGGTACATTATCCACACCACTGGTCGTAGGTTTGGGAGCAGCCGCTGTTGTTGCTAAACAGGAAATGCACCGTGACCTAGCTCATGCGAAGAAGCTGTACGACAAACTGGTTGCAGGTCTCAAGGAAATAGGTCACGTACACATCAACGGGGCTATGGAAGAAGGGAAACACTACTGGGGAAGCTTAAACGCATCTTTCGAATTCATTGAAGGAGAATCGCTTCTCATGTCTCTCAACAATACGGCCATCTCCAGTGGTAAGTCTCAATACGGTGAATCAAATACGAATACTTTCCCTTTTAGTGTTCTTACTTTTGATGCATTGTCTGCTTTCCTTTTATGATTCCTTCACATCCGCCTTTCAGGTTCTGCATGTACCTCATCAAGCCTGGAGCCAAGCTATGTATTAAGAAGTATCGGGGTCGGAGATGACATAGCGCACAGTTCTATCCGGTTCGGTATCGGAAGGTTTACAACAGAAGAAGAGGTTTCTGATTTGATTAATGATCTCAAGAAGGCTGTTGTAAGGTTGCGAGCTTGTAGTCCGCTGTACGAAATGTATCTTGAAGATGGACCCAAGGAAAAAACGGTGTGGACGTGATCGCTACTTATCATACACGTAAATCTAAAGAGAATGTACTCACAACATTTTTCAAATCTTTTCAAGCACTAACGTCTACTGAAACTGTTGCGTAATTTAATACGGTTTATTATGATATCTTTTTTAACTATGCTTGTGATTGTAAGACGCCACTTAAGGGAATAAGTCGTTTTCCTTAGGAATCGTGGCATATGCGTATAATAATATATTGAAACATCCTTTAAACAACATGGTGCATTCCTTTGTGGTTGCTCGACAGTGGGCCCACGTTTATCAACAGCATGTAGCAGTTGCTAAATCTCTATAGATATATGTTACATGAATACCGACTATCTCGATGAAATACAACGCCAGTCATAGCCTTTAGCGTCCATTAAAGCTGAAAATGGCAGCCCAAAGACATTCAAAATCAAAGATCGTGACATATATAATACAATTGTTTTTTGTGGTGACATCCCCATGTAATACTTATCTGAGGTTGGAAATTTTTTTATATATGAAGAACCAAAGTGTGATAACTCGTATATTTCCACCTATATTCATCGGACACTCGATGAGCATGCTTGTTCATGATAACTATTTTCAGATCTGGATTTACAATATGAGGAAACACTTTTTCATCTCACGGAGCATGGAGTTTGGTATACCTCTAAGAACGAAATAGAAGGCACAACTGTACCAGCAACAGTATAATCATGATGGATGTACTCTATTAGCCTAGATAATAGGATAAAATACTCGTTCTTGACAAACAACCCACAATGTGGCAGAACAGTCGTATACAGAGAATGCGGTATGGCATTCACGTTAAACAAGCAGCTATTTGCCATGGAATACCAGCTCATCTAACAACACACTTTATAGCAACGCATCCTAGATTGGTGAAAGCACTTAATTCGTCTTATACCACAAGATATATATATTCTGGCAAGCACTTCATCTGGCTGGGGAAGACCACGTTCCTGACTTATATGTGCATTCTGAATGCATGGTGGACACCTATATCATTCATATATATCTCTTTACGCATGAACCCTCCAATAAATCTGTATGACGAATAATCCAGGCACATGGTGACACTGGGAATACCACTTCCTTTGATCCATATTGATTCAGCATTGTCTTTTCACTATATATAGCGCCTAGACGTTCACAGAATAACTGAAATAGTCTCAGAAGTTCATGATCTGCATTCGATTTGCCCGCTAAACTTGGAATAATCGCCTATTGTACCGTTTCCTGACATCCGGAACGTGACTTTTGGAGGTCCACTCCTGTAACATAACTAAACAGCTAACACCAATCACGTGGTAAGATGAAGCGCCCTAGAAAAGGTATTCTAGGTAAAATGCGCATAAGGTGCTTTGGAGGCTGCATTGGCCCAACAGTTGACAATGTTGACGGCCCAGATGTCATAGACATGAATCACGAAGATGAGGACTTCTTACATCTCAATGATTTCACAACATGTGACGCTAACTTATTACCTATGCTTCCAGAAGAGGTTGAGTTCAGGAGAGTAGAGGACGTCCATGGAAGGAACCTCACGATTGTTGACCGAAGCCCAATTGAAGTACGCAAGTTCGAAGATCTAACACGTGAATTAGTTAAGGTGAAAGAACCAATTGCGGTACAACTACCTCTAAATATGCCATTTGATATGACGGATGAACATCCCTCCATGGCTGGAGAGGCTCTCACTGCCTCTGACGATGACACTAGGTAGATGATTATTTTGCATGCTTATCTGCTGTCAGAGATGATGAATCAGCTTTGAGCAACAATGGGATTGATGAGGACACGTGCATGGACGCAGCTTGTTACAGATTGGCAGAGCGCATATACCAGATGGAAAAGTCAAAAATAGACAATATTAGCCATCGCAACTTGGGCAAAAGTGATCTTATGATGAGCCGGGAGTACAAAAACTTGACTACACGTACTAATGGAAGCACATGTGTAAGTTCAGACAGTGCTGGAAATGATACGGAAGACAACAAACGTAATGCTACTTTATTTAACAGTGGTGGCAGTAAAGAGCTGAAACAATACCACATTTCGATGCAGGAGGCTGTGCTGTCAGATAGGAGTGAGTATTTGACTTTGGAAAATATACACGACTTGAATCAGTCAAGAGGTTTACCATCACATAGTAAAACAGCAAACCCCTTTGACTACGAAGATTTTGCCACCCCAACCACAGACATTGCTAATAAAGAAGAACTCCCTCAGAAGCTACATCACGTTTCTGCGTACCAATGTTTACCCGCCGTGGAGTTTCTAGACCCCTTTGAAGAAGATGGTCATGAGGAGTCCTGGCCAATGACCTTTGGTTCGCAGGTATGGTCGCTAATAGTGAGGGGTTACGGCAAGCCATCCTATGACGATTCACTTAACATAAGTATGGAGGGAAACATTTCTTCGTTCTACTCCAAAGAAGGTAAGCAGTGATACATATGTGTATCAGCTGGTTTCAGAGCTACGAGTATTGCGGAAAGAGTTTGAGCGCCTTCCTAGATCGGAAATTCCAGCTATAGTCGAATCAACAATTAACATACTAAATGGATGATGAATTTCCAAGTGATGTGCCACATAAGTGAGGTTACAAGGATCGTACCATCAAGGTGGGTTCGCTGACCATGTCTACATCCGTAGGTAAACCACCATATGGCGCGCTACCCACTCGGTTAAAATATTCATTTTAATGAGTTATGTATATTACTGGGAGGAGTAAAATATCGAACGGAGCCGATGCAGCGGTTTCTGCCCCGGTCGAGGAAACGCCAGAGGAGTCTTCTTTGAGACAACTTCGAGAAGACCTCCAACGGCGTGGAGATCTCATAGGGACTGAAGGTGTAGGTCGATACTGCGCATGTGATGCGAGCAACGATTCAATAATAACTACCATGTACGACACTGGACTATCTTCTATGGGATATCTCGATGATGTTAACACCGAAGAGGATATAGACAATACATTTGGTGAGGCGGCATGTAACGATGCTGTATTGATGAAGCATAATGAAGTTTTTCATAGCGAAGCTGCCATACCGTCAGCGTACTCGTTTTTCCAGGAAGACGGTACGGTTATTAGGTATATCACGGAGTTTCATTTCTTAACCCCCTCAGGGGATGAAATGGCACCGTTGGATCAGCTTGGACGTTCACATACCAATTTGTGGCTGCTTGGGAAACTGATGCCAGTGTCAAAGGTCTTTGATTCCAATGAATTGGTGTTCTCATTACACCCTACGATATACGATGTATCATCAAGTCAGGGATCTCAAAGAGTTAAAAAGATTAAGAAGTCTAAGACGGTTTCTGTAAAGGCGCGAGTGGTTGACCTTTTCATAAACAACGGGTCCCAATTGACCTGTTCACCCTACTTATATGTGATTAGCGAAAACGACATCTACTATAGGTTGAACAAGCCAGCAGGGCGTTATATGGACAAGTTTTCCAGGTGTCTATCCCTTTTTGACATGTGCACTAGAATTACCAAGGAGTTTCAAAATAACCGCAACAGGCGCCTCTCTGATATAAGTAGGGAAATGGGCTTATCAGAAACCGAGCAAGTAACCACTTGGGGTGATCCAATGCAGATTCCTGGATTCCTAGAAGCGCATATGGATAACTCAATAGAGGTCATATACAGCGAGTGCCTTTACCAACACGTTTTCCAGGACCGTTACAACTCCCCTGTTGAGGCTAATGTATCAGTGAAAATAGAAGATAATGGTTTATCTGGTTCTAATAGCCCTGTAACATTGAATGGAGATATTAAAGACACTCAATCCAATGGGATTCATACAGATGAAGGAAGTGAAATTGTAAATGGATATACCACTACGCATAAGGATAAAGATGTAACAGATAATTATAATCATGCAACGGCGCTTGAAAAGGGTAATGATTGTGGTGATAAAACTAATGCGAATGACGGTGAGGATGTCTCAGGTGGCATAGGTATGTTGCTCTGGGATGCTCTGAATTTGATGCGCGAGAAGCGTCCATTCTTCTTTTTAGATGAGTCATTCGCTGCACCCGAATATCTCACCAGCAATCAATTGACTGAAAAGTACATTGACAGATTTATTTTGGACGAGGAAGTAAAGAAGATAGTCAAGAAGGTTAGGAAGCCTACACAATCAAAGCGTGAAACATCTAAGCGTCCCGCTCCTGTCCAGGAAACACAACCCGCTGAGCCGGTGGAGATAAAAAGTAAGGTGTCTGGCCGTGTGATCAAAAGAAACTCGAAATTGACAGACGGCGATGACCTCTTACCAAGGCAAGCGGCAGAGGATAGCAAAGCATCGTCAAAGAAATTGGCGGTGGAGCCACCTCCTGATGAGGGGTTGCAAAAGAAGCACCAGAGACTTGTAGAGATGGAAAAGCAGTGCAATTCACTGACGCTGCCGGATGATTTTGACTACACAAGCTACAATACTGCGAGTGAACTGTCATCTGATGAAGCACAGTCACAGCAGCTATTGCTACTCAATGACTGCCAAATAGATCTTAAGGATGCACGATACTATCCTCGTGATATTCCATTAAGAATGCTTAAGATATATGGAGCAGATCATCTGCTGGATATATGCAACACATGCCGCCAATTTTCTGCAAATCCTGCAGGGTCAGAGCCTCTTCTACCTAGGTTTTCTTTTGTAGAATTGGAGAAAAATATCTTATATGGCACCAGTGTCGATGTATATAAAGTTCAAGAACCACATGCCTACGAATTTAATGGCCCAGACTGCCTGTGTACATTCTTCAGAACCTTCAATGAATGGTTTAACAGCATTGCCACTGCGAACCAAAAAATTGACGTGATGTTTAACGGCCTTCTGAAACCCCTAACATACTATAATGGAGTTGAAGGGTTTGAGTATCACTTAAAGCTAATCAATGACAGTTTTGATCTCTCTGATAAAAGGAAGGAACTTCAGACTAGGAATATAAAAGTGGGCATGGCTGATGCAGAAACACTTGATCACTTCTTAAGAACAAACGGAGGATGCCTTTATCGGGGACGATATCGTCATACATCGCAAGATTCCGTCCAACACGTTCCGTACGTGAATGGAATTAGGTGGAACAAACGTTTTAAGCGGGTTCAGCGATTACTATCAGGTACTAGGTTACACAAGTATACTCCCGTAAGTTACGAAATTCAGGATGATGGTGTGCTTATCTCAATGGAAGGGAGACTGTCAGGTGTACCTCTTGATATACTGACCACCACCCGTCGTCACAAAAATGCGTACCGCACCATATACCAGCAGAATGTGTTCGAGGTACTTCCAACATATTCCAAAAGGTTGCAAGTGTGGTATGTAGAATCTGTAGATGAACGGTGCAAGACTTCTAGTGTTTTTGATGCGATAAATAGAAGATTGAAACGCTGTATGCTTTCTAGGTTTAAGCCCGAGGATATTAAACCCTTCGAACCAGAACCTGTACTAGGACTCGGTTTCAAGGAACCGCCAGAGCTCCTGAATGTGAACATTACTCTCCAGGAGGATATGTTGACAGAATATACGTGGCCTTTTTTGTTGCGGGTTCATTTATTCTATGGATTTTACAAATGCCAACGCAAGTATAATTTTAAGCTGAATTCTGTACTCGGTTGGGATCTTGCAGGACAAGGAGCCAATACATTGGAAGAGAACGAGTATGACGATGAGGATGAAGAAGGAAATAGGGATGACGAACAGGGAAATGGGGAGTACGACTCTTACATGGAAAACCCAACCCAACATGCCGAAGAGGCATCAACTGCCCCTACTGCACAGTCAGATGACGAAGAGGAAGATGAAATAGACGAAGACGATGAAGAAGTAGAAGGTGTTAAGACTGGTAGAAGACGAGGTTGGGGTAACAATCGTTATAGCCCACATTATGAATTTGAACTAGAGTGGACCCCTGATCCGGAACGTATTAGCAAGCTGTTTCAGGGCACCATATCTTCAGAAGCTATAAAAGTCATTATGGAGAAATTGAAGATTGGTAGTTATTGGGAGCTGGATGTAAAGGATCGTCTAGTAGTTCTACACTGGCTTAGCGAGGTATTCACCTATCATCCAGATTCAAAGAGGTTCATTGATATGAGGAATGAGGAATTCCATACCCTCAAGTCTGGATTGACAAGAACTGAAGCTCCCAGTGCACAAACTATGGCTTTATCTGATGTACAACCTAGCGATTCGGACAAGATAATGGAAAGTGATAACAATGCAGTTTCTGAAAGCAACAACTTATTTGACACACTTGATAATGAAGAGGAACCTGTTAAGCATGAAAAACGTAAAGAAAAGAAGGTTAAGGGGATACTGCGCGTTGTGCTTGACCCTAGTAAACGAGAAGAAGGAGAAGCAAATGCAATCACGAGCAACACCTCTGAAGCCGATAGTGAAAATACTCTGCAAGCACCTCAAGACGAATCAAATGCTCAGCCCTCACAGAACACTGACGTAGTTAAGAGAAGGAAGCCAAAGGAAATATTGAGAGAAGTAGCAGAACTTGAAGAGCGTTACGCTCAAAGAAGTGTTCACCTTGGTAGAGATCGGTTTTACAACGACTATTATTACTTTGGTCCAGACCTGGGTTGCCGTATATATGTCAGAGTGTTACCTATACCTAAATTCACAGCCCAACGTTCGTCCGTCAGATCAAAACTGCTTCGGTTGCCGTCGTTTGGCCCAGAAAAGTTTAAGTTTGATATCTCACAGTATGTAAGAAGCTTGGAAGAAGGTAGACTTTTCGAACCCTTACAAAAACGTGGAAGATATAAGAAGAACTCTACAAATGAAACTGTAACTCAGGAAACTGAGCAGTCACAGCCTGTAGGATTTTCCGCAGATGCTGAAAAATCTCAATCGCAAGCTCCGTCAGAGCCAACAAATGGTGCATCGCAAGCAAAGGAGAAGAATATTCTTATGGTGAAACGTCGTAAGCAGAAGGGAAGACGGCCAAAAATGACTAAACCTAGACTTCGAAGAAGTAGAGAATTCTTTGAGAGGCAGCCAACCAATTTCGAGAATGTGTACGAATACCTACATAGCCTAAAAACAATTCCACCAAGAATATGCTGGTCAGTGATGCAATCTCCAAAGATGGTGCGTATGTTTATCGATCGCTTGTCCCCGTTGACTGTGAACGAGCGGCACCTACAGCAAAAGTTGTTACAACTTGAGCCGGAGCTCAACTATATAGCAGAGGTTCCCGAAGCACCCGTGGAATGCTGGAGGGCGCCTACGCCATATGGGCAGCTGTTGTTGTCTCTAATCCGTGGAGTATGGTCATATTCTTCCACTCTGCATGATTATCTGGAAAGTATGTTATTGCGATATAAGGATATAGAGATCGAGAATATGGATAATAGGTTAGATGAGATAAGGCTTATTAACATGCGTCTAGTGCACTTTGTTGAGGAAAGCGCCCGTAATGTCTTTGAATTGTGCTGTGGAGATCTGGATTCAAATGTAAAGGCGACAATGACAATCACTGAAATTATCGTCCTTTGTGAGTTCTTAATTTCTAATTATTGCGATTGGTCACACTGGTCGGATCTTCGTTCAATGTGGCGCAGTGAAATAGATTCTATTTATTTAGAGCTGCAGAGCATGAAAAAAGTAAAGCTTGAAGACATAGGCTCATCTGCGTTTGACCTAGACAACTGTGCTTGTAAACGGAGGAACGCATCTACGTCACTTTCACAAAATGAAAGGGAACTGTTGAAGATCATTGAAGAGTTGGGGGTGTGGTTTAGGTACGTGCACGTGTTCCACAAAGAACGCAGAGTGCTATTCATGAATTACAAAACTCCATTCACCATTTTGCAAGGCGTTTCTAAACCTACCGAAGTGTACAAACATATATCTGCACTTAAAAAAGGATCTTTGGTGTACTTATTCGGTGGTTACAGAGACTGGTTACTTTCTCTTCGTGAACATACAAATTTCCCCGAGGAGCTCTATACTGAGATGCTGAGCGAATTCGGCACGATGCCTCTAAATAGCAGTTTCCTCACCCTCATAAGCGCTGCGGATTCCCTGGTGCCTGTGGTACCTACTGAGACGTTGGAAGTACGTATCGAAACTGTATGGTTCTTCAACGTGCCTCAGCATGGGTACATGGTGCGGCTTTGCCTGTGCAGTGAGAAGTATGACTCGTTGGAGTCGTCGACTGAACCGGATGCTTGTGTAGATGGCAATTTCATACCATTTTTGCACAGTCTTTCCGGAAATGAGTCTGCTGCCTCTATCAATGAAGCATCCATGACCCAGGAGGTTGCGACACAGCGTACATACAGGGAATCACAACGCTTCGTAGTTTATGCGCCCCTTGAGCTGCTAAGAGATTGTTCTGAGTTCCTTATACCTGTTACCTATATGGCGGAGCACTTTACTCACATATGGAAACCCAAAGATAAATGTGTGTTCCGCAAGCGCAGCGCTAAAATCATAAATGCGGCCTACAACGCAGCAGACCTTTGGAATATGTTGCAGATAGATGTCGGTGGAACGGAAGAAGTGGGTAATCTGTGGGAGGTTTCAACTCCTTGAATGATGGAATATAAGCCCTCAGACTACACTGTCATGCACTTGGCGGTGTCTGATGGTACCAGTGTTAAATTCAGCAATAGCGTGACTATTGTTTGGAATATAGTGAGGGCAAAACGGCCCATCGCACTAACTATAACTAATTTATACACAAAATTGTATACGTATATCCGTGGAACTTATTTACATAGAGTTTTCAATCTGTTGAGTCTACCCAGTGTGAGATGGTCACTCACTCTGGACAGTTTGAGTATCTGCCCGCGGATAAAGGAACTCTTGTATAAGTCTGCGACGCTTGTTTCTAGACAGGCTTTTCCAAATGACGAGCTGTTTGTATTTTGGGTTTATGGGCCTAGGCATGGGCCTTCTCGCACCACTCCTCACCCAGTTTGCGTATTTTTCTCCCAAGTCCCTCTCGAGAGTTTTAGTGCGATATTTGTGGTTGACGAACGATTCCAAATAGTAGGGATCTCCATTTACCTTGTATTCTGGATAAAGATGTGTCAGATAGAAGTCACGGATGGCGTAGGCGCGGTGGGAATCCTCAGAGGAACACTCTCTCTGTAGTTCGTCGATACGAGACATATTCATCGTCTGCCACTCATCGTTGGGGAATATACCCAGCTGCTTTAGATCATCTGACATGCGTTCTATGACCTTTTTATCTAGCTTCTCTATGGGTTTCCGCCTGCAGTTGTCGACATTTTCGTCCAACATGCAGCGCACTTCTTGGGTATCTGCATCAATGAAGTAAAAGTCCCTTATGTCGTTGTTTAGTGCGATTTTGTGTTTTTCGACGTAGTTGCTAGCCATCGTCGACTTGGGTAGTCCCTTGAATACACCATAGCGCCACCACAGCTTCGGGTCTTTGAAGTCTTCCAGTGTCACTCCAGCGTATGCCACCTTGGCTGCTATTTCACGCATTCTCCAAAATATATGCTTGAAAAGACCCCTGTATCTGGCGAACTCCCTCCTCCTCCAGAAGTCCTGAAGTTTCTTCAAGCTGTGGCCTCGGTCTACAAAGTGTGGATTCTCCTTGGGCTGATTTATGACTCTGTCAAAATATATTACCAAATCACGTGTTACATCACAGTTCTGGCTTGTTGCGATATTTCTTAGTCTTTGAAGGTCATTGAGAAGCTGGGAATGAAAATTACTGTTAGAATCGAATTCCTGAGCAAGTTCCTCACCGGTTATTCCACATTTTATCATTCCTATAAGTTTAACCATTGATTCGCCATTCATCACATTGATGGCATCCGTACAGGGGATTGCGTAATACTCTCTGGGTGCTCCGAAATAGTCCTGTATATTACCATAGTACAGAGTAGGTGAGGCGTAAACCTTAGCCGGAGTTAGCTTCTTTGGCCTGTTGCGATGGTACTTGCGCGCTCCCTTTAGCTGTTTCATCCTTGAATACACCTCCATCCGCCTTTGTGCTGCAGGCACTATGCTTGCGCCAATCTGCGGATCCCTGAATGCGTGCGCATACAGGAGCGCCGCTTGAAGGATCCAGAAGCATAGCCACATAGAGTAGGCAGATGCAGAAGTACGCTATATCTCAGTCATTTCATCTTCAACCCAAGGCGAGAAATATGTTTCATTGTCATTCTTTGCCTATTCAACGTGATTCATACAATGGAATCTCTGATACATATTCTGGAAGGTAACAAGTGACGACATTATATGCTTATAGGCACAACCCTTAGATAATCTGCATTACAACTACTATTTTTACATGTGATAATAATGCTGCGGCATCTTACTCCCCCGATTGTGAGGAATCCCAAGATGGGCACACACTGTCTGGATTCCTCAGACATAACCACTGTGTTACATAATTACCCGATCTTATACCCAGCAACACTATACTTAAAGAATACGTGTGTATTTAGGTCAATATTCTAGCAGCTAGCATTCCTTTTTGCTCTCATTATGCCAGTCATTCATACACCTAGCAGAATAAAGATTCCTTTTAACGTATTCCCTGTATTAATCCGCTAAACACCGCTCCGTCTATCATATCCCATGAGAACTTATGGATGCCAATGTATCAACGTTGATCATAGTAAAATTTAGTTTGATGTTATTTCCACTGTAAAATGTGATTCAATACGATGAACGTTACACGTATTAATAGCTTTGTTCCATATATACATATCGCTTCACATTCGCGAAAGCACAGATGCGGCCTTGTTGATTGACCGCATATGCATCTTTATCTCTTCCATGGCCTTTGAGGTTCCTGATGGGTTCTTCACTGCGTCGAACTGTTGTTGTGTTGCTGCGAGTGTTTTGTGGAAGTCCATTGAATCGGATATTATGCGTTGATTAGTCAGATTCGAACATATCTCCAGCAGCACCTTCTTCCTTTCGGATAACTGGAGGTCCAGCTCTCTGCGTTCTCGTTGCAGCTTCTCCAGTTCCTTCTCCTTATGCCTGAGCACACTCTGTAGTCGAGTCACCAGATTGTTCATGATCATCAGGTTGTCTTTGTTGAGGAAGTAGCCTCTGTTGAGGGCTGCCGTGCTGTTTGCTGCAGGAATGTTAACATCACACCATGCATGCCTTACCTATTGCCGGACTCCTTAGTGGATCAGTCAATATCCCAGGTGATGATGCAGCTGTGTTGGCAGTGCTTCCGCTAATATTCATTAGTAATTGCGATTGTAAGTGTGGTGTCTGGTTGCTCTGGGTTCCCCAGAGGTCAACTGATCTGGTCATG
The DNA here is from genome assembly GCA_035575875.1 of Babesia gibsoni. NCBI lineage: Eukaryota > Apicomplexa > Aconoidasida > Piroplasmida > Babesiidae > Babesia > Babesia gibsoni. Next base: position 1,024,755 of record CP141527.1, read on the forward strand.
CTCTTGAGCGTCTCCTCGGTGAAATCGATGCCGCCAACCACGAATGCCCGATTATTCCTGTGTTCTATCATGTTGGTACGGACGGATTCCGACAGGCAGTACCGATTAATTTCTGGGGAGAAGGCGTCATAGACGTCCACAAAGTCACGTGGCACAGCCAACGCGTCGGATTGGCTCAAGTAAATCTTGAATATGTTGAGCATGCGTTCCACTGCGACATAATCAAAGAGTCCTGCGAACCACCGTGTTCGATTGAGTCTTGCAAGTGCGATATTTCGTGGCATGCCCCTTCTGTGCATCACTTCCAGCAACCACTCCAACAGGCCGCTGAATACATGTCGTATAGCTTTTCGAAGTGGTCTTATGATGGTTTGCGGATGTAGCGCAAACAGAACCACCTCTTGCGATTCATTAACACCCTTCAATAGTCTGGATGCTGTCAAAGCTAATGGGTCATCCGCAAATGTCCTTGAGGTACTGCCTTCTCTGGCCACTGATGGTACGCGGTAGTCTTCATTAGACATGACAGACGCAATAACCATGGGTTTTGGAGTAGGGTGCAGCCTGGAAGTGCTTGCGTACATTGGGATATTATCTAAAAACGCTGATTACATTGAGCTTGACAACTTACCATAGTGATGTTGTACAACTGAGCTGGTGCCATAAGGCGTTTCTTTAACACTGGCACTAGCTGTAGGGGTAGGAGTAGCTGCAGGGTGTCCTGGTTTTACTGTTAAATCGCCTTCCGTATCCTCAGATATTTGCGGCCAGCTTGGAACGGCTCCTCCAGGTGGCCTCGTGACTGAGGCGCTCCCACTTCCATTGAGTTTTCTACGAGCTGTCTGACTTTTGGGTTCTGTGAAGTCCTGAAAAGGACGTTGCACGCTCCTCATGCCATTGGGTCCAACGATGGAAGTGAGAGGCTGCGGGATGCGTGGCCTTGGAGTCTCACCGACGAAGCTCCTCACCCTAGTCTGTGGAGTATCTGCGATTGCCATCTTGTTTAGCTAAGTGGCTCTAAGGAAGAGACTGGTATTTGTGTCCCCAGTTATAACACAGCCATGAATCTGCTCTGACGTTTACCTGCATGGAGAGCAAAACGTTTCATTCCCCCTCTGGCAGTACCGGCAGTAGCAAGGCACATGATACTCTTCTCCCTCACACTTCACTAGAGCGCTCCTTATTATCTGTTGCAGCAGGCGCATTTTATCAGCCTGTACAATGAGAGGCGATTAGACTGCACCGTTACGCGTGTTTAATGGGCTCATTTAATCACCAAATGTAAATTTTGTTGCCGTAACCAGTCCTTAGGCTCCGATACCGCCTTATGGTAGAGTAGATGGTCCTTTTACCGACAGGCTGCCAGTTTTGCGGTAAGACATCAACATCAACCTCACGGGCCACGACTCTATACCCTAATCCGGTTTCCTTGCATCAAAAAAGGTCCTTTGGTGCACAGTACCACCGGGTTTTACCGATTGTGTAGCCCGTTGTGAACGCCGATATCGCTATGTCTCAGAATGGCGCCTCCGCAAATACAACGCTTACAACGCTACAGCGGACATCATTTTGTACAGGCACCGTGAGAAACATCAACGCCAACGCGTCCAAATTTATAATACAATTGGGGATGTCAACTTCACCGATTCCCCTAGAGCTTAGGTCAGACGTAGACACACACGTACCAGTGAATATCATTCGTTACACACATCACGAAAACGGCAACCCCTAGCGACCGTTAATATCTAGTGACCCTATTTTGATCGCTAATTGCGGCGATTAGCGTAAATATTATAAATAATAATGTTTTTGCATAGAAGGCGGATGATGTGGCTATATATGGAAGAATACGATATTTTACTATGGCTTAACTTTGGAGCACTGTTTCTAATGTTACTATATGGCTTTAAGCACGCCCGCGATCATTGCTCCTCGTCCGATAGCTCCTCATCCATGTGATTCTGGTTGAACTGGGCCAGCATAACAGTGTTTATTTCTTGCTTCGTCTGCCCACTTTTCAGCAGCTTCAGTATCGTCTGATCGGTTTTCGTGGCGAGGTACTGCCTCGCGTCACGAAGGTTGCGCTTGAGGTCGTAGTTTTGCTTGCTCGGAAGCACCAGCGAAAGGACGTCCTGCAGAAATATGTTTCGTCTTTGACGCAATAAAATATATTACACAATGCTATAGACGATGAAATTCTGTTTCATGTATCCACAAAAGAATGCAAACGACATCACCGTACCATTTACCTTACCTTGGAAGAGTATTCCTCTATAATGCGATTTATTGTCTCGTCAATGTCCTCTTCGATCTGTTTGTAATCCTCCAAATTGCTGCGAACCAGCCGCTTGAGGTTGTCATCTTTGGGGACGTAGTTTTGGAACACCAGTGTTTTCAACTTGTCGTCCATTGTTGCGATAGGTTCGTTCTCCATTTTGCCGGCGGTTGTAACGCTCTAAAGCCTCCCTATGTCATACAAATGTTGCGCAATGGGATCATTTAATGTTTCCCATTGTAGGAAATATGTATACTGATCACCACTATGTGGTGGCCGGCTGTATGCTCAGGCTGGTTAGAAATAGACCTTGCGATAAAGAGCTAACTTCGAGTGTACCAACCCTCTCCAGAGAAACTTGACCGAAGAACTGTTACTCATGAGAGGTGATTTAGATCAGCTTACCTCAATAGACTGACCCTGTTTAAGACGTTCTCCCTGTAGCATGTCAATATCGGCAACAAGCGAACCCACCTCTAGGACATCTACGCCGTTGACTAACAGTGAAACGGCATCCACATCACCGCAAAAGGCTGAAATGTGTATGTCAACCATATATACGCCATGAACAGGAACGTCGATCATCCATGTCTTTCCCGCACCAAGAGGAAGACCAATTTTGTTTTTCAACAAATAAGCGGCATTTTCCTTTGAGTATGCTAATGGCGATCCTGCTGGTATTGCTGTATCCTTTTCCTCCTTCTCTTCGTTTGTTTGCAATAGATGAGCTTCCCCGGGGGCAACGACCGGAAGCGAGCCAATCTGCGATAGTTGCGGGATCTCCTTACTGGAGTCAGTGGCGCTGTCCAATCCACCTGATGATCCTTGCTTTATTAGTTGGATAGGAACCAATGACTCAGTTGCTGAATCCGTTTCTAAGAGTTTTTTGCCTTTGGGCAATGTATTTTCATTCCAAACTGCTGCAAACGAGGACACTCCTTTTCCGTCTGCCCCCTTTGAGCAGAATGGCACTGCCTTAATGCTTGACACGGCATTTGACGTGGTCCATCCATATGAAAGTCTCCCATGTGAGGTCTTGGAGTTTCCAAGGTCCACGTAATGCGATCCACACGCCTCACCTCCTTGGCAAAAGTCGACTCTGATGGGGAAGCGGATCTCCTTAGAAGATATGATAGGTGCGCCACATTCCGACCCATATAATGCAAACGATCCCCCAATTGTCTCACTCTTTTCTCCAGAGTCTCCATACGCATCGCCTTCAAGGTCAATACGAATGAAGTCCACTGCTCCGCGATGGGAAAACTCATATCGCAACTTAGAATGCAGGTCGAATTCCTCCTTGGACCCATCTGGGAATAGAACTGTAGCCTTCAAAGGTACACCTGCGTCAAATGCAGAGAAGTGGAAGTACCTCAAGTCTACAGGATTCGCAAATGTGCGAACTAGCCACTGATTCTTCATTCTTCCCTTCTGTGATCGCCAGGAGCCATTACCAAAGCCCTTTTCACAATCAAACCCAGCAGACAGTGAAGATGAGGCTGTGCATCCGTCACCGTTCTTGAAAGGCAGGAACTGCACTTCATCCTGACATACTACGTTTGTCAAGACAGGTTGAAGGAACATGAAGTAAGATGTCTCAGGAGGTAGCTGTATATTTATTACCCCTGCTTTAAACCTTCTGTGATATATAAAGAACTCCTGTTGTTCGTGGGCCTCCTCCTGAATCACAATGCCATTGTAAACCTTAACACTTACGCAGTTTTCCCCTGTGGAGTAAATTGAGACTACATCAGTATTCCTCTCAAATAAGTCATTTCCGTTGCCAGTTTTCTGCGGGATATAGATGCAGTGAATCATGGGCTTACCGGTATGAAGGACGAGTGCGCTGACTGGGCTACATAGACCATGGCGTCATGTGATATGCTGAACTGGATCTGATCTTCCTTAGGCTTGGCAAAAGTGCGTATCATGGTGGCCCCCCTAAATTTGTCAGGTATATCAGATATGACCAAGTTGGTCACATGCATAAATGCCTGAGCGCCATTCTCCAACATTGCCAAGTCGTATAGCCTGGCCTTTAGGTCGCTCACTATGAGGGTTTCCCCAGACTCACGACTCCTGAAGAAGTATTCTGGTAGCACAATGGTTTGTGGCATATTAGGGGTGCTCCAGCTAAGTGTGATCTTTGCAACGTCCTCGTCACGATACTTGAGTATACTTTGATGTGAGTACTCCAGCACTATTGGATAACGCCTTCCACCATCCAACGTAAGCTCCCTAGATTTGAGGTGGGTGGTTAAAGTGGACCTGCCATCCAGGGCGACAACCCCTACAGGGGTGAAGTTGGATGCAAACTTTCCCCTGCTTTCTAACCCATGTTCAATAACCAGTTCTCCGTCAATGAAAAGTCTAAAGTTACAATCGGCGTCCATGTAGAATGTGTATGTATCAGTCAAGGGTGCCTTTAGGTATCCCTCGAAGCGCACAGAGAACGTGCGGATATCCACCTTGGACACTGGAAGCACTTCGTCAAACACCAAGCTGAGATTCTCGTGGTCAAAGAATCCAACTGGCGGACCTCTGAAGTAGGGATTGTCGAAGTAGCTTGCTCTGATCCCATCACCAATTGCCTATAGGTTGTATAAATCGTGTCATCTCCGTAACCTACCGATGGATAATATCCCTGAACAATGGAACAATTCCGCCTATCTGCCAGTGCATTTTTTCTAGAGACAACAAGCTTCTCTTCCAGGGACTCATACGTGTTTCTTATGTCATGGATTTTTCGCCAATTGGCCTCCACCTGTTTCAGTGCGCGCTCAAGCCCGTGCATTTCCCTGGTGAAGTTGTTCATCTCCACATCCCTGTATTCTGCATGATGACCACATACATTCTCGAAACGCGATAAGGTCTTTTTTAGTTTCCTACGTATCATTGCCCCAAACACATGATCACATACCTCTCCTTGTCCATCAGTTGCATAAATGAGTTTCCGAGCTCAGATACCTTCAGCTGGGACAGCGCCTGCGCTTTAGACCTCAACACGTCGTAGTCTACCACTCCAGCACAAAAGTCCCAGTCCCTAAAACCAACGCCAACCAGCTGTACCTCCACATAGCACCACTCTCGACCTGTAATGGAATTAGTCAACCGCCATGTCTAGAGTATTCCAGTAGCAACAGATACGTCAACAAAGGCTTTCAGACTCCCTTAAGACTATGCAGCAATAGTAAATGCTCCTGCAAAGGGCACAACAGGGCTGTCTATGCCTTAAACAGAACCCATTTGAACAAGGTCAAACACCTAGACATACACATACCTACTGAGCCGTCAGGCGCTTCCGTTGTAGTACAGTCTGTGAACTTGTTTCCGTTGCGCACAAAGGCAGCTGCGCATAGCATCCCATCGATGGTCTTGCGATGCCTTTGTCTATACTCGGTCAGTTTCTGCACAGCGTCACGCTAGGGGTACGGCATGTCTAACCTGGAGTTCCTCGCGATCGTATTCTCCAGTCAAGGGTATAGCAATGTCTTTGGGGTCCTGCAACTTCGTATCAACCTCCCAGACAGCCTCCAAGACGCCGGCAGTTGCCAACACATACAACGTCAGCAGCGTCACGACGTCGGCGACAAAGCAGCCCCTGGGAGCGTGGATACAACCACAGTACCGAACCATATCTACTGCATTTCCCAAAAATTAACAGTGTGCACGTTATTAACGCGATTAGGGCGTGTAACCCGCTAACACATCTGACATTATGGTTAGGGTGAGCTAATGTGATCAGGCGAAATTGAACCCAATTTGTTCCCCAAAGTCTATATGAGGTGTGATCTGTAGCGTGATTTGCGGTGTGCAGGGTAATGTGGTTTCTACTAGGATAAGGTACTTACACACATGAACTCGTTGAACGACAGCATTCCGTCGCCGTCCTTATCTCCCGCTGCCATGGTGCGATCGACGAGCTGTTGTAGCTGCAGGGTGTGACTAAGGAATAACGCGTACCCACCTGAATATCCGTCAGGTTGTTCCCTACCATGATCTTGAGCGTCTTGAACAGGTCGCCGTTGGAGATGTACCCGTTTTTGTCCATATCGTACACGTCGAAGATAAATCTGGACTTTTCCATCACAGATGCGCTTTGTACCACCTTCGCGATGCCAGCCAGCAACTCCGTGAAGGTTATGGTACCATCCGAGTTCGTGTCGAACACCTCTGATATTCTCTCGACAAGTGGGTTCTGAGTGTCTATCAGGTCATTCATGCGCTGCTACTTCATACAGAGTACAACGTGGCATGTAAGAAACACGTATACTTCAACAGGTAAGGCAGGTATCACGTACATTTTGCATAATGGGCATACTCACGATGGCGTCCAGGCTTATGGCGTCCACGTTTTCCACATCCAGTTCCTTGAAGCGCTTGTAAAGCCGCTTTACGTCCCCCTCCGTGAAACATGCGGAGCGCACGAGATTCCTCTTCTCCTGCCCGTTCAAACTGCAACCAGAGTTACCCATCTGCAAGTCCGGCATATGACGAAGGCATGTGGCTCCGTCGTTAAAACGATGATACCGATGCTGCGTGTGCAAGTGTATATGCTATTATATCCATTTATCACCAAGGAAGGCGGTCATGACATGGTCATGTGGTCCATATTCCCCCGCTGTCTAACTATTTGTATACAATAGAATCTTGTTCCCACTTGTGACGTCGAGGGGCCGCCCTTACATGACGACTCAAAAGCTGGCTCCTGAAGGGGCGTCTGATACTAAGAAGGGGGAGGCCCTTTAGAGTTGGCCACCCGATAAGTCACCATTCCTCCCGAGCTATCACATCCATTTTCATTTAATTGCGGAATACTATTCCGTGCGTTTCTTATTTAAACGCATCGGATATATCAGTTCTTGGCTGTGTGCGCGCTGGTTATGCGCCTATCGCAAGTTAATCCTTGTAAAAGTGACGCTGTTTCACAATACACACAAGCCGTGATCAAGGAAGACGCGGATGAAGGCCAGTCTTATTAAAGGGGATTGACAATAAATGCCATAAAGATAATAGGTCAAATATGGGTGTAAAGGGCTGGTTATTGCTCCTATGCACTGCCATCTATGTGGCCGAGTGTGACGATACCGTAGGAGAACCAGTGCTGGAGAACAAGGTACACTCACATATAGACTTGCCCTTACCCGATGACCACGATGTTGGTCACCGCAGAGAAGGGAACGTCTTCCCAGAGAGTACCTCTGTACCGCCACAGTAAGTTGCACCATGAATTGCTGCTTTTGTCTATATGTCGTATTTATGCCTGAAATGTAATTGTTTTCATGTGAGATGCATCGTAGATGGTCATTATGTGCTATTTATGCATAGACGAGTTATATACGTAACTAATTTAACCTTAGGGGTTCCGCCGTCTTTAACGGACAAACAGAGGGATCAGGCGGAGGCAGGAAGGTTTCAGTTACTGAAATAAGTTTTGACAGTGCAATTGATGACCTCGTCTGGTGTGGTAATGACCACTCCATCGTATTGCTAAAGACGCAAAACGGCAGGCTTTACCGCTCTGTAGACGGTGGGAAGCAGTGGACGGAGATAACCCACCTCTTCCAGGGCTCTAGCCGCAGTGAGTCATACCGTGTGGACTCAATTGTACTATCTGAAGCTGACAAGAATGTTGTAGTCATCATCGGAGAAGGGAAACACCACTATGTCTCTGGTAATGCCGCCAAAAGCTTTGTACCTCTAGGTTACGATGCGTCAATCAACATGTATTTGTTCCACCCCTCTAGGCCGTCATGGGCGCTCCTAAGCTCGTGGGAGGGTTCGTGTTTTACAGCCGACAATGACGAGGATTGTGTACACTCAATATTCGTCACTCGTGACATGGGCCGCACTTTCTCCCGCGTGTCTAAGTATGTCGCCCAATTCAGTTGGGGTGACATGAAAGCAAAGAGCGAAGATCGCATTTACTTCAGCAAGTACTCCCTAGAGTCGGGAGACCAGCCAAAGCAAGACGGGTGGAATAATAATATAAACTTCCTATACACCGACGATTTCGGAAGCAACCAGAACATCATTATGGAGGGGGGTAATAAGTTCCTTGTATCTGGCAACTACGTATTTGTTGCTAAGGTTTCTGATTCTGTAAAACAAACAGTTAATCTATATGTCAGCACCGACAATGCAAAGACCTTCCGTCGAGCAGTGCTACCAGTTGAACTGGAGGAAAGGAGCTACACTATTTTGGACACATCAGAGGGAGCCGTGGTCATTCATGTTGGCCATGACTACGAGGGTGGCGAGGTTGAGGTCGGTAACGTGTACATCTCCGACGCCTCAGGACTGCGATACTCTCTGTCACTGCCGAACAACATACGCTCCGCATCAGGAGAGTGTGAATTTGACAAGGTGTACTCCCTCGAAGGAGTATACATTGCCAACTTCAGGGACGATTCAGGTGGTGTCCTGAATCCCAGAAATAAGTTCAAAACGCACATAGACGGGACCAAGAGCCAAATAGATGAGAAGCGCCACCGCCATGTTGCGCATAACAAGGTTGAACCTCTCATACGCAGTGTGGTTTCATTCAACAAGGGAGCTGAATGGCACTACCTACAGCCTCCAAAGGTGGACTCTGAAGGTAAGCCGTATGACTGTGAGGAAGGAAAGTGCTTCTTGCATCTTCACGGTATTACCCAATACAAGAACTTTGCCCCCTTTTACTCGGTTGAGAATGCTACTGGCCTTGTGCTGGCCACTGGAAATGTCGGGGATCGACTGCGCTTTGACGCATCCCAAGTAAACACCTTCCTTAGCAGAGATGGTGGTCTGACCTGGACAGAGGCCCACAAGGGGGCTTTCATCTACGAATTTGGTGATTACGGTGGTCTCATCGTCATGGCGGAAGACCAGAGGAAGACAAAGGAGGTTGTATTTTCGTGGAATGAGGGTGCCAGTTGGTTCGACTTTAACCTCAGCAAGCACGACCTAAGTGTTAACAATATTGTTATAGAACCAAAGTGCTCCTCTCTGAACTTTATACTTTATGGAAACAGAAACGGCGTTGGTGTGGCGTTCCACCTGGACTTTAGTGCACTAGGCCAACCCGTATGTAAGGGGATGTGGAATGCAGACTCCACCTCTAGTGACTATGAAACCTGGAGGCCTACAGACCCACACGGCAACAAATGTTTGTTGGGTCGCAAACTAGTTTACAAACGCAGAAAGCAGGCGTCGGAATGTTTTAATGGAAAGGAGTTCAAGGCCGCTGTGGACCGAGAAGTATGCGTCTGCACTCCGGACGACTATGAGTGTGAAATTGGCTTCACCCGTGCAGTGGGAAGTAACATATGTAGGATAGACGGTACATGGCTGATGAAGGAGGGCTGCACCTCTTCCAGCATATTCTGGACTGAGGCTTACAGAAAGATCCCTGGGGACGTATGTACCGCGGGATGGTACCCACCACCCGTGGCTGTTCCGTGCCCACCGCACTCCCCCCTATCCAAGGGAAGCAAGATGGTTATCACTACCATCCTAGTGCTCTCGTTCATAATGATGGCGATTGTTTACATATCTAACAACGACAAGCTGAAGCATGTGTTCCATAACTATGGTTTCAAGCAGTTCAGCTATGTGGCGTACGCGCCCGTTAATTCAAAGCGACAAGCCCAACGTGGTGGGAGCTTTGGCGGTCGCTTTGAGCCAGAGCTAGGGTTTATCGATGCGGAACAGGAGCAAGATGAGCCAACATTGCTAAACTACCTGAATGGAAGTCGTGCTGCTGGGGCATCGCAGTCTGGCACGAAACCTGAACCACAGCAAATCGAGCTTTTGTAAGCCGAGCAAAGACGTGAACATGTGTTACAAGTAATATGCTCTATACTATACTGGTTAAAATGATGATTTCCTGCAAATGTACATCTGTTGCCACGTGTTCCGGTTCAATGCAGTAGTAAAACGGTGTAAACGTCAGAGTTCGCACGAAAACGCCAAAGAAGGCGCATAAATCATCCTTAACACACGTAGACTTGCATGTTAGAGGCGGAAGCTAAGCCGCCAGGCCGTCGATTTACCATATAAGGTAGTGGCATACAGGATGGCAGAGAATTTTCATCGCTTTACGTGCCAGCTGAGTGCAACAGAAGCTGTTGACCTATGGCAGCGCATTGGCTGTTACGTCGTATAGGGACTGGATTATTGCGTCCGTTTCGTCGCGGAAGGATAGGATTCCTACACACATACTCACACACACGGTGATAGTTACACACCCTTCAGGCAACTTTAGGTGTTGTACGTTATGCCAGCGGTAACAACAAGTAGGCACAGTGGAGCTGGGGGAGAATCATGGTGTTGCCGGTTCTGCAAGGAGTGAGTCGACGAAGATGACCTAGCGAGGAATTTTCGATAACAGTGGCTTTGCCAGCCCCCATCTTTCACTTGGCGTACAGCACACCCGCTAGCATTTGTGTTGTGCCTTTTAGAGGGGCTGGTTTCATCTTCCGTTAACTGACACCACTGGTTCAAGTTTTGCCACATGTGGCATGTGTGTTGCATGATAGGCCTATAATATTTTGATGACCACCACCTGACTAGCGGATACAAATACATAATATGAGCCTAGATTGTAAGGAAACACTCGTCGTCAAATGTGAGTTTTGTGTCCCACTGGTGTTTGTGGCAGTATAGTATACGGAATCCAGGCGGATAAGGAATAACGCGTCCCTGCTAAAGACATCCCAACATACTAAACGCCAGTTAATGTGTGTTTTAACGCCACTTGCCTTGTGCTCGTAGCCTCAAGCAAATAACTGAATATCTTCTCGCACTTGTGACTCACCAAGGCCTCCTGTCTAACTCTGAATGATCCCACTCAAATACTGACCAAAGGGTTATTTGTTGAGCGGGGTATTCTCTGGGAACTTGGGAGTTGGAAAGGGTTGGAATTATGGCAGGAGGATGGGTTTTTGCTGTCTTGTCATTGCTAATGTGCCAGCTAACTGGCACGTTCAATGTAAAAGAGATACCTGACTTGAACCACGAAGTTGCAAGCGAACCGATAGAAGTGGATCTATGCCAAAAGTGTAGTTGGAGTAATTTAGTTGCTTGCATTTTAGATCTACCAAGGGTAGAGAGTGAGGCAGTAAAGGCTTCCGAAACGGCCACGGGTCCCCTTTCCACAATTGTTGGCAGAATCAGTGCAGCAGCAGTCTTCATGCTGTTATAGATGTTCCCAGGGGTGTGATGGGCATAACTATTGTCTATAAAGTGTAAAATAACCTCGAATGGCAGCTACTTCAAGCTTTTCAGTGATCGTAATTCAGGTGACAATATTACGGTCTTGGCAACTGAAATGCAGAATCAAATGAAGTCAGACAACGTTACTGTGTTAGTGGAATTCCTTGCAGCGACCTGTGCCCATATCATTGAAAATTGCGATGATGTGGATAGTGTCGACTGATGCATCATTGGTATTGTACGAATGTGTCTACCGAAGATCGTCAGGTTAATAAAGGAAAATGATAGTTATTCATCTATAATCTTAGCCAGACCACGTGGACGAAACGCCATAGTGGAACATACCACGGATCGTTATGGTTTATCCGACGAAAGGTGCTTACCCTCACACTGTTGGCTTTTGCTGTGTAAAAGTCACCATGTATGGACAGTGGTCATATATGGTAAACGGGGTGACTGTAAACCGTTATGTCGGCATCAATAGACAGCGCATCTGCGTTTCTATAAATGTACCCAACCACTCTATTGGTAACAAAGGACCTTAATGTTGGTATGTGTTGCATGCACGAGTATTATGTATGCGTTTTCCTATGATTTGCGTTCATCCGTGCGATATATAATGATTAGCCTTACCCACAGTTCTTTCATTAAGTCAGTCAAGTAAGCCATGTACTCCAAGAGGCAGGGAACCACTTGGGGTATACACGCTTAAACAGTGCTAGGCAGACTATGTCATCTTGCCTGATGCTGTCGTTGAATAGGCACTTCATATAGCCGTGGGTACCGAGGGGTTCCCTTATCACTCCGCGTAGCCCACGCTTGGTATGGAGCTGTGCGGGCTTGAAGTACCTAACATGCGTTTATGGTGCTTATATCATAACTTACTTTATATCCTTAGGGTTGAAAAACATGTAACGCACGACAGCCATTCGCTTGTGCACCTTGAAGGGGTAACCTGTCAACACTATGCGCTTCAGGATTATGCGAGTGGGATCGGCACCATTAACGCTTCCACCATATAGCATTACAAGTGGGTCCTCAGCATCAATACCCACGACTGGGGTATTGGGTAACAATGACATGCCATATATTGATGCGGTGACCGTGTGGCCCTTGTGTACAAAGCGACAAAAAGTACCAAAGCGGCCCCTTTCCACTGCCACATCCTGGCTGTATATGGGTTTTGCCAGGAACCTCCTGAAACCACAGTAAAGTGCAACATCCTTCTTGGAAGCTATGGAGTCTGCGCCCTCGAAACTACGAGTCACATTCATGCCAATTACAGAAACCTTCCTTTCGAAGGGGAACACTACTGAGAGGATAAGTGGGCGATTCGTGGTAACAGTCCCATCGATGGAACACCCTTTCACTATTTTTGAGAAAAGGTCGACGGGGAAATTGATAAGTTTTAAGCGTACAAACTGTGCAGAAGTTTTGGTGGCCTCACAGTTACTCTTCACTGAGCGCCTCGACTGTAACATGGTGGTCTACGACGCATTTGCATAGAAACAATGAAACTTACCCTGAAATTCTCAAATTCACATATCTGTAGATATTCATCAGGAAGTGACTCGTAGGGATCCCAAACCCCCTCCTTGATGCATCTGAGAGCGCGATACTTGTGGAACCGTTCCCTAGCAGGAATGTCAACAGGCGTGTCCACTTCATCGGGGAAACTTAAGTCCTCCAAAGCACGCTTTTCAAATTCTATGCGCTTCTTCTTGGGGTCATCATCAACTAGGTTGGCCAGATACTCATTTACGTCACCCAAGTCCTCATCGTCCACATCCTCAGCATCGCTCTCCATGCCCACATCGTCATCAGCATCACCACCAATGCGGACGTGCTTTTCAAACTCCTCAAACATCTCTTCCTCATCCAACGACTCCTTCATCTTTTTTGCTGGGTTGTACAGGCTATCAGCTTCTGCTGCAAGGTCCCTGGCAACATGCTCTGTCATTTCCTCAACGGTAAAATCTGCAAGCATGCTGCGTGATTTTTTCACAGGGTATGCGTCAGCAAGAATCTCTACTCTTTGCAAAAGGAAATCCCCAACTCCGGTAACATGTACTGGGTGGTGGATGCTAAAGCCCACCCCCCTGGCATATCCCACCACTGACAACTCCTGGGCCGCTTGGTCATACTCCACACCAAGTGACAAGAGATACCCTCTTCCGTTTCTCCAGCTTAGTTGGTTGATAGAGACGCCTCCAATGATGGTTACTGCGTTCTCTAGATCCTTTGGCGACGATATTGATACAAACTTCTTGTCATCACCCAGCTCGTCATGGAAGTAGCGTTTGACAAGGTTAGCGCTCTGAGCACGTTCACCAGGCAGTCCCACCTCTAGATCAATTCCCACAGGCGTTGGCACTCCCTGCTGTCTGATCACGCTGAGTGCCTTATACCTGCATATTATTGAAGGAAACATAGGATTGTTATTAGACAGCCAATTGGAGATGAACGCAGCGTAAATCAAACAACTGTAAATTCATATAAGACTCACCCAAAATCGTCATATGCAGGTTCATCAGGAGTGCTTCCGCTGTAGAGGCAAACCAATATATCTGCGACAGATGCACAGTAGAGAATGTCTGAGAGAACCCGTGGACAGGTGAATAGGACAACCCTTCTGGCAATCCCATCCCGCAGCATGGACGAGGGCACCAACAACGGCCCTACCGTCATCCATCCGCCTCCATGATCCTGATAGGGGGTGCTTGAATCCTTGGAACAGACGTTTGCAGCTGCCTTGATGAACTCAACGACGTTAGCCCGTTGGTGAAACGGCACGATAAACACGAGTCTGGGGGCTTCCTCGTATATTGAGTTCCTGGCATCCTTCGTCTTTGCCACAATGCGATTCTTTTTGTCTTTCCTGTGAAGGGTTACCTCCTTGGAGTTTGTTGCGATGACCTTCTTCGGCTTAACCGACGCGCCACCCTTGCCGCCCTTGAAGGGCTTGTGCTTCTGTTTCAGCACAGGGCGGTGAACTACCATCGTGCAAATTTACAATTGGTTTTGAAAGAACGCATCGTTGCAAGTAACCCGTTACGCTGCCGACCTCCCATCGGGGCTAACACGACATACGTTACGCAACATTTTATAAAAGTTTACGTTTTATATTCAGATAAGAATTATAGCTAATATTACCAGTATACTGCCAACGCCTGTCGCCGCCAATGCTACGATATCAAGGCGCGACTTGCGCCATGCTTCGGTGGTAACGAGTAAAGTACCACCCCTTGCAGTTATATCTACGATATTTCATGCACAGTATGTAAGGAGAATGCTCTATTAGTTGCCCTTTTTGCCCAGCGTCCCCGCTTCGTTTCTGTCTAATCGGAACATGGGCCAATAGACAGGGCTTATTCCGTGGCACATGAATTCCATGGTATATTCACATGCTAATGACGCCAACTTTTTGTAATCACCCTCGCAATACGCCGCTGTTTTCACGTTTGCTGCTTCTCATTGCACCACTCTGCATCCCGTCTAACCCATCGGAGGCTGTCTAAGTACCACCTCAACAACTAATCCTTCCATGTAAACAATGGTACCCTCTCATAGGATTTTCTTATAGGGATCCTATGATGCCGAATGAGTGATATGTGTGGATGAATCACATAAGGTGTAGAGTAGTACCAAGATGAGACTCCACTCTTCCTACGCGCAGTTGTGTGCGCTTTTCACGGCGCTGTGCGCCTTTTTGACGCTCCAAAAATGTGATGTGTACGCATTTGAGAACTTGAAAGAACATGCAAACGGTTCTTTCACCTTTCCTCCGTCACCTGTCGATCAGGAAGCAATCGCAAAAATGAAGCTACTAGACGCCATAAATAGACAAAGGGCCAATGCAAAGAAGGGGAAAGATCAGGAGGGAGAAGGAGAAACTGCTGCAGCTGAACCTGCGGGAGGAAAATCCCCAAAAGGGGATGATTCCCTTGGTGCCATATTTCAGTCGACCATTCCCAAGGATGACGCCGCCCCTGCAGCTGGTCGCAGGAGGAAGTCCCAATCGCATGCTGAACCCGGAAATCGTCACAGAAGAGATTCTACTTCAGATTCTGATGGAGAAGGTGAGACCATGGGAGATGTTACCACCATGACTGATAATGTCACTGATCAGTTTGCGGATTTCTACTCCCAGGATGATCAAATGGGTCAAGGAGGGATCAACGGTGACGGAGATAACATGGCAGCACTGGAGCAAAGCATTGGAGCCGAAGTTTTTGGCAAGGCATTCCTTGAGAGCTTAGACCCAAGTGTTAGGAGGAGCCTGCTATCACAGGCCCCCAACACCTATGTTGCAACATATATGCGATATGCTCAAAGGTTACAAAACCTGGAAACCCAATCATTCAAGAAGACTGTTCGCCTTGTCGAGACCAAGAACGATTCTCTGGGCTTCATTGACTTCAGCGAAAAACGCAGTGGTAACCTGCTTCCAGAGGTAAACAAGGAGGCGCTGAAGATGGCCGGCGTCACGTCAATGTTAGAGCTGGGACATACTCCTCGTGTGAGACCCGGCATGCCAAATACTACTCCCAAGACTGTTCCAGCAGGCATTGTAAGGAAACCACCAACTCGTGTAGAAGGAAAAGATACACCCGTCTTGCAGAAACCATGGACGGAAAACACCAAAGTTCTAGAAGCATTGACTGTAAAAGTCATCTACCTTCTAGGTGGTGATACGCAGACTGCAGACGATGGGCAGCGACTCAAAAACATGGCAGAAGCACTGGGATACAAGGGAAACCACGATACTGATGGGAAGAAGAAGAAAAGGAGGTTCGCATCAAAAAGACCATTTGCAGTGGATGTAGGGATGGAAATGTTCACTGTATGTGGTAACAATCCATTCCTGCTGGGTCATCTAGCTGTAAACATGTTAGCCTACAACGAATTCGAAAGTTTCTTTGTTAAACAAAGCGGAAGGCCCTTCTACACATGGCTGGACCTCCTGAAGTCAGGGAGCATCGACATGCTTGACAGCATGTGTGGTACAAAACGTGGATCTAAATACAAGAAGAACTCAACTGGAAAGTTAGTCACGAACAAAAACAGGGCCGGTGTTCGTGACCCCACGTTGAAACCAGATTCTGTATTCCTATGTAACCTGCTTGAAGTCCTGATGATTTCAATCAACAATGCCATGAACTCGATGGGTGTTTTACTCGCAAAATACGGCATGCCATATGAGCCAAACATCGGTCTGGTAGAAAATGGTGACCGTATGCAATTGGCATTGTGTTCTGACCCTAGGGATGGAGCAGTGACCATTAGGTGTGACTTCAAATCAAGCTTGTTGGCCAAGCACAAAACATACGAAGGTATGTCAAAGACCGAGAGCACTGAGCTTTACCGCCGTTTACATGAAGCCTTTGACCTGTTCAAACTTTTCAGTGATCTCGCTTCTGATGACGGTATTCCTCAGACCTGGATGAAGATTTTGTCTGACCCTAGGAGATACGAAAGTGTTTTTGAACACGCTTTGAAATATGATGGCAGAAAATTCTCTGGCAAGAGTAAGTCATGGTTAAATGGTTACACAAACAATGAGATCTCGGTTTTGGGTGAAATTGACGCTAGTGGAAATATCCATGAAGACGTGGTCTTTGAAACTCTAAGGAATAAGGAACGTATGAGACGTGATGGCAGGGGTTTATTGAGGCCTTTCATGTACATGTCTTCGACAGGTATTAAGCACTGGGTAAACAAAAACATGGCCATGCTGCAGGAGAGATTCGGGTTCTCTCCATCTGTGATTTTGTCCGGTGAGTTGGCACCATACTTCCGCCAGGTGTATATGTCAACCTCCTCCGGTCTCAGTCACATCTTCCTGTACTACATGCTCACCACCAGTGCTCCTGGAAATCACTTGTTAGGTCAAATGAAAAGCTTTAGGGGTGGCAATCTGATTTACAACATTGTGGAGTCTTCCAGCATGTTCATACCAAAAAGCCTGAAAAGGGGGCTCAAATGGCTCCTCAGAGGTGGTTTAGGTAGGGAATACAAGCGCGAAAAGTCCAAGCATGCACTTCTCAAATTGCTGCCCACCGAACTGCTAAAGAAGGCCATTGGCGCAATTACCTTTGTCACTCATTCCCTAGCTGACATACAAATCAACCAAAACGCCGAAATATGGGGTAATGGACTTTTATCCGGTACAGATAGACAAAGAATGCACTTCCAAAGGGGTGGTTATGTGAATCACGTGGACGACATCATTAGGAAGTGGTCAGATGAAGGCTACACAGACGCCATGGCCAGTAAAATAAGAAACGGAGAAGACCTGACTAAGGAGGACCTAGATAATGCAAACATTCACAAGATTTTGCACCACGAATCACTGAAATGGGACAAGAATCTCAACTCGGTTATCCTAGAAGGATACATACGGTTCCTGAAACTTCCATCAATCAGTGTTCTGGAGGGTAAGAACAGTTTGCTCTATGAAGTGGTTAACGATAGTAAAGCAAACCTAGAGCAGAACCTTCAGGAGACTGTATTCTTCGGGAGAGTCATCCCACCACCAGTGTACAACAACAAATTAAAGAGGGCTCTACAGAGAGCGGCAAAGGTTGGTAAGATGCTCTTCAACAAATCTCTTCAAAACGTTGAGCATGCAGTATGGTTCGGTGTCAAGTTTAACTACCAGCACATCATAGAGGTTGTGGAAGAGTTGAACAAGATATCTACCCTGCTTTCATCTACAGAGTCATACAGCTTGCAGGAGGCTTTTGGCCACATTATTGATGATGCCTTGGCTGTAGTCTCAAACCAGGAGTTCAGAATCCCTCAAGATGCCCAAGAGAATATCGGAATCCCCGCCATTAACCCACTATACACACGCATGTCACCAGAAGAGAGGAAGGTGGAGTTCCAACAAGGTATGTGTGGCCAGCACTGTGGTGCTATATGGAGGGCATTGTTGGCATTTACCATGAACACTATGCGTAGCCCTGCCTCCATCAAGACGTTTGAGAGGACATTGAGTAAGAAGAAGTCACTTAAAGACATGGAGAAGCCAGAGTTTGTTAACTCGTTGAGATTCATTCTAAAGGGTGACGCCATGATGCACATGTACGATAGTATGCTCCCCAAGAAGATGAAGAAGGAGCTGAGGGCTATTAAATATGGAAAGGCCTTTTACTTTGCAAATGTAATGAAGCTGGCATCCAGGCTACTGGATTTGATGAACTACAAGTATACATCCCACATGCTCTACATTCAGGCTCCATACTTTGGAAACTTTGTGGTGCAGTGGGATCGTGAAAGGGAAAAGTCTAAATCTAAGGCCATATTCTCCTACTTGTCGTTGGGTGCTATGGCTACCTACTCTATAATGCAATGTGCGGAAATCACGCAGCACGCTTCAGAGGTTGGTCTTGGACCAGTGCAAAAGTGTTTCACAATGCTGAAACCTCCAAAGGTTCACTGTGTCGCACAGGAAGTACAAAGCGTAGCAACAAGTGCATTATCAGTGGGAGTTCAGGACACCCTCTCTGTTACCGTCATGGCTGTTATCGGTCCCTACATCTTCCTACCTATGGCCGTGCGTGCTTCGTGGCAAATCCTCAAGCACCACTTCAAGATCATTCACCGTCTAGATTTGGCTGTTTCCGCCACGTTCAGGCGGATGTGGAACAAAATCACCTCCACAAGTATCGCTGGAAAGGTTACAGAGTGGTTCGCGAAGCGGAAGGAACACCGCAAGAACATTGAGGCTGAGGGTGAGCTGGCAATGAAAGCCGGCAAAGCTGCAGATGATGCAGACATTTTGGGAGGCAATGCCATTTATGACGAACTTTTGAGGGATGAAGATAACTCATCATACACTACAATCGGTTGATGGCTGTGCCATTTCCGTATCCATCCGTGATGGAAAATTCAACATTTGTGCTTTAATATTTACCCACAAGTTACTTATGCAATTTTAGAATCTTTTTGAATATGAAGAGTTGTGTCTACATTTAATATATCGCTCGCTTGGTCCGTCAACGGGTTGGAGGGGAGTGCTTCCACAGCTTTAGCCGGCAGAAATGAGGATTAAACCGTTTATGCATTCACCATTCAATGGAAGGAGCAGGTGATGAGGCCGGTGTGCATGATGATCACCTGACGCTGGTCAGGATATCAGGGATTGTGGAGAACGGCGACCTGACGACAACACCTAAGCTTACCCTCAATAACTCTGGGATTGCGTCAGTGGAGGACCTGTTCTCGATGAAAGCGCTGCAGAGTTTATCCCTTTCAGGTAACAAGCTAACGGAATTCCAGTTTCTGGCACAAAATTACAGCCTCAAGGTGCTGGACTTGTCTAGGAACATGATTGAAAGACTGCCTAGCATGGAAAATTTCACGAATCTGACGCTTCTAAACCTGTCCAACAACAAGATAACTGACATTACGCCACTCACGTGCCTAACGAGCCTGAGAGTTCTTATTCTCAATAATAACAAAATCACAGAAATGTGCAGTTTGAACCGACTTGAGAACCTGGAAACGGTCATTCTCAGCCATAATGAACTAGAAAAGGTTAAAATGCCTACTAGGACCATGTGGAATCTGCGTAAAATTACCCTGAGTCACAACAACATAAGGGAGTTCCCCCTGTCAGACAAGCTGCCAAACCTGCAGGAGCTCAGGCTCAACTCCAACAAGATACTGGCGCTGCCACAAAACGTAGGGATGATGGCATCATTGAAGTTGTTGGACGTAGGAAATAATCGCATAGTGAACCTAAAACCGGTGACCAATTGCAGGAACCTCCAGAACCTGAACATTCTGGGCAACCCTGCGCCTCAACTCAGCCTTGAAAGCATCAGAAGCGAGCTTCCCTTTCTCAGAGTTTTCAACTCCACCAACCTATACCCTGACAGTACATCGCATAAGCCCAAGAAGGTGAGGAAGGAGCCCGGCACTTTCAAAGAACATAGCGTGAAGCCTAATCGCACAAGATGGAAGGGTGGTAATCAACCACGCAAAAGGTTACACACTGACGATGTGTGATGTTACCAACACATAACTGATGTTATAAACCCATAGCTGTCTTTAGATGAACATTATACAGATTGTTTGAGATTCTATGCCCTCGTACGTGATGTCAGGTGATTCGGAGTGAATAGATTCACTGTAATGAGTTTTATCGCATAATGTCTGTCATTGTTTCAATAATATTAGTATGCTAGTATTCAACAACGGAAGGCGTGATGATTCTCACACCTCTAGCCGGTAGATCACTTTTGTCTGTTTCTGGATCGGATTCCTTCAGATTCCTGCAGGGTTTGGTATCAAATGACATGTCATTGTTGAATGGGAAGGCCAAGCAACTGCTAAAATCTGTGTTCCTCGGCTCTGATGGAAGAGTTCAAGGAGACGCTCTCATCTCCAGCACTGAAGGAGGCTACATGATAGAGACTGGATCTGATAACTTAGAGTGCCTATTATCGCTTCTTCAGCGTCGCAAGTTAGGATCTAGTGTTGAAAATAATGTTATTGATGATGTTTACGTTTACGGAAAGGTTCCTCTATGGCTTATCGACAAGCTGAAGGTGGGCGCCACACCAGGCAAAACAGCAACAAAAAACCAAACGTACGCCACTGAGTATGCATGTGAAACCCCTTTCCTGTCCAGGGTATATTCACGTGAGGCATTTGATGTGGCAGACTTCAGTGCGGCTTACAGACTCTACATGGCACTCAATGGGTTCGGCCTTGCCTTGGCCAAGCAACTCAAGCCGCTCAAGGTGGTGCCACAGGATATGAGACTTCACTCAATGGGCTTCATTTCACAGAATAAAGGATGCTACGTTGGCCAGGAAGTCATGAATCGCATTATAAACAGAACTTTATCTCACAAATACAGACTTAAATATGTCATCAGGTGTGACCATACAGAAGCTCCACCCAGTGACCGGAATTTTGACGATGAACCATCATATCCGGAAATCGGCCTGACTAAAACTCTAATGCAAAATGTTGGTGATAAAACGGTAAATGCCATAATAAACGGGTTAATACGCCCCGGTGTTGAAGAGATACCAAGTGTTACAGCAGACGATGGCGTAGTACCAATTGTATACTATTCTACAGGGTTTGGCCTGGCTTTGTGTCCCCAAAGAGGAACAACGAAGGAGCACATCATAGTTAATGGGGAAAGACACACCCCTTTCACCGTGTAGCTATATTTTGCGTTTCCTATGATAACTGTACACTAATGATACTCGGTCTTATAACAAAGTGCATTTCACCATGATTATTATTCCTTTGTGTTATTTCAGGAGTTAAATCACTTAATAGGTATATAATACCTCATGCGATATGCTCATACATCACTCTTGTTTTACATCTCATATCTTGTTGCAGAGGATGTGGGTCAATACACCCGCCAGTGTTGCTTTAGACCCCTCTACCGCCTGTTCCAGGCGTAGAGTCATCAGATAATCTGCTATTAGCAATGCCAAGGGCAGATGCCAGTTTTTCAGGGTTATTATACCTTGGAAGTTCACGCTTTTATTGGGGTTCTCCAATGCGTTGGTGACTGTCACCGCGCGGGAGAACTTGTAGAAATCCGGTGGAGTACCCAATGCATTGGATATAAGTGTCGTGGTCAGCAGATTCATCAGAACGCGCTTCAACAGATGATCACTTCCACTATTAATCTCTGCATCCCTCAGTAGACTGTAGAATGAGATGAGGTTGACTATGGCCACTCCATTCAACTCTGGCATCAGCAGGACGCTGGTGAAGGGGAGGTAGAGTTCAGCCAATGACCTCGGCAACCTGTTCCGGATTAATTCATTTGGAGATATTGCCCCCGTCCATACAGCACTTGATAGCAAAAGGGAAGATGTGGCAAGGGTTGTTGCGATAGGAACCTCAGCGCAATGGTTCAATAGGTCATTTGCCTTCTCTCTTATGCTTCTTATGGTACTGTTAGTCTTATAGAATCTGTTGAGCTTCGGTACTATTGCCTGTAAAGGGGATATAACGGTTCGTGGTGTGAAGCAGGTAGATAAGCAATATGATGTTATCCCAAATTTGCACTTTAAAACATTCTCAAGCTAAAGAACAGACACAATAGACTAAAGTATCACACCTTGGTGCGTACAGAAACATAAAAGGCCTACATCCATTGAAAACCTACGTTTCCACTTATGACCCTGGGAGTCAGATCTGACACCTTCGCACTGTCCACATTTTGGAGAATCTGGTATTATTAAAGTTGAGGAACGGCTTTAACGTACTGTCTTATGCAGGAATATGAGCAGAAGGCACGTCTTTACATATCTACATATGTGGAATCTGGGCATCGTTTACAGTCATGTGTAATATGCTATGTGTAGACGAATGGTGATCATACCGACATTATTTCCCATAATATTAGACTAGCATCATAACGCTCAGCATCATAACGTAATACACCTCCGTTGGTTGTTGTGATGTCTATGAGGGGGATTCTTAGACAGTGTCCATTCCTTCATCATTATTTCCAGCCTTTGTTTCTTATAATGTACTCATTTATTCCATACTTCCATTGTGCCTCTAAAAGAGGCTTTGTTTCCTCGGTTAAAGTATTTTTGATGGCCTTACGTGTCCATTCTCGCTTCTTCCATTGTCACCCTTTTTAGGTTGAATAAGTGCAATACCTAAGTTCCCTGCAACTGTGTACACATAAACAGACAGCACAAGTGTATTGATGATCCTAGACACATGATTCCTCCTTGGGAAAAGGCAGTACTCACACAAGTACACATGCATCTAATGTTATTCCAGTGCCAATTGGAGTTTTATCCACTCCTGACACAGTTGCCACACGCTTTATACCCCCATGTGATTCTTACTGTGTATTCATTATCTATTATAACATCTGCATATTATACCAAAATGGAACTTGTCTCATTCGCCACCTTGGCTATCACAGCCCTCGGAACAATCGTCAACGAATCAAACGCACTGCATTCAATTACGACATTACGTCAAATACAACGCAATGACCCGTCCCGATACGGTTGGTATTGTAAACGCGTTTTTCTATCCAATGTTCTTATTCCCCATTTGCATGTGGCATTCATAAATACTGTGGGAAACGCCAACGCTGTAATGGCACGTTATAGTTAAATATGCATACTAAATACATATACCTCCGAAACCTGATAATGTCATCACAGCGATGCACGAATACCACGATTACGATGACTACTTGGATTACCAGCCCTACTACGGCTATGACAAGCTGGAAGGGAGTGATTCAGACGATATAGCTGAGAACATGATAAACTTTTTGGAAAGGGATGGGTTCGATTTCACTGATAGAGACAACGTTGCCAACTTTATTTCCTTCCTTCAGGCCACTACCGGTGGAAGTGGCACCAAGAGCGAAGGGTTCAACAACTTCTTGAACATGGTCAAGAAAGGTGGAAATGAATTACTGAAGCAAACCAAGCACTTCACCAAGACCCACGCAAAGGACGCCATACAAGGTGCGGTAAAGCTGGCTGTTGTAGCGGTTATGAAAAAGGGACTCCCTGTCTTTGAAAAGCTATACGAGGATGCCATGCAGAAAATCCCCCTTGCTCTGAGGATATCTTATGCGCCCATGGCATTCAACCTGTGGAGTATGATATTCAAGAAGTTCAAGATTGAACTGCCCGAGGAGTTCAATCCTGAGAAGTTCATATGCCACGGAATGACCAAGCAACAGTGTGACTCTGTCATTGAGGAGGCTATGGAGAGGAGGAAGAAGGAGCTCATGGGATCAGAATACGCATCTGACGGCACGAAGGGATCGGGGGATGATAGTGATGATGAAGAGGAAGAGGTAGAGGAAGAAGACCGCGGCAAGCCGAAATCTAAAAAGGCATTGAAAGTAGAGGACTTTGACATTGAAAATCTTTAACTCTATCCTTTAGCTTATGAGTCTCACAAGTAAGGCAAGATGGCTTTTGAATTAATCGTACTGTTGTGTAAATGGCACCAAAGGTAACCATTTTAAAGTCACTTCCCCGGCAATGAGGGGAGCAGGAGCAACAGCTGTAAAAGTGAATTAGTGAGACGCTTCGAGACTATCTATTGTACCATAATGAGTTAGATAAGTTCGTGTTCCTTCGACTGTAAACTTAACTGTTCAATATGTCTAATTCATTTCATCAATTCGCTTGTCTAATCTGTCAAGGCACATATTGCTTCACAAGGGAGACAATAAGGTGAATTAGCATGATCAGGCTATGAAAAGGCTGGTTTACTCCATATCAGTGTAAAAACGATGCAGGAGATCACCAAAATGTCATGGATGCCCAATTATAATGCACATTTTTCCAGACACTGGGGTAGGGCCGTGTAATGTTGTCTCGTATCAACAATAGTGGTCCAAGAATCTGCAGTAGCTTATACTCTAAGGTCATAAAAGTGATGTGTAATGTCATTGTGCTTTGTGCGCAGCTACACATTAATGCAGTAGCTTGTCCGTTGCACATCGCAACGTTAACTTGGACACGTTGAGGCTATGTGTCACACCTTCCATACACATCACGTTAATATCGATGAATAATGGCAAATAATATGCTCTAAGCCTAAATAGTACCCATGTGTAACGAATGGTGGTACAAATACGACATCGACACACCCGCGTCGTGGCAAGACAGCCGGGGAAGACAGACGTGTAAAAGCAGGCTGCTGCGGGTCCACTTTATAAATCACCATGGCTCAGCAGAGCTGTATCCACCCGTACAACGCGGGGTGCCGCGGAATAGCGCTGTCTTTCCCGCATATAGCACGCCTCTTGCCTTGGATGTCGTTTTTCAGTGCACATCTAGGCCGATGCACATAGGTGCCGATGTCGTCCGAAATGCGAATTGCAGCATGTATAACATTTCATTACACAGTTTTGATACTCGCATAACTGTAGTTGCGCTGCAGTTGTTATCCCTTTGCCTTTGAACCGTCGACACAATGCGATTCTCCGCTGTAAACACGTTCGGCCTTCTGGCCATTGCCCAGGGTGTACACATGGCAATGTGCAGCTTCTCTGTTGCCAATACTGCCGTCATCGCTCCTTCCTTCATTGCCATAGACAGTAAGTTACATTCAAATCTTCCGTGGGTGTTGTTCCTTGGCTGAGTAAAGCCCTTCTGGAGGCAGCAATGTGTTTGCTTCCCGCCAGTGGTGGCATTAAACGGTCTACACATTAGCTAATGTGTATTTCACTGTATTGGTGTGTAATATATTGTGTCTGGCAACACGCCAACGAGTGTTGTCGCCGCACATTGTACATGTGTAAGGTGTTTTGTATGTCTGTGGTTTTTGTTGTAGTCTAATTTCATTCTGGCAACCTTTTAACATGTCTTGCAGGAAACATTCACGAACTGACACAAGTCACCGACGCTGTATTCGCTCAGTTTGCCAACTTCAACGATGACGCCTTGGATTCCATCGCTGACGCCATCATCAACTTCTTGGAGGATAACGGATTCCAGGCTAACAACCCTCACCATGTGGATCACTTGGCTTCCTTTGTTCAGGATATGACAACCACAAAGACCCCCCTCAGGAAGAAGGCTTCCAAGTTCATGGACGAACTGAAGAAGATGGCACTCAAGACATGGCACGCAACCAAGCACGTTGCCAAGGGTACCGCAAAGGACATAATCCTTGCCGGTCTCAAGGTGTACCTCAGGGATGCCATTAAGGAAGTTCTGCCATTATTGGAGCAGATGAACGAGAGGGCCTTCAGGACACTCCCCGTCAACCTCAGGGTTGCCCTTGCTCCAGTTGCATACAACTTATGGTCCAAGTTCTTCGAAAGGACAAAGGCCAGACTCCCTCCAGGTTTCAAGATTGAGAACTTCGTTTGCAAGGCACTAGAGGTAGAGAAGTGTGATGAGGTTATCGAGAGAGTAAAGAACACATGGTCAGCCCCTGCAACCGAAGAGGCTGTTGAGGCTACACCAACAAAAGCTGAACAAGACCTGGCCGCAGAAATAGATGACTTTGACTTGTCAGATGCTATATGATCCAAGCACAGATGCTTATTAAGGACAGACAGATAAAACACTGACACTATGCTGGGTTGCAGGACATGCAAAAGCATAAGTGCCCTCAGAAAGTATATTATATCGTAATCCAAAGTGCTCTTTGGGTGTAAGCATGGTTAAGGAAGAGGAAATGTGAGACACATATTGAAGGGTCATGATCGCAGAACATTGGTTTTTAATTTTTGAAATATAAAAATCATCTCATACGTTATGTGTATAACTTTGTGCATCTATAGATAGACATTGATTCCACAACGGCAGCAGTGCCTTTTACTCTGTATCACAGTTGCTTGTGACTGCT
Organism: Babesia gibsoni; assembly: GCA_035575875.1. Lineage (NCBI taxonomy): Eukaryota > Apicomplexa > Aconoidasida > Piroplasmida > Babesiidae > Babesia > Babesia gibsoni. The sequence continues at coordinate 1,051,564 of CP141527.1, forward strand.
CTTCCCACCGCCTTTGTGGTGTGTAGTTTCGATCTGTGTTGCACATTGAGATACATCAGAAGCTATTAATATATATTCATTCAACACTTTAGTCGACTTATTAAATTCACTCGTCAGCGTTACCCTGAATATGGAGCACCAAGGCCAGAAGACGGCCACCTTGTCTAAGGACAGAGTCAAGAGTAGGTTTATGGGCATCTTCATCGCATCTCACTGCGTACACAAATACGTCAATGCTAACATTTCTGCAGATGCAACAATGGTTGCTGGAAGTTACCTACTATTCTCAGTAGCAGTGTGGTCTATCTTTGCCAATCCCAGAAGACATGAATGGTAGGTTATACTGCTCATACGCCTTATGGCAGCGGTGAGCACATTGCAAATGTCCTCCTCTCACGTATTCTCAGGGTCGATGTGCTCATGGACTACTGCACGCACAGGCGTAGCCAGTACAGTGGCGTCTGGGCAAAGTTCACAAGAGGCAGATTATAAAGTGTATATTGACAATTGTATTATACATTGCATTTTACAATGCTGAGTTCATTGGTGATTGGAAGAGCCTCCGCTGTGGCATCCACCTCGCTTCCTAGAGTGAGTTTACAGTTGGAATGCCTAGGAAGGTCACCGTTTATAACAAGGCGGCATATGGCGCTTTCCACCACTTGCTCCACGAGCTTGAACGCTGAGTTGTTGTACTCCCCAAGGCGGCATACGTGTTCCACGGCCGCCTCGGTGCATCGCAGATTAACCAGACCAATTTCCGATAACTTTAGCTTGGTAATTTCTCTAACTGTATCATGTCCTAGTTCTTTGAATATAACCATCTCGTCCAGCTGCTTCCTTATAACGTCGTGTACTGTTTGCTGAGTTTTATATTGGAAAACGAAGAATGACTGTTCCAAGCCGCATTCATCTCCCTGGTTGTCCATGAGGTAGCCTTTGTCCATAGCGTTCGCTATTATATTCGCGGCATTATCATGCAACAAGTCTGCTTCTTCGAACAAAATGATACTGTATGGCGAATCCTTTATCCATTCGCTCAAAATGCCACCTTCCCGATGGCCAACGTATCCAGGAGGGGATCCAACCAACACGCTTGTGGCATTGGCTCCATGCAGCTGGCTACACGCCAAAGTTTTCATAGTTAGCCCTAACATCCTAGAGATGCTGTTAAGCAGTGTCCTCTTTCCGACGCCTGCTGGACCTGCAAAGCAGAGGGCACCAGCAACCCTATTCTTGGCAGTCATGCCACAGTTATGCTTATAGAACTGAAGTAGCGTCTTTTCAACAGCAACATCCTGCCCTATAACCTTGTATTTCAATTTATCCAAAATTTCCTTGTAGTGTTTGGTGTTAGATTGAATAAGTAAATCAAGAGGAACTCCAGTTTTTCTTGAAACCACCATAGCCACAGCATGCTTATCTACTTGAGGTGTGGGACCGCACCCTAAAACATGTTGTTTATCACCAACACATGTTTCGTCTGTCATACCAGTTGCTCCCATAGCCCTCATCATGCCAGTGGTATCAGACTTTACATTCTCAATCGATCGTAAAAGTTCAGGAATAGCATGATTACACAACTCTGATGCCTTTAGCAGTTCACCACTTTTTTCATAACTCCTTTTAAGTTCATGCAAGTCTTGCAGTTTCCTGTTGAGATCACGCATAGTCATGTCTGATTCACGCAGCTTCGACAATTGTACGTCAATACCCTCTATCTCAGACTTCAGGTCACTGTTTGCACGATCCCCATTAGAGATAAGCCTTGCCAAAAGCAGGTTTCTTCTATTCGTCAGCTCAGTCTCAGCGTGCTGTGCCGGATCAGTGGTGCGTTTAACTAACATGGCGGCCTCGTCAAGCACGTCAATCGCCTTATCTGGAAGCACTCTATTGGGAATGAACCTTTTGGTGAGCTCTACGGAGGCTGTGATTGCATCATTAGCTATAGCAACGTTGTGGTAACTTTCCAGGGATGGTCTAATGCTATTCAGTATCAGTACAGCCTCCGTCTTGGTATTTTCGGTCAATCTTATAACGTCAAATCTCCTTTCAAATGCCCTATCGTGGCGGAAATACTTGTGGTATTCCCTAAGAGTGGTGGAGCCAATGATCTTCACATCACCGGATGTCATAATGGGCTTGAAAAGATTCGTAACATTGACCCCTCCTTCTTGGTTCTGCAGTAAGTGATGAATTTCATCGATGAATAGAATCGTCTTTCCACCCTTTATCCTTTCGAACAGCGAGTTGAGCTTTGACTCCAGCTCACCCCGTGTCCCTTGCCCAGAATACAAGCCACACAAATCCAGGCTCAAAACATTGATCGATTCGTCTTCACGAAGCAGATCCACCGACAGCCTTTCTACCAGAGCTGTCTTACCAACACCCGCAGCACCAACTATTAAAACATTGTTCTTCCTCATGCGGCCGAGGGTGCTCCTGACCCTCTCCAGCTCTGCCTCGCGAACAACAAAGGGTCCCAACAGTCCACTACGGGCCTTCTCCGTCAGGTTAATTAGGTACTTGTCAGCTTGATCAGCATCCGCAGCTGAGTCACTATGCGATTTCTTGTTCTTAACCGTCTGCAGAAAAGCATCATATTTCATGAGCCCTTCAAACAGCTCAGCGCTTCCTAACTGCTTACCAGATGATAGTGCCAAAGACTGGGCATACAACAGAGCAGCGGAAGCACTAGATCCTATTCGTTTCTCCTGGTTGGCATACTTGCGCTTCCGAATATAACTCTCGAGTTCCCGCTTCAAGGAATCCTTACCAATGTTAATCGACTTGAACGTTTTGCCTCCTAGACAGCCGCTTGAAAGCAAAGACTTGAGCACAAACTCGCTTTCAACGGACCCAGAACCCGCTTCTTTGGCTATATTGGAAGCATTGTTCAGAACATCCGACACCTCCTTGGACAATTCACAGGCTGAGAAGGCCGATGACCAGTTGCAGAACCGGCGCACAGCGCTATTGTACAAGCTTAAACACCTATAGGGTCCCATTTTCACCCCTGCTTGCTGCGCTGAACTACGTTATTGAATGAAGGAGGGCAATCGCCGCCTGGTGCTAGACAGCGGATGCCATACACATTGTAAAATGAAATTCAAGACAAGCTCGACATTCAAGAGTCTTATCAATGCAGTCGGGAAAATTGAGCATTTAAAGCCGCATAGTCGCATCAATACCGTGGATGCGTTGAGGCTACCGTCATACTACGACAAGCATAAGAATCTATCGCTGTATTCAGGAGGTTGGTGGTCATTGTTGCATGATGCTCACTGAAATCGGTGCATGTGATGTGTTCCTTACGATGTGTATGGCAAGGAGGCCTCAAAGTCTCCATTTATTGGTAGAAGACTGTGATCGTTGACATGTAACTTCATCCGTGCCATAAACATGTGATCCTACCGCCACCTCAGTAACACTGCCTCATTGTATTTGCAGAGTGGAGACATGTGAACTGTGACTGTATTCACTTTGATGATGAAGTGGCTCTGCGCCGAGAACTGGCGCTGGCACGAATAGCAAAATATAACCCATTGGTAAAGCAAGAAATCAATCGCAAGCCAGCTCAAGAGAGCAAAGACTCCAGTACTCACTCAGTACTAGAGATAGAGGGCTACTATCCTCACATTAATATGGTATCATATGGTAACCTCCAGGAGGTGGAACAGGAACTGCTGAAGCTGGACAAGAGGTCTCTACTGATTCCTCTGGATGCGTTAAGCCGCAACAGCTATACACATATTGAGCATCTTGCAGAAGAGGTCAAAAGTCTGCGTAAGCTAGAGAAGATCGTTTTGTGCGTTTCAGAGGACAACACGTGGAACGTCGTGAACAAACTGCTAAAATTATAGTTCAATTTTTTCGAATGTCTTTATGCGCTCCTTAAATTGCTTGTGAGCCTCGTTCCAGGCATCCATAAAATTGTTGCCTTCCCTCTTGAAATTTATTTTCTCATCGTCGTCCTGAGTAGAAATGTACATTTGAATTGCAAAATACCATGAGCACAGAAATGAAATTTAATCAATACATATAGGGAATGAACCATATTGTTTTCCATGTAAAATGGGTGGTAGCATGGAGTTGTTCCTTTCTTTGTCAGTAAAAGCAACAACATGCGAACGCAACAAAGCATACCAAGCCTACCTTGAATAACTTGGGCCACCATATGAAGCAGTCAGCAATGTTATTGTCTTTCTTCAGATCAATATCAATGAATAGCTGCTCGTATAGCTCTGTGAACTGTATGGAGGTATCTTTTCCCTCGTGCTGGGCACTGCAATATTTATGCAACGCATCCCAGTCAACCTGCTTTTTTAGCAGCTGCCAATTTATCATATCCTCGGCTGTCTTAACTCTGGCATAGAGCTCCTTTTTTAGAATCTCTATTCCCCCGCGCAGCACTGTAATGCTTGTTTCAGTGACTACGACATCGAATGCGGCCTTCCCAGGGGAATTCACAGCAACCAGTACGTTCAAATCATACCTGTCCTGCGAGAATATGTGCGATTTCCGATATGCCCATCCATTCTTCAGGCGTCTCTTCCAAAATTTGGACAGTTCAACCAAGTCTAAGGGCTTGGCGGTACCCTGAGATCTGGGTACTATGTTGTACCCATCCCTGCTTAATTCGACCTTCTCCGACTGTCCAACCTTAATCACCCGCGGTCTTCTGTCGTCATCAGAGTCAGATACTTCCAGTTTGTCCCATTTGGAATAATCCAATGGCATCCTGAATCACAACGTGTGGATCAAGACAGAATCGATGTCGCACTTTAAGAAAGCGGATTCATTTGTAACATATGGTAAAAGACGATTTTGTGGTTATATTAAAATATATTATGTAAATCTATTTAAATACTGGGTGGTAAGGCAGAGAAGGATGAGATGTGACTTCTCAGTTCCAGACGAGACGGTAAAAGTAGCCTCTACGATGTGACGTAGATCTTGTATATTTTGGTATATGGTTATTAGTGGGTTTGTGCCGGAAATCGGATCCCAGGGCAAAGGAGTCGCTCAGGAGTATATCTCACGCTGCCCTGCATACAAGTCGCATACCCTTTACATCATAATGCCCATTAAAGAAAGGCACAATGGCCCTCTACCAGTGTGAAGATGAGTTGGATAGACTAATACTGCAGCTCAGGGCGTCATTACACAAGTTTGAGTCCCTCGATGAAAAGGAGCAGAGCGATAGGTACAACGAAGCACTGCTGCTTATAGAAAGAACAAAGGTGGCAGAGCGGAACTACCAAACCGAGATAAATGGGCTTAAGTTTCAAACCAAGCAGTCCCATTTGGCGAGACTGAAGGATAAGCAGCAGAGAATAAAGGACCTCAAAGAACGGCTGGACGAGTTAGGAGCAGTGGTTGAAAAAAACGAGGCAAAAAATGCAGAAAAGCTTAGTTCTTCCGGCAACCTCACCAATGTGAAGAAATTAGTGGCTTGGGGAGATGACATTCAGGATAAAACACAGGTATGGTTGCACTAACAATTTCTTGAATATGCCCTGGCAGGAATCCATCACTCGAATCAAGATCTTGACAGTGGAGTCTGAAAAGATAGGAGCTGAGGTCACAAAGGACATAGCACGCCAAACAGAAAGTTTGAACCGTGTAAAGTCCACCATAACAGCAGTTGATGAAAATGTGATTCGTGCAAATGCAACTCTGAAACAAATCGCAAAAGGAGTACTAACTGAAAGATTCATGCAGATTCTCTTAGTACTTATTATTCTACTCTCTACAGCAATTGTGCTCATGTTCGTTTACGGCGGGAAGGGGAGAAGGAAATGACTGGGCTACCGAGCTGCTATCGTCATGACATTGTACCACTGTTAAACTCAAACTATCCCCCATTGTCTAGTATCGAACTACAAACAATAAACTAATGCATTATTTGTGCTGCAATGGTGTTTTTGACGTTTATACTTTCACCGTGTTATATCCCTCTATCTTAAGTGGAGCCCTTACTCTAGTCTACTGCCACCACTCAACTGTATATCACGCCTTTCTGTAATGCCTATATAAATCCCTAAAGCTCATATCTTGCGCTCATGTATGTATAAGACACCTTACTTTTAGAAGGTAATAAAATTAAAGCAAAAAATCTGAAAACATTAATGCTTAATCCTTATCTTCCTCGAGGGACTCAAGATATACCCATTCTTACATCACTTTTACGACATACACATAATCGCTAGAATGGATAGGGATATCATCTTGGGCAATGCGTATCCAGAAGATTTGGGTGATTTCCCCTCGTCCTTGTCAACGTCTGTTGATCTAAAGCTGGAATGATTGTTCTTCCTCTCTTTTTCCTTGTTGTCATGCGTCTTGTGTGCACTGTCGCTACTTGTTGCATCTTCTCGTGATAATCCTTCCTTAGGCACAACATCTACTTTACGGCCGCCATGTTTCTGAGGGGGTAGTGTAGATGCATCTCTTGCACCAGGGTGTGGTGAGCCTCCCGTAAACTTATTTTTGTCTAAGCCGGTGATAGTCTTACTAGAAAGTGATGCATCACTGGGATTTATATACTCCATTGGGGATTTTTTTGGTGCTCTTTCTTTTTCGATGTGTCCCTTCCCTGCAAGAGCTTTATCACTCTCATGAACCGTTGATTGTTCCGTGATATGTTTTGCTTTGCCATCTCCGTTCTCTTCTCCTTCCTTTAATGTTGTTGTTGGGGGAGATACATCTTGTCTTTCTTTGTCTAAATTCGATGTGGATGTATGGCCTCCTTCCGCTTGCTGGCTCTCTATCTCCGGCTGCCCATTCTTAGTCTCCGAGTATGGCAAAGCGATAACGCCAAGCTCTGTATTTCCGTTACCACTAGATTCCTCGTTTAGTGTGCTTCCTGTACTCGGCGATTGTTCAGGTTCCTTTCCGTCAGCAGATACATCTGCCTTTGTCGAAGGTTCCTCATTATTCGTTGCACCATCAGGGCCTACCGTTTTAACAACCGATGGCTCAGCCATAGCAGTCTCTGTTGACCCAGAAGCTTCAGCAACAACCTTTTGCTCGCTTGTCTTCCCTTCTAATTCAGAAGCCTTCTCACCATTGGATTCCGTTGGAGATACTTCCTTGGAGTCCCCATCCACCTCAGCTCCAGCCTCAGTAACACCACTAGAGTGAGTTTCAGTGCTAGAGACCGTTGGTACAACAGTATCAGGACTACCCTGGGGCAATTTAGGAGGTACCTCTACAGGGTCTTCTTTTTGAGGAACAGACACCTGGGTGGAGCCTACACCTTCCCCAAGTGGAGAAGCCACGACTTCTGCAATATGTAATTCATCATGAGACAATGGTGCTGTTAACTCCTGGGAGTTCTCTGTTGCAGGCTTTTCTTCTTCTGCAAACACTGCATCAACATCACCCCCCTTTGTATTGCCAGATGATGTTGCCGGTACACCAGGAGAATCATGGTTATCTAGGCCTTCTGGTATTTCCATCGTTAAAGGCCCCAGAGGTGATAGTGGATCCTGTAATCCGCCACTGAGTGAGGTTAATGATGTACTTTTCTTTTGAGGTGTATCCTTGCTTTCACCTGGCATGAGATGGGAAGAACTACGCGACAGTCTTGGTCCAAGCACAGGTTCTCCAGTTGCACCACCATTTTTACGACTGGGAACTATTTCCTTGACTTTATTGATGATCAATTGCAAAAGGTTTCTGGTTTTTTCCATGTATTCCAAAAACTCCGCATGTGAAACTGGTTTCGAACGGCCGGCAGATACACTATTTTTCTTTAACCATGTTTCTATGCTTTTATGTTGCACATCAGATTCAGTAGCTCCTTTCGAAGCATTATAATGGTTATTGAAGTCTTCTAAATGACTTTTAGTAACGGCCATATATCTCATTAAATTTTCCAAGGCATCCGATTCATTTTTGGCAACACGTATTTTTCTATCCATAAAGTGGGTTTTGTAGGATTCACTCATGAAAGTTGAATAGAAGGCATCCAGCTTCGGAGCAAGTCTAGCCAAGAGTTTTTCTATGTTTGGCCCCTCGTCACCAAAGGGAACTTCCTGTAACAGCTTTTTGATATTCAACTGTCCATCGAAGCCTTCATACCTTGAGGCACTCTTGTAGAGATCTCCAAAACTGTTCAATATGCCTAATCCTGCTTCACCTCTACCTGTCTTTGTGTTCCAGTAGGGTTTGGCAACCACCACAAAGAGGGTATTTGTTAATGTTAATAATATGACCGCAAAAAAACTTAAATGTGCCATCTTGGACAAAGTCTATGTACTGATATGATGCTTCGTATTATCCCCCCCATCGCGTGAAAACTACACCCATACGAAATTTCCCCCTGTGCCTTTCTCGTGGTTAAGTGATACCAACACTTCTCCATTATATAAGATAAAATATTTTTCACGAATGGGGAATTTATTTCATGTGTTACAAGGCCGTGTACTGCACACGTTTATGAGGGGATCTACATTTACGATGTCCAGTTACTAGCCAACAGTCTTATGAAGAGATTCTACGCGTGCCACGGAGCCACCTTTGTAATAACCGCAGTATTGGTAGCAACATGAGTTTCCACCATTAAATGGTGCAAATCCCCCTCAAATCACATGATGCATCGCTGAATAGCGGTATTTTCAACGGCTAGTTGTAAAGGGCAGCATATGTCACAAAGGCATCCCTTCGATTTTCCTCATGTAACAAGGAATTCTGCCATTAGCCACTTGTTAGGTCCTATAATACGTATCCATCGGTAAATGTGGTGGCTATACATGGAGCAGTTAGTTGGATGCGCCGTTTTATGCTTATTCATCTGCACTCTTATCCCAACTGCATTAGCCATGTCTATCGTTGCATCATTCGGCTGATACATGTATATTATACCAAACCATATGTCTAAGCATTCTCAATGATCACTACAGGGTTTTTGTTCTTGTCCCAGGCCATAACGGATCTTTAAATAGAAGCAGAATTTTTCAATGCAGATCCATGTCACAATGATACTCCGTCTCTCACGTTTCAACTTAATAGCTAGTTTAAAGTCTTATCCACCATGTTACACTTGATATAGCAACGTCATACACGGTCTCTCATAGGCGTATAAAGTAAATAACCATGTACAATGCTACCTGACACGTTATGCCTGTTTTCCAAGATGAAAATGATGGTTCCATTTTTTCACTGGCTCCCCGAAAGGCTGTATCATAAAACGACAACAACTAGCGTTATTTCCTTAATTCTGCCTCCAAAAGGTATGAGATTCTTAATATAACATGAAGAAGTGGTATAGCATCCACCATTACATGCACTTCCTACCTTTATAATTTGCTCATACAATTGTTACCGATTCAACACTTCATAATAACATATACTGCTACTAAATACACTGTGTTTGTATCCAAACATGTGCAGAACACTTATTGTTATTCTTATCTTCTCATGGCTGTGATACCAGATAAGATGAACAACATAAGTAGTTAACTTAATTATATGCAAAACAAATGCATAAGTTTTATGAAATTATTACCGTGAGTATTCCTGTGCCGTAGCGTGTTATTTAATTACCTGCATTCAAAGGTGTCCGTCAGGAAAGTGACTACCCATTTCGGGAACTCCCTTACAAAGAGGTTCACAAAACTATATGCCTGCTGCGACCTCACAGTCTTAAAGAAGATATCTATCAGACTACCTTTCAAAACCGTAGTGAAAATGGCATTTAATGCGTTTATGGAAGTCGAACGGCATGGGACGATCGGCCTGATACGCCGAGGTAGGCACACCTTGCATTCGGTAGGCACCACACTGACCATCTCCCCCAATTGGTGATCCACTGCGCAAAACAACTTAAGATCCTCCGGTTTGAAGAGATTATCAATAGCATGAGGCGCCCTCATGAGGTTTACCAGGGCTTCCATGTCAATGCTGAAATGTCCCTTTACCACGCACCCGAGTTTCATGTCTATTGCGGTCTTAATGCAAAGTCTCATAATTTCAGGCAGTAACTCTGAATATTCCACGTCTTCAAGCTCAGACACCGCATCCTCTGTCTTTATACCAATAACTTTCCCAAAGACTGTTTCACCTGAATTCAAGAGCCAGTTGTAAAAGCCCAACAGTGTCGGTATAGGCGAAGGCATAGCTAGTTGGGTGAACCCCGGCATATAATCAGTCTCACAGCTCAACACTGCAACTATATTGCATACTTCTGCCTTGCCTATCAAAGACGCATTGTATGCCAGTTTTACACTGGTAACCGATATGGGATTTTCATCTTTGTCTGCATTAAACGTGTGTAACACCTGATTGTTTTTTCGTTGAGTTAAGGGGCCGTTACTTGCTGCCAGAGATAGCTTCCATACGAAACCTGCAAAAGGACAGTTTTCCACATAGCGAAACCTCATCTTCATTTCAGCGTCGAACCACAAACTGCACACTATCTCAAAATCGCTGGAGAATGAGAACTCGTGAAGGCCATGATCGATATTTAGGCATCTATGCAGTACATTCCCGGTTGCTTTCTGCTTTTCCCATATCGTGATATCGATAATGCAGGGAAAGCGCAGTAGTACCTTGTTTTCTTTATTTTGACAGTAATGCATCCCTGTCATGTAAAAATGCCTTATGTATACAGGCATGGGTATATTCAGCCGCTTTAGTAACTTTTTACATATGAGATTTACGTCACAGTGCATCACTACATCCGCCTCGGCATCCATGCGAGTTTTCTGGTAGTTCACAATGATGAGTGGCGCTTCTTCTTGACGGTAATGCTCCGAAGACGCATAAAGGCATGCCGGTTCGACGTGGAGGGATGACCCAAGGGTCAGGTGGAGGTCAGCTCCCTCGGCATAGGCAAGCGCCCGCTTTTCGAAATGATCTTCATACCTGTCGAACCAGTCCAGAACAACATCGGTGAGTATTCCGCAAGGAGGAAATGAGCACAGCCCTAATAAGCATGAACATATTTCTGATATTTTATAGACTCACCACAGTGGTTTCCAGTTGGCTTGAAGCTGATGGTAGGAGACACATAGGGCCGCAGAAAGCGCCTTCCACAGAAGATGCAGCGCTCAACAAATACGTTGCCATGAACTTCAGAACATTCGGAATGCTTTACTCCGCTTATTGCGTGCAATCCATCGATGTTTTGGGTTATTATGGATTTTATGTGACCACTGCGCAAAAGAGCGAGGATGACCAGGTGTGACACAGACGGCATGGCCTGTGTGAACTCAACCGATTCCAATTTTGAGTTTCCATAAACCACGGATAGATTAGCACTGTCTTTCACTGTGCAATCGCCGTCAGTCATCTTTCGGCGCTTGTTTCGGCTTTTCTCCTGCATGCTCATCACGGTCCATACGCCGGATGGGCCTCTGAAATCTGGTATTCCTGCGGCGGTAGAAACACCGGCTCCTGTATGAACCAATGCATTTTTAGACTCACAAAAGAGGGTGAAGAACTTGTTGAATTTGCGATTAATATCTGCGGGAGTGTCGAAAATCTGTGCATCACCACAAGGCCCCTTGTTGTCATTGGGCTTGAGTTGAGCAGCGTAGCTGAGTGCAGACGATGCCATTGTATCAGAGATAGAGTGTGCTAGCGCTAAACTGGCTCTTTGCGTTTTCGATGTTTTTCAAGTACTCCTGGTGCCTTCTCCAATGTACACTTTCCCAGTCACGGTGTAATAACACTTCGTATACCTTCTTGTTACATGCTGCAAACTGTTAGGAAGGTTTATTGGCTACACCATGAATACGTCACGTATGGTCGTGCAGTATGCCGCAAACCTGTAATATAAAGGAATAGCTATACAAAAAGCAAGGCAACAGTCAAAACTGCTAAGGGAGGCACAAGCGCACATACCTGCCACCGGGCAATTTACGCTGGTACTTTTCGAGTTGCGAATTAAATCCGTTATGCTGTTGTGATCGAAAACATGGTCACACGTGTCTTCGCCGAATGAAAACCTGGGCGCTGTCATCATTGGAAGTGATGTACCTACCTCTGAGAGACGGGGTGGGTTATAGGCCTCCGAGAGATTGGACATATGCCAAACAGCGTTGACTTGTCTTCTTCCACAAGCACATCCTCATTATCCTCTATTTGCTGGTCTCCGTTGATGACCTTGAGCAGCATTTCGTAGACCTTGTCATAGTCGAAGTTAGGTCTCTTTTCTACCTTGTCCTCCAGGGCTGAAAATTCGTTGTGGAACGCCTCGCATACACGCAGGAGCTTCTTATTGTTCGAATCATCGCCTAAACAGGCTATGGGTGATTAGACAAGCTCCTTACCAAAATACTTGTTGGCGAAGACAAGCGAGAGTAACTGGTTAGCGATGCGGTAAAGGTCGTCGTTGCATAGCGACCATCCTTCTGTTAACTCTACTACTTCTGCTCTCTCATCTGTTTCCTCGTTATCCGGCATTTTTCGTATCGCGCAATGTGTACTGTGCCACCGTCAAGTGGTAGGAGCTAACCAAAAGTGTTGGAAATTTGCCAACGTTACATCTTTTTGGAGGTAATATGTGGCTCAGTAGCTGAAGTGATAGCGCTTTTCCGGTATTGTATAAATTCCTGGGTGAGTTTCCACTGGCGGAATCTAAGCAACACGTGAGGGCGTATGGCACACCGGCAGGGCTAACATACAAGCCATGTGCAAATAACAGACCCATGAACGTAAATATGCCTAATGTGTGACGATTTAATTACTTTTGTTACTGCTAGAATACCATAAGTGATTAAAGCTTGTCGTAGAACTGGTCGAGTCCTGGGATTTCAGCCTTCAGACCCTTCCGCTGTCTAATGGCAAGGATAAGCTCGTTCATCTTGGATCCCTTCTCCAGAGCCTCTCCGCTCATCAGCTGCCAGTGGTCAAAGACACATTGTGGGAAGGCTTGACCGGAGGTGCTGGCACGAAGGGCTGTGGTGAAACCGAAACTTTCAGATACTGGAAGATAAGCCTTGATCTCAATAAGTGGTGTTCCAGCCCTGCTTTCCTCGTGGAATACGTGACCACGACGTTGGTTCAGGGTACTGTAGACACCACCCACGGCATCCTGTGGACAGTTGACATCCACAAGGAAAACGGGCTCCTGAAGCTTGGGCTGAGCGGTCAGTTCACAAGCATAGAGACAACGACGACATGTAGGCATAATCTGACCAGCACCTCTGTGGATGGCATCAGCGTGCATAGTAACATCAAGCAAGTTGAACCTGATTCCACGCATGTTCTCGTCACACAGGGCACCCTCCTTTGTTGCCCACTGGAAGGCAGAATTACAGTGATCCTTGATTTCGTTCAAATACTGCACTCCAGTGGTCATGTCAACCATGACATTTGGACCAGTTGTCTCGGGGCCGAAACACCATATCTTCATGGCAGCGTTCTTGTCCCAGTCGAACTTGTCGGCAAGAACGTTAGCCCTTTCCCTAACATCATCCCTAGAAGTGATCTCGTTTTCCTCAATGGCCTCTGCAAGACCATCTGCAAATGGCTCGGCCTTCATGAAGAGCCTGTTGTGTTTGTTGGGGGACTTGGAAAGACAGACGATGTTGGATTCAGCAGCAACTGTTTCCCTGTAAGAGACGACTGGATCAGAGACAATAAAGTCAATCTGAGCATACTCGTCCCTCAAGTCCTTGAGACAGATTTCCACGTGGAGTTCACCGGAACCAGCAATAATGTGCTCACCATTTTCCTCGGTTGTGCAAACAACCAGAGGGTCAGACTTGGAGAGTTTTTTGAGACCTTCCACAAGCTTGGGAAGATCCTTGGAGTCCTTGGGCTTCACGGCGACACGCACGACTGGAGATACGGAGTACTTCATGTCAGCAATGTTGTGGGCACTTTCACTAGTGGTGATGGTACCACTCTTGAGAATGTACTGGTCAACACCAACCAAACAGCAGGTGTTACCACATGGTACATCCTGGATCTGTTCAGTGTAACGACCCATCATAAGAACGGTACGTTGTACGTTTTTGACCAAAAGGTCAGTCTTTTCTCCAGGGACGTATTTGGGGCCCTGTATCCTGACCTTTTGGCCAGTAGCCACTGTACCAGAGAAAACTCTTCCGAAAGCGTAGAAGCGACCCTTGTCAGATGTCGGTACCATCTTGGATATATACATCATAAGAGGGGCGTTGGGGTCACAGTTGCGGATACCATTGGCAGCCTCATCGTCCATGGGTCCAGTGTATAGGTTTTCTACACGGTATTTCTGAGCCTCGAATGGAGATGGGAGGTGGCTGACAATCATCTGGAGAAGTACATCACCTGCTGGAAGCCAGAGCTGCATGACCCTCTTGAGGAGTGCCTTTCCTACAAGTTCACGATCTTCTCCCTTGAGTTCAACACCAATAGATTTAAGCTGTGACTGGTATTTTTCCTTGTTGTCATTCATAATATTGGTGAAAAGACTGCAAATGGGCTTCATGATAAAGTTGCAAAAGGCACGGTCAGGAGCCTCTGGGGTGGCCTCAGACAACCATGCCTTCCTGGTTTTTGAAAAAAAGTGATCACCCCACAGGTAGTGCATCATCTTTTCCTTTGAAATGCCAAACTTGGTGTTGTAAATACGAGCAAAGGTTTCAATGGTGAAAGCCCAACCGTGGAGACCGGAACCGAAAGAGACTGTACCCTTTTCTGGGTAAACCTGCACGTTTCCCATGAGTTCATCGTTGTATGTGGCAATAATAACGTTAACGTTTTCGATACAACGAAGGAAGGTGGTGTATATCTCTTCGGGACCCATCTGCAATTCAAGCAAGGCTCTGTCAACCTTATTCACATGTAGAACTGGTCTGATACGTTCACCAAGGGCTTGGCGCAACACGGTTTCCGTCTGAACACAGACCCCCTCGATAGTGTCGACGACCACGAGGGCACCATCAGTGACACGGAGGGCAGCGGTGACTTCTGAGGAGAAGTCGACGTGTCCGGGGGAGTCAATAAGGTTGATAAGGAAAGGAATGCGGCCCCTCCCGTCATCCAGATCATGTTCAAAATACATGGAAATACCAGTGGATTTGATGGTGATACAGCGTTCCTGTTCGTCCGCCCTGGTGTCCGTGAAACGCGCATCTCCAGCAGACTTAGCTGAGATGATACCGGCCTTGGAGACCAGGGAATCCGTGAGAGTACTTTTACCGTGGTCGACATGGGCAATCACAGACATATTTCTGATGTTCTTGGAATCACCCATGATCTCACGCATCTGCTCCACCGTGAAGTTCACCATTTTGCCTACTGTTGATCTCTAAAATATCTAAACAAAGTTGAGGCCTGAAAATAACCTCTGCGAGATCTTTACAACCAAAGAAGTTAGGCTAAGAAAGATTTAAAGTGCGAATTATGGAAATAGCCACTCCCCCACACATCGACTTGCTAAGACAACACAATAACACAACTTTAGTGGCAAATCTGTGTTAATCCTACTGAGGCTATGGTATTTCTACTGCTTGATATTATGGCTTTTATTTAAGAGGGGTTAGGCTGGGGGATAACCCCTAAAGTACGCCAGTACGGCACTCGGCCCTTACACATTGTGTCTTCGGTTGATAAAAACCGCTGTTAACTTTAGGCCTAGTGTAAAAATACCCATGAAATCTATAAGTGGAGTGTCCTAGTCTCTGCATTTGTCAGGGTTGGTCTGTATTACCGCAGGAAGGCTCAAAATCCAGAGTGTCCATGTTTATCTCATGAACCACGCATTTCCGTGATTTTTGTACACCTAAATGTCCATCGCGGTAACAGCAGTTTACAGGATACTCCAAATATGTGTCCTTCTGTCCACCAGCAGTGACATCCTCACGTTTAATCACACCAACTGCATCCGCTCCACCCGCACCACAGCACCTTAGCGTTACTCTTATTTACTGTGTATATTTTTGAATTGTTACACCAATGTTTAACGGCGTTGGGCTCTCAACGCCGAGGGGCAGTGGGACCAATGGATACGTCCAGAGGAGCCTCGCCACCCTGCCCTCGGTAAGAATCTCCAGGAATCACGACCAAAGCGGCATCATCAACCGCCCAAAGATGCGCTCCAACCCTGAGATTGCCATGCACGAAAAACTCAGGGCCATTGAGGTTGTTATCATGGAGATGAGAATGAAAAACGAGGGCAAGGTGTCCGCAGAGGAGTTGGAAAAGATGGTAACCCAGGAAAGGGACCGCCTAATGAAGCTTTTGGAGAAGGATGCCATGGCGTCCAACGTGAAAGAGTAGGTTTACATTTAATGTTGTTCTAAAATGTTCTTAGGACTGAAAGCAACCGGCTTGCGGAGCAGAAGCTTCTGAAGAACAAGAGGATGGAGAGTGCCTTGATGTTAGGGCCAAAAAGGCAAGACTATGTGCCAAAAGGGCCTGTAGGTGAGAGGCACAAGAGCAATGGGAAGCGAAAAGAGGACTATGAAAGTTCAAATAGTGATGCCTCTTCGGTTGCCAGCTCTCACTCGAGGTACGGCAGGAGCTCGAGCAGATCGCGTGACAGTGTCGACTCAAGGAGGAGAAGGCGCAGATCATCTCACTCTTGCTACAGCAGTGACTCAAGGTCATACAGCTCTGGAAGCAGGAGCCGTAGCTCATACAGCAGGACTGACGATAGCTCATATAGTAGGAGTAGGGGCAGAGGAAGATCATACTCAAGTTATTCCACCTACACTTCACGCAGCAGAACAGACTCGCCACACAGCAGTAGGAGCGTATCACATTCAAGGCGACGACGCCCTAGAAGCTACTCCAGTGCAGAGTCTGACGTAAGCAAGAAGGGTCAATTAAGGAGGCGTGACAGCCATTCTAGCGACTCACTTCGGAGGGACAATCGCCGATCCTCCAGTGGATCCATGTATAGGCATCGTAAGAAATATCGCGCCAGGTCACCATCTAGCGATGTGTCAGAAAGAAGGTATAATAGAAGGAGAAGTGACGACCGCAAGAGGGGTGGTAGAAGTGATTCTGGTGAAATGAGGAGCAGAAGGTACACTAAACGTAGCCGTAGTTACAGTGGGTCGTCAGCTAGATCCCTCGACAGAAAGGATGAAAGTAAGGCTTCTCTGAAATCCCAGATTAAAGATGAAGCCTCCTTGGAGAAACTAGACAAACAGCCGAAGCATAGTAGGTCCTTGTCACCAAAGGAAAAGGTTACCAAGAAACCAAATTACGATGATTCGTACCAATCTGACAGCAGCATGGAGCAGAGCGACGGCTAAGTCAGTCGCCATCGGCAAGTAAACACGCTGATGCAACACAACACCAGTTGAATATTATACATGTAAATCCATGATAAATCATTATTGCGATGTTACCGATGATGGTAGTATGCAGATCACATGTTGTCAATCCCTGGATTCATCATCCATAACCTGCGATGTGTTCCCCCCAAAATAGCCGTAGCCTTTATCGCCCAACATGGTTGAAGGTGTTCTTCCCTGTGCTTTCCCTCCAGCCATGAAAAGGCGGAGCTGGTAGGAAATAGTAAACACGATGGCAAACATGGGCATAATAACAAACTCAATTAGAAACCTTGACCACCCCTTCCTGCTGCGATTATCAATTGCCGTTAGTATGTCGATCATTGGGGGCGACTTTTCAGATGTCAGCTTTGGCAACTTCGTATGTGCTAGGCTTGCCAACTCCGCCAGTATCCATTCATCCACTGCAACCAGAAACTTCAAATTCTTACGCTTCAAAAGTGGGTTTGTTTCGATATCTACAACTTGTTATTCGTAAACTGTGCCACTCACTGTATATGTACTCGTGTAGACGGCAGAAGCTGTAGAGTGCCCCCTCTGAAACAACAGCAGAGTATATGGAGGGGGCGACGAGCTTGAACTCTTCAAGCACATCACGGTCTGCATCACATATTCAATGCCATACTTTAAAACAAACCCTTAAGGACGTTTCCTTTTCGCAGATATAATGACAGCAGCCTCAAAACCTCTACTCTGTTCCTTGATGCGGCTTCTCCAAAGCTCGCAGCCTCAGACGACTTGCTTCTCCCTATGCCAGTTGAGTTTATCCCTAGTGCAGCGGAAGATCTAGCGACCTCTATGTAATGCTTGTAATATTTTAGTACGTGTTTCACATCCTTTAATTCACGGCCTTTATTCGGGGGCATCCCATCCATGTTCTTGCGTTCGACATAGCGGTTGACCGTATTCATTTCGTGATCACCTAGACCCAACATGAGCGTGTCGCAGCTCAATGCCGCAGAGCACGCTTCTTCCAATGCAACTCTATATGGCTCGTGGCCATTGTTGCTTCCCCTTCCTCTAACCGTGTATGGAATCCCGCGAAATTCGAGGGTCACAGTCCTGTCTGCGAAAGCAAATGTGAGGGGGCTAGGAACAGTAGCAAAGTGACGTCCTTCCCCCCCCAAAGGTCTCCACGATGGCGGCGTAAGTCGCGAGAAATCCCCAATGTATGCATGCGATAACGTAGAGAACCTTCGAAT
Organism: Babesia gibsoni; assembly: GCA_035575875.1. Classification (NCBI taxonomy): domain Eukaryota; phylum Apicomplexa; class Aconoidasida; order Piroplasmida; family Babesiidae; genus Babesia; species Babesia gibsoni. The sequence continues at coordinate 1,070,009 of CP141527.1, forward strand.
ATACATTTTTAAACTACATTTCAAGCTTCTTGTCTCCGTATGTCAGCAGAATGGATCCTTTGTGGTAAATGCCTATACGTTTCTGTTACATTTGCTGCATCCATACGGTGGAATGTAGCACCCCGTGAACAACAGGTCAATAGATGGAATCCATTAAGCGTAACCGCGTATTTCGAAGGCATAACCCACGGCTCATATAAATAGGTAAATAGAGGTTTAAAAGATGCGTTTTAGTCTCAGGCAGTGTGGTTTAAGGCATCAGTCGTGGCCCTTGCCGAGCCCTGTCTATCTACACTCAGTGCTCGTAGGAATCTCTGGCGATATTACGGCGACCATGTGTGTATATTTCCGTGATGCTATTCAAAACTGCTGCAAGGCTATGTAATGATGTGTATAAAGTATGGTTAAAAGGGGAAGTGAGGCCCATGTAACACAGTCCCCGCCCAGCCTTCCACAATCCACGAATATCAGTGGCCATTATCGCATAAAACTTTACACACAGGGGCCTATGTGCTTCGTACCGCCAATACACATGCTTCCCGGCCGCCAACAGTAATATTTTTGACGTTTAATTGCTCGTTATATGTGCCCTCAAATGCATGACGAATCCGATACATACATTGGAAGTACACAATCCCAAAGAGGCGTAACGCCGGATAAGGTGTCTAATTAAGTTTTCTTGACGGCGTAAAATTTCTTGTGAAATCCTGGTTTTTAAAAGTGATACTCTTAGTAAGAACAGGTATGCCTAAGTAGCTTAGACATGTTATCTTGCTAACAAATCGTTGGAAAACACATCGAGGTGTACAGTAAACTTCGCTCGCAGGGTACAAACAAGAGATTTGACTATACTCATTAGCGGGACATTGCTTTAAATTCCATTTGAAATGGACTTGCCCAGTTTACACTGCATTATCCGCATGACAGCCATGTAAATGGGAACAACACGTCACATGTGCCTGCAAAGCTTAACTCAAGATGGCTTTATTTGGAAATAAGTCAAAGGGTATGTCTGGGGATAAAGCCAAGGGTGGCAAAGATGAGAATGTGGTAAACATGGTAGCGCTCTTTAACGCCGATGGTTCTTTTAACAAGTTCCAAGATGCAGCCCCTGACAACGACAAGGATGACGATGTCTTTGATAGTGCTTCGGAATTCTTTTCCCCGGCAGCCTACAACCGTAGGGGCAGTAATGCAGGCTCTGCAGGTTGGGTAAATCGCACCATCGCTCAGGTCAACAGGCCAGAGCCACGGCAAGCTATGAAGGACATCAGGCTACCTCGCAATGCCATAGATAGTCCCAAAATACGTGAGACTGGGGCAAGGGGGGATAAGTTTGGTATGGAGCTTGAGAAGCGGATCGTACAGGAGCAGTGCTCCCCACTTAAGATTTATCAGCATGTTGCTAAAAGCGACAGTGGAGAGGCGGATGACGAGGGCACCCTAACTGACCCGTTTTCGGCGTGCGTTTCCATTGCACAATCATCCATAAATGAGGAGACTACGTACGAATACAGGGACTGCCACGTTGCCGAACGCCCACTGAACATGAAGGAGATTGAACAGGTCATCAAGAATAAAATATCAACATCGCTGCTCGACTTTAAGGAAGCACAGGATAATGAGGTTAAAACTGTGCTCCATGATCAAGAGAAGAAGTTCAAGGAAAGTTTATCTGGCCTTGAGAACCAACTCAGAGAGCTAATCGATGATTCTTGCCGTAATCTGGAGGAATCTTTTAAGCATGCTCTGCAGGGGAAGACAGACCTTGCCACTTTTGATGATACCATCAAGAATAGCATCAATGTGGCCAAGGAAGAGATGCGTTCGGCCTTCAAGGATGAGATAGATAAGGTCAACCAAAGGATCGAAGAAACGGAGAAAGTAGTTCAGCAATCCACAAAGGAAGGCAACAGGGCAATAGAAAACAAGGTCGATGCCATCTCAGCCCGAATTGGAGAAGCGGAGAAAGTTATTATACAAACATCTGACCACATAAAGGCGGTAGAATCCAAACTAAACAAGAAGGTTGAAGGCTTAAGTGGTGAAGTTGCCGGAAAACTGGCAGATGCTATTGGCAACAATGCTGAAGCAGGGGAAAAGGTGAAGGTGACAGAGGAGCAACTTGGAGAGATGAAGAAGACTATAGCCACCTTTGGTGAAAAGCTTACAAACATGAATAAAGAGATGGAACAACATGCTGAGCGTGTTTTGAAGCAGACCGACACCAGAATCGACGCTAAATTTGAAAGACGATCTGGATTTATCATTGAGCAGTTCAACACCCAAATCGAGAAAAGAATTTCTGAACTTGAAATAGATACAACTTTGAAAGAGTCGGTAGAGCAGCTACAGGATTGTGTCAACAAAATGCAATCCACACTACCAGATGTTATATCGCAAGAATTAGATGGGAGAATGGATGTATTGACCACAGATGTCGAAGACAAACTATCCCAGGATGTGTATAGAATTATAGATGGTCGGTTACAAAAGATCACCAACGGTCTTCCCAAATGCATCTCCAATACCGTGGATGTCAAATTGCGTGGTGTTGCAGATGCACGATCTGAGGAAGAAATCCGGATAAGGAATGCTATTTGGGGTGCCGTGGAGGCTTCCGTGTCGCAGTTGGTAAAGAGAGAACTGGAGCATGTAACTAGGTTTATTAAAGAGGATGTATGCAGGGTCAAAAGTGACTTGGACCATCTCAAACTCGCCAGGGGTGAGTATGAGCGTGAACGTGAGAATACTCCCAACGGTCAAATCGAGGAGGTGCAAGCTCAGCTCAAGGACGTAAACAGAAGCTTGGAACGCATATCGCACCTGTCTAAGGAGTGTGACAACAACATATCGAGACTTACAAAGCTGTTAGCTGAGGGTGAGGAGCGTGTAAACGAGGTTAACGAGACAAGAAGGCGCCTCAAAGAAGAGGCCGCTTTAATATTAGACCAGACCAAGGAGTCCATCTATTCCTACACTCGAATGATAGAAGAATCCAGAAAGGAGTCTGAGAAGGCAATAGATGCCACCATAGAGGCACTTGCGGTGTCCATAAAGGAGTCAAAGGACATTATAAACGAACTGAAGAGTGCCAATGAAACGCACCTGATGCATGTGCTTCCGGAGAAGCCATTTTATTACGATGATGCTTCATTGTCACATATGAGAGGTCAGGAACATGTGATGGGCCCAAATGCCATACCACCCTCTAACCTTATAACCTTACCCCAAACATACACCGTTAAGGAATTCTACTCTCCCAAGGTAACCACCAAGTTAGTCTGCGATGGTTCTACTCCTACGGCACCAGGTGAAATGCAGAGCCCTTTCTGTTCCGTCGTGCCAAGTGACTGTTTATATGGGGAGCCTGGCGACCGAATTATGGTGACGCCAGAGGCCGCTAGAGACTCCCCCAGAAGGCTAGAGGTGAAGTATGTTGACATGAATGGCCAACTTGTCAAGGTTACGAGGGAGCATATGACATACGATGAAATGCTGGCAAGGTCTCCCACCGCATCGAACAGGTGCTACTTCTCGCCTAGTTCTCCACAACACGGCAATGTGTACTATTGAAACTGTGTTCAATAATTTGCAGTAGCTATCGTTTATTCCTGCACAGCATGCTGGTTACGGCAGTGCTTTTAGAAACAATACATTTCACTTCATACCACCAATGCAGCCCATCGACGACATGAGCCACGGCCACTGGCTCGTTTCATCCACACAATACTGCTGGCATAGAACAGGCATGTAACCAACTATCATTATATTAAGGCACTGTCGGTGTCATTTGGAGTATAAAAGTTTTTTAGGGCAATAACCCTTTATTACGATCGTCATTGGTGCGTTTTAGTCGCTAATCATTGACAAGTTACAATGAATGGCTGACGTATTCTACATTAAAATCGCCCATTTCCAAGTTACAACATTGTAAAGCTTCGTCACAACGAAATCCTGGTAGATATCACCATTCTTCCACTTCATTTAATATTGCAGAAACGATGATGCTGAGTTTTTACCTTGACGGCTCCGCGTTAGCTCAGTCACCAAAGGCACCTACCAACCTCAAGACGTGGAGGAAGAGGTTGATGATGTCGACGTAGATGCAGAGGGCGGCGAGGACGTAGTCGTCAATGGTCCATTCGTACTTCTTGCCACCAACAACAAGTTGGATGTCCAAAACGAGTACAATGGAGAAGATGATTGCACCGATGCAGGCGTAGACTATTCCTGCGGTCTTGTTGGGGAAGATGGCAAGGAGGACGGAAGAAATCATCATGGCGATCATAATTGGGAATATGTACCATATGAAACCTGCGCATTGTTTAAGGGGGCTTGTGGCAACATACTTGTAAAGTCCCACTTGGTTTGGAATGCGAAAATAATGAGGGATAATGTCACTCCCAAGGTAATACCACATGCGACAGCAAGTTCGAAGGGTGCATAGGTAGAGGCTACATATGCCACGACAATTGACATACACGTGGTCATGACCACCGTAAAGGTCACTGCCCCTCCTTTCCTGTCTACGAGTGATGGCATGAAGAAGACGAGCAAGCAGGCAACACCCTGAATTGCGGCAGCAGTGTACATCAATGCTGGGTGTTCCATCATGAAAATCTTCACAGACTCCACAGTGCAGCAGAGGGTCACAAAGCCGAAGGTGGCCTGCAAGACAGTTATACTGGGTGAATATCATACGACACCGGCAAAACACAGATCCATCGCAGCCAATGAATAATGACGCCATTATTGGCGTCTTGAAATGCAAAAATAAGCACAAACACTGCTAGGCAGACACTCCGGCCCGGCGACTCCCCCAAAACAGGCATCCCCGGGTAGGTCGTACCACAATGTGCATAAACGCATAGAGCCAAAAAATCGTAAACTTACCAGGAGCTGCAGACCCACAATGGCAAAGACCTTCTTGATGAAGTCATGGCGAATGTAGGTGGGTGTCGTCTCTGAAAAGCAGTAGTGGTCGCCGGTGGCGTCTGAGATATGTGAGACTTGAAATGTTAGACCTACTCTTCTCAGGGTCGTAGTACTCGGCTACGTCAGTCTTTACATCGGCAACCATCTTGGCTGTTTTATACTTTCATAAAACAAGGGTTACAATGAGTTGCAGTCCTATAGACGCTAAAACGTCCAGATTCAGCACGAGATTTACACAAGTACTATTTGGATAACGGTATAATATCTGCCTTTGCAATGTCTCTCTTTTTGTTTGACTTTATGAATTAGTGCCACTTTTCCGCTCTGTACTTTTTTCAACGTGATCCCCATATTGCATTCCCCATCAATAGATACCTAGGCGATACGATTGTGGCGCCAAACTCGAGTAAATTGTGTGTTACGATGCTGCCGTGCATGCTCACTAGCGTGCTGTGATGTTACGTTGGCGTGCGTGCAAAATGTGTTAGGTGTGTGTTGCATAGGAAACAGCTTTTCGTCATAGTTCAAGAGAATCCAACTACATCTAAATGTGTAACGTATAACGTTTTCCCTCCGAGAAAGGAGCTTATGGACGGCGAGGTCCTGCCGATATCTCCGTTCACAAACTCCTTTACATAGGTACCTGCACGTATGGTATCAACGTCCCTCCCTGACTGACCTGCTTGCGTCCTTAGGTGGATTAAGAGCATTCGTGGGTGGAGCTGCTCCACTGTGATGTCATATATCATTCTTTTCCTTTCGTTTTGAGTCTTGCGATGGCTTGTTCTCAGCGGGTTCCGTTGTCTGATGGGGATTGGTCCCTTTGGGATAGCCTTGAGATCTTCAAATCCTATGGGTTCCTCTGAAAGCACTAGGCATGTGTAAAACTTTTGCTTGTTCTCTGCGTCGCTCTGTATCATCTGCCTCTCTGCACGACTTTCAAACACGATCTTGAGTCCGTAGAATTTCGCAGCTGCCGAGACCTCGCTCTTGTTGATTTCGCCTCCACCAAACGTCTCCACTAGAGACCTATTGGAGACTCGTGATATGGTTATTGAGTTGGTGTTGTCACCCTCTATAGCGTTTCCCCCCTTGAGGATATAGTACTCCTTTGCCTCACCTGACACATTTAGAGCAAAATCACCACTATCAGACAAGTTGTATTCGCAACTGAGCAGCGGGAACATCTTCCCTAAGGTCCCGTGTTGGGTTGCTCCACCATTGTAACTCATCATTCGAATTATCTGGAACACGTGGAACGGGTCTCGCTTGCAGTTGTAAATGTCCACACAGAATTTTCTGCCCGATCCGGTAGTTCTGACATCATAGTCTTCACGTCCAGATGGCATGAATTTGTATCTTTCTCCATCACAGATGTCCTGTAGGGGTGCACAGAGGCACTCTTCCACTGACAGCTCGCTCTGAAAACGTTACAACTGGCTACATGCGTCTACCCACCTTCAGACTCTTATCAAGTGACCACACGGTCTGACTCATGCACCGGGCATATTTGTTGTAGTAGCCTGTGATTTAGTTAACAAAGTGTCTTAATATGCCATAAGACATCAGCAACCCGTAGGGTGAAAGCATGCAACCTACCAGTAAACGTCATGACATTGCGAGACACCTCGAATTTGGCTATTTTGAGTCTTTCCTGCAACTCGTAAGACACGTCAATCTGCATACGCAGGAATTGCTCAAAGAGTAAACGGTCTTGATTGTATATTCGGTCTATGTAGTTGAACAGCTCCCGATAGTCTTCAACAAAGGTGTCAAACTCCTTCTCCAACACCTCTACAACCACCTCCCTCAGCCGCTTCTTATAGGCGTTTAGTGCCCCTTGTTGCCTTGTCTCTTGTTTGTAGGCAAACTGTATATAATCCAGGATCAACTTATCCAACTCATCATCAGGCGTTGACATTGCAGACGCCTTTTTGAGGAAATCCACTGCGATACCGATTCTGCTGTTATACATACTGTTGAAATGCGATACTACATTATCTGAAAGGCGCAGCGCTATGCTGCTTCTGGCGAATGAAAGTCGGTACCTTTTGTCCTTGTCAAACGCCCTTGCAAAGTATACTGCTAGAATACCCAGATTGAAGCCCCGAAGTACAGAAGTCTTGCCCAGAGCTAGCTTATCTATTTCTCCGTGGTCTTGTGGAGCCAGAGACATCTGGATGAATAGCTCCTCCAGAGGCCATTCGCTGAAGTTGATGGTACGCAAGGCATTGTACTCCACAAATACTACATCATCCTTAACGGTGGGCACATCTTGATCTGTAGAAGCGCTGCAGAATACACATCCTGCGCCGCTGCAACGATCAAAGGTACAGTGTTGCTGGAACCACCCATATAGTCCAGGGTTGCTTAAGATGAGATCAATATGCTCGTATTGGTCATTTGAGAAGACCAAGGTGCGCCAACAGTTGTAGCATACGTCATTTATGGTGGAGAAGTCCTCTGCCTTTGCGGTTTCATTTCCGCTCATTGTGACTCAGAGTCATTCAAGTCAGACGCCGCGGTACTGATAGCCTTCTTGAGCAGAATCCTGGTCCACATGAGTCAAAGGGCGGTAAATGTGATTAAACTACTCTGTCTAAAGAAATGTGTACGTAACCAGGGCCCTGTTACCTGACCCGCTGTAATCAGTCAACCACGCAGCAGGGCTCCAGCTGGTCCCTTCAAAAACTATGTTTCTACACATTGCCATAGACAATGCCATTTCCTGTGGCAATATGAATTCCATGTGAATACATGTGCTGTCTTGGACCGGTTACAGCCTAATGTGTCCCAGAACTGCCTTTGCGGTATTCAGGTAGACGAGGACTAGCTTCCGATGTACGATCTCATATTCGGTCTTATTGACGTGCGAAATGGAAGGAAAACGCCTCAGCGCATTCTTACTGTAGGGAATGACCCCGAAGCCTGCGCATGCTTCACGCGGCTCCTAACCCGAGTGAATGACTTTGAGACCATGCTCGTGGAGATTGCAGATGCGTCCTCTTCCTCATACCAGTTATCTTCCCCCTCTGAACTGCTGCCTGATGAAGTTCCACTGACTGTTCATGTGCCCATTCAGTGTGTATTCGCTGAGATTCGTCGCCGCAACTGGTACCGCGGTCACATTTGGGACTTCTTTACGCCAAACAACGGGAAGAGGTGGATTTCTGACGATTCTAATGTCACAACTATCGTAGGTGTGAGTGTCATTATATACGTGGCCGCTAATTCTGAGCTTGTGGAAGGGCTTCGTGACGCCACTAGGTTTTTCGATCTTAATCGCATTTCGAAGGCGCACAAATTTATGGTTATTGACGCTCAAAGCACTGATGAAAACAGTTCAGTGAATGGAGATAACGAGTTGGCACGATTTAAAGAAAATAATGGTGACGTTAGGGTTTACAAGTTTAATCTCAAGGACGAGGCTAGTTCGCATCACCTCTGTAAATCCATACTGGACGAGGTTATACACAGCCTCTCCAATAGCTCGCAGCCCTAGCCACACTCAATCAGAATGGCTATGCCGTCTCCAGACGTGTTTACTCCAGCCACACAGCCATATCGCAACTTTTGTGAACGTAGTGCTGTTACCATCGCTATTATCTGACGCAATCCCGAAGCACCTGTGAACTCATTAGAGACCTTATGTACTATAATAGGCTAACAACATATTCTGTAATATAACGACAAATGCAGTAAATCATGTTTGCAACACTGTGTGGAGCAATTTCACATATGGATACAATGCGCCATGCATGAGGCGACCTATCTAGATTTCCAGACTTCGTTTGTCAATTTCAATGAACCATTAGTCTTACCCATAGGATGCCCTATAGACAGGGTACTTCCGTGAACATTTATCCGTGAGGGGTCAATGTTGAGCTCCTTAGACACAAAAATTGGAAGAAACGCATACTGGTCCATAATCTCATATATATCCACACTTTGTCTGACTCGAGTCTGGATTTCTTTTATGGCAGATACGAGCGCATGGGGAAATGAACCTCCGTCCGTGCTGACTTCAACATAGTCCACTATGCGAGCAATGGAGCCCGAACGCCCTTTTCCGGGGCTTACATCTTTGGATATTAGTATGCAGCCGGCGCCGTCTGCCATGGTGGACTTGACTTTTATATTCTTTTGCGATGCCTGATTTGGTACGAATGCTTTATGCAAAGCATCAGATGTTAGCTTCACTTGTGAATGCGATATCCATGTATCACTGTCGGATTTTACACTGCCCCCTGCATATTGATACATTGCAATGTTCGTGGCACCTACTGTTCTTCACAACCATGGGCACAATTTCATTCTGCATAATGCCGTCACTGTAGCATGCTGCCACACGTCTGAAGGACTCGGCGGCGTATTGCATCATATCAAGTTTAGATATTTTTGCACTTTCGGTGAAGTCTGTTAAATCCATTTCCATCTTGGAGAAACCGTCACTTGTTACTGAGTCCACAAGCACACCATCCCCGACCCCGTATCCTTGCATCCTTGCATTCCTAAGACACAATATAGCAACCCTTATGCCCACTCACTTGAGAATATACGGCGCCTGTGACGTGCTTTCGACGCCCACTGTAGCCAAACAATGCGATTTGCCAGAATGTAACATATCATGGGCCAGTGAAACTGCCTTCAGCCCACTGGTGCACAACTGGCTCGTTTGGAAGCAACTGGTAGAATTCCTCAAGCCTGAACATGGCATGTAATGGGTTAATCATGTTTGCAGGGCATTGAGTGGGAGCCACTGCCTAATAACATAAGTGTCACTTACCTGCTTGATATGCGATTTGTTTTGAAGGTGACGGTCCACATCCCGTTGTGAATACCTGGCTTAGGACTACTCTGTCGATGACATCTCTGGAGGTAAACCCCATGTTCAGAGCACCCTTCAGGGCTGTGGAGCCTGCACATTGTAGTAATGCGAGAGGAACACGTGACGTGAATACTTACCCAGGATGACGCTGGATTCCTCAGCCAAAGCCCCAAGAATGGGAATAAAGGGAGTTCTTGCAATGCCTATAATGTTGGTAGCCATATCTGTGTTTGTAGAGCGCCCTTTTCACTTATACGTTGTGTAGAGCTGTATTATGGCAATTGATTATTACGCCTTCTCTGCCTTCCTCAGGGCGTTAGTCATAAATATCTACACATACTCGGATAAGAGCTCAGATGCTCATTTTAAACTAGTTACATTTCTGTCTTGTTGCAATTAAATCCGTTATACACCCCTTGACCTCCAACTGTCGTTACACATCAGCCACTGTGCGTATGGTTGGGAATCACTATTATTAACATATGGCAATGGCATAAACATTCAGTGATATAATCACTTGGTGTTTATGACCTTGTCCATGAAGATATATACAGTGTGTTCGCAGTAAAGGGTCTTAGGCACAGCTCAAGCGTTGCATTACGGGAGCCACATCATACACGATACCAATGGATGTAATGCCGTCGTAAACTGATGATATATGGTCAGAGAATAGCGCAGTGTCACTTTGCGGCACTGAAGGACGATGTTATTCCCCCTGATCCTAGGCTGTGTCTGCACCGCGTATCGCCCACAGAGTTGGCAATCTCATTAGGATCACTGGCATTCATTCGACCGCCTAAAGCCCTAAAGCCAGACAACACTGAGGCAGTTACTGCGGAATCAGACGCTCCAGAGGAAGGGAATAACGACAATGAAGGTAAATGCAGTAATCAACGGACGACCAACCCTCGCAAAACTGAAGTTTTACTCAAGGTTTCCCTGTTTAAAGATGGTGAACTGGTGTCAGATAGGGTCGCTATAAGACTAAATAGGAATCAGCTTTTTGGATATCGTGAAATAGCGTTAGACAAGGACGAGCCCACTGGCTTCAAGGTAAAGCATCGTAACACGTACGTCAAAAGCTGCTCTCATAGGCTACTAACTGGCCACGCCAGAGTGAACTGTAAGTTACTTGTCAGGAAAGGCAAGGCTTGCGCATTTAGGCTAAAGGGCTTAATAAATTGCAGAAGGAAGCTATATGGTACGTCTGATGCAGATGACTCGTCTTGGTTCTCTGCTATAACTGACAGTTTGGAGCGCCTCATCCCGATTTCTGCCAGAGACAACTATGACAGGAAGCATATTACTCTCCAGAAGGTTTTGCGCAAGTCTTGCAAAATATGCTTAGGCAAGCTGCCACCAAATAAACATCGCATAAAATTCCCATTCATTGTAAGAGTAGACACCATATTGCGCTTCCAACTGTGGAAAAGGCTCAAGAAATCGACCAGCACCCTTACTATGAGAAATGAACTCTATATCGATGGACAATGCGTAGCCGAATCAGATGCAGATGTGGCCCCGTTGCGGTCTTCTGTGAAAGGTGTCTGTGTCATGTTTCATGAGACAGCACCAGGCAACTCAGCCACACCAGATGATTGTAATATGGTGCTATGTTGTTGCAGCTCAGAAAAGAGGCTTATTTGCTCGTCACATATAGATCGCATGTGGGAAGAAATAAAACGACTATTTCAGACCATCTTTACCTGTAACTTTTCATCCTCCGCAAATGTAATGGGGAGGTACAGATATCTGCTTTACTTGTATTTGCAGGTCATGTTATTTTCAAACACCAACACACTGCGGTGCTGTGGCGACAATGTACCACTTGCCGTATTGAGTATAGGTGTAGTTGAGTTCTCTGATGAAAAATGTCTGTACGATGTAAAGGATGGTAAGAAGATTCTAAGAAACAAAGGTATAACTCATCCTAAACGTCAATCCCCACCGGATACTTCCAGCGAAGGTTCTGACGATTGCAATTCGGACGACTCTGGTCTAGGAAGAAACGAGGGAACAAGAGTCGAGCAGTATTTTGAAAGTGCCGAGGCGTATTATGCAAAATACCATCGAAGGCATAAAGTAACATCAGTATATCTTGGACCAACATTTAGGGAAAGAGTTAGTGTACTAAGGTATATTAAGTATGTCTCCGCAACCAAGCCTCCAATACATGTGATCCCAAACAAGGTTGAATTCCTCAGCAGTGCTGACTGCTATCAGGATGAATATATCATCTGCCCCTCACTCATTGAAATATTGACCCTACATAGCAATATGTACACTGCCAATGCTGGGATAGCGTTTATACCGGAGCCTCAGGAACTTTTATTTCTGAATTCCCTCATATGTACGCCATTGTACAGTGTAGCAAATTACTCTAGTACAGCTGACAACAAGGAAGTGAGAACATCAAGTGGTTCAATAAGCTATAGTGACATCAACAAGCTTTTGTGGAAATATGTGCCACTGCTCTCCAGGTCAGGAGAAACGTTACCAACGTTTTTACGTTTTGTTAACTGGAAGTTAGAAAAGGAAGCTTCTGATGCCCTGAAAGCTATGCAGAGCTGGGAGAGCCCAGATATCATAACATTGATGGAGTTACTATCCCTGGACTTTCTACCGCCTAATGTACCGGAAGATGTTCAGCAACATGCATGCGATCTTTTGGTCTCATCATTCACCGTGGAAGAGCTGATGCCCTTCTTTCCTCAGATTCTAGTGGCGCCAGGTGCAAAACATATGCTTGATAGGTTGGTCGCTATGTCGTGTAATTATTATCACACGGCAATGAAGCTACACTGGGTTATTGAGTGTTGGGGGAAATATAACCGTTTCTACTCTACTGTTCTTGAGAATTTCTTCAGCACCCTGGGTAAGACTCAATTTGGGGAATATATTTTATCTGGAATAAAAGCTCAAAGGAAGTTTCGCCAACGCATTAGTATTATTATGCGCCATATAAGAACACACGGGCATGGTTATGCGTCTGAAAAGAGTTTGAAGCTCCTTGAATTACTGAGGAGTAAAAGCAAACTGGAGGTTTTCCACGGACTGAGGCCAAGGGCCAGATCCAATACTTGCGGACGCATCATATTCGACGAGAGGGTGCCACTACTAACCGAGCCCGCATTTTTCATAACAGAAGTTGACACGGCATCTTGTAAGATAATCAAAACTTCACGCTACCCCCTGTATCTCACCCTATACGTGGCAGATGAAAGATACAAGAATGCGGACGCTACTGCCTTCTCTGAGTCCTATACGCCACCAACTTCTAGGGAACTAGAAGTGGACGAAAGTGAAATGTTTGTCAAACATGTAATGTATAAAGATGGCGATGACCTTCGCCTTGACCATGTATGTCAGCACATCATAAAATTTGCGGACGTAATTATCCGCAAACATGGCCTTGAATCGTACATTAAAACCTATGAAATCACTTCTACAAGTCCAAGGGACGGCTTTGTGGAAATAATAACAGATGCAAAGGCAATATCTGCAATACTAAATGAGGAGGGCAGTATAGAAGCGTACCTTATTGATGAAGGCACATCCGCCATTGACGCACTAACTAAAAAGATAAACTTTGTCGGGAGTCTGGCCTCTTATAGCGCTATAACACATGTTTTGGGAGTGGGAGATAGGCACAACGACAACATCATCCTATGCAAAAGCGGTAATCTAGTGCATGTGGACTATGGGTACATATTGGGCCTGGAACCAAAGTTACTCCCAGGGGTTCCTTTCAAGCTATGCAAAGAGTTTGTAGATTATCTAGGAGGTTATGATTCCCATTTCTACACGATATTTAAGGACCGCTTCTATCTTGTGTTTTCAATTCTTAGAAAGCATGCCAAGTTTATAATTACACTGGTATACTTGTTGGTAGACGAATGCATGAAAAACGTTAACCTCTCCTCTATTGTGGACATGGAATCGAGGTTTATGCTCACTGTGCATGACCATGCCTTGTTGAGGAAACATACCGACTGTATCATCGAATGCTCCGCCGCATCACTCACTACTGAGGTGGCAGAAAAAATGCACCAGTTTTCAATGTGGTGGAAATAAGTAGTATATGCACCAAATACATTGGCGAATTGCACGGAAACCAAATGTTAGTTAACAATACATTAAAGGTCAATCTTAAAACAGTGCAAACAGAATCACTATTTTCTGTGTATTCCATTGATTAGATGCCTTCATGCAGCTCCTCTTCCTGCTGCTTCATCTTTATGCCTTCAGGTTCATCTATTGTGCCAGTTTTTCTGAGAGTTTTGTAACAAATGTTTACTGTACTTACTTGAACTGTTCTAGGTATTGCGATAGTTGTCCGTTATACATGTCAGCCGCTTCACTGTTTTTCACCTTGAATACTCCAGATTCATATATGTCATGGCAACACGCTACCACCTGCAGCAATGTGTTAAACACCTCGTTGTATTAAACGTACCTTTTTGAATTGGTCCTTGTAAGTTTCCAAACAAAGGTGTCCGCCGATACTCATAGCCGTTACCAGTATTCCTGACAGTGGCTGCTTGAGCACATTTTTGTAGCATGAGTTTACGAAGCCGGCAAACCATGCCCACAAGCCCTCCACGTCGTTTGTGACCACCATAAGTGCGATGTGAAGCCTTAGAAGCGTTACTTGTTTCTTAATATATGACACATCGTTCTGCTTCGAGTAGCCATGTAGCTTCTCCAGTTCCTCTTGCTTTTTACCTTGGTACAACCTCGGCACTATATACGCGCAGCTCTTCTTTATCTTCGTGTAATAGATGGCACGGCAGTTGGGATTTATGGTCATCAAACCTCGAAGCAGATAGGCAAATGGCCATACGGACTTGGGGTTGAGGTACATCTGGCATCCAGGGTCGCAGCAATTAAGTACACTGTCTATGACCCTAAATGTAACAAACTCCACAACCATCCTTTCGTTTCTGTAGTCGTTTATTATGTTCACTATTGCTGAATGGGACAGTTCCACCTGCTTCTGTGTGCCTGCCAAAGTATTCACTGTTGTGTTGATCCGTTTTGCGATATCTATTCTAGCCTGCTTTACGGCCATGTCCCCATTGTTGAGGAAATTATCATACATTGCCTTGACGCTATCAAAATCCTTTTGGTAGTCGTCTATTTGTTGCGTATACCTGTTGTTTGGAAGGTAGTCCTTTCTAGCAGCTGGCTCACTGGGTTTGGGCTGCTCTGCTGGCTTTTGCGGCACTTGCACTGGTTTGGCTTCGGGAAGAGGCTTCTCCACGATTTTTGGTGCTGGTGCCTGTTCTATGGTTTTAGGTACCTCCTTCTGCTCCTCGCTTTTCTGCTGAGCTTTCTTCGCAGCCAAGTTACCCTCCAGCTTGGATACTTCAGCCAGAGCATCATTAAGAAGATTAAGATATGGCTGGTTACTCTTCTTGGTTGAAGCCTCGATCATGGAATCGATGCTTTTTAGCTGTATCCATCTTGGCTCCCAGGTTTCTTTAGCAGTTACACAGTCTGTGTCTAACTTGACTTGTCGCTTTAAAGGAAGATAAACCGACGCTGCGGTTTCCTTTAAGGCCATCACGGGCACTTTTAGCTGACGATGGGATATAAATACCCGCTCGTTCAAGCCCAGGGAGACCTCCCTTTTCCTTTCTATGTGTTCTATATGCATCTTGTCAAACTAATGGTCCGCGTGTAACCAGGATGCGGTTACCATGAGGGAAATGCCATTGTGATAGGGTTACGGTGAGATTGAAACGCCTGTTTTCACAATGGGCGGCTAGAATTATATTATGATAACCAAGGGAGGGGGCCATGAACAGACCGACATATGGGTATACCATATACCACACCAAAGGTCACATCTGACCGCTGAACAACATATAATACAATGGTTTAAATATTTGTTTGGTGTTTAACATTAAGATAAATACTCCTAGTTAGGGTGGCGCCCTTACTTTGTCAAATACGGAGCAAGACAAGAGGTAAAAATGGCACATAAGGGTTTGTTCACCAATTTGTTCGTGCATATGGCCTCCAGATATGTTCGAATCGGACCATCTCGATCAGGAAGATGAGGAGAATCACGATGAAGCCTACTACAGCGGCAAGTTCAACTTGGTACCAAAGTGGGTGTTTAGATTAGAGGATTCTCCCTGTGAAATCAACTATATAATCTATGGAGTATTCCTGCATTCTAACATCTTTGCAGAACAAGATCCACCCGGCAAAGAAACGGGGAAGTGGAACAGACTATGCTTAAGTTGCGGGCCTGCATCAACTGCCACCTGGTACTGAGCGAAGATCAGGTATGTTCACCGCTCATGCAGCGCCATTTGTAACCCCTTACTAATATTGCCACAGTTCTATGATAATGGGTGCGGCAACTGCCCTCACCTCCAAATGGATGGCGATCGCAGACGCATTTTGGACTGCACGAGTTCCAACTTTAGTGGACTAATTTCCATTATTGAGCCACAAAAATCGTGGGCAGCGAAATTCAACAGATTAGGTAAGTGAATAGCCAGTATAAGCCACAAATGGCCAATATCTATTCCCTTTCATGCCACGCAGGGGACAATGTAACTGGCTGCTACGCCATATCTGTTGTTGGTGACTTACCAGAATCGGTAAGAGAAGACATTGGACGTTAGAATGTATCATACCTTGAGACTAATGACTGAATTTTTATCGCTAAACATATTAATGCTTTTAACATTACATGTTGAACACGGGATAACCGCTGCTTCATCCCCTACGCTTTGATAGCCTCCAGCCGTCCTTGTCCTCAAATTTATTGCTCAAAGGCTCTATCTTCTGAGCCATCTTTGCCTTGCTTATTCCTTCACACTTTTTAAACAGGGAAGGTGCCAGCTCTAGAAGCCACTGTGCCCTCACCGCTGTCAGGTCCCTCATATATTCTTTCGTTGTCATCACCAATTCGTGGTAAACGACATATTCGGGAGATCTGTTGTACAAAGCAGATGAAGGGTGGATAAATACATTCTGCTGGTCCATAATAGTTCGGTACCCTTCCTGGGGGTCTCTGCGTGCCGAGTGATGGAAGTACCCAGCACAGACGGATTTCGCAATCTTTTCTGGGTTGTTACCGCAAGAGACTATTTTGAAGTTGTATCTATCCATGATGGATATAAGTTGCTTCCTTACATCCTGGGCTCTCAGTAAAGCACGCGACTGTACGAATGTTATGAATGAGCAGCTGAACCTACCTGCAGGAAGTTCTCGTGGCACCACATTGAGGAAAATTTGTTTTTCCTCCACTGGTTATACACAAACAATAAAGTTAGATGATCGCCTTCTCCTTGGGTAAATCTGGACTTGGCGCGGTCTGCTTCTGCCTGCTTGTCCTGTGGTCTGTAGAATATGTTCTGTATGGACAACATGGACACTATGGTGATTATCTCATCAGAGCATCCCATATCTACAGAAGTTAGCAACATTTTTGAAAGGTTGGGGTCCATGGGAAATTCTGCCATTTTACGTCCTAGTCTTGTGAGAAGCCCTTCGTCGTCTAGAGCCCCTAAATGATACAGATTGTCCAAGGCATCTATCAGGGTTTCTATTGAAGGCTTATCCATGAAGTCAAAGTTCAAAAAGTCATTTATACCCATGGCCTTTAGCAGAATGACCACATTAGCCAAATTGGTACGTTGAATCTCCGGGACCGATGTTGGAAGCATCTCTGACATGTAAGACTCCTCGGTATACAGCCTATAGCATTTCCCTGGTCCAGTTCTTCCAGCTCTTCCGGCCCTTTGTTTGGCGCTTGCTTGCGATATTGGGACGACAACCAAGGAATCCATACCCGTCCTCGGGTTATACCTCTTCACCTTTGCGAATCCTGGGTCGATAACATAGAATATACCTGAAGATGATGTTTAAATATGTCATTCACTTACCATCTATTGTTAGGGAAGCCTCTGCAATGTTTGTAGCTATCACGCACTTCCTACACCCAATTGGTGTTGGTTCGAATATGGCCCTCTGCATTTCGCTGGGTAGTGCTGCGTATACAGGCAAAATAATCAAAGGAGGCGGTGACATAGACTCTAGTCGCTTCATACGCTCATGTAGCGTTCTGCATGCTACGTCAATCTCCTCTTGACCCGTAAGGAAAAGAAGGATGTCCCCTGCTGGTTCGTTCAGGTGTATGTTCAGAACCGTAATGAGGGATGCCTCAATGTAGTCGCTTTCCTGCTCCCTAGTGTGCAGAATCTCCACAGGGAACATTCTACCAGGTATGGAGAATATGCTAGAGTCATTGAAATAGACGGAGAACTTCTCTGCTTCAAGTGTCGCAGACGTGACTATCAGTTTGAAGTCACTACGCTTGCTGCAGCATTCCTGAAGAATGATGTAGCCAACGATACCTTGATACATATACATGCACAAACATAAACACAATTGGCGTAGATCAATATGCGACCGGTACCTGTCCAGACCACTGTATTGTCGTAACCTGGTCATCATCGGTCGAAAAGGTATTACATCCATGAAATACACAATTCGAAAAACATACCTTGAGCAGTGCAAACAGAACATCTGTGGCAATAGTTCGCTCGTGGGCCTCATCCAGCATGACGCATGAGTACCTATCCAGCATGGGGTCCTGCAATACCTCCCTCAGCAGCATACCATCCGTCATGAATTTTATCATGGTGTCTTTGGATGTGCAATCTTCAAACCTAATACAATAACCCACTTCCTGTCCAAGTTTACACCCAACTTCTTCCGCCACTCTCTTCGCCACTGACATTGCTGCCACCCTCCTCGGCTGAGTACAACCTATGATTTTTATGTCCTTGTGTTTTCCGACGTTGTACCCACTTTCAGCAAGGTATTGCGGAATTTGCGTACTTTTACCACTACCAGTTTCTCCAACCACAATTAGAATGTCATTCTCTTTAACAGCCTGCAACAGTTCATCTCTGAGTGAGAATATGGGAAGGGATTCTCGTTGTTCCTTAATAGACAACTCATGGGACTGCTTATTTCCTTTATCACCCTTGCTACTTGCGTCTGCTTTCCTTTTTGAATCTTGTTGAAGGAGAGCGTTCGATTTGTTAAGCTCCCTCATGAATTGAGCCATACTATTTTCCCCTTGACCTGCGTACCTACTGCCAAGTTGATTGCGATTATCATCCAGTGAATCTCTAACTAGATTGTCTTCCATTAATCTCTCGTTTTCTCTTCTTTCTTTTGCGATGACTGAACTTGTTGCTATAGCCCTTGCAAGCGATCCCTCTGGGTTGGAGACAATCTTAATGGGGGAGAGTTCGATACCTTTGTGCATATTAATTCTAAAGTGCGTATATAACATACCTGATTTGCGAGTTTGACCCTTTAAAAATGTAGGAACAACATCATTTAGTTCTATTTCTATTTCCTCTTCTTCATCTTCGTCGTGCATGAGATCCAATCCCATGCGCTCACTTCTTGATAGAACGCCACTGCTAAGCAGCTGTTGTTGCTCCCACCTCTCCATATCATTCATTATTCTCTTTTTTCTTGCGGATACGCCATCCGCATAGTCATCGACTCCTCTATGCGTCCTTCCCATTCTGTCAGCTTCGCCAATGAGACTTGAATGCGAATCTGATGCTGCAGTTGAGCTTTCCAAACCAGTGTCTTGGTCAACACCTTTCATTGACAGGCTTATCTTTTCCTTGTTTATTGAAAGAACTTTCACGTAAACCTTCATTCCATCACGCAGGACATCCCTAACGTTGTCGAGTCTTCTTTTCCCACTAAGAATCTCCGACACATGAACCAGGCCACTATAACGCCCCTTTTTTGAGCTAAACTTAACAAAGGCCCCAAAGTCCTTAATTGCATCTACGAAGCCTGGATAAACATTTCCCACAAGGTCCGTGAGAGCTTCTCTTTCAGGGGCGTCGCTAGATCCCGACCTGGATCTGTCCCTATTACGCCCCCTATCATAGCTTCTGCCTCGTGGATGTTCGTGTTCTGGTCTGCTACTATGATGCCTGGAAGAATGGTGATCTCTCCTATCTCTATCATCCCTCCTGCGATCGTCATGGCCATATTTCCCTCTATCATAGTCTCTATCCCTTCTATCTCGATTATATCTGCGATTGTCGTCGCCAAAGTCCCTCCTGTGGGAATCATCACTCCCTGTTGGATTCTCTCGTTCAAGCAGTTCCTTTGCCCATTCTGACAGTTCACCCTGAGCAATTATAGTTATCGGGAAGATCAAACATACATCTTTCTTTACTTCTAGTTGATGATTTGCGTCTGTTTTTACATCCGTATTCTTCATGGTCAATGCGGGGAAGTTGAGGCGGTCATCATTGTCGTTTGCGATTATATCATCCCAGGTTCCTGCAATGGTATTATATATCTATTTTGCTCTCTATACCTTACCTGTGGACTTTTTTGATGGATACAGTGTGTTGACGACGTTGAACAGCTGCTCGCCGAGCGAATTCGGCAGCTCCGCTTCATTTTCGTCCAGAAGCTTGTTGAAATCCTGGGCATTCTTCGCCCTCTTAGCAAGATGTATGATGAATTCAACCAGATCCTGAGCTTCTATGAGAGTCACAGTGTGGAATCCTTACCGGGTGGTCGATATCAAGGTGATTTTTGAGGATCTGCGCAACCTTGGCGGAGGCGCTCAGGCTTTGCAGCTCTGCCAAACCATCTAGCGACATTTCCCTCGCACATTGACGAAAATAATGATGGCTGAAATTAGCTAAACAAGGAAGGCTGTACCTAGGCTCATTTTAATTATCATGGTGAACCGTTACGGATAAGCACATACATAAGGTATCACAATATACTTTTATTGTCCCCAATTAACCATGTGGGATGAAAGCATAAATGAAATTGCGGAAAAAGATCCCAATGACGATGATGTGCTTTATTTGAAATCTGATTTTGTCTGCGAGGATGACGACACAACAGCGGATAAGCCTCTCGACACGACTTACGTCTGTTGGAGCAAGACATACACTTCAGAACTTGTATCTCTTGCAGTTCATCCAGCGTTCCCTGCCGTGGCACATGTAGCAGTGGGATCATGTGACGATACTTGCAAGGTAATCAACTTCGCCGCAACTGATGGTACTGTTCACTGCTGACAAAATTCACGTATATCAGGTAACAACGGTGCAAATGAAACCATCTTGGGTCCTTTTGAGGAAACAGTTAGCTGCTGTAGTTATTCACCCAACGGTGCCTACCTAACTTTGGGTCTCATGGATGGCAACTTCATGGTATACGCCAGCAATAAAGGAGAATACGAGTGCATTAGCACAGTTAACGGCCCTGCTGAAGGTGTCGAGTGGATATCGTGGAATAAAGACTCCCAACACGTCATGTTCGGCGGTTCTGGCCATACTGTGTTGATTTGGGATTGCCAAACGCAGACGGCATCTTGCATATCCACAACGGACACAAGCACTTGTGGCCAATTCTGTACCTACAGTGGTTCAGACATCGCAGTATTGGGGTGCAATGATGGTCATTTGAACATAGGCAGATACGAAAATGGCGTCATTGGAAATGTCAATGACGTTGTTCTGGGAAGTGAGATGGTTACTTGTTTGGACTGCCATGACAAGGTACAACTCGCAGCAGCGGGGCTTTACGACGGAAGGATATTTCTAGTGGAATTATCGAGGTTTCATCTGGTTGCCTCCTTCACAGAGCACGAGGATACCGTAGAGGCTGTTCAGTTCTGCAAAGGCGCACCATTCGTCATGGCGGTAAGCTGTGGCCACGACGGCAAGGTCATAAAGTGGGATTGTGATCGCATGGTTAAGCTCAATGTTGCCATGCTCTCAGAGAGTTTGACCCGCATGGTTTGGATAGCATGCAAAAATATGGTGGCTATCGGCAGTGCCAGCGGAGAACTCTACACTGTGAAGAATGGAATCCTTTTAAGGAAAAATCGACCGCATAAGCTAGCCGTTCTGGATCTGGCTATTCTGCCATGTGAGGGAAAAGAAGTGGCACTTATATCCGCCTCAGAGGACGGCACAATGGCTATGTAAGTTTTTATCTCTTTTGCGTCATTATTGTAGTTTTCACAATCATACCTGTTTAGTAATGCATATATGATGTATACATTATTGATATACTTCGTTTCGCTGGTGTATTTTACACAACAATATTTACGGTATTATATGTTAATACCATATGCTCTCATTTCCTCCTCCATAACTGTGCTAGATGTCGGGAGATGTTCAGTTAGCTTCAACCAAAGTGCTTTGGAGGCGGGGCAGTTCTGAGTTACAAGCTCTACGGGGTTATATTTCGTCCTGGCCCTGCCAAGAATGTAGAGTAGAGCTCGTACATGCGGGACCCTGAAAGGCATAGGATCCTCAAAAATTGACGTAAGTATCTCTCCTGTGTCGTCGACCCTGCAAAGTAACATGAGTCGTGTGCTAGACCAATCAAACAGAGTGTCCTCTGCATACCTCGTAAAACATTCGAGGTGTCTCGTTGCGATAGATAACCTGGACTGAATTGTGTAGTCAGCGATGATATGTTTTATCCAGCTCTTGCTTGCTCTACCTATTGCATATTTCACATAGGTGGCTACTATCTCTTCGTTGTTACCATACAGCTTGACTATGTGTTCAGCAAGCCTGTGGCCTTGTTTTACGGGTACCCAGTTACATATTACCTTAAGCACTAGGCATGCTTCGTATTCTTTTAACACTGCAACTAAAGCTTTCCAGCGTGATAAATGCCGCTTCTCACTTAAATTGTTCTTCTCCGTCACTGTGTATAATACAGCTTCAGCACATCTCCTTGACGGCATCATGCATTCAAACTCTTCCTCATACCGGTCATCCGCCTCTTTGTACTCATCTTCTGAATCTATGTACATGCTTTCTGTCACCTCCCTCAGCTCTTCGAGAGGCTTATCAACATTTTCCGGTGAGCACTCCATACTATTCATGAAAGAACCCAGCAGCAGTGGCACATGATGAGGAAATACACCTATGGCATCATTATAAATAACCTTGGCTTTCTTCTGATCCTTCTCCAGCATTGCATACGATTTCCACAAACCAGGGTTGTCCATGTTTAGTTGCAGCACTTTCTTTGAAATCTCGTTGGAGCTGCATTCATCCATAAGCAAGTGATACAGTATTTTAGTCTTGGGCATAGCGATTAAGGAATGCAATAGCATTAGTGTTAGAAATCTGCGTGAACTTTCACTTTTGACGAAGAATGCCTTGGAGAAGTTGTACCATCTGCTATTACTAGACAAACGATTAAGTGACTGACTCCCAAATAGCTCCAACAGTCTAAAGTGAAGTTCCTTCAGGTTGTCGCCGTCAAATCTTATGGCTTTTACTGGCAATTCCTCAACACTTATTGGCTTTATGCGGCACATGTCTACTTCTGTCTCCGAGTAATCACCAGCAGCTACTAAGCCATCCACAACGTCACAAAGATCCATAAACACGTTCTTATTTGCTGAATCCACTCCCTGAAGAGATGCCAGATCGTAAAGCAGAAAGTGCTTTCCGAGATTGCCAAAGTTGCTACACCTGTTGTCCTTGTAGAGGTTGACAGCCAACCAGTTCCTAACGAGATTAACGGCTACATCAGTATACCCAGCCATAAGCAAATGAGGTATTAAACACTCAGTCAACAGAATTATGATACATTTTTGTATTTTTTCCTTTGATTCTCTATTTCTTTCAAGTTGTATAGTGAGGTGATTGAAGAAGAAGGTTATGACCTTCATGAATCTGCCATGTACCATCTTTGCTGCCATCAAAACTGAAGAAACGTAGTTCCAGTAAACAGGCTCAATTGAAACTTCCTGATGCACGTCTACGGGTATTTCATGTCTCAGCTCGTTGATCCTGATATAATCGTTAGACCATGTCTTCATCCATTTAACAGCGTCCAGGGCTTCTTCAAAGTCAGGCACTATGAGCTTTTTGTAGAACAAGAATATGGTGAAAATGAATGCTATTCCGGACATATCTTGCTTACCACGCCATTCTACCTTCATCGAGTGTTTGTATATATTGCTCATTTTGTGAAGTAATTCACAGCTCTGCGATATGACCTTCATATCCTGATTTTTTGTGAGTCTGGGTAGCATCCATTCTGGTATGTCATGTTGGTTGTTCTGAAGTTTGATAATGAGTTCGTCGCCCTTGGCTTTAATGTACTTCAACCATAAGTCTACCGATGGAATATCACGCGGATTTAGTGAGAGATTCTTGAATGACTTTACCCTTTCTTTATTGACCTCTGCTTCATCTGCTACATCGACACAGGCATAATAACGTTTTGTGGCATAACCATTGTCGCTTATTGCCATAACATGGTCCCTTGCGTTATGCCGCGTGTAGTACGGAGTGGCTTCCTGCAGCTTCTCCAGAACTAAATCCTGATCTTCCTTCACTATTCCTACTATGTACTGCCATCTTTCGTATTTAGGAGGGTGTCTATCGTCATCCTTCGCGGAGAACACAAAGGATTGCGTTGGTGCCGGCACATGATCCTTCTTCTCCTCGAGCGCCGGAGTGAACGACGCTCCAATGCTCCTCCAATCCATCCCTAATATAATTTCAATATCAAGGTGGCTTGTTCCCAAGCGATGTACATACACCCGTACATCTTTCTGCGACGTTACGGGGTACTAGCGTACGGATGTATCCGTCTATCATTTTACAGACACGAAGCCCTTAATGAGGCTTTTGTGGGTGTCCACATAAGGCTTGTTTTTTAATTATTTGTCGAGTAAAGTTGATTATCCCAACATTGTAGAAAATCATGTGCTGCTCTCCACTACTGGATACATATAATAAGAACTCCAATAGTTTGATTCTACGCCCCAATATTCCGTTAACACGTTACTCTATAGATGCTATAGTTTGGATAGAACGCTATTTCTCTGGGTAGTTTTCCAACAAGTGAAACAACATTAACGCATGGAAGTTAGCGTATTACAAATACCAGGTGCCGCTCAAGTTTAAGCAACTATTGCGCCTTTTAGTGCTCACTTAAATCAGAACTTCCATCGGTTGTTGCATTGAAGGCACGTCACAAATGTCGTCATGGGCTCGTCACTAGACCTCGTCTGCATCTGATAGTAAACGGTATCCGATGAGCCGCATTTGAAGCACTTAAATTGCCCCTTTTTCTTTCCATCCTTCGACATGAGGATGTTCTTAACTGCCCAATCAGACTGGCATGCCTCCAAAGATTCCTGAAGGATGTTGTTCCGTTCCATCTTCTTCTCGTCGCTGGCCATCTCAGCAGACTCCATCGTCGCCACAGAAATGGCTTCGATCTCTCCTTTGTATATTTTATTCCTAAAAGTGGTGTTCTTGGGATCTTTAAGGTTGAAAGCGATAGATTTGAGCTTCTGAGTGTACTCCTTCTGGGTAGTACTGTTCAGCAGAAAGTTGTCAAACAGCCCCGATTCTATGTCATATACCAGTTTGCCAACTTTAGTCTCATCATATTTGTCATCCTTCCCTGCGAGAAATGACTTAAATAGGTACTGCAGAGCCCTGTCCCTAATTGGTTGGTCATGTGTACGATACCGGTACGTCGGCTCGTTCTCCTTATCATCGTCGTCTGCATCCGTCTTGTGGCGCTTCTGGGGTGCATTCTCTTCACTCCCCTTGCCCGATGCCTGCTTCCTTATCTCATCTTTCCACTTGGTTGTCAGTTGAACAGCGGTAGACTTTATCGACGCTATCTTATCACTGGGATTCTTTGAAAGTTTTGTGAGAATAACACCTATTCTGGTCGTCTGCAGCACCTCCCTGTCCACGCTAATGCTCTTCAGAGCATTGAGAGAAGACTGAATGCTCTCAACCTGAAAAATTGTTGTATGCTTCTGGGCCATACACAACCTACCTCGCCAACACTTGGAGCCTTGTCCGATAGTTTCGATAGAAAGTCTTCGAGCTTGCTACGAATTTGTAGCAAATCGCCATGGTCTTTCATCGTTGGAAATACTATCGCAGTGGCCTGCTGGTACACATTTCCTTAACTGCCTATGGGGAAATCAGGTCTCCTGCGTTAGCAGCCCGAATCAGTTCCCTAAAATGTTGCAACCATGAATAAGGACACGCAGTACCTCAGGTCGGAGTTAGTTGTGCTGGGCCTGGTGCTTGTCTCGGCTTGTCTTCTGTCTTCCATTGACTGGAGAGGAAGGCGCTGGTTTTCATGGTTTAAATACTCAAAAGGTAGCATCGACAATATATATCAACTGGTTGCTATCCTTCAGAAAAATTCACGAGCATTATTCCTCATTTTCAACGACCTTGCCAGGTAGTTATATTCAACAAACCCTGACACCATTCAGCGCCATTCACAGCGTTAGGTTATCGCACGGAGAGGATGCCAGACTCACCAAGGAGGCAATAAGGACCCTTCTTCACCAAGATTGGGTGCAATCTAGGCTGAAGGAGGTCCAAGATAACGTCCTTCAAGAGTTCAACATAGACCAGGAAATCCTTAATGAGGCGATAACGCGTTATCACAATGTAAGTTGATGAAACGTTGCATATCACATGTCAATGGCGTCAATAGTATATAAGGATGCGCCAGTAGCAGTAATGCGTGTGCTTTATTAGTGATCTAATGTGCGTTGAAAACAACGTATATACGGTATTCCTTCCCCGTCAAATAGTGCTAATATTTCCTCAGGATGATCAAGTTCGTATGTATACTAATGGAGTGGAACTCATGTACAATATCGTTATCGACGGAGGCTACCCACATTGCCCCGGAGTGGAGGTATGCGAGGCCGTGACCAAGCAGTTTGCCCTTGCAATTAACCAGAAGGTAATAGAGGCAAAGCGCAACTACTTAGAAGCCAATGTGCACAACCACATTTCGACAGACTCTGTCGAAGTGAACGTTGTTTTCCAGGAAATGCAGCAGTTCGGATACACCGACCCAATTCGTGCATACATCGCATTCAAGAATACAGAAAACATATACCAGTACGACTTTGAATTCCTCAAGTCAAGACAACAACTATATGAACATGTTCCCAAACCCGAACAGACCATCAACCTGGGTCCTGATATACCCTTCATAACAAGGGAGGAGCTCAAGGCCATGCTGGACACTATGGAATCAGACTCAACCATGTTCTTATTGATACTTGAAAACAATAACAACCTGGAGGAATTTGTTTCCACCATCAAGAAAATGGCCAAAGCAGTGGAAAAGAGCTCGATTGCCTGGATGCTCCGTTATGATATCGCAGAATACAAGTGTCGGTCGTACCCTGCGGCCATTCGTTTCCTGGGAGGAAAGCAGGAGGTAAGTCCATTTCCCACCATGTACACATTTCGCAGGAAGTTATACATCACGACGAACAGCCTAACGGGGGTTAATCATACCCATAGATATATGAGCACAATAGTGCAGCCTTTTCTCAGGTTGTACGAATATAACCAGAATTTGGCGCAGTCATTAAATCTGCTTAAATATAGTATATTATAGCATAAAATTGTACACACGGCCGAAATGACGAATCAGACGCCCCTTCAGGCAAAGGTTTGTGCTTTTCCAATTCACGCATTTTCTTGTCGTTATTTACCCCTGAGAATTTTTGTTGCACGGCATATACTCTGTCCAGTGAGATGCAAAATTTATTGTAATAAATAGTGGCTTACGTTACGTTTTTGGCTTCTATTCCTGTCTATGTAATTGTTCCGTTCTTCTCTCCGCCTTTGCACATCTCTTCCGTTTTCTTACTCATTCTTGCTACAGGGCAATAAACCCAAGGCTACCCCGCGTAAGCCTGCACCAGTTCCGGAGAAGAAGCCGAAGGATGCAGCCGAACCAGTCGTGGAAAAGGCCCCTGACGCCAAGGCCGAAGTGCAGGAAGCCCCAGCCCCGAAGCCTGCTCCTCCTGCTCCAGAAGAGAAGGTTGAACCCCCTAAACAGGAGCCTGTCAAAGCAGCCGACACTGCGCAATCGCAAGCAGAAAAGCCAGGCACAGGTGACGTTGCTAAGCGCCCACGCGATGAGACACAACCTGAGGCAAAGGAGGTGGCAAAAGCCCAACCTCCAGTCAAGCAGCCACGCACTGATGACATGAAAAAGCGTGTTGAAGGTGTATTTGGTGCTGTCACCGATACGCTTAAAGATTTATCGAAGCGCGGCACCGACCTTTACAACAAGGTCTTCACAACCCTGGCAGCCCTTGTTCCTAAGAAGAAGTAATACTGTAATCCGGTTACAAATCGCACTGTGAAATATATACACTAGGCATAAGGCATCAAAAATAAGATTTAATACTAAACTGTTCAATAGGACCAACAAACTGAAATTAATTTCACATGTAATATTTTACCAGAGGTTTCAGGCATGCTGTCAAATGGTTGCAATTTCTGCATATGATATTTTTCATGCGATTGTTACTCAATTACTGCATTTACTCGCACCAATGCTCACGTTTCTGCCGCAATTGTGCTTACAATAGATGGTGGACTCCATCACGTGATGCCGTATAGAAACTCAAATTCGTTGCATATCTTGGCACACGCATGAGCAGCCGTTAGTCCATGCTTAGATATAGATATACATTTCTCGACGTTTGTCGTTGTCCCTTTAGGTTGTGAGTGCGATACTGAGCCGATGTGGAATACTACCGGGTAGTCTACGTCCTTGAACTGCTGGCAAAATTCCTTGAGGTCCACTGCAGTTCCACCCACTGAAAGTCCGAATCGGCGTGAACCTGGTGGAAGAGCAGCCTCAATGTCGTTTTTTATAATCTGAACTCTTTGCATCTCAATTCCACCACCTACCTTCATGAGAACAGTGTCCTTCTCCTGCGACATGACCCGCCTCTTGTGGACCAGGTGGAGCAGCATAATGTCAAACTGCTTGGCTGTTCTAGGGACCCGCAGATGCGGCGATACGTCTATCAAGCCATTGTCTTCCGTCCGTACCAGAAGCTTTAGTAGCCCGTTCTATGTGATGTCATAGTATCAAACGTCCGATTTACCTTGTTTAGGGGACTGTCTAGGAGGACTAACAGACATTGGTGCAGAATGTCCACCCTGGAATCCTTCTGATAAGCATGAAACCGGTGAACAGGTGGTGTAAGGAAGACGGAGGTGTGATGAGTCTACGCGTCTTACACTATAACGGACATACCTCTGCACTAAGGATAGTGGCATCCTCCAGTACGATAACAATTCTGTGCGATGGCATTGAAATAAAGATGTTTAAAAATTATTTCCTCTGTCTGGCAATTTTATCGTGCTTATCATGGGACACGGAATAGTCGACACACTCAACCAACTCCTGGAGACTTTAGGATCCTCTTCCCAGTATGGAAGCCAAGAGTCGCAGAGCAAATTATCCACTATTCGCAGAGCACTACACGACAAGAAGCATGTAATAGAGACGTCTAGGGATCCATTTGTTGAAGGCTTGAGTACTATACTGTCTGCTGCACGCAACCCAGGTATGCATGCTTAGGCGTCATTCGTAACTCCTTTGCAGACGATGGTCACCACTCTATCATTCATGACTCCCCCTCATTAAATGATTCCACCTCCTCTGCCAATGGTACGTGTCTACTCTTGCCGTTTGCTGTGCTGTTGAACACATGCCAATTTTCACTTTTATTGAATAGCGGATCAGTCATTCGGTGTGTCTCGTGTTCACATTACCGCATTGATCCCTCCTTTGATGCTATTCTATCGTCATTGTATGTAATGTCTAAATGCCAGGCAACATACTCCTTGTTGCCATTACGTTAATCAAAATTCACAAGCTATGTTTACGGTTTACTCATTATTATGCAGTCGGTGTATCGCAAATGCTGGAACTTATGCGCCACCAAATAGATGCCATGGCTGGTGCTCAAATACAGGCTCTCTCCAGACAATCTTCTATCGCTTCGCAGATGCAACTGGTTCCGCTAGCGCAATATGACATAGGAATTGCATCTCCTAGTATTCCAAGCTCTCGTTTAGAGTCTTCCCGTCAATCGGAATCCTGGAGAATGTCAGAGCCTCATGAGCCTATATATCGCAGGTCACATGAGTCATCGCAAACTGATCCTTTCCTTATTTCCATGAATACACCGCCATTGTCCCCTAAAAGTGCGCGCCAGGAACAAAGCGTGCGTGATCATCAAGATGCTGGTGGTGGTGGTGAGCCTCTGTATGCCGACGATCCCGTACTAGAAAATGAGGCAATTCATCAGGCAAATGCACAAAGGCTCTACCGGCCACTGTCCACCCTCTTAGCTAACGTCACTATGGTGAATGTCTACTTGGTAGCCGTTGAAATGACCAAATCGTGGTACAGGAGCCAGGTAACGCAACGAGATCTTTTCAATTACCGTGCAATCGATCCATCCGTCTACGATCTTAATGGAGGTGTTAAAGCGGACTTCTCAATTCAAATCCTGGCGCCTAATGACAGCAAGCAGTATCATGTTAACTTTGGCGATATAATTAGGCTCAAGAGGGTTAATGTGGAAGTGAAGTATGACAAAACTGGAAACAAGCACTTCAACATAATCATGACTATAAAGAACAGGCCCTCTATGCGGTTATGGCAAAATCGTGACGTATTTAAGAATGAAAAGTCCGCAGAAAATCCAGACATACCAACGCAAATTATTAACGTGGATGGCCAAAATGAACCCAGTGATCTTGCCTCTCTGGAATCTGAAGCTGTGGTCATCTATAATGGGGACAAAACGAAGGTAGACCATGAGGATTTGAATATGGTTACAGATCTTCGTACATGGGTTCGGGAGAAGTTAGATGCCCTAAAGGTGACATCCAATCGTGAATTCCTCAAAACCATCGGGGATTCGGGAGCCTTCGCAAGTGACTGCATTGTCTGTGTACTTGAGGTTGCACCAGAGCCCAACGTCAATCTGGTAGTTAGCGATGCAACTTCCGTTGCCGTTGTCATTGACCTAGATTGTATGCTCATTTCTAACCTGCTGGAATCCCATAATCGCATACAACCTGGAGAGTGGTTGAAGTTGCGATATGTTCATCGAATGGCAAAGCCTTTCCAGAGAGCAGATGGTAGCAATTATATTGCGCTTAAGGCCTGCAAATATTCTTGCATTACGAGACTTCCGCAGTTAAATCTGCCCTATAAGAAGCCTATTCCTATGGATTCGCCAAGGTTGGTAGACTAGTCTACTTGTAATATGCTTGCAGTTCTAAGAGAGCGAGAAGAATGACTCGTATGAAGATGTGGAACTCTGTATCGGGCTTAAACCCGTCATTCCCAAGGCATCTATTTGGCTCTACAGGATACGTAGACCGATTGCTGGAACACCATGGAGGAGAGGGAGATGAAGAAGAAGAATTCGAGAAAATTAAGAGTTTTACGGTGGAAGAGAGTGAAGAAGGTGAAATACAGATAATTACCTCTAAGTGAATGCACCTGGAGTAACTGTGTCTGCGGACGACAAATAAACAGACGCAACTGTTTTTCACCTTTTTCAGATGTTTTAAAGGCTCGACATACAAATTTTTACATAATAGCCTAATGATATATTTAAGTTTCGTTTTAGTATAATACATTTTCCCTCTCTGAGGTATATGTTTCTGTTCCAGTTTTATGATGCCACAAGCCTCATAGATTAATATGTATCACAGCTGGTTACCGTGGTAGGTATCTATGACCGCCAATATTTCCTGTAAGATGGTTGTGATCTGCTGAACCTGGAGAACTGGATCTGCTTCTACCACTCTCAAAAGCACTGGAAACACGACTCGGCCCTGACCTTGCATGTGACCTTCCGTGCCTTTCATCATATGAAACTACGCTTGATGGCACTGATATAGTGGAATTAGAGTGTTGAAAACTATTGTATTCGCTTCTTGATATGGATGAACTGTTTATTGAATCCCTCCTTGATTCCAAGGAGTATATGCTGTCACGATATTCAATTCGCTTGACGCCCTCATAGTTTGAAGTGACGTTATCGCTGTAATTTCTGTAGTTGCTTTTCTTTTTATTGACAAATTCACTCCATCTACCAGAATTCATATATGTAGATGATAATTTTTCTTTTAATCGCTCCTTTAAATTCCTCACGATTGAAAGGGGATTCAGTTCATTAGAAGCCTTGAAAACTGCGTAAACCGGTTTATATGTTACATTGGTTGAAATTATCCCATTGTTAGAACTCACAGATACTATTCTGGAGCGCAATGTCGCCGCCTCTCTTCTTCTCTTTTTCAAAACATTTACATTACATACAAGGTCCACCAGGTAAACTGCCTTGTTTTTGATAATGTATCCAATATCCCTATTCTCCCTTCTAAGTTTGATTTCCTGAATGGATATAATGATGTCCAGATTGTTCAATATGTCGTTTAGGCATGATACAGATCCGTTTATTGCAAGGTATGTAAGAAGATGGAGTGCCTTCTGTATTCTTCCCCACCGCATTATCCTAGCAGTCAGACATCCCCACGCAGCTTTGACAATACGCTTCATGAATTCATGGTGATAAGAGGCCTGTGCAAGCTCACATAGGACAGTCTCCGAACATCCAACATCTTTTGTGTAAAGTGCCTCGTTAAGCAATTTTGTGAGCTCTCTTGGGCCGATCAACACAACCTGCTCTTTTTCGTAATTTATTCCCTCCATGGAACCTATCTAATAGTCAAAGACGATCCTTTAACTTTTATCCAATGTGAAGTAGGATGCAGAGCATAAAATCGTTCATGCAGCTGACAGTATTTGACTATATTGTGGAAAACGGAAAACAAAGGATAAAAGGTTTGTTTATATACTACGCGGGGTCTCCTTTGTCTAATGCATGTATAAGCTAGAGCTTCACTGAAAACTATGCTTATTTACGCCAATATAAGTCATAAAGTAGTACTAGTCAGAGATTCTTCTTCTAATACTACATGCAATTTATGTCCGCCGAAATGCTCCTTAAGCTTGGAAGACAAATAACATCCTTCTCTACCAATTGATTCCACCTATGATTAACCATTAAATTGGATAAATCGCGACGATTTTACTCAAGAGTGGTTAACCAGTAGTGAGGTACTAGTAATTTTATTAGACTAAACTATAGTGAATATTTACGCCTATACTCAACATAAGGTGAGTATATAGTGTTCGTGAACGGATAGTATTTCCACGAGAGGTCGTTCGTAGCAGGAGTACACTGCACTTTCTTGTGTACACCTGTTACACATGGCTAAAGCTTCAATGGCGGAACGAATAGCAAAGAAGGTCATCGATATAGCTGCTGATCTCACAGAACATTAAATATGGTGCATTTAGTGCCTAAATAAATTTGATAGAATGAATTGTGTATGCTACCTAATACCCCGACTTGGTACACATATTGCATTTACACCATTTCCCGTACGCCACAATATGTCAAATATAAATAAAGCGACGAGAGTTTGTACAAGGCAATGCACCTGAATATTAATCCAAAGGGCAACCTGTGAACATAAGACACTGCAGTCCGTGCTGTGTAGCACATGATGCTGTTAGTGTTGTATCATGCATCAATGGGGAGTATTTTTGCGTAATTATGTTTATGCAAACGTGTTATATGTCTAATATCACATCATGGAATTCATGTTACGTAGAATTTGTAAGCCATCCATATCCATACACAACCTTCTTCCTCAGTCCAGTTTATAAACGGGATCTGGTCTCTCGCATGACTGCGATCTGCGTGGTTCGTGTGCACCTGCGGTGGATGATCTTGGCTTTTTCCGCGAATATAGATCATCTTCAGCGTCTGATGCGTCCTCCGGTGGCAGGTATATCCCGCCTGCCCTAGACCTCCAGGTGCCACGCCGTGTGTCTATTTCATAGGTAGTGACGCCCTCCCTATGTTTCGCCCTCCTATAGGAATTGTGCTCAGCTTCTGCGTCACTGTCTCGATCGTGCATGTCATGCTCCCATCTTTCCGGCGATTGCGATGAACTTCTGCGAGAGCGGTGCCTCCTTCTATGACTCGGCGATCTTGACCTCCTACTACGTCTTACATATGCCAACTTTAGTGGGTTGAAGGGCTCCCTAGGGTTGTCAGAGTCACTGCTATCCCGATGATGACGGTCATAAGACTCCCTCCTTCTGCTCCTTCCCTTCTGGTCTGATCCCGATCTTCTATGTTTCCTTCTTCCATGGCGTTTGGACCACTCGAATGCGGCCTGCATTGTGATGTTTTGCGTTCAATGTTGTACCTACACGTTCAGCTTCAGTGAAGCCATCCAGCGCATCCCTTGCCATCTATGTTCAAGTAGTAATGCCCTTTCCGTCAATTTACTACGGCGAATACAATCATGTTATATGCCGCATACGCAACATTACATGGTTACTGTCTGCCACTTGGAATCTGTAGCACGCGCTTGGTGTTGATGCCGTGATAGACATCACAAAATTGAGGAATCCAGATCGGAAACCATTGTTACGATTAAAGACACTTTTCGTCAATTATGTGCATAATGTGTTATGGTGATGTGATCCTGAATCTGGGCATGGTGAACTGTTGTAGTGTAACAGGAGCTGTGTTATCTGAGGTGCTGCGTGTTTGCCGAGCTTGTGAGATACAAACCACGTCTAATAGCTAAGACAATGTCGTTATATACGTTATTATGTGATAAACCTCTGTTAATGTGCCTTTGTGTAACATGTCATTCCACATATCCAGGCATTAGGGAAGAACGACAGTACGCTGGCCAGAGCGTGCACATTCCTGGCATCCTTGCAATCTCATGTTGATGTGTAAATGTAATTTATCACTATCTCCTCGGTTTTATGCCGTTTTTATCCCATATGTCGTCCCCATTTTAGGCCTAGCACATCTCCCCCATAGTTGGCCAACCCGGCTACGTCTACCGCTTTACACTACGTTTTGTTCCAATCAAAAGTTGGTTTTATATCGAATTTGGCATATACGTCGCCACCATATATAGGCCCGTTTAACCCAACGACGATGTCACACCGCAAGTTCGAAAGGCCGCGCAGTGGCTCCCTGGGTTTCTTCCCAAAGAAGCGTTGTACCTCCCACCGTGGTAAAATCAGATCATTCCCCAAGGATGATCCCACAAAACCACCTCACTTTACAGCCTTCATGGGATATAAGGCCGGTATGACCCATGTAACCTACGAACCCGACAAGCCCGGTTCCAAGTTACACAAGAAGGACACGGTGGAAGCCGTAACAATCGTTGAAACTCCACCCATGATGGTTGTGGGTCTCGTTGGATACATAGAGACGCCACGTGGCCTTCGTGTTCTCAGCACTGTCTGGGCAGGACACCTCTCGGATGAGTGTAGGCGCAGATTCTACAAGAACTGGTACAAATCCAAAAAGAAGGCTTTTACCAAGTATGCCAAAAAGTTCGCCGAGACCAAGATGAGCAAAAACATCAGCAGGATTGTAAACTACTGTACCGTTATCAGAGCAATCTGCCACACCCAGCCATCTAAGACTCCACTCTCTCTCAAGAAGGCACACATCATTGAGATCCAGATCAACGGTGGAACCGTCCAACAAAAGGTAAGTGCCATTCAGTAGTGCATTGTACTTGCGTGTTGTGTTGTTTGTTTTGTGAGAGTGTAACTGCACATTATGCTATTTGTGTTGCTGTTGCTGCTGCTGCTCTGGTGTTTTGAGTACAAATGGACGTTGACTTTTTGGATTAAGCCATAGTCAAGCCTAACACCGACGCATTATTTGTTGCGTATATTTGGTATGGCGGTGTCCTATAAAAATCCGGTTGAGTCTAACGACTCCCGGTGGCTTTCATATTCCTCTTCCTGCCAATGGTGTTTTTGCACGCCCTCAGGGTCAATTATTGGTGGGAAAAACCATGAAAGTGTCATCGCTTGTTACATCAAACCATACTTTGCCGCTGAGTACTATATGCTGTACCGGCCTGGATGTTATGTATTCTTTTTTAGTGTTGGTTATATTGCCCATTGTGACTTATGCTATTGTTTCTGTGCACGTAAACTCAAGTTGGAATTGACGTGGTTTTAACATTTCTGTAGGTCGACTATGTCACCGGCTTGTTTGAGCAGCCTCTTCCTGTTAACGCCGTCTTCTCAGGAAATGAAACCATCGACGTCTTGGGTGTAACCAAGGGTCACGGAATGAAGGGTGTCATCAGTCGTTTCGGTGTCACAAGGTTGCCAAGAAAGACCCACAGAGGTCTGCGTAAGGTTGCCTGTATTGGATCATGGCATCCAGCCAGAGTACAATTCCAGGTTCCTCGCAGTGGTCAAAAGGGTTACTTCCACCGCACAGAGCGCAACAAGAAGATCTACAGGATTGGGCTGGGTACCGACCCTAGAAACGCATCTACCGATGCTGATTTGACGGAAAAACAAATTACCCCCATGGGTGGTTTCCCTCACTATGGTCCTGTAAAGGAAGACTTCTTGATGTTGAAGGGATGTATTGTTGGTACCAAGAAGAGACCAATAGTACTACGCAAGACTTTGGTTCCTCAGGTGTCACGTGAGGCCCTTGCCGAGGTTAACCTTCGTTTCATCGATACCTCAAGCAAGTGGGGTCACGGTCGCTTCCAGACCTCAGGAGAGAAGCAGAAGTTCTATGGACCACTCAAGAAGACAGTTACCAGCACAGTTGCCGCTACTGTCGCTGCCTAACTTGTTATTAATATTGAAGTGCGTTAGCCAATTATCTGCTCGTTTGTTTATACTAAAAAGCCGATCTGTTGTTTATAGTTACATGTTGCGCTTGTGAGGCAGTGCATGAACCGCCTTTGCTAAAGATCTATTGCTATACCGTGTCTAGGAAATTTGCATTTTCTACCCTAAGTTTTCCTATTTGGGATCCCACTAAAATTTAGATTCCTACTGCCTTACTTTCTGTGAATGATACATATATTAGCTATTGTACAGTTCTGTTATTAAGTGTTGTATAGTATAGGGATTCGTGAACGTGATTCCTGCAGCTTGCATTGCTTTGAGTTGTACTAAAATATTATTTTCCCAAAAGCGGTTGATTTTTCATCGATGAAATGGAGGTGAGATCACTAATTTCATGACCTCAATCATTTTAATATCTGGATAGTAATTACTTTAAAGCCCACATGTTCCTGTGACGTGCTGCTCTTTTTACACTTGATTGCCATGTACTGGTTACAGGTTTTCATGTGAAGCTACTTAAATATAAAGCTTAAGAATTGGTCTAAGATGGTGTCGTTTTCAATGAAATATGGAGCACCACTGTTGCTTATCTTTTACACCAGACTCATGGTTAGGGTTGTCAGCACAACCCCCTTCGACATGGATAAACAACCCAGTGAGGTCTACGAAGATGTAGAAGACACCCCTATTTATGAACCTGAAGAGTTTGAACCCTCCAGTGTCTATATATCAAAGCCTTCATTTGAGATGGATAAAACCATACCAAGTGAAATCCCATCCATTGCAGAGGCAACGCGCATGTATACTGCTGAAGGGGATCCCAAGAATGTCGACATAAAAATTGTACAACCTAAACTGCTAAACAGTGCTGAAGAGGCTATGGGGATGGCTAAAAGGCTATACAATGAAGTTGAGAGGATGAACCACATCTTTATGGGTAAAAGTCCTGAACTCATATCCATACATGTCAAGTATACCTCCTTTCTTACAGAGATTTTAAAAAACAAAAAGGGGCTCGCGCATATGAATTTCATCCATAGGTACATAGAGCAAAACAGATTTTTGAAGAATACGGTTTTATCTTACGAAAGTAAAATGGCTGCCCTTGTTTCCGAGGCAGGCCAAGCATATACTGCTATTTCCGATAAGTACCAAAGCATATTATTGGACTTTGAAAGGCATTACACTCGACCTGAATATGTTATTAACACAGCCGTTTCCTCTTTATTAGGAATGGGTGATGCATATAAAACACTCTTCCAGGTCAGCAAAAATGTAGCAGAAACTAACAAAGATATAAGACTAGCCCTTAACAAACTAAGAGCCTCCTCCGTATATATGTTTGCCTATGCTCTTTCACTGGATATACTTTTCAATGAAATTCTACCGATGCGTACAAGGGCCGTCCAGAATATCATGGGTATCAGGACCACCGGTAGCATGCTATCTGGTTATGTTGATAACATTAAAAATAGGGGCAAGTCTATAATGGAACTGCTGAAGACCGCTCAATTAAGCAATGCAGATAAGAGCCGTATTAGTGACATACATTCGCAAGTTAGACTCATTAGCGAGAAGGGAACTCAAATATTCAAGACTACTGCTAGTTTAGCTAAGAATACCCACAGGGAAGCCATTTCGTTGATTAACACCAAGATAGCTGCGGTTGTGGAGGTATGGAATCAACAATACAAACGGCCAATAATAATGAGTAACAACCTGATAAAGGCGTACAGAAGGCTAGTGACCTTTATTGACAAGATTGAGATGGAACATGGTAAGATACACAGAAATAAGCAAGCTCTTTACACTATGGCAACACATTGTAATGAACTATACCAGGAAGTGCTCAGGTTGGCAGGTTTGCCAACTACGGGTTCCTCCATAGGTGGCGGTAGTGCCGTGCATGCTACAAAGGTCGTTAGTGACAGGAGCACCAGTGAGGAAATTCCTCGTGGTTTGCCTAAACCACTCGTTCCCGTTGTAAAACAAGCCTCAAGGGAGCTGCCACTCCCTCCACAGGAACAAGTTGTGGATAATGAGCTTTATCGCCCAGTCCCTCTTAAGAGAACTAAAATAGGAGGAGCAGTTAGTGTGGAACCTCAACAAGAAACTCCAAAAGCGGATGAAAATATCTATGGTAGTATCGACGATGACACGGCTAGCCAACAAAGTGATGATGACTATGAGTGGCTATTCTACCCTAAGGGGCAGGGGATTGCAGACATGCCAGACCATAGCCAAGGAACTGACCAAGCTCAGACAAGTGCATATGGCTCCCCCCAAAAGTACCCAGATAACACTACGTACGATGTTTCTGATGACTTAGGGAAGGTGGAAAAGGCTGACGACTCAGACATTCTCAAACCCTTTGGCAATGATGGAGTATTATTCGGCGACATTGGCAAGGGACACACTAAGAAAGAGGACTATCCTTTAGATGAAGCAAAGCAGGATACACCTGCATATGACGAGATTGACGTTCTCGTGCAGCTCAATGAATACTTTAGTTCTCTAACTGGGCAGCTGATGAACGTTAAGGATTTCGTCTTGGAGCATAGTGCTAAAGACTCTGGAGAAGAGCTGGTAATTGTATCTAAACTCATCATGAAAAAGATCATCCTCATATGTACTGCCTACTCCACCCCAATGTGTGATGCGGCTAAACAGAAACCGTAATAACACATAACCTATGTCTAATATGCACACTAGGTTGCATCGTAAAATGCGATGCTTCTGATATACTATCTATAACGCACATCCTTTTACTTATATAGAACCTGTACACACATTATGGCTCCAATGTTGCGTCCCCTCAAGACACAGCAATTGCTGGCTGTCTTTAAAGTCTTGGATCGCGAAAAGCGAGGTCGCTTAGGTCTGGAAGATCTGGATCGCATCTTTTCCGAGATACTTGGAATAAATCTCTCCGTAGAAGAGCTTCGATACACGATGAAGCATCTCATTAGTCTTGGCAGTGTTGTGAAGGAAAACGCATCGCCAGGACATGATACTGGTTCAAATACCATGGAGCTTGATTTTTCAACCTTCATTGATGCGGTCAACAGTACCATAAAGCAGCGCCCCGTCGAGGAGATCCTCGAGGGGACATTCAGCATGCTTACAGGCGACAAAGACCGAATAACCGTGGACGACATGCTAGACCTCTCCAAGAAAGTGGGAATAGATTCCGGAAGTGACGCCCGCGTCCGTATAGTTACACGTATGCCAAATGAATCAGCTGATTTTGCTGAGTTCTGCCAGTGCATCTCCGGAACATAGCACTGGACCACAATTTTAGGTGCAGCGCAGGATAAACATTTCTTGCGATTCAAAACCAGCGTCCATAAGGGAAACGCCAGTTATATCCTTGGGGTTCTGAAGGTATTAGTTGTCCTGGAGTGTCTTCTTACCTCGTCATTTTGTACTACCTCAATGCACCCATTTATGTATTTAATGAAGCGTCTGTTAGGGGCTGTTTGTAGCAAAGTATACAGAACAACATCTGGCGTTGTCACGTGTTTTTCCACCCAAGCGAAAACTTCGCCTATGGCGCTTCCTGGGCTGAAACGCTTGGTGATGCGGGTCGTCCCTCCCAGCTTTACTGCAACTGTTCTGGAGTCCGCCTCTTTGTATTCTTCTTCCTCCTGTTATTGGATGTGAGCAACATTTCATGCAATGTACAAATAAAAATGGGAGCACGCATGAGTAAAATCTGCCACGTGTTCCCTGGCTATGAATAACAAAGAGACATATTTATATCGGTAATAATAAAATGTGAAATAATTCATGACAACAGTAGCCTCATTTTAGTTAAATGCCGTTCTCACATGTGTATATAATTCTATCACATAAAACTGGCAAGCGTATGCATGTAACATGAGTGATGTGACGTACCGCAACAGAGTTGACTTGTATCTTAGGGGCAGCACACTGATCTAACCTAACGCCTCCTGTGGTAGGCCATTCTGTGGGCTTTCTGACGGACTGTCCAGCACGATATAAGAAGTTCTTTTCCTCCTGTGTATTATGTGTCTTCCATGTGAAAATGGCTTACATCGTAATCTTCCCCTCTGGCGTTCATGTCTACACAGGTGTAAGATAAATGAGGAATTCACTCACCTTTAATTTGGTCAAGAGTTAGGAAAAACTGGTGGCTTTCAAGCTTTGGGAACTTCTTAGGGTTCGGCTCTGAAAGCTTAGATCCCAGTGAGTCCGGGTACACCAGGAATACAATGCCCTTGTTTGTTTCAAGAACGTTGCTAATGTAGGAATACAGCTCTCCGTACTCCATTTCTTGTGGGCCAGGGCGCAAACTGTCCAGCATAAACCTAGCTTACATGAGTTTATATATATATGCTGAGTACCATCTGTCGGTCATTAGTTTCCTTATAGAGAACCAGTGTTCATTTAAATTGCAGACGAAACCAACATTATCATCCCTTCATCAGCATTAAGCGTCATGCAGCCTCACTAACCTCTGGAACATGTTTAGATTAAGGTTACTTAATAGGCAGTAGTCGCATCTGAGATTTCTGCGTCGGAAAGCCTCAACTAGGACCTGTGATATGTTAAAAGAACCAATTTGTCCCTTACAGTAACGTTGAAGTTACCGCCATCTGAATCATTACGATATCCAAGTATGTGTCCATTGTCTAATCTGGTACCTACGACGAGTCAAAAAGCTTGACTTTAAAACCAACCCGAGGCATTGAGCAATTCACTCTCCTTCTTATCCAACATCTTAGATATCTCAGCGAGCTCGCTGTTGGAAATATATGGCCCCTAAGCAGAATAATTCGGCGAAAGCGGTTACCTACTTGGAGAAATGAGTTCAGGCAATGCAAAGCACACAGTTTAGACTGTGGAGACTGCTTTTCCCAATATACAATATTTGCCATATTTAAAATTAAGTATGCTTCATGGCTTTTAGTGTTTTAGTATGTGGAGTGTACAGCTTATCTAAGGACTGGTGGCCAAGGAACACACGACCTTCTGTGTGACCTAACGCCGTCGTCTTCACATTCTTTCGTCTCTTCACGTTTGTAGGCCCATCCACACTTTCTCCTATGGCCAGCTTTCGTGGCTTTCTCTCTACAGCTGTGGCGTGCTTGAATACTTCCGGATCCGCCTCCATAGAATCTAACAACTCCAGGTCAAACCTGGGCCCTATTTCCTTCAACTCCACTTTAGGCAGTTTGGGATCATCCTTAGACTTGTTTAGGATGATTTGGTAACGCCTGAACATTATGCGTTGGCCTTCATCAGAGGAATCCTTCTCCTTATCAACACTTGTCAATATGATGACTTGCTGAATGCTATCTAGAGACACCCTTCCCGTTGCTGGCGGTCTAAAAACGTCCAACAGTATGTCCCTCACGGTGCGCATTTTGCCGCTTTCGTGTCCAAAGTCAGCTCCTTGAGCAATTACCAATGGGTATGAATAATGCGATATTTCCAAATCTGCACAAAATTGTAACCTTTAGTGATACAATTGCATTATCAATATCAGTTTAATAAAACTACCATAGTTACACGGTCACAGTGGACATCTTTAACCAGGAACATGAAAACAAGTCATCCAGTGCCATCATGCACCTTTTGGTATTTCACAGATAAAATAACCGTAAAGGCCAAAGGATGCTGCTTTGTGATGCTGTCAGAGAGTCATATAAAACTTATACGGCCATTTTAGTATAATACAATGCGTGTCTAACGTACCATTAGGCCCCTTGAAAAAGTTAAAAGGGACGAAATTCACCACCTTCGTCTGAAGACAGTCTAGAATCTTTCCATCGTAAAGGCGCCCGAATCCCAAGCTCATTGGCCTTTTTTTGTTGGAACTGGCCACCACGTACAACCCACATCCCATTCTGTTGGATACGAATCCTGCGATACTGTGGTTCTGCTTGTTTATCTGCAGCTTCAGATTCTCTTCCTGCTCGACATCGTTGTGGTAATTAGATCTATATACGCCGCTTATTTTGAACAGGTTGTACAAGTCCTTGAGCAGCTGCTTCGTTTCCGCGTTATAACTCGAGGAGAGCATGAAAAGCACCTGCTTCTTTGCAGTAGGCTCCAAAGGAGGGTCTTCAGCACCGTTTTTTTTCACTTTCTTTTCAGAAGCCTTTCCCATGGTTAATATATAATGTGTATGCTGGACATATTATGGTGCTTCGCCGATCGGCGACGCCATTAGTCACTATTTTATCGCAAAATGCCCATCAAAATTAAGCAGCTGGGCTACTGCCTGCAGCCCGGTGAACGATTTCTAGGTTTGTCAATCTTGCATTGCTCCTCAACCCCGCCCAGATGACGACGACCTCCAGGAGTCCTCCGACGTAGGCGACGAAAGTGAAGATAAAGATGAAGTACCTATTGAGCTAAACAAGGAGAAAGGTAGGTAACGGTGTTGGTAATGTTATAGCGGTTCAGAGCTCCTTGATAAGTTGCAAGAGATCGTTAAGAGGTCTGAAAACAAGGCCTCATCGTGGATAGAAAAGCTGGATGTTACGGCTCCAAGCAAATGTAGAAGTGATATTAATCGTAACGAAACGCTCAAGGTGGAGGAGCATTTCAAGGAAATGGCTTTGGATTGCGTGAAGATCGGTCTC
Source organism: Babesia gibsoni (assembly GCA_035575875.1). Classification (NCBI taxonomy): domain Eukaryota; phylum Apicomplexa; class Aconoidasida; order Piroplasmida; family Babesiidae; genus Babesia; species Babesia gibsoni. Next base: position 1,113,017 of record CP141527.1, read on the forward strand.
AAAAAACTCACCAGGCTTGGCATACCGTTTAATCGACCCTCTGATTTCTACGCAGACATGGTAAAGACAGACTTGCAGATGGCCAGAGTCGTGAAGAAGCTGTCAAATCGCAGTAATGCTATCCTTGAGAAAAAAAGCAAACAAAATCTTAAGGTGAAGAAGCAGTTCGACAAACAGGTGAAGCAACAGCAAAGGAAAAACAAGTTCATTAAGGAGGTTAACAGCCTCAGAAAAGACAGAAGGAACAATGAGCCTGTTGAAAAACAGGTCGATAGAATCATCGACAAACATTCCAAGACCCAAAAAAAGGGTAAAGTCCAACCTGCCTCAATAAGAACGAAGTCTGGAAACAGGGGCAATAAGAAGGTGGCAAAACAGGTGAAAAAGATGGATAGAAAGCAGAAAACCAAGCAAAATGTTAAGCCACAGAAGCACAGGAAAGGGAAATCTGGAAAGCGCAAGCGTGCCAAGGGCAGGTGATGTCACTTGGAGATTATGGTGACAACCATTACTGGTGAAGTCCACGTTCCATAGTAAGCAGCCACCTTGCCATGTTTAGAATCACTCATTGCCGCACATATGTGACAGCATTGGTGCAGAAACAAGTGACTTTCCTGCCATCGCAGGTTAACCGACCTCAAACACATGTAATGCTCTTACGCAACTACATACTTCACTATGCCAATGTTTAACTATGTCTCAATTAATTGATCATTCAATGCCATATCGCATTCAAATGAGTGCTCTATACGCTTCATACCTCCCAACTGCTTTGCAGTTGTTGGAGTTATAAAATGCTTGTAGTTTTACACGTATGCTCCCCAAATACATCATTGGACACAACACCTGAGTTACATTTTTAACAGAGTAAGTATCCAATTGTTTGCTTCGAATTCTATAGATTCTACTTTTGCCACCTCGTTGAATAGGCTTCCCAACGTTTCAACTTCATCGCGTGTGAATACGTGATAGTATCGGTACAATTTTTTTGTTCCGTAGTTTGAAACGGGTTCCCGGCCATTTGATTCGTCTTTAAGGTACCTTTCCTGCATGTGCCACGGTACCAGTAAGTCTCCTGACTCGAAATTGCGATAACCAGTAGTTTTCTTCTTCTGTTCTCTTGCCCTAGTGCCACATTAAGTACATGCACCTTATTAACCTACCAAACATAAATGACGGCCCTACCACCCCTTTTCGTACAGCGGAGCAATTCTGTAACCGCCTTTATCCTTTGTTCGTGTGAAACAAGGTGATGAATAACTGCTATTGAAAGTGTTAGCTCTGCTGTCTCCGACTTGAAGGGGAGAGCCATACAATCGCAACGCAGAAGGTTTGAACCCTTTGCGTTTTTTGCCAACTCAAGCAAGCCAATACATCTATCAACGCCTATAAAATACAGATCTTTTCGAAGTTCTAGGTACTTTCCGTTGCCACAACCAACGTCAAGCACTGTAGTGTATGGCTCCGCCGCCTTAATGAACTTGACTACGCCGGGCCATGGGTTGTATCTACAATAGGCATGCTGTAATAAGTGGAGCCTCCTACCTAGTGTGTGAAAAGTGTGGTGCGATTGTTTCGTACATTTTGTGTACATACTCCGACTCGATGCTCTGAGCATCCCCGTTGACTGTATCAAGAGGGATGCAGCTCTTTTCATCCCTCAGTTCATCTCCACTGTTATCCCCCATCCTAGCGATTATATACCTAGTAAGCTGAAGTATTTGACTCCATCTGCCCATTCATGTATCCATATGCTAACAATCCACATACCCGGGTAGTGGATCCCGTCTCCCTCAGGATATCCGTACGGGATGAGCCACAACAGAACGTTTGAACCCTGCAATCATCTTTATGCAAAAGGGTAAACATACAAATACGCTCTTGAAATTCTCGAATGCTCCGAGGTTATAGCAGTAAGAGCCAGATGCTTTCCATTCACAGAACTCGATGGTGGTCATATTTATCGATACCAACCTATTTCCAGCGTTACTATATGGGCGTATGCAACGTACCACAGGTGGAAGAACATGAACGGGATGAGAATCCTACAAAAGGTGAAACACATTCAACTGCAACTTACCCAGTTATCACTATCAAGAGCACGCTGATCAATGCCAGGTAAAACAACTGGTTAAACGACGCATTAGGATCCACGTAAAGCTTAAAGAAAATATTGTATATGCTGCTCAAGAGGTAGCAATCCGTGACGTTGGCGTAGAATAGGGTGAGAAAGAAGAACTTGTAGTTGTAAAACCCGATACAATTCGAAACCTTCCCACAGATATCATCTCACGAGTAGTAACACACTTACCCATGGGCAGTAATGGTCCATCTTAAGCACGTTTCGCCCTAGTTGGCGGCAGAAGTGTGCACGATCCGGTTTGTAGCATTGCTCGTACTTGCAATAGCGAAACTCCCCTGAATAGCATACACATACATGCATATACCTTACACACCATTTTTCTTACGCTCCTTGCAGCTGTAGATGTTGTGGTCATCCAGCTTCCATTGCTCTGAAGGCGTCATTGTCGTGGGTTTAATGCCAGTACCTGGTATGTATCCCGGATCGGTTAGACTAGTCCTGATGAACGACCAAATGAGTAAGACGCTCAAAATGTGCACTGCATATTGTCCATCTACCCTTGTCTAACCTACGTTTTATCAATTGTCTTTCGCCCTCAATCTGCAAACTGCGTAGACGGTACTGAGGGTCCACGTCCAGCTGGAAATACGGTATGCACACAAACTGAAAAATGCATTGTTTTCAGGTTGAAGCGTCACTCACTTCCACGTAAATTGTGTAAATGACAAAGAAGACCAGGCAGATGAACTGTATGCCATGAGCTGTTGTCTACGGATTGGAAACCTACACATATAGGCAGCAGACGTCCTATTGACTTTGACGCTCCTCGCATTTTAATATCCTTCCCATCCTTCACTAAATCGCCAGTGAGGCATCTCCTTCATGCGGTACAACATCACACTACAACATCGTCCCCCCGCCGTGTGTGACCCCGGTAGGGATTCAATGTTTACCCAACTGTTTGATGTGCACATCTGCATACCACGTACCACTCTACCATGTAAACAAGTGTTAGAATATACCATACACACGTTGAAAAATTATTTTGTTTTAAAGCGCAGTGTACGCAAGGTGAGTATATCATGACTTCTTCTTTCGCTCTGGGCAATCTACTTTACGATGTTCGACAGACCCGCAGAAGAAACAGCAGCCGCCATTTGGGTAGATCCCATTCTCATTTTCCGGGCATTGTGAGGCGATATGTCCCGTCTTGTGACATACGAAGCAAGAAGTATATGGCAATGTACCCTATAATATGTGTATACATACATGTTCGGCCTACAGTATCAGGGCTAGGGCAGTTCCTTAATATGTGATCCTTGCTGCCGCACCTAAAGCAAATGCTTGCCTCCTCTCCTTGACAATCTTGCAGTGTATGGCCTCGTTTACGACCTATACCACTATAGGCTAATGTGTTTTGGCTTACATTTAAAACAAATCTTCTTTATCCTTCTAGAGGATACAGACCTCTTTAGGCCTGAGGGGGCCGACACCTTACTCTTGGCGATACGTCTCGGTAAAACGTTCCCTCCCACGGGTGTTCCATCTTTTAGAGCTTTCTTTAATTTTGCAATTTTCCTTTTCAGAAATTTAATCCTGGCCGTGCTCTTTTCTTCGGTTCCTTCCAGCTCGGCTTGGCGACTTGAGATCGCCTCCTCGATCTTTTCACGGTCCCAACAGCCGGACAAAGTACGATTATACTTGCTAGGCATAACGTTCAAAAGATTATTTAATGTTACTTGTCTCCAATCTCGTTCATAAAGTTCACCAGAATGTCGTTCAGCGGGTAGTTCTCTAGAGGGTCGTCAGGCCCCTTACGTAAAGAAAATGCACCAAACTGATCTTCCAAACCTGTACCGACCAAATGAACTAATTCTCCTCCTAACCCTTCACTAAAATGGTGGGTTTCGTCTAACTGGTCAAACTCTCCACCACCACCATACCTGTTCACCTGTCGTCCGGTAGAATACCACACATACCTGGTGGGATCGACAAACTGATCCATAAGTTGTCCATCAAATTGGTTCCCAGGGGACAGGGTCTGCCACGCAACACAGTTTTGTAAATCGAAATCTTGGCCATAATCCTCAGCCGAAACCTGAGCAAAACCAGAACATCCATAACCATACAGACTTTTAAATGTGACATCATCATACCCACAAATAGCTGATAGAGTTGGTGGCTCATACCAAAGTCCAGAAGCTACCTCAGTATCCGTCTTGGCAGTGTCATCGTTATCTTGCTCATATTGTACCTCATCAACCTGTCTCATCTGAGACTGTGAAACAGATTGTGTTTCATCAGAAGATTGCAGCGACGAAGGCAGTGCTAAACCAGAACTCTTAAGCTGGCTCACGTCACGCATCTCAGACTGTGCATGAACGAATGGGCAAAAATACCGTGAGCACTTAGGATATGCAGAACACTGCTTAGTCTTGTAAACCAGTGGATGATATAGCTCCTCCTCCTTCGAGTGAGCGAAATTGCAGTTCTTTCCTCGTGTACATCTCCGATACAAAACCATCTTTCGTGACTTTTTCACAAACTGAATCTCAGGGCATAGTTGAGGGCAATACGAAATTTCGTACGGATTCCGTCGCTGCCATGTAAGGCAATGACTTTTCTCACAGGAATCGCTATTCGGACATTTGTTCTGGTGGTGATTTGTACAGAAGGATGTCCTAAAAGTGGCCAACTCCAATTCAGTTAAAACTCTGTGTTTTTTGCTATTCTGCTTGGAAGATTCGTTATCTGCTTGTGAAGGCGCTTGTTTTCGTGTAGTTTTCGACAGTTGCACATTGCTCAAACCATTCGTAGCAGACGCTGATGAGACTGAGTTACCCAAGGTAGTCTGAGGCCTCAAATCACCCTTGGCAACGTCAGCATAAAGACTGCCTTCCTTCAAACGGTTAGAAGTGCGTTTCCCCGCACGACCTCGATAAACTGTGCTTGACATTGCGATATTCCAAATATGCGATATCTAAACTAGACTTCACGATGACGCGACATCAACCATTAATGCGTACTACTACAATCGAAAAGTAAAGCATTAAATGGAATCGCAATTTCATGTATCATGGTCACTTTGTGGAATCGACCATGTCGCGCAAAACCTTCCTCACACCACAAAGAGATGACGTACAAGGATGACTTGGAAGAACATGTTGAGTGGCATAGGCGAAGTATGTTGTTTCTACATTATATAATTAGACTGCTTTTTTGATTCCTGTATCTGGTATGGACGCCGCGATTCAAGGCGTTTCAGACGTCACGCGCAAGCCCGCGGCTGAGTTCACCTGTGCAGAAGAGATACGTAATCGGGAATAACCCATCTCTAGGCCTAATGTAACTCCTTGAGGGATCTAACCAATTCACTTGCGTTTCTTTTGCTGTCATACTGTAATAATACACGTGTAGTGTGTGCTTCGCTTTGAAGGCGACTCTACAGACCACGTAACGTGGGATATTATAGAATAATAGTCAGCTCCACATCATAATTCAATAGGCAAAGTATATTACCGAAAAACACAGGAAGCAACGAGTTGGCATTGTACTCTCTGGTGTGGTAGTATTGTCCCCTCTGTCTGATTTCTCAGTTGATGATTATTCAGGGAATTGCTACTTTCATTCAATAACATTAGTCCTAACAATTGAACCTTTCGAATTGTTAGGGCTGATGACTCTGTCAATTACCAGTCACGTGCCGGAGGTCCCGTTATCAGCAATCCTGCGCTACTTTATTTCACACCTGGAAACTGCTCCCGTTTTCATCAAGTAAAAGCATCATTTAGCCGTATCGTAGCTGGATATACGCGTCTAAAATGTTGACCCGTATGTCCCCGTTTCACTACAGGGGCTGCATTGGAGTTGCAACTCCTTTCAGAGGCATGCCGTCACCAGTGACATCTGTTATGTATCAGAGAAGTAAAAGTGGGTGGAAATTGCCCACTGACGGCGCTGTTTCTAGGCGCTTTTTCGGATCTTACATAGAAAGCTATTACACTACCAACCACGCCTCAACAGGATTTTCCACTCCTTTAAGGAAAAATTTCGCCTTCATGGTGTTCATCTTTCAGGTAAGCATGCACTGTCTATTGTCTACATTATGGCTAATAGGCTGTATTTACATTCGGATACCTATTCCATACAAATTATTACTTCACCGGCAAGGCATTACCCAAGCCCGATGGCTCTACACAGTTGTGTTCCGACTCCAAATGAGTCACTACATTGTGGCATATGGTTAACTGCGAGAGTAAATATATGTTGCAACGGCAGATGCAGTTATGCCAATTGTGCATAACATCCCCCCAGCAAGGGCAATGAGCGTTTTATCTCCGCGTTCCTTTGGTGAGGGGTCTGACAAAGTATTTGGTACTCAACTGACATGTCTCTTACGAAAGTCCATGCTCCCTGTTGACGAGTGTAACTTACTCTCTATGGCCTCAAGATTCAGTAGATGACACTCATCCAGAGTCTTATCGTTGGACGTGCTCTGTATTTCGCCGTGTCTTGCCACGAACGCTTTCCTGCTCTCAGCTTGGTCCGACCACTGTGACCAGGTCAAGCATGTCTCAGAAGCTCCAAAGGAAGTAAAGGGAAGGACTAATGCAGTCAATGCTGAATGGCGTGTGAGGCTTAGAATTTTAAAGCTACCCGTCAGTGTTACTGCACGTCCCAGTGTAAATATGGAAGCTGCCGTCATGGTTGTCAAAATATCATAGGACCGTGTGGATATTCCTAGGGCAGCGTCCATCGCAAACGCTGTCGCTTTTGAGCCACTGGTTCATTAGTGTACAGCTCACTCATCTTGGTATGATAGTGCACGCCACTGTATGTGGGTTCCCATGTTGCAGTGTACGTTATAATTCATTACAACTAAGCCTTAATGAGTAACCACCCCTAACGTTTTACCCAAAGTTCCATTGCTAATTACACCTTCACCCTTGAAAATATACATATCCACGTTATACAAGTACGGTATTGATAAACTACATTTATGATCTGTTGTACAATAATGCCCCGGGTGCACAAGCTATGTGTAACCGCTTGCGATTAGATTGATATTGGCTAACGAAGACTCAGTGCACTTCTTGCTTAGGCATCGTCTCCCTCAGCCCAGAAGTCTTCTTCTAGCTCGATCTTAGCTTCTGTGTCTTGCTCTTCACGTGAGTTGAAGGAGCCATCATCGAAGCACTGATCAGCCATACCTGCGGCCATGCTGGTAACTGCTGCAGGTCCCTTGCTGTATATGTATGAGCCAACCACAGCTGAAGCAACTGCTGCAAGACCAATGGAGGCTTGTTGAACCATCTTCTTTGTGGATGACCTGTTCTGTGTGTTTTCTGTGTTCTCATCATCCGTGGTTGTTTGCTCCTCTTCATGGGTCTCTTCTGTAGCTTCTACCACTGGTGTATCGACGACTTCTTCGCCAGATAGTATTTCATCAACTTTGTGCTCCTCTGCTTCTCTGGCGGCTTCTTCATCATCTTCTTCCGTTTCTGGTTCAGCTTCAGGTACCACTTCTTCCTCTAATGGTTCCTCTTCCTTGACTGCCTCTTCCTCGGCCGTCTCCTCCACTGGTGGCTCTTCCACAGTTTCCTCTTCCTCAGTTACCTCTTCTTCCTCCTTTGCTGGTTCCTCTTCCTCAACAAGTTCCTCTTCTTCCTCTAATGGTTCCTCTTCCTTGACTGCCTCTTCCTCGGCCGTCTCCTCCACTGGTGGCTCTTCCACAGTTTCCTCTTCCTCAGTTACCTCTTCTTCCTCCTTTGCTGGTTCCTCTTCCTCAACAAGTTCCTCTTCTTTCTTCATTGCCTCTTCAGCTTCACGTTGTCTCTGCTCTTCCTCTAGGCGTCGCCTCTCTTCCTCCTGGCGTTGCCTCTCAGCTTCTTCCTCTGCTTTCTTTGCCTCTTCTGCGGCTTTTAGTGCTGCTTCTTCTTCCTTCCTCTTTTCTTCTGCAGCTTTCCTTTCCTCCTCTTCACGTTGTCTCTGCTCTTCCTCCAGGCGCCGCCTCTCTTCCTCCAGGCGCCGCCTCTCTTCCTCCTGGCGTTGCCTCTCAGCTTCTTCTTCAGCCTTCTTTCTCTCTTCCTCAGCTTTCTTTGCCTCTTCTTCAGCCTTCTTCTTTGCTTCCGCGGCTTTCCTTGCCTCTTCTTCTTCAGCCTTCTTTCTCTCTTCCTCAGCTTTCTTTGCCTCTTCTTCAGCCTTCTTTCTCTCTTCCTCAGCTTTCTTTGCCTCTTCTTCAGCCTTCTTCTTTGCTTCCGCGGCTTTCCTTGCCTCTTCTTCTAGACGCTGTCTTTCTTTCTCTTCCGCAGCTCTCTTTGCCTCTTCTTCAGCCTTCTTTCTCTCTTCCTCAGCTTTCTTTGCCTCTTCTTCAGCCTTCTTCTTTGCTTCCGCGGCTTTCCTTGCCTCTTCTTCAGCCTTCTTCTTTGCCTCCGCGGCTTTCTTTGCCTTTTCTTCTAGACGCTGTCTTTCTTTCTCCTCCTCGAGCTGCTTTTGCCTTTCTTCTTCGGCCTTCTTCTTTCTGGCTTCCTCTTCGGCTTCACGTTGTTTCTTTTCTTCTAGTTCCTTTTGTTTCTTTGCCGCTTCTTCAGCTTCACGTTTTTTCTGGTCTTCAAGCTCCTTTTGTCTCCTTGCCGCCTCAGCTGCTTCACGTTGCTTCTTTTCTTCTAGTTCCTTCTGTTTCTTTGCCGCTTCTTCAGCTTCACGTTTTTTCTGGTCTTCAAGCTCCTTTTGTCTTCTTGCCGCCTCAGCTGCTTCACGTTGCTTCTTTTCTTCTAGTTCCTTCTGTTTCTTTGCCGCTTCTTCAGCTTCACGTTTTTTCTGGTCTTCAAGCTCCTTTTGTCTTCTTGCCGCCTCAGCTGCTTCACGTTGCTTCTTTTCTTCTAGTTCCTTTTGTCTCCTTGCCGCCTCACGTTGTTTCTCTTCCTCTTCTGCTTTAAGTTTGGCCTGCATGGCAGCGTACTGTTCTTCCTCCCTTCTCTGGGCTTCTTCCCTCCTCTTGGTTTCTTCCCTTTCTCTTATTTCTGCGATGTTATCTTCATGGCAAACTCTGTATTCGATGTTGTTTCCATCGCAGTCTGGTCTGAACCTATACTGTAAGTGGTTGTTGCATGCAGTCCATGGAGTCCATTCTCCACATTCATCGTTAAAGCATAGTCTGACCAAATCTGGTTTTTCTGGTTTTAAACATTTAAGTGACTTCTTCACGCTGCACACAGACAAGGGTTCCCATTCCTGGCATTCAGCGGTAGCCGCCAGCTTAACATCCTCAACTGCCTTTCCGCCAGCACCAGTCACAGTCTTTATGATTGCTTGGTGGCTGGTTCCAGCTGTGGGTTGCTGTTTACCTGCAGGCTGCTTTGGTGCTTTGGGTTTTACAGCAACAAAAGATGCGATTGGCTGATATGAGATCCTCGAATCGATAAAGCTCATGCCACGCATTAAAGAAGAATCCGCATTCAGTCCGGCAGCATTGTTACCTAAGATATGTTAATCACCCTATCAAGTGGCAACTGTAATCCATACACATTCAGCAAGAACGGATTCCTAGGAATAGGAACAGCCGTGTACGTTGTTTTTATGCAAGTACCCATACACACCCAACATGTAGTGAAACACACTGGAGCATGCAGCAACAGTAAAAATAACACCCACTATCACTTACCTATCAAAAGGTAAAATGCTATTGAAAGCAATGAATATTGTACATTGGCATTGCCAAAGGGGGAGAAAAACGACATCATTTTCCTCGAGGTGTGTTAACACTCAATTCTCTTCTGATGTATGTTTTGAACAATATATGGAGTTATTAACCTGCAAAATTATGTTTCATGTGTATCAATCGTGAGTGTGTGTTGAATTGAGGGAACAATGTGTAACCAACACAGTGTGTCGTCGCACTCGTAAAGAACAAAGATAGAACATACTGTCATTTCAACCTACTCTTCAACAGAATATCCGTATGCGTCATCCACTCATCTCTATCCGGTGCATCCGCTTGAGGTAGAATCACAATGTGTAATACTATGGGCAAATCCCGTTTCCTCCTTTGACGATAGTATTAGCTGTGATTAATAATGAATGCATAATACATTCAATCGGATTTCCCCGTGTATCCTGTTCTTATAATACTAACAACGCTCTGTTAACTCTGAATACGACATCACCTCAGAAGGACTTTAGGGATTCAGGGTGCACATTGTTGCAAAACTGTGCTTGCTGACTGCACAGGCAAGTGCCCGTACTGCAAAATATCAAAGAATTCACGTGATGTGTACGCATAACTGTGGTTCTCATTAATAGTATCGACCTTCCTTCACAATGAATACCTAACAACGCATACATCTGGCTCGACTGTGCATCAATCATGATGTTGCAAACCTTCTAAATTACATGCTTACTGTCTTAAAATTATTAATAGGTTACGATACGTCATTTAACGCCTTCCTACTCCGGAATCTAATGTGTAAATCCGTCGTTAACATAGCAACATCACTGTCATCGCTCACATGTATTATTCCCAAACATCATCAGAAACGTGCACTGCTGTCTCAACATTTTTGTAGTTACTACTTTCATAAATATCGAAGCCTACTTCCTCGGCGGAACTAGATGTTTTCTCCAATCTGATGTTGCATGCATTATACGATTTTGCCACTTACCCTTGTTGCTTTTTGTAGTAACCTGTGGCTCCCACTACAGTCAACAGAATAGCACCCAACACACCACCAGCTATTTTAAGCCCTGTGGAATTCTTCCTTAGAAAGCCATCATCTTCGCCGTCTAGTGATTCTTCGTCATTGCTTTCTCCTGTGCTTTTCTCCAGTTTGTCTATAACAATAATGAGTGACTTTTATCTTTTTAATTTACCTTTGTCATCCCTGGCGTTACTAGTGGATTTTGTCAATCCTTCATTGCTCAGTGCACTCCTTTTGTGTATCTCATGTGGTATGTTTCCTTCAATATGATTGTCTACTCCAAGGGACAAATCCGGTTGCCTCCCATGACTACTCACTGTGGCTAACTTACTACCAGAGTTAATTTGCGTATTCCCCTTACTTGAACCATCCGATAAAACCCCAGTTTCACCATCAGAACTGTGTTTTGGCGCCACTTTACTGTCTATGCCACCGTCATTTGCCTTGCTTGCGTTCTTCTCCAATCTAGCCCTTTGTGCTTCGAGTTCTTCTTCCAAATTGCTATCGAACTGCTTAAGAAGCTCTTCCTTTTGAGAACTAAGTGATTCGTCTAAATTACTCACATATTCATCCTCTAATTTAGCCCTTTGGGCTTCCAGTTCTGCTTCCAATGTATTTTCACATTCCCCACGGAGTTCATCCTCTTTCTCCTGAAGTGATTTGTCTAACTCCGTTTTATGTTTCCTATCTAACTCAGTTTCTTTCTCCTTTAATTTCCTTGTCACTTCAGCAGCACATTCTTCGCGGAGCTCCTTCTCCTTCTGTTGAAGTGAATCAAATAACTCTGTTTGGTATTTCCTATCTAACTCAGTTTCTTTCTCATTTACTTTTCTTTTTACTTCAGCTGCACATTCTTTACTAAGATCATTCTCCTTATCCTGAAGGGAATTGTCTAACTCTGTTCTATGCTTCCTTCCCAACTCAGTTTCCTTCTCTTTTACTTTTCTTGTTACTTCAGCTGCACATTCACCACGGAGTTCAACCTCCTTGTCCTGAAGGGAAAGGTTTAACTCTGTTCTATGCTTCCTCTCCAATTCAACCTCTTTGGCCTTGAGTTTGTTTGCAACGTCAGTTGCGCATTCTCTGCGTAGTTCACTTTCCTTCTCCTGAAGTAAATCTTGTATGTCTATTTTATGCTTCCTTTCCAATTCATTTTCTTTTTCCTTTACTTTTCTTGATACCTCAGTTACGCATTCTCCATGGAGTTCATCCTCCTTATCCTTAAGTAAAGACTTTATGTTGCCTGAATTAATATTGTGAATTTCTACCTCCTTGGCCTTTAGTTTTGATTGGAGTTCAACTTTGAATTCGTCACGTAGTTCCTTCTCCTTATCCTGAAGGGAATTGTCTAACTCTGTTCTATGCTTCCTTCCCAACTCAGTTTCTTTCTCATTTACTTTTCTTGTTACTTCAGCCGCACATTCTTTACGAATTTCATTCTCCTTATCCTGAAGGGAATTGTCTAACTCTGTTTGGTGTTTCCTATCTAGCTCAGTTTCCTTCTCTTTTACTTTTCTTGTTACTTCAGCCGCACATTCTTTACGAATTTCATTCTCCTTATCCTGAAGGGAATTGTCTAACTCTGTTTGGTGTTTCCTATCTAACTCAGTTTCTTTCTCATTTACTTTTCTTGTTACTTCAGCCGCACATTCTTTACGAAGTTCATCCTCCTTATCCTTAAGTAAAGACTTTATGTTGCCTGAATTAATATTGTGAATTTCTACCTCCTTGGCCTTTAGTTTTGATTGGAGTTCAACTTTGAATTCGTCACGTAGTTCCTTCTCCTTATCCTGAAGGGAATTGTCTAACTCTGTTCTATGCTTCCTTCCCAACTCAGTTTCTTTCTCATTTACTTTTCTTGTTACTTCAGCCGCACATTCTTTACGAATTTCATTCTCCTTATCCTGAAGTGATTTGTCTAACTCCGTTTTATGTTTCCTTCCCAACTCAGTTTCTTTCTCATTTACTTTTCTTGTTACCTCAGCCGCACATTCTTTACGAATTTCATTCTCCTTCTGTTGAAGTGAATCAAATAACTCTGTTTGGTATTTCCTATCTAACTCAGTTTCTTTCTCATTTACTTTTCTTGATACCTCTGCTGTGCATTCTCCACGAAGTTCATTCTCCCTGGCCTGAAGTGAATCTTCTAGGGCTATTTTATGCTTCCTTTCCAACTCATCCTCCTTAGCCTTGACTTGCGACTTCAACTCCGACTCATATTTCCTCTTTAGCTCATCCTCCTTTTCCTTTAGTTTTGATTGGAGTTCAACTTTGAATTCGTCACGAAGTTCATTCTCCTTCTGTTGAAGTAAAGACTGTACCTCTTTTTCCGGTATTTTTCTTTTCACCCTTTGATTTCGCGTTCTGTTTTCTTCTGTCAATTCTTTGTCGATATCTGACACTTCTTCCATAATAGGCACCATTGTAGGAACATTTTTAGATTGTAAAGGCAAATTTTCTCTCAAGGTCGCTTGTGATCCAGTGTTACCTCGCCTTGTTTTTCCATCCTCCCCCCTTTTCCTTTGCTTTGATTCTCCACTCACGCTTCCTTCACCTTTCTTTACCTGCTTTTTTTTATTTCTTTCCGTTTTGCCGTTCCTCTTTCTGGGGTTATCTATCTCCTTTTCTGAGCCACCCTCTTTCAACATGTCTGCATGCTCTGATAGTTTCCCTATGGGCTTTATAGTTGGCGTTGAGTATATAGGTGCCTTTTCGCTTTGTGATACGGTTGTCTTCTTGGGGCACGGAATTGCTTGCCAATCCAAACGTGCAACCTCGTCTGGACCTGTTCGTGGCTTTATTGGCGCATCACTTATTTCAGCTCTTTCTATTTCATCTGGGTAAACAATAACCGGGCCATTGGAGTATGCTTTAGGAATATCATACACCTTAAAGACGCACCATCTACGCCTCACTATTTGGTTAGCGGTGCATTCGCTCCACTGAGTGAATAGTGAACATCTATTAAAAGGGTATTTGTTGAATTGGTCAAGATCATTATTGGGCAATACTTGACTTTGTCCTTCTAGTGCTCTCGCAAAAACTATTCAAAATGTATATACATTCCATCCAGCAACAACATACCTATTATAGAGAAAGCAACCGCAATGCTGAGCATGCTCACCGTGCCTTCGACCCTCATTTTGCAGATAACTTTTTTATGTCATGCCACATTAGTTCACGTATATTATATGTGATTAACATCAAGTATATCCATACATTTCCTTCTACGTGTAATTTAACACTTTATGTAAATTGACGAACATAGCTGCTTGGTTTTATTAAAATTCTTTTACACCAACGCGATAGTCAGATTCATTTATCACATATAAACATGTCTAAAACCCATGTAATACTGATAAATCATGTCTATTGGTACTTGTGATTTGCATGTACAAACCAGCAACTGATATAGGATCGTTTGTAACCTGAGACTGTCCGGGTCATATTGCTACCTTTTTCAAAGGTAGCATTCAGATACATAATGTTTCTTTTTAGTTACTATGCTACCTGTAAATGCAATGTGTTGTTCAACTTCTCTATTAAGTTACAATCTTATGCCTCACTTTTACTCCGGAAAGATGTGGTGGGCCTAGTTCAATTCTTCGGAATATCGTTGCACTCTGCTTTCCATGTGATCCTAAATCATGAAGCCCCGTTTTAGATATACCTTTATGTCCACTTTTTGTAGTTAAAGCTGCTACCCTATTAGTCAGTTTTTTCCAAATCTTCGGCTTCTTATAACCATAGGAGGTAAGTGAATACATAATCCTCCTTGCTACACTTGGGGTGATTAGTGATCCCATTTTGCATATCTTGGAGCATAGTTGTTTTACAGTATTGTTTGTTTCCCTGTTTCTAGTTTTATTTCCAATGGAATATATGCATTGCAATATCTCTGAGCTTTTGAGACCGTTCACGTCGATACTACCCCCCTCCATCAGGAAACGCTGCAGGCTGCTAGCGATTTTATGCTTCCACGAATATGATTCAATAACCTTGTCATATTTCCCACATTTTACAGCTGATAGCGCATCGTATGATTCCTATAATGTAATTATATCATACATTGTAATATCTAACCTGGTAATCTAAAGCACCATTGTGAACAATTAGATGGTGGCAGACCTTCCTAAGTATGTTGTCATTCGATAACCCAGAATGTCGGAATCCGTACAAAATCTGGCCCAATTGTTGATGTGTCATATATTTCATCGTTTCATAAGCAGCAGAAAACAAAATAGTGTTGAAACGTCTATTTTTGAAGTTAAATAGCGATAGGACCAGATTACATATTACGCATGGCGGGGCATAAAGCTCCAACTTCTTTTCAACATCATTTAGAAGGACGTTAAAAAGATCATGATGTGCATTCCTCTGCAGAAAAGCAAACCTTATGCATTTCGCCAAATCCCAAAGTTCCATTTTATGTATATCCCTTTTGATCAAATGGTAAAGTATTTTAATCACGCTTTTAGAAGGATTGAATCCTGCCTTGTAAAAAGCACTAAGGAGGCATGCTACGTCTTTCGCTCCTAGATCAATGGAGTGATCATAAATGTATCGTACAGAGTTAAGCAAAACAAGCCGATCGGCTGCATTCATCTTTACCAAGTAATTTAAACAACATGTGAGTTCTTTGGGCTCCATATCTCTCCAAACTTCGCAAAATTTGTCCTTGAACTTTTCTATAAAGTGTGGTGGGGCATGCCCATACTTGGAATAAAACTTCATAACTTTAACAAGATCCTTGGGCGTTAGTTCATCCATTATGCAGATAATGTGTTGTAAAAACATGTAATCATTATCTTCATCGATGCAATTCGTTAGTAATACTATCTCTGACGATGTTAGCATGGGTAGATGGGGTTTAATTCTTTCCACTAGCCAGCTTTTTACACCTTGCAGTGTATTATCCCCTACCAAACTAATTGCATTAATAAGATATATGTTGCTCCTTGTCGTTAATATTTCCGAATCTGTGTTACTGCTGTATTCACAAATCATTCTGACCAGCCTGCACAATTCCAATTTCATATTTTCCTTAAGAGCGATAGACAGTACAATACATATTCTCGTTACTGTATTCACCCCGTCTCTGCTTTTCCAGTCATGAGAGAGTTCCAAGAAGTCAATTGTTTTTAACAATGACTTTTCCTCAATAGCAGGAAAAAAAGATTCCTTGCTGTATGATACCAGCCTACGATTCAATCTTAATGCGGTCAATATTGTCTGAAGTGTTTTTATGTTGTTCACGTCTAGGGTTTCCAAGTTCTCGACATAAGATTTCAAAGCGGAGCGGGCAAGTCCCAGGCACTCAGGAATATGAAAACAGGATAGTACACAAGTTAACATGTGGTCCAGTCCGATATCATGCCATTGTACGTTCAAATAACCAAGCATTTTCATCCTTAAGTCTTTGAATTCAACTGAGTCCTTAAAGTGCATAGCATATATTCTGGTGAGGCGGCTCACGTCAACAGGAGGCATAAAATAGAATTCATGCAAGATTCGGGGCATTAACTCCCTCAAAATTGATACTTCTCCAAATTTATGAAGGCAGTCTATATATTTCACCATCATTTTACGGTCTAGCCATTTCTCGTTTATGCTGTCTTTAACACAATTCAGTGACCACATAATCCTGTCGTCAACAAAACCCACATTATAAGCAGCGAGATTGCTGAGACATTCTATTTGCATCCTTATATTTCCATGCATAACACTCTCATCCAGTAATAATAGGCTATTCTTGATTTTTCCATAACCTACTGTTTCCATTATATTCCTCGTACAGTATGTCCTTCTTATTACGGTCTTTGGTCTGTATAACTCCCTCAGATGCGCTATACACTCCCTGAGATAGCCCTTCATGATTTTCACATTATTATTCATATCTGGTGCTTGCAGTTAATGTTTAGAATGAAAATATTCCAGTGATGCGTCAAGTTCATGTTCAGGTGCAATACTGTAATTCTTCTCGAAAGAAATCCTACCTAATAACGTCTTTGCATGCACTAGCGCAATCGCCATTTCTGGGTTCTCTTTTAGAATACACCTTGTGTTCATAACAGACTTTTCAATGTATTCATTAATTATGTCCACCACATGGGCTACATCTAACATTGTCATGCTCTTTACCAAATCGAAAAATTCCTTATTGCATATGTTTCCTTCATCGTCAATTAGCATCATCTCTTCCCTCCTTTCCCTCTTGTTAGACGCATCCTCGGCATTAGTTAAGGAATCCGGGAATGTAACTGCGTAAGGCGTGCGTTGATATCTCGTACTTGACAGAGATGCAACAGCTACATTAGGTATGTTGGCATGAGATACATCGGTGTATCTCATGGAATCTACATTTAATGGCTGAGAGGAGGCATTCTGAAATGCTCTATTGGCCAGATCGATTAAGTCGGAGTAACGAATACGCATAAAATCGTCACAGAAATCCACTTTTAACACTCGACCTGCAAATATATGAGAATCTTAATGGGCAAAACACCTCTCATGTCCTTTCCCATGAGCCTTTTGAAGGCCTCAACTGCCTCCCATTCGTGGCGGTACTCGATGTGGGCATAGCCCTTGCTTTTATTAGTTTGCTTGTCCTTCCTTACACTAAAAACTTTATTTCATTCCTCCAAAAGTCACTAACCTTAAGAAACGAATGCTTCCACATCCTTGCAAAATGTTGCGTATCTCTTGATCGGTCACCTCGTAAGGAAGGTTGCCCACTGAACATTCCTTAATATCTAGATGCAGTAGCCTTACCAAATAGTTTTATAAATTTTGACCGTTCACTCATTTCACATTAAATTTACTACCTGTATGTGCAGCCTTGTCTAGGTACGCTATGATGGGGATTTTTATGCCTATGTGTACGTTATCCCGGCTACGCTCTGCGATAGTAATTCCAATCATGTACAGCACCAATGTTTTGGCGTCCATTATAGCACTGTAATGTAGTCAAGCTACCTTCCATTCATACGTGGAAGAATGAATTACCCATCGAAACCATGGAGAATAACTTGATTGTGTAAGCATTATTCATAGTAGAAATGTATAAAAGTGTCTTTTTGATGTTTGAATGTTGTCTAGTGCTATATTTGCAACCTACGGTTACTCTCTATGGGAGCAGTACTCTGTGTAATCAATGCGTTTATTTTTCGCAGCCATTCTCTTAAACGCACCTTACGATGGCCATACTGAGGGCAAGGGAGCATATTATCGCACGTGCGGCAAGGCATGAGGCCCGAATCAAAAGAATCGGAGTCAGAATACACAAGCGCTTCCGTTCATGGACACAGCAAAGGTGAGGACACAAAGCCATTGTGGAGATGTATTGTTAAATGTGCAGGACGCGAAAGTTCTGGATGCCTATGAAGGTTTCACTTCATAGTCCTGTCGACCTTATGGATGGATGGCTAATATCAGCAGCAGTTCAAAAGGCAGCTACCATTAGGAAGCATGACATCTCGTTGTGGTATGTTTTTCATGCATCCAACTACAGAGATCAGGCATTCTTTCGCCAGAAGGGTACTAGAACTCTCTCCTTTACTAAATGGGCAACAAATTGGTTACATTTACTACGGGTACGGTGTCTGTCTGACCTTATACCAGTCCCTAGATTTGGCAAAAGCCGCTTTTTGAACGAAGACTTCTACAAAGAGTTGTCTACTCGCATCGAACCTGTTTTGGCTAGCCTTGGCAGCAGCAGTCTTATGTGTGTTGTTTGGGCATTGAACAGGCTGCAAATAAGGCATCTCCCCTTCCTGTCAAAGGTTTACAACTCCTTGAGCCAATAAGTTCTTTCAGGTATCTTCTCTAGTGGCAGAGAAAATAGAAGAAATAAGAGTCTCTGATCTTATAAAAATATGCAACTCCTTAACCAGATTGGTTAGTCACTGATCCCATATTTCTAAATTCATGCTAAGGATGTATGTGTTCCCGCGTACCAGAAGGCCGTATCCGAGAACATGGTCCGGCGACTAGATACTATATATGCTCAGGATTTTAGAAATGCCATGAATGCTGTTACCATTGTAAATCTTTACGATGATCAAGTACAAAAATATATTATGGAAAGATTTTCGAAGTAAGTTGGAAAACTGACTTAAACCTACATGAATTTCAGAACATTTATATGTGCTCGGCCTCAACACTTGCACCAGGCTCTTGCAGCTGCAGTTGCACTGCGGACCTTGCATCCACTTGTGTGGAAGAACCTGGATAAATCAGCGATATCCTTTTATACGAGACTCAGGTATGTGGTGCATACGTTTGCCCTCTCTATGTATAACAGCATGAGGAAGCTTCATTTGCCTTTGCATAAGCCCTCCTTGTTTCATTGGGACGTATCTAGTTCCCTGGCAGAACTTGGAATTGCCCATAGGAACTCCTTCCATTGGGGTTGCTATTGGATTGACATTGGAGAAGTAGAAGAAAGAACAAACTGCTGGTTTGTTGATGGGCCATGCTGTTTCTATACCGGCACGACGGAATACACAAACAAAATACGCCTTGAACACAGGTAACTATTTCACATCTTTAAAGTAATGGTATCATAGGGTTCTGGAAAATCTAGGATGGAATATTCGAAGAGTTACGTGGTTCAATTGGGTCGATGTAATGGATAATGCCAAAGATAAGGTAGATTTTCTACGGTAAGGTTCATCTAGGGGAACTAATGACGTAAATTTTAGGCAGCTTCGCAACTCTGAGCCACTTGGTGAATTTTTGCCAAAAAGCTACGACCTAGAACCCTCAGAGATAAGGATGAAACTTAAAAGGATAAGGAAACTTGTATGTTGATGTTTGCTGCATCTATATGTGCCTATTATATATAATGAAGCGTGAGAATATCATTAGTGACCCAATGTATGGAAGGTTCACAGGTCCCACAGATCGTGCCGCGCACTTTGCCCCTGCGACACTTTTAGGGCTACTGTAGTGTTTTCCTACAAGAAATACCGCATGGAAAGAGCAAATTTCAACGTCATTCACTATAAGTCATCTCAGTATATCGGCATGTCTTCCTTCCAAACCGCCCTGTAGTTAAGCTTTTCATGATTGCAAAGCCTACACTAAAACCTGCTCACTCCACAAGTTAGGGGCACTTCTTTAGTTTGTTTCATAGAAGATCCCAGTCTGTGTAGAAAGTTTGTATATATGTATGTGTATGTGTATACATGTGCCGGCAGAGATGGCTTCATTCGTCCCCCTTTCATGGCAGATGTTCCATATATCGAGCTATGGACAATTTTAGTACTATTATACCGGTTTGTGTAATTACTACACAATCCACGGTAGCACTTTTTCATAATTTTATGAGAGGAGGGCTAGTCTAATTTTTTCCCAGAGCACTCCGTGAGTTGCATTCGTGTATGTAGATAATTGTTTATGGTGCTTTAAAAATAAACGTACAGCGGCTATTTTGGTACACTAATGGGTGTTTAATGACCGTTGCGTACCCCAGAGTATTAGGACACATACATCATACTGACATTTTATTATTTCTCTGCTACAAGACATGTTTACCACAAGGTTAGTATTGTTTCTTCATAATAAAAGGCTACTTTAGGAATGAGTATGACAGGGGTGTTAATACCTTCTCCCCTGAAGGACGAATCTTCCAAGTGGAATACGCCTTAGGAGCCATAAAGTTAGGAAGCACAGCGTTGGCAATAACCACTAAGGATGGCGTTATATTTGCGTCTGAACATCGTATAAGTTCAACCCTTATGGAATTCATTTCCTTGGAGAAGATTATGGAAATCGATTCTCATATCGGCTGTACTATGAGTGGACTTATCGCCGATGCTCGTACATTGATTGATCATGCCAGATCGGAATGTGCAAATCATGTGTTTGTTTACAATGAGCCCATGGCTGTTAGGTCCTGCGTGGAAGCCACTGCAGATTTGGCGTTAGAATTCTCAGGTTTGTTAGCAACACACCCCTCTTATTTTACCTAGATATATTTGATACTAAGAAGAAAAAGGCCATGAGCAGGCCCTTTGGAGTTGCACTCTTAATCGGAGGAGTGGATTCCGATGGCGCTTCCATTTGGTGTGTAGACCCATCTGGTACGAGCATCAAATACAGAGCAGCGGCCATCGGCTCTGCACAGGAAGGGGCAGAAGCTATATTACAAGAACGCTACAAGGAAGATATGACATTTGAAGGTTCTTTTTATTATTTGTATAATATAAAATACGCAGAGGCTGAACTGCTTGTGTTGGAAGTTCTCCGTCAAGTGATGAAGGACAAGATGAGCACAAAAAATGTGGAAATGGCACGTATTAAGGTGGACGACAAGCAATATCGTGAATACAATCAAGACGAACTTTCAGTTTTAATCCAAAAACTGCCTGAAATCGAAGATCCTGAAAATTAGAAATTCTGTCTCTACATAGAGACGTATTTGCCACATCTATTCTATCATCATTTTTCTTCTACTCTAATATCTAAAGATGTCATGCTTCACTTGCTGCAGGCGATCAAGTGGGCCTGCAAAGGAAAGCCCAATGATCGATATGTCAGCGCCTCAGGCAGAGTGAGTCCTTAAATTGCTGGTTAATATTACAGTCATTATGTCTATTCCTTTGGAAGTTTTTATTATTAACACATAAATTACGTCATTGTTTTACACGCAGTGACAATTATATTGTTTCGTTAGATGTGGTTTATATAAGTCTCCATGTAACGCAACGCTCTATCGCGTAGGCACTTTTTCAATGTATTATAACCAAGTCACTCATTCTTACGTAAACGTTATGGGTATGATTTCTCTATCTTATTCATCATAATGTAACCTTATTCTTCTTTAGAGAGGTAACCAAAGCTCCTAGCGTCAAACCTCCCACGGAAGTTTCTTCAATAAGCAGTCAGTCCAAGAAGCCAGAACCCATGACAGAAAACCCCAAACATGAAGGTTCTGTGGTTATTAATCAGCCTAAGGAGTCAGGTTCTGTTGCAACTACTGCCCATGGTGATGTTTCATCATCCAATAGTCCCAAGTATGGTGGCTTTGCAAGCGACAGTGTCAGTGATGTTATGAGTCAAAAGGAAGAGGGAAAGGAACGTCCAATGCGAAATGACAATGCAAAACCTTATTCAAAGGAAAGTCTGTTTCCTAATGCGAACAAACCATACTTATCCAATTCAGATAAGTCGAGCATGTATAAAGCTTCATACGGCAATGACCGCTCTAGCCATATCAAAGCCTCAACAGTCAAGCCTGCAGCAGTCGTTGAAGACTTGGAGAATATATCATTTCCTGGAAAATGGGGGTCTGCTGCTCGTTCTGACTCAATTGATATACCAGAAGTTATTGTTGATGCAACCAAACCCATTATAAGTCCTGATGAAACTTCAGACGTTAGCTCCAGCTATCTAAACAAAGATGATGCCCTCAACAGAAATAAAATTAGTGAACAGGGAAACGAGGGAGATTATCCAGGCGTGGATAGTGATAGGAAGTCTAGAGGAAATGTCATGCAAGACGATGATCCTAAAAAGTCACATGCGTATGCTGACACTAAAAAGCCACATAAGACTACAAAGCCGCTTGATTTTGATAATGTATGGGATATAGATGGAGAGCAACAGCATGTGGAATTAAGTAATGCCTATGGTGACACATTACCATTATTCAGTGGCAATGTGGAAAGTGCCACTAATGTCGGGCCAATGGTTTCTAAACAAAATAAGGACGAATTAGAGTCTAAGCAAGATGTATTTGGAAATACGTCGCACTCTAATGCAAACTACAACAGCGCAGATCCTCCTAATCCCGATGATAATAAGCTTCGTCCCCAACCCACAGTGAAGAGGACAACTCGACCTCCTCCCCTGAAAAGAGGAACAAGAACGGTGCCAGTGAGACGTAGAGTAAGCATTTCATTTAGTATTCAACACTAATGTAGCCTGAGCCTTCTAAGCCTACGACGGCCACACTAACAAGTTTGATTGAGAAAATGGCAAAAATGGGGGACGCAAATTGGAGTGAACAAATCAAGTGTCAAAACGAACTTAGTCAGATAGCTGAAAAGTATCCCGAGATCATAAACCAGTGTGATCCCACAACTTTAGTTACTGGAGTCCGCGCTTTGGTTTCTCAAGCCAACAGTGGTAGATCAAACGTATGCAACGGAGGAATCGTCTGTCTGGGGACTCTTTACAAACAATGTAGTCAGATACTAGCACCTGCTGTTTCCGATGTCCTGGATGTTTGTATAAAGAAGGCCGCAGCTGGATCTCCAGAATTTATATGCAATTCTGCTAATGCAACACTGGCTAAAATCTGTCTAGGTGCTGCAGATCTTAGGTTGGCCACCATTCTTTCTCAAAAGTACAAAAAGTAAGATATATAACATGTCAATTATTCAATTTTTGCAGGAACAAATCCGCACAGGGAGTAATCTTGAATTGCATGATTATCCTATTTGATACCCTGGATGAAGGCATAGATAGACTCAAGTCGCTAGAGGATATCATCACTATAGCCATATCTTCCCTAGGTGCAGGAAGCCTTCAGATAAGAGGTGCTGCTAAGATTCTCATAGGTACAATTAACGAGAAAAAGAATTTGAAGGATTTCGTAAAGAAGATGCGAATAGATGATGGTGCCGTCCGCACAATTACAACTGCACTGCAAAGATACAAAGAAGATGACAAGATTAAATACCTAGATAAACTTAAATCTGGTGTTGTCTAGATGAGGTCATTTCAACAACAACTTTCTCTAATTGTTGGAATAACTCAACTACTATATAGCCTTCTTTTTGTAATATTAAGGATATGATTCCGAGCCACACCGCATCCCATCTATTACAGCTAGGATTTGCAGTTACGAAAGCATAATTCATATTACCCATTTTCAAGGTATGTGCCGTAGAGGATAGTTTTTGCGATTGAATAATAATCTTCTTCATCTCAACTCCTGAAACTGATACGTCCCCTGACTCATGTAATGCATATATATTTTTTACAACTTCTATTGGAGGCGTACAGGAGTTCAATATTTCCTCGAAAATAGATGCTTCCAGCAGTGATATGCATGTTAATACCCTTTGAACCCAAATGCAATCAGACTTTAACTTCCTGACCAAGCTTAATATTATTTCTTTGTGCTCCCAAAGACGTGCTTTAGAATCATGCATACTATTTTTGAGTATCTCGTAACTATCACACCTATCGCCAGCCTTGCCGAATAAAACTATTGAAGCCAAGAAGTAACATAATACTTCGTCTTCGACATAATTCTGCCTTATTAGACGTGAATCAGCTTCTTTTAACTGCTGCACTTTCATATGATTCATATCTGGTAGTTGCCAATTTTCTTTTTGATTTATCTTCTCATTGGTATCCCCATCAATCCATGTACTTACTCTAAATTTATAACTTTGGGTAATGCTCATATTCAAGTAAAATTGGATTGACAGAATCTTAATGCAATTTTCTACATTATGCTCTTCTCCCAAATCTGATATCTTTTCCATAATGCGGAGGAAGTCAAATCCTGGTAAAGTATGGATGTTATACATGATGTCTACCAATACATCATTGGGGCAATTTATAACATTCAATACTATCTTCAGCAGCTTTTCCATAAATTCCTTGCTACAGCCAGAAGAATTCATTAACGTTTTTGTAACTTGTGGAACAATTCTGATTCCTTCTGGATGCTGTTCCAACCAATCAACAAATTTATCAAGTCCCGTTTTCAAACAGACATGCGCCTCTGATAAGTCATTGTTTACTCTTATATTACCTAAGGATGAAATTTCTTCTTTGTATTTTGTTGATGGTAGCCCCATGTTACAATGATACCGTTGTAGTACTTTAAAAAACAAACCCCAATCACTTGGCCCATCAAGAGTCTCTACAATTGAAATCAGAGGTTTTAGAGGAACCTCACAATTTGCAAAGGAAACCGCCAAATAGTACTGCAATACATGCTCCTTTGTATCACCTACATTATCTGTGCTTATCATTTTACTGATAATCGGGTTTATCATTACCACCAATAAATCTCTGCTTCCTTCTGGTATCAATTTAACTACTGCCTTCGATATTGTGCATAAATCTTTCAGATCATACTTCTCTATATGCACTCGAATTAAATTTTGCACCTTTTGCAATAATTTTAATTCTTTACTCTCCATTCGATACAACCAGTTGAGGGCTTCCAACAACTCCTTTGGTGAAAGTGTGTCACAGTATTCGTCCAGTTTATCGTTTATTAATTTCAACAGTGCATCCCCCCTTATATCTGCAACAGCCATAGCTTTGCATAAATCCAGTGTGTCCAACTTGTTAGCTTGTCTAAGAACATCCATTCTATCCATAATCAAAGTTCCTAACATATCCCTATCAACTAATCCAGATCTTGCCAATGTAAGAACAAGGGAACTCATTGAGCGCGAAGAAAAATTAATATTACTGCATTTGATTCTATTAATAATCGTGCCACATATGTGAGTGTCCAACCTATCTATCGCGCCTAAAGACCGAGATACCATGGCCAGCTGACTGCTGTTCATGTACTTTATTAAGCTCAATAAACGATCGACATATGCTTCTGTAACGTCCTTCACATTTAAGTTAACTGTTTTTGATCCTTCATCTTTGTTTTTACATGCGAAAGTCAACGACTTTATTGCATTCTGTTTCGAAGCTTTTGACAAGGCGTAAAAAAATAGACAGATCTCTTTTACTGTACTTTTACTACCAACCTTTCTAAAAGCTCCAACAAGAAGTTCCTTCCAGGAAATAGGATCATACTTTTCTTTCTTAGCCAAAAAATATAGCTGTAGGCAGGGGGTTCTAATTCTCTTCATCGGAATGGTAGAATATCACCTTCTTATCTTTTTATCCTACGCCATTCGTCTTGAACCTTGGCATTAAACTACATAGCAACATTTTGAATGCTTTTTTCAGTTGTAAACACTACGTTCTCAACATCAACTATCATTAATTGCCATAATATTCTGCGGCTCTTGGAATAAAGCTACCACATTCAACAGTAATCGTATTGTTAAATATGCCCATGTTTATTATTCATTGTGCTTAACTTGTTGTTCAAAAGCACATGTCACCCTATGACTTTCTTTAGATGTGTAGGTTATCATTTTTATGCATTATAAGGAACACTCTGGTATGTATTGTCCTTTTATTCAGTTGAATATGTGTAGGTACCCGTTTCAATCCTACAGTTGACTTAAAATTAAATGTTGTCTCATAAGTAAACAGGAAAATGTGAGCCACATTACACAGCATACCAAACACGAATTATTTGTCGCTGCTATAGCAAACTGTAACTGTATACAGACACGTCATTATACATCATTAATGCCTGAGTTACAGTGCATATATACATTTGTATACACCCAACCACAATTTACAACCCTCATAAACCTAACCATTAAGCCTTCACATCTTCAATATGAGGTTACCTTTTGTCTTATTTTACATGTAAAACTGGATATTACAATGAGAAAAACGTTTATAAATTGTATAACGAACTCCTCCCATTATTCGTTTTAGACACCCTTGTCCCATTTAATGACGTGAGCTATTTATGGGTGACTAAAATGGGCAAATAAGACGATGTATATTAAAGTTGTTCATAACATTCGTTTATGTATGCGTGTGTAACTATATCGTAAGCCGCAACACAATACATGGATATCTTATTCTCTGATCCACAAGTGTTTACGCTTTTTTACTTCCTCTGGACACATCGAGGCTGACAAGTTTCATGAAATGGAGGAACAGGTGACTATCATGCCATCTCGGGCCCCCCAACCGTCTGAAGAAAACTTCCGGAGTAAAGTTCATCAGGAGGAGCTTTCTGAGTGCTCCACAAACGAAAGGAAATCTGTCTTCACCGTATCATCACCAGCATGCTCAGAAGGCATAAAACTGACTTGCAAACAACAAGATGAGAAAAATAAGGACAGATATCCTCCCGCCTTAGGGGACATAGGGATGGTCTCTACCATAATGCCATCCCATAACTATCGTATGGATAATAAGATCATCATAAATGGTGACTGTACAAACAGCCAAATGAGTAGTGATTCGTTGCATTATACACATGCAATATATCCTCGTGACGACACTGCAGAAACTAAAGTAACAGTGGACTATACTTTCGATGCTCAGCCACAACATAAGCAGCAAAGAACTGGTCATGCAAGCAATGCCAAGGCCTTGAATAGCATGGGAGGTGGTCAATGCATATATACCTTCTATACCGTGATAGGCATGGGGATTATGTTTGTTGCACTGCTCGTGCCTGCGCTTTTCCATGTATGCTGCCAATTTAGGTTATACAGCAAAATAACCGACATATCTGAATATGCTGAAGACTTAAGTGATCCTCTATCTCAAAGATGGGTAATTGTAGAAAGGCTACGCGAGTTTGAGTACTTTTTTATTTTGGGGGTTCTCCTGTATCTTTGCATACAGGCCGTAGGATTTTACGCCACCAAATCAAGAATTAATCGCTATTTATGGAACTTGTGTTGCATATCAGTAGAGGAATCAAAGCATGAATTTTTATACGTGAGCAAGCAACGAATTTTGGAATGCTTCTCTGATTACGCCAAACGGCTATGTGGTGACCACCAATCAAACACCTATTCTCGAACTGAACAAGATCTAATCAAAGCATTTGATGACGCATCTATAAAGTTTGACAACTCTACGGTTGAGGACGTGTGGAATCAAATCTCGCTCATGAGATGCCGAATTATGTTCAGTCGGATATTCCTCCCTCTTATAATACATGTGGCCTTATCCATTACCACTTCGGTATTTGTCTATGATCGCAGATTCCGGATGCATCATCGGGTTCCTCTTGCGCACCCTGGTATACTATCTAACATGTATTGGTACGCTGCCATACAGTACGAAGGAGTTTGGTGTATATTTACTATGTTTTTACTTAATATCGTAACATGGCTATATCTTTGCCATACGAATAAGCATAAAACGATATTTGGTTTGCTAGAAGATGCCGATGACTACACTCAAAAGCATGCCTTTGAGTATGGCGACAAACTTGCCAAGAGTATCTGGGATGATCAAATGTTATTATTCTCCTCAACCATTTATGCTGAAAGATCAAGCAAAGTCAATCGTAATAATAACTACATTCCTGTCAGATTGGAGACTTTTAGCAGCCAAATAAAACTAAATAAAACGGGCACTAAAAAAGTCAATCGCCCCTGTCTATGTCAATGCTTGTGTTCGCCTAGCATAGAGGAAATTAAATCAAGTCCCACATCATTTATGGGTCCTTCACCCCTAGAGGAGCTGCATGTCCCCCTTTTGCGCTCGGAGATGCATGAAGGCATTAGGCACGTTAATAGGGTCATCGAATGACAAACAGCTAAATGCTAACCTTCTTTTGCTCCCAAATGCATTACTGTTGATCTTTGCTTCATTTAGTATCCAATAGTTTATATGTCGTTATATAATGTCAACCTTGTCTAGGGCTTACGATTCCACGATTGTTCACAAGTTTGTTATATATTTTATCAAATGTGTTGAATCGCCCGTATTCGTATGCCCGTTGGACGCGTGCCAACAATGGTTTCATGTTTACAGCCTTTCCTACCATCCTTGCATACTTTGTAGAATGTTCAGAAGCAGGTGTCCGGTTAGACCTTGATCCGGCGACGGCAGTCTGATAAAATATCCTGAATGGAGTTATTTTATACCTATTTTCACTAACACATGTCTGTTTACTGATTTGTCATACTTCCTGAGAGCCATTCGCTGCTTTGACTTTAGTGGCGAAATCCTAGTCAAGTAGAAGCATCCACTGTTAATACAGCTAGTGAGTCTCACAGTGAGACGTTTGCTGTTACAGCGGAATAGAGTGAAACTAAGGAAGACCATTCTTCATTTTTGCTTTGTATTCCCCAGTTAGTTGTTTCTGTTAGACAACTATTACCTCATGTTACTCTGACAAATACTGTATACACACATTGCCGTATATATCAATTACTTACAATCATAAATGTAGTTAAGAATGAAAAATCTGGATTTAGCTAAATTGAATCCGAAAAAATAGGAATACTCACATTTATGTTGTATGTGTGACTGCGCTGTACTGAAAGCATATGATTATCATGACGTACATGCCCTTTGCAAAGCGGAATTTTCATCTCTATTTACTCAAAGGGCTTATTTTTACGGTCACCTTCTATTTGTGTTTGCTACATATATCTAGGAGTCCTAAAAATAGTGTCACAGATGTAGTAGACAGTGATCTTGCATTGAGCAGACAAGAGTTGAAAAGGCTCAAGGGTAAACCTTTCGATGTTCAGGCTTTCAAACTAAATGTTGATTTTTCCTCAGAAGAAGAAGGAGCAAAAATTGTTGCTCAGTCAAAGTCATTACTGCATGTGAAAAGTATCCAGAACAATGACAGGAACTCATACCTTTTGGCACCGTGCCAAAAGACTGATTGGTTTATTCTTTCCCTTCCAGAAAGCATTTTTGTTAAGCATATAGCTTTCATTTCGTATGAGTATTATGCTTCCACATACAAGACCATACGAATATCTGCCTCCTCCTTCTACCCAACAGATAAGTGGAATACGTTAGCGGAGGTGGAAACAGAAAGAGGGCAGAGCGAAATCTTTGATATATCATCAGCATGCGATGGAGATGGAAATCTTGATTGTTGGGCTAAGTATATTAAGGTGGAATTACTTGACTTTCACAATTTTGAAGAAAACTATTACTGTTCTCTTACAAGCATGAAAGTATATGGTAGCACAGCTGTGGACGTTCTGGAGAGTGAAATCAGCGGTGACAATAACTCATTCGTAAAAGATGCTTCCACCCTCGGGAAAGTTAATAGTGAATTGGAATACATAACTCCGGCTACTGACAGAGGCATGAATAATATCACAATACTACCCAAACCCCCAGACATAAATGTGGATGGTAAATATATCTATAATGCAGTTAAAAGTGGAGAGTTCTCATCCGCAGCTATTAATGGATCTTCCAGTGTTGCGTACACCGATAAGTTGTACCAAAAAACACTGCTTCAGTTTATGACTAAATTAGCAAGCAAGTCTTATGAAAAAGGAATACATCGCAATAAATATTATCAATTGTTAAGATTCTTAAAAAAGAATCAGTGCAAAGAACGCAGTTTGATCTCTGTGATGAATGCGAATGATCACATTTGGGATCATGTTCCAATAAGCAACAAACATTGCTGGAGAATGGTTTTAAGGGTAAAGCTACCTGAATGTCACACTTGGTTTGAAAGACTGTTATACTATATGATAAAGAAGGGATTCATATATTCCAGGTACAATAGCACTCACGAATACTTCGTCAATCACCCTCTTCTGGTATGTGAGAGACGGTATGGATTCTTGGGAAAGTATTCCTGTTATTCGAATTTTTATCAAACATCTTTTGTTACTCTCAAATCAAATAGGAAGCAAGAAGGTTTCATGCCCATAGTCCATCCCGTGCTACCATACAGGAGCTTTTACTTTTTCTTTATAGATGGCGTATCCAGGAAGGCAGTACCTACATCAACAAAGGTCATTTCTGACGCATTCATAGTGCACCAGTTCGTAAGCGGTAAGCGCCTTATTTTGTCTGATGATTACGTGGAAATCTTGGAGATATCAAACAGGTCTTGCACCTTATTGATGAAGAGTGCTTTATCAAAAAATAGTAATCGAAAAAATATACTTATCGACATGTTGTTGAAGTCTTACGCTAACAAAGCAAAAGGTAATAATCTGCAAGTGACAAAGGACCTTAAATTTATAAAGTTCCTTCTGAGTTATGGTGTAGACGACGTAAATATGTTTCAGCATGATGAAACATTCCCTGTGAGGACTAATAAAAGAGGACGTGCGCCTACAGGGACCGCCAGCCATAATACTGAAAAACCTTTTGTAAACGTTTATGGTACTCTTCCTCGCAGAGAAGAACTGGCAAACCCATTCAAACGAACTCAAGGGCATAAGCACGTTTTGCTGCAATTGTCTGAGCGTGTTAAATCCCTAGAAATTTTCTCAGGCCAACTAAAAATGAAGTCACAACAGATGAACGAAGCCCTTGACAGCTGCTTGGACCATCTTCACAGATTTAAGGAAATAAATGTAATGCCAGCATCTATTCTTCGTATGAGTAAATGGGGTGACGCAGTACAGGACTACACCGACTTGGTTTTTAAGTCGTGGAACATGAGGAAAATTCGTATCATATTCTTACATAGAGTACCCCAACCGTTCATTTCAAATCATAACTGCATAGAGACTCCGATCTCCCACAGGTTCTCCTCTTGTGTTTTCTTTCTCAAAGGGGGTAAAGGTTTTGCTAATGGTATACAAAAAAACACCTGTCCAATTAACAAGGTTCACCTAGGCCAGGTTAAATCAGGTTGCAACTCTCTCGTTATGTTGATTCACCTAAGCATTTATATGAGGACTCTCAAGGCATGGAAAATGATAGACTGCTGCAGGCGTTTTGGCTGCCACTGTACGAATTGTTCATTTTATGAAGCCCCCATCCTCATATGGACACCGCATTTCTCAAACTTCGCATCTAACGTCTGGAGTTTCAGTTTCAAGGGCAAAATTTCGTATTTTGTTAAAATCTGTTCACAGTATGTTCTAGGCCCCTCCTTCTTGGCGTTGAGAGCCTTTATGCTTAGTGTTTTTAACATATACACAATTTCTTTGTGCTTCTTTATAAGTCAGGTTTTCTGGTTTTATCGTGACCGTGCGAATCGTGCACTGATATATGATATATATGAGAAAACTCATAGGTGCCAACGATCAAAGACATTCTAATTTCACTAATTCATTTAACAGACAATACAATTGTTTTTTGCTGTCCGTATGTCGTAGATGCAGACGAAATGAAAAGAATCTTTACGACCAAGTG
Organism: Babesia gibsoni; assembly: GCA_035575875.1. Classification (NCBI taxonomy): domain Eukaryota; phylum Apicomplexa; class Aconoidasida; order Piroplasmida; family Babesiidae; genus Babesia; species Babesia gibsoni. The sequence goes on from CP141527.1 coordinate 1,144,739, forward strand.
TCCTGTTATCTCGTGAATCCGAAGTCTGTGCCTTTTGTTTTTATATACATCACATCATACCTGAACGTGTAGCTACCATCTACTAATATTTTTCTGAAACCATATAACTTATCAGAATAGTCATTTCCAAGGATCAGGTAGTTTGCAGCCTGATCCAATGACATTCCATATATGGTCACAATGATATCAATCTCGTCTATTCCCGTAACGTCACAATTGTACCAACCGCCTGATTATGTATCACTACTAATTAAGTTGCTCATTTACCTGGTTTTGAAATCACTTTTACAGCCATCATCTTGTTTGATCTTATGTCTAATACATTTGCAATTATGTCGATTCCACCACGAAATGTGAGGCATTGCTCTAAGATATTGCCACCAATCAAAAGGTACTTGTACAGCATCAACAGATATTGTATGTTCTTGAAAGTGCGATAACATGCTGTAAGGTCTATAAGAGCCTATGTGACTGTTATGGTAAAGAAAAATCATCTTACTTGCAAGACACGAGGCACCTGATCCATTACGGATTTGAGATCGTTATTGTAATCGAATACTGGGAGCTTCAATCCAAAAAGTCTGGCTTGCAGGAGCAAAAATGTTTTTGCATGAGGATTAGAGGCCTCACAATGTGAAATTGACATAACTGCCTTGGAGGATAACTGCATGTTGTAAATGTCCTCATTATGACGCATAGGCACTTCACTGAATTCCTTTGCATCGGCTATAATTCTCAGGGCTTTCATTACATGTACTTCTTTTGAGACTTGTTCGACTGCTGTAATGAAACCTGCCATTGTCTTGCAGCCGACGTAGTACTGCGATGCTAGCAATCCCAATATTGTTGGAAACAGAGTTTGGTTTTCAAGATCAGTATCGTATGCATCATTATGATCCATTGATACGCATCCCATCTCTTTTAAACCTTGTAAACATCTTGTAACTGCATAGTTTGCCAGCTCCTCTGGGCTGTTCTCGTGGTTACATCCTTTTAGAAGCTCAACTCGTAGGTAATACATTTTGTTTGCCTGTAACTTCTTGTAAAAGAATGTATTCTTTATGTATTGTAGGGTTTGTAAATAACTTGCAACCGCTCCAGAAGCGATTTCTGAGTTCAGTGTGTCAAAGATGTACTCATGAAATGAAGATTCAGCTGGAAATGGAGAGAACATAAAAGCTTTGTAGAAATCCACCTTTCTGGACTCTGTATATATATAAGCATATGCTTCTTTATCCTGAAGCTTTCTTCCAGCTCTCCCAACCATCTGAATCATCCTCACATCATAAAAAGCATTCTTACCTGCATTATATCGGTTACAGAATAGTCTGCGTACTTTTTTGTCTTTCCATCGTAATATTCTGTGCCTTTGATTATCACTACCTTTGCTGGAAGATTTACTCCCCAAGCAAGAGTAGATGTTGCAATCAGTACCTTGATCTCTCCCCTTAGGAACATTTCCTCTATTCTTGTGCGATCCCTATCGTGCAAACCGGCATGATGAATTCCTATCCCATATTCTACAAAACAATTCATATTTTCGTCTGTGAACTCCTCTTTCAACTCCATTTTTGGTCCCCATTTCAAGGATTTTGCCTGAAGGAGACCCAAGAAATCTTGAGCTGTAGACCTAGTTTGTCTCCTGGAAGAAACGAAAACCAATACTGGAGCATCCACATCATGTCTCATAATAGTCGAAAATGCGGGTTTATTCATTGAATTCATTCTCGGACAATATGCTTTAATTGGAAACCCATCTATGTAAAGGTTGCACAACACCGGTCTTACTGCCGATGAGAAATTAAATAACCTAGAGCGCTTTACCTGCAACCAGTCTGCTATCTCACCTGAATTTGCTAATGGTGTTGAAAGACAAACGATCCTTATTTTTGTGTCAGTATGTTTAGAAATGAACGATAATCTATTTACAATGGCCTCCAACACCCCGCCCCTTGCTTCTCCAAGCAAGTGAACTTCATCTATAATCACGAGGCCTACAGACCTTACATATTTGCGATGATTCCAATGTCGTGAAATACCATCCCACTTCTCAGGTGTGGTGACCACTATGTTGCTCTTAGCTATCTCCTTTGCAGTGGTATGAGAGTCGCCCGTAACTTCTGAAACTTGTTTGAACTTCCCAAACTTTCTCCTCCAATCTTTATACCTCTCATATGCTAATGCCTTCATGGGTGCGATATATACAATCTTTTTGTTTGGCTGTACGTGCCAAAGTCTAAACATTGCCAGCTCCGCAATAACCGTCTTACCAGACCCGGTTGGTGCGCCTACCAGCAAATTATCATCACTAAAATAGCAATGTGGAAACATTTGTGATTGTAAAGGGTTCAGATATCTGTGTGGAAATTGGAAATCACCTTCACGCAAACCAATAGTGGGAACTGGCAAAATCTTCATGAGTTTAGTGTGCTCATCAGTAGCTGCATCGTATTTATGCAAGACAATCTGCTGCTCTACTGCTATTCCCAGCCATCTACAAGAGAACACTTTGAGGATTAAAAACCTCATATCGTCACGTAGTGGAACCAGTATATCATGTGTATCCTTCAAGTTCCTTGGAGTCAAGACTACCTTGATCTTGCTCACAATGCGCGATTGTGAGCATATCCACACGTGAAAAGATTCGCTCTCTCCATTCCACCGCAGACTCCATAAGTTGGCTATTGAAATGGATACGGAAACTTTGGAAATGCGATTTGTTATTGGCACTGAAAAGGCTTCTACTTCTGGGTATGGGATATGCCGTAAATGGTCATATACTATCGACCCCTCTCCCTTGGATTTCACTATATCTGCCAATTCACTTTGGTCCAGCTCCAACAACGTATCTAATTTGTATTTAGAGAGTCTGGATGCAGTCCTCTGTGATATAACGGGGAGCTTACTTGACTTCATTTTTGTTGTATCATACATTGCATGATAGGGGTAACAGAAATGGTAAACCACGCTTCTCGGTTTGGCAGCTATATCCCATAGTTGTCTTTCGAACATCAATGCCCACTTATATATCAAGTCACCTATAGGAGGTCCAGATACTGTATCCGATATTGAAGTTTCGAAATATGCTAACAGCAACCTTCCTGTGTTCTGCACTATGTAATTCATGTCACTCATGAGACTGTGTGTTCTTAACGATACACGATTGATATGGGCCTCAATAAGCAGGCTGACCTTTGTTGTGAAGTGATTCAGTCCTCTTTTCGGTTTGTAAATGGAGTTTTCCATCAATGCAGTGAGTTCGTCCAGCTCTTCCGTCCTGTATACCAAGCATTCATATTCCTTGCATTCGCAGAGACGCTCTAAAACATATGCCTCATTTATACACGGTAATTCTAAGAGTGTTTCCGGTTGGCCATTCCCACGTCCAATATCCTCAATCTGATATGCACTGCCCATGCCAATATCCGGCGTTATGGATAGAGCAAAATTGTACACAGTTTCATAATCTACGTAATATTTAGCTGCAATACGCCCCAGATCTGTTGATACAACCTCCCCTCTTCCCTCGTGAAAGCGAATTAATCTTGACTTATCTAAATTCACTGCTGCATCATGTACCATTTTATTCAGATACTCTGTTACATCTTCTTCCCTAGTGCCTTTTAGCCCATAAATCAACGGGTTTTTATGAATTCTAACGTATAGAAAAGTATACTGTAGCCAAATTAAGGCGTCTGCTTCCTCTGATATTGTTCCAAGTGCTACTTCTGCGTTCAATGCATTCTCCAAGTTCCTATGTAGTTGTGACTCAATGGGTATTCTTTCTGTTTGCATGCGCACATAGTTGGCGAGCTTATTATGCTCAGTTATCACGACGCCGACTCCTTCTTTATCAAACTGCGGTCTTCCAGCGCGGCCTAGCATCTGGGTTAATTCCAAAATGTTTAGATCCCTGTTTATATTTATTCCTGATATGAATGTTCCCTTAACTATAACGCAATTAGCTGGTAGATTGACCCCCCATGCCAATGTTGATGTAGAAACCAATACCTTTATAAGCCCTTCTTTGAACATAGCTTCTACAAGGTCACGATCCTTTCTTAACATGCCTGCATGATGCAGAGATATGCAATATTCTGCTAAACTTTCCAGCTTTTCATACTTGGAACTCTTAATCTGCTTTTTAAACTTCGTGTAGAGCTGTGCACTGGGTTGAAATAGATCGTATCCCTTGTTGTCTTTCTGTATCATTTCTATTAATGCCATAGCCGTAGCTATTGTATCGTTCCTTGTGTGAACAAATACAATACATTGCTTTCCCTTGGCTATTACATCTTTTACATGGTCGAAACAGATATTCAATGCAGTGGGTTCAAAATCCCTTGCTTTAACCCTAAAAATACTTCAGGTGTATAAACTTTCACGTACCCATAGTAAATCTGTTCCAAAGGGACATGACGATATTCCACTCCGAAATAGTGTGCATGTTCAGGGGATACCCTCAAGAACTGCGCAACATCCTGCCAATTTGGCAAGGTAGCAGAAATAGCCACCACTCTTCGTGTCTTCTGTGTTGACTCTATCAACCTGCACAATTTTACTAAAGCAGATGAATTATTACACTTGCCTAAAGAACCTTGCAACGACTGTTTCTAACACTGAGCCGCGTGCATCATTCAGGAGATGTACCTCGTCTATTATCATACAGCTGACTTTTGAAAGGAATGAATCATCAGATTGTGTTCCAGTGGCGCTTGAATTTCTGGTTATCACATCAAATTTCTCAGGTGTTGTAACCAATATATCTATAGCAAACAATTCGCTTCTTGATACTTGAATATCTCCAGTAACCTCAGATACTATCAGTCCCATCTGTTTCAAAGCCTTTAAAAACTTTCCTGTTATTTCTGCTGCCAATGCCTTCATGGGCGCTATGTAAACAACCTTTGCCTTTTCACAGCCAAGCTCGAAATGATTCCTAAAACTTTGAAGTAGGCACAGCATTGCCACATTAGTTTTCCCACAACCTGTCATCATTTCTTCTCAGTAATACTGCCTACCTGTCGGTGCGGATAACAGCATGTTTTGGGAAGTATTGAAAGCGCTATTGAATACAGCGGACTGTACCAAATTCAGCCTTTCAATGTCTGAAAATGCCGACTGTGTCCATTGTGGTAATGAGTCTATACGTATGAGATCCTCCTCTCCCTGATACGTATTATATTCTAGGTGGTTTACACTAACCCATGCAACTTTTTTTCTTGTAGGTGCTATTACTGCTTTCTCAAATAGGGTTGTATCTTCATGCTCTACATCTAAAGTAAATGAGTCATCGCTGCTTGTCGAATGTTTTCCCCGTGAACGTCGACACAAGCAACTGCATTTGTTCAATCATATTTTTATTTCCTTTTCCTGCTCCATCAGCCATATTTTTAACAAGTTCATTAAGTTTTGTCATCCATTCCTTCCATATATTCTTCTTGAACTGGATGACCTTACTTATAAAATCAATGTATGGAATACCCAGTTTATCTGTTAAAACAGAGGCAATGTACTCACTGGGCTCCTGTAAAAGGGATATTATTAGTCCCATCATGCTTAGTGGTTCTAAGGAATGTCCTTCTTTGCTAACCGATTCGCATATCTTCATGCACCACCCTATCGTTCCAATGTCTGCGTTTTCTGTTTCTGGCTGCTTTTCTTTCAAACATCCATCATTGATGGAGACATGTCCAGATTCACCATTAGCTCCTGATGTACGTATGATATGTAAGTAAGTCTGTTGCTAACCATTATCGACGTCATTCTTGGTGATTTGGTATCTCAACAGAAATCTGTAGCGAGGAGCATCGGCGTCGAATGGGCTATTGGGGAAGTCTGTAGCAATCCACATGGTGATATACAGAAGAATAAGGGATCACAGTTACCGCCCTAGTGATAGATCGTAACAGCCTACCCATTTCAGATATATAACCTTAATTACACAGGATCCTTAGGTTCAGGGAAAAGGGAGAGTCCTGTATGTCGTATGCACCCGTTTCTATCTGCTTCATTGTATTCTCCGATAATGCACATCTAGGCTAGTATACTGAATGTGTAAGTAACGACAGGGGTGTGTCGTTACCACCTGTTGTTTCCAGATCCAGCTTTTTGTCTATGAAAAATTGAAGAAGATAGGACTAATAATCGCTGGTTCGTCTGCTTCTTTAGATTCCTATTCAATGACTACCTAACTAAGTGAATACATTCGAATTTTAATCCATTGATTTACACTTCATATGTCCATGTCAACACCGCAAGCTTCTAATGTGCATGGAATTGATACTGCAACAATTTATTACAATGTTCATTGATTAAACTATAAATTGTGTAAATAAACGGCCCTTAATGCATCCGTTGAGCCATATTTTCATGGTTAACTAAGAGCGATAAAACCGTGACACACAAAATAGCATTGAATATATTAATGTCATCCTTTTTAACTATTAATATATGATCAAAATGTTGATTTTTGTTAATATTATGTTCCTTCTGTTTCATAATATAGGGGGATTCAACCGTATGTTGAAGGTCGATGGAAAGTTACACCATTAGCTCCATTGGCACTTTGTAGTGAAATGTATTACACCACTTCCACTATTCGACATATATTTTATGTGAGTATAGATATGATTGTTTCATTGCATTGTTAGCTCCTGGTTAGTAACAGAGTGGTTAAGGCTTTCGTGAATATACAACTATAATCCGCGGAATTCCCTCATTTCATGTTCATTTTCAATAATTGAATATCTATGAAGCGTCATGAAAACTACCTTCATAGTTTCCTATTGACATGGTTTGATTTCTGAAGAATAATTTCTCATGTCATGCTATTCTTATCTGATTTGCGAAGTCCACGTCTTTGAAAATGTCAGATTTGGAATGTCATCATTCTAAAGTAGGCTCCTTTGATTGGAAGCTAAATCAGGAAGGCCAGGTGGTTGCAGATCGCCCATACTCAGTGCCAGATCCAGCCGTTTTAACAAGGGGTAATACACTTCCTATTTCTAGGGTTAAAAAGATTATGAAGGAAGGTGAACATCCAGGAATGATCGCAGCGGATGCGCCAGTATTATTGGCCAAAGCCTGTGAAATGCTTATAAAGGACCTTACCCTACAATCTTGGGATTGTACTCTCACCACCAGAAGATGTACATTGCAAAGGCAAGACGTAATTTCAGCCATATTTAAGAATCATATCTACAGCTTTTTGTTGGATATGTTTAGTCCTGAGGTATTATACCCCAAGATGGAATTGAAAAGTGATAAATATGTCTTGCAACTTAATAGTGTGAAGCAAGTGAATAACAGAATAAACTGCCCACTCATCCAAGGCTGCAGCGCACCAAGGGGCTGCTACCAACGTAACTGTATATCAATGGATCATTCGCCACTCCCCGTTTCTACGTACACCACCTTTCAGGGGGGTGCCCCGCGTTATGTATTGAACACCGGTGTTCAAGGGCACGTAGTTAACCCTCTGCCCAACTCAACTATGCAGGTACCCACTCTTCCCAGGATCAATAAAATGATGTGTTACACTAATATGAGCCTTAAAAACAATCACATGGTGAATAGTGGATATATTGCGAAAATGCCTCGGAAAATACAAGGTAACACAAAATCGCAAACCCTAATAAAGAAATCAACTCCGTACTGTGAAGTCCCATTAACGAGGAGCATTCAAGGAAACAGAGTGCAACAATCGCAAATCTCTTATAGTCAACAAAGATTCGCAGTTCCCAACGATCACAGCCGCTCTCAAGGAATGCAAAACCATTTCTAATGTTTCTAGCACCACTATAACGCCTTTTTTGTTAACTATTCAATTAATGAACGATTATACGTAAAATCAACAGTGCGAGTTTTTTCCTGCTATATATATATATATATATATTGCGTAGTTTCACCGATATACCCGTTTTAGTATACAGGTAACTCCTTCTTTCAAACCATTGCTTCTTTAAACATTAGTTTTACCATAATAACCAATTTCCTGCGCATGTTATTTCTTAATTTTGTGCTTTCTAACCTTGTAGGTGGCCTCCACATTCTTGTGCAATGTTCTCTCATATTCGGGACAGCCGTCAAAGTACTTCAACGCACTCCATACAAATGGGTAACGCCCATAATGCTTTTCTCTGTTAGGGCGATAATCTGATATTTTCATTATCTATATTAATGAAATGCCAACCATATGTTGTTTCCTTTGAGTAGTCGTGCTCATTATCCACCAAGGATGCTGTAAAACGCATGGCGAAGTTCCTTCAAGAAATGAATCTCATCATTTATATAGTCAGTACCTCAAAGAATGGTTGTAGTAGGGTATAGCGTGTGCGTGTAGCATCAGCCTATCTGGAATCTGTAGTCTCAAATGGCGAGCCCTCCCCCTGCAGCATGTTAAAGGTTTAAACATAAGCATACTGTATAACACGCTGTCATATAATCTTAATACCGTTATAAACATCAACTATGCATATAATGTAGCTGTTAAGGTCACTTATAGACATATCATTTATCCATAATATTTTATGAAAATGGAGACATACACGCTATAAAACGGTGTAATGTCTTGTTAATATCTAGTTAGAACAGATATTATATACCAAGCAGATCTTTTAAACTTACGTTACATCAGGGTTCCCATCAAGTTCGTGAAAGCCCACTACCACAGCAACACCTACTGTTACTGCACTCAACCAATAATACACATATTGAGTTGAGTCATTAAACCAGAGCCGATAGGTTCTTTGGAAGAAAAAATCCTGCAAGCGCTTGTCTGTGTTGCAATTAGTCACGTTCTTGCAGATTTGACGAAGATGGTGAACATCCTTGAAAATTGCCATCTAATATACCGTTATAAATTTAATCATACAAACTTATAATGAGCCTGTTTTGTCGGGATAGCATCTGAATATTTTAAAGGGTTGTGCTTTCAGGGTCACCACACGTGGAATTATATCTCGATTTACTTAATGGAACTGTAAATTTGCCCATGAATGATGTTAGCATTCATTGGTTGTTATATTTTTTATAGTGCTTTAATGTCTATATCTAGGTGTGGCAGCTACACATGTGCCATTGAGCATTTCCAAATTACTTTGACAGGTCCATAGCCACTATTGTACTACCTTAATGTATCCATTTTAGGTAGGCTAATCTCATCAGTATCAAATGTGATGTGTTAAACCATTTACACCATTTCTTTTCCTTTACCTGTGGCAATCTTCTGTTTAAATCTTTATGTGGTTGGTTTATCTTTGAATACAGTATCATCACCTCTTTAATGATAAAAGTGCTGAAGTTTATGTCATCGGTCAGGGCATTGCTCATGTTTCACTTGATGGTTCACGGACGTAGCACTTGACTATAATATATATCCATGGTCCGTATCTCTTATGTTTCACCGTAACACACTCTCATGGGTAATTAAACATTACTGGCCACTATCTAAACAATGTGTAGGTCGTTTCTAGCTGTTCATGCTCATGGTTGAAAGGGATTTTGTGCTTCAACTCGCGAAGAGAGTGGAATCATTTGGTGTGAAAGTATTTACAAAATGTGTCTATTGGAAACCCGTTAAGATACTTAGCAGTGCAGTTTTTAGAGGGGAGGGAGAAAAGTCACCCCCTTCTGGTTTAAGGAAGCTTGACATCTTCCCACTTGCAGATGAAAGCATAGTTGTAGGTAGGGCGATAAATCAGTATTTTGTTCAATTCCAGCTAACGAGATCAAACTATTGTACCATTTGGGTCTGTTTCGATGTTTTATCAAACAAATTCTGTTGCTTAAAGGAGTATAACATAAACAGCTGCAGAAAAGAGAGATCCATTCGTTTCAACGGCACAGAGATTGAAGTAGTTACTGTCCTTGACAAAGTGGTTGATGAAATCATCTACCATTCATCTGTTACAAACATACCTGGAGTAGCAAAGTTAATAGAAGTAATATTAAGTAAAGAGAATGGTACCATTTATATGGTTATGGAATATTATCCATCGCAGTTGTTGTATTATAATACAAGGCATGACACATACCAAGCACCGTTCATGATTAATCATGAAAATGAATGTTTTACTCATGGAGGGTGTTACAGATTATATCTATATAAGGAAAAGTGGGCTAAAGTTATCATGAAGGATTTGCTGAATACAGTACGGTCCCTACATAGTGTTGGAATCATACATAAGGATCTCAAACCAGAAAATATATTCCTTACTAGCACTTCCTCTTCCATGTATGATGACATCCACGTGCCAATGGTTTATGATCAAGAATCAATAGCAAGTTCATTAGAATCCTCCACTGATAAGGCTGACTCATTGAATGCCGAAGAAGTCAATCTTGTGAAAAATTTCATGATCAATTGTATAAAGCCATCTGAATGTGAAGTACAGGTTGAGCAAAGCGTGCCAAAACACTTCCCTTATCAGCTCCATCACGAGCTATTTCCATATTTTGTGTCATGGAATGAATGCAAAGTAGTATGTGACGTTGTAACAGATTGTTTGGATGTTAAAGGCGTGGTGAAGGTTGGCAAATCTGCAATAGACTTTGCAAGAGACCTAGTTCAGTTTCTTCATACTTCTAGTTCCACAGTTCTGGACTACTTTGTATGTGGTGAGCCTTCATCCCTAACCTATGAGAGAAATCCATTGTTTCTTTCAGTCTTAGAGGCGTTTGAGCACTCAATGGACGCAATAAAAAGCTCAGATAATACTCGCATCCCACATGATCTGACAGGGTTTTGTCCTTCTGCTGTAATAAGTGATTTCGGTGTTTCTACGTTAGGGGAAAGGTGCCCTGATGGTGGAAGTGACCTCCTTATATACGATTCAGAAGGTACAACAGCATTTACTAGTCCTGAATGTTTAAAGCATATTGAGGGAGGAACGCCTGGGGAAAAGCGGGATGTTTATTCTCTTGGTGTAGTGTTGTATACTATGATATATGGACAAACACCATACAAAGGAAATGGATCAATAATGCTACTGCTTAACATGCTACAGTCTCCCCTTTTCTTCCCTGAATACAGAGAAACATCAAATGATCTCCGTGACCTGCTACTAAACATGCTAGACAAAGATTGTCATGCACGTTGTGATGCTGAAACAGCGTTGAAGCATCCATGGTTTTCAAGGTCTAGCTACTTGGATTGATATATATATGGGGCCACTATTCTGTTGTTACATAGTTTCAACAATGTGGGATAATTAGTTGTCCAACATACTCTTCTTTCTAACGCTGTTTTAATCATTAAATATTCATTAATAACTTTCCCATGCACATTATAACTTGACAGCGTTTCTCCCAAAATAGTTTGTGAGCTTATACTTGAAATCCTTTAACTCCAATGATGCCGAGTGCTCAAAATCTGGTCCCGGTTGTCGTGATCGCCACTCCTTTGTGTCACCACTTTTCTCAGACAAAAGGCTTGCCAATACTAAAATGTTGTTTATTCCTTCATACCCCGCTGCCATGGCCATAGCATCAATTATTTCTAGTCCAACTCTTTCCAGGTCAGACCTTACAAAGCCTGCATTTTTATGCCATACCGATTTTAGATTCATTCGCATTTGCTTTGCTATACGCCGTTTCTCTAAGTAAGTAGTATCACCGTTACAGTTGTTCTTCTGTTGAGTTAAGTCGAACAGGTCTGTAACATCTAATCCCCTCTTTTCCAGTAGTGTTCCAAGAACTGGCGACGTATAAACTTCATCTGAAAACAGTTCCATCCTTGCTTGTTTATAAATATACAACGGTGCTTTGGGTACTCTTCTAAGTATTGTCTCACGCATTATGTCCCAGAGTAGAAGGTGATCAGGTTTTAAGGCAGAGTTTCTTCTTAGTCTTTTGTATATCATGCGTGATGTTGCAACGGGCATTACCTTGTGGCCAGAATCTATATGACGCTTCACCAACCCAGCCACAAGAGGAATGTTGGAAAGTATCAGTTCTGCTGCACGAAGGTCCTTAGGCGCATCTAATCCCGTTGCCAAGCAAACAGCCTTTTTAATGTATCCGTGGCTTATTTTCTCCTCCTTTAATTTTGAAATAAATGCCTTCGCGCCTCTAGAGCCAAACGTGGAATTAAGACAAAATTTCTGCAGTAACTCTTTTTCTGTCTTGTATCCTGCACAGAAAGCTACATTCTTTACCAGTTGCAAACAATATTCAGGGTGCAAAGCTGCTGCTATGTATACCAGTTTACACCTGGAACCTTCACTTAACCTATGGAATATATGGGGATGTACTAACTCAGATGGTGACCATCCGTTCTCCACATCTTTATATAATGGATAGCTTGAATATGGATATCCCTGTGAAGTAAATTCCAATCGATTGGGATATGTCAGCTTTAATGAAGAATGTTGCTTTGGAGATAACATTTCATCTTGAGAGGATATTCCCATATTTGTGTATTCCTTATTGCACTTCAGAAGACAAGCCTTTGCGATGTTACTTCTAGTTAAGATATCAGAAATGTATCTCTCTCTTATTTCAGGGGGGATACCTAAACGTATGTAGCGAAGCATGAGCAGTAAATGATACTTCATGAGCTTAAGGCCCAATAGGCAATACACCTTTGCCTTAACTCTTCTTAAGCAAGCCACATCAGCCCTGACAGTTGGTCCAAAGTCTTCTTCTGCGAACGAATGATTTCTATGTTAAATGTCAAGAGACACCATATTTATGTCACGCAATACAAACCTTGTGGCTGTAGTATGTTTATCCCAAGTCTTCCAGTCAAAGCAGCTATTTCTCTATTCAGTATTCTAGGAGATAATCTCATGTAAAATGCGATCCTCTTGTATATCCATACTAGTTTTTCACTCGCTGAACGATGATGAGGCATATGTATGTTGCTTACCGTAATTGTGCAAAATATATCGATGCAGATTCTTATTATATTCGTTTCCCTTTCTCGTCGCAGAAACACTTCCCTTAGTAGGTAGAGCTGGTATTGTAGAGGGAAAGTAGCCGCCATCATCAATGTATTTCAATCTCTTCTTGTTCTACATGTAATGTCTAAAACTGCTGCATGTTCTCTTACCCTTTTCTTGCTTGTTGGGTTTATTTCAGGCCACAGCCAATGGTAAATATCATTCCCCATGGGCCCTAAATTTATCCCAAATTCCTTTAGGAGTTTGTTTCGAGTCTCCCCCTCTGTATCTATATCTGTGACCTCAGAAATCTTCCTAATCCCATTGTTAACTCCATCTTCTGTCCCCTGATGCAATTTAATCATCATTTTTCTGCATGAGTTGCTGCATTTATCGTCTCTTAAGTCATTTTTATTTGTATATATGGTCCTCGTGTCCTTCCTAGTGGTCTTCCACTGATTTATGAATGCTGCGATATCTCCGTCTCGTCGAACTGTCCTAATTTTGCACCTTACAATGTTGTTCTTTGATAAAATAGCGTGTAAAATCAGGCATATTAAAACGCCTGAAGCGTTTTGTATTATGTAATGATTCATGGATCATCGCGAACTGGCCGCTGTTATACATAAGCCAATATAGCTTTGAGGTAATAATTTACACTCCATTTATTGTAAATAACAAATAGTCGTCTCAAGTTTGCATCAATCCCGCCCTAAGACATACAGTTTAAATCGCAATTACTTAGGTAATTGCAACTCATTTACCATATATAAATAATTACGTTTGTCTGCATTATACTTTTTGATCATAAAAACTACCTCTGGACTTATACGGATACACCTCATCCTGTGGAATACACACTTACATTAGTGACGTTACCTTCTAGTAACTTCAATTATGAAGTCGCCACTACGTCTTTATAAGTCAAAAAATGCTTTTTACACTATTTTTGTTTGTGTGTATCAGAAATGAAATTGTTTTCGAAGGAGGACGCCAACATTCTGATATTCTCATATTTCTGGTATTTCATCTTAGGCAGTATATAGTTATGCATACTACTTGTCAAAGCAAGGAAACCACTAACATCAGGGTGAGTCTCTCATTTTGTGCCGTCTTTCGCTTCTTTGAAATTATCGATTCGCTATTTGCACATTTTCTGTATCTCCCCACAGCATAGAGCTTAAGCGCTCTCAGGAGATTATCACGTTGACTTCATTGCTAGTGCTGTGGTAAAATGAATTCTGGAACGCCCCTTAAGCGCAATCCTAAGGAATTGCAGTTTTGGGAATCGTACGATCATTACAATCTCGATAATCCTCACGTAGGAGTTAGTTATACCTGAATATTTTAATTGTTTCAAGGATCCTAGAAACCTTCAATTCACACATTGGAATTATTGTCGTTTGCGATATGCACTATTCTGTCGTTGTTGCAAAGAACTTAGTGAAGAAGATCCTCGTTGTCGGTACGTCCATGTGTGTTGTTATCCATTTATGACAGGTATCAATATTACAGGGCAGAAATAGCATGCACCCAGGACTTCTTGGATGTAGTAAATAAATACCGGGAAGAAGGTTTTAACAATTATAGTGTTCTCATGATGTTCAGGGAGACACTCCATGAGCGTTATGCCAAGCAAACAAGTTCATAGTTTGAGACAGTAAACACTTCGCCGTACAGTTAGGCACATTAACATATTACTTCGTGGTACTATGTCCAGTTATATTCAGTCACCAGGCGAGTCAATAGATTGGTATGTTTATTATACTTGTGTCTTCATTCTTTTCTTCAGGCATATCGCAGAAGACTCCCATCAAGTATGCATACTGTCTTCGCTATCAAGGTATTTTTCTTTTATTGCTGTACATTTGTATAGTTTCCTTGGAAGTTACGAAGATTACCAAAACTTAGGGCTAATTTGTGACATAAATTCCATCAATGCCGCTTTAGAGGATGGTAGCAATGTTTCTTTCGTAATCCTACTGAAAGGGAACACATGCAACAATTTACTTCGTCATATTCCAATGGCTTGTAATCTAAAGCTTATTCCCTTTGTTAGTTTAACGAAGAGGTTTTGCCTTCCTGGGAATCATGCTATTGGTAATACAAGGGCAATACTTATACAGAAGTCAAACATGTTGCCTTCCGATGTTATTAGTTCTGTAGAGCACTGTTGCAAAAGTTTTAATTGAAGCTTATATTAACTTCATTTTGTACAGTATGTTAAACATGTGAATACTCCCAACATTTTTAACATTTATTTTTTAGCCGGCATTCTTAAACATGTTATTGATGCTGAAGTTTCCTTTCCTCAGCGTATGTGTACAAAAGTTCGGACTCCATAACCACTCTTTTGCATTCAACATTTCTTTCCTGCGAAACAAGTTTATGTATCATTGCATGCATTTCTGGTTTCCTTCTTGCCATAAAGAACAGCCGCCCTGTGAGCTCTGGTGTAGGCAATATTTCCAGACGATGCATTTCTTCCATAGTTTCTATTGCCCTTCTTGGCGAATTTGCTTTTACTGACATCTCAAGGGCCAATGTGAGTAATTGTCTGTTTGGATTTGTCATTGTTGTTCCTTTGTCATAAAGTGTGAAGAATTTACCTGGTTCATTCACATGTCTTTCAAGTATCCTGTGTTACTATATGTTATGTCTATGGAATCCTACCTCATTAGAATAGAACATACTGTAGAATCTGTGCACTCCTTTAGCTTCGTTAGTTTATATAAAACATCAAGTGCGTATTCGCTATATCCGATATTCTCGTAAAAAACAATAAGCGCGTTCAACATAGGTGTTTTCAGAGTGGAATTATCATCGAAGAGGGAAAAAATAAAAATAATGGTTCTTCTCAAATCTTTCAACTTATGCATGGAGTCTAAGCTAGAAGCACCAAACTCTTTTATAAGTGCTCCTATTCCTGTAGATAATATCCTTTCATCAGTACTTAAACCCATATCTTTTGCATCCTTTAGTACCTCCTTCGCCTTCCTAGTGTTTAGACTGAACCCACATGCCTAACTTGTGATACATATGCAACCACCCATAAAACTAACCATAAGAGCGTGTGCAATCATTGTTGGAGTTATTTTGTAGTGTGCGGACTTGAGCGAATCGTAAATCTGCAAACATCTATGAGCGTAATCTGCCCTTAAACAAAAACAATTCATAAGGCACTCATATATTTCTCCATTTGGAATTATTTTTTTGTCTATCATTTCCTGGTATATTTGTATAGCTTTTTCTGCCTCTTTGGAAGACAAGGAAGCCTTTATCATAGATGTTAGCATATGTTCATCTGGTTCAATAAGTCTCCAGCTCCTTACATAACTATACAACCGCCATGCATCTTTTACATACCCCTTCAGTAAAAGCCCATCAATCAAACAGTTAAAAATCTCAACGTCTGCCATTATTCCGTCCTTCTCCATTTTTCGAAAAATAGCGAATGCACTGGAAATGTCACCTGTTATTACATGGGTTTTGATTAGATTATTGAAAATCTCTCTATCCGGGGATATGCCATCAGATCTTAGGCACAAATATACATAACGCGCCATAACAGCATCCTTTGCTGTTGTGCAAAAGGACAATATGTTCCTATAGTTATCCTTAGTAAGAATCCCATTCTCCGGGTTCATGTCCCGTGGTATAGACAGGCTGTATTTTGAATGATCAGTTAAAAATCTATCCACTGAAGGTATCGTTGAATCACCAGGTGTAGGGATCTTGTAGTTCGGCGGGTATTTATGTATACCTCTACGTCTTTTTGATGTGTCCTCTTCACACTCGATATCTATTTATATGTGAATTTACACCTTCTTTCTGCAACTTGCCTTTTTGTTTGATGTTGCCTTTGTTTATGATGTAACTTCCATATTTCCTGGCGTCTAGCACATGTGTCACTAGGTTGTCAAATTTGACTAGTATTCCTCCTACGCCTAATATTAAAATCTTGGAGCTATAAATGTAATACCTGCTCCTTGAAGATGCACCATGTTTGTCTTTGGCTTAGTTTTTAACATTCAGTCATGTGGCTCCCTGTATAACAAGGGTAAGTCAGCCAAGGGGCAATGCCAATGCTACCCTGCGCTTAGTGACTAAATCAATATCCCACATTATCCTTCACCAATCTGTATTGGAGCATGATTTAATTCCTAATAGCTAGTGAAGCAACAAAAAAGAACAAACCTTACCAATCTCAAGATTCCATATTCTTGCTTGTACTAACACCTAAAAGCTGAATATATGTAGTTTCATTAAATAAGGATCTTGAAATTTGAATGGACTTTTCTTCAATATACGAATTCATTATTTGAAAGTCCAGTAGTACCTCCTAAGCTGAACATTGTCCGCTGCTTGTATAAGAATGGCTGAAGATGGAATGATGTGCAATTGCGCCATTTTAATTTACACAGTCACTCCCCCATTCATTTATATACACATTAACATAATGTTTGCTCCACTATTCATCCACCAATGAAAAAGTAATGGAAATAGTACAGGAATCCATACTCATCATTTTAGTGTGTAACACTCCCACTCCGTAACTTTTATATTCACTTGTTCGGTCATTTAGTTTTTTAATGTATGATCTAATATATGCCAAGTTTAATGGTAAATGTTTTCTACATTCGCTAAGAAATCCATTGCCGCGCGGCTGCTGTCTTGTTGCTTGTTGATTAGTTTTACTATGGCTTAAGTGTCGAACATTTGTATGCTCCATATGCTTCTGGTGTCTTTTTAAGTGATTTATAATATTCCCTGGATACATCCTCGAGCTATGCCAAAATGATTAATATGGAGGCATGAGCATTGTCTAAATATTTCATTTACCCCTTTGATTAGTGTCTATACTGCCAGATGAAACTTTATCATTTCATATATGTCTACACTGGTGACTTCTCAATTATCTTTCAGTGTTTAACTGTTTTCTATGTTTGTAGGTTACCTGTGTTTCCGGCCGCTGTTTTTTGGTTTAAACATTTTAGTTATGGAATATATCTATGAGTTTTCTTTTTCATTCCTTACAATCGGAAACTAGTCAACTGTCCATATTCTCATGAGCATTTGTTTCCGTTATACAAATATTTTATTGTTTGTGACCATAAAAAAGCCGTAAACAGTTTTCCGTTTTTGTTGCGATGATATAAACCCTAAAACCTAAACCCTAAACCTCATACATCATTACACCATGACTTGCTGAACAAATTGCGTTACTTGAATGTTACGAAAGAAACACCCATCACCCTTTCGAAGAAAAATGAGATTGCTAAATACCTTAAGGAGAGGGACAGTGCAATAGGAATGTTTTCTATTGACATAAGAAGTGTTCATAAGGCTACCCATGGATGTGGTTCTAAAGACACTCCTGAATTTATGAATGAAGTACATCATGACATAGAAACTGGTGTTAGGTCATGCACAATAGACATTACAGAACATCCTGACGTTGGCTTCTATTGTGATGGAACGATACAACCAACGGATTGTTTCTATAAATTGTTGGACTCTGA
This sequence comes from Babesia gibsoni, assembly GCA_035575875.1. Taxonomy (NCBI): domain Eukaryota; phylum Apicomplexa; class Aconoidasida; order Piroplasmida; family Babesiidae; genus Babesia; species Babesia gibsoni. The sequence continues at coordinate 1,163,145 of CP141527.1, forward strand.
AACATCGGAGGAGATAAACATTGCTTGGTTGGTAGATGTGAAACGATCATCAAATGGGAATTGGTATTTTGCAACATATGACAGAAAAGGAATTATAAAAGGGTTCAATGGATACTGTAAATGCGTTGATGTGTCTACAGGTGAAGTTACGGCACAGATTAATATCATGACAGGCATGTCACATGAATGTGATATTACTGGAATGATTTTTAAAAACAAAGTACAACCTATCATCGGCAATTGGTGTGACGTGGCACTACTCCCTGGAAGCACCTTGACTATAAAGCTTCCAGTTAACATATACGATAAATATTTGGCACAAACAACAAATAGGGAATCAACGCAATCGAGACCCGTATTGGTTCACTCCTATATATACCCACAGAAGATGGATAGCCATTTCCTCAATCATGTTGACTTGATCCGTGAAACACATCCAAAGCCCATTTATGAAAGCAGTAAATACATGGTGGGTGACGCCCTACATATTGACCAGTCCAGGGAGAAGGATGACGGTATCATAACTGTGACCTATCGGGAGAATGCGCCATTGACGTATCCATACGGAATTGACGGACTCTCTTACACATGGAACCTTAAGTCGAATAAAGATATCCTAGACATAAAGGATATAAGGGCTATAATAAATGTGGTTCCAGCATTAACTCATGAGTACTACGTATTTGGATGTGAACCCCCAAATATTTCTGCATTTTTGACGCGCGAAGAAGATGTTCCGAATAAGAAGAACATAAATATATACGGTCAGGAGATGCGCCTGTGTCAAATATTTCCCAAGCTTGGATTACAATATGGATTATATTGCCCCCCAGGACAAACAATAGAGCCCAAAGGTTGTGAGAACTATGGGTTTAATGCATCATTGAAAGGTATAGAGCATTGGAAGGGCTTAGCCATGGTATCTGTAAACCCAGTGGTTCCAAATATGCGCATATTTCAAAGCCATTTGACAGCATCCTCAGGCGTGAAATACAGCATGTCTTGTTCATGCGTAGATAGTGACGGAATCGAAACAGCTAAAACAATCTTGAGTAGTTACATTCAGGAAAACATACATTGTCTTGGGTTTGGTGAAGAATTTGATATGGCAATGATTGGACCTAGTGTAAATATAGTCAATCTGAGAATGGATGGCAAAGTAGTTGCAGAATTGCAGGAAATACCTCTGTCTATCCCTCCTCCACTGAAGGTACAGGTGTTGTCTCCTGGTGTGAAAATGTTGATTGAGTGCCTGCCACCTGTTTATTTGCTGAACTCTCCTCCCATTGATCCCAATGGCTTGACAGAACCATATCTTGTTCGTTGGGCCAATTTGATACATGAAGATTCATTGGACATGCAGCCGTATGATGAATGGGGGTTCGATGCACTCTCAAAGAATGTTATGAATTTCCTTCCTCTGAACAGACATAAGTACTTTTACCAATATGTCGTTGAAGATGGGAAACACAAATTGGTACCAATGGAATACTCTAAGGTTCTCGGCACAAATGTTGCAGGATTTAAAGTAGAGGTAAACGTAATGTCTGGTGGCATTTATAATTATGATTTTCCCTGTATCACGAATCCAATGAGCTCAATCATCGTGTCCAAAACTAACGAGGAAGTTATAAGCCTGACTTATGCATGTGGCAAATTAACAAATCGCCATAACATAATTGAAAATGTAGTGAGGGATAATATGGATGATGGATGGGAATCCATTGATGAAGAAGAATATTTGGATGTAGAATTTGAAGCTAATTATGAAACGGAAATCATGAATCTAGAGGATAACCAGAGCATGTCACTAGCCACTCCTGATTCTTCAGGTTCTAACAATTCAGTTATGGAAAATGAAGTTGCATCGACTACCACTGACGTTAAGGAAACCCGAGCACTCAGTATTTGGGGTTTAATAAATATCGCTATACACCCAACAGATCCTTACTTGCATGGGTGTGGTATGACTGACCCTAGTGAGGAGCTGTTCAGAGAGGACACAGTTCCACTACTTAACAATGCCAACGAAAAGATTGGCTGTGAAGTAGATATCGCAGAAGGGGATGCATCATTTTACTGCCCACTCCCCTACCACACTGAACCTCCCAGATGCATACCCACATCATCGACTTGGGCCTTCAATGTAAAACAACCAGGAGGAAAGAGGAACAGACACTTCCATGTGTTCACGAAGACTGAGGAGGAAAGTGAAAACGGTACATCTAATGTTCAGGGAACAACAAGAGAAACATTCGAATGCCACTGTGTTACAAATACTGGACTGAGGATGGTAACAATACGTGTACATACATGAACATGGTAAACCACATGTTTAATATACCATAAATGTGATTCCATATTATCAAAATCATTTGAATTCAACTTGTGGCACTTGCTTTGCCTTCCTTGACTATGAAGGAGTATTCGATATTAAACAAAAGTGTCTTAACTGACCTTAGTTTATAGATAATCACGTCGTTGACTCTATCACTAATAAGAGATAATGCGAGATATGTTGTTTGTGTTACTGTTCAAGGCAGCAACAACATTGCAAATCATGCTGCAACCCCAACGCCACCATAGCCTTGATGTAAATGTGCCACCAAATAGTATTAGAATCGTTGAGGTATTAACCCTACAAACCATATGAATGTAATGAATAGGCAATAGCTCAAAAGAGGTATTAGCAGATGGATAGTTACTTTCTATGAACAACATGTAACAGTTGGGTCAGGTGGGCCCAGCTGATAAGGTATGATGTATGGTTGTAAACGTTGGTGTTGGATGTGACAATGGTCTAGAATGCCATTGCTATGGCCCTCAAATGACTTGTCTATGCTACATGGTCTCTTAATTTACTTCATCATCCTAACTTTGCATAGTACCTCAGTCATGCCATACCACATGTAGAGTGTCTGCCATGGCCACCAAAGTGAGAGTGTAGACTGATTGCATCACTATGACTTCTATAACACACGGTGAGTATATATGACAGCCCATGGCTCAGTCACGGCATCAACTATAGCTCAAGATCATAGCCTGGATGCATACCTTATTTCACTAGTGGCCCCCACTGAGTAGCTTGAAACACAGAAGGAGCCGAGCTAATCTCTCTATGTTGTACCATCTGTGAGCTTAAAGTCAACCATCTTGTGTATGTTGTGGCCGTGAGGTCCATTGAAGTCCAGATGGTGCAGTGCATCATGGTCATGGGTACAGCTACGGGGTTGTCGAACCATCATATCTGACTGACCCTTTCATACCACTGTTGCATTCTACCAAGTATCTCATGATGTATAGCAGCATATATGACACGGAAAGCGTAAAAAGTAAGGTATGGTAACCACCCTGGAGGATATGTCACCACGTGATTCAGTGGAGTAAGGAGCATTCATACAGAGACCACTGTCATCTCAGGTAACCATCGCTTCTGTCATAACATAGTGATTTACTGTTTCAATAGATAAAGAGCCGAGACCTGCTCGAAGCGGAAAATTTTCATTAGAGTCCTCAGCTCAACTCCATATGCATCACTCGAAACCCCATGGCGATCAAAGGCATTGTACCAGTCTGAATAGCAAGTGCATATAGCACGCTCTACGGTTGCACCAGTCACGTGTTATCGTCATACCGAGACACACATGAATCATATGCTACAAGATTTCCGATGCTCTAACTCCAGGATGATGTCCCCTAGGAGCTCTTCAGGTTCCCATCTCCGGACATTAAACTCCCTAGAGCTGATGACCGATATTGCTCTTTCCCTGTATTAATATGTCGTATGATTACCCCAATGATGCTATTTCACTGATCTACTGCAAGCAGTAGGTTACAGCCATGATGAGTAATGCGACGGATACGTGATGCCACCTCCTCCCTCATAGCCCCCAAGTGGATGCACTGTGGCAAGGATAACACTTAATAACATTAACGTATTATATGATTCCTGTGATGATTAAGGATAGCATTAGTAGATGTGGTTGCCCATTAGCCTATCTTTATCGATGGATCATTTAGCCAGTCTGACACCACGGCGCTGGTCCGATTATCGGCATAATGCAGTGGCCATCATCTATACCAAACAGGCGTTGCCAAAGCTGTTACGGACCTTAAGAATGACTGTAGTAATAGGCTAATGATGATGTAACATAAAGAATGCACGACAACTCTGAAACCGGTGGCCATAGCCTGCACGGATGGATGATTTCGTAATAAATAGAACGTGATGCTGGCTTATGCGCACGCAGTTTAATCATCTAGGTATATCATACATAAACGATCCAATTATGTAAACGCCTTGCAGTTGCAGAGGATAGTAGTTGTATACTGGGGTGGGTCCATTACGCCCATTGACTGTATGGCGGAAGTTGGTGTAGTCAGATGGTTGAACAACATACAAATATTACCCATAGTACAGCATTCCTTGGTGTCATATGAACATATTGAGGTGATCTTTTGGCCTAATTCACAAATGTCAGCATCACCGATTAGTCGACGATTGACAATCCCAGAAGCAGCCAGCCAATCTAGTAAATTTTGCTAGTCGAAATTTCGTATTCTCTTCGTCATTTTCCCTACCTCAGATGTTCATCCAATCATCCACCATGTAAAAAATACGAATAAACAGTTCTCCAGATGCCAGAGGTTCTGTAGGGGCTAGTGTTGCATTGAAGCCCAGCCTCAGAGAATAAAACGTAAACGGATTAAGCAGCCTGAGACAACTGAATATCACTATAATACTAATACATCACACATTCCACGTAAGATAATGGAAGGATAACGTGCAATAAGTATGGTAGACTCAAGGACTGGTCAGCACGGTAATAGGTGTCAATGAAATAAACGGCAAATGATCTAATGGAAAGTCTCAGAAAGCTTCATGCTGCAAGACCAGTGACTGTCTATCATGTTAACATACCAGGTTGACTGGTTTGGCACATCATCAGGGCAGCCCATGTGGGCATCGACACAAACTGCCATGTGACCCGGTATTATGGTGGGTTGCTATGGTATATCACAAAAATGGCATTTCCATGGATTTTCAGGTAGATAAGCAATGTGGTTGCCACATGAAGTGGCTACGAAAAGCTGGAAAGTGCAATTCAATTTACAGTCCATTCACCTTACCGGCCTGGTGGCTATAGTGACTGACCTAGGAGAGAATAACCGTTACATCAACAAATGAGCCAGAACTGCAATGGTAATGGTACATTGACGCCATAGTGTCAAGTATAGCGCTGTAATAAATGGATATGGTTGCATAACCCACGTTGAATGTCATAAGGAGATACAGCCTATGCATCACAATAATGATGTCAATGCAGAGAATAGAGCGGGTGATAGATGTTACTATTGGTGGAGATGGAAGCTAGGCCGTGAGTCATGGCACAATGAGTATCTGTGAATGTCACATGACTCCACAGTATACAAGGACGGATGCGTCATTAGCCCAACTACAGACCTGTGAGAATGTCTGCAGGTATATTGACTACAGCAGAAACAGGTCACTTCGCCTATATAATATGTTTACTAGGTGGGATATATTGCTAAAGAGACTGTGCAAAGACTATGACAAATTTTGCTGCTACCAGTGACAATGCCGGAGTGGCCATCAAGAGAAGCGCACCATGACCAACATCGGTATCGGCGAACATTCATCAGGGCACAGAGCACAGATAGATCACGTCAATAGCTGTATATAATGAGCCCATAGTACTTCCAGATATCAGAAATGATAAAAGATAAAGTCCCGAATCATAACGTTAAGACTTGAGTATATGCTACTACGCACATACACAGCGCATTGATCGATCGACACATAGTTATAAGATTTCATATACTGCACATATGAGATGTTAGGATGAAATATCTAAGATATGCAAGACAAATATGCATGATACTTTGATGTACTACAGCAATAAATTCTAATCAAACACATGAAACGTCAGTGAATATTAGAATCGATTACACAGAAAACTATAATAATGATATAGTACTTAATACAATAACGAATTGTACATTCATGTGGTTCGCATATTGACCATATACTAATGCTATACGCATTTGCAGTATCGAAAAAATTTTTCGTCATACAACGTACACTACATATATGAAAGTTCTACAGTGAACCCGATAAAGTGTACGTCAATGCGTTTCATTGTAATAATGTATTACTATATAAAATCATGTGAATGAGCATGGGTATTTGAGTAATTTATTTATCAAACACATATCACAATCATTATTACATCATAGTAAATATATTATATTAAACACATACATTTGCTTCGAAATTAGCAAATGCATGGTTAATTGCATTGTTGATATTCATAAATTGAGAAAATATATGCTATATGCTAGTAATTAATATAGCACATAATCACAAATGAAGCACGAATATAACTTCATTATTGATCAGTTAACAAATTTTGTTATAATGCTCACATAACAGGTATGGAAAACACAACATACGTGCGAACCGTTAGCAACGTACGACCATAACACATAGTATAATCCTGATTGTAATCATCATATTATATGACATATTGTAATATATTATTATACGGTCATCGACATGCACTATAAACATATATTGATTAACCGTGTACTAGAATATTATAATATTACCAATTAAGTAGTTGCAACAGCGATGTCGTCATGTTCACACGCAGCTTTAAGCACATACGATTTCAACATATACATGAATAATGTAACCAAATACATTGCTGATTATATGTATTATAGGTCTCATATCTGAATTACAGTTAAATGCATGATATGTCATATGCTATATTATTACTATCATGTACAGTGTTATTATAACAATCGAATGTTATCTATTGTATGAATGACTAGTTTAGTCCACTATACATTTCAAACGACTGATAGTTTATGCGCTATATATTCCTTGTATGTCAATGGCGTCGTCAACTGTAATAGGGTGCTGTTTTATCAGTGTAGGCATACGACATTGTCATTATTCATGTAATTACGGTCGTGACGGTGATCCCTGTGGTATATAATAAATTTGGATGGTTTCGTAGCCTACTTATTACGGTTGTTATGCTACATCACTTATAGGTTAGTATAGGTATTGGCATAATTTGTTTGTTGACTTTATAATTTCCTATAGGATACTGTAATATTTTGATTTTCAGTGTTATTAATATGTAGATATCTGCACTCTTAGCATCTGTTGTATTAACTACTGGAGTGCTGCTTATATTTGTTGCTTTATATTTATGGTATATTATAATCAATAGCTATCTGTATATCTATGACTTTATTACAAATATATTCTGATGCGTCACGTATGATATTGATGTTGACATGTCATGGTGGTGCCATAATGTCGATTGCGTAAATAGAAATATGATACATCTAATGTGATCTAGTATAATCGCAACCCGTAGCTAATTATCATTCACATGTTGAGTAACATTGTTATGTGAAGTAACATTCGAATATGGTATGCTGTTTACATTAAATATAGTGATATATAATTTGCATATGCGCTTTAAAAATGAACAAAATCTTCATGTAATATAACATTACAGAGTATTTTCACACTGTAGGTAAAGTAAAGATGCTACCATCTCCTGTCTTAGAGGGGTTATAGTGATCCTGTGTACAACACAGTTGGTCACTATGTCCACATACCATCTGGATGTATTAAGGTGATATTTCCCTTATTGCACAACCACTTTGTCCTTAAATACACCACTTATGCATCACATGGTGTAACAAGGCTGATTGGCTACATTCAGTGTAGATCTGCATTAATTGTCTGCATTAAATGCTAAGTGTCAATACAATTGAGCACACAGACAATCGAATTAATGCTTGAGCAGCAACCTAAACTTAGGTGATAACCGTGATAAGTCGTGTTCGCCTGATAGCATACCCCTGACTACCTCTACTGCAAAGTAGCTACTACGCCACTGATAAATTACTGAGCTTCTTCATTCAGAAAAGCTTCAAGCTGCCCCAACGGTCCATCCACAGCGAGAAACTGCCCTGCTTGGCAGGGAACCTCTACCACGTGGAAGTTTCCATCTAAAAGCTCATGTGGAAAGTGTTCATTACCAGCTGCTGGGCAGTGTTGTATATTATGGTGCAGAGCATGAAGTACATCATGCCTAAGAGTCCCAAGAAGCTGCTTGAACAGTTCGAGGTAGCGCCCTGCTAGACCTTCATCAAAGGCTGTATACCTTATCGCCCGTTCACAAGTAAAAGCGTCGCCACAGCATTTGTCTACCACAACCTTGTGTAAAACACCATCATCTGCTCCTAATTCCTTAACTGCTTCAACTACCTCTTTGCCATTGGGAACGTCATTCAACTGTTCCAGAAGTGCTGCCTCCAACGCTGCATTCTTCGCAACGGCCAATGCAAACTCATGTAACCATAAGAATTGTTCACCTATTGTGTCTGGGCTCCTCAATGTTAGTCCAACGGAGTGAACCTTTATAATTTTGTCTAAGGGTTTGCCTTCAGCTAGGAATGCCTGCAAATTCTCTTTGACGTCATTGACGCATACATCAGCTAGCTGTTCTCCAGTGAAACCATAACGTTCAATGATTGCAACAACTTCCTCGTCAGTTATGTTCAGCTCGTTAAGCGAATGCATGTCTAATTCCTGAAGCAAATGTACAAGATCATCATGCATAGTATGAATGAAAGCGACGATTACACTCATTTGTAGTAGTCGGTCAGGTTGCTGTCCCTCTGGGATTCTTTGGCTAGCCACTGAATGAGGCTTCATCAGCAATGCCTTCAACTCTACAGCATCCTTCAGCAAAACCTCAAGATCATCGCAGAAAGTGGCGTACAATTCCTCTACCTGTCTATAAAAGAAGTGGTGTTCCAATTTCACACAGTACCCTTTTTTGTCACTAAAAAACAACTCAGAGAATTCTTGCAAAAATTCCAACTGACCCGCAACGGTTTGGGGCTGAGGTATTTCTTTAGGATAGTCGTGAGGTGGGACACAACCAGCAAAACATGCGGCAATCAATGAAAAAAGAGTTAATAGGAATCCCTTCATTGTTGAAAAATGCCTTGTTATCAATCACATATATGGTGTTTAATGTAAGTTAAAATACCAATTGCATAATGTGGAATCAAATGTGGTTTTGGTTGAGAAAATAAGGAACATTGTACAACCTCTGATGTGATTAAGTGGAAGATAGGACATAAAGAATACATGATTGACATGAGGGTGAGAAATGCATGTGAATTAAATGCTAGATAACCTGTTGAAAATAGATTATTAGGCTCATTATAAGCCAGGACTAGAAACCCCATACCTCACCTTAGCAATGTCAAGGAAGCCAGATATTAACTTTTTTTACATATCTTTCATGTAATAATTAGAAATAGACGCTTGGCAACTGGACGACCATTTAGGGTTGCAATATCTTTGGGTCTTGATATGTGATTTTTGTACTTTTACAGGTATCAAAACAATCAGGTTGATACCCGTTTAAATTGATGTTATGTTTTAAAATGCATACTGCTGCCTTGGAAACTGGCTTAACTCATGCGAATTCGAGTGTCGCATGGAGTAATGTATAAATAAAGAGGTGTATGTGCGTATTTACCTCGTTAGTTTTTAATAAAAATTTCAACACAGAATATGTGCTGGCATACATAATGATAATATCGCTAGCATCAACAAAAGGAAACAGTTTTGACTGTTTCAGTGACAATCCTTTGCTCATTTTGCAGCCGTCTGTAGTGATTTTGTCGCTTTTATTGCGGCATGCAGAGAAACCGAGACTGCTCATGGCAAGTGGAATTTCATGTTCTCTACTTTTCAGTATTTCTTGCGATTGTATTATGGTCACGGTAGCGAGGTATACTTAAGCTACTACACAATACTCCAAAATGCGCTTTTCATAAGGATGATTTAAAACGATGTTTGCATTCATGTTTCTGTTGTATATATCGATTCCCAGGTCGATTGAATTGTATGCACCAAATTATAAATATATTAATGAAAACTACCACAATTGTACCGAGAAGCATCACTTTAAAATCTTCAAAATTGATATTGTTGTTTTAAATGCTGAAGTGTCATGCTAAGACATGACCTCTTGTTCATACGACACCTATTCAATATAATAATGATTATTAAAAAAGATATAGGTAACCAATAGACACGAGAACCATATATAATCCGTTGCAGCAGGATACACTGCTTAAAACATAGGCTTACATACCCCAATCACAGAGGAAAGCATCAACAGTGAATGTGACCGCTAAAATATTGTTCATAGAAAACACATACTTTGTAACATTAAAAACATATAAATGTAGCTGTAAGTGAATTGTATTTTAATTTATAAATAAATAAAGTTTAGGTCCCGCCAGGATTCGAACCTGGGTTAGTGGAGTCAAAGTCCACAGTGATAACCCCTACACCACGAGACCTCTAATCCAAACTCAATTTGTTCCTTTATGGCGGTAATACGACGTGTCAAGACCACGACCTCACACCCTCCCCGTCAAGTGAATGAGAGTTTATTTGGATTAACAACGTACACTTTATCCTCAGCTAGTATAACAAAGGAGGGTTGTGGCGCCACAATAACAAGTTGCTTTAACTCCGAATTAACGGATGGATCCTTATATGTCCTTAAAATGCCTATACAAATGCGATTTTGGAGAAAGAGTTTGTGCCTAAAAAGAGACTTGAAAGCCTTACCGTTGAAGACAATTGGCACATCCTCCAAGGATATGATGTTATTGAAATCACAAGCAGCGTCAGTCTGCAACATGTGATCTATCGTGTCATATCCCACTGCATGAATACATGGAACGTATGAATGGGCTAAAAGCCCATAAAGCATATCTTGAACGAATATAGTCCCAGAAGCCATCTCGTAGCTCGTCATGAATTCACCAAAATTTTGCCATACTCTATTCATAGCATCTCTGCTACATTCTGCTTCCATTGAAGATACCAGTGAAGGATCAAGATACTCCAAACATAAAGAATGTTGAATGTCCAGAATAATATTTGGAAGTTTAAATACAGCCGAAGCTTGGCTAGAAGCAATAACTTCTTTTATAAGATGCCGAACGAACAATACCTGAGAATCTGTTGGCAATTGGTTAGACTCGCAGCGAGTGGAGGATTGTTCACAGTTTAATACAATAATGCATGACGCGTGGGTGGTACCCGCCCTTTCTAAATCATTGACGTCCATGGGAGAACCGTCAATATACACTACAGAATTTCTGAATACCGATAAAGAAACTGCATTATCTTCAATGGTCTCCATTGGAGAAAGACATATCACATTGGAATTGTTGCAAGAAAGTAAATCCTTCAAAAAGCAATGCATATCATATAACCATCCACAAACCAGAACCAAGTTAGTTTTTGGTTCAGCGAATGCCTGTAATGCCTCTTCATAATTATCAACCCTGTGTATATCCCTAAAAAGCCCGAACTTTATTTCCCTGTTCTCATATATAACACCTTGTGCAGGTGGTATGATTGGTATGAAATCTTGAAAATTTCCAACAGGTATCAAGTCATCAGATTTATGAGGCAAAAAATCCAGACTAGCACCTTTTAACATAGACACATGAAGAACATCTTTCAATGACATGGCTATAACTAGACCCATATAAACATTTCTATCATATTGACTTCCAATGATGTAATCAACAGGGTTGAGAATGCATTTATCACTAGACACAATCCCTATCAAAAACATATTCTTAGCCTTATAGAGATATTGGCAAACGTCTATAAATTTAAGCCCTGTAAGGTTTATTATTTTGTTGCAAAATAAATAAAAACGTACCATAGATACAAGAAGGAAAATTAAGTTTATATAACTGGAACTGCATGCCGTTTACAATCTCAAAGAGTTGCCTTGTAACATTCAAAGAATTTTTCGCTGTAGCCTCTTGGGCCTCTTCATCTGTATCAGCATCTGAAAAAGGAATGGATATATTATTCTCATAACGAACTGTACGAGGCAAACAGATTGTAGAGGTCTTCAACATAAGCTCTCGTTCTCCGTATGTTTGTTGGAGTATGGAATAGAGTGAGTATGAGGTAAAACAAACCTCTGCATCCCACAGACTTAGCGAAAAGCTTATATTTCAGATTTTTCAGAAAACAAATCTACAGGAAGAATAAATTAATAAAATATTTTCTCACCCGTGATATGCTTGTTGACTTCATGAAGCCCGCATAATCTGAACTATGCATTTGTACTGATACAGGAATATGAAGATGCCTGGATATGTTGTAGCAGGCCATGCTTCTCAAAATGGCAATTCTGTCATCGTTATTGACGTGTTCATGGCTGGGGTATGCTTCCATATCATTCACCACTACGGTAAGCATCGAGAATCCTATAAGTTTGTACACATGGGAAGGCGCACATATTTTATTGCTTCCACCAATCATGTATATCTTAATTCTTGTATTCCGCTTTATGGCTCGATAAACAACTTTGTACGATTTCAAAGGAAGCGGAGTTGCGATAACGACTGTGTCAATAACTCCGTCAAAGGAATTAGAAATGCATCTTTGAAGAATTGATAAACGGCAAAAAAGACAAACCTGCAAAAGGTCAAAAGTTGGTACTCAGATAATGGACCCCAAAAAAGTACGTAACGTTTCCCATTCAGATCAAAGGTTGAACCTGCAGTTAATATGCTCTGTGATTTTATATCTAACCCATATTTATCCCTTTTGTAGAAAGAGCCTCTTTCAAGCGCTTGAAGTGAACGGCACCCAAGGATATACATGTACATATGAGGAAAACAGAAATCACACGCCCTATAAATGTATTGGGAGTGAAATCTCCATATCCCACTGCAAAAATGTAAATAGAGAGGCTTTATACATACCGGTTCCCATTGTTGCCACACCAAAATAAATGAAATCAAAAGGGGTGACGAAATTTACGGATTTTCTAGGTGCCTCGAAAAGGTACATCATCCCTGAAAAACTAACGAGATGAAACAAAGGGTCATGAAACTTACGAACACAGTAATGCTACGGCCGCAGTTGCAATCCCAATGACTATGGTTTGTACATCTGAAAGATGATCAAAACTTTTATTCAGAAGTTCTTCTGCCTGTATCAGTTTTAGAAATCTCAATGGCCCCAACTGCAACAATTAGGTGATATTCAAAAATAGCTTACGAATAAAAGACCAAAACTGTTGATAGATGCATATTTCTTGCTATCAAGATCCATATATTTAGACACCAGGGTTATCACTTGTGTTACCACAGGCGTCATGGTTAGATCTATAAACCCCCTCAAAGAAAGGATATATCTGAATGAGTTGAACAAATTTTTTCTTTTCCTTACCCACAGCGTACTTCATAGTCATACAGTTGTAAAAGATAAGTCATTCCAAATATTAGCTGAAAAGCGCCCTCAAGCATCCAGTATTCATTTGGCACCTTATCTACAGACCAATGGAGCAAGTTGTAGTTTCCTTCATCGCTGCATAGGCATATAAAAAACGCATTTATTTTTACATACCGGTGCATGTAACACGCTGCCCATTCCCATATGATGCACCATGTGATTGTTACAATAATACCAGAAAGAACCCAAACAGAATTATTTAACAGGGGTTTAATCCATCTTTGCTTTAACCAAAAGTTAAATCCAAATATGATCCTCAGGAACTTCACCTCTACAGACTGTGATTATAGATATAGTACGAACTAACGATTAATATTTCGGACGTTTGGATCAAAGTAGCTGTAGAATGCAATTTTATCGGCAAACATGGTGATCAAAGATGCATCTTCTGATTGGAAGACATGATAGTTTCGCCTTCCATAATCTCCGAAAAAACTGGAATTCCCAATTTCGTTGTGTGACGAAGGTGAAAAGTGTTGTTGCGATGGAATATTTATGTAGTCAATAGAGAAGGGGGTACGCCTGTGCAAGAACTCAGTAGAACTACTACTAGGCGTAACTGCTCCAATTCTTGAAACCCCTATGGTCTATATATGATAGTGAAGCCACCAAACCTTCCGGAATGCTGTCGGTTACTGACGATGGTGAGCCTGCAGAATATTAAATACGGCATGATGATAGATACCATAGTTAGTTTGTTCCATAGTACCCCTCTTTAGTTTTCTTGGAAAAAGAGACAGATGCCCATTCTTGAAAGAAATACAAGAACCTGTAAACCCGGCATTTGCTAGCGATGAGAGCCTTTTGATGTTTGTTAGGCATAGCGCGATGAGAGAAGCTACGGCTAGAATTGCTGCCGCAATCAAAGGAGATAAAGGTATTTTGATACACAGCTTTACCGTAGAAAAGATCAAGAATACAACAGTAACCAGGGTGACACCTAGGTCACAAAGATGCAGGAAGTCGTAAAACAAGGTATTCGCCATTTGGCAATTATAATAGATCACAGAGGACTACCATTTATCAAAAACAACAATATAAATAATAAGTTAAATGTTTAAGAGTCCAACTTTAAGATGTCTAGCTGTGTTATAGTGGAAGGCAGCGCCGCTGCTGTGGTTCTGTTTATAACAGCACACACATTATGCCATTCTCTACTGCACTTCATCCTATCCACTAACCTCTTAAAGCATTCCAAAGAAGCTTGCATTATATCTTCACGGTATAATTGCCTATTTTCATCAGTTTCCCCTCTGATAATACGATTCATAGACAAAAGTCCCTTAGCGTCTACTGTGAGAGGCTTATCTATGTGACTTAATTTCCCTACTTTTTGCCGCAGAAGTTCTTTGTCGCTAAAGGACTTGAATTCTTCCTCTATTGCCATAGGAGAATCCATATATACTTTTAGCGTTTTCTCAAAGTTGGGATCCGCATACGACATAAATACGATATCTCCACAGGCAGATAAATTACAGAAGACGCCATATGCCCCTAGAGACATCCTAATTTGTTTCCACAGATAAGATGACGATAAATAATGAATAACAAGGCCGTCAGCACCGTTGAGCTCGTCCTCATTGAACAAAGAACCACCCATTCCAACGAAATTGACATTAGTAGGAACCACAATGACCTCATTTTTCCTATGAAAGTATTCTCTGCTGATTGATTCTGAAACCCATGGAGCAATTTTTTCATTCTTCTGGCCAGGTTTGAAAGTCAGTTCTAGTTTTTGTGATATGGCACCACCCTCCTCCTCTAACCATGCCTTGGATATTTGAGAGCTCGCTGTAACATTAACAATAAGATTTTTTGTCACTAAGACTTTGTTCCTAATATTTTCTAACATGGAAGAGATATTTGACCAGTGCTCTTCGGCTCTTGATTTGATTTCCCACTTCAATGCATGCAGGTATTCATACCCACTAGAAACTTCAGTCGCATAATCCGCAACAGATAGGCTACTCATAAGCCTTCTACCGGCAAAAATATGACCCTTGGATATCATGTCGGATTCCATTTGGTTAATACTACGTTTAATAATTTCCATACCCTTCTCTTTATTTGAAAAGTTGGCGTTTTTAAGTACATCCAGAACAATGTCTAGCATTTCATTTTTTTTACCATCAAGGGCTTTAGCCCTAATATATAGATATCCCAAAGCATCGTTCCTGTGGCTATACCTTCTGCCGTTTGAAGCAGTCATGAAGGAAAAGTTTGCTTCCAGACTCCCAAGGTTCTTAGATATATGATAAGTCATCGCTTCAGGGTCCATTTCTTGTGTACCTGCCTCCTTGAGCATGGCAGTGAATATATCGAGATACTTAATTTCTTCAAGATTTAGGTCTTCTAACGAGATAGCCAAATCAAGATAGACAATGCCAGAGGATTCTATAGGATGACAAAGAGCAATGATTTCATTAAGACAGGGTTTTGGCATACTTTCGAATGACGAAGGATTTCCAAGCAGATAATACAACGTTGGTATGATCTCGTTTGTTTTATTGATGTCATCAAGGGACAAAACTGGTAGGGCTTCTAAAACCTTTGGATCTTCAGGTTCCTCACGCTCAGCTTTATATGAACGATATTCTGATTCCATAGCCTTTACATCTTCTTCTCTTAGATGACCTAATCTCTCCATTAGTGACTTCTTTATTGTCTCATTGGACTCCTTTTCAAACTCTTGGGGATTCATGGCGTTCATGTGAACGGTCACTTTATGCTTGTTATCAACGAGATGCTTCTTCACTAATTTAGAAAAATATGCTTCATCTTTCTTAATCTTTTCTCTAAGTTGTTTAATAAGGTCACCAAAATGCAACGCTGCCAGAGGATCCTTATTGTATTGTTTGTGCGACTGAATGATATTAACCAACATTAACCCTTTGGGGAAAGATCCTGTATTTAATTCTCTAAGTTTGAACTCTATATTATTAAGGGCCGCATCAACAGCATCCTTTTTGATACCTTTTTGTACTATATCTTCCAGGGTTAACATTACGACATTTTCAAATTTCACTCTAGCTTCTTGCTTCGATAAAGCATCTTTGCAATCAATGCCACTCAATCCTGCTATGAAGTATGATTGGTTATAATCATTTGTTAGTCCTGAACCTACGATCTTATTTCCTAGTTGAGATTTAATTAGTGCCTTATAAAGAAGACTTTCAGGTGTACCGATAAGCAAGTATTCTAATACCTCCATGCCTAGAGCATCTACTTCGTCCATTTCAAAATGGCTTTTGGTGTTTTCCTTGGATTTTGGGTCAATATATAGTGGGTCCAATAACCACCCTGTGAATATCATGTCTTCTTCTTTTCCAGCTGAACCGAAACTCCCGGTAATAAGATTCCCTAACTCCCTATATGCTTCTGGACGTATGTATGAATAGGCGGTGTCCATATTTGCATTGTAAAAAGAGTCTCCGGAAGAAATACCATTTTCCCTCAAATATTCTTCAACAAAGGCAAGTCTTTTACGAGGATCATCAGGACCATAAAAGTAAATATTGGAGGTTTTAGGACTGTAATAGGTCTCATAAAACTTAACCAATTCTGGATACGTTAACTGTACTATATTCTTTGGGTTCCCTCCAGAATCGAATTTGTAACTGTTTGTGAACAACGATTGGCAAATATAATCCTCTGCTCTCGAAACGGGATCAGAGTAAGCTTTTCTCATCTCACTATAAACAATACCGCCATAGCTGATGTGATGATTATGTAGTGTAATTCCATCATCATCATAAACGTTCTCCTGATCGCCCTTATACAAAACCTTGTAGTGCCATGCTTCCTGTTTAAAGACATCTTCACTATGCCTTATAATAGGATGAAAAACAGAACTCATAAAAAAATGTGCTGTATTATAAAAATCCTTTTCATTAGTGGAGGCAAACAAATATGAGGTTCTGTCCTTATATGTAAATGCGTTCGCAAAGCTTTGGAATCCTCCTTGCAAAAGGAGAGCGAAACCTGCTTTACTTGGGTAACTCTTTGAACCCGCTAGGACTGAATGCTCCAGAATGTGAGGGCAACCTGTATCATCGAAAGGGGGGGTAGGCACTACGATATCAAAGCACATCTCTCTACCACTTGAAACATCTGTCACCAAAGAGATAACGGAAATGCCAGTTAATTTATGTTTATAGAGAGAAGCAGCTAGCGACAAATCTGCGATAAATTCATCATTGACTTTGTCAAAGCTTTCATGCGTTACACTGAAAGCACTAGCCGCCCATTCAGGGGTCTCACAATTCTGTTCCATTGTGTCACTCCCTGTTTGACCTGAAGAAGACGTAGAACCAGAAGGCAATGCTAAGTGTGTGCTGCACAAAGAATCGCTATCTTGGACTTTGTGAATCCAACCTATACGACTTGGAGAATGTCTGAAGGTGCTAAAACGTAGTGGACTATCTCTCAGGGAGCATACACTTTTGTATCGCTCTTCTATGTTGAATGCCTGAATACCCAACGGAAGAGAAAGTATTTTACCATATAAACAGCCAAGAAAACCCACACTGGTCAATGAGGCTGAGATGAACAGTATCCCCTGGGAATTACAACGACGCTTTAACAACATAATTAAGGCATCCTTAACTAAAATTTACCACTATCTTAATATCACACTCACATATTAAACAACACAGCGAAAAACGTAGAGGGTTGTATGAAAAATTAGGTCTTACAATGGGGTATTACCTTATACAGCACAAACGAGGCTATAAAGAATCCTTTGACAATATTAGGAAGGGTAATAGACTACAATATATAACTGGTTACATAACTATGCGGTATATAGAATCCAAGGTGAACAGTATCATTAACACAACTAAATTGTTAGGGCGAACAGCGAAGTAGAGACGCGGAACAAAATTGTGGAATAGCTGGTTGTAAAAGTAAATCGATGCGTTACACATGTGTGTGTCTAAGAATAATATGAGCTTAAATATATCTGGCAGTTTTTCATATTTTTCCCGCATGATGTAAAACCACAGAGAAAAAGGAAAAGTAAATTAAAAACATGAAACATGAGAATGCGCCTGTAATTCTTATATATGTGTTTTCATTCCAAGTAATGGTATTTAAACAAAAAATGAATTGAGTTTAGTTTCAATCATGTTTTCCTAAAGACGGCAATGTCAGAAGTACTTAGGTCAATGCATGTTTTACCAGAATGATGTTGTTTATTCTCTGCACATGTGTTTTGCATTATTTACCATGCATTAAAGGAAAACATCTAAGGAATTTGGACAGAAAAAAGATTCCACAACGTATGAAAAGTCTTCACTTTGAGTGTAATGTGTAGGTAGCAAAATAACGTTTACATCTATAGAAGTGAAAATCACAGCGTATAAGATTGTAACAACTTAATGAAAAGGTTTGTGCATTGAGGAGGTGTGTAGAACCAAATAATATGCTTATTCCTATGTAATAAAGTTATGCTCAGAATGAGTCTAACTTTAGTCTCTACCTATTAGTTAGGCAACGGACACTCACCGTTTCTATGGATTTATAAGACATGAATATCTTTACTTGGTAATAAAGAAGTCAAAAAGGCTCTTATATATGATATAGAGAACACAGCAGTAACATCCTTAGGCTAAGTGCCTCTACAACATTAAACCACAGTGTGGTTGTCTTAATTTACCACGCCCAGTGATGTCAAACTACTCGGAAAACACAAAGGTCGATTTTAAATATTACCTTCTGCAGTGAGAATATCGAAATGAAGAAGGTGTGTGAGCTCGCATATAAACAGAAGTACACAGCACCTATGCGAATAATGACAGACGGCACATCATTTGAATTATGATCATGACCATTTATAAATAAGATTAAACCATGGGGGAGATGATGATGTTGTAATATAGTTAGAATGACAAATGAGGACAGATACACTTTACAAATGAGGTTATTCAATTATAGGAAATTGTACAGACATTGTATTATAAGCAAAATATAGAAATAAATAGTGTGATTTGTTATGTTTATGATGAATGGAATGTAGGATTATATGAACGTTAATGGGATGAGAGTCTTAACGATGTTATGGCAAAAGCATTTAAGAATCACATTATTTGCCCATATTTTGGATCATTGTTAAACTATTCTAAATATGTGATGTTTTCCAGCAACAAACTATAGGCCGAAGCATTCAATAATCAAGCGGGGTTTGTGATGGCTGTTGGTGGCCATAAAAGTTTAAGCAGCTAACCAAATTATTAAGAAAAGGAATAATGGGCTTCAACAGGGATTATAGAATAAACTTCACGTATTGTATATGTGAAGGCACATATTTTAACGAATCTGATAGGAGAGCGCCTCTTATTTGCAAGTCATGCGAGAAAGCAAGTCACAGAAGTTGCACATGTTATGAAGGGCCAGACTCAGAATTCGAATGTAGCCTTTGCAGAGTACAGCGATTAGATCCATTCAACAGTGTTTTTAAATTCTTGTGGTATGGAAGGGTAGGTAACTCAAGAACTGCGTTCAAGGTTACCATTGACTATCTTGAGAAGTGGACATCAACTAATAAAGATGTATACGTTGTGTCTTTACCTTTGCATAAGACTAAGCTTATGCACGAGTGGCCAAAGACGTTCGAACTAAAGATTAACAATGAAATAGTACATATTGTTAGGGAGCCTAATTGTGACCATCCCCGAAGGGATAATCCAATTAAGGTTACCTATGCAATGAGATCTGGTGACAACATAGTTGAGCTGTATACCACCACATACGGTGAAACAGGTCCTTTATTTTTCCTTGTTTTCATGGTATCTAAACGGGTTACCATAGAAAGAATGGTGGAGACGATAAAAAAGAAGCGAACAATACCCCTGCGACTGTGTAAAGAGCGCATAATAGATTTGGTTAATAACTTAAATGATGAAGATGATGACGATGTAATATGCATGGAGGAGACCAACGAAATTGAATTAAATTGCCCAATTACTTTGGATCGAATGGAATTACCAGCGAGGGGAAGGAAATGCAGACATCTTCAATGTTTCGATTTGAAGGGGTATTTGCATGTTATGCAGAATACAGCTGTCTTCAACACTAGATGGAAATGTCCTGAGTGTGAATTAATATTAAAGCCCATTGATTTGGTCATTGATGGATATGTGCTAAACATTATTAAGAATACATCTAAAGACGTATCTACAGTCAAAATAGACCGGGAAGCCAACTACGAAGTAGTGAAAAGAGAAACTATGTGGGATAGTGATGATTCCTACTCAGACTCCCTTGTACCGACAGACACTAGAGCAACTGCACAGAGTGGTAGTGGGCCATCTGTTTATGACACCAGCGTGAAATTTGAAGAGAAAACGGCCCCATGTCCCAATAATTACGGGGGACAGGGCATATACATTGGGGGAGTGTATATAAAGCGTGAACAACAACTGGTAACCAGAGGTGGAGATGCGATGGATGTTGAACCCGTTGGGGGAGAAATAGTTATACCCATGGGATTTAGAAAAGGAGAGGTTATTAGCCTAGATTCCTCAGATGATGAAGACATGTCAACCCCTGCTCCGCAACCTAAACCACTTAATGACCCTTTAAAAACAAACAAGATACCAAATGTGCAGGACAACAGCGGTGGCAATGACCAAAATAGACAGCTAAAACCAATGGATTTAACTATTGAGAAGGGTGGACAGGGCAATACAAGACCATCAACTACTCTATTGATGAGACTTCAGCAGTTACCACGTATGTCATAGAGTAACATATCGTAAGAAAAGGAATTGTAGTTATAAAACGGAAATGCATAAATCTGTGCAGTAGAAAATGTGCAATACACATCAGTCATGGGGACACAGGGTAATTCATACCACACCTTCATAACGAACTATGTCTGAGTTTTAATTTAGTAAATTATTAGTCAGTTGTTCATACCATGTTCATACCCTTTGCTTAAGTATCCCAATAAAGCCTATTAAATTGCTAGTTGTATAGAGACAATGACGCCATATACATGCGTATCAGAGTATGACCTTGCCACTCATAATTATATCGAGTTATAGTCAGCTCAAAACGTTAGTCAGACGTACTTTTCATCTGGATGTACGTTTACCATGTACCCAAAGCATCTTTGGGTGTCCTAACATCTGAAATAATGATGTGGTGTTTCACCTCGTGACTTACAAGCTTTTTGTTTCCTTTATGGATGAAAGGTACAACCTCTATGGGGGTTGGATAGAGTGTGGGCAAATGACTCTTGATATGGAGTTTAAAGGTTATATTATTGGCAGATGGTGTGTCCTTACAAATAGAATGCCATTTGCGATGTTTCGAGTATGTCTTCAGAAATATTGCATTCTTCATGCAAATGCCTAGTTTACTTGGCTGAGGTAGGTGAAAGGGTACATTGCAGACAATTGAAGAACCCAAATGCGATGGGAATGATATGAAGTTTATGTCATTTATGCTATGGTACTCCTCCTTTATTCCTTTAGGGAATTTGTGATAGTATCCCACTAAAGCTGTACCCAAAAAAATGGTTTGCATTTTCTCTTTAGGAATTCCGTATGTGCAGATATTTTCGTGCTCTATCTGAGGATCCGAAATATATGTTGTACATTCTGTAGAATCATCTACATTGTTAACGGGGCGTTTAACTTTAGATGATAAAATCATCTTGTCCATTGCACAGTCCACACAGCGGCATTTTTTCCCCTTTTCGGCATTCACCGAAGTGTTGGTTACTTTTCGACGCAAGTAAAGTAGCTTCCGTAAAGCATCAACGCTGCCTTTAATTCTACAGCGGTGAATATGCAGAAACAGCGCTTTTCCCTTGGGAACTTCATCATTCATTGCATACTTGGGGGGGCATAAGAATGTGGAAATAGCTGCATTAGCTTCTGACAAAAATTCGCGCTCAAATGGTACCGGCTCCATGTCAATGTCGTCGGGGAACCTTATACTGAGTTCGCTCCGACGAAAACTGTAGAATCGAGACCAATGGACTTCCCTTTCCAACATGTAAGATAACAGCAGTTTAAGAAAACTTGTTTCATATGTATCGGCGATGTTGAATAACCTGAAACGAACATATAATCTAAAAAATGAATATACAAGTGCATTTTAATAGGATTACATTGCATTATAAGACAAATGAAAAAAGTGGTGCATATTAAAAGGAATGAAAGTAAGATGAAAAAAACTGTTTGAAATAAAACATACCCAGTGAAATCCGTGCCTTTTGACGTTTTAAACGCGGCCATTGTTTTGAACTTCCTTATAGTTTTCAATATTTCCGGCCATTCAAAAGTCGAAAAAAGAATCTCAGAGTTATGGTCAGAAATGGAGCTTGTAGCGTATCTTGCGTTTAAGGACTTTTGATCATCCAGCCGAATTGGCTCACACAGGGTGTGGAGGATATTTAAGACGGCATCGATACCCCTAATTGAAAACTTGCATTCACCAAGGAACCGTATCACTTTTATTCGATCTCGTATGTCACTCCCCTTTAGTGTTATGTTTGATATTTTGCGAACAGCACCATCCTTCAGGGGATATATAAAAGAAACAGAGATAAGTCCGGCCATGGCACTGCTGAATGTAGTATTGTCACTCAAACAGTCAGTAACAAGTGACATAACATGTTGCCTATCCTTTTCTAAGAAGGGCACTGTCATCATAACATGTCTTATGATTTTTAGGGCCACATTTCTAACTTTGGCGTTATTATCTTCTAGAAGAAGGAGTAACCAATATTTAACTTTGAACCACAAACGAGTCAAATCATCATCACACTTGCCTGCATCCTGTCTTCCTTGGGGTTTTGACTTGGAATACATGCATGCCTTTGAAACAATGTCCAAGTTGTAATTATTACTGTCTAGGTAACCAACAGGAAACTGCCTCTTCATGCATCCACATTGTATTGCCGTGTTTAGATGGTCATAGATAATGCCTCCTACAACTTCAGAATAAGAGCTGACGTATTTAGATAGTTCCTTTGAATGAATGCCCATGTTACTATGTAAATGAAGGAGAATGAGAGAAGACGGCTTAAATGATTCTTCGTCCGTAATGTACTCACTGAGAACCGTTTGTATAAGATGTTTCATATTATCCCTATTGCAATGAGCAGTTGTATCATCCACAGACATGAGTGATTGCACTTTTTGTATGGGAACTAGAATCATAAGCAGATAAAAGATTGCCTTAGCAGTGTTTACTCTGGCTTCCTCCTCTATATATTCCACGGAGCTACAGAAAATTAATAATGAAGACTGTATTAAAGAATCCAGTGTGGAAACTACATTTTCCCATGTTTTCGATTCTTTAAAAGATTCCACAAGACTTGGCAGAGTTGCAATAAGAATGTCTAGGATGTAGGGTAAAAATAACACAGTGCAATAAAATCCGCATTTACCTTTCAAACTCAAAACACCTCTTCCTAGAGAAATGACAGCATTGTATTGTTCACTAAAGCATTCACGTATTCTTTTTATGCAAACCACTTGCTTTTTAGATGTGATCAATACTGTTAGAATAGGGGCAACTGTGCATGTGGTTTGCTGGCATTCCTTGAGGACGATCAGTCCAGATTCATATAAATCCAATAGGCTTGTCTTAGTCAGAATAAGCTTATTTAGAAGTGAAATTCGTTTAACACATGTCTTTAGTTTGGTAATATGGCTTTCCAGGTCAATAAAATCATCTGCTATATGATAAATATAGGGAGGGCTAAACTAACCAAATTTGTTGCTCATTAGCACTGAATAGCAGTCTAAGGAACTGGATTTCTCTTCTATCTCACCTTCCTCCAAAGAGTTGGAAGTGAGATCATCGCTACTGACCGCGGAAACGGAATAGGAGCTTACCGATATCTTGGACACTCCACTTGATAGTGAAGAATGCGATTTGTCATCATTTTGTGACACTTGCGGGTTCCATATATTCGCAGAAGCAGATAAGTGTGACCGTAGCTTGCGTATGTTTGAATAACCAATTTTAGACCACTTTCTTATCTCTAGGAAGACGTCTTCCACTTTTCGCTTCATGATTTCAACAATAAATTCAATATTACATTTTTACATTTTTACATATGTAAGATATCTCTGCAAAGTGAATAGATGTGTAACCATGATATTCAAAATAGGAAGATATAGAATTAATGTGTGTAGTCCATGACCCCAATTATGTATTTTATACAACCATAGAATCATTTGCTGCAATTTTAAGAGCATGGTGATTTCAAAATGTGGCTATGCCGTAACGCAAAATGATTTCTACCCAACTACTGTAGCAAGGAAATAGTAAATTTGACAAGATATCTTACCTATGGCAAGCAAATACTGCTTTCATATAAAACATAATGCACAAGCAATGTAAAACAGCAGTAAACCAAAGATTCCATGACGAGAATCTTAAAAATAGACAAAGTATTAAAAAGATACAAGATGGACTGTAATCATGCGTTGTAATATGCACAGAGTTAATTCCCGCATTCCATATTATAAGGAGAAGTCATAAATAAATGATTCAGCCGTTTGACGCAGTCATACTCATCCTTCACACCGTTCTTATTGTTGGAATGTTAAACGTAGATAGACACAATACTAGATCGCTGTGAAAACGGTGCAAATACAACACTAACAGTTTCGTTATAAAGATGCCCTCTGAACCGTTTATAGTGAAGCGGTGGTTTTGCAGACATAAAACAAGTTTATTATGCTGAGCATATAGTACACTTCCACTCGCTATTAAATCACCTTTTGTCATTAACTGAAGTGAAATATACAAACAATGTGCCTTGAGTTGTAGTTGTATAGGGGAGCACACTAATTATGACACCACGACGTACACTTATTATTTCTTTATATCTTGCTTTTATGGGATATGCACATATTTAATGTTTAGGCATGGTTTCAGAATTTCCATGCCAACAGACGACATATAAAGTATGTAATTATTCTGGCAATGAATCATTCATTCGATACCTTACGGTTTGACGAAAATGAGCTCCTTGAAAACGGATACTGATCAGCCTGCTGGCACTGCAACTAGCAAGAAAAATGTCATTAAACAAATAACAGATGAAGAGGCTGCTCGTATGGGCAGCAGAATGGCAGTGGGAGCGAACGGGAATGGTCGCATTCATTTGAGGAAGGCAGCTGGGTGTATATGGAACGATCCCACGCTTGAAGACTGGCCAGAAAACGATTTCCGTATATTTTGTGGCGATTTAGGCAATGAAGTTACTGATGAAGTGCTGGCGAATTCTTTCAAGAAGTATCCATCATTCCAAAGAGCTCGCGTTATTAGGGATAGGGTTTCAGGCAAAAGCAAAGGTTATGGATTTGTTTCTTTAATGAGTCCAGAATGATATGCTGGCAGCTTTGAATGAGATGAATCACAAATTCATAGGGAATCGTCCAATACGAGTGATGCGCAGTAAATGGAAGGACAGAGATATAGATTCAGCCAAGAACAGGCAATCAGCCTCCTTATATCAGATGTCCGCTGAAAACTCAAAGACTCTGAGAAAGTTTAAGAAGCTGGGGAAGGCGGTAACTGGTGGTAAAAAGGCGAATCTAGTGTATGAACCAAAGACGCCGAAGAGGAACAAAATATATCTGAGCACAGGTATAGCCAATCGATTCGACAACAGATCTAGAGTTGCACATGACCATCTACTGGATAACATCTAGAGTATAGTGAAGGTGTAAAATGATTTTAAGGAAGTTAGTAGGGGCTGAGCCAATGGTGCCGTCGATCGAGCCCAAGTGACACAAACACATTAATTGGAACAAAGTGTAATAATATATCGCAATAATCTTACAATAGCGTACTGTGGAAATAAGAGGTAGAATAGATAGTTTGAGATGATTAGCGAATTTGCTGATAGGAATATCAGACTATGCGTAAGATTTATTACATGTGGACTGTTTGATGACCCTTTAACCACTTTCTCTAGTACAGCACAAGCCAGTGCAATCAGTGGAGATTAACAACGAGCTTTTCTGGTGTTTTCACGTTTCTGTGTTGCCTAAATACGTGCGGATATTGGACTCCTGGGTGGTTTTCGATAAGATAGTTTTCCTTCAATTTGAAGAGGTAGTCCTTAACTTCGTTTACGGCAAAAGGGTGGATAGTTTTCCTTCAATTTGAAGAGGTAGTCCTTAACTTCGTTTACGGCAAAAGGGTGGTCGTATCCACGATCGAAGTATCTCACTTCGTATGTTAACAATGAAATAGCAGCACTTGGGCGTTTACCAGGATTATATACCGCACTCAGTATTCTGAATTTGGCTGCAGGAGCATGATAGCGTGTTAAATGTATAGTATACAGGAAACTAAACGTAAGCCAAAAGACTATATAACAGTAACAGTGAAACATTTGGAAGGCAGTTGATAGCATGTAGGATTTAGGGAGTTAAAAGGGGAAATCATTAATTAATAGCATGCGAAAAATGAGCATAAAACACACACACATTTTTAAATTATAATGTAAAACTTACGAGAGTTAAGCCAGTAGCGATCCAATCTTTCTTGGGGAGGCGTGTCTAGGAATTGTGATAGGGGTGGTCTTCAAACATACCTGTAAGCCTAGAATACCATAGCAACCATCCAAAGGAAGCTATGGCAGTCCATGTACCACCAAAGAAAAGAAAGTTTCTACTAGAAAACTGCCCCTCTAGAAATTGCTTCCATAGAGGAGTCCTTGTATAATTTGGCGGTTCTATCACCCATTTTGGTTTTAAAATGTTGGTAAATTTAACATTTTCTGACAATGGTGACGGGAAGGCAAGAAGCCTTCGGGAAAAATGGATCATTTTAAGTGATTTGCTTACACCCCCATGGAGATGGTGTCACAACACAATTGAGCAATCCATTGATATAAAAAGACACATTTACTTTTGTCAACTGCGAAAACTGTTTTCATTGCATAAACAACAACAATGTTGCTTCACTAGAGTGAAGAACGGTGTTCATATCACATTATGAGTATCATATAAACGCAAAGATTAACAATAGCTGTCCGTAATTAATCAATGAGGAAAAAGCAGCTTGATGTAGTGATCACGGAGGCCTATTTGTATTTACATTTGAAGGTGGCACATATCTACATATATACATAATAAACTGTATGTTAGACAGACTTACTATACATGAATGCCTAAATACCTAAGTATGGGTGATGAGACGTTATGGCTAAAGACACCAATAAGACATAGTCCATTCAGTGTGTTCATATGAGTGGACAGTTTTTGTCTCAATAAGTAATTATTTTAGATACTGTAAACTTTATCGCCCAGAGTTTTATACCATACAAGAAAGATGCATATGCGATTTATACCCACACAGCAATCGCTTTTATTGTACCAAAATGCATTACATGCATTTATTCTCTAGCGTGAATACTAGAAGTTGGCGCTGAAATGGGGAGAAGCCTTGTAACCTTTCAGTATTAAATGAATGGGTTGTTCATGGTCCTCTGAATAGGTGATTCACTGCGGCAGGGGCTACTCTAAAAACAAATACGTTACCTCTCCTCCTATCTAATCTTGTATGCCTTTGATCTGCGCGTATTTTCATTAAGATAACCTCCCTAAGATCATCCATAATCTCACGTTTCATCTGATACAAAGAATGCTTAAGGAAGTCTACATTTGTGTCAATCATGGTTGTGTCGATAACATCCATATCAAGCCATAGTGGCCTGTTTTCTAGGCCCAGATCCTCACTAAGTCTAGTATTATCACAAGGGGAAACTTCACCAGAATCTTTGTGAGACATGTTGTATATGACATTATTTTGGGTTGGAAGCATAACAGAATTGTGCTCAACCTCTCTCTTTACGAGCTGCATTACGTTTTCCGTAGAAGTAATTTCAACCGAATATATTCCACCAACTGTTTCACCACGTCTTGATAGAGGCGGGCTTCCTTTATATATTGTATAGCTGGAAACATAAGGGATTTCAGCCACATTTTGGGCCTTGTTAAATTGCGAGAATATCCCTGCCTCCTCTAACCCAAAGACTGCTTCTTCAAGTATCTCAGGTGTCGTACACATGCCAAATACTGACATACCTAAAGAGATCTCACGATTGAATAGTTCGGAAATAGTGAGGCAGTGATCTCTAGTGTCTGCATACATGACAATATGATCACAATAACTTCGCACAACAAAATATTCATGATCCCTGAATTGTTTCATCGGGAAATCTGGATTGAGCAACATGAGTGTATCCATACGAATCAGACTACTAGAAGAATTCCTCTTTCCTTCATAATCCACAGTCACATCATTGCCGTAAATGTACTGTGGGTCATTTCCTACAACGGGTTGTATGAGCCCCTTATGTATGGCAGCGTTGAATACCTTGAAAAATACTCGTGCTCCACATGAATGTACGATCACGTGCAGATGCTTAATTTCCATGGCCCTTAGTTCGGTCAATAGGTCGCAAAATGATTCTTCCAATCCTGGATGTTGCGTTACTACTTTAGCCTTAAGGTAAGCAAAAGCTCCGAAAGGACCCCAATATTGTCCATCCCAATTAAAAACAAAAGGTAAAACATACGGCGGCAACTTAGAAAAGGCTACAATATGTGCCATTTGGGAGCAAGCTTCACGAAGTGTAACGTTATAGCCGTGTATATATATAACTGCCTGGTCAGCTATACATCCCATTTTCCCAAACGAACTGATAGGAGCCCATCCTTTAACGGCTATCTGAGGTGCAGCGGCATTTACCTGATCTTCCCAAGCGTCTTCATCTAGGAAAAGATGTGATATTCCATCCTTTCCGTGGGCAGGAGGAGGAACATTGAGAATGCTGCGACTGTGACTCATTTTAATTTTGGTGCTAGACATGTTAAGTCTCAAACCGTTGTCTTCTGTTATGTGTTCCACCTTGTTTTCTCCATCATTTGAATTAATTGTAGAACAAGTTTTCCCACAAATGTGGTTAATGTCACCATTATTTGTTGCTTCGTCACATAGAAGGCCACGCATGCAACTTCCCTTTCTAGTGACGACTTTTATGGTGATTTCATCTGATCCTTCTTCCTTGATTTTCTCGCCAACCTTTTTATATCCGTCTAATCTCAAGGATTTTGAGAGCCTGTCAATATAAACAGTGATTGTTGATGTATTAGAGGGCATATTAAGGAAGAACTGTGACCTTAGCATTCTGACACACCACTTGAATGAAGCACCCTTTAATCCAGAATATTGATCGTGAAGTACGTTAAAAAATTTGCATCTCTTGTAAAATCCTCCAGGATTACAATCTCGCTTATCATTGTACAACGGATTAAAAAAGTAAGTTAATGGGAATTCCCTGAAGAAGTTTCCGGATATAGAGCATTCTGTTGATGAAACACCATATCTAACCTTACCATTAGTTCTCTTTGTGTCTGTTATGAATGCGACTCTGGTGTTTGCTAGCATGGAGCCAGACCCAATTTCTTGAGAACTGAATGGCCCAATGGGATATCCGTGCCACCAATATCCCTGCAATCTCTCCCCATAACTGTCGTCCTCCAGCCATTCACCATATCCATGTGGAAGCTCATCTTCGTCCACTTCCCCTCTGTATCTCATTTGGTGTGAAAATGGTGTATCTCCCTTTTTCATGGCACCCTTGTTGAATATTCGTTTGATCAACCACCTAAATCCTCTATAGGAGACCCTGTAGATACATGTACAGATTCCGAATGCATTGGCTCCACAAATTACAGAGTAATCATTATATCTGGAAATAGTGATGTTGAGACTGGTGCCTTTGCGTATTCGCTCCAATAAATGAAAATGCTCCGTGCAAGGGAAGAACAATCCGTTTAGTGCTAGTAATGGACCCAGCCAGATTACAATACGAGTCATAACAAGCACTATAATCTGAATGACTGCATATGATGTTAAAGAAATCCAAACAAATTCCCCCAGATCAATTACATGTTTGAGGACAATCATTACTATTAAAGTCGCAAACATGAAAGCATATGAAATAGCCACAGGCCATTTAAAGGGAGTTGAAAGTTGCATCCACGCCAGCAAAAATGACCCAAACACGAAGAAGATTGAGGATGCATATGGTATAACCCCCCTCCCTATTTCCACACCTATAACATAATGACTCTCTTCCTCTTTGAAATATACGAAAGGAACAATAGCCAAGCAAACACAAAACAGCGATATGAACAATGCTTTGTTATACGACATTGGCTGCCTTATACCGTTAAACCTCCTTCTGAGTCTGCGATAGTCCATGAAGAGTATGGTTTTGTGCATCATAAGGTCTTTGAGATTAGGCGCCATTTTGATTTTTTTTGACATGTCTACCGAAATAGAGGGCCTTTCTTCCGAATAGACGTTACCATCAGACGCGCATAATCCTTCTCCATCTTTAACGTCTTCGGTGAAGCTGACGTGGCAGCCATCGTTATCCATTATACCATTAATTTCCTCCATTGTATCATTGAAGTCCCTTGAAACAACTTTCAAGCCTTGATACGATGTTTACAATAGTCGCGCTATCCTCTGTTAACATAGCGGAGCTAGGATACCGTCTTACCGTTGAAAATACATGCTTGAATGATTACTTTGATGATACCTTAGTATAAGGATATACTTCAAAGAGTATGAATGATGCATACAATATCCCTGAAGCCAGCGGATACCAAACGAATCTCATGAACACATGATACCTCACGGGTAGGCCGATTCCTCCATAAATTCATACATACGCGAGCATTTCTTACGCTATATATCAATTATATATAGTACAATACATTGGATGTTTCCATCCAAGATTAGGAAGTGTTATTTTTGTATGGCTGGCTCCCACGAGGTTACCTAGTAAAAGTGGTGTGTGTAAAATTATGATTCTATTGGATGCATATATGTAGTATACAGTAGACAGACAAAATATTATTGTACAGTGCCATTTAGAAACTTAAAGATCGATATAGTGGCGCTAATGTGCGCTTATACCGTTAAATATGCTCTACACTATTTGAACATCATATTGCTTGCATGTCCATACTACATACAGAACTTAAAAACATGATCAGTGATCATCTCAGTATAATAGATAATGGAAGTTTGTGTGTCATGCCTACTTTATAGTAGTATTACCTTAAGCAAGATACCCCGTAGTTAACATAATGACCGAAATTACGAGACACAGCAACTGCAATGTATACTCATCTATTCTTACATCCAGTACGTTAGAAGATGTTTCTCTGCAAATTAAATTACTCTTAGATCCTCCAAGGTTTAGTGTGGGTTAGATACGAAAGCAGTGCAAAGAAGGAGGCGACTGTTGCAATAGTAGTTAGAAAAACCATTTTCACGATTGCCATAACCATTCTAATGTGCTTTGCATCCTTTAACTCTGCAGTAATCATGTAGCGTGCTGGTTTCTGCCACAATTTGTGGCACACCTTGGGGCTCATAGCATTATAGAAGGTGTATATAGAGCTTCTGATACTTACTTCAGCAACGTAGAATGGTTCAGTCTTTTCTACCATGACGCATTTTCCATCCACAATGAAACGATTGATGTTTTCAACAAGGACATCTACTTCTCTATGGATATGCTGTGCCACATCCTTTGTGTGGTCTTCTATATCCCCTACGGTAACCTCTTGTTTTAATAAGCTAGTTCCGTCAAGAATCTTGTAAAAGTCATCTTTCACAATGTTAAAGAAGGGAATCAGAGGGAATGGATCATTTGGTTTCCTCTTTATCCAGCTAAAGTCGTAGTGCTTTAGCCTCCGATATATAAAATTGCGATTTTTGAATCTTAAAACAATAGATTTCAAATAGCTTTTAATATTATTGAAGTGCATACGGCGTCTCAAATGCCACAGCCTATCCATGCGAATCCTAAATGCAATTTTGACTTTTTCTTCGATGATGACCTTGAATGCCTCCATGTGGAATAGTAGCACAAATGCGTTCTTGGAACCAATGGAGCCGTGTAACTTAACTGTCATATCCTCATGGAATGGCATAGTATGAGCAGATGAAGCATTGATAACCATATTCGGCGGAAGAATAATTTTCCAGATACTATTCTTGGCCTCATGCTCCTTACTGTCCTTTTGATCATGATGCTTCAAAAGCTCATAGAATGATTTGTAGTCAACTTTATAATACATAAAACCATAGAAGGCATCCTTGATAGGAACCCCTGCAGTTGGCTCATTGTCGATCTTCAACGAATTTGGTGCCTCATTTATAATTATTGAATTGGCTGTTAACACTGGTAATGAGTGCATCCAGGCAAAGATACAAGTGGAACTAGGTAATCTTTTGTTGGCATCATCCACAGTGTTACTACATTTATGTGAAATCTTCTTGAGTAGACAAGGTAATAAGGAATCTTTTACACCTTCATCACGACATTCCTGCTTGTACCTTTCCGTGGCATAATATCCTACATGTAATGCATCCAAAATAGATTTATTCTGTGGTTCAGTATTCGAGGGGACTGCATGAAGAAGCGTTAAGGCACATAAGATACTAAACCACAAAATGGTAGCCATTAACGCATAGGAAGTGTAAATACCTTTTATACCATTCAGACTGGTTTACATTTACTATGGGCTCTGAATTCTTCCATTCATTTAATAAAAGAATAATGATTAGCCACCTTACACATTTCCCATATTAACACTCCCAACACAGACGAAAGTACACATCAACCCTTGGCAGTTCAATTAAAGAAGACATATTTTCTCTTTTCATGAAGATTACATTAAAATGTGGTGTTATACAACTAAAGCGAATAGGGGTGCTACATTAGTGAGGAAGAATCACGTTTCCATTCTCGTCTCTAGGGGCCTCTTTGTAGGCCAACTTTACTTTATCTGTCAATACCTGTTCCATATGTGCAATGTCTACATGTGGCAGCCTCTTCTTCATACGCTCCGCTCCTATCATTTTAAACTGTGTATACATCTCTATAGCTTGTTTAAGAACGTGAGCCTTCTCCGCATCTTCCCTAGTTTTGAAATGGTCTCTAAACCGTTTAATCCACTTTCGTCGCTCAATGTACCACTTCATTTGGTACATTTCTGCCTTTTGTTCACCGAAATATTCGTTAGCATCTACCATACTATCTGGGGATTCCGGGGTGGTCAGTATGTTCTTCACAAATGTTGTATTAGTAGGGTTACCGCAAGTAACCGTAATTACTCTATCATTTCCTTCCATATCTTTTATTTCCTGAGGTATTTCAGAGGAATCCTCAGATTCCATCTTCTTTAGGCTGGGGTCTGTGAGGTGCTCTTGTTTCATCACCTCAGCAACATCATGCCCTTCATTTCCGTAAAAAGCATTCATTTCATTAAGGACTTTATGATGGTCTTCCTTTAACTTCACACTTACCATGGCTTCATCTGGTTTCTCGGAAATGTCAAACAACATGGCCTTGCTCATGCGAAGAATTCCTTTGCACGGGGCTCTCCAACTTTTAATTTTGGCGAGGAAATCAGGCACATCGTTATAAACAAGCCTCCTACCAAGCACAACTGCATCATAACCTATGAGGCCCAGTTCATGTATTTGACTGTAACTGACTATTCCACCAGCTGCTATAAATGTGGCGTCATCGCCAACTACTTCCTTGACCTCTAGTGCCCTAGTTGGCCTTAGCACGTTTTCCACCCTATCCCACTGATTTACCATTAGATGAGTAGCCCCCATACTTCGAGCTCTCATGGCATCGGTTGCTGTATGGACCTCCACTATGGCCTCTATGCCCATAGTGATACATGATACGATCATATCCTTAAGTGCGTTTCCAAGGATGGCTGCATTTAACAAAACTCCATCTGCTCTATATTCTGCAGCCTGTGCAATTTGAATGGGGTGTAATATGATGTCTTTCATAACGATGGCTGGCCTAACTCTACGGCCCAGCTTCCTAAGTTCCAGAAAACACCTGTGTAGTTCCGATATATGCCCACCGTAGTACAATTCATCCGTGTTCACAAATATGACATCAAAACCTGATGAAGATTAAGTGATGATATTGAGAATAATGAAACATTAAAGGATATAAAGCCAAAGCACAGGTTACTGTCAATGATAGTCACATTCCTTGCTTTTGTTTTTACGTTACATTACCCAATTTATGTAAGAGTCTAATAAATGTAATACAATGAAATAATGGCGTTCGCAAGGTTGAAAATTGCATGTATAATAAATTATGAATCAAACATAGAGTGACTATGGCGAATTTACCAGATGAGATCACGACCACTCAACTCAGACTTACCGGCATTTGCCATATTCTTTGATACCTCAGCAGCGTCAACATACGAAAGAATTGTATTGTCACATTTAGGGTTACGGGTTGGCGTACGACGTTTCATATCTGCAATAACGGATAACCCATGCGCCCTGTCAGTGCTGTTCCTTCGAAGCATCTCACTTAGTTTATGATTTGCTGTACATTCTACAAAATTCAGTCTAAGCTGAAAACAAATGAGTTGATTGCATATACATCATTTAAAAGGTTGTGGGTACGTTTCTTATATACTTACCTGGAGTCGATCATTTGGACTTTTGTGATCGTTGAGCAGCTGCTCCACTTGAGCATGCTTATCTGTAATCATCTTGTAGAATCGCTCCTCTGCTTTAGCGCAGACTCTAGAATCGCCTGCATACAGCCTGTGTCTTGTGGCATCGAATCCACAGAGGAAAGGGCGGATATAGCCACATGGCTTACGGCTACCAGTATAATCCCTCCCATTTTTTATGCCAGCAGCGAAACCCAAAAGTGATGATAATAGGGTAAACAGAACTTTCCTTGATATCATCAATCTCTGGGAATTCTCATTCTAAATGTCTACATGTTAGTTGAGCGGGAAAGAAGGAATCAAAGACATTCGCCTACAGTGTTGCACATACACAGAGTTGATCCTACGTAATGTTCTCCACCACTGTGTTTAGCATTGTATGAAATGCACAATTAATCAGGTATTTCGAAATATTTCCCAGATTATCATAAGCTTCCCCCATTGGTTACACATTAGATCCGTGTATTAGACAACATACAGAAGACGTTTAATGCTTTAAACAATGACACATAATTGATGATACGCGCTGAAGAAGACTTCGGAATATAATTTTCTGTCCTTTGCTTAATTGGTTAACATGGAATCCTCGTCATTAGTTGAGGTTACTCCGTTTTCTGCGTCGTATCAGCTAATACGACATATAGACAGTCCATCCGAGGGAACTCGCTGCGGATGCATCTTGAATCGCACTCAAAATGATACTACGGCTGAAAATGGCGGAAATGCAGTGGATTATGAGATATTGGTTACTGGAGGCGTAGGAGGAGAGATCATTGTTTGGAGGCTGATGAATGATGACTCTGTTGATATGGTCAATGCGTTTGTTGGTCATGAAGGAACAGTGATGGACATTATTAGTTGTAACCTTGCTGTGTCAGATGTGAATAATTTAAAAGCTGAGGGGGTTGATGGCAAAGATCTAGACGATTCCCTCATGCTTTACAGTTGTGGAAGAGATCGTAGGATACATAGGTTTAATTTAGATGGGTTGAAACTAATGACTTTTGTGGTATGTATATTAGGTAGCCGTTGAAATAATACTGCGTTTATATATTTCTTTCCGTCATCCTTGTTCAGGGACACGAAGATGTAGTATGCAGTCTACACGAAGTTTCCAATGGAAAGCGCCTCATAAGTGGCAGCTGGGATGGTACAGCCATAATTTGGGATGCTTTGACAGGAGTTATGGAACACCGACTCAGGGATTACACCTACAAATACTCAGTATATTGCAATTCTCTTCCAGACGGGACTGTGCTCACAGGTATGACAAATGGAGATGTATGCTTGTGGAAGAACAGTACGCTGGAAAGGTCAGTAAGATCACATAGTGGTGTTGTTCGTGCAATAAGCGTTAAGAATGGCAGGATTTTGACATGCGCAAATGACTGCAGCGTGCGCGTGTATTCAGAGGGAATGGAACCACTGCTAAACATAGCATCAGCTCATGAAAACTTCGTATATGGTAAACAAAAGACGTTAAAGTAACATAAATATCGCAGATGTGAGACATTCAAAAAATTTTCCCGTATTTTTTACATCGTCTGAGGACAAGACTGCTGGAGTATGGGATCTTGAAACAGGCAAACTTCTACAACTATTGGTTACAGATTCATCCATATGGAAGGTGGGATAATGAATTTTACATGAATTAATAATTTGCAACAGGTTGTTGAAACAAGTTTCAGATCTGTCGTTTTGATACCACTTAATGGAAGTATTTCGCTTTGGAGGCTAGACCCTACTGTTGTGCCCGTCAATCACGTAATGAGAACGGTTAGTAATGAAAATCACATGGAATATGCAATTAGCAGGTAAACAAGAATGAAGCCTACAATGCTGCACCAAAGGCAATGCCAAGGCTTGAAGGTTCATTCGAAATGACAAAATTTTCAAAAGCCAATGCGGCAAAGGCCTTAGAACACCTGTCAGCATTTAACGCAAATAAAGGGGCAGAGGTGAGTTTTAAGAAAAATCGGATATCAATATAAATCTTTAGGTTTCCATATCAGATAAGGATATTGCGACAATAAAAGCTGTACTAGAAACTGATACGGTTCCAGACGTGTACGTTTTACATAATGTGGCTTGCATAGTTTAGCAAAAATATATACGTTTAGCATTAGTAGAATAGTTCTGTGGCTTGCATGCAAATTTAATATTTATAACACACATACAGAGATCTGGCGTTCGTTTTTAAGCTGTTACAATGGCCGGATACAGAAAAGGTTCCGGTGTTTGACTTTTTGAAGGTTTTATTATTGAATCCGTCATGCAACAGACTATTCAAAGGACGCAGTGCAGGATTTCAGATATACAACTCGATATGTAAAGCAATTAAAGAGGCAAATGGGAACAACCCTCTCATTACCGTTTCACTACAACTAATGGCAAACATGTTCGAATTGACATTGCCAAGGACAGTTTTGCTGAGCCATTTCGAAATGACAATTGAAACACTAAACCAAGGGGGGGCACATTACACAAAGACGGTACAACAGGCATATTCTGTGTGCATGCAAAACCTCATCATCGCATCATCAGACTGTATAAACGAGCGTGTAGAGAAAATTCTACAGAGCATTAAGTTGTCGCTCTCGGTGTTCAGTCACGCAAAAAATTCTGACGTATGGGTTTCTGCAGTGTTACTTCGTCACTGCAAATCCTTGGAAACTATTTTATACTTGGACAATAAATCAGCACCATTGGTTGCCAAGATGCAGTTATTAGATACGATACTCGATATATCTGCAAGGGTTCTACCAACCGCAGATAACAAGACTGTAGAGGAGGCTATAAACAATTTGAAGCAAGGAATGAACTAGTTTAAATGTTGTTTAGGCAGCTGGAATATGGTTTCCGTCGTTGCTTCGCTCCTAAACAGGGTGATAAAGATCATAGAACAACTAACCTATGCTTGTAGTCTACAAGTTCGACCTGAAAAATGAATACATTATCGGGCGACTCCAACAAAGGGAGCTTAACATGTACATCGTACTTCCCAATATGTGTAAAATGTGCGATATGACTGCAGTTGGAACCACTCTCGTGATCAACCACTCTTAGTACATGCTCAGGCAAAATATCAATCTGGTGACTCTTGGCCAGGGAGTCAAGGACAGAATACAATGATATTGGGGTGCAGAGACAAGATGGGTGTTTAGACAGCGTTTTTGCTTTGAAAGAGGCGACTACAGTGGGAGGCGCATCTCCAAAGAATCCCCCCGAAGCGTTGTCCTTTTCACGATCAATGCTTACTGAAACCATGTGAGAGAATAGACAGAATCAATTGCCATTTATGAAACACTACACAGTTGATGTGATAATTGACCATTTTCACGGTAACACGGATATGTATGCACATTTTAGACAGACGTAACGGCGAGATACATAACAAGCAAAAAACTTGATGGCAATTAACAAGACCACTGGAGATATCGTGGAAGATGACGAGTAGAACTCATGGAGCACTATTTCTCACCGTTAGTGTCTTTGTCTTGATACTTCCTAGCTCCATCACTGGCGTAGTTGTCTATATTTTCCCAGGTGGCATAAACGGCCAAACCATGAGGAATCAACTTGTGATTGGCAAGTCCACGAGATACTTCTTTGATTTCTCCACTTCTACCGTAGGGAGCTACATCACGTAGCAAGACGACGTCGACATTCTTGTCTACAACGCGAGGGTATAGAACTCTGCGTGCTATCGTGGCTCTTGTGGCAGAGATTTTGAAGCGTTTAACTAGTGTGTTAAACAAAAACATCCGAGACATTTGTCATATTCACATTCTTACTTGTGACTTCCCACTCATCACAAGGCGCAAGCACATACCAGGCATTGACGTTGTGGTGATGGGTTACGCTACACACATGATTTTCAACGACCATAATAAACACACTGTGCTCTCAGGTTGAAAATATCACACAAATAAGATTAGATGGCTTTTAACATTCTGTCCAGTACCTACCGCATTTGTGCGTTAATATGGATACATTGCTACATATGTGTAACGCTTAACAGCATAGCTGCGGTGAGTTTTGTACCTGTAAAAGACATGAAACATAAGACACGTCGGTCATTCGTTTACAGAATACACAAGCTAAAAATGGATATCCTCTGAACAACGTACTCTCTCAATTTTCCGGAAATCCAAGACCTAACGACTTTTCCGCCTCTAAAAATCTTGTAAGTCACCTTAAGTGATGTATCTTTCAATATATGCCAAATCCATTCTCCAATTTTCCTCCTCATATGAATTTAGACAATTGAGGTATTACCGTCCGAAGAAGAGGATGACGGATTCCTTCAATTTGGCATATTAAGGGATGCTTATGGATACGGTGACGAGATAGGAGGTCTAGAAGAGAACAGGAAGCCTTATTTTTAAAGTTTCTTCAGTTTTGCGTATTATATACATTATGTTACCATAGGGTTGTTTCGGAATGTAGTGTTTTTCATGGAATAAACGTGCATTAACATGAGTTTTGCTTATGAATCTGTTTTATATGGGATTGACCTTGCCTGCAAAACATTAAAGAGTACTCCCCAAGTTAGAAGTCACCATGCAAAGTCTATATTATGAATGCCTCTTCACCCGGAACTCGGAAACGAAGAAGAAAAAGTGGAGAGACGGGGTACTAAATGCGCAAGCAACCTTAAGATTCGTAAGAGTGGCTCTTTATGAGGTCGATGAACGAGACAGACCTTCTGGAACCCCAATAGACAATTTCGAAATATTCACTCACAAATATGATGGACTATCGGGGGAGGTAGTTACATCCCCAAGGTTCATAGTAAGCGTACTGAGAGTGAAAAAGGATATGAATAAATATACCGTTCATCACCCAATAGGCCAGACGAAAGCACCTTGTTTGCTAAGTAATGGTGAAAAGCGACGAAACCCTGCTTTGGGCACTAGGCTTGCTTTCGCCAAATATCGGAGAGCTGAGGCAACTGATACGCAATCATCAAGCTCTAGAAGATGCATTCCGATTGAAGAACTTACTTATTCTGGAAGTGCCGAGGAAGTATGGAACTCGGCACACTTAAACAACCCGAGCAATAATGGGAGCCGTTTGTTGAGTATTGACGCTTCTTCACATACGAAGCAACCTACCCCTGAAGTATACAGTAGGCCAATATCGGTAGTTATGCCTGCGTCTCCTGAGTCACAAAGCAAGGATTTGACTTCTAACTTATCGTATACATCAGGGAGTTTAGAAAATTGGCCCTATAAAACGAGTAACCAAGAAAGGACGGAAAGGATTCCATTTGTACGGAAAGAGGGGGAAAGAGAATCGCAGAATAATGATAATTATCGAATAGCATCATTAACTCCCATCCCATCAGAAACAGAAAAGGAAGCCATCGTCAATATGGAGAATTTGAAACCAATGCCAGATGACGTAACTGCATCAATCACAATGACCACAAAACAGTTATTAGAAGATGCTATATATAATGGCATCATAGAAGATTTTCAAAGTCAAACAACAGGAGGTGGGACTCTTATCGACGATGATGTAACAACGATTGTGGACCCAGCTCTGATTGACTGCATAGAGTCAGCATTAGGTCATTTCGACGACTTCAATGTGGAGTTGTAAATGACTCTTCATTTAATTTACTGTACATAGCCTTTTAAATATCTTATGTTTATTGTAGAATAATAATTGGGGTTAACCTTTTATATTATGACAATGAGAATCACAATACTAGTTTTTGCTAGTTAAGATTATGTCATATGTTACATGCAATTGTCATGTAATATCACATTTTCTAATTCTAATGTATTATAACGGTATGTAGCATTGTGGAAGACTCAATGGTGGAATAGAAGGAAACTAGGCTATAATACAGGATGCAGTAAATAGTGTATGAAAGACATTTACAGGTGAAGTTCTTAGACTAATACCCTTTGTGATTTAGTGTTCATCTTTGCGTTTCATGATAACGAGAATTACCTCGTAACCACAACTAGGCTTAGTACATGGGTTATGAGATCTATCAAATCATGCACCTTCACACCAAAAGTGACCTGGAAGGACTTTTCGTGTTCATCTGTTATGCGTCTCAGTTTAATCTCGATGTTGTACTTTTGGCTTGGGAGAAGCATTTCGTATTTCCGTTCTACAACAACCTTGTACTTTCGACTTTCCTTCCCGAAGATATATTCTGGGCACTCGTCACATGTTACACTATGATACAGTGATAAATTAACGCCTTTTCCAATTGATGTTGTGGCAAAGAAACATTGAAGCTCATAAGTGTTGAAATCTGAAAACACAACACAATTTTTTCCGGGATAGCTCCACTGAACCATCTTCCGTTTATCAACACTGTTGAGAATGGTGCTGTTGATGTTCTTTAGATTATTAATCATGCTCATCAGATGATCATCACTAATATTCTCCTGACTTACGTTGGGAGCTTGTTGCCCATTTTTGTTGATTGCTTGCGATGCCCC
Organism: Babesia gibsoni; assembly: GCA_035575875.1. Classification (NCBI taxonomy): domain Eukaryota; phylum Apicomplexa; class Aconoidasida; order Piroplasmida; family Babesiidae; genus Babesia; species Babesia gibsoni. Next base: position 1,204,601 of record CP141527.1, read on the forward strand.
TCTGACCTTTTCGTCACGGGTGGCATTTGCTTCATGAAGATTTCGCATGAAGTCGAGCAGCTCACAGTACCCAGTTAGGCTTATACCGAGGTCAAAATAGACCATCTGATCCGGCGATTTAAACTTCCACTTTTTGTTTATTGCAAATATGGTCTGCATGGTTAACGCGGGCTTCAATAGCGATCTTGGAACGGGGCCATCTTGGGAGAAGAGAATTTTGTTTGGTTGAATCAACGCTTCATCGACTTCATTGGTCCTCTTGCCTTGCGATGGTTGGGGTTTATGAGGTCGTTTTGGTGTGACTGCTCTGCTGGGTTTTTGCATTGCAGCTACTTGCTGCATATACATGTTTACTTGGCTACCGCTGTTTAATGGCATTTGACCGGCCAGCGATTCCCTTCTCACCATATCATTACTTTCATTTACCATATTACTGCCTCTTAGGTTTTGTTGCAGCTGAACAGGCATTTGGTTTGCTTTTGGTACCTTAGCATTCACGGGTAAGTAAACTTGCGCATGATTAGTCATATGAGTGGGGCCCACTCCCATTGGTTGGGCTCTCGGATAACCAACAGGTGTTACAGCAACATTATGCCCTGCGGTAGGCATGCCCCTTGGTGATTGATGGCCAACAAATTGATTCATGGGATACATTCTCTGCACGGGAACCTGATGGCCAGCTTTTGTATCCATGGCGTGTTTCATTTCTTGGGATGCAAGTAGGTTGATGGCGTTTTGCGCCGCATGCATGTAACTAGCACTCATGTTGGCGGGATTCCTCTGGTTATGTGCCATCACTCCTGCCACATTTTGTGGAGCAGCACTTCTTGCCATGTTATGTTCCATTATACGACCTGACGCTGCAAAATTATGCATTGCGTCAGGGGTTGCGATGATGCCCTGCGATGGGTGCGAGCCAGCTACATTATCCATGGCATTATATATCTGGCTTCCTCCAGTATTACGAATTACAACTGGAGTACCAATAGCGCCGACATTTTTGACAGCAGGATCCCCTACAACATAGTTCGTCATACTGTAAGCGTTATCCATGGTATCGCCTCCACCGTCATGTTGTTGCATTTGTGTGCCGTATGGAAGAGAAGAACCTAGAACTGCCGTAATACCCTGCACATATGGCCCAGCTCTACCCATAACTTGGCGTCCCTTCATCATAGCTTGCTGGGAAACCATTGGCCCGGGTATCGGCTGAGTGGGAGAAACAAAGGTGACGTTAGGTACCATTCCATGACTCATTGCCATAGCTCTGTTCTGGAAGGATACGGTATCCATCATTTGCCTTTGGATCATTTGTTGGGGTACCATGGTTTGCTGTGCAAGATTAGGGTTTTGCATGTTTTGCGACGCGGGAACCCACGTAAGGACGCCATTTTGGTAAATAGGCACGAGATTGCTAGGGCTGTGCTGCATCTTTGCACCTGATCAGTCACTTGTCGCCTACCATATATACATATTAAACAAAGTTACCCTATTTACAATGATTGGAACATGGAAATCATGCCTTCCAGGGTAACACAGCAACCGATAATGTGGTCCTCCGCTTCAAGGATAGGGGGGAATGATACACTGTCAAAATAACTGCGGCAATATTATGGAATGCATCTTGAACATCACACTATTTGCCTGCAGTATATTTTATGTGACCATCACACATATATAGGGTTATACTGAGCACACGGGGTGGTTCTGAGATTCCACCATCACTGTGACATCAAGCAGTAGTAGGGCTGATATAAACAATCCGAAGAGGCGTCAACTAATTAAACTCCACATGTTACTGCTGCTTTTAGCAATTGAGAGTGCTATTGGGTGTTTACTACTGACAAGGTCGGCCAAGTCAATGTGTATGGGTGCTGGGAAGCGATTTGCGCAAACGAGTTGCAATTTCCCGAGATTCCTGTTTCAGACATGAGCAGTGTGAGCAACTAGTTACCTTCTTAGCGCTTTAACTACAAAGTGTGGACGTTCACTGTCACAGCATACGACGCTAAGGGGACACTGAATGTATCCCAACGCCCCGAAGCAAAGAAGCACGTTTGCACGCAGAAATTGTTCCAATAAGGTCGGTTCGACCTTTTTCAAGGCTTGTGCATCTTTGCATTCCCTGTATTGTGTGAACATTTGGGTTTCGCAGGCATAATCACGAATCAGCACTCAGCATACAACGAGGATATATAGGGGCATTCAACAGGCATACACATATAGAACACACAATATTCCTTACATAAAATGCAGAACTCACAGCAATATAAGCGAATACAAAACGTCGTCGTGCGTGGTTCCCTTAACAAGGCCTAAGGTGCCTGCATCCACGGATTCCATATCCCTTAGCAATCTGGCAAATCCATGATTACACTCAGTGGAACCGTTTTGCGGGTAACCAGACTACTGTTAACTTTATTATCACTGGAAGAGCGACTGTGTATATCCATACACCATTATGTGGCTTCGTGAAGGAGTGTGTAATATAAGCGTTTCTGAGCTATCTTGGTCTAGAATATAGATCGTATGGTGCCTATACAGGCAGTCAAATGATATATGTGCTGGGTATTTTACGGAAGGTAATGCAACGTCAGGTACTAGAGGCGCCAAGACGATAAACACATGACAGTATCGCGGGGAAAGCAGATCAACGGGCTTTTTCTAGCTATGGGTTCGGCATATAACTAGAGATGCTTTCTGGGTTTCTTGTCTATGATACAGGAAATGCCCATAGGATACGACACCCATCACCCCATTATACTTCTACTCGCAAATACCCCTAATCGTGGACACGCTGCATGGTTGCCAGCACAGAACATTATATAAAACATAGGAAAAATCGTAAAAGGGTAAGTTTTGACCAGGCTATTACCCAAACTGGGAGCAACTCTGCCACCGTTAACGTTTGACGTACCGTCGCTTCTGCTGTGCGACATTTTGTAGTCTCTGTTTTGGTTTATAATATTATTCAGGACCCCCAGAAAATCCAACAACATTTCTAGGACGAAATGGTAAGTCGTTACACCAAATCTTGGACGGCCACTTGGCCCATATGTTTTCCGTGACGCTGACATCTTTGCAGGGAGCCATAAAATCCACAACCCTCAAGAGGCGTTTGGCCAAGAAAATGAAACAGAATAGGCCACTGCCTCACTGGTTCAGGCTGAAGACTGACACCAAGATTAGGTAGGGTGACGCGTCTGCTAAATCATCACATTTAGATATAATGGCAAGAGGAGATACTGGAGGCGCACCAAGCTCAAGACGTGAACGCCGCATATAACCACAACATTGGTTTAATATTCTACCTATCGTCTGCATTTCAATATTCTCGCTATATAGGTCCTCCGTTGTTCGCGAAAGTACCAGTAAATCCATTTAAATGGACTCGCTATGTAGGTTTTTGAAAGCTATTGCGACATATTAGATGTCTGTAATGGTTTTAATGCACTTATTTTGACGGGTATACCGCGTAACATAAACGGATAAGAATGTTAGGTATCATGTCTTGTTGGAGACGTAGAAACTTATTCAGGGGTGAAAACATTTACCTCGGTGATGACTTTGATGAACGGTTTATAACACAGATATCCAGGGGCATGGGTACCACCATACCTACACCCACACACTGTTCAATCATCATTTTATTTATATTCAACTTGGAATAATGAAGCCAGCAATACGCAATTTTGCGGCACGCTGTGCTGTCTTCCACAGGTTAGACCAGGGAAAAATGGCTAAGGACAGGAATTCGCCCTTTTCACGCAATTCCCTTCCATCCAGGTTGCGCGGAGTTAGGACATTCGCCACAGCAGATGGCCCTAATGCTGGTGCTCAGCAGGTATGTAATTTGAGTATTTCATTTTGTTTTGCACTTATTCTTCAACGTTTCATATGTTTGTATAAGTACAAGCTTATACACTCAGTATCACATCAACCTGTGGAAACCACCTCAAGTGCCTTCATTCACCTGTTTCTGTATACAGATTTGAGGAGTATAATACATGTGAATGATGGTGGAATACTTTGTTTGCAGCTATACCCCCAATGTTTGGGGCAGGTGCAATGATTAAACTACATATAGACATGCCGTGTTTGTCACAATTAAAGCTTTAATTTATTCCAGGTTTCGCACAATGCAAGTCCCCGCCTACCGTTGTTGTATTATACGGCAAGCGCTCGTGCCATGGAATCGATAAACCATCGCATGTTTTATGCCAATTGGATTTTCGTATTCGCAGCATATGACATCTTAACTGCCTTTGTCGATTTCTGAGGACCTAGTTACGAGCGATCTATTACCATGATCTGTACACTGCGAATGCGCAGATGGTAGCCATTAAAACGAATATGGTGCCCTTTACGGCGTCATCAGCCAAGAGTTGAAATAGGAGACTGCGCAGAGAGAGGGCGGCGTGGTTTCTAGGTTCCTAAGACAAATGATAAATGACAACAGGAGTGGAGCAGATGCCTATTTTAAGTAACTTACCATTCTTAGCAACATATCCAGATACCGTCTTGCCCTTTTGTACTCCCTTTTTTTCATATGGCATAGAGCTAGTTGGTACATGGATTGGACACTGCAAATTAATATCGTAACATATATTGTTTACTTCATGCAAATATATAACCAGTGACCCATTACTTATGCATTGAGGGAAACGCTGACCATAGGGGTTTAAGTATTTCAATGCAACAGAGAACATATGATGCCGCACCGAAACTCGATTAGGCGGGGACAGGGGAACGAGATGAATAAAGGCGTATGTTACATGAGCACGATCCATTCACATTAAACGTCTCCTACCTCATGTATCTGATCTTGATGAGTTCTTCGAACAGCTCAATTGCTAGAGTCACATGGTTGTTATCAGTAGAGCACATAAGCATGCAGGCGTAGTCATACTGGACCTTGGCCGAGGGATTGTGATTTTCCAAACCCTACATCAACATTATATTTGTTATAAACATTGTGTAAGATCTCCGTATCTATGACTAAACCAGCTAATAAGACCTCATGGAGCATTATACACATTGAGCATCAAGGATGAAACAACATCAATCCTATCCGTCTTTACATCTCTCTACCGTACGAAGCAGCTAACAACGTACCTCTTCATATTCCCTCCTGAGGCGTTCAATTTCAAAATTTATATCCTCAACACCTGCCATGGCTGTGTATGGTAATCCGCCAATGCGAGGCAGAGAAATTGAACTAGATGTGTAGCGATATTAAACCTAGATAGTCCCCGTGGACCATAAGGGAAAAGTCATGTGCTAATAAAGAAGTTGTGGTGAGTGCCCGTTATCATTATAAGGGGCTGTAATGATTTCCAGTGATGACGTAACAACACCTCTCCCCAGTCCAATGGTGGAGCAAAAACGTCGCCCATTATTCCACTCCACCATTATAAATTAATGGCATTGTTACCATAAGCATATATTATCATGTCCATAAAACTCTAGATAAACTGACCTTCCGCATTGATTTGTCTAGTTACCAAAAACTGACATCAATCGCGGTGTGTTGAAATGGGCTGACTATGAGCAAAGTTCGCACTCGATTTGAGGCGAAGTCGTTATTCGCGACTTTGCTGGTATTGTATCTACTCTCTGTGCATTTTATAAAATGCAAGAAGGATTATGCGTGCATAAGCAACCAACTGTTCACCAGTGAAAGCATAATTGGAGCATCTTTGATGTTATCACTAGTTGAGGGAAAGGTCGCTAAAGGGATACAAGGAAGGAAGAGGACTTGGCTAATTTGCTTGTTGCTTGGCCATCTGGCCACAGTGTTTACTGCTGCCTTAAACTTGTCTAATAATGGCAGAGTATCGTCATTTAATTTGCCTCAAGCGGAACTTCACAGAGGGACTTGTATACAATCCAATCGTAGGTGCAGTTTAGGAAGCGCATTCGTTTCTGCACCTGCATCTTATGAGACGGGCTTTAGAAGTGTGTCTTATGCGGGAAATGATATGTTCCCCGCTGGGACTAGCAATAAAACGGGAAATGGAGTACGCACGTTTAAACAAGTCACCTCGTATGAGGGTCTATATTCGGGATTAGGCACGAACGCTAAAAGCATGCGGACATACGTCTTGCGTGCCCACTCCAACCAAGATGATAGCGAGATAAACTATTACAAGGTACTGTCTCTACCGGAAGACTGCAGCGAGGAGGATATTAAAGCGAAGCACGAGGAAATTAAAGAGTCTCTAAAATCTTTGCCATCCGTAGAAAAGCGTATTAAACAGACCATAAAGGAGGCATACAAGGTTCTATCCAATCCAGCATCTCGTGCGATGTATGACCAGAAATTAAAGGGAATGGCACAAGAAGCCACTGGAACAGACTACAGTGACGAAGTTACGGATGAAGAATCGGATGAGCAGGGAGAAATAGAGTTCTTTAGTGAGCCCGACGACGATGGCGATATTGAGATCACCATACAGGATTCATCGAAACAAAAGAGGGGTGGATTAACTGGATTCCTAGGAGATTTGTTTGGATTCAACCGAGAACCGGTTAAAAACGAAATGTCTGAATTCAGAAAGGGTGATATTTTCACAAATTTGGAGGTGGAGCTGAAGGACCTTGTTTTCGGAGGAAAGGTGTCCGTTAATTTGGATAAGTTCGTTAGATGCCAAAACTGTAATGCAAGTAAGAAAGCTCAAAGTGAGTATCTTACATCATGTGTAAAATGCAAGGGCCGTGGTATGCTGTCTAAAAGCCAACGGACACCATTTGGATACATTTCAACAACTAGGAGTTGTATGTCTTGTAACGGCCGTGGTATATCTAGGATAAAAGATTGTGACAACTGCTCCAACACAGGTCGTGTTCATGAAAACTCCACAGTATCGCTTGACCTACCTTCTGGTACAAAGGTTGGCTCGACATTCAGAGTAAAGGGGAAAGGTCATTCTGGCGGCTATTTTTCTTCATCAGGAGATTTGTAAGTTTAAAACGGAACATGTCAGTCATTTGAATTCAGGTATGTCAAGGTCGTGTCAGATCAGAACAACCGTGAGTACATAAAGAATGACAAAGTCTTCACTTCTGTTGACGTCGACTACGTATTAGCGATTCTGGGAGGAAATGTAAGTTGACCACTATAGACAATAATATCACTGTTAGATCGGCATTAATACGTTCTGTGGACCAAAGGAAATAACCATAGCACCCGGAAGTCAGCACGGTGACGAGGTTTTAATAGGGAACTACGACGGCATGAAGCATTTGGCCAAGATAAACATCACTGTTCCTAAGACTCCATCGGAAGAAGAGATTTCCTTGCTGAGGAACATCAGTGAACATCGTAAATAGATCGGTTGTGAGACCAATGAACTATAAATGACTGAAATGTGTACCTATATTTCAGATGCTTCATAACCGTTAAAGTGGCTTATTGCCTTATGAAAAAGCAGTCTTAAACTCCATTAGACTGGTTGTTGCTTTACTCATTTCCTTTGTTAGCGGTGATCATATTTAAGGTTACTCCTACACATACAGTACCACACATCAGGGGTATCACTTCCCATTTGTGTTGAAGAACCATCAAGACTCGCCCAAACAGAAGATTCCACCTTTTCACCAAACATAACCTTAATTTCATGGGTGATAGAGGCGGTAAATGTACATATTCGGCTTCTGGCATTACACTTTTCCGGCGGCATTCCAGAAGGTTCATTTTCTCAACATGTCCAGTTCTGACCTATGAAAGATGCGCAGGTAGGTTGATATGCCCCCATGGGGGTTGATTTTCATGATTGTAATGCCAATATTCTGTGAACTATTCGGTGATTAACGTGTCTATTATAATCAACGGACTTGCTCTATATCAACGGCGAAATTGGACGCCTTTCGTATTGCCAAACATAGAACCGATCAAAGAATCAATGTTATAAGCTTCATAATGGCGCAGCCGTACTCAGAGCGTGCGCCTCACTGTGCATAACCGGTCCATGCTCTAGTGGAAAAACACTCATACTTATGCACACTGTGGCCGACATAGTGAGCAAGTATGGCATGTCGGAAGAAGCATTGTACCTTGACTTGGACCTTTCCTTCGACTTGGGCATATTTCGGCATATATTAAGGACGCAAGTAAGTACTCAGCACAATACACCCATATACGTCAGATAAAAGGAAGAAGTAGTGACCCAGATACAATAGATTCAGACTTGGAAGAAAGCCTAAAACGATTAATATACTTTCCTGTGTACAGTATTGATGACTTACCGGCTATACTGGTTGTGCTGGAAGTCTACTTTCAGTCAGCACGGACAAGATTCCTAGTGATAGATTCTATTCTGACAAAGGACGCAAGTGTGGAGGAGAGCGAGGTAATTGCAGCTTCGATAAGTCTGCTAGAATACCTGTGTAAAAATAATGGACTTGTATTGGTATACACAAATCGTGAAGGGAGTTGCTTCTCCGTGCCCTTTAAGATTTCAACATTAGAACACAGGCCTCTTGAATCAGACCAAAACGCACCAAAAGCCGACTTTGAAGACTTAGAGGGTGTAGATATAGTAAACAATGTCCTTACTTTTGGGTTGCCTATACACTGGCTACAGGAGAACGGCTACAGTGCAACTAACAGTGCCGGCCGTTTGTACGGACAGGGCGTTACCGAGTGTGAGGAAATACGAATAGTGAACGTGAAAGGCGAGAAAATGTTCTCGGCTAAACACAGGGAGACGCTTTCCGCTAGAGCGCTCAGCTGTAGGAAGGCAATATATCCCGAAGCAGGTGTTACACTGTGTCTCCTCCCCTGTAAGAAGGTGTCAAGTGAGTCTCATGGATACTTTGGGTGCGTTATGAAGGGAGCAGGGACGGATAGGGACTGGTATGCGGATCTCTCCCTCTTTTCTGGGCGCAAACTAAGACCGCGTTTCGCGACTGTCCGGTACATGTACTCTGTAACTTCTGAGCTAGATGAGCTAGAAAGATTGGAGAGCAACGATGGGAATAGTTTTGACAGAGAGTTTGATTACATTAACACCCAGGATCTGATACTTGATGAGAAAATGGCAGAGGGGATAGTTTTAAAAGAAAAGCCTGAAAAGCGCGCAACGACAGATTCTCCAACCTTGCGACCGAATTCGTCTCGTATGGTTCACATGTCAGTCGACGCGGATGTTTTGAGAGACCTAAGGTTTGGACTGTTCAGGATATGCGAAGATAGATCACTAAGAGAGCAAATTTTCACCCTGCAGCGCTAAAATACAAAGTGCCTAAACCATCGCAAAAATACCAACAGTAAATGTTCATTCATTCGTTTCATGCATATTAAAACATATTTTTAAAATTTTAGTGACTATTTGAGTTTTATTATTACTAATTAACAAATGTGATGTTGTTTGTGGTAAGAGGACTGGCAGGTCATAAATGAATCCGGAAACTTGGGCTTTCGTAGAATAAAATATGGGAGTAAATACACGATCTCATTAACTTTAGAATTAAAGTTGCTTTGTTTCATTTTTTAACGTTTAGTCATGAGGAAAGCATAGTATTCGAGGATCCATGTCAGCCAATGACTTATGCACACCCTTACGATAAACACGTTAGAGCTTCAAAATGGGAGGAGACTACAGCGACGAACCACAAGTTTAGATTTCAAGTTTCATATTGCCAGTCGCAATGGGCTTGGGAGATCTAAGCGAGACACAGCAACAGCTGTTGCACCCGCTCATTAGGTTGAAACACAAGAGTTCACTGGAGGCAATGGGGACTCTAGCGGAGGTTGTTGGAGATTTAACACGGCTCTATGAAGATTTCACGCGAGGACTTCGCCAACTTGAAAGAAAGGTTGGTGAGCCCATATTCATAAAGGGAATCTCCAACAAGAGCTCTCTAGAAGCCCTTTCTGCGATTAGAAGTGACTTGAAACAGACGGACAATGCGGTTATCTCAATTACTAAGGAGCAGAAGGGTATGATTGGTGTTTGGAATGGTCTATTTACCTTGGTATCCAGAATAAAGGAAGATATGACGGATTTTGTTTCAATTCTGAATAATAGAGTGACAGATCCATTGAACAGTTTATATGACGAATTCAAAGGTGGATTTTCTGAGCCCGTAGACCAGCTGCAGATGAATGACGTGCTTAACTTTATCCCAAACTTGATTTTGTTGAAACAGGCACCTGGATTCAGTCATTGTGGAGCCAAAAAGTATGTTGACAGTGTTATCAAGGCCTACAAAGAGCTTCAGCACTGTTTACAGAACGAGCAAGAAGTTATCGGAGACTCGGGGATGGTAAACAGTCCAAGATTGCAGGCAAAAGCAGTAAACAAAACAGTGAAAGCAAAAATATCATTGGGGAAACAAATAAAACAGCTCTTCGAGGTAGCACCAGAAATGAAGCAACTACTAACAAAAAGTGTTTCACAGGATACTATAGAACGTTTGGCTACTATGAAGCTAAGGAAGGCAGCACAGGGAAATGGCGGTGAACCAACAGACTTGGTGGCCTTTCAGAACCGTTTCTGTAACTTTGAGAAGAAAAGGTTATCTGTATTTTCCTCCTCTATGCAAGCATTTGCTGAGGCAATTGTAAAGTACCAGCGAAAATCTTACAATGACTTGAAAGAAGTATATCAGTCCATACTCGAATTCTCCCCAGAATCAGACTATGGCCAATTTGAGGCACATATTCTTGGGGCAATGGTTTCTCATGCATCCAAACACTCACGAATGATGGACGATATATGGCTTTCCAAGGATTTTACAGAGCTGGAAGATTTCGACTTGAAAAAGAAGCCGAGTGAACATCTTACTCCGTCCCAACCTGATGATGACAAAACAGATGATGCTGAGACTGTTATTGACAACAACTCAGTAAATAGTCTTAAAAGTTACCTATCTGCTGAAGATGGAGAAACATATATACAAAAACCTGCTGTGGCAGATATGGAAAATGTAACCGTGTACAATATTGCCGACTCAGATGATATGACTGTTGTGGTAGAAGAGAATAGTGAAGAAATAACTGAAATAAGTGATGCATTACAGAAAGATACCACGATCATATCACAAACTATACCAGTGCTGGGTTATGAATCACCAAAAAAGCATAGAGGATTGTTTCATAGATCAGCGACGTTACTTCGAGCGAAGAAACGCTACTTTCGACGCCCTAGTTCACTGCAAAAGGCTAGGAACAAGGGTGAAAAAGCAGAGAGAGGAAAATACTTGGATCTCAGTCCAAATGAGAGAAGAAAGGGTACAGCTGGAGTTCAAAGGAGCGACAGTGCAGAGCAGTATGAGGATGGTGACGAACAAAACGATTTAACGGTTGACGATAATAATTTGACGAATAAGATGGGTTACGATACTAACGATAAACCGGACGTGAATATGTCAAAAAAGGATGTAAACAATGAGGGTAAGCCATCATCCCGAAATGAATACTATAGGAAAAATGTGGGTAGGAAGGATAATCATCCAGAAACATTTACGTCCGGTGGTATCCAGTATTATGATGGACATTTTTCCTCAAACCCGTTGGAGCCCCCTAGAGATGGAGTAGATTTCGACTTTGATGCTTATAGGACTGCACTAGACATTTTAAAGGAAACCAGCAGACGTTCAGATGCTTATTTTGTAGGATTATGCATAAATTCTGAAAAAGACGAAACGGTAGACTTATTAAAGGGTGACATCTTTCACTATGTTGATAAAACGGGGGAATATGACATATACCCATTTGAACTGGCGGGTAAGGCTGGATTGACAGAGAATACTCCAGCTAAACCTGAAGGTGTTAAACCAAAGTCAACGGATGATATGCATCACGATATGAAGGGGGGCTGCATACCTTCCAGCAGTGAGTACAATCTACGGCGTCTTTTCAGGCTTCCATATACCTTGGAGAATGATATAATGGATGGAAAGCAATGGAATCTTGTGGCATTGGAGCAGTTGGTAATCCTGCATAAATATTTAACCGGATACCTGACGCATCCGTCTCTTTCAGATGAATCAGACCCTACATTAAGAGATTTCCTATTAATCAATTTGGGAGTAATTGAGCATTTGGTTGTGCGCATTCGTAACTTCATTGAAACCTTCAGGAGCCAAACAGGAGTAACAAACAATGAGTTCAAAGTTTTGGATGCAGTTCTTACGCCGAGGGACACTTTTGTTAATACAAGCCCTCATATCTTCGTTCATCAGATGGACATACGTTATCGTATCATGTTGGTCATAGACACTTGGGAAAAGAATGATATTTCAATAGGTGGAGAACTGTTGTTTGAGGCATCGGAATTTTACGACTTCTTATATCGCCAGTTATTTATAGTGAGGCTTTCCATGATCCAAAAGTTGGCAAGAGCAATTAGAAGGTTGCCCACGGTTGATGTAGATTTGGACAAAAGATGGCTAGAAGCATTAGAATCAGAGGACCCTAAAAATATTCTAAACGTCAATTTCAGATTCACTGATAACAAGAGGGTTGATAGGATAGCAAACAAAATCTTGTTTCTCTTGTGTGAATGCATAGGGAGGCTGAATTATATCATTAATGTGGTAAAACAACGACAGTGGGGAGAGGACTCTGTGTTTGATTCAAATTACATGAGTGTACGTGACCAATTGGTTCAGATAGTCAATATGACAGTCGAGTTGGAGAAGCTGGACATTGAGTTGCTCTCTGCCTTAGATCTGAATAACACTCCATATGCCACAGAGGATATGGATGAACAAGTATCAGATTCAAGCCTTGAAAATCCATTTAAACTGACACCCAAGAGGCTTAATCGCATGAGAAGCAGGAGTATGACAAGGACTGGTACTGAAATGTATGATATTCATAAAATGAATCTGGTTAACGCTCCACAAATAAAGATACGTGAAGCTCAAAGTCATTTTTGCACATCGATGAGCATATTTGAGGATGAAGATATATCCCTTTTAAGAAGGGTTGGTGCAAGAAACGGCTGCTTTGGAGGATGTGGCCCTTGGCGTCCAAGAAAGAAGGTGGATGCAGGTGCCATGTTGAATCCTTACTTCACAGTGCCTTTAGAGAGAACTACCCTTTCTCTATGCTGGAAACTAGAGAACACGTTGATTTTAAGGTTGGCAGCGTGCTACCACGATGTGTTTTCTGACAATCTGCAGCTGGGAGATTGGTGTACGAGCTTTACCACAATTGAATATGTTGTTCACTTCATATCTACGGGATGCCTACTGAACTTTCTTTTATACAAGAAACAGAACAATGATGAGCAAAAAAGCATTTGCACCCTTTACCAAGCAGTTCTGAGCAGTGCCCATATGTACGGGAAAACAGTTACACCTATCGTAGATACCACAAGTAATCAGGACCTAACTGAGTTACAAGTGACCAGTGTAGCTACCGTGTATGATGAAGGTCAGATGTCCAAGGATATATATGCCATATTACAGGTTCCTTTGAACTTGGCTGCGTTTCCCAAAATGATGGGAGATGTCAACATTTATCTCCAACATGATTTAGGGGATTTGCCCATGTCAAACACAAAAGGTTTCATGGAAAAAGGAGCCCCAAAATACTCTTCGTTGCAACTTGCTAGTTTCATAGAAGGAATTGATGAAGGAGGCATGAAGTCAAACAAGATGCAGATGCATTCGGTGCATGTAAGTCGCCCAGGGCATAAAGTTCATCGTTTATTGTTGGATGCAATAAAGCACAACGTGCCAATGATAGATCTATGGAAAGATACAAAATCCATTTCTCTAATAAAAGCATCATCAACAGAGCAAACAGTTCAATGTTTGCTGATGCTCAGGGCCATAGCTGGAAGGTTTAGGAATATGATTTTGCGCCAAATCATGGAATGCAATATATATACTGATTTAAGCAATTTGGCATATAATCTTGCAACTTTTATACTCCTGGATCGGTTGATGTTCCCAAATGAATTACTGACGGCTGTTGAAGAAGGAGCCAGGCCTTTGGATTCTCTATCGCTGCTGGAGGGGAACGATGGAGCCATTAATATGGATGCATTGATAAGAAGCATAATTTGCAGGCATGCGAGAACTCTTGTAAACTCCATAATAACAAAGATTGATGCTTTTGGGCTTGATGATGTTAACGAATTTGTGACGGCATCCATAGAAAGCCTAATTGTTCCAATAAGAGAGACCATGAGGTTTACAAAAGTGTGGGATGAATTCTTGCCCATGGGAGATTTCCAGACACTATTCACGAATTGCTGTATCTACTTCTTAAAAGCCGATATAAGACAACGTATATCAATGCCTCTGGATGTATGTAAGGTAATGCCTTCTGTTCATAAAATGAGACTGCTTCAACGTGAAATAGAGGCATCAAGACATGTAAAGGCTTCTTCAAGTACTAAAGAAAGCGATCTCATGAGAGCTCTAATGTTTTCGTTCCGTCCGGGTGAAGATGGAAATGGCAATTTGTTGGAGGAGAGTAGCGACCTCATGGATATAGTCGATATGAGTGAGCTGGAGAAAAAGTTTGCAACATTCAGTGAGATCATTAATCGGGCAATTAACCATGAAGATTGGACTTGCATAGCTTCGCAGACGTACACGAGTGCCGTAGTAGATTTGGCAGCAGTGCTAAACGCAACAATAAAGGCGACACTTGAACTCAAGGTGCCTTTTGATATATTATTAATCCCTCTTACAGGTTCAATGGAAGCAGCGCTTAACCATTATTACATATCTATCGTCGGTGGAAAAGCTTCAGAGCGTGTTGATGCTATCATGAGTGCACTTGGAAAGGAAGCAGGAACACTTTCCGTGGACTTGTTCAATAAATTTGACTGCGGGGTGGACTTGGAAAGAGGTATAATTAAAATGAGCAATATATTGTACCTGGCAAGGTATCTTTGTGACACCCAAGACACTCTTCTTCAATATTGCCATCGCATGCTTAAAGAACGTTGCGAAGAAAGCGCACAGTTACACAGGGACCTAGAAACCAACATCCACAGTGATTCAAGGAACTTCTTCAACCTAGATATAGAAAGTTTGCAGGGTATGAAGGAGATCAATGTTATTTATGCGTCTAGACGGCTAATAAAGAGGCAGACTAAATGGCATGTAAGAACCATCTCCAGTCTTTGTAGTTTGAAAGAATTGCATAAGATGGCACTGGAGCTGTACCAGCCAACTGTTACAGATGGACCTAGGCTTCAGACTTACCTGGGCAAAATTAAAACCATGTGTACAGAATTTGGTAAGCTAGGTGAAGAAAAAGAAGATGCGTTGGAGTCATTATTTGAAGTTCTTTTCAACTGTATGATGTACGCAATGCGTTCCACTAGGTGGCTGCCGAGAGAAGTTAGCTTGCTAAATGACGATTTGCGTGTTTTACAATGGGTGGCATCAGAGCACCAGCACGATGTATCCAGGTTGCTCGAAGAAGCATCAAAACTCATTAAATAATTTTATTTATCGTATTTTATGGATAATCTATTTGAGGAAGACGGACTTCCGTATTCCGAGGAGGAGCCCGAACCGGCGAATTCCTCTGTGCCAAACGACCGCGATGCAATATCCCGGCTGACCTTCAACCTGAGGCGCTGCGGCGTCAACCAGCGGCTAAGAAATGATATTCTAGAGGAGCTCCTGGAAAGACTAACTAACTCACCTTCCAGATTGTGTAAGTGCGGGATACTTGGTGAACACTTGTTACAGTGTGTCTGGATGACACCCTGGAAGTCGACGAATTTCTGTGGAACCTTACAGTTGTCTTATTGCAACAAGACCCCAACTGCGAAAATATCGTCAACGTACTCGAAAATTGGAGCATACACAAGAAAAAGGCAAACCTTGAGAAAACCAAGACAGGGAATCATGATGAAATTTACATTTATAACGTAACGAAGGATATACCTTCCATAGTATACTGTAAGAACAAGAAGGTTGGTTAGGGATTCCCGAGATAATACACATTAACAGAAATTCTCAAGGGAATTCATACAAGGTGCCACAACGCTCGTTTCCGAGATTCGCTACCAACTTGTACTAGAGGTTTGTCGCATTCCTATCATAATAGACACTGACAATTTGCAGAAAACAAAAGCTGTGCATCCAGATGTATTGCCTGTGGACGCCATATCACGCGTTACCAAGGGTGAACAGGTTCTCGTTGGAGTCATTGGTTTAGACAAGAAGGGGGAACTATGTTTGCAAGGCTTTCTCAGTGAACTGAGGATGATTTTAGATGATGCGACGGTCCTGCAAAGTGGAATTTACTGCGAAGGGAGCACTGTAATCGTGAGATGCTTGGTTGAGCCTTACAAGGTGGGTCTATACAGTAACATCATCAAAGCCCTATGCAGGATGCTATTAGATGTATAGAAGTCACACATCCACCGATGCATGTTGATATCGAACTTCCAGACTTTTTTGGGGGGCGACTCACCCATAATGACCATAGGGTTCTGGAAATGGCAATGGCGCAGAAGGTGAAAGCTGGGATATCGGAGCAATGGATTATTATTTCCGACGTTCACCTTGACAATGACGCAACTATTAAGATGCTGGAAGATGTATTTAACAGTACGTTTAATGATAGCAAATAAACCTCTTGCAGCGTTTCTGGCAATGTACCAGCATCAAGGGTTCCCCGTGGGCTTTGTGCTCATGGGTAATTTCACGTCTACCGAATTTGGCACGGTAAAAAGCTCTCACGAACACTACATGCAAGGCTTTGAACGCATGAATAAACTCCTGGCCTTACCCAAATTCAGGATTCTGCTCATGAGTTGCTATTTCGTTATTGTGCCTGGGCCAGGGGATGCTACCATTTGTAACCAACTTTTACCAGAGCAACCGCTGATTACAGATTTCACATCAAACATCAAAGATCGCATAGACAATTTATTGGGAAACAACTCAAGATTTTTTTCAACTACAAATCCATGTAGAATACGGCACCTGATCCGAAAGATGGTGTTCTGCCGTGGTGACTTGGTGAATACCCTCCTAAACTCTTCGATATTTACTAGTGGTTCTGGTAAGAAAATCACATCTCCCTCTGAGCTCAAAGAGATGCTTATTACCACAATTTTGGGGCAGGGGCACTTGTGTCCCAACAAGCCAGGGGCAAACAGTGTACTGAGGCATGACGCAGCATTGCTACTGTACCCAGCCCCTGACATTATTTTTATATGCGACACAAGTTGCCCTTCCTTTATTTGGACCAGTGAGAAAACCACATTCTGCAACGTTGAATCATTCTCCCAGTCTAAATCATTCCTCTGTTATGATGCCACATCTGGCAAGTGCCAAAAGTTAGCAGTTTGACCATGTTGGCGCATTTAAGTTTGTATGAAGCATACGCATGTGATTTAGTAGCTGTGGAAAAGAGACACTTGTTGTACAATAGACATTTTCCATGTAATCATTGAAATACATAACATCGTTATTACGAAAGTAGTTCTTTAAACCAGTTGCAAAGCTTCCTTTCGCTTTTTGCAACCAATTCATACGTGTAATTTTGTGTAATACAGCATAAGCCCTGCTTTATGCGCAACACAATTGTATTGACACAGTGGAACATCACTCCTGCGTCCGCCATGATCAAAGTGAAGTAACTGTGTCCATTGGATACTTGAGTTTCTTCAAATGATGTCTATTCCTGATGCCATGTGCTACCAATATGATGGAAATGGTAATCTTCATTGAGAAAAGAGAAAGCCAAATGCACATGGCCAAGATGAATCTCCTAATGGTTAAACAGCTTCTAATATAAGGAATGTTGCAGACGATTAGCGTCAGCATTGACGAAGGCATGAAGCCCAACCTCCTACTGGGTATGTGAGGGAAGGCGTAGGCCCCCTTGCAAAGGACTTCAAAGTCGAACCCAATCAACTCCTCTTGACGCAACTGGCAGCGCGAAAGGAGGAAATCCGCCATCAATACTTCATTATACCTCTGGTGTATGTCACCCGGAATGTTATTGAATTTCAACAAGAAGCTATGCTTGAAGTAATCAATCAGAACCTCTAAGCCGAACATCAGTATGAGCCACCTTGACACGAGCAAGTAAGACTTTAGTGGGTCCTCTACTGTTGACATCTTGAAGAACACAAGCATCGCGTCAAAACAGAGGTGGAATCGTTCTACAGCATCTGTTGCCACAATGGGGAAAAGAGATATATGGTTGAACTTTTTAAACACTGTAGACTTTATCTCCGCAAAATTGTTGGTAACCAGCAGCAGAAACATCGCTGAATCTGAAGAGTTGATTGCAATATTGAGACTCAATACTCGCACAAGGTGCATTAAAGAATGGAACAGAATATAACTAACAACAAGAAGGTATTTCATAAACAACTCAACAAGCTCGTAGTCTGTGTCCTTATGCTCGTCAGGAAAACTTGGAGCATAAGGCGCCATGAAGTCCCTTGCTGGTGACAAAGTATTGAAGGAGCGCAGAGACCTAATGGTAGTTTTAACCGTCTCTGGTGTATACTTGCTGTCTTCATCTAAGCTCTTTCTAGACATTCCTGAGCTGTTCAAGGAGTTTGTGTCCATCTTGCGAAAGTCAGAATACTGTTCCGGGGTTTCTGTTAATCCATCAAAATGAAGGTTTGTCGGTGAAGTTTGCGAAAGACTTTTAGGAGTGACTTCAAGTAAGCTGTCATGCGATGTGGAACGATTTACAGCTGGTGATGTATCCTTGGGTGGTATAGGCAAATATTGCTCGTCTTCTGACGAAACACTTTGCAGTTCAAAGATTTCGGGAACTGCTGAAACGCTACGCTGAAGAACATTGTCATCCTTCTTATCTTCCTTTTTCATAGTTGCCCATTTACATTCTTCAGCCTCTATATTTCTAGTCCATTTCTTATGGCTCTTTTCGGTATTAATGGCGTTTCTTAACACGCGAATAGTACAGCGCATCAGGAGGTCTGTACAGTCCCGTCCGAATGACCTGCAGAGTCTTTCACATATATCCAACATGTTGAATATCACGTATAGCTTTATAAAGGGCTGCCCTCTGATGTTGTGGTATACTCGAGAGGTATCGATATGCGTCAAAATCATCAGAGCCAATAATAACGCCAAGAAGCGCATGAAACCACATACTTCGCTAGGATTTAGGAGCAAGTCGCTGTGTTCATCACTGGGTGTATGTGTC
Organism: Babesia gibsoni; assembly: GCA_035575875.1. Lineage (NCBI taxonomy): Eukaryota > Apicomplexa > Aconoidasida > Piroplasmida > Babesiidae > Babesia > Babesia gibsoni. The sequence goes on from CP141527.1 coordinate 1,223,727, forward strand.
ATCCTTTCCAGTTTCTTGGAACAGCTACCAATATACATAGAGGTACTACGTGATAAAGATTGAAGGTCCCCAAACTTTGATTGCGTGTCACCATCTTTCTCTTCTTGGTACTCCTTACTTTCAAGTTTACTAAGAAATTCTCTGACGTAGTCACCTTTCTCATCGGACTCTTGATTATCGAATTCCCTTGCATTAGGTACTACTTGCATATCGCTGATACGTTGGTCAGGAGTGCCATCAATATGGTTGGTGAGTTCAGATTCTCCGGAGGTTTTTTGCCTCACCATATCCCAATTATTGGATATGAATTTGGAAAAGTAGAAAACGTTCCTTGAGTCACTTTTGACAACGTTGAATGAAGAAAAAGGGTGCATAGATGCTTCTAATTTAAAACGCAAGGAGTGTACCACCCAGTTTATGCCTCTCACAATGATTATTATTGAAGTTCCTATGGCCTGCATCATATGACTGATAACTCCATCATACTAACCTGTAGGGGCATAAATGTCATTTCAAACAGCAACGCATCCAGGCAGAGTAGTAATGCGTATACCATCATCCTTTCGAGGTACACTGGAAGAATAAACATTTGTCCCAGAGTGTTCTGAAGAGAGCATGAAATAGCATTGATGGCTCAACTAACATCCGGTATGGCGTTGGTGGGATCATCAAGGTCCTCAGTTGTGTCCCTTGACGCCGGAGATTCGTCAGAAGGCTTTGGCTCCTTTTTAGTCGTCGCCTTCTTTTCATGGGAGGCCCTGTTGACATACCTACGGTGCGGAAATCCGTGGAGTTCAATGGATATGAACTCCATTAGGGATGTCCAGAACTCGGGAATATTCATTCTGGCCTCATCAAACCGTGGCACAGTTCATAACAATTAGCTTCTTACACATGAGAGCGGAGAATGACAGCCACATTTGCTAGGTAAAACTCTCCAGTGATAGAGAATAACAGGACTCCGCCAGTATCAATAATTTGGAGATGACATTTAGCTGAATAGCCCAGTCAGTTGGCAAACCCATTTTGCATGAATATTTGCCTTTTGTTCTCAAAACTAGACTTCACACCTTTTATAAAAAGAGTGTGAATAATGGGCACATGTGGCTATTTTTGCGTGATTCAGAGATTCTCGCCACATAGAGTAAGGTGTGTCGTAAAATTAGACAAGACGAATAGAAGGTATGTTGTCTTCTTCTCACGTCAAACATGCCTATTTAACGTCTAATACTCTATAAAGTGTCGTATAGTTTTGTAAATGCGATGATTATGGTTCAGTTTTCCAGATGAGATGATCATCAACAGTAGCAGAGGAAGTCGCCTCTTTACTGCCAAGAAGGGATTGTTCGATCTTCATTTACTGAGCTCATTATCCCCAAACATTATGAGCATCTGATATTGGCTTAAATGGCATCCTCGGCGAGTCTAAGCCTGCGCTTATTTATCTTATCCAGATTTATCAAACCCTCAGACTTTGTTATCTGTCTTTTTGGCACGATGTCCAATTCATCGTCAGAAGATATATCGTCGTCGACACCATATTCATGGTACTCTTGTTCACCTGCGTCTCCAATACCGTATTTGTTATCCTCATGAGTCACAGGGGTCTGTGTTTCCTTTATAATTGCGGGGCTACTACTATACTTCTGCGACCCTTCAGTACCCGGAGCACCATCTACTGGGGCATCATACTTTTGCTTCAGCTTGTTTTCTGCTATATTTATGTTTAGATTAACTTCCTTGTTGTCCTTAGACAGATTGGTCATGGGCTTCCCGCCTTTTCTGTAGCCTCTGTAGTCCTTCCAGCTGAGTGCCGTGTTTTCCAGGGTTGGCGGGATATTTAAACCCTCCTGCTCTAGATGATAGCAAATATGAGCACAGATAATGTGATCTTGTCTCGATATAAGGTTGTAAACAACGGTCTTCACATCTGATGTTTGACATCGGATTCTAGAAATAAACGCAGGATATGCGCGTGGCATGTCAAAGTTCACAATGTAGTTTACCTTAGGTAACCTCATATTGCTCAATGCAATGTCAGTGGACACCACGATTTGGATTTTCAAAGACTTGAGGTCATCCATAGCAGCGTAAATGTCGTCCAAGCTCATCTTCTCATGAACACACATCACAGATTTAGAAAGATTGCTTAAGAACGTGTATACGTTCTCCACAGTTAGCCTATCATTTGCAAAAATGATCATGCGGAAATCTTTGTGGAAATGCGATATGAGGTCTCCCAAAATTGTAGTTTTCTGCAGTCTTGTTTCCTCATTCATGCATGCGATACACTTAAATTCGAAGCTTAAAAGAGACTGATTTGCTGTGTATTTCACAGTGATAGATTGCTTCAGGTATTTCCGCAGGGTCTTTAGTGTTTCAGAAGCCAAGGTTTCCCTTGACACTATTATGCGCATGGCATGTTCGTATGTCAACAACAAACCAATCTCATCCGGGTGATTCTTGTACAAGTTTACGAAGTCATCAAGCGCAACTAGGTGTGTAGCAGTTGGATCTATGCACTTTTGCCTCAAGAGATCACCGAACTTAGCAGGTGTCACAATGAGGAACTCCGTGCCAGAAATGACTTCGTTGTAATTATCATACCCTGACGTAATGGACGCAATACGTAGATTTAGTCTTTTTAGCAGCATGTACAGCGTCCTGTGAATGTTGTAGCAAGACTCTCTAGTAAGACCCATTATTATGGAATATGCGCATCGCTTTGATGCAACTGATTTACATTCCTTAATGATATTCAAAATCTGACAAACGAGGGGTATCAGGTAGGAGACTGTTTTACCACACCCCTTGCTACCCATTATAATGGTATTCCTCCCCTGCAGCAGAACGGGGATGGCTTGACATTGTACTGATGTTGGCTCAATAAAACCAAGTTTCTTTATACGCTTAGAAATTGCCATAGGGATGGATAACTTAAGTTGTTCAAACGACTGAATTGGCTTAGGTACCCTCATTCCTGTTGTTTCAATGTTTAAGTTCTTCTTTAATAATACAGTCTCTTCAATCGTTAATGCATCAACACTGGGATCCACTTTGTATATATCTCTTTTAAAGACGCTATCTGGCGGCGCCTTATTCTCTCTGCGAGCGCCTATGTCTTTTGTGCGATTATCATTGTTGGTTAACCCTTGTGAGTATGTTCCATGCGATATGGCTGCTGGGACAACATGGCTGGTTTCATTGGCACCTGCCGCTGATTTCTCCGCTGAAGCAGCGGTTGCTTCGAGAAATCTCCCTTCTAATTCGTTTGATGAGCTGATGTCATCTCCTATTTCACTGATGGACTTCATGAAGGCCTCCAGAGCCTCGGATGCATTGCCTAATGTAAGAATGAAATAACAAATGCTACGGAAAACAGGAGAAATGCCTATTTCAGCCATAGAACTGCCTGACTATAATGCTTTAGAGGAGGAAGGCAACGTGTTTTCATCTTTTATACAACTTAAAGATGAAGCGTTTGCCATATTCAGGGAATGCAGCATATTGTACTTGTGAACGACTCTCAAAATGTTCAAACAACTTATATAAGATTTATGTTAAACTTACCGTTGTAATACGGTTCGGAATCCTTCCGAACCTTGGCAGCTCCATCACTCATGATGCTACAGGCTATTTACACTCAGGTATCACACATTTGGAAATGCGAATGTTCACACTGACGTTAAAAATTCATTCATATGTTACCACATCTTATTATGGAGTGTATCTACTAAGTCGCTAGTCTATATACACCACCTCATATGACTGTCTACTACTTGACGCAGCGTACAAGTATAACATGTATATTAAGGATTCCTTCTCACATACATACGCCTAAAAGTCTGCTGCTATTGATATGTGATCCGAGGGGTATATTTTAGAGGGCAGACCTTCATACTCCTCTGCGTCTTCCTTCTTGATCCCGGGCATGCAACGTTTCGCCCTGATGTTCCTTGAGTGATATATGTAGTCCAGAGTGCCATGGAAGGTTTTGACAAAGTTGGTAAATGGAAGCTTAGTATCCTTGTAGACATCCTGATAGCCTTCGCAATTCTCTACTTCCACACGGTCCTTTGGATCCAAGGGGTAGTACATGACCTCTGGCTTACTGTCTGGGGAGCGCAGATGCTCGTTTGGCTTGAATTTCTCATGAGTATGCTTCATGCCGTACTCGAAATCTGGGTGGTTAGAAGGAATCCAACCATAATTCATAAGCTGGAATACGCCTTCCGAGGGAAAGGAGTTAAAGTCGCCGCATATTACGGTGGATGATTGTGTCTCTAGGTTGAATCCATACTTCTTTGCACATTCCCTCTTGAATTTCTCAAGTTCAGTTAACATGACGAATGTTTGCAGAATACGTACATGACGGCCATGTGGGTGGAAATAGAGATGAGTGTTCGCCACAAACAGATAGTTGGCATTGAAATCCAGCATATTTTTGAAACACCCAAGCTGAAAGATTGTGTGATATCTGCTGAAGTAGGTCTCTATATCAAAGTTTATCCAGTTAGGCGCCCCAATGCGATTTAATATTTCGCTGTAGTAAGGCTTAACAATTTCATCCTTAAAAGTTACACTTTTCACATCCTTAACATCTAAAACACACTTCTGAACAAGCATGCAGCACCCCTCGTCAGATGCAACGCTTTTTATCGTCAACCAAGAGTGGTAGTCTTGGCCCAATACGGGTTCCAGGTAATCGCGGTAGGCCCCCGTTGAACATTCTTGGAGACACAGCACCTGTGGCTTGATCATCATAATTTCACGAAGGATCAATGGGTTACGGTAGCTGCTCTCCAGCCATTCAGGATTGCAATACGGAAAGAACCGTTCAATCGCTTCTTCAGTGGCAACATATGTAGGGGACAATATGTTGAAGGACATGACTCTGAGATCCCTAAAGTTACTTTGTAGAGGGCTCACTACACAGTTATCTATATCATCATTGAATTTGATTATGCGATCTTCCTGCCATGTGTTTCTGGGAACATCAATAACCTCACAAAAATCTGACTCAATTCTATTCCACTTAAGTTGCTTGTGGTATAAGCGCAGCTTCACGTTCATTCCCTCCATGTCATCATCGGGAACAAAGACAGCACGTTTACATAGGGTTTCACCCTCATCGTTCACCCAATGAAAGTAAATGTCCTCGTGGCTCCACGGCCCGTCGGAACGAATATGTATTGACACAGGGCATCCAATCATGGCATTGCTTCCTATACTGACCTCCAAAAGCCTGAATGCATTCTTGTGTAGCTGCAAAATGGTTCCATTTATCGACATGAAAGAAGCATTCTTTGCTACTTCTTCGAGAGTCTCTGTTTCATCGTACGGCTCAAACATTTTCTTCATAAACTGTATTGAGTATTCATTATCGACATCACAGCCCTTTTTATTGCTGCCGTCATGACCTTGAGTACTATCAACGTCCTCTGATGGGTTCTGCTTCTGACACTCAGGAGCCTTGCAATCAGCGGGTTTCTTCCAGCACACATAATTACTAAAGGCCAGCATATACGGGTCCCTGATGTCTTGAACATTCACATGTGGAGTGGGTTTGTGTTTCTGGAGAGAGCGCTTCAGGCGAGTTATTACTGTTTTAAGCGTCTCATTCTTCTGTCGATCAAGGTTGACCACACGGCCTGACCAATGGACAGTTATATTGATTTTGTCAGTGCCGTCTGGCGCCTTGATGAGTGCGTAACTATCTCCAAGGTTCGTCATCATGTCCGAGTCGTGATGAATCATATCAGGGTTACTAGCTCCACCGTCCTCCTTTTGAGGCTCACATGTCCTGCAGATTATGATACGCCGGAAAGGGTGAATAAACACAAGTAACTATGATAAGCACGGCAAATACTGAACAAGGTATCAAATGTGCTACAGAATATGTACTTTATACCAGGCGGGATGGTATGCCTCCTTCGGCAGTTTGCGTATTTACAGGGTATATGATGAATGACTTATGCTACTAACCTTTCTATAACATCTGTATCTGATGAAGTTGAGAATCTTCTCGGTGAGTAGGGATATCTTGCCAGGGTGCTAGAATAGTTCTTTCGCAGTTCACCAGCGGGTAAATTCACATGCTGTATCTTCCCATTTACACGGGCTCCAAGGCTCTCAGGTACGTTGAATCTTCGTGATGATGCGATCTTAAAAGAACAGGCAGACCTATTAAGGAGAGCAGACATCAACGCGCAAGCATATACCAATAATAACTTTAGGAGTACAGAAATAACATTGCGATTTCCAATTACGGTCATATGATCCTATCTAGCCAATATGCGGTAAAGACACCGCAGCGATAGACACACCATAAAGCAGAATTACTTCCCTAAGAGCTGGGAGGAGACGACATGTCTAATGTGCAGAAGAGAAGCAACCACGAAAACCCATAAAAACAGCCTATCTGAGCGCCTTTTAATAGAACCAATGTCGATATAACATTAATTTTCAATGCTAACGCACATACAACGAGATTCCGCGGGGTAACAGCCCAATATTGATCACGGCCCGAAATAGCAATGGGTCGTAGGGTGTTTATGCAGCTAAGAATTACTTGTCGTATACAACAACTGGCAGCTCCAGTACATTCAGATGTGTGAATGCTCTGTGGAATCTCACTTGAAAACCTCATACACGGCCGCAATTTTAGCGAGGTGTAAGGAATATGCCTATGAAAAATGCACGTTATAAGAGTATAAGTGATAGTATGGTAACACATCAGCCGGTTTACTATCGAAATATAAGTGTCAAGGGGTCCCTCCGCGTGTGTTTGGGACAACAAACCGAAGTATTTCGTTGTTATGGTTGGAAGCAGCAATAGGTCTAGAGCCGTGTTAAAACAAACCGCCATACATCCTCTATTGTTGCATTACTTGCACAGTTGTGGCGAGATCAGAGTTGCCAAGGTTTTGTGTCGAAATTTGAAACGAAATTAGAGGCCTTATGTGGAAGAGGTTGTGTAGCGCTAGGAACATGTAACAATAGGCACAAAAATATAATGATGCAAAGGTTCAGCGTGTCATTGATGATCCCTGTAGCTAGCCGTGCATGATCATCACAAGTCAACATGTCGACGTTTGCAAGAAGGAGGGTTGTCCAGGATATCTCCAGGCTAACCAAGGATCCCCCGGAGGGAGTCAGGGCGTCGCCATTCCCAGACAATATGATGGTGTGCCACGCCGTCATAAAAGGGCCGAAGGAAACTCTATGGGAGACTGGCACTTTCCATCTCATCGTAAAATTCACGGAGGAGTATCCAACAAAGCCACCAAAGGTAAAGTTCATTTCAAAAGTTTACCATCCCAATGTCTATCCCGATGGTAAGATATGTTTGGACATCCTGCAGAATCAATGGAGTGCCATTTATGACATATCTGCCGTTCTCATGTCCATTCAATCCTTGCTAACTGATCCAAACATAAAGTCACCCGCCAACACCGTGGCGTCGAACACCTTTGAAAGTGACAGATTTTTGTATGATAAAAACGTGTTGAGATGCGTTGAAGATTCCTGGATTCCTCCTGTGATAACAGAAAAGACGTTGGATTTCTAAGGGCAAGGATAAGTCCATCATGACCCAGAACCCAGTGGGTAAACCGGAAGCACAGCAATCTTAAAGAAAAATTCCAATCGCATTATGACTATCATTTCAAAGTGATCTAAAGGGTCCCTCCTTATAGTAAGGATGATGCATTCATTCACAGCCGTATTCAAGTAATGTAACATAGTCTTTGAATCACGATAAAATGTTGCAAAACAACGGAATAATGTGTTACATGTTGATGTTATCAATGGGTTTTAACATTTGGTAAAAGCAGCTGCATGTTTACACTTGTAATTGGAATGATTACCATTAAATTATTTACGTTAGTTCTAAATACATGTCTTATCAGTTGTATCCTTACATCACAATGAAAATGAACCAAGTTTAATCACTGAAGCTCATTCGGACTTATTACGTCATCGATTTTCAGTATCATCTTCACCACTTGTGTTGCCAGAGACAGCTGCTGCACCTTGGAATGGAGCGACTCGAAGATGCCGTGGCTCCTTAAATCTCCCACAGTGCCATTCAGGCAGTCTATACCAATGTGGCAGTTGGTTCTCTGCTCCTTGGTAGCCTTAGCCACCATGTCGAACACGTTAAGACCCGAGTTATCTGCAAGTGCCATTGGGATATCCAACAGGGCCTCGCTAAAGGCTTCCACGGCAAACTGTTCCAATGTTGTGAAAGTCGCCGCAGATGCTTCAACTGCGATAGATGCTGCAATTTCCGGGGCTCCACCACCACCTAAAACACGAGGATCTCTAATGAGATTCCTTACGCAACAAATGGCGTCGTGTATGCAGCGCTTGGTCTCCTCCACATATACACCGTTGCCCCCAGAAATAAGGACAGTTACAGATTTGGTCATTTTGCATTGTTCGATGAATATGAGCTCCTGGTGCTCAGTTCCACTGGCCATTTCTCTCACCAGACCTGCATGTCCCAGTTTACTCTCATCGAGATCCTCAAAACGGCCGACAATCTTGCCACCCGTGGCAATGGCAACCAATTCGAGCTCGGCGCCACCAACCCATCTGACTGCAGAGATTCCACTCTTCATAAGCAGGTGGTTTGCCTCGTCATCGAAACCCCATTGACAGATGACAACATTGGCCTTGCTGTCAACAACACGCTTGACCATATTCTCAAAGTACTCCTTTTCGCACTCTTGCAATTTCTGGTAGTCTTCCACGGTGCTAATTTCAATTCGGCTCTTAGTTTTGGATTTTGGAGGCTCGAATGGGCAAGATAAAATGGCAATTCTTGCGTCCTTTACTGTCTTTGGCATTTGTGAGTGACTGAATTCCTTGGTCAACACTATACCCTCAACGAGACAGGTGTCCTCTAGACGCCCTCCAGTCTTTGTTTCTATCTTGATCAGCTCCAGATTCACATCTTTGCGATCCTTGTCCTGAACGGAAAGCACGGCGTCGACAGCAATCCCTGCCAAATGATCCTGACAACTAGACACCACCTTGGAGCCCAATGCTGTAAAAGCGGCATGCTTGTAGAGCTTACGAAAATCTTCTTCGGACTTTGGTGAAGCATCATCCTGTGTGTTGGCTACATCTTCAAGGCGCTTGATGGCGATTTCGCATGCCTTCTCGTACCCATCTGCTATGCGAAGTGGGTGTAGACCGCGGTCTAGCAACCTGAGGGCCCGCTCCAAAAGTGCGCCAGCCAGGATGACAACACCTGTGGTGCCGTCTCCAATCTCTTCGTCCTGGCTCTTGGATAGCTCTACTAGTAACTTGGCACATTGGTGTTCCACGTCCATCTTCTCAAGGATGGTGGCGCCATCGTTAGTAACAGTAACCTTACCGTCGGCACTAACAATGATCTTGTCCATACCACGAGGTCCGAGAGAACTTCTCAAGGTTTCGGCAACGGCCTTCGCCGCCAATATGTTTGCCTTATGTGCCTCCAGACCCTTTAGCCTCTTCTTTTCCTGCTCTCGCATGATAACGAAGGGCTTGCCGAACTCATCTAACGCTATGTTCATCTTGGGATAAGTTGTAATGGACAAATTTCAAGATTAAGACGTTGTGAGTGACCTGAAGCCCAGTCTATGAAAAGGGGATCTAGGGATGTGTTAGGTAACCCTGGAAAACCAATTTAAAGATACTCAATATACCACTGGAATCCCCTATTTTCGGCGATTTAAAACGGTGAAAATGATAGAATTTGAGTTATTTAATTAGCCTCCGCATAAAGACGGCCTAGAGACGGATGTTGTGCCTGAGCACCATGCCGTGCCACATCCAGGGCCATTCTCACTGATAAGGCCACACATAACCATATTACATTGATATAACAGTGTTTATGTTCATTCCTACTTGCATAGCAATGTGTCTATGTCATACACGGTGTAGCGTTGTACATCGTAGAGTACCTAAGCATAAAGTCGCCTATTTTGACCTTCTAAACACCAGGTAGAGGCAAAAGAGGAATAGCAACGCTGTGATGATTTGTAGGAGATATTTGTCCAGGAAATTCTGGCTTGCCAGTATCTTTGATGATGTCTTGAACCTTTGTGTCTCAGCCTTGAGCCCGTCTGCCATGCGGCCGATATCTGCAACACCTTTGGCTCCGCATACGTTGAAACCAACCTTCCAGGTTCTCACCGCGTTGTAGAATCTCGTCAATATTGCGACGCATTATATTCGTCACCTCATTGAGACTCGTGTTTATCATATTGAGGGCCTTTGTGGAGTTTGGGTCCTTAAAACCGGCCTTTATCTTCTGTATTGTGCGATCTGCAGTTAATATGAGCACTCCCTATGTTTAGAAGCGGCAATGGATGGTGCATATGTTGCCTCGAGGCAACATGATTCTCATAAAGGATCACATCCACCCTGCCAATAACACGATAGCGTCACGTACCGCATGAGAAACTTACCGAATGTCATGAAACTGTACGGTTTCGTAATTGTAATGAGCACCTGTGCCACCGACTGTGATCCCAGTTGAGTGCACAGTTCCTTGGAGAAGGCAGTGCATAACTCTGCCAAAAACAGAAATACCATCTTCTTTGGGTACGTTGACGTAGTAACCGTCAAATAACAGACGCCGTCCTCTATGATATAGTGGTAGCACATATCCCCTTCTACTATGGAGCACTTTGTTGAATTCTGCGGCAGCTTTCTGCAAATCATGCGCGCCTGCATTTTTATTGTCTGCGTAACCCTCGTATGGTCGTTGGTTTCCTTGTTTATGGAGGTTGGCGCCATGCGATCCTCCCATGTCTCCACCAGGGGAAGACCATCAGAGGCACGGCAAATAAGCGTGAGGTCTCCCATTCCGCCCAGGTGATAATATAACGGAGCTCCCCGTTGAAACGATTGATTCCACTGTGCAATACGCGCGAATACACTCACGGAGAGCACGTTACGCCTGTTGCTTTCCTCTCAACAAATGCGGTGTATTGGCTGTCTGTCTGTAATTGAATTTTCTTTCATGTGGTAGGAATCCCCGAGAATGGAATAGCCAGATGATAACCGTGAATTTGATTTCACGAGGCAAACATCTGATGGCTGCGATAATAACACGAAACACAGAGACATAATACTGGTTTCGTATACTTGGTTGGTGAAAACACGCATTACCATGGCCAACCTGTTGCACATACACAGACTCTAGGAGGTTATACGATGGAATATTGTTATTTATTTGTTACAGCAAGCGGAATGGTGTAGTAAGAGGGGTGTGTAGTGCCCATGTCACTACCATAGCGTGTAGGCAGCCTCAAAGCTTCTCACGTTGCCAGCTATTCCTGCCTAATTAGGAATACGGCAACATGCTAGAGTGTCTAATTCCATTCCTTACATATCGCCTTTATAGCTTATATGGGTCTAACGGTCACTCCTCCGATGTCATTGACGGCGACCACGACAAAACTGACTAGTCGTGCCTCTCTTTGCCATTAATGCCTTCGTCGCGTTTACCTTCGTCGTCTACATCACCGTCGTCACTGTTCACATTGTTAGCATTACACCACTTGAGCCTACCTAGATTCGCTTTGTCTCCTAACAAATTCATGTCTGTAATGATGCTTGCGATGCTCAGCGAATTTGCGCTTCTTATCATAACTCTCCTTAATCTCGCACAGCCGACTTATCACATCTTGCGTTAGGTCTGGGTTATCGATGTTGGCGTAGTAGTTGGTGGATTCATCCTGCGATTCCGTATCCGACATGTAGCAAAAGGGTGTCGATGCCTCTGAAATTTTCGTCCTCGTGCCCCTCTCCTTGTTTTGCTCACTGATAGTTTTCTCGTCCCATGTGATGGTCCTCCCGCTGCAAAAGTGTGAGTGGCCGTTGCCGTAATGGGCAAGAGGAGCAGTGTAGACAGCCGCTGCCACTAGAAGGGAGCTTACCAGTGGGACCCGCGTTCAGATTCATCTTCGCTAGTCTCTATCATTGTTTTTCGCTGAATATTGTCCATGTATCATTAACTTATTGCCCAAGACGATATGCATGGGTGACATGGGCCCTAACCCACACAGAGCATCATTGTATGTGTCTTTAAAGCATATATAATAGGAGTATCATTTATGAGCATATTTGTTATATGGTGTGAATTAAAATAGTGCTTTGTGTAGCAATGTTGTGACTGGTCACTGGATAACACCGTGCCAGGCAAAGGTGCCATATAAAAGGTGAATCTAGGGTAAAGCAACAGGATTCCACTGGGAATCAAAGAGGACTAGTATGTCTACAGTGTTTTCAGTGAGTAAAAGAGAATAAAACTGATTCATTTTCACATTACACGTGACTCGTGCACATCACGCGGATACGGAGGTGTGTGAACACATGGAGTGATTCACACGCTAGCGGGCGATGATTTTTCGACGTATCATTACATAGCCCCCATGTCGGCCCATATACAACATAAATAATGTATATGCCACCGCTGTACATGGGTGGAATCCAGGCTTGCGCAACCCGCCATGCCAAGCCGCAGCACCAACATTTTCCTCAGCAAATAGTGTTCCTTTCCCAAATCCACACCCCGGCATATGCGTCTAGTCAAAACACCCTTTAGTATTATTGCCTCGGAGTGCATTAAAATAATTTAGAAAATCATGAATATCCTAGACGGAGGGTGCTTTATGGCCCTCAGCGACTCCATGGTAGCCGTAGACCTTCGTATGGTTGAGGAATTCGCCAAGGCTGATCTGAAGGACAGAACCAACACCAAGGGTGGAGAAGATAAGCTCGATGCCTGCCTTTTGGAAAAGTCCAAGGCCGGGTTGTGGTACGTCTATGCCCTGGTAGAATCCGCCGACTGCGACATCGACGAAAGTCGAGTATCGGGCCTGATATGTCTAGCTGATAGCTCATTCGATATTATGATGACCTCTACCGAGTACCTGCTGGGACTGCCGTGGACGGATGTTGAGGTGAAGGACAACAGCCTATACTCAGGAAAAGTGGCAGTTAGCTGCGGAACACTTGGCTTCATGTGCGTTGAAAGCATCAGAAGATCCGTCAAAGTTCACGGAGTAAGCGAAGAGGAAAATAATGCCTTCGTTGACTTCATACGCAGCTGGGCAAATGCCATGTGCCAAGCCACCACCACGTCCAGTAAGGTTCTGCTCTCTAATGTCCCAAACGGACCTATCGGAGCCATTTCATCAGTGGGAGTTTGTGATAACGGGAGGTACACCTGTCAAATAATAAAGGACGAGGTCACTGATGAAGTATGGGCATTCAAGGTAATGTTCCCAGTTCAGCCGTGAACTCCCCATGAGGCACATTACCCGTGATCATCAAAACTGAGAGCAGGAAACACACTCCCAAGTGAAGCAGTGATCAAATTTTTTGTAAATGCAAAGAAAAAGATGTTTTAATGTTCTAATATGAACAAATGTAACTCATTGGATTCAACCAATCCCAAAAGAAAATGATAGTCGAGAAATTTAAACAGAAAATGATAAAGCAAGGGAAACGACAAAATATCGGATACGCCCATCTGCATTTGCAACCAAGCATGCCCACAAACAAACATACATAATTTAATCATAACAAACATCCAAACGTGATTTACATGCAATATATTAAAATGGCGTTTCACTTTTTGAGGCTTTCCTTTAAGTTGTTAAACTGTGGAAGCAGCTCAGTTACCCATTCCTGCGATATCTCTGAAGTGTTGTGAATGTATGTCTTGCGAGTGTTGGTGCACTCGTCAAACACCACGAGGGGGGGCAGGGGTCGGCGTGTGAACAGCACAGAGTGAGGGTGTAACATAACGTTCTTGTTCTTTGATTCAACCTTATAAGTTTTGCCGTCGTTGTTCAGAGATGCTAGATTCATCCACCCTGCCTTGCACAGGCACTTGAGCACACTGTCCCACTCGGAGGAGTCCTTGCAACTCTTGATGTTCACGAATCCCAGTTTTTGGGTGAGTACCTCCACCAACTGGGTGCGTATTTCAGATGCACGTTTGAAAGCACTGGAGTTGAACCCAAACTGATTGCATGTTTCCCTTTTGTTTGGAGAATCGGCCCATATGTTGTACATATTGAGGAGTGTCAAGTGGTCCCCTCGTGGATTGCTTATGTTCCTCCGCATTTTAAACGCCACTTTGTTATGCTTTTCGGATGTAAAAAGTGTCAAATCAGTTGACATCATCGATACAACGGTAAGAATCTCAGATGTGCAACTGAACTCGGAGGATGCCAAGAGCAGCCTGGCATGCCTAGGCAAAAGGGGGATCCTTCCCATGTTCTTTCTGAAAAACATAATAAGCTGTAAAACATCCTTACCCTGTCTCTGTGAGCTCTCCTGTACAGTCTAGTGCATCATACCGATACAGTTCCATTGCCGCTGTTAGTAACGCATTTTTACTGGGGGGGTCTATAAGGGGGAAGTCGACTGGGTTTTTCACACCAAGCATCTAGAGTAAAGTGAAGCGTGTGAGCAATAAAGATACCTTTAGCTCCAAGTAGACATGACAAATGTTAATACACTGTATTTCCGGTATTCGGCTGCTGCGCATCTCCTTATAAGAATCTGCCGTATATAGGCGGAAGACCTTGCCTACGGAACATGACTACACCGTTTCATGTATTACCTGGTCCAGTACGTCCTGCACGACCGGCACGCTGATTTGCCGAGTCCTTGGATATACTTTGCAGCATAAGTGCCTCGAAGCAACTCTTTACACAAAACATTTTCTGCTTCACGAGGCCACTATCCACAACGAAACGAATACCAGGGATTGTTACACTAGTTTCAGCGATGTTAGTAGCCAACACTACTTTGCGATAGCCTTCTGTAGGCGCTTGGAAAACCTTGGACTGCTGGTCCAGAGGAAGCGCTGCATAAAGGGGTACTACATCCAACTCCTTCCAGTGTTTGAATTCATAGGGGGTGTCACCAAGCAGCACTTCAGTGTTCTTACGAAATGATTCGACGCCTTTGTTTGATCCTTCGGCCGACGACTTCAAAAACTCACGAATAATCATGACCTTGCTTTTCAACATATGCTCCAGCGACTCTATGTCGTCTTGGCCGGGCAAGAACACCAGAATATCACCGTACTTATAGGTGAGATTGATCTGAAGGATACTAACCAGCGCCGCCTGCATAGCTATGTACACTTTGTAGCTGAAGGTGAGCATACCTCTAGATAGTCTTCCTGCGGATGTGAAGCGTAGAAGATGTCCAATTTGTGAGTTCTACCAGGTACATTAACAATGCTACACTCTTCGAAGAAGGAAACGAATCCCGCTGTATTCAGTGTGGCAGACATGATGACTACTTTCAAATCACTGCGCTTTTGTAGGCATGCCCTAAGGACTCCAAGTAAGACGTCGGTGCGAATAGACCGCTCATGTGCCTCGTCTATAACGACAACCGAGTAACTGGAGAACAGATTGTCGTCCATAGCCTCACGTAGAAGCACTCCATCAGTAACGTACTTTATCTTTGTTTCATCAGAGCAGCAGTTCATGAATCTGACGGCGAAGCCTACTAGCTTGCCGATATCACAATTCAGAAGCGATGCCACATGGCGAGCCAATGATATCGCAGCCACTCTACGGGGCTGCGTTATCACTATTTTGCTGTCCCGGTACCCATTTTCGTATAGGATCTTCGGCAAGAGGGTGGACTTACCACTCCCAGTCTCACCAGTTAGGAGCAGAACCTGCGATGTCTGTAACTTGGAGAGTATTTCATCCTTGTGGAACCAAATCGGTAGATCGTTTACCGCATCCATTTACACCAACTGAGCGAAACCAACCGTAAAGCTAACCGCAGCCGCCTCATGAGAAGCATCAATAGACACCACCTCAGGGGGCTCTTGAGACAAAATTAAAACAAAATCAACTACAAATGAGAGCGGCGTTTACTGCAAACAAGTTTGCAGCATGCTGCTGCGAATGTGTAACGACGCTGAATGCAGATCACGTCATGTGGAAAACTTCCTCAATGCCTCAAACTAGTTATTAATGCGCTATAAGAATTTACAGACAATATTGAAAAAGTAAGTTTATCCATTTGCCGCAGAGGTACAGCACAGCGAGCGTGCATCGTAGAATCCTGAATGCCTCTCGACTGTGTATTACAAAAGAGGTTCCTTCCAGGAGTTAGGCGGCAAATTAGCCTTCAGCGGATGTGTTATGGTGTGTTACATTTTAAAAATTTTGCATTTAGCCTAGGAAGAGTATTTTCATCTTCCCATTAATGAACCCGTCTCTTGCAACTGTACATGCCGCACCTACGCCGCTGCCTTTATTCCCCTATGTGTGACATACTACCAGCAGTATTTGTCTCTGCTGCGTTTCACGCGCTCGTTTAGTCGGTCTTCTGCAGTCATTTTTGCATTTACGACCTTCGTCGTTGTCTTGTAGCTCCACATGCCAGACTTCTCCCGCACTGTAACAGTCATTAGTTTCTTTCCCTCTTTCTCGCGTTGGTCAGGCTTCTCTTTGTTGTCCTCTTGGGCTGCCGGCTTTCCTGAGAAATCATGTAAAACGATGGTTAGCCATACGTACTTATGAGATATGCTGTGGTCGTGATAAGGTCATTGCTAAAGGCATCATCGACGCATAGTGTGCGGTTGCTTAGTATGGCCTGCACCGTCCTTTCTTCGTGTTCATTTGAGATTGGGTTCCTCACTGTTATCGTATCTCCCACGGACACCTCCTCCACAAATCTCGTCTCAAAGCTGCATGTCGGTTATAAAAATACAGTAGTGGCATATAAAACACATGAATGATAGGACGCTGCACAGTTGGGCGCCATCGATCGTCGAGAATGCAAGTCGACTAAGGTGAAGTGGCAGTCAAATGGGCATTGACAGACAGACTTACCCCTGTATCGTGTTTCCGGAAGAGACTATACGCCCAGTACCCGATGATTCCACTACAGTACTCACGCCAGCAGTTGCTCCTGCCGCCTTTGGGTTATCAACAACTGCCTTTGGCTTATGGATCTTGCTCTTGGAGATTCCTTTCAGCTTCAGCTTCCCCGTAAATTTGCGATTGTAAAGGTCATCAGAGCCTGATACCATTGTAAAGTGTGACTCTCGGCGGTATTGTCGATAGCGCCGGTGGTCAATAGGAATCCTGTGTAAGGTGATGCGCCAATCTCAATAGATAGGTAGGGCGCTTCCCTGTTCTCGAAAGGCCATCTTGCAAATAATGTTATTATAAAAAGTGCTTAAAAGTTGTCATATAAAGGTCGCGTGAGGCTATTAGACAGGATAATAGTGTTGTGATCCACAGCTTTGGAGATTCCACTATTCATTTGTCCCACTCATTCTCTATTCTGCCTGGGCAACATCATTTACATCGCAACACATTATCCGCTAATACCAGTTTGATGCTCTACTGAGTGGATCTGTGGAATATGAAGCTTTGACATGGAATCCTAGGCGCTGTGTAGCATAGGATACACAAAAGGATGTAAGAATCGCAAATGGAAAGCAAAAACCATGGCGTCTATCGCAATTCAGGGGTACACGGTGAGGGGGATTAACAACGTCAAGGTCAGGCTCTTTCCGCAGGTGCTTGGCATTCACAAGGTACACGAGCACAACCTTTGCAACGCCCTCAGGGACTTCGGCCTCATGTTAAAGTCAGAATGGTACGTGAATGCGTTATATAAGCGTGAATGTGGTTATGTGCGTCATATTTGCTCTGGACTCATTCACTCAATGCTTTTATGCCAGCCTAACATGTGGTATTGCTTTGCTTGATGTATTGCCTTGTTTATTCTTGGGGCACTTGTATAGTCGTTCAAATATGCGCCAATATGACTATTTCTCACATCTTTATTTACTTTCCTGCAGCCGGAACGAACTGTTGAAATACAACTATGACTTCCTCAAGTTTGCCCACACTATGCGATCTAGTGAACTGTGCATGATAGCACACGGATACTCAATTTTGGAGCTCAATGACAAGGATTGGTGGGATAAATTCACCTCTGTGGCTTCACAGTGCTCTTATGATATGGACGGTAAGGAAATCGCTGGGCTCCTGTATTCACTGAGTAACGTATACAAGGGCAAGAACCCGCTGATCGATAAGCTGATCAGGGAATCAACACCCTGGATCCAGCATGCTTCGCCGGCCACACTGTCACTGCTTGTCAAGGTCATCGCAAACCTCAATATCAGGGGTAACTACCTAAACAATATCAACAAAAGGGCAATAGAAATTATAGATCAACTAAACATGGTTGACGTCATATTCTTCATCACCTCAAATACAGAAGCCAAGACCCACGACATGGAGCTGTATAGAGCTCTATGTATGAGGGCAATGCAACTCTATGACGACATGGAGCTCCACCACCTCAGGGCACTGGCGGCTTCACTGAGCGTTGGAGGATACAAGTGCCATATTTTCTTTAACGTCTTGGCAATGAGACTGGCTGAAATAGCAAAAAAGAAAAAACTAAGAGATGGAGATATCATTTCCCTGTTTTTGGCCTTTACCTCTCAGAAATTTCTAACTCAAAACGACCTCTGCATTGACACTAAAGTGTACAAGGACTTCATAAGGGAGAGGATGGATGTAGTAACCAAGGATCGATTTGTGTTTCCAGTACCTGAGCTGGGCCCGGTACTGGTGGATGCTCTCAGGGACAATATTCACAGAATTACAGCCAATGGAATGCCTATAGTTTTGAGAGCTATTTCCATCCTTAAACTGCCCGTTGAAGCGGAATTGTATAATAATATAATTGAGAAAACTGCTGGGTACATTAGTGAAGAAATGTATGATGGGTTAAAACTGTCCAACCTCGTTGTGGTAAGTGGCTTAGTTTCGTAGTTTATCATGCCTATTTCAGACGGTTGCAAAACGCCGAGAAAGGCAAGACTGTTTTTGGGAGGCAGTTCATGAGATATTTCAATCGTAGGTGAATACATATGCAATAACATATTATGTAGAAAAGGGAAGTTGTTGGACCCAGATCATGTGGCCAAAATGACCGCTACTTTAACCACTGTCAATGACGATGAACGTAAACTTGCTGTATACAGAGATTTAGTCAAGGTTGGTGCCACATTTTGAAAATTCATTCTCTTCAGCTTTCCTTGGCCCATTGTAAGGGGATGAGTGCCAAGTCACTCTTCGCCATCACCAGGGTTTTTGTGACTAATACAGAAACCGAAGCATTAACCTCTGATGAGTACACTGACGCTGTAATACGCCTAGTGGACACGGTTACTTTGTCAGAAACGTACAACCTGCTAAAGTTGCTACCCCTGAGGATGCTGCCGAAGGATGACAAAAATGTCTCTAGACTGCTAGAAGCTGCACGGAAGAAACTTCACGCATCAAACACAGATAACTCGTGTTATAGGCTAATGGAATCATTGCTAGAGGGTGTAACTGGTTAATTTCATAAGAAACATTAGCATGTTTATCATCGGTGTTTTTACCTACACATGTGGTATCTATATCTTCAGTTTGTGGAGAAGACGTTAAAGAAGAGTCTTTAACTTTGCTATTACGCACATTAATGCGCCTAATTACCATTTTCACGATCATTTGGGCTACTTTTGGCCTCTCTGCTATTCACTCCATATTTTACGTAGGTTAGCTCGTGGTTGATTAAGGGACGAGTGAAGATATCCTTCAGATATTGCTGATCGAAACCGCGCGGGAAAATAGTCTCGTCTCCCCAGCGCCCGTTTCCCTTTACAGCCTCACAGTTCAAATTTAGGGACTTGGCAGAGTACTTTGGTAGCGACCTGCCACATGGTTATATTCAGCATAGACATGTAACTAGTATATTTGCTCAATATGGACTGTGGTAGGATGTCACAGATACTGTGTTCGTCAGAATATGACGGACAAAGCATGTAAAACATACCTTGGAGTCAGCTTGCGGCCTTTGCACAAGGAGTCCTTGGTTCTGAACCAAGACAAAGCCATCATTTGCGATGCGATAGTAGGTTTCCACAAACCCTGAGAATTATAAGTGACAGTTGGCATAGAAGTTTGCATGTAGCATGCTAGGTACGAATCGACGGTAACTAATGTAAACGCATTGTCTAAAGGAGTGCAATCATACCTGTATGGATCGGTTGCTTGTCCAAACCTTGGATTGCCCATGCTTCATGTACTCCATGCCACCGCTGGAGTTGCAGTGGAGTTGCATGATTTCTTCAATGTGACGAGCCTCCAGATCCTTTAGACTTATGTCGTACTTGGACCCATCGAGGTAACTGACAAGTGAATTTGATTGTCATAAAGCATGGATTTAGCATCATATTTATCACCAGCAGCACAAATATCATGGCATATGTTACTAGTTATTATAGAAGTTAAACATAACTTACCTGAAAAGAGCAGCCGGCAGTTCATACTGTTCGTGCTGCGTCTTTACCTCCACGTGAGGGTACCTCCGTTGAAACGTCTCCAGGAGGTGCCTCAGGTAGAACCGCAGGCCGCGGCTGCTGTGCCCGGTTTCGCTGTAGCGCAGAAGAACGGACTGCAGCTGCCATACGCCATTGCTAGACATGATGTGTTAACCCGGGGTGCCAGGCAACGTAAATGCTAATGTGTCGATAGTTTAGATTTGATCCTAAGATATTCTCCCGACAGGGTAGTGTTTTATGGGTGCCCATGGAATGTTAGGAATGTCGTACTCCTAGCTAACTGCACATCGAAGGGCTAATTGCCACTGAGTGGCGTGGCCCAATGCTCCTAATACATATGTTATATAACTATACATGTGAGGTTTAGCGTCCTTCCGGTAGTGTCATTCGTATGTAACGACAGAGGCATACGCCTACACACTACACCGTCAAAAGAGAACTAATAACGCTGTCTTCTCTACGGATTCGTCAATTATCACGCTATATGTACAGCATAAATTGGATAATATGCGCCGTTTGACGTCGCTGAAGGAGCAGAGCTGCCCTGGCATACGTTCGCTGGGAGCTTCTAGCCGCTATGGCAATAAGGAATCATTGATCAACCAGCAGGTTGACTAGATCGGTTATTACCGCCAATATTGAGCGTAATTAGTTATTATAATGTATACAGTGGACAGGATTCCACCTTAATGTGCTGGTGTATTCCCCATCAGTAGCCTGGTCGTCTGCCCCATTCCACAACCCTGGAACCAAAGGCCCGGCAATACGCCGCAATTCGAATAAATAAGGCTATTAGGATCTTCACAATAGCATTTAGATAGACCCATCTCAAGCACAAGGCCTTTGAGCATAGGTCTAGTTCAATACATCGAGGTTTATCCACTGAAGACGCCATAGTAGCAACTACAACAAAATGGATCGCGGAAATGCTCAGGTAAGCTGCGGTTTTATTTATTGCATATGCAATGGGAATAATTATGGGAGGAGGCTTCATATACATTCCCGTTTTGAGTCCCCCGTTGCATCGTACCCTCCCTGACCCCGCTTAATACGTGTTTTAGGTCTACAAGGCTTACCAAAAGCAGCCTACCGTCAGTGTACTTAGAATCCAGAAGCTGGGACGTAAATCGCGCTACTGGAAGGATGTTGGTATGGGCTTTGTGACTCCAAAGGAGGCCAAGGAAGGTACCTACATCGACAGAAAGTGCCCCTTCACAGGAAACATCTCAATCCGTGGAAGGATCATCAAGGGTATGGTCATATCCACCAAAATGAAGAGGACCATTATCATGAGGGTTAACTACCTCCACTACGTCAAAAAGTACAATCGTTTTGAAAAGAGGCACAGGAACATCCCCTGCCACTGCTCTCCTTGCTTCGAACCAACAGCCGGTGATATCGTCACAGTCGGTCAGTGCAGACCTCTGTCTAAAACCGTTAGGTTCAACGTTCTCAAGGTTGAGAAGAACCAGATTTTCGGAAACCCCAGGAAACAGTTCCGCATCTTCTGAACGCATTGCCTCATCAAGGATATGCAACTGGCGTATTAATCGTAACGTGTATTGAAAACGTTTATCTGTTATGCATTTTATGTATGTTGCTGTCTCATTACGTTGTGCAGTTTGCAAACTGTGAATTGGTGAGACGGCCACGGGCTCTACTAGGTCAACGTGGCATCACAGGCATGGATGGGGATGCCAGACGAGTTCCAGTGGCTTTTCCACAGAATTATGCTCTATACTGAACATACGTAAGACGTGCGACATTGCGCAGTATATAAATGTTATTTTATCAGCCATACAGTGGTATAGCCTTACATCATGCAAATTGTATATTCAAGGTACGTTATACAGAGACGTGGTGGGGAGACATTGCCTTCATGAAATTGGAGGCTACACGACAATATCTCCCTCGTCG
This sequence comes from Babesia gibsoni, assembly GCA_035575875.1. Lineage (NCBI taxonomy): Eukaryota > Apicomplexa > Aconoidasida > Piroplasmida > Babesiidae > Babesia > Babesia gibsoni. The sequence goes on from CP141527.1 coordinate 1,246,051, forward strand.
CAGAATTCATGCGTAGAGTCAGGAATTTTCAACTGAAGGGCGCAAGGATATAGAATAAGTAGTGTTACTTTGTATCTTCCCAGTGTCCTGGAGAGGGTAGTAGTTGATATTGTGAGGATTCATTTGGCAAGTCTGCCGTTCACTTTTGGAACGGCGCCAGCCTTGTTAACACCCCTACTGCGATCGTTTACCTTCCTTTGCTGAGATCTACCATTCTGCGGCTTACCCTTGTAGGGTGGAACCGAGGGCGCCGGAGTCAGCCAAGTTTTGGGCTGCTCTCTAACCCCCATGTATTTCAAGCTGCCATCCACAGTGCGGTACTCATGACGGCTGAATCCCACCGTAGGAGCTACCATTTGGCCCCTACTCTGGACAAAGTCGACAAAGTTCTCACAAACGGTGGTAAGCAGCTCTTCCAACATGTTCAGTGCATTTCTGTAGGCTGTCATGTCGTCCGACGATAGTGAGACGTGCAACCTTTCCGCGACTGGCGCTGAGTTTAGCGGTTTCCCGGTAATAGTAATATCAACCTTTCCTTGGGCGTTCCTCATTATATACTCTATGTTGGCGTTTTCATTCCCAAGAATGTGGGAGGCCACGTCAAATTCGGGTTCGTAAGTGAAAAGATCTACAAGTTCGAATCTAGCCATCCTTTTGGCGGAGGGCTTCTCTGAAGCCTCCGAGCGAGGCCCTCTTTGAGCCCTCAAGGCTTCTGCGATTGGAATGGGAGTGGTCATACTGCTTTTCATAACCGCACGATTTGGCAAGTACGTAATTTAGAGTATCCCCCTTCTTAATTTCTACACACCTAAGCGTACCTACACCATGTATTTCGAGATTATTTAGCTCATCGATAGCTATTCTAGCTTCATAACTATCTGGGAGTGTGACCTCTGCTGCTGCGATGTTGTCTTTTATCGATAACGAAGCCACGCCACCAAAGTAGCTAAACAGCTCCATAATGTCGTCCTTAACGAAGTGGAAGTTTCCCTTTGCCCTCTCAACGAATACGGCTAACCTAAACCCACGCTCCATGCGTTGCCTTCCCGCTCGAGGACGGACGTTGCGCGACTTGGAAGCTGATGACATGTCGTATCCGTACGCTGGATATTTGTGGTGAGCACTGTCGGAGGAGTGTGCTGGCATGTTTCCAAAAGCACCCATGCTGACTGGGTAGGCGGGCATAGCCATTTGAGTCGCTACGGGAATGAAGGGCGGCGGCATGCCTGCCATGGGCACGTGGAACATATTGGGGTCAATATAACCACCACTGCCCTGGATAGGGTACGGCTGGTACACCATCTTGCTGCTTAGGAGAAGTTCGACGAATTAATCGTGATGAGTATGGCGCTTACAGCAGCCCTTAACAACCGCCAATACTAATGCGGAGGATACCCACTGAGTCTGTGACAAGGGAGATGCGTTTGATCTAGAATTTGCAGAATGCTGGTGCCCAAAATCTGGAAAGACGGAGATAGTCGATGGAGGAGCTTGTTATGTGAAGAAAACAAAGTACTCAAAGGTAGAGCTGTTCCTCTAAAAGCGAATCGATTGAGCCCTTTATTCGCGTAGTTTTCGACGACGGAGTAGGTTTAAATTGGTGTTTCAAAAAATTTAAGAGCCCACGGATTGAGTACCAAAACGTGGTGGAGTGCTGAACACTAGCTCGACTACAATTACGGCAGGCGGCAATCAGGTTCAACGTTAACACTAGCTCGACTACAATTACGGCAGGCGGCAATCAGGTTCAACGTTAAAATTGCGGGTTGATATCTCTATTCCACAAGGCGAACGTAAACTTTTAAAAGGAATGTTCCGAAATTAGGTTCCCTAGATTAAAACCACACACGGATGCAAATAACCTGTGGGCAGGACACGGATATACCACCTTGAGGTCACCGCGTCAATTTGGCACGTTACAATATCCCAAACACCAATTAATATTTCTGTCACATCCGTAGACATTGCAATATGGGGAGGGGTAACACGTGAAGATGACACAACGGCCACATACACCTGCTAGAAATCCGCAATCATTTGTAGATCCTTTATGGCTTTAGTGAACAGCAAATGGAGGTACGACTGCTCATGTTCTCCAAGGGCGCAACGAATAAGTGCCACAGCAGTGGTGAGATGCGTCACAACCCTTTGCGTCCACGCGCTCCATATGACACATGAAACCATTCACAGACAATTTAGCGTATAATCAACATTCATTGCTTATATTCAGCGTATTGTGTTGTCTATTGGCCCGTGCAAAGGTAGACACGGTGCCCAGTGAACTGTGTATTGCGATGGAAGTCGTGAATGCCTGCGTTTTAAACAGACAAAATCATACACTGCGATGCCCTAATTCTTTTGGTGTATCTCGTGGAGCGCCGCCTCCAGTTCAAGCTCTACTGCCTTGTAGTCGGACTGCAGGACGTATATGCGGTGCCTGGCTTCCCTGATGGCGTAAACGTCTATGTCGCTCCTCGGAAACTGCTCCTCGTCAACGAGGGGGCCTTTCATTCCCACGTTCTTGCACTCGTCACTGTTGAGGAAGCTAAGCAGCGCCTCCATTTCTATCTCTATGTCCTTCCTCTTTTTATCCAGTTCTTTAATACGATCCATGACGCCCAGATGTTTAGCTAGATAGTGTGTGATTCCAGTTTAACTTATGTGTAAAGGGTTTGGTTGCGATTGCACAGTTGTATGGTCAGGTTAACGTAAGATTCCAGGCTGACCGACAACAAACGAGTCTCGGTTGTAGAGTCAACAAACAACCCTTATTTTAAGAGGATGCTTATGGTGTCATGGAGTGATTAATTTTTGCCCCTTGGGTTTTAATTGTGTAAAAGTTAGGATGCATTGTGCATTTCGCAGTGGAGACGGCAAATAGGGTGGAAAAGCCTGCATTTACTATGGATTCTGCCCAGTACCTCAGGTGGACGAGGTGGTACAACCTGCCGCTTGCTCACTGTCAGCGTCCATCTGTCTTTGGAATACACGCCAATAACCAGGTATGTGTGTCTTGCAGCGCCTCGTGAAGGTGAATGTGATTCCTCACCCTGACCTGCCATGCACATCTATCTAATCGAGTTGTCTAATGCATGTGCAGCGCCACTTTGCGTACTATCGCTTCCATAAAAGGCTGGGAAAGGGGAATTGGAATCGCTACATCGAACGTTACACCAAGCCGCGCTCCATAGAAAATACACAAAACATCACATTCAACTATCGTGCCTCCTTCCAAGCGGCCAAAAACTCGGCATCATACCTATGGGAACTGCCCAAGAGGATTGCGGCGGCAACCAGCTCCAACGATCTGTTGGATGCATGGATATACTTCAGGTGGGCGTGACTGATTTACGCATTGGCAATCTCCAACAGGCATAAACGCAAGAAGGCGTACCACTTCATATTGGCCCTAAAGAGGCTATGTGAGATAAAGGATGTGGACACGTCGGACTGGCGTTTCCAACATATCGCAAAGAAGCTGCTAAAGAGGAGCAAGTACTTCATAGGTAGGGTGACACGTTTGATAACACAATGCAACTCAGATTTGCCGAACGTCTGTCGCTACTTGGGGCAGTTGAGGGCTACTCCTACCCTGGATAAGCTGACAATGCTGATTTGTGAAAACCTCCAAAGGTACACTCCTAATCAACTTGGGCTAATCGCAGGGGCATTTGGTCACTGCCGCCTCCATTCAAAGTATCTATTTTCGCTGCTTGCTCAACGATTGGAGGCGAATATGCACTTGGCAACGAACCAAGACCTGATTGCAGTAGCCGATGTAGGTTTGCGTGTAACTGTTGTTACGTATTAGGGCTTAGCGCTATCCCTAAGGCAAAACTAGCGTTTTACGTACCTTGCTGCATCATTTGAGTGCCTTTGTTCATCTATTACAATACATGTAAAACCTGTCATACTTGCCACAGGCGTTTGGAAAGTGTATGATATACAACTATGGGACGCTGGCGTCCATATCTCTGGAGATCCAGAGGAGGCTAGCTGACGAATTCGTGAAACCAAATGTGCCTGTTGAGCTATTTACCACTCCCAATAGGCACTGCATGCTTAATATACAGAATCCCATAACGGTGAGCATTACCAGACCGTCAATGTTGGAACTTGTAAATCTAGGTTGGTTGGCTGCATCGACATGTCATCAGGGTGTAGTCGAGGCATTTGCGGCAACGAAATATCGAGATATGTTCATTTGTGACGTCTTATCGCAAATGCTGAGGTATGAATTGGCACGTGGTAGGGTAGACGACGTATGCAATCCCAACATAGTCACCCGTGCTCTGCGCGCATATAGGTCTATGAAGGTTAATGACATTCCACTGTTCGTCTCGATCTTGGATCATGCTGCGAAACAACCATATGATTATCCTCCAAGGTGGTACGTTGTGATTCCAACCCCACTGACTGGACTCAGCCTGTCGGAGATTGGACTCCATCTATCGTACTTGTTGCCCAGGAATTTGGATGCTGTAGCAGAGGTGAGGTTTCTTGGAGTCGTTATGGATGATATATCAGAAATTTGCTGCCTGCCTAGATGAGCTGAAATTGCACCTTTCAAGGATGGACCCTCGACAGGTATATGTTACATGTAACTAATTGACGTTTGTTCAGCTGACCAACACTGCCATCTTTGCATACAAAGCGATTACCTCCACAGTGACGAAGTCAGACATACTGTCGCAAATATCACAGGCTATGCTTAACCATAGAAACAACATGGTGAAGTATGATGCCCCAAAAATGATGGAAGTACTGTCAATGCATAATTCACTCAACGAAGAATGCTTCAACACCATATGCCGAGACATATATAGAGTAATCAGTCTATTTGAACCGGCAGATTATCAACGTACTGCCAGAGTGCTGGTGAGTTTGCATCTACAGGCACTTACGCGCTTCTCAGAGAAAATTAAGGTCGCAGGACCTAACGAATATCAAGATGGTGAACATGCTCGCGAAACATGTGATTAACCAACATGAGGAATTTTCGGATTTCCAATACCACTGTGTGGCACGGGATCTGACATTGGCCGGACCACCATATCAGTCACTCTTGGCTGACCTTTGGAAACACAATCGGTTTGTTCCTAATAGTATACAACATAAGCTTCAGATGCCAAAGAGGATTCTCCCCAAAGCTGGAGGAATCGCTTACGGCCCAGAGCAATTAAGGAGCATGCGACCATAAAAGTGTTGTCACTATGCTCATAATATATTAACTTCACAACTAAGGATAATGCAATTGTAGCCTATAATTCAACCCAGGGCCATTGTATGGTATTTTTAATTAATATTATGTCACAGTTGCGAGTGCTTCCACCTTAAAATATTTTAAGCATCTGGGTCCTTGTAGTAGTCACCCAGGTGGAAGAAGTGAGGGTGACTAGGCATGTAGTTCCTCAACATCCAGTTGGGTCCACGTTCCTGCGTGATTTTTAGAACGTAATTAATTCAAACTAACGCTTCTCCTGCGGTCAAGGTATCTTGAGATTGGGTTGGTGTTTTCCGCCAACTCCCTCTCCTGCTGGGCCTCTATCCACTCAATGGTGTAACGCTTTGGCTTTACGCCAATAAGCATCATGTTCTGGAATAAGAACGCCAGGGTGAATACTGCAAGGACGGAAGGGACGGCAACCACATAGGCCGGGTACTGCAGCACCCACGCCACCCATGGTTTGTGCTGTCTACCGAATTCACCTACAAGGACTGTGTGAAATACTCCTGCAGGCCTAAGGGTCCAGTGCTCCCAGTTCCACCTGTGGTTGTAGACATGTTTACTGTTGCGATACTTCTTGGGTGTCCCATCAGCATTGAACTCCCTAGGAGGAGGTGGTGGCAGATGATGAATAGGCGGGACGCTGGCGAAGCTGCGTTTTGCAACGAAAGCTGTACACCGTTAATAGAGATATTAACATGGACAAACACGGGCAATACACAGCAGACAACAACCTACCTCTGCAGTTCCCTGACAGCGAAAGTCTCAAAACTCCGAGAGAGTATTGCATTTTGAACAATTGGCATCAACCAAATAGATGCTGACACACCTCAAGATGAATGTGTATCTGTAATGCAATTTCGAGGTTCCGTTAGAAACCACGCAAAGCGTCCCGCAGATTATGTTATGGCATAAGCGAAACACGCTAATTGATGCTTTTTATTGTTGTGAAGTGAAAAACAAACCATTTGTTATGATTAGTGTTCCAATCCCACGTGTCTCTCAATGTGGTACCCCTTACGGCCCACTAGAGAGGGTACGAACTGAAAATATTTGTGAGCAATGAAAATATGAGTGCTACTTCGTTAATGGTTAGCGTGTCGTGAGTATTCTCTGCTACTCTCCTATATGTAACGTGTTATGTGTTGTGTAACGCACAACTATAGTCCACTGCATCATAGTTTCTATTACCTCCCAAACCCACTGTGGTTCCTCAATAGCCCATAACTGATAGCAGTGTCGCCTCTTGAAGCGTTACAGTACGCATCATCCTTGCTCTGTCTCCTCCGCTCCCAGTCTGACCTGGATAAGGATGCCGACTGCACCAGGGGCTGGGTCTCAGAGCCAGTACCCAGTGCCCTTCTAGCAACCGCCGTCACCCTCAGTGCTCTCACGCATTTGCTCAAATGAGAACTCCACAGAACATTCATTGTGATTCCTTGAAGTACTCCCTACTAGGCACAACCTCCGGCTCCTGTCTATACATCGCTAGTCCCAGCCGTTCTCACTCATGTCCTCATAACATAACACTTTATAAGTCTTCTAAACCATCTGTTATATTCCAGTATAATTGTGTTAGTGTAATAAGTTAAAGTCTTATAGGTTGACCAATATCATGTACAACATCCCGCGTTATCAGACAAATCACTTTCCTTCCTAACCCTGATGTTTTATTTGTTTTGGTGGGTATTCAGCAATTCTTTTCTGTCAGGTTCAGGGATAGAATCCTTCTATCTTCTTCTTATAATGCAGCATTTGCTTTCCTAAACAGAGCATCTCAAGTTTTAGGAGCAAATGGATAATGGTTTTAGTGATTCTCAATATGGTAGCCTGAATGGTAATTTAATTCGCCTATTGGGTGCACTGTAGATTCATTCCCGCTAGCTTCCTTATGGGATGCAGCCTCGACTAATGGGAGTATCACTTTAAATGGTCAGAATGGTGACCTGAATGGATGAAGTATCATATCTTACGTGGTTTAAAGAGCAATGCTTTGTTTCGTAATGATGTTTCCCACCCATAGAAACGAAGATGTTAGACTTACATCTGCCTTCCAGGCTCTGCGACCTAAGTTGCATTCTCCTGGGAATTTGCGCATCATTGATACATCCACTCTCCAATTTTGATATCTACCTTCTTCTTAGGTACATGGATATCGACTCTATATATGCACAAGGTGTCTGGTACTTCTTCCGCAGATTTAATTTCATGATTGGTGTTCTGGCGACATTGTTCATTCTTACATTCGCAACAGCAAACAGGAGGGATGTAAATAGATGCAGCTGGCTGTTGTTTTACCTGTATGGATGCTTGTTGTGGATGTTGAAGCCTGATCAATATGGAGTAGTTACGCTGACTCAGTCATTCCAATGGCTCTTGTGTGGTGTATCGGTTCTGTCAAACGTACTGCAAAGCCTCGCTATTTTCTACATCTTCGATCCAGATGCTCCGAGGGGAAACAGTTGCAGGGGAAGTCGTCTGGTGCTATTCACTTCTGGGTACATTTTCTCCGGGCCTTTTGTGCGGTTTCTGTCTTACGGCAGTACTTCCATGGACCATGTGTATGCTATGGGCACTACTGAGATACTGAAGATCCTGAGGAGTACCATGCTAGTATATGTAGGACTGACATTTTGCTGCGCACTTACCATCACGGTTTTAATCAGGTGCCACTGGGAAGGCCCATGTGCTGATTACTTGCCATTAACAATCGGGGGAACTGTATCCTTTATATTGAATTACGACAATTGGAAATTGTTGTTCAAAAGCGCTCTAGGTTGGTCATTGGCGCCATTCTGTGGTATCCTTATGTCTATTTCTATTCTAAATGCTTCCATGAGGCAAACCTCCGATGCCACAACGGGTCATTATGTGGCGTTCCTTGTATACCTGTTGTCGTGGTTATTCGTTCAGCATTTTGAAAGAAAGAGAATTAATTTTAACATCGATACTGAAATGCTGAAAATAGCATTATCTGATGAACTATCAAAATACAAAAAAGCATTTGCCGTTCCCGACGGTGATAAAAATTTCAAAAAGAACAATGGGGTGTCATCCAGACATGGTAAACTAGCTGCGAGGCTTTTGAAAAACGAGCAGCCCTGGATGCTTCTTCCTCATGGGTTCTGGACGAAGTGGTGTGACGAGGATGCAAGGGACAATAAAGCCATGCTTCAATGCATGGAAATGTATGTGAAACTTCTAGAATGCAAGCGGCACATAGAGAACTGCGGGTACCCAGATGCTTGTGATGTCATGATGACGCAAAGTGAAAGCACTGAACTTAAGTGTTCCCTCCTATTAGATATACGATGCCGCATGCTGTGGGAACTTACATGTCTTTGTAATCGATACGAAGCAATTGCTGCTTCCATTCCATCTAAGATTTCAGGATGTCCATATAAATCTGCACCATGTAGATTCGATAGTCTTCTATGCAGTGTGCAATATTGCCTCGGTTGTTGCCAAGGTTTGAAACACTACAAATGCAAGAACTGCTTATACAGGAGTAGTGATATTCTGGGCAGTATTATGATTGTTGTTAAGGGAACCTTTGATAGAATAGTGGCAAGAGGGAAATATTTGTCTAAATCACTTGGGTCTTCATGGCACAAGGACGTGTATACCTTCTGCAATGAGACAATGGTAGATGCACTGAGGCATCTGGAAGAATGCATGGGTGAGCTATTTGTAATGTTGTTATATGCCCGGTTAATGGAGGAATGGCTATTTTGTTGCAATGTCATTCAAATGATAGACAAAAGCCTGAATGCAATCCTTGAGTACTCATGCTCCAGAGGTGAACTATGTGAACATTTTGACTTCTGCAATAATTCATCTGGAATGAATTGTCGATCTTCAGGTTCAAGTAAACCATCTGCTGGCAACACAGCATGCAGCTCAACTCCACAGCCACAACTGACTTCAATGGGCAGCAAACAGTCCAACGTTCCTGAACCCTGTGGTTGTAGATTGGCGAGGAAGTTGTTTGAATGTGTTGTAAAGTTACACCAGAAGCAATGCGAAGTAGGTGAACTAATATTACAAGGACACTGTGACTCACTTGATAAGGTCATGCCAAATATGTCTCATGTGCGAGCAGTAGCGTTATTGTCAAACAGTTACTTAACGTTGACTGGGTCAGCGAAAAATGGCTCTGGTGTCTGCTCGGAATGTCAAAGTCCTTCCAATAGATGTGCTGCTACTTGTTTACATTTTAATCCCCATGTAGATGAGTTACTGGACGAATTAATAGAGGATATGGATCAACACGAAAAAGCAGATTGCCTTCTGAGCACCATAATATCTTTAATTGCATCTGTGGATAAAAGCAATTTATCGAAAAAGTTGATTCGGCCAAAAAAAAGTAACAATAATCGGAAAGCTGTTGTCAGAGTTGTTGTTCGGGTCGTTTAATGTTGCATTGAGTGTTGCAAGTGCTGTCTTAGGCACACCAAAATTTGAATATAAGAGACAGCATTGCTGTTGTACGGAGCTTAGTTGTAAATGTTGCAACAAAAGTAATGAAAAGCCATGTCCTCAATGTTTGGGGTGCTGTGAAGGAGACTGTTGTGATGACTGTAAAAACAAAGGGTGCTGTTCACAAGCAGAATCTGGGACAGCAGGGTCATGTGGAGCATGTTCCGGTTGTAGTGAATGTGAGTGCCCCTGCCCTAATCTTGGTACGCAACCTACAATATTGTGCTGCAATATTTGCAACTGCAAAAGTGGATGTTGTGGTGAAACTTCATGTGGCACCACTACCTGTTGCAAGAAAACTCTCGTCTGCTTAGCGAAAAAGGCTTGCTGCTTGATCCATGGTTTGAGTTGTTGTTGGGTTGTATTCGTAAAGTCACTATGCTGCGATACGGGTAATAAGTACTTAATGAAGAATCTGTGCTGCTTCCAGACTTACATACAAAATATGAAATCATTTTGTCAGGGTAATGGCGGGAGCTCAAGTACCACTACATGTTGCACCAATAATGGAAAGGGAGATACGTGCATTAATAAGAATACCGTTACTCTACTGCAGGCTTTGTTCAAACCTGTTTCACACAGTGGATGCAATAATCAAAATGAATGCCCCAATAACTGTATCTGGTGTTGTTCACTAAAGTGTTGTTGTAAGGAGGAGAAATGTAAATGCTGTTGTGGAGAGGATAATTGCCGTTACACCCCTAAGCAGATCTTCAATAGGTTAAAATGCATCTCAGGGAAATACAAAGCAATAACATGTACTCTACAGTGCATTTGTTGGCCAACTACTATAATAGAGAATGCGAAACGATGCTATTATGCTTATTGCCATTATATTTGCTGCTATTATGAGGAAATTCATTGTAGGCTATATACTTTAATAGCTTGTGCGCAGAAGATAGCATGCAAACTCAAAAAATGCGTGACAGCCGTAAAAACAAAGCAAGAGGAGAATTATAAGGCGTTAGAGTCATGTATACAACATCTGCAGAGCAAAATTTGGATTGTTGGGGCCAAAGATAAAAAGCTTAATGCAGCAATGGATGCACAATTTGCATTAATGGGAAAAAACTCCAAGTTGATGGATGAGATAGACGAATTTACAAAGACGCTACATAAGAAGGTAGGGAGGACTAGAAGGTATATTGACACTACGAAACGTTCCATCTATCTTGATTCCTTGAAGGACGTACTCTGCCGTATAATGTATATTGGTAAAGATAGATGCGCTACGCCCCTTGAAGAGTGGAGCACCTTGTTTTTAAGAATCTATGTGGTTTGGATATTTTGTTTAGTTTTTAAAGGGATCAGTGTAGACCTACTGCCACACTTTGGCATCTCAGGACACCATACCTTTTACAAAACCGCTGGATATGCACTCTCAATCGTAAGCTCCTATCTCTTGATGTCAGGATTTTCTACCATGGCAAAGTTACCCCGTCAGGCAGGATATCTGATCAATGTAGTTGTGATGCTTGGTATGGTTATGACAATTTGCTTTTCCTGGATTTTGCAAGGGTATGCATATCGATCCTATATGAATGATCAATTTAAACAGTACCAGCAAGAATATAGAGTAGTGTATCCTGATTATGCAAACCCACCTAGAATTCGTTGTGGTGAGATCTATGATGGATTTGTCAGCTTGGTTAAGGCGGACGCAAAAGGTATATCTGATTTTTTATATTTAAAGGATGTGGTCTATAATAGTGACCCTTACTGTTTAGGACATTCGTCGAGATTTAATATGCATTCTACTCCACGTTGTAATATGATTTTTAGGTGGACGGACATGCACACTGCGCACCATGCCAGGGTCGATGTCCTCAGCAGGGACATCAGGGACCTAACATTGTTTTTTGATTACATTGCTTTTAAAATGACAATGAAGCATCATTGGTACTTCCTGACAGATGTGCCTATGGGAAGGGATATCCTCTATACATTTGATTTAATGTGGAATGCTTGGTTGAAAGGAAATACGGTAACGGAAGGACATCAAAAGGTACGCGACGCCAGACTGGAAGCCTTGAACAACGTCAGTAACGGGATTCTATCGGAGTGCGAAGGTGAGAGGAGGTGTCTCCTAAATTTGGAGGCAAAGCTTCGTAATTTCCAAAAGGCCCAATCTGCAGAAATGGGAAGACGGTGTATTGATATACACTTCTTACCAGATACAGTGAAGTCCCCCTTTCAGCGCGATAGTATAGTGACACTATTCGAGGATGAATACAGACTACTGTGGGATGACTACACGAGGAACCACAAGGATGATGTGTCTGAAGGACCATCTTCACAACAATCGGCAACAATTGAGGACTTATCGCAAATGATATCAGATTGGACGAAACGAACCAATGACATATGTACATCAAAATACGGAGGAAATGCATACTGTTTGGCTATTGTTTCTCAATTGGCTAATAATTTTGATGGATTCTTGAAAACACTGTCGGATGGAAAAGAATTTGATACAGTTGAAGAACTGCTTCAGTTTTATGAGGCATACGGTCAAAGTCCATCTCACGTTGAATTCAAGGCACCGTGCAACAATATTGACGGGGAACTGTGTTCCCTGTTACCGTCTAATGCAGAAAATGATTTCTCCCTGGTGGAATCAGCAAATGCCAATCAACCCATGGAGATAATGGGAAGAAGAAGAAAGAATTCCAAAACCACTTTCAACACATATCTACTGGGTGAGTGGATTAAGAAACAAGGAGTTCACATTCCAAGTTCAGCACTTGAAATGATGCTGAAAGGGTAGTTTACAGCCAGGAAACAAAATGTAAAAGACACATGCCCTAAGTTTCATTTGCATTCTATGTATTGTATATAGGTGCTTGCTTCATGTCAAGTGATTAGACAGAACTGTATGTATATACATTGTATTGTAGCCAGATGGCAAAAATGCAATAATGTATTCTTCGTCTTACAGGATAAATATTCCACTCCTAATACACTTCTGAACATATAAAATATGACAAATGTCCTGACTATGTAAAACCATTACCATAATCATGTCGGTATAGGTACTGATCACGTCATGCGGATGCTACATGTGAGTGCCTCACTTCAGTCAGAAAGAATGACTATCTCATGCCTGTGGAAGCAGGCAACATTTAATATTTAATATAATACTTCTTTATTGAAATTCAAGCTTACTTGTGTTCCATACCTCACTCACTGAAGGATTCCATTCACAGCATAATCATGAGGAGGAAGTATAGTATCGCATTAATACGGCCTCCCTAGTATTTAATAAACATCCGACACCTTCCGGACCCAAGATGTTGGATACCCATCTCCCGGAATGTTCTTGTTTCATGGAATAGCGCAGAAGCGATACCTTTTTAGCGAAGATGGATAAAGTTATGAAGGGGTGGTCAGAAGCCTTCTTCCACATCTCGTCTTTCATGATTGGAGTGGCTGTAGGTCTGATCTATGCCTTCTCTTCTTCCGATATGTACTTCTTGATGAGATATATGGGAACATTCCCCCTGGAGGCACAAGGGTTATACTACTTTTTGAGGAGGGTGAGCTACGCATCTTCCATTTTGGTTATATTGCTCATGATATTCACGTCAGTTAACAAACTCATTGTCTGTATAATTCACTGGACGTTGACCCTTACTTACATGATTGTGTACTTGTACCTTACCTCTACATATGTATTTTTGGAGTCCTCACGTTTTGCCCAATCATTGTTTGTAATATCGCATTTATTGTCAACTGCCCTTCAGACCGGATTCTTCTTTGTGGCATTTGATGTGGATGTACCTGGTGGGCGTAGTAGTTCTTCTCGATCTGTACTATACTACCTGTTTGGGTGTGGACTGTCCGGGTCTATGATAAAATGGCTGATCAATATCCACATTGGAGCAGAAAGCGAAACTGTCTGCAACTTCATGATATTTGACAGATTGTTTAAACGAATAGCTGCCGCCAACTGTGGTGTGACCTTCCTGTCTTCTACTCTATATACGTATGCAGCATTCTACCTTTGTGATGGACCGTGTAGACAGTACCTTACTCTTACACCATGGAATGTCATTTGTATGCCTTTCAGTCGCAAATGGTTAGCTGCTATTCTCTCGTTTTCGTTGGGGTGGGTTATTACCCCTATATGTGGAATTTTGACGTCTACTCTTCTCCTCAACGTCACCGTAATTGATAGCCTGAAACTGGATTTTTTGCAGCAGTCATTGTACCTCTTCTGCAGTCTTATGGCTTTGATGATACTGATATGTTACATATTACAATTACGGGACAAAAAGAGAGTTGACATCGGAGGCATAACTAAAGACATAGGTGAGCAGGTAATTAAGGAGGAGCCTGAAAGTTCCAAAAACATGAAGACACATGATGAACGTGATGCTCTCACCACTCAGATTGGTAGGAGGGTATTGCCGGATGTTCAGCCATGGTGCATGCTCCCTCTTGGGTTCTGGAGCAAATGGGAAGAGAGTGATAATGACTTCTCCTTATACATGCAGCAATGCCTAAGTGTATATACATTGGTTCAATCTGTAGTGGGAGGGAGAATGCCTAAGTCTGATTGTATTGGAGCTGCTAGACGGGGTGGAGCAACCACCTACAATGACATGAAGGCGGCAAAGTACCGCTTATTAGGACTACTATCGCAATACACAGAAATGTGCAACAATCTATATATGACCCTACAAAATGGGAGTTATCATTTCCAATGCAGTAAATGCCCTTACCAAACTATGAGGGTGAAAATGTGTGCTTTTGTCACAGGCCGTGCATGTGTCTGTATTGAATGGTCCACCTGGGACTGTGCCTATGCAATCTGTGCGGGAGAAGCTGTTATGAAAGGAATTTGTTGTCAACTATGTGGGAAGCTACTTGCCTGTGTAGAGTGCGCAATCAGCACAATTTGTTGTATCAGGAAGGACTGTGATCTTCGTGATGATCATGATGACACAAAGATCTACGAAGCTGCCCATATACTTGAAAAGCACTTCATGAAGTTGTTGTTACTTTTGTACTACTACCAGATGATGTTGGATTGGGTTACCTTATGTGAGTATATGTGGGAGATCCAATTTCGTTTTATACTGGCCATAATAGAATTTGGACCTAAGTGCTGTGTTATTCCAACATGTGGTGAGGCTGTTACAATTGAAGGTAATTGTGGTTGCAGGACTCTCATTAAACTTGCTCAGTGTTGTGAATTGCTTCATAGGAGACAGTGTGAACTACTTGCCTCTGCATCGAACATAACGTCAAGCTCTGTGAGCACACTAATGCCAAGCTCTTCACATACGAGATGCCTTATGTTGTTGGTAACTTACTTTACTAAAATCCATTGTTCAGGCCTAGCTTGTGACAGAGCTGATCGTACTTGTTGTAATACACAAAAGGGTTGTAGATGCTGCCGTTACAGTGAACGTGTGGACTTATTGATCTCTCGATGGCTATCTGATGTAAGCACATCGATGTCTTGTGGAGCTGCATTGTTGAAAGAAACCATTGATATTGTTTCCTTCGTTGTGTCTGATGGTGAGACAGGCACGACGCCATCAAGGACGCATTCACTATTGTCCAGTCTGATGACGATGTTAGGCTTATCCAGGACATCATCGGAGTATGTTTCACTAATGTACAGTTCAAGTATTTCTACACTGATAAGTGCGCTCAAGAATGTAACCAATAAGAGCGAGAACGGTACAAATGGTAACAACATCACGGACACCCAAGTCACTAACTTCTTTTGTATAACTAATGCCAGCAAGAACTCCAACTGTGGATGTTTAAATATGGAATGTGGTAAATGTAAAGATGTTGAAAATAATACCCTTCTTGCTCTGGGGCATCTTTGCGACATGTTAAACAAATGTAATGTTGGTAGGCTCTGTTCAACGCTGCAATCTGTTAAGGATGCAATTACTAAGTCTTGTACTGACATTTCAGGACTTTGCAATGTTAATTTCAGCAATGAGCTATGCATAGAAAAACTTGGCTGTGAAGTAAAGAAGTTTTTTTGTGGATTGTTAACATGTCCATCTTCAAGTGGTAAAGATAGCTCTTCCACTTGCAACTGCAAGGACAACATATATTGTTGCAAGATACCTTGTGTAAACCGAGATTTGGTTAGGTTCCTACTTTACCCCTGTGACAGTACAAATAAAGATAGCTCTTGTCCAGTCATCTGTAATTGCCAGTGTCCTTCAGCAAAAACAGAGGAAGAGGCAGCTTCTGTAACATGTGAGACAACATGCAAAGGAGGAAATTGTAAATCTATGTGTTGTATAGTGAAGCGATTTTTTGATGCATTGTATTGCAAGAACGGTAAAGATTGTGTAAAATGCTGCTGTGCCGACAAGAAGGAACACTGCGAATCCACTACTTGTAGTGGATGTAATTCATTAAGGTGCATTTTCGTGGAATGCTGCTCAAAATTGTGCGAATTGGAGAATAAGTTGTGTTGCAGTAGCTGTGCTGCTACAAGTACTGCATGCGCCCAAGCTACTGAGACATGCTATACTTCATGTACAAATGGTAAAAGTGACACGACGTGCTCCGCCTATTGCTGCGTCGTTTCCTCTGAAGCATATGGTGTTTGCTGTTCCACAACCAATCTTTGCAATTGTACATGTTCTGCAGCTGAAGGAGCTAGTCACTGTCAGTGCCTAAGTAAAAGTGTAAGCTGCTTCAAAGACATTATGGCTAAGATATGTACAATAGCATGCGAATTGGATCAGGCTCTCAGTTGTTTGTGTTGTTCCTACTACGACTACCTTGAATGCCTGTATCACGTGGAATGTAGTATATACCGTAAAATCGAAGTAGAGATGAAGGCCATTTGTGATCTGAAGACATACTTGGACAGGAATGGTTGCATATACTCCGCCTTATTTGTAGCGGCAACTGCAGTTACAGACTCAATAAGTTCTCTTGCAGATAAGCAACAATACGATATTTCCATTTTGGACTGTCAAGTTAGGCACCTATCACATTATTGCAACCAGCTTAGCTCAAGGGCGGAGAAGGTGGAGGATGAGAACATAAAATGTGTTGAAGGTCTAGACGCAGAAAAGAAGTCTATAGCTGCCTCCGCTAAATCAAAACACAGTTTCCTGGAAAACCTACTCCGCAGGAAGAACTGGGGAGTCTTAGATCTAGTCAATACTTACATGTGGTATTTTGACTGCGTATGGTTTGTGATTTTGGTAACATTCTACTTTGAGGATGACTATTCCACGTCAAGAGGCGATTGGATCTATCTAGCCCACAAAATCATGAGTGTATGGTTTGTTATTAAGGGTGCGCTGATGACATTCTCCTACATCACTGCTTTGAGCAGCGTCAAGAAGTGTCAACCCTACCTGATCAATATAGCCATGGTGCTTGGGCTCATAATGGCTGTGATCATCTCTTGGCTTTGTCAGTTGTATACTTACAACACGTTCCTCAAGGAGCACAGCATATCAATTTGGAAGCAGTTCCGAATACTGTATCCCACATCATTAGAAAAGGAAAGTGTGCTATTCCGATGGTATAATGGATTGTATTCGCTTATAACCGCGGATGTTTCTTACCTTAAGAGATTTTTGAAACGTAGGGAGTCCACAAGTTCCACATACAACCCCTTCAGCATTACGCTAGACACCATTTTTAGATATACCTTAAGGTCCGTAAGATTTAACGGCGTATGTGACTGGGGTTCATATGAAGAAGGTCTTCTGAGAGACATAAGTAAAAAATGCAGTTACGGTAAATTCAAGAAAATGTTGGATTACCTGGCCTTCAAAGCTCTGACACCATCTTCCTTGTCATTCTTATCCACGTCGACTGTTTTGGACGGTGAGAATATCCCGACAGATCTGCTTTGGGTCGCTTGGAGCAAGAAACAGGTGTTAACTTTACAGCATTGTATGCTATACTCGATGTTTGAGATGGCCTATGATAGTGTGCTTCAAACTGCGAAGAGCACCATATACACTGATTCCGAGGTGGAAAATAAGTTTACCGACGGAATCGACTCATTCTCTTTGGAGCAGCAAAAGAATATTGCCAAAAGAGCAATGAACGTGAATGATTTGTCACTTGAAGGACTTACAATGAAGAGTCTAGGTGACCTATACGACCAAATGGAAAAAGATTATCGTGACCATTTAAAATGGTACATGATGCAGTACACGCCCATAAGTAAACCCGCTGAATATGTAGGTAATACATATGTGGTTCCATCCGGTGGAAACGCTGCACTACAAGAACCATCGTGGCTGTTTGACCTACCCTTGGCCACATTAAATTGGAGGAGTGCAAACCTGAAGGAATGTGACAGAGTGTATGGTGGAAGCTCGGAATGTAAGAATGTAGTAAACGCCACAGCTGATAAGATTTCAAACTGTATTCAGATATGTGGCGAAATACCTAACTTCCAAGGATTCATGCACAGCTGTCTCAGTTTATTCGCTGCTGAAATTACAGACGACAATGTATATGGATATTTGGAAGCTGAAAACGATGGAGAATCAGTGGTTGTCCTTAGTGAACCCTATGGTTACACGGAAGTTATCGATGAAATAAAAGCACGTCGGAACAGTGAGAGAATGGGACTACACCTCTACTTCCTGGGTGAATGGCTAAGACGTATGGATGTTCCCCTCACTACCCTAGACGTTAACAAAATCATAGATTTAACTCTATCACGTTGTCGACTGGACTAATAGGAGAAGACACTCTCGTAATTTCCAAGTGACTCATGCTTTTACAGATTCTTAGGAATGGCTGAGAGAATGACCTGTTTCTATATGATATACCAATATGAGCTACTATGATTTTATGAATTAGTTAGTACTCTGCATTATAGTTTCTAGTGCCTTTTGATCCAGGTTGTCGTAGAGGCTACGATGATTAGCCATAAGTGTCTCGTAAAACAAGGAAATTAGCTTCCTCTGTTCTTGACTTATAAGTCCTTCAGCCATCTGGTGCACCCACATTCCTGTTAGTTGCGATAATAGGGTAGCGGCCATATCCAACTCGAATAGTCTTAAGGGGAACATGCAGTAAAGCGTAACGAGTAAATCGTCTGTGTTGTAGCAAGCCAACTTTCTGTATATTTCCCGAACGATTGTTTTCGAGAATGGCCGTTCGTAAAACTGTGTTTTCATCTGAGGGAGTATATCAGGCTCCATAATGCAATCCTCCCGTTTTTCGAAGTGTATTCTTACTAGCCCTTGTAACATTATACGCAGGCCCCTGGGCGCCAATGCGGGCGTTCTGAAGAACAGTGCATGTAAATATTGCTTCAGAATGTCTGGCAAGGGTTCCAATTCCGGTTCCCTCTCCAGGCTTTCGATCTTTTCTTTAAGAGGGTCTTCTGCAATATTGAGTTCTTTGAATTCCACATCTACTTTCCCGAGCATTTCTTCACCATCTATCATTACATCATTCATTGAATGTAACCCCCCGAAGTATCTTGATGCCTGAAGATGAGTGTGATTTCTGAAAAGGTATTCAATCTGTCCTGGAGCAGCCTCTTTCATGGATTCAAACTCTACCAAGGGGTAAACGGCATCATACTTTCGAAGTGGTAGTATACTGTTAAAATCTCGTGGATTCGGGTATACAACAAGTAGTCTTGTCAGTAGTTCAAACTGCGTGGCCCGATATGGCGGTGTAGAGTTATATATCTTGCCAGGCATCCCAACTAAGATCACCCTTGCCAACTTCTTGTAGTATCTATATAACACTCTTAGAGTTTCTTTCCTTTCTTCATCACTGCAATTTGCATCGTTCACATGCTGCGATGGTACGTTTCTTAATTTAACGTATGGGCGGAATTCCTCAGCCAAAATATACGACTGGATTGACCAGCATCCAGATATGAAGTCGGTAAACTCTAAATGACTCAAAAGATGATGCTTCTTAAGCAATTCATCTATTACTTCAGGGGCATGCTTCACATATCCCAATTTGAGAAAGGACTCGCCCAACCACGATATGTATTTGAACTCTGCCGTGCTTATGCTGTCCTTAAGGTGGGTCCATGCATCATCCAGAAATTCCTGCCCTGGATGAAAATGGAAAGCCACATATCCCTTCAAAAGAAGTCCAATGTGATGGCAGAGATAAAAATCTGGGTGTCCATGATTGTTCATGTATACGTCGTGGATTGCTCTAGCGACATCTATCGTGTTGTAACCAGAGCGACCTGAGCATGATATAAAAATAAATTTTATATACCTACCTAATGCATGTATAACCAGTGGCAGCCTACTTATTTCTAATTCGTGTGCCCGTTGTAGTATTACATCCTCAAAATTCATAAGGACGCCCTGTGCCGCCGCATCGTAGAAGAGAGAGAGATCATCAATAATGAGTTGAACATCACGCATCAGCAAATGCTTATGCTTCATTCCAACTATTTGTGCAATCTCATATACCCACACTCTATAGGTAACATCTTGATATATGAACATCGTCCTAAGAAGCCTAGTAAAGCATGTCCTCCGTTTCTACTAAAACATACCGATGCATATATACCCCATTGAGACAGGAGTGTCTCTCAGGAAGTGAAAAGAACCTATGCAAGATGGGCTCCACTACTTGTGAGCAGTTCGTGTTGTTGATCCTAGTCAAGTAGTAACCTATGTCTACCAGCTCATATGCGTTAAGCTCGGAAATATGCTGAGATATCTCCATCAACAGGTTCACCAGATCATGCTTCATAGTAACACTAGAAATACTCTGTTGAACGATTAGACGGCTCAATTAAAGTGATACACGTACCTGAAGTTTTGATATGAAGTTCGTTCCAGCCTTGCTCTTGTGAGTTTGAGGCCTCCCAAACCCAGTATGGTTCCTCAATAGCCCATAACTGATAGCAGTGTCGCCTCTTGAAGCGTTACAGTACGCATCATCCTTGCTCTGTCTCCTCCGCTCCCAGTCTGACCTGGATAGGGATGCCGACTGCACCAGGGGCTGGGTCTCCGAGCCAGTACCCAGTGCCCTTCTAGCAACCGTCGTCACCCTCAGTGCTCTCACGCATTTGCTCAAATGAGAACTCCACAGAACATTCATTGTGATTCCTTGAAGTACTCCCTACTAGGCACAACCTCCGGCTCCTGTCTATACATCGCTAGTCCCAGCCGTTCTCACTCATGTCCTCATAACATAACACTTTATAAGTCTTCTAAACCATCTGTTATATTCCAGTATAATTGTGTTAGTGTAATAAGTTAAAGTCTTATAGGTTGACCAATATCATGTACAACATCCCGCGTTATCAGACAAATCACTTTCCTTCCTAACCCTGATGTTTTATTTGTTTTGGTGGGTATTCAGCAATTCTTTTCTGTCAGGTTCAGGGATAGAATCCTTCTATCTTCTTCTTATAATGCAGCATTTGCTTTCCTAAACAGAGCATCTCAAGTTTTAGGAGCAAATGGATAATGGTTTTAGTGATTCTCAATATGGTAGCCTGAATGGTAATTTAATTCGCCTATTGGGTGCACTGTAGATTCATTCCCGCTAGCTTCCTTATGGGATGCAGCCTCGACTAATGGGAGTATCACTTTAAATGGTCAGAATGGTGACCTGAATGGATGAAGTATCATATCTTACGTGGTTTAAAGAGCAATGCTTTGTTTCGTAATGATGTTTCCCACCCATAGAAACGAAGATGTTAGACTTACATCTGCCTTCCAGGCTCTGCGACCTAAGTTGCATTCTCCTGGGAATTTGCGCATCATTGATACATCCACTCTCCAATTTTGATATCTACCTTCTTCTTAGGTACATGGATATCGACTCTATATATGCACAAGGTGTCTGGTACTTCTTCCGCAGATTTAATTTCATGATTGGTGTTCTGGCGACATTGTTCATTCTTACATTCGCAACAGCAAACAGGAGGGATGTAAATAGATGCAGCTGGCTGTTGTTTTACCTGTATGGATGCTTGTTGTGGATGTTGAAGCCTGATCAATATGGAGTAGTTACGCTGACTCAGTCATTCCAATGGCTCTTGTGTGGTGTATCGGTTCTGTCAAACGTACTGCAAAGCCTCGCTATTTTCTACATCTTCGATCCAGATGCTCCGAGGGGAAACAGTTGCAGGGGAAGTCGTCTGGTGCTATTCACTTCTGGGTACATTTTCTCCGGGCCTTTTGTGCGGTTTCTGTCTTACGGCAGTACTTCCATGGACCATGTGTATGCTATGGGCACTACTGAGATACTGAAGATCCTGAGGAGTACCATGCTAGTATATGTAGGACTGACATTTTGCTGCGCACTTACCATCACGGTTTTAATCAGGTGCCACTGGGAAGGCCCATGTGCTGATTACTTGCCATTAACAATCGGGGGAACTGTATCCTTTATATTGAATTACGACAATTGGAAATTGTTGTTCAAAAGCGCTCTAGGTTGGTCATTGGCGCCATTCTGTGGTATCCTTATGTCTATTTCTATTCTAAATGCTTCCATGAGGCAAACCTCCGATGCCACAACGGGTCATTATGTGGCGTTCCTTGTATACCTGTTGTCGTGGTTATTCGTTCAGCATTTTGAAAGAAAGAGAATTAATTTTAACATCGATACTGAAATGCTGAAAATAGCATTATCTGATGAACTATCAAAATACAAAAAAGCATTTGCCGTTCCCGACGGTGATAAAAATTTCAAAAAGAACAATGGGGTGTCATCCAGACATGGTAAACTAGCTGCGAGGCTTTTGAAAAACGAGCAGCCCTGGATGCTTCTTCCTCATGGGTTCTGGACGAAGTGGTGTGACGAGGATGCAAGGGACAATAAAGCCATGCTTCAATGCATGGAAATGTATGTGAAACTTCTAGAATGCAAGCGGCACATAGAGAACTGCGGGTACCCAGATGCTTGTGATGTCATGATGACGCAAAGTGAAAGCACTGAACTTAAGTGTTCCCTCCTATTAGATATACGATGCCGCATGCTGTGGGAACTTACATGTCTTTGTAATCGATACGAAGCAATTGCTGCTTCCATTCCATCTAAGATTTCAGGATGTCCATATAAATCTGCACCATGTAGATTCGATAGTCTTCTATGCAGTGTGCAATATTGCCTCGGTTGTTGCCAAGGTTTGAAACACTACAAATGCAAGAACTGCTTATACAGGAGTAGTGATATTCTGGGCAGTATTATGATTGTTGTTAAGGGAACCTTTGATAGAATAGTGGCAAGAGGGAAATATTTGTCTAAATCACTTGGGTCTCCATGGCACAAGGACGTGTATACCTTCTGCAATGAGACAATGCTATATGCACTGAGGCATCTGGAAGAATGCATGGGTGAGCTATTTGTAATGTTGTTATATGCCCGGTTAATGGAGGAATGGCTATTCTGTTGCAAAGCTATTCAAATGATAGACAAATGTCTGAATACAATACTTGAGTACTCATGCTCCAGAGAGGAAGAGGATTACTGCAAACATTTTGTTGTCTGCAATAATTCATCTGGAGTGTATTGTCGATCTTCAGGTTCAAGTAATTCATCTGCTGAAACTACGGGATGCAGCTCCACTCAACCGTCACAAATTTCTTCAAAGGGCAGCAAACAGTCCAACGTTCCTGAAACCTGTGGTTGTAGGTTGGTGAGGAAGTTGTTTGAATGTGTTTTAATGTTACACAAGAAGCAATGCGAAGTAGGTGAACTAATATTACAAGGACACTGTGACTCACTTGATAAGGTCATGCCAAATATGTCTCATGTGCGAGCAGTAGCGTTATTGTCAAACAGTTACTTAACGTTGACTGGGTCAGCGAAAAATGGCTCTGGTGTCTGCTCGGAATGTCAAAGTCCTTCCAATAGATGTGCTGCTACTTGTTTACATTTTAATCCCCATGTAGATGAGTTACTGGACGAATTAATAGAGGATATGGATCAACACGAAAAAGCAGATTGCCTTCTGAGCACCATAATATCTTTAATTGCATCTGTGGATAAAAGCAATTTATCGAAAAAGTTGATTCGGCCAAAAAAAGTAACAATAATCGGAAAGCTGTTGTCAGAGTTGTTGTTCGGGTCGTTTAATGTTGCATTGAGTGTTGCAAGTGCTGTCTTAGGCACACCAAAATTTGAATATAAGAGACAGCATTGCTGTTGTACGGAGCTTAGTTGTAAATGTTGCAACAAAAGTAATGAAAAGCCATGTCCTCAATGTTTGGGGTGCTGTGAAGGAGACTGTTGTGATGACTGTAAAAACAAAGGGTGCTGTTCACAAGCAGAATCTGGGACAGCAGGGTCATGTGGAGCATGTTCCGGTTGTAGTGAATGTGAGTGCTCTTGCCCTAAACTTGACAAACAACCTACAATATTATGCTCTAATATTTGCAACTGCGAAGGTGGATGTTGCGGTGAAAATGCATGTAGCACCACTACCTGTTGCAAGAAAACTCTCGTCTGCTTAGCGAAAAAGGCTTGCTGCTTGATCCATGGTTTGGGATGTTGCTGGTTAATCTTCGTGAAATCACTATGCTGCACTGATAGTAGGACCAAGTCTGTAATAAAGAATCTGTGCTGCTTCCAGACTTACATACAAAATATGAAATCATTTTGTTCAAATGGCAGTTCAACTGGCACAACTACATGTTGTACTACAACAGGAAATGGAGATAACTGCATTAACAAGAATGCAGTTACCCTTTTGCAGTCTTTGTTCAAATCTGCTGCCTCTCATGATGGTTGTAAATCTGAAAGTAAATGCCCCAATAACTGTATCTGGTGTTGTTCACTAAAGTGTTGTTGTAAAGATGGCAAATGTCATTGTTGCACTACGGATAATTGCTGCTGCAGCCCTAAGCACATCTACGATAAACTGAAATGCGTGTCTGGGAAATACCAATCAATAACATCCACTGTTCAGTGTATTTGTTGCCCGTCCACTTTATTAGAGTGCACCAAATACAGGATGATAGTTTATTGCTTTTATGTTGTTATTCTTTATGTATTAGTCTATTGTAAGTTATATAACTTAATCACTATTGCCCAGAAGATAGCATGCAAACTCCAAACTTGCGTGAGGGCCGTAAAAAATAGGCAAAAGACTAACTCTGAGGCCTTGGAGAAGTGTATACAACGTTTGAAGGCTAGAATTCAAGTTGTTAAGGAAAAAGATAAGAACCTTAATGCAGCA
Organism: Babesia gibsoni; assembly: GCA_035575875.1. Lineage (NCBI taxonomy): Eukaryota > Apicomplexa > Aconoidasida > Piroplasmida > Babesiidae > Babesia > Babesia gibsoni. The sequence continues at coordinate 1,270,905 of CP141527.1, forward strand.
CTTGATGCGCAATTGAAAGTAATGGGAAAAAACTCCAAGTTGATGGATGAAATAGAGGAATTTACAAAGACGCTACATAAGAAGGTAGGGAGGACTAGAAGGTATATTGACACTACGAAACGTTCCATCTATCTTGATTCCTTGAAGGACGTACTCTGCCGCATAATGCAAATTGGTAAAGATAGATGCGCTACGCCCCTTGAAGAGTGGAGCACCTTGTTTTTAAGAATCTATGTGGTTTGGATATTTTGTTTAGTTTTTAAAGGGATCAGTGTAGACCTACTGCCACACTTTGGCATCTCAGGACACCATACCTTTTACAAAACCGCTGGATATGCACTCTCAATCGTAAGCTCCTATCTCTTGATGTCAGGATTTTCTACCATGGCAAAGTTACCCCGTCAGGCAGGATATCTGATCAATGTAGTTGTGATGCTTGGTATGGTTATGACAATTTGCTTTTCCTGGATTTTGCAAGGGTATGCATATCGATCCTATATGAATGATCAATTTAAACAGTACCAGCAAGAATATAGAGTAGTGTATCCTGATTATGCAAACCCACCTAGAATTCGTTGTGGTGAGATCTATGATGGATTTGTCAGCTTGGTTAAGGCGGACGCAAAAGGTATATCTGATTTTTTATATTTAAAGGATGTGGTCTATAATAGTGACCCTTACTGTTTAGGACATTCGTCGAGATTTAATATGCATTCTACTCCACGTTGTAATATGATTTTTAGGTGGACGGACATGCACACTGCGCACCATGCCAGGGTCGATGTCCTCAGCAGGGACATCAGGGACCTAACATTGTTTTTTGATTACATTGCTTTTAAAATGACAATGAAGCATCATTGGTACTTCCTGACAGATGTGCCTATGGGAAGGGATATCCTCTATACATTTGATTTAATGTGGAATGCTTGGTTGAAAGGAAATACGGTAACGGAAGGACATCAAAAGGTACGCGACGCCAGACTGGAAGCCTTGAACAACGTCAGTAACGGGATTCTATCGGAGTGCGAAGGTGAGAGGAGGTGTCTCCTAAATTTGGAGGCAAAGCTTCGTAATTTCCAAAAGGCCCAATCTGCAGAAATGGGAAGACGGTGTATTGATATACACTTCTTACCAGATACAGTGAAGTCCCCCTTTCAGCGCGATAGTATAGTGACACTATTCGAGGATGAATACAGACTACTGTGGGATGACTACACGAGGAACCACAAGGATGATGTGTCTGAAGGACCATCTTCACAACAATCGGCAACAATTGAGGACTTATCGCAAATGATATCAGATTGGACGAAACGAACCAATGACATATGTACATCAAAATACGGAGGAAATGCATACTGTTTGGCTATTGTTTCTCAATTGGCTAATAATTTTGATGGATTCTTGAAAACACTGTCGGATGGAAAAGAATTTGATACAGTTGAAGAACTGCTTCAGTTTTATGAGGCATACGGTCAAAGTCCATCTCACGTTGAATTCAAGGCACCGTGCAACAATATTGACGGGGAACTGTGTTCCCTGTTACCGTCTAATGCAGAAAATGATTTCTCCCTGGTGGAATCAGCAAATGCCAATCAACCCATGGAGATAATGGGAAGAAGAAGAAAGAATGCCAAAACCACTTTCAACACATATCTACTGGGTGAGTGGATTAAGAAACAAGGAGTTCACATTCCAAGTTCAGCACTTGAAATGATGCTGAAAGGGTAGTTTACAGCCAGGAAACAAAATGTAAAAGACGCATGCCCTAAGTTTCATTTGCATTCTATGTATTGTATATAGGTGCTTGCTTCATGTCAAGTGATTAGACAGAACTGTATGTATATACATTGTATTGTAGCCAGATGGCAAAAATGCAATAATGTATTCTTCGTCTTACAGGATAAATATTCCACTCCTAATACACTTCTGAACATATAAAATATGACAAATGTCCTGACTATGTAAAACCATTACCATAATCATGTCGGTATAGGTACTGATCACGTCATGCGGATGCTACATGTGAGTGCCTCACTTCAGTCAGAAAGAATGACTATCTCATGCCTGTGGAAGCAGGCAACATTTAATATTTAATATAATGCTTCTTTATTGAAATTCAAGCTTACTTGTGTTCCATACCTCACTCACTGAAGGATTCCATTCACAGCATAATCATGAGGAGGAAGTATAGTATCGCATTAATACGGCCTCCCTAGTATTTAATAAACATCCGACACCTTCCGGACCCAAGATGTTGGATACCCATCTCCCGGAATGTTCTTGTTTCATGGAATAGCGCAGAAGCGATACCTTTTTAGCGAAGATGGATAAAGTTATGAAGGGGTGGTCAGAAGCCTTCTTCCACATCTCGTCTTTCATGATTGGAGTGGCTGTAGGTCTGATCTATGCCTTCTCTTCTTCCGATATGTACTTCTTGATGAGATATATGGGAACATTCCCCCTGGAGGCACAAGGGTTATACTACTTTTTGAGGAGGGTGAGCTACGCATCTTCCATTTTGGTTATATTGCTCATGATATTCACGTCAGTTAACAAACTCATTGTCTGTATAATTCACTGGACGTTGACCCTTACTTACATGATTGTGTACTTGTACCTTACCTCTACATATGTATTTTTGGAGTCCTCACGTTTTGCCCAATCATTGTTTGTAATATCGCATTTATTGTCAACTGCCCTTCAGACCGGATTCTTCTTTGTGGCATTTGATGTGGATGTACCTGGTGGGCGTAGTAGTTCTTCTCGATCTGTACTATACTACCTGTTTGGGTGTGGACTGTCCGGGTCTATGATAAAATGGCTGATCAATATCCACATTGGAGCAGAAAGCGAAACTGTCTGCAACTTCATGATATTTGACAGATTGTTTAAACGAATAGCTGCCGCCAACTGTGGTGTGACCTTCCTGTCTTCTACTCTATATACGTATGCAGCATTCTACCTTTGTGATGGACCGTGTAGACAGTACCTTACTCTTACACCATGGAATGTCATTTGTATGCCTTTCAGTCGCAAATGGTTAGCTGCTATTCTCTCGTTTTCGTTGGGGTGGGTTATTACCCCTATATGTGGAATTTTGACGTCTACTCTTCTCCTCAACGTCACCGTAATTGATAGCCTGAAACTGGATTTTTTGCAGCAGTCATTGTACCTCTTCTGCAGTCTTATGGCTTTGATGATACTGATATGTTACATATTACAATTACGGGACAAAAAGAGAGTTGACATCGGAGGCATAACTAAAGACATAGGTGAGCAGGTAATTAAGGAGGAGCCTGAAAGTTCCAAAAACATGAAGACACATGATGAACGTGATGCTCTCACCACTCAGATTGGTAGGAGGGTATTGCCGGATGTTCAGCCATGGTGCATGCTCCCTCTTGGGTTCTGGAGCAAATGGGAAGAGAGTGATAATGACTTCTCCTTATACATGCAGCAATGCCTAAGTGTATATACATTGGTTCAATCTGTAGTGGGAGGGAGAATGCCTAAGTCTGATTGTATTGGAGCTGCTAGACGGGGTGGAGCAACCACCTACAATGACATGAAGGCGGCAAAGTACCGCTTATTAGGACTACTATCGCAATACACAGAAATGTGCAACAATCTATATATGACCCTACAAAATGGGAGTTATCATTACCAATGCAGTAAATGCCCTTACCAAACTATGAGGGTGAAAATGTGTGCTTTTGTCACAGGCCGTGCATGTGTCTGTATTGAATGGTCCACCTGGGACTGTGCCTATGCAATCTGTGCGGGAGAAGCTGTTATGAAAGGAATTTGTTGTCAACTATGTGGGAAGCTACTTGCCTGTGTAGAGTGCGCAATCAGCACAATTTGTTGTATCAGGAAGGACTGTGATCTTCGTGATGATCATGATGACACAAAGATCTACGAAGCTGCCCATATACTTGAAAAGCACTTCATGAAGTTGTTGTTACTTTTGTACTACTACCAGATGATGTTGGATTGGGTTACCTTATGTGAGTATATGTGGGAGATCCAATTTCGTTTTATACTGGCCATAATAGAATTTGGACCTAAGTGCTGTGTTATTCCAACATGTGGTGAGGCTGTTACAATTGAAGGTAATTGTGGTTGCAGGACTCTCATTAAACTTGCTCAATGTTGTGAATTGCTTCATAGGAGACAGTGTGAACTACTTGCCTCTGCATCGAACATAACGTCAAGCTCTGTGAGCACACTAATGCCAAGCTCTTCACATACGAGATGCCTTATGTTGTTGGTAACTTACTTTACTAAAATCCATTGTTCAGGCCTAGCTTGTGACAGAGCTGATCGTACTTGTTGTAATACACAAAAGGGTTGTAGATGCTGCCGTTACAGTGAACGTGTGGACTTATTGATCTCTCGATGGCTATCTGATGTAAGCACATCGATGTCTTGTGGAGCTGCATTGTTGAAAGAAACCATTGATATTGTTTCCTTCGTTGTGTCTGATGGTGAGACAGGCACGACGCCATCAAGGACGCATTCACTATTGTCCAGTCTGATGACGATGTTAGGCTTATCCAGGACATCATCGGAGTATGTTTCACTAATGTACAGTTCAAGTATTTCTACACTGATAAGTGCGCTCATGAATAAAACAAGCACGGGTGACAGCGGTACAGACAGTAGCAATGTTAACGACACTGAAGTAATTAACTTTTGTTGTCTCGGTAAGAATTGTAAAAACTGCGACTGCAATTGTTTAATCAATGAGTGTGAGAAATGTAAAGAGGTTGAACATGGCACAATTACTGTTCTGGGGAGGCTTTGCGAAATGTTAAACAACTGCAATGTTAGCAAGCTGTGTGAAACACTGAGCAAAGCCAAGGACGCGCTTACTAAATCGTGTGAAGATATAAAAAAGCTATGCAATGGTAATTTCGCCCCTGAACTATGTATAGAAAGACTTGGTTGTGAAGTAAAGGAGTTTTTTTGTGTATTGACGAAATGCTCACCTGAAACTAGTAGTAGCACTTCTACGTGTGAATGCAAAGAAAATGAATGTTGTTGCAAGATACCTTGTGTAAACAAGGATTTAGTTAGGTTTCTGCTTTATCCTTGTGATACTAAAGGCAATACTGATAGTTCCTGTCCAATCATATGTGATTGCCAATCTTCAGAAGAAAAGAAAGCGGAAGAAGCTGTGGCTACATGTGAAACAGCATGTAACGGAGCCAACTGCAAATCTATGTGTTGTATAGTGAAGAGATTTTCAGATGCATTGTTTTGCAAGAACGCAAAAGATAGTGAAGGATGCTGTTGTGCGGCTCAAGAAGAGAAGTCAGACTCTAAATGTTGTGGTGAATGTAATTCGTTAAGGTGCAGTTTTGTAGAATGTTGCGAAAAACTTTGCGAATTAGAGAAAAGGTTGTGCTGCAGTATTTGTAACACTGTTGAAACTACATGCCTTACAGTCACTTCTAGTGCATGTTCTACGTCATGTTCAACTGATGAAAATAAAACACCATGTAGCAAATGTTGCTCTGCCGCTACCCACAGTGCTAACTGTGGATGTGCTAAAAATACCACATGCAATTGTGTGTGTGCCGCAGCTGAAAAGACTACTAGTGATTGTCAGTGCCTCAGCAAAAGTGTAAAGTGCTTCGAATGCCTTATGGTTAAGATATATACAATAGCATGCGAATTGGATCAGGCTCTCAGTTGTTTGTGTTGTTCCTACTACGACTACCTTGAATGCCTGTATCACGTGGAATGTAGTATACACCGTAAAATCGAAGTAGAGATGAAGGCCATTTGTGATCTGAAGACATACTTGGACAGGAATGGTTGCATATACTCCGCCTTATTTGTAGCGGCAACTGCAGTTACAGACTCAATAAGTTCTCTTGCAGATAAGCAACAATACGATATTTCCATTTTGGACTGTCAAGTTAGGCACCTATCACATTATTGCAACCAGCTTAGCTCAAGGGCGGAGAAGGTGGAGGATGAGAACATAAAATGTGTTGAAGGTCTAGACGCAGAAAAGAAGTCTATAGCTGCCTCCGCTAAATCAAAACACAGTTTCCTGGAAAACCTACTCCGCAGGAAGAACTGGGGAGTCTTAGATCTAGTCAATACTTACATGTGGTATTTTGACTGCGTATGGTTTGTGATTTTGGTAACATTCTACTTTGAGGATGACTATTCCACGTCAAGAGGCGATTGGATCTATCTAGCCCACAAAATCATGAGTGTATGGTTTGTTATTAAGGGTGCGCTGATGACATTCTCCTACATCACTGCTTTGAGCAGCGTCAAGAAGTGTCAACCCTACCTGATCAATATAGCCATGGTGCTTGGGCTCATAATGGCTGTGATCATCTCTTGGCTTTGTCAGTTGTATACTTACAACACGTTCCTCAAGGAGCACAGCATATCAATTTGGAAGCAGTTCCGAATACTGTATCCCACATCATTAGAAAAGGAAAGTGTGCTATTCCGATGGTATAATGGATTGTATTCGCTTATAACCGCGGATGTTTCTTACCTTAAGAGATTTTTGAAACGTAGGGAGTCCACAAGTTCCACATACAACCCCTTCAGCATTACGCTAGACACCATTTTTAGATATACCTTAAGGTCCGTAAGATTTAACGGCGTATGTGACTGGGGTTCATATGAAGAAGGTCTTCTGAGAGACATAAGTAAAAAATGCAGTTACGGTAAATTCAAGAAAATGTTGGATTACCTGGCCTTCAAAGCTCTGACACCATCTTCCTTGTCATTCTTATCCACGTCGACTGTTTTGGACGGTGAGAATATCCCGACAGATCTGCTTTGGGTCGCTTGGAGCAAGAAACAGGTGTTAACTTTACAGCATTGTATGCTATACTCGATGTTTGAGATGGCCTATGAGAGTGTGCTTCAAACTGCGAAGAGCACCATATACACTGATTCCGAGGTGGAAAATAAGTTTACCGACGGAATCGACTCATTCTCTTTGGAGCAGCAAAAGAATATTGCCAAAAGAGCAATGAACGTGAATGATTTGTCACTTGAAGGACTTACAATGAAGAGTCTAGGTGACCTATACGACCAAATGGAAAAAGATTATCGTGACCATTTAAAATGGTACATGATGCAGTACACGCCCATAAGTAAACCCGCTGAATATGTAGGTAATACATATGTGGTTCCATCCGGTGGAAACGCTGCACTACAAGAACCATCGTGGCTGTTTGACCTACCCTTGGCCACATTAAATTGGAGGAGTGCAAACCTGAAGGAATGTGACAGAGTGTATGGTGGAAGCTCGGAATGTAAGAATGTAGTAAACGCCACAGCTGATAAGATTTCAAACTGTATTCAGATATGTGGCGAAATACCTAACTTCCAAGGATTCATGCACAGCTGTCTCAGTTTATTCGCTGCTGAAATTACAGACGACAATGTATATGGATATTTGGAAGCTGAAAACGATGGAGAATCAGTGGTTGTCCTTAGTGAACCCTATGGTTACACGGAAGTTATCGATGAAATAAAAGCACGTCGGAACAGTGAGAGAATGGGACTACACCTCTACTTCCTGGGTGAATGGCTAAGACGTATGGATGTTCCCCTCACTACCCTAGACGTTAACAACATCATAGATTTAACTCTATCACGTTGTCGACTGGACTAATAGGAGAAGACACTCTCTTAATTTTTAAATCTTTACAATATATGCAATGTCTATGTCATTCTCCTTTCAACGGGGATTTAGTTACTCTGAATAGCAGAAAATACTGTTCAGATATTCTGTAAAGTCATATATGGAATATATTGCCATATGCGATATGGAGTATGAGCAATGGTGATTACTCAGCCTCCTCTCATTCAACCCGTTATGTCGGGGTCAGCTAATCAGCTTAATGACCGCCATTTATTCTCTAATTAATATCCAACAGTGAAAGTTGTGTATTGTAGCATTATAATGCAAATATGTCAGTCGTAAAGATCGCTCAGGGGAGCAGGAGGCTCGGCCTGTTGTGTCTTTGCGTAATATCATCTCCATACATATATGGATATGTAACGGTATGTTTTCCATAAAACCAGCTGTAATAAAACGTATCTCCTATAAGTATCAGTGTTGGCTTTCAGCTATCCCTCTCTTGTGGTTCATATATTTTCAGCAAGCATACTGGACTCGTCGCTACAAGCAGTTAAACATGGATGAGATCATATCAGACAGGTACACATGGTTGCACCACTGTATGCTGGTAAGTGTGAAACAAACTAAACAATGAAGGCCATGTAAATCGCTTGCTCTGTATACATGTCTAATATAACTTCAGCGCGACGAGATTGACAGGACCCTTCTCAAGCAGGTTCCAAGACAATAAGGCAATGTGTTCTAAGACTTTTGTGGAATCCATGTGAGAACACATTCCAAACCTGGTACAAGTACTCTACTCCAACCCTGTAGAATCTCCAGAGTGGTGGCAGGAATGCTCATTCATGTCACACATATCGTGGAATATCGCCATTATTGAAACTGTTTCACCCTTAAATATCGTATATTACTAATTGGATATTAGAATCACCGTACTTGTGATGTCGTGTGTATTGCTCACTGTAGCATGTGTTGTAATGTAACGGTAATGACAGCAACATCTACTCCAATAAGATGTGAGTTCCCATCTTATGCTCTTGAAGCAAATTGTTGCATATTGGATGATATTAATGGTAGCTCTGGTGGGAAGTCTGCGAATCTTTGTCTTTTTTATGACGTAAATTGAGGTGCCAAGATGGCACATCTGGATGCCGACTGTGCCCACGTCGACAGTCAAGAGTATAGAGGCAAGGTATACAGCCCAAGTGATGATACCTTCTTATTTGTGGACGCTCTTCAAAGTGATGTCGACTGCCTTCTGAGCCGCGAGATACTATTCGCCATAGAGATCGGGTATCTATAACATTGGTTAGCATTATTGTTGCCGCAGATGCGGTAGTGGCTACATATCTACCTGCCTTTTGAAGTTGCTTAAGGGAGTCACAGTAAAAAATGCCTCCTTGCCGGAGGAGACAGAAAGTGGACATTCACGCAAAAATAGCCAATGTTCAGCTTATACATGTGATACATCGGTTCCATTCGTACTGACCGTGGACATAAACCGCGTTGCCAACGTAGTTTCCTTGGAAACGGCGAGGAGAAATGCAGTCGGCAGCCACTTGGACACTATCACGATGGACATGTTTGCCTCACTGTGCAAACAGAGAAGTAGGGGAATGGTGGATTTGATCATGTTTAATCCGGTATGTTTACTTGTAGTGGTATGAATTCATCGATGGTTTCAATGGTAGCATACATATGTTGCCGGTTTGAGACTCCTTACATTATCAACAGCCATACGTGCCATCAAGTGAAGAGGAGCCTCCATACGAAGACATAGATGCTGCCTGGAATGGAGGATTCATGGGAAGAGATGTGATAGACAGATTCATCAGATCCGTTGGTGTAGGTTCACTTACTATCATACATGTGTAAAGCACTGAAACAGGACTATCTTTCGCAGGACGGTATCGTCTATTTGGTAATGTTGTATGTTTGAACAACCATACCTTTCAGTTGGTTGAAAAGAGGAACGACGTACCGGACGTATTTAATATGCTAAGAGATCATGGATTCCACCCTGCCGTGAGTTGATAAAAACCATGCCCTTTTAAACAGATTTAGACGGTACTTAAAAGAACTATTACGGGAGAAACACTTCATATAATCCGCTTTACCCGTCAATGAGGAATCCTGTACCCATGTAACAGCACGCAAGGGTCACCTAGAACTAGTGCTTCACTAAATAACTTCTACCATGAATAGATGTGATATCGTACTGTGACTTTTATAATTGCTAAATTAAACAGGCTTTATAGACATAGCTCTAACACATAAGAAGTTGCTTGGTGTCTATACAAGGGATAATCCCCGCTCCAGTATAGTGTTGAGAATACATCATTCTGATGGAGCTCCGACTCTGTGATCACCTCAGAAAGTGCGCTCCGCACATATTCCTGCGGGAACGAGTGTCTCCCGCCTACTCGGGAGACGGAAGTGATGATGGTACAAGTCACTGGAGCAGCAGAGGTGCCCGTACATCTCATACGAGCGACTATCGTGACGCTCAGTACACCAGCAGCTCTCGTGGTAAGCTACTTTTGGTTTGAATCTCAAACCAATTTGTCTTATTATGGATAAAATGCTTCAGCAGAGCAATCGCATTATAGACAGCAGGAAGAACGTCCTGCAGTAAAAGTTAGCTTTATCTGCAGCATATAACATATGTCAGGTCATATGGAAGGGTGAAATGACACGTAATGGCAGTAAGCCTATGCCTGTGGCTGCAATAGGTATAAGTGGAGACTTGGAGAGCGTACTGACACCGGTATGACTCCGTGACTGTAATGTAAATTTACCATAGGATCTCACTAATATTGACATAACCCATCGACAGAAAGAAGAGGAGGTCGAGAAATTCGAACCAGTAGCAGGTTGGTTGTCAATTTGTGCTTTTAACCTGCATACAGTTTTCTACGTGCGGTCCCAGCGCTCCAGGGAAACTGAAGCCATCGATGAGTACATAGAGTATTTCCAACAAAAGGAGAGGGTATGGTACATGGTCAGTTAATAAATGTGCCGACAGGTCGGGGTGGCGCCACTGGAAGATGGCAAGAGTATCTATATATGTGCCCCGGGTACAGAGCTATTTGACAAGTACCCAGTTAAAATCGATCGCACGCCAATGTAGGTTTCACTTGCTCCTTTTACATCGTGCATCTAGACTTATTTGCATAGTCGCAGAGTGTGATAAAGAGCCTTCAGAGGCTGCAAGTTCATCTCCACAACAAGGTAAGACAAGTGACACCTGGCAAAAACATTGGCAACGCAGCAGATGGACAAAACTGGCTAGAACAGCTTAATACAATAACTACAATGCTAGGCAAATAGCGCAAGTAGAGGCGGGTGCACAAAGTTCCCAGGCACTGCCATTTTTCTGGCATCCATGCTGTAACATGCCAGTAATCTCGTTAAAGTATCTTTAAAGGAGTATCTACATTCCTGGCCGTCTTCAAAAGCACTGGGATGTGGCTTTATAGGGAAACTTCTGCTTTTTAGCCCAGAATATCCACATACTACTGAGAATAGACATCTCCCTTTAGTGCCATGGTATGGCGATTGCGCCTTTGAAACGCTCATATACACATGTGTCATCCAATTGCATGCTGCCCATTGCACAGGTATGATGTGATACTGAAAGGATGCGCATTCATAATTTAGAATCTGGTATTCTACGGGCTGCTTTATGCCATTTTTCCAGGACTGGGGTCGCAGCAGGAATCCACCCCATTACCAGCACTTGTACAGAAAGTGCTGTACACTTAGGCCTTTACATAAGTATAATTGCTATATGTGTTGGCGGTAAAAGAAAGCGTGGCCTGTGAAATTGTTATTTGTTAGTTCATGATATTACTCGTGCCTGGCAACCCTTGTTACTTTGACGTGGCGAATTCATGCTAGGACTTCCTCAGGGATTCATTTGTGAGTAATATCAAACGGGAATCTAATAACATTGGTGTCATAGGTGCCCACTGGCAGATATCGTGACATCTTGTCCAGGGTATTCATCGCGCATTCCGAATTCGCTCTATAACATATGTAGCTCTAACCCATTAGGTTTTGAGAGTTGACGAACACACTTAAAGAACTTTTCCCCTATTTTACTACTTCTCATAAGAAAAGTAGAGCTACATTATTATTAAACCACATGCACGGAGCTTACATTATTATTTAATTGTATTTCAGCTTTGTTTACAGTTTTACGAGACTATATAACAAAATGTCTGGTGGTCCTTACTATGGTGGTGGCCGCAGTGGCTACGGGGGTTATGGAAGTGGAGGAAGAGGTTACGGATACGACAATGGCTCCTACCGTAACTACGGTAACTCGTCATACGGCTATGGAGGAAGCGCGCTAGGAAACAAACTGGAAACCATTGACTGGTCCAAGGAAACGCTAGTACCATTTGAAAAGAACTTCTACAAGGAACATGCTTCAGTTAAAGCAATGACTCACGACGAAGTGGATCGCATCAGGAAAGAGAAGGAAATTACTATAATAGGTGGAAAGGACGTGCCAAAGCCTGTGGTGTCTTTTGAACAGACATCCTTCCCCGAATACATTTTGAAGGCTATTTCTTCCGTTGGATTTGAGTCCCCAACACCAATTCAGGTTCAAGGGTGGCCAATTGCACTATCAGGTAGGGACGTTATTGGAATAGCAGAAACTGGCTCGGGAAAGACATTGGCTTTCCTCCTTCCCGCCATCGTGCACATCAATGCCCAGCATCTTCTGAGACCCGGTGATGGGCCTATTGTTCTAGTACTTGCTCCTACCAGGGAACTTGTGGAACAGATCCGCCAACAATGTTCACAGTTCGGTGCCAGCTCTCGCATTAAAAGTGCTGTTGCATATGGAGGTGTTCCTAAGCGCCAACAGATGTACGATCTTCGTCGTGGTGTAGAAATTCTGCTCGCATGTCCAGGACGCCTCATTGACTTCCTAGAGAGCGGTGTGACCAACCTCAGAAGGGTAACCTATCTAGTTCTGGACGAAGCTGACCGCATGCTTGATATGGGTTTCGAACCGCAGATTAGAAAGGTTGTGAGTCAAATTCGTCCCGATAGACAAACACTAATGTGGTCCGCTACCTGGCCCAAGGAGGTTCAGTCTCTCGCCAGTGATTTATGCCGGGAGGAACCTGTTCACATCAACATTGGATCGCTTGACTTGAAGACCTGTCACAATGTATCGCAAGAGGTTCTCGTGATAGATGAACACGAGAAGAGGTCACAATTGAAAAAGATCCTCACCAAGATAGGTGATGGATCCAAGGTACTGATATTTGCGGACACAAAGAAGACTGCCGACTCGCTAACTAAGGAACTTAGACTTGACGGCTGGCCAGCTCTCAGCATTCACGGAGACAAGAAGCAGGAGGAACGCAACTGGGTGCTAAGCGAGTTCAAGAGTGGCAAACATCCCATCATGGTCGCCACTGACGTGGCTTCCAGAGGTCTCGACGTGCGCGACGTCAAGGTAGTCATCAACTTCGATTTCCCCAACCAAATAGAGGATTATGTACATCGCATTGGTCGTACTGGCCGTGGTGGAAACAAAGGTAAGTGTAAATTGTATTTGTATATACATTTGTTGTAGGATCTTCATACACCTTCCTTACGCCGGACAAAAATCGCATTGCAAGGGAACTGGTGAAACTTATGCGTGAGGCTAACCAAACTGTCAGTCCTGAACTTTCCAAATTGGCTAACGAAAGGTCTGGTGGCGGTGGCGATTACCGTAGGTGGGGAGGCTATGGCGGAGGCTACGGACATCGCCAAGGCGGATACGGTAACAGCTACGGCGGTGGGTATTACAGCTCCTCAAACAATGTTCCATTAGGGAGGAGATATTAACCGTCTAAGCCACCAAGGCCAACAAGCTGGCTAAAGTTCTAGGAAAAAATTGATGTCACAATAAAAGTATACTCTAGTTGCAAAATGACTTGGCATCTTCTATAAATAGACACTAATAGATGCGTTTTAGTAGAAACATTCGTGTATTTAATTTGGTCTATTGATATCATATACATTGTAAACGAAAATCACTAATTTGTCAGACTTTATTAATATACAGTTAACATCACAAATCGTGATAAAACAGTGCAAAGCAGTTTATATCACGCTCTGAATTTAAAGCTTCATTATTCCTGATGCTGTTTAGCAACGTAATTTCATGACGTTAACAATTGGCGCTGCCAATTGTGCTTCAAGGACGTCAAGTGGGTCACTGGCATTCTTCGTGTTTTCATGCTTCCCATTGTATACCCTATTCTCATAGTTTACATCAGGTACCCTGTGACCGAATGAGGGAGTTAGCATGCCGTGTGGCATAATGTAATCACAGCGCTTCATAGAACCAACATGCGTGTGTCCATTATGATCAACAGCATGGTGGGTGGTCGTGTCACTTGAGAACCTCATATCATTGCCAAGGTATCCCCCCCTTAGAGATGCAGGCCACATTTTATTCTCTTCATGCTGCTGCATGCTCCATAATTCTGTGGGAATTCGGTTCTTTTTAGGCCTCACGTAATGCAAGTGCGGATCTACTTTACCAACAAATCGAGGCAGTCTCTCGTCGATACCAGGCACACGATTAAATATCTCATCTACTTCATCTCCATTTAAAAGTTGAGTATTACTGTCATATTGGTGACTGACAGCTGCATTACTCTCTGCATTGGTTTGTTTGACCCGAGCACCTCTTCTGCGAGATGGGTTGTATTCATCATGCTGTTCTTCACCGATAACCTTCTTAAATAACAATGCCTTGTCGTGAAAGCCTACTCCTTTAGCATTCCGGTTCATAGGCGTGTTAAACGGGCATCTTACATTGCTTGGAGTACCGTAATCGTACCTCTCGTATTCCGCCTGTGAGTCATCCGCCTCCTCGTCATGTTCGAATTTCCTTTGAGGCGTATCCAAAAGATGATCCAATTTCCCGGCGATAGTATTCTTTGGGTAGGCCTTCTTGGGTGCATTCTTGAGGTATTGAGGGTATTTGTTTAGTTTTGGTTGAAAGACGCACTCCTGGTCGTCATCACCAACATCGTTTTCCAACTCCTCAGTAGAATCACACCATGGCTTACCTTCTATATGTTTTCTCATGACAACTACCCTGTGATCGTCTGATTTTCCATTCAGAAGCTTCAAGAGTGTGTTCTTAAATGCCTGCGGGGATATCAAGAGTTCTGTTACCTCCTTTGCATTTATCAGATCCGCTCTGTGATATACTCCTGCCCATTCATTAATGAGGGCTATGCCATTTTCTAGATTGTGTGGTGTGTTGTATGGTCTAGCAGCGCAAGTAAGTGTTGGTATTGCTGCCTTGAGAAAGTCCTTCTCCACCTCCGGCAACTTGTGTAGTTTTAACAGCTTCAGAAGATTGAGCTTCAGTGTCTTTGTGTCTGAGAGCTTCTTTGCAAGTGCTGCCACCTTATCGGCGCACTTCAACCTGTTTGAGGTGACTGTTTCGTCACCAGACGAACTGCCATCTGGCCTCAGAGTTGAGGCAAATAGCTCATGGCACGTTTTATCTAGTTTAGAAGCACACATTTCCTCAATTTGGGTGATTTAGGCTTCGGAGAGTGGCAAAGGCTGCTGCGAAATACTTCAACTACATTTCGGGTACAACTACATTATCATCATTCCATACACATGACATATGTGTAGGTAACAGATAAACATGGGTAAAAAGTAATATTACCTTATTTAACAAACTTTAAGATGATTAAAGTTGCATTTCTTTTAAAAGGTATATAAACTGGGTCATGAGCACTGTCGTTTTCACTTGCACCAAGATGCCAAATCCTTCCAGGTATATGAAATGTTGTTTAAGTATAGTATTACATTCTCAAGGAATCTGACCGTTGTTTCTTCGCAGAATTATATACACTTAACTCCTAGCTCTCCCCCGCCAAGTCGAACACCAGATTAACCAGTGTCCTCACACCATACCCAGTACCCCTTAGTGAAGAGTTATCTTGGGCTGTTCCAGCTATGTCCCAGTGTAGCCATTTGGTAGATTTCACGAACTCCTTGAGGAATAGTGTAGCAGCAATGGAAGAGCATTTAACAGTGTAACTGGTGTTGCTGAGATCCGCAATCTTTGACTCCAGGCAGTCGGTGTATTCCTTGGCTATAGGAAGCCTCCACGCTAACTCTCCTGCCTTGTCAAGTCTGCAAAAACGTTAGAGGGTATAATATAGCTTTATGAATATTCCAAAAAACAACAACTGTGTCAGTATGGGCATCGTATGTCAAACAATGCTTATGTCAACCTGGTTTATAACTTACGCTTTCACGAAACGGTTGTTCAAATCTTCATCATCGGTGAAGAATGCGGCGTATTTGTATCCTAAGGATATATGTCTCTACAATTTTTATCCTACCTAATGCAATAATGCATCCCCCGGTTAACGTTGCCACATCAATGATGTAGTCTACTTCAAGCTTTTCAGCATATACCAATGCATCTGCCAGTGTCAGCCTTCCTTCGGCGTCAGTGTTTACTACCTGCGAAAAATTAAAGTGGTCCCTCTAAATCATACCTCGATGGTTTTTCCATTTGAAGCCGTTACTATGTCCCCTGGCCTTTGTGCCGTAGAGTCCACCATGTTCTCACAGGTAGCGCTAATGAAGTGAACTTCCACTCCCTTGGGCTTCAGTGCAGCTAGCACGTCTGCCACACCAAAAATCGTGGACATGCCACCCATGTCCATTTTCATCGTTTCAATCTGGCTAGACGCACTTTTGATGTTGTATCCACCAGAATCGAACATTATACCCTTTCCAACAAAAGCTATCTTAACCTTTGTTGGGCCCTCACCCTTGTAGGTAGCGTGGAGGAACCTAGGGGGGTGTAAGCTTCCCTGTGAGACACCCAAGTATGAGCCCATACCCAATTCAAGGCACTCCTCCTCTTTAAGTACCTTTACCGTAAGACCTAGTTTAGTGTATTTCTCTGTCACAAAGTTAGCAATAGAGACGGTGTTGGCATAGTTGGCAGGCGCAGAAACAAGCTCCCTGGTGACGTGCATGGCCTTGGTAAGCACTTTGCAGCGTTCTCCAAAAGCCTCCACATTGACCAAAGCACCTGCTACTACATGAACAGTCTCTAGTTCATATTTTGTTTTACTGTCTTTCCTGAAGCGTTTGTCAACACTCAGGTGATTCAGCAGTCCTACAACCATTGCCTCCAGCACATCTACTTCGAAACCATCCAGTTCCAACACGACTGTTTTACAGTTACGCTGACCAACTACCTTGGCCACAGACTGAGCAAGCGAGTGGGCGTCCGATGCCTTGAAACCCTCCTCCTTTCCACATCCTACCAGTGCCTCGGCCAAGAATCCACCGTCCTTCGTGGTGGCGAAAAATTCAACCACCTCACTGAAAGATTATTAAAGGTTATTAACACAGCCTACCCATGTTTCCCGGCAAATTTGCAGGAAGTGGCAACTGCAAGTAACCCTGCCTCGTTGGTGACGAAGCAACGAGGAAATCTTCCTAGTTCCCTGGGGTCGACATCCCCTTCGTTCGTTTTTTCTGTCTTTTTTGGAGCAAACACGAAGTGGAACACCTCAAGAGGGGCGGGGAAGGCGGAAGATGCCAAGGATTCCGTCAGATCCTCAGCTGCAAGTTTTGTAATGTTTACTGCGGCCGCAGGCGACTCAGTTAATGGCAGTTTCTCAATGATATCAACTTTCATTTTGGATCAAATTATTAGGGGGTATGTTAAATGTGTTTTATCTGTGTCTCCTTCTGTCCAAGGCCACACATTTCGACCTCTATGGTGCCCATCTGACTGCAACGCAGTACAAAAGACGCGCACATGAAAACACTACTCACAGGTTGATAGAGATTCCTCGCAAATGTAGAGCCAATTTAATGGAAAGCACCTGTAAACGCTGTTCAGGCGGCCAGGTAGCCATCTCTGCGACTGTTGCCATTTGAATGCTGTAAAACATTAAATAAATGTATGTGAAAACCCACTTTGTAAGTATCTCCGTGTTCTTCAGAACTTCCTCCACCAAAACTGGTGGTGCCGGCTCCACTTCCTTCATTATTTCCTCAATGTTCCTGGGTGTCTGAATTCCTTGTGACGGAATGGGCATTGCCATAGGCATCGGGAAAGGCATATGCTGTGGAAGGAAAGCTGCCTGCTCATATGCTGCTCCAGAGTATGGTTGTATTTCCGGCGGTGCTGTGTATACTACCGTTTCCTCGACAGGAGCTTCTGCATGAGCGCGAGTGTCTTCAATGTGACCAGCTGCCCTTGCCTCCTTATCACTCTTGCCTCTTGGAGCCTTTCTGTAAGGTAGATCCCCCTCTTCCCTTGCTCTCCTTCCCCTCCGGGAAGATTTTGACCCGGTGGGTTCACGCAGTACGCTATCCCTTTTAGGGGCCTCCGTCGGTGGTACCACATCCATGTTAGAATCTAAATCGTCCGAATGCTCACCGGCAGCATTAGTGCTATACATTAAGTTTGACTCGTTATTTCTTCCATCATCATGCGGACCCGCTGCTTGACTTTCGATCTCACGATTTCTCCGGTTTATCTTAGCTAGCTTTGTATCCAATTCATTAAGAGGGAGCATAAGGGTATCTGCATTACCCAGCACATATTGGGCGTGCAACAATGCATACACTAGTTGTGGGTTATTTAAAAGAAAGCGTTTTGCATTCTTTGGCGACTTTTCAAGGAACACCTTGAACGCCGACAGGGCATACGTCAGTTGCGATGAAGTTAGTGTATGCACTACCGATGCTATTTCCGCTGCCATGTAAGGGTCCACGGTTTCTTCCTCTTCTACCTTTGGTTGAATTGTAGGAACAGGGGGTGGAACCTGAGGTGGTGCGTACGGAGGCTGCACTCCGAACTGCTGCATCATGGGAGGCTGATTGAAAACCCCCTGCTGCATCATTTCACCTGCCATTGCAGCCATTTCTATTTCATATTCCTCTGGATCAGCCATAGGCTGCTGAGGTGCGGGGGGAGGGGGAATGGGTATTGCAGGCATTCCGCCAGACGGCATGCCAAAGGGGAACATAGGGGGAGGCATTGGCCCACCCTCGAACCTTGGGATGTCGAAAGGCATCATGGGTGCCATATCTGGCGGGGCTTGAGGAATTTGATGGTTTGACATGTTGAATACAATGGTATGTGGTATTTATCGGAGATTCAGCTATGGGCTTTCCCTTTACTCAAGATGGACGTAACCATATACTGCCGTGTTCTATCCTCGATTGATCCACTTAACATCTCATCACCTCTAATTCTTGATATACACTTCCTGTTTACGTGTCCTCATCTTGATTTGCGGCCTAAATTCCCCGTCCATCCCCCTGAAGATGTTTCGTATAATTGCGACAGCAATACCTGTTAAAATTTTCTTTCATTTGCGTTTTAATATAATATGGAAAAATAAAACGGCTTTACTTTCGTTTCCATAGTGGGTGTAGAGTGTAATGTGTTATCACGCCATTCGATGGAAACCTTCCAATACATGAGTTTCAGTCAGTTTATAGGCTTATAGTCGGTTTATGCACAGTTTAAAGGTGCCAAAGTTTGTTATTAGTGGCAATAAGTGTGATGTATGACTCTGATTTATCGCAACATTACCTACTGTCTAATTGACCATTATAGAAAGGATTCTTAGGAAACCTGAGAGTTATGCCCTGCTCCACGTCTGACTGCCCACCCCCTGTAAGACCAAGGTAAAACAATGGTATCGCATATAAAACATTTGCCAGATATGATTGGTACCAGGACGATGACACCTTGTCCATCGTGATTTACGAGGCATCTGTAAGGCCCGAAAGCATATGCACTACTTTTAAAGATGGAACCCTCAGCATAACATACTCGTCGGAAGAGAGGAAGGTCGATAATGACACTGAAATTCTTACCAACACACATTCGTTTCAACTGCGCCTTTACTCGCCTATAGTGGATCCGGCCGGCCCTGCCAGTGACCACAAGCTTATTTGTTCGAAGGTCAGTAATGCCATTTGATGAGAATAGATAGTGGATCTGCCCATTTTACCGAAATAGTGTAAAAATCACCATTACCTTTTATTTCACTCATTCCCATGCTAATACGTTTCCGGCAAACTTATTCTCGTTACAGAAAAAGATTGAACTGCGCCTCCGAAAGATAAACAGTAAGCCCACATATACCCTCTTTGTGAAGAGTGCTAGGGGGTTACTGGTCTAATCTAGAGTTTCCTGAAAAACCGATCATGCAAGGTCCAATAACCTTCAGCAAGGTACTGGGAGTTTCACATGTGCTAAACTGTGATACAGGTAGAAGAAAAGTACATGGATACCTGCATTCCTGATAAAGGAGATAAGGATGAGGATGGAAGATTCCTGGAACTGTTGCAGGATATATATAGCAAGGGCGATGAAGACACAAAGCGTGCTATGCTAAAGTCCTTCGTAAGTGAATGATATGGACATAATATGGAATACAGCAATCCTCAAACGGAGAAGTGCTTTCAACTGACTGGAATCAAGTCAAAAACGACACTGCTCGTAAACTGTGAGACGTTCACTCACATAGAGGCAGAAACTGCTGGTTGCTGTGAAAGTGAAAGCCTAAGCATGGTCTTAATAACTGTCATGTGTAATATTTTGTGCTAAACACTCCAATTTGGCAACTCTTATATATGGCTGTGTGTCGTCTTAGTCGATGTTGTGTATCCCACATGACGGTGTGTAGTTCATTACATATATTAGACATGCAAAACGGCGTTCGTGGGAATACATTGCTGCGTACAACTCCTTCAAATATACTATGGCAGTTGATACACTACGTAGGAGCCTTGTCTTCTACAGATTAGAGCTTATGAGTCCTCCTGTTTACACATTACCGCCAAGAAGAGAATGAGAGCGCTATCATGGATAGTATTAGCCTCCATCTGCATGGATGGTATCTATGGATCGATTAACGAGGTATGTTTGCATCCATAAGACGATGTGTTGCATGCCTTCTGTGTGTTGTGATACAATCTATATTGTCTAAACTTAGTTCCCTTCATGCTGTAACAGGCTGAGCCTACTAAGCGCATTGCGGATGATGAAGACCTCAACATCTCTGATTCTATGGGAGATATTGTGTCCAAGGGCACAATGACCTTGAAGGGCGACGAAGAAGACCTGCTTCCAGGTTCACATAATCTTGTTCATGATCTAGAAGAGCGGGCTGTTGAGCTGAAGACACTTCACCCCAATGGTATGTCCTTTTTTATGCTTCCAAATAGTTTCAGTCAAACATACTGAGCGGCAAAAGGAGGAAAGAGATGCAAAGCATAATCACACCATCAACTTGTGTCAACGTGATTACACGCACCCTTGTCCACTGGTAGGTTTAACTCGCATAAGTGCGCAATAAATGTTTGATATCCGTATGACTGGCTTCTCCAATTATTCCAGCCCTACTCATTTGTATTGAAGATAACCCCTTTGCATTTATACCATCTAACACTGCTTCGCAGGGATTTAGACACGTTTCTGTTGGCAATGGAGATACAAAGTGCATTCCTCCGACCTCATATAGTGGTGAGTTTTCTACCATAACTTTAGTTCTTCATTGTGAGACTTCAATAATCTGTAACAGGGCCTTGCATTGGCCAAGAACTCATATATCGGGAAATGCCAGAAGAGGAGAAAATCGCATGGGCCCATGGTTGTCTAGCTAACTGGCCATGTGTACAGTGCAGAAGGCGCTACTCTGACATGTGCCCGGAAAAATGGGAACTTGATGGGGACAAAACCAAGGGTTTCATTTGTCGCGCAACTCAGGAATATCAAGGACCTTGCAAGGAAGATGAGTACTCGTTTTTGAGCTACAACATCGCAATGCAGAAGCAATGGTCAAGGCGCTGTTACGCTTGGTGGCCTTGTGATCCCATAAAGCAGCTGGGAAAGCCCCCGGATGGCGACCTGCCAATCACTATGAGGGCAACCTTATATCGTATAAAGAGCTAGAGTGTAGTATAATGACTGTGCAATTCTACATGTACTCCAAGAATATTCAAGAAACATATTTAGTAACCTTATTATTTTCCATGTTTACAAAATATTCACTATATACAGTATTTCTAGAGTGAGAGTATTATGCTCTAATCAGTACATCTTGATGGTGTTCTGCAAGTCGTCAACCATCTTTGGTGTCGCTGTGATGTTGGAGCTGATCAGTGACGTCCGCATCTTGGCCTTTCTTGCGTTGGTCTGTTGTATTTTACGGTTCTCCGCGAGAATCCTACGCTGCTCCTTTTCAAATGCCTCTATGCGAACCTTACGTGCCATCTCCACAGACTTGGCGAATCCCCAAATGTGCCGGAACAGTTCGTCTACCTTGACCTTATCTACTTCCTTATCCGGATAACCCATATATTTAACGGTCTCACGGAACAACATCATAGCTTCTTTGTGTTGTTCCTGTACAAACATCACCTTGGGCTCCGCATCCTTGAGAAAGTCCTTCATAATGGGTACGAATTCATCTAACGGGTCATTTAGCTTTTCAGCTCCAGCTATTACGTTCTTGACCTTCTGGATGTCGTTCTTAAACTTCGCGATGTTACCATCAAGTACCGTGATGTCAATCTTGGAGCAATCCTCACAGACACGGAGTTCGTTGTATATCTCCAAAACAGTCTCATCATCCTTTGCAGCAATGTCACATATGTATTGCATCAACGTTTTAGTAGGCTTTGTCGTGGTTCTGAATTCGTTAAGTTTGGCGAATGTCGTGGGCTTGAAACCCTCTGCGTTACCCTTTTTGGGGTCCCCCTCGTTGAGTGTGTTACCGATCTTCAAAATAATGTTTGAAAGGATGTTGAGCTTTACGCTTGACATCACAGACTCACACGAGTCCATAATCTTTTCAAGTGGTTCGATGATCTCCTGGAAGTGCTCCTTAAATGTAAGAGCCACGTGGTGAGATTCCAGTCTCTGCTTGAGCATAGGTATTCCAGATATAACAGCCACAAACTGCTCTGGTCGATCCGCCAAATGTATGTCACCACCAGATTTTATGTACTCATTAACTATGTTTGCCTCTTCCACAGTTGGAGCAAGCATCATCAAACTTTCTGTGGCTTCCACGTTCAAAATTGTCGGATCCAGTCCCATCACAGCGTCCTTCAACTCCTTAAACGTGTATTTGGCGAATTTGGAAAGGCTGATGTTCATGTTGTAAGCACGCTTTGCGTCAGGTAACAAGTTTACAGCCTTCGGTTTTGTTGCAACTGCCACCTTAGCCTTAGGGGCAGCCTTAGCAAATGTCTCCTCAATTTCCGGCTTTTCTAGAGTTGCCATGCCCTTAGGGCAAGAAAACAGCGTACCCTTTGCATCCTCTCCGAAAATGGGATCCCAGAAGAAACGGCGAACTTTCGCATTGTCAATAACTAATCCCGTACCCTTTGTCTTATTTTTGGTCGGTAGTGCTCCCTTTTTCATAGGTGGTGGTGCTAAACCCTTTGGCGCCCCTTTCTTAGCTGCAGGCGCCCCCTTCTTCATAATAGGAACAACCTTGACCGCTGGCGGAGCTTCAGCTTTGCTTTTTGCCTCCACTTTATCTTCTTCCTTGCCTTTCTTTTCAAGTTCCTCGGCCTGCTTCTTAAGATTCGCCAATACCGATGGCGGGATATCCATTCCTAGCCCTGAGCCTAGCGAACCTCCTCCGGCACTCAACGCTTGAGATGCCATGCCAGAAATTAGGCTGGCGAAACCAAGGTTATGCAGACCCTCCCCAGCAAGGAGTTTGCGATACTCTTCAAGGTGTTCTGCCTTGGATTTTTCTGAGGCACCATCTTTTACATCCTCTGCTGAGCACAACTGACCAATCAGGTCCAATGATAGGCATGACTTTGCAAGTGTGAGTGACATCATGTCTATCTGCCACGGCACCACTGCTATGGGATCTCCTTTTTCATCAAGAAGCATGCATCTGGTTGGTTTTCCATCCTCCTTGTGCGATCTTATACCCCTAACCATTGATAGCATATCCATTGGCATTGGATCAGTTATGGATCGTAGATCAAGAGGCAATGCATCTTTCGGGGGAGCATCCACCATTGTGGCAAAGGCCTTGGGAGCGTGGAATACCTCAAACTGTGGAAGCACAACTTGCTCGTCTTCTATGTCAGAAACATCGGTACCCACCATGCTCTCCGCTTCGGAAGATGGTGGAGAGGCCTTAGCTACAGGCACCGCTACCTTAACCTTTGGCAGCATATTTGTTCCACCAAGCCCAGGTGCAAATTGTGGCTTAACTACAATCTTTGCGAGATTTCCAATTTTTGCTAAAAACTTGGCATTTCTTGCATTTGCTCCACTATTGGATTTTTTCATTAATAATTCAACCAGAGGCACTCCCTTTGGCTCTGGTGCCTTAGGCGGAGTCTCCACCTCTTTTACAACCTCCTGTTTTGGTTCATTAGCATCCTTTGATGCTGCATCAATCTTTGGAGCGGCGCCACCAGAATAATGATCAGGGGCTTCAGTTCCTTGTATCTTAGACTGTGTTGGAATATTGCCCCCCGTTGTGGATTCAGTAGAACCACCCACATTTATTTTTGCATTTTCTCCCGCCATATTAGAAGTATCTGGGAGCACAGCAGGCGTGTTTGTCGCAGGGGCTTCTTTTACCATAATTCCCATTGGTGCCTTTCCACCAGGTACTTTGACAGGGAGTTTTGGCTTAGTAGTTACAGGTGCAACCTTAGCTGCCAAAGCATTATCCGTTGATGGTGTCCTAATTTCACGTGGTGTTAATTGATTGCCTCTAGTAGATGCTAATCGACGGACGGATGCTGCACGATCCAAGGCTCTAGTAGGCTGCACAACATTGAAGTCGCATGCCGCTTTGAACCTCTTGAATGCGTGGAAAATGCCTGGGTTAGGAACGAATAGTGGTTTATCGTAAAATCCTTTGACCGGATCCTTCCCTTCCATTATAGGAATAAATAATTGCACTTCTAGCGGAAGTTTAGGATCAGATCCCACAACATCTCCATCAAAGGTTACCTCTGGTGGTCTTAAATCCCATTCTAGCAGTAAATCGGCGGCATCCTGATTACATTCCATTACAGGTTGCCCTTCCTTAATGTAAAGTCGTCCGCGAGCCATACGAGGCACATTTATAATTGGCAACCTTTTGCAATTGTATTGTATCGTTATTTGCTTGGATATCTCCAACACCTGTTTATGTGGCAGCAAGCATTCCTGAGTGCGCATTATACATGCGTCCTGCATAATGAAATGCTTAGTCTTGTTCGTGTAAAGCGCCTGTATGCGGCTCATCTCTATGCCTGGAGTTCCTTTGTTGTTGCCTTTTTTGTCATGACCCATTTCTTCAGCCAAGGCTTTTACAGCATCTGGAGCACCACAAAGAGCTGTTCCATCTTCTTTTTGTTCGTCCTTTGTATCACCCTCCTTAGGCTCTATCTGTATGTCATTATCAAGATCCTCCAACAATTGCTTTACGGCTATAGTAATTGGATGAGTAGTTCCCAGTGTTTCACATCTCGTTATGTAAACTTCCCGATAGATGGAAGCCGCTGCATGAAAATTTTTCAGCATGTGCTGGCAGCATCCTATGGAAAGTAGTATATCCTGAACCTGTGGATGAGATCTGTCCTGGAGAATTCTCATCTTCATGTCAATGGCAATGAGGAAATTGTGCAATGCGTCAATGGGGTTTCCAGCCATACGGTATATGATTCCTACATTACAGTAACCTTCAGCAACTCTATTATCCGGGGTTTCACTAGTGTAATCTCCAAAATGCTTCTTCTGTATATTAAGTGCCTTAACTGATAGCGGAAGTGCCTTCATGTACTGCCCACTTCTCAACAGATAGATGCATACACTATTTATTGCATCACTTAGTTGTACGCTGTCTTCACCAAACTCGCGTTCAAAAAGTACTAAATATTTTGAGAAGAACAGCTCTGCCTCGGCGATCATATCATACATGGTCATTATCTCTCCCAACGTATAAACAATACTGGGAAACACCTTAGCGTCACAATTTATGATTGCATGTGGTGCTGTAGACAATGCTTTGTCTTCATTATTCCCCTCCTTTGAATTTGAAAGATGAATCAACGTTTGTTCGACCAAGAATTTCAGCTCCATGAGGTGAGTACGCCCAACATCATGGCGACCTACTTGTGCGTAACACTTGCTCAATATCAATAATTCCATAGCCATCTCCCCACTAAGGGGGGTCTTAGACACTTCCATGTGAAACTTCTTTGCCAACAAAAGAGAGTAGTGAGCCTGCATTAAGGCATCACTGTAGCTCTGTGCAGAGAAGTTTTTTAATGCAAGCTTACGCAGTTGCATGCGTGTGGCTAGTGCCTCACGATATACCACAGATCCACAGTTGGAGTCCAGTTTACGAAGAATGTTAGCAGCCTCCACCACCTTGTCGCCTCCAGAGAGTTTGCCTCTCACCTCCACAGATGTGTTCCCCAGCATCATGTTCTTCTCTTCCTCTGTTTGAGTAGAGCGGCGGCGTTTTTCTAGGTCTATTCTAACAGACATCCCAAGAGCATATGGTGATATGTTCTTGTTGCCACTCATAGGCAACTCTGAGACTTTGGAGAGGACTGTCACCTCCTCCATCCCTGCGACCTCCCCCTCTGTCAAGTTCTCGTAGTCAACGTACTCCATTGTGCCCAATTAATTTGAAGATTTTTTCAACGGGCATGCCGCAATCAGTATTCAGCCATACGTGAGTACCCCCTGTAGAAATATACTTCCCAAATAACTAATCGCATCCCTTGTCCTGGATATAATAGCGTTTTGGATCCCTTGTCCTACAATGAGCCATGTAGTAATACATCAGTCTGTCTAAATCATCAAAGCAGATACATTTAGCGTGCTGAACGAGAAAATAGCGATATGTCCCGTTGCTTTTGCATCTAATGAATGCATGAATCGTGCATAAGATCCTTTGCCGCGATACTGATCATCCGTCTTTGGGATGAGCTATACACATTCGCTTCCAACTACTCAATGACCTCTTTACACATGAAATGATAAAATCACATGAAAGCACCTATTGATGAAATGTCATCAAACAATCTCTAGAATATATAAAAACAGGATGTGTAGCCTGGATAGTTGAGTATGCTTCAGGGCCTACACATACAATGTGTAAAGTCCGTTCAACCCTTTTGCATATTTAGGACGACATCCCTTTTGTTAAATATAACTGAGTTAGGCCACTTGCGCGTATGTGTACCCTATTTTCGCAGTTTCCACGTTGGGTTCCCATTCGGTTGCCCACAGCACGAAGAATGTAGCTTACAACTCAATAGACACACACATAACACCAATTAAACTCTTATTTCACGTGCTAACTAATGTGGAAATGATGTGTAAACTGATATGTGTAATGAGGAAAATGACACACGAATAACACGTTCCTGTCCATTCAGTGGTACATCTGTATCCCATACACATTTGCTATTTCGGGTAAACCACTTCAAAGGAATCATACGCATTTCTTTGTTGATGTTACGCTTATTCCGTTAAACTATTATGGCAATATGTTACATCCTTAGCAATTCATCAACTCTTTGCACTTATTCGCTATATCCATTATCCTCCCTTGTGACGACCAGCTGTTCATACATTCCTGTACCAGTGGTCTAAGGAAGTTGTTTATGACGTTCATCTCTTTCTCATGAGGTACAGTTGAAGAGCCAATGTTGCCTGTGTAAGTGTTACCAACGTATGCATATAGACTAACCCAATGTGAGGAACTTCTCTACCAACTGTAGCAAGTGCCATAGGAACTCTTCACTGTATGGAGCTCCACAATAGCATAGCAGCGTAGATAGGAAGTGGCGGCTTATGCTTCTGTCCACTTGGTGCATCTGAAGTCGAATAGCTCACAAGCAGTTTGTGCACTTACTATGGAGTTGAATATGCATACTATCGGTATGCTCTGACGCTCGAACCTTGCGATATATACTAATAGCTCCGCTATGAATTCCAGCCGCTGAGAATGTATTATTTCACTGTATGTACATACATGCATCATGTCTTAAATGAGACCAATTCAACCGACTTATCAACATACCTCCAGTTTAATGGAGCTGCTGGTTGCAGTGATCTTCCCATTTGCGCAGGCAACACAGACATCCCTAAGGAATATCACTATAGGAGTCCTCTTTGCTGCATGCTTGTCTGCTATCTCCTTCAGAAGCAGCATTTTAGCGTTGCAGAGCGCCTCGATGTTACGTTTTTTCACAATTGTATGCCTTATGTATGCCATCACAACAGAAGATGCAATATTGGTGGATATTACGTCCCTCATCTCTAGGTCCCTTTCATGAGATTTTAATGAAGGCGTATGAATTAACTTATATAGATGATAGAGCTCTCTTCGTGCTATGCCTTTAACCTTATCACTTTGTATCTTAAATGATGAAAAGAGGCCCTTCATCTCTGTGATCCTCTCCTGGGAGATGTTCCTTGGGGCGCCCAGGCGGCTGTCTTCGCTGGTGTTCTTATATATTGCACTAGCCAGCGTACTTTTAATCTCAAGAAATTCATCTGCTGCATTGTCATATGGCACGTCTTTTGCATAGGTGACTCTACGCCGCTTCCTTCCCTCTGTGTTATTGGCATCAGATACATCTAGTGCATGTTTGTCACCCAAAGCTTGATGACTGGGTTCAGACGTGTATACTGGATCCACGCGTACTTTCCCTCCCATGTATTCTGATTCAGATGTTGATTTTGTTTCCATATTGTGACATAATTCGCTTTCGAAGGCACTGGAAGATAGTGCTGATCTTGGAGTGTATGAATCGGAGTCTGTGGTTATGGACCCTCCGACACTACTGTAGTTCCAGGCCTTTACTACCTTTCCTATTCCAACTCTTGACATTTCGTTTGATATTGCCTTCTCTACACTTGAACCAGAGTACTCGCTGGTTCCATCATGATCTGATGAATAGGGATGCAACGAATATAACTCGCTAGACCCATCATTGTTATCCTTAAAATTTGCTCCGTAGTCTCTAATATTTTCAATTTCTTCTAAACTACTGTCATCATCCCCGTCCTGTTGTTAGATTACATAAAGTTATATGCAACATACCGGAAGATAGAATTCCTTCCAAACTTCTCTCTGAGGCAGCTTCCTCAGATAATCGCACGAAATCTCATCATAGTGTGCGTATAGCATTTCGTAAGGTGAAGATACTGAAAGTAAAACGAGTAAGTTGGCATATCTAATCCAGGTGTTGGAATCTGGAAGAGATATATCCTCATTAGCGAAGTCCTCTATGAGCTTATTTAGAAGATGACTTTCACGAATTGCCTCCAGAGGGGGCATTTCTGGGGCATTTCTTAGACGCATATATTCATCTGAACGTTTGATATCACCAAACTGTGACACTGAATCATCCACGTCTTCCAAGTCTGGGTTGATGACGATGTTCCTCCCATGCTTATCTGTGTATTATTAAACAATTGTTTCAAAGGTAAAGATACCTCTAGATTGATCAAACAGAAGGATTCCATAGTTTTCAAAGGCATTTAGGGTCTTGTTCAGCTCGTCATAGAAATCACATACATCCAATGCGTTCAGCTTGAAGTCTACCATTTTCTGATTCCTACATAGTCTCTTGTATGCCTTATGTAGATTTGGAAATCGCGAGAAGTTTGTCATCAGTAAATGTATCTGGGATGCGCTCCACTCGCACATCTTCTCATCTCCTCTGACCTCATCGGGGAATAGTCCTTCATGAGGGTACATTGTGGCGCGTGCAATCAACTGTGAAAGCCGCCTGCATCCTCTGAGGTCGATTCTCCATTGGTATATGAAGTGAAGGAGGGCTTGGGAATATATATACGCGTTTTCCGCATGGCAAAACAACGGGCTTAATGGACTGGAATTTTCCAGCTCAATCGAATCAAGCACGTCATCAGTGAGAAGAAACCTCACTATTTCCTCGGATATTCTAAGAGTGAATACACTAAAGTTGCTTGTAATTCGTGATAAGGCCTCTTTGTCTATATCCGTCTGTTCCAGCTTCATGTTAACACTAGCATTGTTGATATAGTCCTGATACCATGAGCTCAGAAACTCATCCTTAGGTCTCTCGCGGTAGATCTTGATCATATTTGATACTACAAGCGGTGACTTCATCAGGTTCCAGTACAGCTCTGGAGGGTTCCATTTATCGTGATCAGCTTTATCTTCCATGTAGATGCGCATTTTTTCCGAATCATAGTTCTTCGTAAGAAAGCTCATAAGCGCTTCCTGTATGATTTTTGTTGTTCCTGAATAATTGCTGCTGCCTCCTTCACGTTTCTCTCCCACTCCGCCGCCTATAGACAAGTACTGAATGTGCTTTACGTTTAGCTCTTCTATCCACCTCGCGCAAACTTCACATAGCCATGAATAACCAACGTATCCATCCACCAGCATGTTCAGAACGTTGGTATTCAGTTCAGCTAAGTATTCTGATTTTCTCAAATCAGCTGACGTGCCACTGTTATCTGGTATGTCGATCTCCTTGCGATAGAGGTAAGAAATAACCTTCTTTATGTGATTAAATACAGAATCATCCATGATCGCATCTGGACTCATAAGAAATGCTTGAGACTCTGAAAACTTATGTAGGCAATTTATGCAACCTTCCATGTATAGTTAAGGAAGTGAAACATATATTATGAAAATACCAAAAACCACCGCCAGAGGTTATTATATCCATACACTGCAGTATATAGTCCACATGTAGGCTCCATACGTCATGTAGGAGCCATGATGATGCCATTTTATTATCCCTTACCTTCAAAGTCCTCAGGGGATACATCTATGATCTCACGGCGATCCGGAGGAGGCGGTACCGCCTTTTTTGTTTCGTCTCCCATTTTGGAGATTAATTTAAGCAGAGAAACTGTGCCTGATGTGGAATGTGTGACTTCCTGTAATCGTTGGGTCGCACATGATCAGGTCCGCCAGCGGGACGTGACAAACTCATCTTGCAATTTCATTGCTTACTTGATTGTCTAATTTGGATTAACTATTGAAGTGATGGGTTTATATATCCTGGAATCGGTGTCTTGGCAACTCTTTTATTCCTTTCATAGGCACTCAGCTACATGTAACCCCTAAATGTGTCATTTCGAAGTTCCATGTTGCAGCGTTTGCTATGAATATCTCACTAAAAACCTATGTGTATTGTCCAAGTGTGGACATGTGTACCACAGAGACTGGTGAGTGATGTGAATTACGGCTTACGTGGCATACTTTTTAGTCTAGCACAATGGAAGAAGAGGACAGTAAACGAGCATCCTGTATGCCCGCTCTGCAGGTCAGACATACCCCGTAGTGGAGTTGTAGACATAAAATTTGAGTGCTCAGAGCGCCAAGGTACGTTGCATAAATGGGCATCAAAACTCCGCAACAGCAACCGGGGCAAGACAGAGTGAAGATGCCGCAGCTTCAGAGGAGACCAGCGGCGTAAGATTAAACCATTTAAGATCATATATCGCTAGGATATATCGCAAATAAAGTTAGAGGATCTACAGCATAGGCTTTTCCAAGCTGTAACAGATAAACTAGACATGCAGGAACGGCTCACAATACTAGAGGTAATAATTATCTCTATTAACAGTTTTCCTCTCTGCTTGATATCTTAACAAGTTTTATGGATAGATTCAAAGTTTAAAATGTCTAATTATATCTCTCCGTATTTAACCCAGCCAAAAATTTTGTTATAGAAAGAGAATACTGGTCTACAGGAGGCTTTTCTGAGAGCTCAAGACAGGAACACGGAGTTGCAAAATGAAAACAAGGAACTGAAATTAACAGAGGCGGCACACAAAACCAGGATTTCGAAGCTCGCAGATTTGATTGAAACACAAGAGGAGCAACTCGTAAAACTTGATTACACTCACCGATAGTATGTTTTTTCACTCTTTGCGCAATATCCTTACAGCCTTAAATCTGACAAGACATATGAAGACGATTCTAACAAATACCTGGAAAGACTGTCTCCTTCAGAGAAGCTTAACCTGTTGATAAATCGGGTTGCTGAACTTGAGAGTATGAGCAAAACACTCACTGAACTCCGTGATGGTTGGAAGAAGAAGTGTGATAAACTTGGTAGTGAATATCTAGCACTAGAGAGGTATGTGAATCAATTATATGGGCTATTCTTCACATGCCTTAGGGAGTACTCTTCTCTCTTGTTAAAGACATATCCGACAGAACCTAGCGGATTCATCCCTGATCCACTGAACGATTTAAAATCTGCAGACAGCAAAATAGCTAATGAGGACGAAGGAGATGTTCCAAGGAAAATTTCACGCTCTATTGATTTTGGTTTCATGAATAATGACACCAACCACATTTTAAGGACCCCTACGAGGACATCTAGGCCTTCAAAGGTTGGAATTTCCAATTCTTTAAGTGCAGGAAAATCAGTCAAGGCAAAACCACAGAGTATTGCAAAGTTCTTTAAAGCCCAGTGATTTAATTGATAGGCTAATATAACACGAGCTGTGCTAATGTCACATTCCACAGAAATGAACCTGGATAAGTGTCCTCCATGCATATTTGTATTCATATTGCCAATATGAATAATGAATTCATAGATTATATATATCAGTTAGGGTACAGATTATATTACAAGGGGGTTCTAAGCACAACGTGAAAAGAAGCGCACCACTGTAGTCATTTTACCATGCGAGTGAAGGGATGATACATGTCTATTTTTTAACATTCTTTATCACACCAACATAGTGAATGGGTAAGTCCAACGTTTTATTTTGCTGCTCCTAAGTTTTGACTCCTGGTTTTTACCTTCAGCAGGTATATTTTCGCAAGCACAACTTAAGGTTTGCTGTTCTGCCACTTTAAGCGTATGTTGTGCCTGAATATATTCACAGATTAAAACTCTACAGTAGTACAGAACTCTGCCTTCCCCATCTGAGACAAGGGTGTCGTTTGGAAAAAAACTCCAGATTCTTCGATGTTGTCCTGCACAGTTGTTACGCAACCATGTAGCTCACTTACATTATCAAACATGTGAAGCAGGCTTTTTTGTGAACTGAAAATGTCTTCATCCGCACTGTGCTGCGAATTGACGTAACTCTGTGTGTCCTCGTAGTTGTTTCCCAGAGCAGAAACGTTAGTAATACTTGTCATACGTCCAAGGGGCTTAGAACATGTATTGCACTGTGCTAACACAGGTGCTGGGCTTGGTTCAATTATCGTTGGCAGCCCTTCGACGTTCATACCTACGAATGAATTCTGCGAGGAATCACATTTTATTGTTGCTTTTGGTGTCTGCATACCGCAGCAGTCCACGTCAACCAGAGACCTAAGTTTATTCTCCAAATGGGACAGTCCATAAAAGCGTGCCTCGTGCACCAAATCTCTTCTAATTGATGCATCTTCTGGTATTGCGGAATCTCCATCCCTCAAGTAATTCAGAATGTGTGAGAATCTGTCACCATCCCTGTCAATGAACACAGTTGGATACATGGCATCGGAATTTCCGGTTGTATTAACTATTCCTTCGGATACCAGATTTACTGGCAGAGAACGCGATATTTGTGAGAAAAACTGTGTAAAGAAGGCCTCCAACTTAGAACCTTGATGATTAGTCAATGTGCGGTACATAGTCATGTATATCTTCCCACCAACATTAAGTCTAACAATGCCATTCAGAACCATATTGCTTTTTTGCAACGAGTCGACTGATGGGCTTGCGATGCCACCGTGGTGGAATGCAGCGGACACGCTGCAGCCGTCACCCGAGCGTTGCTTCTTAGTAGCGTGTATCATAGCGTTGAGTGTTTCTCAACGTAAACCTGCTGCAAGGATATATCATAGAAAAACTAACATATCACGAATATATTTCCCCACACTCCTCATCAGTAAGGCTGTGCCTGTGTAACCGATGTGTGGGTGACTCACGAACAATTATGTATAATTTATGACTCTTATCAATATCTAATGATAGAATCTATGCACATATTAAATGTGTCATCTCACATGCCGGTGTAACACTATATGCAATATGACTCCAGGTAGTGGAAGGATTGGCGCATGTAAACCATGTAATCGCACTTTCTTGGTGAACTTCCACCATCTTTGCCATTGTATTTCATGTATCCTGTCTGCCAAGTTGTATATTTATTACTAAACCGTTCTTCTGGTTCAGCCTTCAGTTCAATTGAAGTAGCGATAGAATCCCGAAATAATGGCACAACCTGGAACTACCTTGATAAGTCGTGGTGTTAAACCTATCAAAAATCCACTTAGTCCATATTGCCTGAAAAATTTTGACAGCTCGCCATTTACAGTCATCTTTTTCATTTCTGTCGTAGCCTGCACATAATTCATCTCCCGCTGGTAAAGTTCTGACAGGGAATTTCAAAAACACTGATGGTCACACAACACAGACAAGCCATTTAACCATTTAATCCCATGGCGGTTGCAATACAAATTCTACTGATAGATATAAAAGACATACCTGTATTTTTGTCTTTACAATATCGAATGGTTGTGAAACAGTAGTAGCAACAGTAGATGATATAGCTCCAGTGACGAATGATAATGCAAATTTCTGCATTTTTGTAATGCGATCTTCTGGTATGTCAAGAGAGCTCAGAGTGCGACGATAGAGTACGTCATTCAACGGCCAGTGAAGGGCCGAAAATGGTACATCCCGTATAATTGTAGAAACAAGCCCTTTATAGCAACCTCTAATAAGAGCAAATCCCCTTCTATCACCGACAAAACTCTTCGTGTCCTTAGAAAGGTTTGCCTGCCTGTATGTCCGTAAGCACTCTACAGGCTGTGTTGCCAGCAAAGTCGTCATGCGTGCAATTATGCTAGCAACTGGCGCACTCGCTTCACCCTTTAGGTTATCGTAAGTTACTAGAAAGATGGTCTGCCCAACTGCCACGTTAAAAATCGTCAGATGTATACCAGTAAAAAAACATCTGAACCCCCTTGTTTTAACGATTTGTTGTGCAACATCTATCGTATTAACTGCTGATCTGCGACCCTTTAGCTCCGAATTAAAGTACCAGTAGTTCCGTACCACGTCTGCAGGGACCGTGAAGGATGACAAGAGGAGCCCTAGTAAGCATTGACAACTGCAAGGAAAACCTACCTCCAAGGACGTTGCCCTTAAGGACGTTCCATACATCGGAGTTGGAACTGTCTCCTGATTCCATTTGGAGGCACGTTTTGTTCTTCAAGCTCTCACTGTTCCTTGATGGGAACATCCACTAACTGCGATAGTGCCTCAGCGAAGCGTACAGCATATCGAGCGTTCATGTTATCGCCCATATGACTGTATCTATAAAGTTTTTTGCGATAGATGGAAGTACAGTCCTTTCATTTAGACTATGAATGGAAATTGAGGTTAGTGCCAGTGGTACTATGGGGAGATGGATAGCTATGGCCCTTCCACCACTAGCATGAGTTTTTAGAGACGTTAACTATGATTAAATGATGTTGAATTCATTTAAAGATATGTTTCATGGTGGAAGACAGTGTTAAAATGCCAATGTGTAGACTTATTAATTACTACATCAGTATGAATGCCACAATGAAGTAATAATGCAACTGGATTCCAGCGACGAAGGATATTTATTGACTCCAGACGATGATGGAGGTCCCAAAAATGTGTCTGAAGAATTGAATCTCGAAGAAAATGTTGACTCTGCGGAGCATCAAGAAAAGACTGAGCGCTTAGACAGCCTCAGGGAGGCTGTTCCCAAGTTTTGTGCAAATAATTTAAAGCAGCCGTTGCCATGTAGAAGTGTAGAAAACTACAGCTGTCTAAACAAAATATCCGAAGGTACCTATGGATCTGTATACAGAGCACTGGACAAGGATACTGGAGACATTGTTGCCTTAAAGCATATAAAGTTTCACGAAGCGCATTGGGCAGAAGGATTTCCTGTAAGCTACTTGAGGGAAATATCAATACTCCTTGAGCTAAGCCACCCTAACATACTCAGTGTTAAGGAGGTGGTAACAAACGAAAAGAAAGACCAATATTATATGGTAATGGAATACGTAGAGCATGAATTAAAGACGCTTCTAAGTGAAGGGAGACCTGAATTTACCTTATCGGAACGAAAATGCCTCCTACAGCAACTTTTGTTAGGTCTCAGTTACATGCATGATAACTGGGTTATTCATCGCGATCTAAAGAGTACAAATATACTATACAATAACCATGGGGTGCTAAAAATATGTGATTTTGGAATGTCCAGAAAATTTGGTCATCCCATTAAAAACTATACTCAAAATGTAGTGACCCATTGGTATCGTGCACCTGAACTATTCTTGGGGCAAGAAAAGTATACAGAGGCTGTTGATATATGGTCAGTAGGATGTATATTCGCGGAATTGGTAACTGGGAAACCCCTTTTCATGGGAACAAATGATGTCGATACACTGGACAAAATATTCAGGCTATGTGGGTCACCTACAAAGGAAAACTGGCCCGGTTACACGGAATTACCTCACATTAAAGGTTGCAAGTTTCCCATAACAACATACAAGCCTAGCTTTCATGTGTATTTTAATTCTGCAACTAGGGTGAATGAGGGCTGCCACATGACAGAGAGTGGTATGGACCTCCTCATGAAGATGCTTGCTCTGGACCCAAATCAGCGTATATCGGCAAAGGCTGCATTAATGCATCCCTATTTGAGAACTGTAAGTATATAAAAGTGAATTGGTCATTGTCTGCAGGAAAAGCCAAGACCACAAGCAATAGAACTAATGCCTACCGTACCAGATACAAACGCTACATCCAGAGCCAAAAGGAGACACGATGATCAAGCAAATGATGATAAAAATGTGTCAAGATTCATGGGACGTGTTAACCCTGTTAAGTTCTTATCTCTAATGGAAAAGGCCAAAATAAGACAGACAAAGCGCTGAAGTACCACCGGCCAAACAATCACATAGGTTGGCATTTTTAATGATATAATATATGTATCACTAAACAAATGCAAACTGTAATTTGGCCTCAATCCTAATATGACTGTAAACTACTTAATCCAAATGACAACGATAATCGCGGTGTCAAAGTAAACTTTGTGTCATTCGTATCATATGAGCATTATCGGCACTTATCCCTTTATATGCATTTATGTGTGCATGTCAGCTGAAATCCATATTTTCTTCCTTTTACTGCTAGATCTGAGTGTCTCCCTGACAACCGAGACAGGTCACAGCGGCAATAACAGATTAAAAGGAGAGACATATCCTCCACGATTAATCATAACGTATTATGCTTATAAAAACAATCATATATAGCTCAAGCTTGTAGCTAAGGGTTAATATAACATAAAAAATAGAGACACGTGATGCGATCTTCCTATTCAAGTACTAGATTCACAACATTGATATTGTCTCCTGTGAGTCTCTCTATGACGATCCTTAAACCCCAATCATAATGTATGCAAGCCATATGGATGGTATTAGTGGCATATAAGAGTCAGATATCACCAGTAAATGTTTTGCTTGTAATGCTATCTCCTGTTTTCAGCCTACAGAAAATACATAAGAAACTTAGGTGTCTAAAGCCATTTTATCACCTTCATCATCTCATTGGACGATTGCAATTCTCATCTTTGTTGTGAAATTAAGTCTCAAAATGAATCACCATAGTTATGATGATCTTCTCATGGATGCAAAATCCCTAACAAACATCTCTCGAGGAGCGATATCCGGATCTCTCGGAATAGTTATGAATATTTGCAACTTCATAAAGGATGTAAAGGTAGGTATAAACACAATTTTTATGGTTAAAATATTTTAAGAGATGTGACGATATTGACAACATAAGAAAGATAAGACTTATCAATTGCATTGGAGCTATTTGCAATTTTCTTACTCGCATAGTGGAAAATAAGTATGGAGTGAGCAAAGAAAGAGTAAATTCTGAAAAGAGGTAGGAAAAGCAGATAGCCCAATAATTTTATGCAGTGTTGAACTGGAAGATGCCAAGAAAGCATTATACAAAACAGTGATTGATTGTTTTGGTGAATACAGAGAATCAGATGCAGCTCAACATGAGTACAACATAGAAATAGTAACGAAAATAAGGATGGAACTCCTGTCATTGGGCCACGAGATCAGACGATTGAAAAGGAGTATTTCCCTGTACAAAACAATCAAGGCTAGGGTATCAGAGGCTTTTATATCATCTCCAACACTTGATAAACAACGGACAAATGAGGAGGCAGCTATATTGCAAAGGAACAAACAGAGGATACTCTCTGAGGTGCAAACCATGATACGCCAACATCAGATTTCCACCAACAGAAATGTGAAAAGGCTGAAAACCAAAAACGAAGCATTGGAAAAGGAGATCGAAAAGACTAAGAAATCCATTGAAGCCTACTCCAGCATGCTTGTAGCCCTCATGGGTAGATATCACGAGGAAAAGATTGCCAAGAATCTCAATGGGGCCGTTGATGATAATGCGCCTCTACGGAGAGCATTAGAGTTTGAAGAATCCTTCAAGTTGTTCATAGATAATCTAGAAAAGGGTAAACAGGCTGAGCAAAATAACTATGACAGTGATCATTATGACAGTCTATCCAAGGAGGAAACGGCCACGACCCACCAGAACGTTGATCCCCTTTGGGCCTCCCAGATAATTGAATTCAGTGAATTACAGGGCTATCAGTATGTGGAATCACATATGGAGCTAGTAAATGAAGGTAATGCCAAGGAGGAAGAACTCAGTGAAAAGGAAAATGTTGCCTTTGAATCTCCCGCTGAACCTAGCGTAGAATTGAGTGACGCATATGAGACTGCTTTGGTTGTTCAAAAATATGTGAAACATGGAGATATAGTCAAAGAAGAAGTGGCTATGGACGAAATAAGTGAAAAATCAAAGGAATTTGTTGTCGGTGAGAATATGGCAGAAACAGTCAATGACCTGTACAACGCAACCGAACATATGAACAAAGAAGACAGCAATCACTATATCGAAGTGTATGATATCACTGAAAAAGACACCTCATTCGACAAGGAATTATTTAATGAGCAGGAAGGTACAGCAAATCATATTAAAAATCATCCCCTCTCAGAAGCTGGTATAGCAGGTTCAGATGATTCAACGTTGATGGAAAGCGAAAGTGGACCTATTGACTCAACCAAACAAACGGAAAGCACTGCTGTACCTATTATTGAACTCTCTAAAGTAACAAATAATCAGCTAAATGAAAATATTGAAGGCCCCATAAGACAGGAACCAGTAACCCAAAGTGTGGAAGACGTTACGGAAGACGCTGCATTGCAACAAGATCTGAAAACAACCAGAGTTGAATCCCACTCGAAGATTGTAGCAAGGGATGTCCTTGGTATTTCAAACCAAACGACGATTGTCTCTACATCCGATGTCAATCTGCTTAGGGAGAGGCAGTACTCCATTGATGAAGAATGTGATAACCCAAAGTATAATGAAAAATCGAGTCAATATGAAAAAGACACTTATCTGCTTTTAAATAGAGTTAATAATACGACGTATGAGGGAGATCATATTGTAAAATTAGAGCAAGAAGAGGAACCTGAGATGTTTGACCAAAGTCACAATGGAGGTAGTAGTGAAACTGGAGCCAAAGATAAGGTTATTGTCAATGAACTAGCATCTTCGGGAGAAGAAGCGGTGGAAATCGATAGGAATATCCTTAAAACCATGAGAAATGATATCAGTGATGAGGATAACAACGCTATAGTAAGCCGGATGCAAAACCACGAAAAGGAGCACAATGCCCCACTGGCAGAAGAGCCAGTTGAGACAGAAACAATGAAGGAGAAGAAGATTGACACAGTGGTATGGGAAAACTCGGATTATGTCGAACGGTATGTCAAAGAAAAGCTTGAATCAGCAACAGAGGAATATGGGGAAGATGATTTAGTGAAGACGAAGGATTCTCAAACAGTAGACATAACTTCAACAGGTTTTGAACGAAAACAGATCAGAGAGGAGGAATCCAAGAATGATGAGTCGAATGCACAAGATTTCAAGTATAACTCTGACGAAATCAATGATGCCAAGGTACCTGCCCCAGAATTTGTTAGGGATGAGAATTTGGAAGGTGAAACATACAAGCAAGATGAAGAGAATAAGGCGGTTCCTATTGATGATCAAGTAGAGAGAAACCAAGAAGTGGTAACACTGAGTACTGTTTGGAGCGAGTTAACCAGGATTAAGGAAGAGGTCACAAATCTAAAGTTGGCTATCGAGGCTGTGGAAAATCACTTATCTTCACAGAAAGTATTCAAAACGAACAAACAAAGGCACCTACAAACAGTTTCATACCCATTAACAACAGGAAATACACTCTATATGCCGATGCTGAAGAATGAAGGAGTTACTCCTTCAAGAAGGGAGGATGAAGGTCATGTTGAAAAGGAGGTCACGTTAGATGAAGATTTTCAGCGTATTACTAATACCGTCGGGTTAGCAACTGAGAATTTAAGCTTAGAGGCTGATTTGCTCGGTCATCTTGAAATGAACAGCTCAGCCCCAATAATCTCGGGGGATGGAACGCCTAGTGCGGTAGAGGATGAGATACTATACAATACCTTGGAAAATTATAACATACCTTTACAGCATCCTAATGAGGCTGAGTATTCTGTTGATGTAGGCTTAAATTCCATTGATTTCGCCGCTGAAAGGTTACAGGAGGTTGCTGAGAACATCAAGCCTCAACTGATAAATGAATGTGCTGAAGTGGCCTCAAATGAAGCCCCACTTGACGGTGATACCTTAAAAGGAAGTATAGCAGAATCAGTTACAGAAGAACAAAATACTGAAACGTCAAAAGTTTTTGTTGACAAAGAGATAAATGAGGTAGGGTCCAGGGTAGGGTCTAGCAGCGAAGTTGTTGCCCAACATGAAACCCTGTTACTGACGGAACTGGAAGTAGAACAAAATACAGCAAACATCAAGTATACTGTGCAAAACGACGATATAAACAAGGAACTAGTAAAATCAGAGACGCTGAGCGCAAGTAATGGTGGCACGAACATGGAAAAGGAAAAAGTTAAGGAAGTAGATGTGGAAAGTAAGTGTGATAATGAGGAGACTTTCATGAAAGCACTATTGGTTAGTAGTGGTGAAGCAGATGCACAAGTGATGGAAATGACGAAAACGTATGAGGCTGACGCCACAGAGGAAGATACTGTAGACTCAAACGTTGGGCAGGGACATTCGAAAAAGGAAAAAACACCAAACCCTTCCACTACACTTGAAGCAGATTTAAGAACGGTAAATAAAGATAGTCCCGCATTAACAACAACAAATGAGGAATTATATCGTCCCCCAACATCTGACGAACCAAACAAAGAAGAGGATGCATACCTGGCGGGGGATCTCAGTAAGAGTCTAGGAAATTTATCGCATAGCATATTGAATGAATTAGAAGAAATATATGCTATGATACAAAGTGATGATGGCACGGAATCTTACAGTGAATATGGATTCAGTGACAAAAACACAGTTGGTAACACTGATGAA
Source organism: Babesia gibsoni (assembly GCA_035575875.1). Taxonomy (NCBI): domain Eukaryota; phylum Apicomplexa; class Aconoidasida; order Piroplasmida; family Babesiidae; genus Babesia; species Babesia gibsoni. Next base: position 1,312,099 of record CP141527.1, read on the forward strand.
GAGGAGTTGTATGAAAGTATCAGATTAGACCTAATTGAGAGTGAACATCATTCAAATCTAGGTCTTCAAAATGAAATCAGAGAATACGACAGAAATACTACCAAAGAGGCAGAGGATAACGAGATAGATATGTATGAGACTATAGAGGCGAATAGGATTTTTGATGGTCTTAAGGCTGCTTCCAAAGTTACAGAAAGCCTAACTTTTGGGACCCCTCATGTATATATAGGAATGTTCTCAAAGTTGCCTTCAAATAACACCCCATTGACTGATGCGGATATAAGTAAGCACTATCAGGACTTCCAACTGTTCAAAGCGTTTCTTAGATCGTATGAATCTAAAGCCAGCACCAAGCAGCATGGCGAAGCAGAAGAAGCTCCTAGCAACTTATTTAATCCCTTTAATGGCTCCACCACTATAGAAGGCCCAACAAACTTCGCTTGAAGCATGGGAGAAACTTTGGTTCAGATAATAAATCTAATAATGATGTCGTTGGTAGCTAACATATGGGAAGTGCCAAAAGGCAGTCAAATGAACAAAGATTGGAGGAAATGAAAGTTTTTATCTTAGTTATGATACTATTTATTTAACAGATGTAAGGTAGTGCATAACTCTTTCTACCTTCCTATATGGCAGCTGAAAAGTTTCATAACACACAGTAAAGGCTATCATAGGCCTTGGATATCTCTTTATTTGGCTTGATGTAGTTAGCTATCCATATAGCGGATAAGAGTGTGTGCCATGACTGTTTGGAGTAGCCTACTGGAAGTGAAGCCACTTCCAGTACGCGAATTCTTGTTTATAACAATACAGTAGATGATTACATTAATATATACAAACTTTATCCACTTCTAATGAATCAATGGATGTCTTCTGGCAGTACTGATGGAAGGCTGTGATTCTACTGACCTGTACACTACACATAACATTTTCGTTAAAAATGAGGAAGGATACACATGCTGGCAGTTGGTACAGTGACAATGGTAAGACTAATGATGTATATAGTTTCGGTATACGCTAGGGGATATTTCTAGACATACATCTGTATAGTACATGACGCAATGAACAATATAATACTTTACAGAGGTAGAACTGACAGAAGAAATCAGAGAATGCATTGGTGACTTGTCTGAAGCAACCCTAAAGAGGGTTAAGTACATAATTTCTCCGTAAGTTAAATAACAGTAACTTAGATCAAATCGCTATAGTCATGCTGGATATGCATACTGTTTGAAAACAGCTGCATACGCATACAAAATCATCGATACATCAACAATGTAAGACTCTGTTATGTTTGAAAACTGGGATTGCAGCAAAACAGTTTTCATTCTTGGACCTTCTCATTACCTGGCACTGCGAGGATGCGGAGTGGATACATTTAAGGCTCTCAATACACCACTAGGGCCATTGCATGTAGATACAGACATCGTGGAAAGTCTGAGGAAGAAGGATGGTTTTGCAAGCATAAGAAAGTACGACTCAGAGAAGGAACATTCAATGGAGATGCAGTTTCCCCTTCTTAAATTCATCCTAAAAAGGTAATAAGCAGGGATGAAATATATAAAAATTTTATCACAGGGCATCAACTGAAGGGGTAAAGGTTGTTCCAATTATGGTTGGTCCTTTGGATGGTGACTACCTTGATATGGCCGGTGGGTTACAAAAGATGTAATATATTTTGCATGTAGGACATGCACTTGTACCGTATTTTCAGAGACAGGTATTGTAACATCTGTTGGGATTAAACTTTATACAGGATACAGTTTTTATAGTATCGTCCGACTTCTGCCACTTTGGCCATAGGTATGATCAATCATGTGAATATTCATTCATAAACTCATCTAGATTCGGATTTACTCACACTGGCTATGAAGGTGATGGTATCCAGTTGTGGGAGGCAATCGAGAAATTGGATCTTGCAGGGGTGGAACATATAGTAAAGCATGACTTGAAAGGTTAGAGTACTAGTATGGATTTTTTCATATAATCTACAGGGTACAAGAGGTATTTAAGGGAAACGGAAAATACAATTTGTGGACGCTATCCCATTGAATTGCTTCTGAAACTGATTGGACTTTCTGAAATGTGCCTAGATTCAGAAATGCTAGCATACAGTCAGGTATGAGATACCAAGTTACCTTTCACTTAGTTTTGCAGTCTGGAAAATGCATGAGGCTGCATGAAAGTTCCGTATCATACTGTTCGATAGCTGGATATGTAACTGATAAAATGTGACTTCAAACCTAACACATATGCATCACTGCCAATGGATCAGTTAGTACTCAAAAAAGCACACTATTTAAACCATAAGGGTATATGGATGCCATAAAGTAGTTTTCATCTGCAGTTCCTGGTATACAGGTTGTTGGCTACAAATTGGGGATACGACAGCGAAGTGGACTAGCTCATATTTTGACGAGGATATAGAATATATAAATATATTGTAATTTAATCACAATTATAGCGTTATTTTCACTACCACTTAATATGAGAAGCATCTTCTAGTCATACGTGAGGTTATGTTTGTCAAAACGGCATGTAAGCTCTTCAACCTTTTGCATTTGCTCACGTGCATCCTTTACCAGATGATCCAAATTTTCTTTAAGGTTAAGTTCCTTACCAGCATTAGCTTCCTCTGAAACCTTAAGCAGAAACATGAACATGTCCGTGAGTTGATTGTGTTGCAAATCGCTGATTTGCCTCTGCAAATTAAGCGCAGAGAGGAGCTCTTCGTGTCTAACCAAAATTTCTTGCTTAGTCAAGCGATTCAATTTATCAATCTCATTAGTGTGCAATATAACATGATCACCATGGGCTTGGCTCATGAATCTGTCCTCACTATGGTGTATTTGTACAAGTTCCTCAGGTTTGGTTTCATCGAATGGCATGGCACTGTCTACAAGTTCCTCATCTTCCGGCTGGTCAACTGTACCCTCTATAATATCCTTTAGTTCTTTAGCTTTTTGAGATAGTTCCTCTAAGCGTTCTTCTCTAATGAACAACTTTTGAGCATCTAATTCCGCGGCAGCTGCTACAGCTTTAACAATAGGGCGTGAGCTAGCCTTTTGGGCCGTGTTGACTTCTTCAGCAAACTTCTCAGCAACCTTGGAATGTTTCACCGTCTCCTCCACTGTTTGATCAATAGTAGAAGCCTTCTCATCTAATGATTCTCTTTCTTTCTCGTCCGATACCTCTTTTGCTTCCTCATCTTTGATGGCCATAGGCTCATGAGTCATGGTTATGCAACGGCTCCAAAGCAAAAGAATTGGGGATATTTCTGGCATGCTTGATAGATCTAGCCACTGCTTCAGTTGCTGTTGTAATTGTTCCCTGTCTACGTTGTAGAACTTCATTGCTCTGTCTCTGCAGGCCTCCTGCAACTCTTCTGTGCTCAGACTATCCACACCCTCCCACAAAATAAGTCTGTCTTCACGCTGTATCTTGAGCAGATGATGTCTCAGTTGTAGTACGACATGTGAAGGCATGCTAAAAGGAGTTATGCCCAACAGTTTGCACATAACCTTAAGAGTTTCAAGGTTCATCTTATCAAGTTTGAACTCGTTCTTAAAGAGCTTAGAAAAGACCAACAATTCATTACTACTCAAAAATGGGTTGACATCTTGGTCTCCTTTATTGAGTATACGCTCTTGGAAATCCTTCAGAGCCTCCATTTTTGTCTTTAGTGACGAATCCAGTTCCTCTTGTAGAATCTGGTTAGTGCGCTCTTGTACAAGTTCCTGGAAAAACTGTGCCAGTTCCTTTTTGGCCAACAACTTCTTTTGAAGGTAGTCATCACTATTTGGATTGTCAGTCCTGAAGGTGGATGGAAGCATCTGTGGAAATAGTCTTATGGCTACGGGAAGGAGAAACTCCGCGAAAGGCACAATTATAAAGAATGAGAATGGTACCATCTTAAGCGCATCGTTAAGGGTCTTCATTAGCAGTTTGCGTTCATTGTATCGCATAGGATGCCCCTTAAGCCTCTTTAGAAGGATATAGTACGATACCTTTACATTTGCAAAATATAGTCGGAATCCAGTTTTGCACCAGTGAATTGTGTGCCTAACACCGTCGATTATACTCTTGAAAATGCCTGATACACCGCTAGCACGAGCAACTACAGCCGCATGTGCAAACAGACGCATCAAATTTCCAACCATCCTAATGCTCAAGGAAAGCAGATGTAATGTCCACATTCCAATGCGAAATGGCAATACTATAGCCCATCGAATGCAGTCAATAGACAGGCGCAGTAACCCACGAGACCCTTCGCGATGTTTAGGTGTAATGGTACTTCTGGAGTATTCCGGCCGACCAGTACCACTTTGGTCCCTCCCAGATTCACCTGATGAGGAAAAAAGCCTCGACGATTGTGTATTGAAATGTACTCTAGACGTAGAATTCACAAATATGATGCCATCATTGAAGCTGTATGGGAGAGGGCACACGCCATACCTGCCATGAGTCCCATATACAACATTTGAATAAGCGCCGTCAGAATACTTGGTGAATCCTTCATATTGAGTATGAGATGGCAGAATCGATCCATCAGATGGTGGAGAACTGTTATTAGTGGCCTTATTACGTCTCTCTGAGAATGTAAAATCCCTTGAGCCACTACCTGTTCTACTGAAGTACTGCATCACCATTGGCTTCATTCCTCTATAAGCGATTGAATTCTGACTAGAATAGTAACCGTTAGACATTCCTCTAGAGTTGCAGAGCAGCGATAAGGGATAAAAATATCCATTTTTAGGCATATAATGTATACCTAATAGCGTCGCCCACGGTTTATTATGACCTTTAGCAGCCCTGGGTTCGACCTCATTTCGATCGATGCAGGTGCTGGAATCCACTTGACTAGAAATATCACCAATGGTACGGGGGTCCGACTTCTTTGTCGGCCTGGCCTGGGAAGGTCTCCTAAGGAAACGGGCCAAGGAGGACCTTCCATGGAGTTTTGCGGCCGGCAGATCGAACAGGATACCACCATTCCGCATTTTCTTTAGTGGATTTTTGTTTTATGGTTATACCAGTCTTGTTACTACACGATAGCGTGTAAAAGTAACTGAATCTTACGTACACATCCCATACCACCACTATGAGCAGAATCACTATTGGTACTATAAAAAACACATAAAACACAAAGATGGTGTATCACAACAGTGTAGGAATAGTATAGATGCTGATCTAGGTTATGTGTCACGATCCTAGTATAGCGTTATACAATAAAAGCTGATGTATATTGAAAGAAATTTGACTTCTGCCGCCAACTGAAATGTTCACGAAGTAAGACTGCTTTACACAGATATCTGATGCTCATAACTCTCATTAACCTTATACATCACGTGTTCCCACCCCTTATATCACTGTCACCTCAGTGGCCTTAGCAGTTACCAGTTACTATTACAGACGCAGAGATAACACAAAATAAGAATCTCATGGAAATGCAAACAACACTGTATTACAAATAACTTTGTTGTGGCAGAATGAACTGAATACTCATATTTTAAAGCCTTTTCCTAGTTTTGGTTTAGATCCTTAAATATAGGACGAGGTATTAAAGAGCGAATGGTAAGGCATGATGCAGCAAGTTTACCCCTGCACTTTTCGCAGAAGCTGAATGCATAAATAAGTCTCGATTTAATGGGGACTATGGACAGTATCTCTCTGTTACTCCCTTCCAGACAACGACGTGGCTGAGCGCCCGCTACTCGCCTCGTCTTCACAAGCATGCCTACCTTTCCATTCCTCTTCATGTGCCTCTATCCATTTCCTCATACGTTTCTGGTAACGGCGTGACTCTGCAGTTTCCTTTTCCCAGTAGACCGAGTGGTCGTATTGAGTTGTATTTTCACCTCCCATACTTTCCTCCACATACATGGCATCTATTCTGTTTTTCAGAAAATTCTCGAGTAAATTGCCTCTCCGTTTTATCACTATTTTCTTAGAAGTGGAACTGTCAAGAACTGCCTTTATCATCTGCAATAAAGGGTCAATGAGCATAGGGGGATCCACTAAGACAACGTCATGAAGAACATCCGTGAAATGCTCAGAAAGAGCCCTTACGGTGTCTATTACGGTTTCCATGGAGGGCAGTTTACTTAATGACCAGTTCTTCAAGTCTAGTATGACCATTACTTTGTCATTACCATGCTCGAGTAGGACAGTCTGAGTAGCACGCTCCAAAGTGAAATACAGCAGCAACACCTGAGTTTCCCGATCGACATTCACTTCATTATGAGGCCTAAAGTACACAACGGGTCTACCAGAATTGTCATATCCCTTTCTGTAAAGCATTCCGGCGACGTTACAAGGTCCTACAACGTCTGGTGATATGCCGTCGATATTGCGGAATCTTCTCCATGCAAGAGTCTTCTTCAGCATATTAAAAGAGGTCTTCACGTCATACTTATAGCTCCTAAGGTAGCGGAAGAGGACGATATCAGTACACCAGTATATTTCTGATATCATGATGTCTTTTACAGGGGAAACATCCCATAGTTTATACCACTTGCGATTATAACTCTTATCCTTAGAGCTCTCATCATACATTGGCATGTTCCAAATGTGCTCTTTTAACTCTGAGATCTTCCCAACTACTGACTCTAAAGGCTCCTCGTCAAGTGAATAATGGTCTTTCCATTTTGAGAGGAACGTCATGAGATCTATCTGCTCTGATTGGTACTCTAACGATAACGATGGCCCCTCCCCTTCCACGAGATTTAATGAGTCGAGGTTAAATGGCGGATTAGCATCGGTTGCGTTGGCTACGGTGGCTGCGGCAGCTGAGATGACTGAGGCCTCACTTTGGATGGACTCAGACCTTGTCTTGAATATCTTCATTAAATCCATGGTCACCGGGGGTATTAGAACACCTTATATAAAAATAACCAAGATGTGCAGCTGAACATTGTTTTATAAGGGAAGATGGCACGAGAGGAAGAAACACATGCCTAACACAACAAACCCACATCTATTGCATGATGAACAAGGGAAGATAATGTAGTAGATGTTGTGTATATGGTTATTTAATTTACATTTTATGGCGGTGTTTACATTACAGATGGAGGAACAGCACGCCACAGACACATCATCCCCATTGAATAGATTTCAAATGGAATATTAGGAACCATTAAATCATAAAAGGATTCTTATACTAACCAAGAAGAAATACATGATAGCATCTAAACGAAGTACAATGTTATGTATCTTAAGTCTGTTGACCCTTGTCAGCATCTGGGTGACCGATGGCACATTAATCCCTTAAAAACTCCCAGTAAGCACGGTATCGACGGCGTAAGTGGTACTATACACCGTAGCTCGGCAGCATTGCTGTCTAATCATTGAATATGTCAAATATTGAAGCCACGACTTATAAATGGTTACAATGTTTCGTTAATGGAGAGAGAAAGAACGTCTATTACATACAAAATGAAGAGAGAAGGCGTATGTTATGTAGTAACACATTTTATTTTGGGTTATGGTGGGTATTTATTCACCTTATTAATAATGATGACCTGTCACATGGATGAAGTTATTGTGATAAAAGATATCCTATTGTTGCCTCCCGATACCAATTTCTAGGAGAATCCACATAGATTGAGCTATGAGCACATGAGTTGTCACTTGTCTACTCTTTCCATCTACTTTACACATTCTCACTGTGGTCGTGTATTGTTTGCCATTGGCTTTACTACCTCACACACGATAGTAGAATCATTTACAAATATCATGTTAGATAAATAACAGGTATCGATACAACTTCAAGGGGGTAAACGGAACATGTATACTTTGTAAAAGGGACGTAGGACCTGCTCCCAGACACTATGCCAGATTATGCATAATAGCCGTTGTGATTGGCATACTTAAGGGTAATGGTGATATTTTAAGCCATTTTTATCTGTGTTTCATCGGAGTAAACATGGTGTAGACATGTCTATATATCCGCAGTAAGATCAACAAGAATCTTGTCTTTGACGTTGGCGCATTATTAGTTGTGAAATGGGTCAAGCAAAGTCAGTTATGCATAGAAGAAAGGTACCTCGGGCGTTGGGAGATGAATTGAATATTTTCCGTATGTTGCCTTAAGACCGGTTGCCTAACTTTACAGATCACCCGAAGGAGCACATCGAAATTGTGGTACAGACTTCTGCGCCTAGCAAAAGGATATCGGTTTGCCGTTGCTGGCGCTCTGGTAAGCATAACATAGGAGCTTATAAATGTATTTGCAGCAAAGTTCCCGCTGTGCGATAACTCTCACCAAATAATGCAAAGCCAGGGAATCAAAGTTGGTAAGTATAGATGCACACTTGCATGCGAGTAATGGGATTGGATGAGGATAACAATAAATATTACCAGGTCCCGTATATATGTTTGAGTGCCACTGATTAGATAAGCTTATTCCACACAAATGGGCATTATTTAATGTACCATGTTAAGGATTCATTGATAGATCATATGACCGTAATGCAGGGCCTGCGATGGTAGAGGTTAGGAAGCCTTAATAGGTTCCTATTTTTGGAACCAAAACTGGATCACGGAAACTAACACTCTGAATCACATGAGACTCTATGAGGAGCTACCTACCACATTGCTTACTACAATCCTGTTAAATGCGCCTGCATCAGTGAAGCGTTCCACAATTTCCTCCGTTGCCTTGTGGCCTTGGAGGCTGGCAACTCGCTGCCCATTCTGGTCAAACAAATGTTCTATTTTGTCTGATTGGATCAGCAGGTCTGCCTTGTTGAACTTCTGTACCACTTGTTCGACATCGAACAAGAGTTCTTTCTCAACGAATTCCTTAGAATAGTTGATTCCGTAAACTTGGTATATCTGGCTTGCGTATGCAAGTTTTGCTTGCAGGTCCAGAAAAATGACAACCTAGATGAAATACGTGCAACACTTAATGTTAAATACAACGCACCTCTATCTCTTGTTTGTCCCTGGTGGTGAACTTTTGCAATATCTTCTTGCGTATGGGTGTCGTACGAAACGCCACGGGGGTCTCCAGGAATGGAATATAAAACAAAGCTAATCTTCCCTTGTTATTAAACTGATCAATAGTCCCATCCTTTCTTACAACTAGTCCTACATACCCTGGGGGAACAATCTTTATCATCATAAAGATGACTGTGAGTGATACCACGGAAAACAAGTAAAGCTTGAAGGTGAGGAACCTACGCCGTTTGTGATCCTTGAATAGAACTCCGGGTTCTAGGAACATGCCCACTCTTTGCGTGTATAAAGGGCTTAGGGGTGTATCGACAGGATCATCCTTTGGAATCGGTGTACTCTCGCCTTTACCACCATGCTGGAGCTGTGAAGTGCCGGCGTTGCCACTGAAGCTTCGTCTGAATAGCGGAATACCGCGACTGCGGATGAATAAACGCAACATCCTGTCACCAATTTCTGCTGTTGTAATAATTCATTGACTGCTAGACATGGTGGATGCTACACAGAGATGGATTCATCATGTCAGTATGAGACCGATATATTACCTAATCTAGATGGCAAAAAAGAGCAAATACCTCCCTAAGATTGTGTCATGATTATACCAGAGCATGTCAGAAGCCACTTTGCCGCTGGAATCTCAGATGTGTGCGACAATGCGGCGTCAGTAAGGTGCGACACCATAGTATGCACATGTCAGTCGCTATAAACACTAACAAACCGTTGAAACAACATGAACTTAATCCAGTTACGCTTCAACATCAAGAATGTGTTCTTCTTAGGCTGCTGAGCGCTTTCTGCCGCCTATACAACAATCTTGATGTTGTCTTGGATATAGTCGGGGCTCGATCTATTTATTCTCTCCAATACTAGGCAGGATGATGCTGATTGAGAATAGTGAAATCAGCAGGATAAACGCGATGTTAAGTAAATTCGACGCTTCTGACAGAATCTTTGATGTTAAACTGGAATTGCTCTCATTCTCCACAAAGTAAGCATTTTAGTGCCATTTCTAACACCTATAGACGCTCTGATGTAAGTTCCATGCACCATTCACCAGCAGAGTACTTCTGCTACATAATGGACCACTGCTTTCCGGACTACAGCTTCAGGTAATGACGAGCTATAGCCTTATGCATAATTCACAGTCATCTTAATATGAAAAACTTCAAGCAAGTCAAAAACATAAATGGAGTGATAAACGATGTTGATTATAACCTTTCCTTCGTAGTGGAGCGCTTTGTCCCTGGATTCGCAAAGGACTTTTGGATCACCATAAAAGTATGTTTATTATAGATTATGCAGGTTGAAATGCATTGTGATACAATCTATATTCTATATGAGTGCCTTATATATCAATGGGAAGCCAAATCAGCTTATTTAATTGTGACGTTGAACCCAATTGCATGTGATTTCCACTTCGTTACGGCTGTAAATGGCATAAATACATGCAATGCCGCTATACCCGTGTTATCCTATGTTATTTGCGTACATAGAAAATGGATATACGTCGTTAAAAATAAAGTGGGCTAATGATTATGCAGGATATTATACCAATTAAAGAGGCGGAAATATATACATACGACTCACTAGGTGAAGAAGGACCCTTTGAAGATGGAAGTTGTGTACAGAGTTTCAACTACTTCTTTATGGACAAGCGTCAGCAGCTTGTCTTGTTCCTTGGCTGCGTAAGCACAGGGAAGTTCAAGTCAAACCATATTGGACACGAGGAGCAGTCTTTCAATGCACCATTCTACCAGGAAACTATGTCTTCAGAAAGCGATGAGGACTGTTTGTCAGTATGTGAGGTTCCTGAGACTATGGTGTGATGCAAAGAGAGTATCATAGGATGTAATACATATACATACAAATATTGCAAAGTATGAAAGAAGTAACATAGAAACTCAGCCTTGGCGAACACATTTAACGGAATACATTTGAAAAGGCTGATTACCCGCAGGTAATGATGCAAAAGAACCAACATACACTCTCACAAGCGCTACATAGAAGAATACACCAATAGTAACCCGCCAACATAGGCATTGTATTTTAGAAAACTGAATTATGTAATTTTAATCTTGCACATTAAAAGCAAAATGCCTACTTGGTCCATACCATGGACTGATTCTTATTACAGGCGGCTGCTGCTTGATGATATAGCTAAGAATCCACAGCCTTCTGATGCAGAGATAGTAAAAGATCGTTTTATTCGGTATATACTGGAGCCAGATCCACTAAGCACGTGTGTGTCTTATGCTCCTCCGGCCTCTACTAATACCTATGAACAAAATGGGAAGGAGGGAAACGCTGAAAACAAGCTGTCTTCATCCTCAAACATAACAGCATCAATTCTTCATGTAGGTAGCGGAAGTCTGACAGGGAGGATCGGCGCCTTTTATGGTTCAAGTGGCATATGTAATACCGGTATCTACTGCATGCCATACGAGGCTAGCCTATACTTAAACACAAATTATACCCGCAAAACAAAACGCGGCTTGCCAACAACAGGATTCTACAAACTTCTACAATGGGAAATTGTTAACTCCCTGGAAACGCTGTACCCATTTGGTGAGAAGCATACACTGGTTATTAAGCCTGCTGGCGCAGCAAATGGCGGAATCGAGGCTATTAAGGTTGATATAAATGGAAAAGGGGATGATATTGAATTGACGTCTGATGTATGCTTCAAATTGTATCCTTCTTGTCTGTTTTACCAAACCGCTACCAGACCTTCCGCCCAACTCACCGAGGCGGATGATGATACGGATTCTTCTAGTGACACCAGTGCCTTAGAGTCAGCTGATGAGACTACAAGTGACAGCGATTATCATAAAAATGTGCGAAATAGGCCGAGGGAATCAAATGAATACCATAAGCGGCAAGCAGGGAGGGAACACGGCAAAGCCTACAACATCGAAGATGGTTACTTCGAGCCTTACCTACTATTAGAGGAATCAGATCCTAACAAATACATAAGTAACCGGAGATATACAAAACACAGGTTTTTCTCAACTAGAGATAGCCAGATTCTTGAAATTAAGACAAGTGGAAGATTGTTATACGCCCGTAGCATCAATGGAATATATATTGGTAGCTATGCCTTGAAGAACGATAACTGGGAAATGGAAACCATAAACAATCAGCACTATGAACATAGAAGTGGCATATACTACATGCAACCCAGCCCATTTATACCAGCAGAATGTGCCATGCTAACAAATAATACGGTAATGCTTTATGACGCAACACAGGCAAAAGAAAGACGTTATATATCTTTTAATGAAGTCCAAGAGCGATCTGGAAAAGCCGAAGATATTGTCCAGACAATGACGTTTGGCATCAATATGAATCATATGGTCCTTGGAGGCAACAAATTGTACACCATGGACCTACGCAGCAACAAGGTAGATGAACTTCTCACTAAGCACGATAAAGTGGTAAAAGTAACATCGACGCTTTGGACTGAGCGATTGTATGATACCGGGAGCATTTCAAACAATTCACTGGCTGGATCCAATTGTGCATTCTACAACTACTGGAAATCCTCAAAGCCCACATTTTGGGGAGCATTCACTGCTATGACAGTACACCCAGTACACAGACATATAATGGCATGTATTTATGGTGCCAACAACTGTATATTTATCTGGGATTTGCGGCTACCGGCGAAACCGATATTGGAAATACCTCTACCATCTTCTGAATACCTGGGAGCAAGGTTCAGGCATCTTCAATGGTCCATGCCATATTCTGACGATGGCAGTTCAACTCTAATTGCCTTTTGTTGGCGACACAGATATCCGGTCTCGTGCAAGTTTACTATAAACAGAACAATCACACGATTTAAAAAGGAGGTTTTAGAAACCAACTGGAGAGAGGTAAACACCTTTAGCAAGGGTTACAATACAGCCAAAAGTCGCCAAAGAAGTAAAGACCGTTCAAAAAAGTCAAAAGATAGGAACACTAGTGTCGATATATCAGTGGATGATGAGTCCCATCCAGATGGCGACAGTATGCATGAGGGGGATTCTACGGCTTCAACAAACAATGGGAAAAAACTGATCCACCAATTCCATAGCGGGGAAGTGTTTGAAGATGATCTTGATATAAGGGTGGTGCATACTAAACATATTCCCATGATGTGCTTAACCCCAGAGGAAGTTGCAGAAAAGGTGCAGTCGGAGGGTCCACTCATAGAGTCGCAGGAAGATTATGCACAAATGCCTTTCAAGGTTACTCAGGATAGAGCGTCTTATGGAATATTTCATGGCTACTGTGGCGTATGTCTAATAGAAAAGGGTGAAAGGAGAATTTGCTGCGTTTGTACAATGAGTGGATCCATATTTGCCATGGACCTAGAATGCCAACGACAAATAAACTGCAAGATAGGCAAGACTGATAAAGCAGGTTGTTCAAAGCGAACAAATGCTATGTTCAACTATATAAAGGATCCAAAAGGAACATTGGAGCTACCAAGAGAGTTTATCACGGATAATGTACGAAGGATACGTGTAGAGTGTATTACTCCCGAGAAGAGCCCACAACCGAAAATATTTACTGTTGGCGTCACATCTGAATTTGCTGAATGCCAGGAATCATTCCCACTGCCTTTATCTTCTGCAGAAGGTACCTTCGACTCTAAGGGACTATTGCAGTGGTTGATGACAAGGCCCACCAAGCATGAAGGCATAGTAGAGAAAAGAGATATAATGTCCTTGTAGGTCTCGTTACATATCTTTAATGTTCTTTAGGAAGGAGTTTGAAGACCATATTGGTCCACGGGAACATCTAGAGGAAATAGCAACAAACATCTGGGACTGCAGCAGCCTAAAGATCGACTATGAGTATGATGCCACAAATGTGAACAACAAATTCCTGGAACCAACTCCATCTTGCAATTGCTTTCGAATGAATAAATGTGACGACCAACTAAAGGTGTTGGCATCGTGTTTGAAGGCTGTAAAAATACACGATGATAACACAGTAACAATTGAGCTACCGGAAGACATAAAAGCAGGAACTACGTCAAAACCAAAAGAGGTCACCATGGAGGAATACATATGTAGAGGGGCCTCGGAAGGAGTAGAGGTGGACAGTCCAATGAATATAAACATGGCTGGGCCGCTGCAATACAGAGACATTGTCAATAGACTGCTGTTTCACTCACCTGTGTTACCCAAGATTAAAGGAGACAACACGCCTAACATGCAATCTGATATGCAAGACGAAGGGATGCACAAGCAGTACTGTGGAGTGGGTAATCTCATAGCTGTAAAACTGCAAGAACGCCAACCAGAGCAAACAAATGAAAGACTGAAAAACCTCTTGGATACATGGAAAACATCAGCTGAGTCAGCGGAGGTATGTTTTACGTATTGAGTACTTATAATGTGGCAGGGTGGTGTAGGGAATGGCATAGCTAGGTTCCACAAGCCACAGAACCAGATAGAAGCACTGAGGAAAATTCAAACAGAAAGAGACCACTTGGTTAAGCAGCTGCTGTCACAAACAAACGACTAAGAGCCCTCCTTTCTACATTTTAGTCAGAAAGGGTTTAACAGGGGAATGCAAGGCATTTATTGTGGCATGGGACAATTCATATGCCTCATGGTCACAAAACAGAAATAAGTAAAATATTTTAACATATTTAGGATTTTGTTTCTTCCATTTAGAACATTGCTACTGCAGACGATGACTAAACCAACAGAAGTACCATGTTAACAGAGCATGAAAACACTTCATTGGATTCTGAGTGATTCCAGAATTGGTAGTCGCATGCTTATCTTCCATATGCTTGTTTCCCATGAAAGCCGCACTTTTAGCAACCTTAAAAACTCATATAATGGTACCAAATGTCAGTTTTACGTCTGATACTATGGGTATCTAGCATATATTATGCAGACATTACAGCATCAGTTGCTGATCTCCTGTAGGAAGGGAGCCAACCACTTGAAGGCCTCTGCATATCCTTGTTTGCGAAGGATGCTGCACATAAACACCTCAATGGGCCTCACACAGCGTCCGGGTCCACAATCCTTGCCGTACGTCTCACCGGAGAGCAGGCCCAAATGCATCCTAAGTTCCTCTTCTGAGGCAGCCGATGGTTTGTCAATTTTGTTGCCCAAAATTACAAAGGGCTTGCTAATAAGTTCTTCTTGGTTCATCAGAGCACGCAACTCCTCAGCGGACTCCTGGAACCGAGTGCGATCTGATGCATCTATAAGGAAGCAGATTGCATCGACGTTCCCACAGTACTGACTCCACACACGACGGGCAGTCTCATGACCACCCAAGTCGAAGGCTGTCACATTAACCCTTCCTAAAGTAAGTTGTTCACTGTGTGGATGGAGAGTGGGGGTATGACATGCAAGCCTGTTGTCCTTGAGCATACGAAGTAATGTGGTTTTTCCTGCATTGTCAAGACCGAGAAAAACGATCTTTCCCTCCTTATTCAACCACCCAAAAGAGATAAGGACCCTCTTGATCCTGCAAATGATTATACACCCATATAAGAGAATATGTGACTAGAGGGAGGTACTAGCCACGAATATGATACGGGCAAATGAAAGATAGCCGAAAAATAAGAAATCGTGTACGATCAAGCACACATTTTCGGTATATAACGGCATAACACAGACAAACATTTCATAAGGGAAGATTTAGGAAGATGTACCACAATGTACCATTGTGTAAGCTGATTGAACTGCAAGAAAGACTGCAGATAGTAGAACTCGAATTGTGTACACGATATATGAAATAGCGGAATAATCGGCACGAATGGCGAACAATTTTAACGAATGCAATGATTTGAATGACATAGACAAGCCCAGTAATACGTAATATAGCCAACTCGACTTAACGTATACCCATACAATGCAACTTACCAGTTGTAAATGATCATCATCTTGCCAACAGAAATGCCAGTTAAAGTATTTCGATGGTATTTGAGAGCAAGTGCTGAAAAGTCGTTGGTAGATACTACTCAATCGGCCCTGAGACACTTGTCATCTATCAGCCTGTTTGCGATCAGTTACAATCCAAGTGGGAAATCCTGATGCCTTCCGTTACAAAACTTTAACTGCAGTTTTATGCCTATACTTATCGCTGAACCCCACTGATTTCAAGGCCATAGAATGATAAACAAGGAGAAACGTACTGAATGTTCACAGAATGTTAAGAAAAGTAACGATCTAGGCCGTGGGATTTACTCAACGTAACACATTTAATCGCGTTTCACAGTAGGCACCCCCTGTCTTGTTTGTTACAGTTTGTGTACTACACACCTATGCATATCACACATCACCGATCAGTCGTGAAATTTTAGTTCTACATGCCTCATAACTCAACATACTAAGGTGATGAAATGGTACAAGTGCAAGGATCAACTAACATCTAGTAAAACTGAGCCTAGTCTCGAAATGTCACGGGTACTACAGCAGGCATGTAAAATAAACGGAAGAAAACTTTTCGCGGCATGATACCATGAATTCATTAGTTCACACACGACAACATATGCAGGTGGTATTAGCTCTTTCGAATTTCATGTTGTCTTTTCTCCCTTTTAAGAAGTTAGAGCACAAACTAACCGTTAAAGCCCCAAAATAACCCTTATATGTCCAGTGCCATACTAAATCTATAGAGCTCTAACTGGTCATTCTACCCTGGAATCCAGTGTGTATCACATGCAGTCTAATATGACTTAAAAAGGGGTTGCTATCGATAGGCATCATAACCTAGGGATGAGATTATTTTTAGTTCAACAGCTTTAGCAGAAACTGGGCGCTACCACCTGCCGGTAGCTGGCTTAAAACGCCAGCGATGGGCTGCAATGTAGCTCTGACTGCTTGTTCCACGTTCAAGTTTGGATCCAACAACTTAGCTCCACTGCGGCCGTCAGTTCCCTCTACGCTGCGAAGCTTAACATAAGAGACATCGTAGTCCATATCTTGCATGAGCTGTTCTAGATCGTCGTTATCCACAGATGAGGGAGCTATGCGCAGGCTTTGGCCCTGTATGAGGTCGCCCAAGAAATCTGCAAGCATTTCGAAGGTCTCCCTAGAAGCCCGTACTATGGGACTGTTCATCATAATAGCTGTACCGAGTACAAGAACACGCTTTGGCTCAAGCGAAAGTACCTTGCGTGCATTTGGCACATATACGACTTGGATGAAGTTCTGAGAGATTCCAGCCTGAATGGACTCCATAATTTCCACGAAACCCATAGAATAGTTTTGCATGTGTAGACTCGCGGCCAGTAGAGCCATAGATGTTATAACTTTTGGTACTGCATCTTTGATCTTCATGTTGTGAATGAATGTCAGAAGAACCGTCACAATGGATGACAAAAATTTGCAATATGCGTTCACTGGCAAATAACGCACAATACCATTCAGAAGGTCTAGTGCCACGACGTAAAGCTTCCTATGCGTCAGGCAGTAATGGAAGATGCTAAGTATATTCTCAACGTTGGAGTTCACTTCCTTCTCGAACATAGCGTACCGCTCAAAGTAGCATATGAGTAGTTTTGCAGATCCCTGAGCGTTTGCTGTGGATGCTCGCCAACTCTCTAGAGATGCCAAATGAGTGAAGAGTTGCACGTAGGTATCACTTGGTCGCTGAGTGGCTCTTAACAAAACGTAAAGAATCTGCAGACTGTATGGCACAAATGGGTGCATCTCTTGCTGAATAATGATTGCGATCGTTGGAATGAGGGTATCCTCTATGCGGGACACAGCTTCCGTAGAGCCTGCTCCGAGGTGTATGCGAAGAATGACGGAAAGACACTCGAAGAGGTAGTGGTTGTATACAGGGTTTACTGGGTTGTCAGACGCCGCCTTGATGAGCTCGACAATGATGTCCAACATCATGAAACCACTCTCACGAATATCTTGACGCAAAAACAAAAAGATCCTCATTGCACAACGCACATAGAACTCGTTCTGTTCTTCAGTACGCATACGATTCAGGAGGCATTCCAAGGCTTGTAATAAAGTTTGCTTCAATTGGACCTTATGTGCTATTGCAAGTGGAAGAATACGGCTCATAGTTTCAGCAGCCAGATAGCGGACTACATCATTTTCATGATTGAGGAAACAAGTAACCGGGGCAACCATGTACACTACGTCTTCCTCTGAAAGGTGCTTCTTAAAAGTGAAAACAAATTTCAACAAGGCCATAACAATCAAGACGTTCTCCTGTTCGTTCTGAAGGGCTTGAGACTCTCTAATAAGATCCCCCTTCAGGTAATTAGAAAAGTAGGCCTGAACGTTGAATCCGGCATTACTCTGCATACTTATGAGGTGTAAGAAAAACAACAAACCTTAAAATTAGAACATATAATTAATTGCAGATACAGCTCCTTTAGTTTGTAATCATTGGCATTAGCGACGTTTTGGGCAAACTGGTTGATGATTTGCTGAACCATCTCTCCATAGGTACCCACTAGCTTCTTCAAAAAGTTAATAGCAGAGAATCTCCGACTATGACCAGATCCGGTATCCAGCTCGCGTTGCACGAATTCCACTGGACTGTCATCAATAAGGTACAAATCACATTCCCTGAAACCGATGTTGGGCAATATTATTGCCTGCATCATATCAGCCAAAAAATCGGCATTAGTGAAGGGACTTGCACGGTTTCCATATGGCCCCCAATGAGTTGATGCAGAAGCCGTGAAAAAGTCCAGGATGGCAGAAACCAGTTTATCATCTTCTTCCTCCTGCGACAGAGAGCGACAGACGTTTACAACATCCTCGATGAATGTGAATACAAATGGGTGGAAAACCTCTTGATAACGTTCAGCATAGTACCTCATAAGCTTACAGATGGAAACCTTAAGTTTCATGACGACATCTAAAACAATTTGATATTGTATAAAAACGACTTACCTGCCTGGTCCAGCTGCTTTACAATGGGGTTTGAAAAACGGAAGAGCTCCATTAACCCACCCAAATAAACATGAACATTATCTTCACATGTTTCTGGAAGATCCACTGAATGTATATACGTTAACACCTTGGTGATTTGCGTCACGGCTTCAAGGAGGTCAAGCACCATGCGGGCTACTGACGGAGGTGGAGCTGGCTGAGATAGCATTGGTACGTACTCTCTCAGTTTAGCAAAACAGCTCTTAAAGACATAGAGCATCATGTTCTCACTGAGCACCAATATAATCTTTAACTCAGTAAGAGTACTGTCACCATAGATGCTGCTCTTGTACTTATTCATGAGTGTCTTAAATAGACGAAGGGCCTGCACCTTTCTCTTGAAATAAAGCATATCTACGGAGGTTTCTGTAACGAACATGTCAGGTCTGAGTACAAGTTTCACAGACTTTCCATGGCCACCTGCTTCTGGCAGTGGCGCACCCAAACCTTGCCATACTGCTGGATCCTTATACAGTTTTCTATCGTCGAAATAAATAAGAGGGTCACCTTTCTCTTGCCTAATGTCACAGGACCCATTGGCTAAATTGACCATGTGAGTAGTCAACACTTCCTTGGGAAACAGCACGGCGGCAGCCTGAAGGAATTTCCCAAGCTCAAGGTCATTGAGGGTCACAGTCTGTAGCGCCTCACACATGGATTCAATTCCTCTTAGCAGGTTATTGAGAAACTCGCCATAGGCCCTTCCTATAGTACCAACGTCTCCCATATCTATGATGCCACCGTAGGTCAGTAGTGCCTGTCTCAGTGGAGCATAGATGGTAACCAACCTCATAAGACTGTCACAGTATTGAAGGTGAACAGTAGATTTGGCTTCGTCCAGTGAACGCGCCAGAGATTCGGAGTTTTCTACAGCGCCCGTGATTCCCATGTTTTCAGGTGCCCTAGAAGCTGCAGCTTTCTGAACACGGTTGGCAAAAGCGACAGCCACAGCTTCAGGTGCAACATCACTGAGATGACAGTAGTTCATGAAGAGGATAAAGAACTCCATGTAATGCGGAAAGTCCCCATCAGCTAGCATATGTAATGTCTCCTCTAGTTGACGAAGGACACCTTTTTCGACGCCCATGCACTCTGAATTAAGTGCCACTACAATTAACATACACCTCACTATCCTTCTGAGTTGGTCACTGACACCTCCATGAGTTTCAGAAGTGTCAAAATGGGTCCTGACATAGTTCTTCAGACAGATGGCAGCCCACTGTTGCACTTCAGGTGAAAGAACCTTGAGGTCATCATCTGCATATTGCATTAGCACAAAATAAAACTGTTAATGATTACAATATCACGTAATACTGCAGATAGAATGACGAAATGACGAGGAAGTGACAAAAGTGAATAGAAAAATCAGACATTTAGGAAACTGATTTGTACCCTTATTGCTCAAGTTCACATTCAAAATGCATACGCCATTCACATGTATAAATGGAGCAAATGAATGAACGCAATATCTTTAAAAACACTCCTCTGCCAGTTAACAAAATGAAGATCTCCTTGTAGGATTCCATCATAATTTTACAGGGGGAGCTATAAAGAAACCAATCATATACTGACACATGTGCCCATGCATAAATCCTCCATATAATCAAGTTGAACACTAACCTATTATGGCAGCCGGTTGTTGAGTAAGTTTAGTAGGGAGCAATAATATTCGGAATAAGGAGGCAATCTTGAGTTGGATGTCGGCGCTGCTTGGCTGTAGGAGAGCCTTCAGACGCTCCTCAGCACCAACGATTGTCGCTCGATCGCCACTGAGCGCTTGGCGACACAGTGTCACGAGCGTCGCCGTGAAACTTCCGTCAGCCATTGTTCACAACCAGTAAGGGTCTCACTTTCCATACCATTCCAGGGATAAAACTGGACACCTATCGAAAAGTGCCAACGCCTTTAATACTGGAGTTGAAAAACGAATAAATCAGTAGATTCCGTCCACCTGAGCCAATTGCACGAGGACACCATAATTCTTTTCTCACAATCGTCACGATGGGAGCCACACACCAATAGGAGATGGTCAACTACGAAAAAAGTAAATACAGTAATATATAACTGGAAAGGGGGAGCGGAGTGATACAGATATGAATACGGACGGATCTCAACGTCTTCATTTTCTGTGGAAGTATCACAGTCACGATAGCAATGCACAAAAGGCTAGCCTGAGATCATAAATTGACAGCAGTTAGTAAATAACCCATACATCTAACTCTATTAAAGTCTTCTGGAAAGGCCATAGGAACAATATCAGCTGCATCTTATGCATTCATAGGAGTTATGTAAATACCACGGTACATTGAGTAATAAACTGATCATACGCACTATTTAATCACTACATACTTATTTTCTCAACTAAGAAGAGGAATCACGTCATTTACTCGGTGGATCATGCTCACAACAGATCTTGACGAGGCAGTAATACCCTAGACGGATTACCACGAACAGTGACAATACGCAACATAAAACATGCCGTTATGCCATTTTACAAATATGTGTAACGTCTTGTTTATTTAAGAGCGTTTCTGTCACTTACATGGCGAGACGCCGTATGTATTGCTCAGGTCACTCGTCATAATGGCACTAAACCGGGGGAAGACGTGCATCCTTCTAGGTACCACATACATCGCTCTCTGGGTACACGCTTTCTTCCAGCCCTGGACCACGTATATCATGGCTGTCTTGGCGGTGAGTGAGATTCCTGTGACATTCATGTGACGCAGCTGCCGTTTGTTCTGGTTGCTCTTGTAGGATTATATGCAGCGTTCAGTGTCACAATAGGCGTTATTACATTCAACAGATCGAATACGGCCCTAACTGAGCTGAAAAAGGTGGGTTAACATTAAGCATTCCTGCAATGTATGGTAGGAGCTCAAAATGGCAGAAGTTGCCTTGAAGCGTGCAGGTTTTGATTTTGAGAAGTTTAAGATACCGAAACCCTGAATTCATTGCACAAGTCAGTTGTTAACGACCTTAAACGATTGAGAAAAGGGTTATGCAGAGATCTGTAAAAGCAGGTCACCTGTAACTTGCACTTTCTGAACTTTGTAATAACTTGTGAATGAATACAACCCTTAGCTATGATAATTAGAGCTTTAAATAAAACGTTATAATGTACTTTTTCATCTAGATCTATCCAGATGATATAGAGCACAAGCTCATACGTACGGTGTAAACCTTATACATCACCTATTATTTTAAATCTGCTGCTGGTCCCTTTTGCATGGCCAATGCACGTCACAGAGGAATTCTACCTCCTCCTTATGGAAATTAGACCAGGACCTAACAAATTATGATAAACATATAACATAGGTTGCTTACCCATGAATGGCAACGTCCCTTCCACAATGACTTGCTTGAGCAGTATCCTCCAGAACGCATCTGTCGCCCTTACGTGTCCAAAATTCCGGACAATCCTGTAAACTTTTATGTGGAAAGGTAAAAAATCATTTTTAGAAAAACATCGAAATTTCCACGAAATGCCGGTAGGCCGGTGACCTAGTGGCGCTGTCCATTGCGCACCTTAGTGAAGGTATTTTTAGTCAAATGAAAAACTGTAAAATGTTATGTACTCACCTGGTTGTAGTCCTTTTCACATCTTCCTACGCATGGCCACGCCGCATAGCACCGTTTAGAGAAATCAGACTTTGCCACCTCGCCTGCTATATCTGTTAGCTTGACGGACCCTGGACAAGGGCCGTCGTAGTATTTCGGTGCGACACACTCATCACCGACAATGGACCACTCTGCGGGGCATTTCCTGAGAGAAGTGATATGCTGCTCATATAAACAAACCAGTAGAAGTTCTCTACGCACTTGGGGGCCTTAGTGTCCATGAAGTTAGGGAAGTATTGATCACAAGCATACGCCCAGCGCCGCTTGAACCCAGGAGACCTTGCAGTGAAGTCCAGTGTACTTCCACCACATAGCTTTTTCTGAGATTCCTTGAAATCAATGGGAGCTACGCAGAGGTGCCGGACGAGACTGTGAAAATAAACCTGGCGTGTTTTCCAACCAATTGGACAGTAAGCCCTCACAAAATCTTCATTTGTCCGCTCTTTCCGTCTGAATGATGATTGAATTATATGTAGTATAACTAACTTTGACACTCGGCAGCGCTCTTCAAAGACATCTGAAGCTGGGCGTATGGTCTTGCATGATGGAACAATTTTCCCGTATGTTTCGTCAGCGACACATACAGTGTCAAACTGACGCCATCCATAAGGGCAGCTAATTTTATCTGCAGTTCCAGAGATGGAGGCGAGTTGCAGAAATGAATGCAGGTGTCCAGTTTGTGCATTCTTCAACTGCGATTTGAGTGTTGCGATACTTTTATCAAGGGTCCTAAGGAATAGCCCCTCAGTTCTCTTCTTTCTTAGTTTTTTTAGCTCATCTAGCTGTCTTTCCATCACACGTACATCTTTTACTGATTTGCCGAACCTAACCACGGATAGGTTTTTGTCCAGCGCACCACTGCGATACGAAACATCCGCCACAGCTTTAGGCGTCTGTATTTCGCCACCATCAAGGAAAGAAACTCGGCAGACATGCGCCCATATTTCCATATCCTCGATACTATAATTACTGAAGTCAACTCTCAGCTGACAGGGACCCTGTTGGACATGTATGGCTCTCATGAAAGAAACATACCATATAGCTCGAAGGAGCAATACATAATGACGTATTACCGTCTAATTCCCACCCTAAAGGGCACTGGGATTTCACACTTTCGCCAATGGGAGGCCTGAATAGCATTAGCCTTTAAATTAACAACTGAATTCGTGATATACTTACTAGGTAGAACATCAAAAGGTAAAATATGGAATGACAAGAAATCATCAACGGCATGGTTAAATGATAGAGTGTTTATGATAACACAGGGGTGAAACTTACCATACTAATCCGCAATGTTGTGTTTTACGGCGCTTATCATCTTGGTCATGGAACAACAAAGTTCTGCCACATCTCCCGTTGCTCTGGTCCATAATCTGGGTGCATACACCACTCTGAGATACACATTACTGACCTATGAAGCTGACTAACCTCTTGATATGACCACCCCAAGGGGCAATTTGCCGTCCAGTCTATATCTGGGTCCAATAACTCGGGATGCAGGGGAAATGACAAATGGCACCTGCGGGCCAGTTCCTCGCGTTCTTTCTGGCTTTTCTCAAAAAGGCGGATCCTGTCACCACAGGGACCCATATAAGTAGGATCGGCCAAACATTCATTATCTGTTAATACATAAAAATTGAAAGTTGGACTCACCTTTACGCAACCAATACTTGGGACATATTTCATCACTAATTGGCACTTTTCCGTCGTTTTTCAGGCACGGCCACCTTATATTACACATTTTCATTAGTTGGAGTTTGTCCAAGGGTGATTTGTTAGTCATATCCAGTTTCTCTCCGCAGATGCCAGTGCTTCCTGTGCTCCAAGGGAGCACTTGGCAGTGAATACCATCCCCCGAAGATACCTACACAGAGTCAACTATCAGAGCCACTGTACTTACCCATCCTTCTGGACAAAAGGCAGCGAAATCTATTTCGCAGTCATCATGTACAATAGGGGCATCCAGGTTGAGAAGCTCAGACGCTCGTTGGATAGATGAAGTAACGCGCTTTTCCAACTCTGAGTGTGTATAGCTATCAGTAGACAGTGTTGCTTACCTTCTGGAGTCAAAGGTGTTCCAGACGACTCGTAGCGTAGTTTCGCCTCCTTCAAAAGTATGTCAAATAAGACAGACTTTTGTGCGCTTGATACGGCCACGATCGCGACGCTAATCCACCAAAACCACTTCCACATGGACTTGAATGTCGTATAAATGGCAAGTTTTCACATGTGCGCAACCAACGGCGGTATTAATGAGTTGCTAAATTTGTCGAAAAGATGCCTTACACATTGTAGTGATTGGGTCGCTACGCGCTCCAAAAGTGGCCTGATACTGTATTACCGTAGTATGAAGGAGTGCGTACACATGAAAGGTGAAGGTGTAACTTGTTTCCCGGGAACACATATACGCGACATCACCCCATCGTCTGGACCAATCCATCGAGGACCAGAGGCTTCCCAATCTGGAAAAGCAGCGGCAAAATTTTATTTCGCCCTGCGCAATAGCATCCTCGCGAGTGCTAACTCCGGAATCGCTTAGCGCTGAACTCAAGGGCAATGCCGGTATTTTACCATCTCACGCTCCAAAGGCCCACGGGTATCACCCAGGCCGTGCAGGGCAACTTCTCCGCGCCCAAAGCTCAGGAGATTGTTGTCGTGCGATCGCATACTTTGGAGTTGCTATCTCCAGACGAAAATGGGAAACTCCGTAGCCTCTGCATCTGTGAGGTTTTCGGAATTGTACGCGTAGTGTCGGCATTCAGACTTACCGGAGCACAGCGCGACTATCTGGTCGTGGCCTCAGATAGTGGAAGGTTGGTTATCCTGGAGTTTTGCAATACTGCGAAAACATTCAAGCGCGTTCATTGTGAAACCTATGGAAAAACAGGTATGTACTAATAATAGTTTTTATATCCATCTGTAGGCATAAGAAGAATAGTTCCTGGCCAATATCTTGCCGTGGATCCAAAAGGAAGGGCTCTGATGATTGGAGCAGTGGAGAAAGAGAAGTTTGTATATATCCTCAACAGAGACAGCAAGGCAAACTTAACCATCAGTTCACCATTAGAAGCTCACAAAAACAGATCTATATGCCATGACATAGTGGGACTTGACGTAGGGTTTGAAAACCCGATCTTTGCATCGCTCGAGCAGAGTTACGAAGCAGTTGATGCAATTCAGACAGATGTAGACGAGGAGCTCACTGAAGACGTCATAAAGAAGGGTCTCAGCTTCTGGGAGATGGATCTTGGTCTAAACCATGTCGTCAGGAAGATGACCTTGCCTATCGACCTTAGTGCCCATCACTTGGTGGCCATCCCTGGGGGGGACGGGCCAGGTGGTGTCCTCGTCTGCTGTGAAAACTTCCTGGTCTACAAGAACATGGAGCACCCTGAAATTTACTGTGCCTACCCTCGCAGGTTGGAAATGGCTCAGGAAAAGCCTTTGCTCATCGTTTCAAGTGCCATACACAAAATGCGGGATTTCTTTTTCGTCCTTCTACAATCAGAGTACGGAGATTTGTATAAAATCGAAATGTTCCACGAAGAGGGGAAGGTCAAAGAAATAGTATGCCGTTATTTTGATACTGTGCCACTTGGTAACTCAATATGCATTCTCAGAGCCGGTTACTTGTTCGTGGCGGCCGAATTCGGGGATCACATACTCTATCAGTTCACTGGCATCGGAACAAACGAAAAAGATCCAATATGCAGCTCTAGTCATCCACATGGAAAGGACGCAATAATCGCATTTAAACCTAGAGTCAACCAGAATCTACAGCCTGTAGACGAGCTCAGCTCTCTGAGTGCAATAACGGATATGAAGGTAATAGACGTGCAGGGATTAGGACAACCACAGATATTTTTGGGGTGTGGTAGAGGTGATCGCAGTTCTCTGCGTGTCCTTCGACATGGTTTATCAGTTGAAGAGCTGGCTGATAACGAATTACCAGGTAGGCCCAAACAGGTGTGGACGGTGCCAATGGGAGTAAACAGTACCTACGATGGATTCATACTGGTGGGATTCGAAGGCAATACGCTGGTGCTCTCCGTAGGTGAAGCTGTAGAAGAGGTAACAGACTCATGTTTCCTCACCTCCATTACAACTCTGCATGTTAGCATGATGGGTGACGGATCGTACATTCAAGTACACGATGGAGGAGTTAGGCACGTGTTCGAGCAGAAAGTTAGGGAATGGAAAACCCCTACGGCAAAGCGTGTAAAGGTTGCAGCATCAAATCAACACCAGCTGGTACTAGCCCTTTCTGGAGGGGAACTGGTATACTTCGAGTTGGATGAATCGCACACACTTGTAGAAGTGGCAAAACGCAGTCTAAATGTGGAAATAACATGCCTTAGTCTCCAGCCAACTGCAAAGGGAAGGCTATTGGCAAGCTTTATGGCAGTTGGAGCACTGGACAACCTTGTCAGGATTCTAACTCTCGATAGGCACCTCAAGCAGCAGAGCACCCAGCTACTTCCCAACAACAGTACACCTGAATCCGTCTGTATGGCGGAGTTTCAGATTTCTTCGCATCCGACGCTTATACTGGCAGTGGGACTGAATACTGGAGTAATGATTCGGGCAACAGTTGACTCGGTATCTGGTGCATTGAGTGATCAGTACACTAGGTTCCTTGGATCAAGGGCGGTAAAGTTTAGATTGATTAAGGATCAGATTATGGGTGCCTCTGATCGTCTGTGGCTGTTATACGAATACCAGGGAGTTATCCAATGTGTTCCACTAAGTTATGACACAGTGGAAAGTGTGGCTTCCTTCTCTAGTCCACTATGTATGGACGGTTATGTAGCAATAGCAGGGGCCAACTTACGCATATTTAGATGTTATAGACTGGGGGAAACATTCAGTGAACACCGTTTGCAACTGGATTATACCCCTAGGCATTTGGTGCTTATGCCAAATGAGGCTCCCACACAGGGAGGTCTAAATTACATGGTAGCAGTGGTAGAAGCAGACCACAATGCTTATGGTCCAGAAAATGTTGCGGAGATCGCAAAAGCACTCGATGGAATAAAACTGGATAATGAAGTTGGAGAAAATCTAGAATTGACTAACTTCAAGGCTGGAAGTGGGAAATGGGGATCGTGTTTAAGAATAGTGAACCCACTAAGCCTTACTACAGCCGCAAAATTGTTATTCGAGAATGATGAAGCAGCAACGGCTGCTGCAGTAGTTGTTCTAGACGGCATGCAGTGCCTCTGTGTGGGTACGACCATTGGCTACGACCTTACGAATGCAGAGGACGTGGATTCCTATATTCGCGTATATTGCTATGGTGCCAATTTCGAAATTAGGCTACTTCACGTCACTAAGGTGGGTGGTGTGGTTCGTGCCTTCTCCGGTTATGAGGGAAGGCTGCTTGCTGCAGTAGGGAAGCGTATTAGACTGTATTCACTAGGGAAGAAGCAACTGCTGCTGAAGGCAGAGCACAGGACTTGCAGTGACTACGGATTCATATGGATAAACACCGTAGGATCTAGAATATTTGCGGGAGATATTCGTGAAGGAGTACAAGTGCTGCGTCTAAAGTTTTACAGTGAGGAGGCCGCTGATTTCGAGTGGGTAGGCGGTGCCACTGGCCCAAGGTGGCTGACGTCTTGTGCTCAACTAGACTACTCGACAATAATCGCTGGAGACAAATTTGACTCAATCTTTGTTGCAAGGGTCCCTCAGGAGGACTCTACTCGCCGCATACAGCTTGAGAATGTGTGCCAGTTCCACCTGGGAGATATGCCAACAGCAATAGAGAAGGCGTCGCTGTCGCCTTCCACATCAGTTGTACTATATGGAACCATAATGGGATCCATAGGTGCCCTAGTTCCCTTCCAATCCAAAGATGAGTTGGACTTTCTGCAGCACCTTGAGATGCTGCTGGCCACTGAAGCACCTCCTCTGTGTGGAAGGGAGCACAGTTTTTACAGGAGTTACTACGTACCGGTGCAGCAGGTGGTGGATGGAGACCTGTGCGAGCAGTTCCGCCATCTCACGGATGCCCAGAAACGCAAGTTATCTCAGCAGCTAGACTCTAACGTGAACAACGTGCTGCGCAAATTGGAACACATTAAGAATCGCATTATGTAGAGGAAACTGTATATAATATTGGCTCCTGATTTATAGCAGCAACACAGTTGCTACATTCGGCGCAAAAACTACTTCAGTGTATTCACTAGGCACAGAAAGGAACAAACACAACAACACGATAGTATACATTGTGTTTCATTTCTCTGATAGAAGCTTCTATTGATGTAATATGTGAGTTGCTAACATACAACTGTCCACGAGATATGTGGATTCATTAAGCCTGAAAACTAATATGGCCCACAAACGGACATAACTATGTGGATCATAGAGGTATGCACCTAGAAGATCCATATGCGGGTAATGATAGACTGTGATAAAAAGCCGTGTCTTTTAACACAGCTTCATTAGTTACACAGTGTAGCGGCCAATGTATGTGACTTATTGAGGGTGAAAGCCGTTCATCAACTCATTGGCATAAATATGTTAACCCAATTGAGTGAAAATGCTCATAGCATCCAGTGTAGATGTGTATGTGGTAGGCTGGGCGCACGCTGGCCTCTGAATCAAAAGTGGGGAAGGAATTTCGCAGTTGTAGCGGACGCAGACTGGTTATCATACTAGGATCTTATAGGGTACAATTATCTCTCGAAATATGTCGGAAAACCCCAAGGAAGACACTGTTGTCCCTAAGCCAGAGGAGACCAAGGAGGAAACTCCTGCTGAGAAGTCTGAAACTGAGCAAAAGGCAGAGGTTAAGGAAGAAAAAGAAACTCCAGAAGTAGTGGAGGAAGAGGAAGTAGTAGAGGGTGACTGGAACACAAGGAAGGTAGGTGGAAATGTGATAATCACACCCATGCTGTGGGTCGCCAAATACGTTGATAGTTCACAAACTGATTGTACTGTTTTCTCATGCATATAAACGTACAATGCATAAATTTGATGATATACTGCTGTGTGTCTGCACTTGTTGATGGAAACTGATATCATGTCAGATCGAGGTCAAGGAGGTTAAGGTTGTAACCGGAGAGGAAGACGAGGAAGTGTTCTGGCAACAGAGATCCAAACTATACAGATTCGGAACAGACACAGACGGTGAACAAGTATGGAAGGAGCGTGGACTGGGTGAATCTAAACTTTTGAAGCACAAGGTGACTGGAAAGATTAGGTTCCTCCTCAGACAGGAGAAGACTCTCAAGGTAGTGGCAAATCACTATGTCCTGGAGACTGAATCCCTTTGCAAGCTAAAGCCAAACATCGGAAGCGACAAGATTTGGGTCTGGACTGCCAGCAACACTTATGATGACGAGACAAAGGTGGAGCAGTTGGCACTAAAGTTCGGCCAAATCGAACAGGCTAAGCTGTTCAAGGAGAAGTTTGAAGAAGCGGCGAAAATAAACAGGGAAATCTTGGAGAAGGGAAACTAAACGCGAACCGTGCTCTAGGCCGTTAGTTGTGAATATAGGAATACCAGCGAGAAGTGCCACCTACTGGCCCAATTGGCGAGTGGGCAGTTGTGCGCATTACTGAAAACAAAGATTATAGAGTTAATTGCTGTAACCGTGTATTCACCAGACCTTGTCCATAATCATACATATATAAATTGATGCATGTAACAAAGGGAAGTGCGACCAGGTTGGCCGTGTTCAGGAGGTATGCCGTGGCCAACATAAGGTGATATGAATGTATCTTTGATATTAGTATAATGAGTCTGTAAACCTGCTACCTTAAAATTCACTGAAATAACTGCGTTACGACCGCGCAGTAAGTGACATACATGACGTCCTCATAGGAATGGGTGGTCCGATCTTATTAACTGGTCAACCTTCTCATACAGGTCTGCATAGTTGAGCTTGTCGTTTTTTCCGGACACTAGCTTCTTGATCCTTTGTGTTAGATCCTTGGGAGGTTGTACTACCAGCACAACGCAGGTTGGTCTCTTGGACTGGCATACATGTGAGAGCACTCTCTTGGAGGTCACGTAGCCATATGGAATGTTGGCATCTTCGCAGAGAATGGGCAGATGTGCCACTACATCTATGGGATGGACGTCACATGCCAACAGGACGATTCCCTTGAGTCCCTTCCTCAGCGCCTTTGTGACGTCCTGTACCCCTCTCTTGACCAATCGAGTTAGGACGATATCAACATCTGTGTTAGTCTCGAGGCGCTGCTGTTTTGCGAGCTTCTCCAGAGCGAGGGCTCGCTTAAGCAGTTTTAGAGACCTCTTCAGCGACTTTCCCGTCAGTTGTGGGTTTGCGATGGGCGATAGGTACACAACCTCCTCCGCGCCGGAGTCCATCGTGACGTCCTCAACGTCACTCATGATGACCTGGCGATTGCGATTAACTTATTGAAATCTTCAGCTGCCGCCAATATTGAGTGAACCTTCTGTTTAATATATGTATTATACCGGCAGAAACTGTAGCCCATCCAACACTACAGAGGCACTGATCGGCTCAGGTACGCCAATATATCGCCACGTGGGATACTTGGGAAGAAGATACATACACAATATCGTATACTCACTTTATTTGTGTTTTAACTTGTCGGTGTATGAGTGTCACCGGGAAGGCAATTAGGACCCTGAACGCCTATGACGGCACACAGCAATCGCATTTATTCATATGTATACGGATTCTAATAGAGGCAACTGTGAACTGCACGCCTTCTTCCAATGACAATTTCGTATGGAATCCAGGGGAGACTCCAGATTCACTCTAGCAACAGCTCAGGGTGAAGAATAATGTGCAGCACATGTGAGTTGAAAATGAGGTTTCATGACGACGCGTTAGTTACTCGAGTAAAAGTTGGCGTTTTTGCCGTAAAGTGAATAGCAATGACGATATCGGCAACCATGATCATGAGGCCGTATACCATGTTGCTTCCCTATCGCTTGATGGCCAGGGGCTTAATTTGTGCACAATGGGACAAAACAACACCAGCTAAATTTGCCAGAGCACATATGACAACGTGCATGGCGCACAAGTACCGCCAAAGTAGCAGTCTGTCATCCTTCAGAGGCTGCTCACTGGCATATGTTCACAAGTGTCGCAAAAATATATCGGCGGATTCTAGGGGATTTTCGACGGATTCATCCATTGAAAAGGTAACGATTATGCCAACGAGTTCACAGACTGCAGGAAATTGAGGAGAAACTTTCTCAGCTTATCAGGGACGAAGCGGTACTGCTACTTCTGAAGGGCTCCCCCGATTCTCCGCGATGCGGATTTAGTGCTGCGGTAAGCACGATATAGTCAAGTCATAACGTGCAGCTGGTAAATATACTGGATAAGTACAAGGTATCAAACTACGCATACATCGATGTGTACTCACATGAGCTACTCCCGCAATGTGCAAAGCGAGTTGCCAACTGGCCCACGTTCCCTCAATTATTCGTAAATGGTAAATTTATCGGTGGATGCGACATCGTGAAGGAATTGCACGAAAGTGGAGAACTTGGGAAGCTGTTAGGGGAATCCACGCGTGAGGCATAAGCGTTGCACAGTGTACACACCCGTCAATCGCTGGTCATTGCCGTCAGATACATTTGTAATACCATTTGTATGATTCGGAGAGTCATATATATTCATATTACTGATATATCCGCATGCACCCTTTAGGTGTCGTTGTTTTTGCCTTCCGCTCATCGGGTCGGCAAAATTGAGCCTTCGTCAAATTGCGAATGGAGGTGTTTAATTTTAGTGACTACTGCAATATGTGAGTCTACGGCACGGTTGCACATCGCTATGCACATAATGAGAAATACGCCGTATAAGTGAGGTATGTGGTGGCTACACAAGTACAGCGCACATGAGTGTGGAATCCATTAATAAAAAATTTTTCTTAATATGTAGGCCAAAAAATAACAATTTATTGAACAATAGCCGTGAAACGAAGGCCAAGATCAAGCTGTGTATTTTCCTCGTCGTTGTTCTGGGGGACCGCTGTTTTACCAATGTCAATTGCAACATACGGGTCATATATAAACACTATACCATAGCTAAATAGGTCAAATAATTTCGAGGTGCGTGAAGGTTGCCGGCAGAGGACTTGATATTGACTTAATGTGTACGGAGAGTGGAAGATTCGTCATTCCAAGTCGTGTCGCAAAAAAGGCGATACGAAGGGTTTAAAGCAGCAACAAATTGCGGATGTAGTACCAAAATGACTAGAGTGAGCTCGTTCCTGCTGCCTCGTTCCGAGGTACTGGGTGTGTACAACGACGAATACTTCAACAGAGTCACCCTAGTGAACAACATCTCACCGATTACCAGAAGTAGATGTTGGGTACACCAAAGTTCTAGTGATATAAGGCCATTTGAGGGGAGTGACGTTAAAGAATGTTCTTGCGGGTATGACATCGAGGGTGCTGACACATGTGCTCAAAAGCTCTACGTCGAAGAGTGCTTGAAAAAGGTAGGAAAGAAGACAGAGGAGGATACTCTAACTGGACTTGTGACATTTGGCAATACTAGATGTGTGGGACTGATATTACCTGATGGAGTCTACCTATTCAGCAGCTTTCCGGCATGCGAGCCAAAGTCCATCGTGGGCACATCGCTAGCCAAGACGAAAATCGCTTCTACTACAGATATCGTGTGCAATGATTGTAAAGAGTCTACTGATGTTACTGTCCCTGTACTGGAAAATACTATTGCTGCCCTCAAGGAAATCATTCAGCAAGGTGATGCAGTCCAAGAAGGAGTTACGTTAATGGAGAAATTTATCATAAATGCAGAGGAACCCGATGGAATAACTAATATTTATCAAGCTCTAGAACGTGCTCAAGAGGCAGCAAAGTCTGTTGGAACACTGGAAGGTCTAGTTTCTCAGAGTGACCAGCGCAGCTCCCTGGAGCAAACAGTGGACACCAAGCTAATAGACGAATGTAACCAGCTAGCAGAAGCTATAATAGAAAGCCTTAGGATGGAGCTTGTGGCCGTTTGCTCTTCAATAGTTGGTGTTTTCAACTCCTACTCGCAACCACCGCTCAGGGTAAGAATGCGCTGGCTGAGACATTTTATGGCACTTGAGTACCACGTTGAGCTGAGCGCCGACCTATCCAACTGTTTCTATGACGAAATATCTGGGAGATATGTGCCTGATCTCGCTGTAGAGAACGTGGTGCTGCATGATATAGTGCAGTGCAGCAAGCTATCGCTGGAAGGTGTGGAAGACTGTTTCCGCCTTTCCCTTTTCCGTTTGAGGGATTACTTAGCAGTGAGAAGAATTTTTAACTCGAAAGGAGAGCCAGATGACACAACACTAGTAGGCAATGATTCCTTTTCTAGCACGACGTCGGATGTAACCCCATTTTGGTGGAATTATTACGGCTTCTCCAACACACTTGGAGAGGGAGAATATGCCACAGAAAATTCTGCAATTAAGAGGCTGACTAGGTCACAATCACTGAAAGCCCATGACGATGGAGCGTCTACACCTGTAGCTCGCAAGTCTAGGAACCACCTGGATTATCCGCTCGTAGCTACACATTGCATATCTTCCGAGCAGCTGGCACACTCTAGAGGGACAACCTTTGAGCTACAATCAGATAACAAGAAGGACCTCGGTGTACTTCAATGTCCAATTAGTTCCAGTCATTCACTGAACTGCAAGACAACACCAACGCAATCAAATCGCTCGCTCAAGAATATATCGAACGAGGAATCTGAAGACTGTGTATCTGTCTCTCATGGTCACGTTTGTTTTTGTTTTAAATGTTTGGAGTCTGTCTCTACTCTTGGAATACACTTTGAAGCACGGGATTTCAAACAAGAGAACCTTCTATCCACTGCCATCTTCGGGGATGTAGCTTATGCTAGTGATCTCGAAGAACTGTATAATGGCTGCAACAGTGAGGACTGGGATGAGTATAAAACGGCATCTGCGCTTAGGAAATCCATTAGGGCTGCAGTTGATGCAAGCTCCTCTTTAGGCCGTGCAATCGTAAATGATCAGGGAAGTGCGCATAACTTGGTTAGACAATCAATCAAGGTTCTAAATACAGCTCTTCTTTCGTCTCTCAGGCTGGGAGACTTTATTTACTCATCGCGAAACTCTGTCGAAATGAGATTAGGGGACAACGCAGACTCCGTTAAGGAGTTTTATGAATTGGGTGAACCCATGGAAGGAGAAGGATCTGACGATTCGTGCTCCTCTGAATCTACTCTGAGGGATATTATCAGCAATTCTTTTGTGGTTGGCAACAATCCTTTCAACGGGCTGTACAGCACGTTCGAGAACGACCAGTACATCCAGCAGGATCTTGACGAACCAGAAGAAGCACAGGTTCTTAATTCCAAGTCCGTTGTTAGCAGAACACCAAAACGCAAGACCGCTAGCCCAAAGGAAAGGCGCACATACAATAATGCCCAAAACTCGAGCATAGATTCGTCATCCGAAACATCTGGGCGCCAAAGTCGCAAATGTACCAGGGACTCCTTAAGCAACAATGAAGTTTACGTTTACGATCTCAGTGAGCGTAATGACGCTGCATCTGAATCTGCTGTAGATGATTGGTATGACAGTGATGGTAGTGCTCGTGGCTCACGCAGACAGCGTCAGAAACAGAGCACATGCTCATTGACAGAGATCTATGGAAACCAGGATGCACTAATCCCAATGGGACCGTTACCTATCGGTGTATACTTCGACGCTAGCCGTAAACTATGGCGTTGCCAGTGGCGTGAGAACGGAAAGTTCAGAACTAAAGGGTTCAGTCTCGGCCATTACTCATCGCTATGCGAAGCTCGACGCGCCTGTATTCTTTTCCGTTGTCAGGTTGGAAATATGCCTGTACAACCAGAGTGGCTCAACCCGAATTATGTTCAGGTTTCGCAGCTGCTCTCAAAACGGTCAGCGGCATCAAGCACCGCTACATCCACACCAAAGAAGTCCAGGAGGAAGCGCAAAGCACACTCCAACTCTATGGATGTGTAACCGTTAATTGAAATGTTTAGTTAATTTTGACATAGATTAATGGCTTAGCTTATGTTTTAGAATACCTGTTGAGTCAAATGGGCAACCATGCCGTACGGCTGTAGCTGCATGCGTAGGTAACGCCAAAAGGTGAGCAGAGGTGATTAAGTGAGCAAACAACATTAAATTATAACAAGTTTCTGTTTAGATCCTCACCGTTTTCCTAGTTGGGAAATGCATTATATAACAAAATGTGTTCATTAATGGTGCTTAATGTTACATTTGAAAGGAACTCTTTAAAGCTTCCATTGGCATTGGTAGACCTCAAGCAGTGTTCTGGTGCCGCAGATGCAAACGAGGAAGACAACTACCTTTTAACAGTTGTAAAGAATGACGACTTTTTTGGCATACGGCATCGTTATGGCCATTTTCAAAATTTTAATCACGTGTGGCCTCTATCTTTATGCTACCATCGTATTTCACCGTGAGAGTATCATTCTCCTTGTATATGTCCTCCAACATTCCTTTTGCGATCTTAGACTCAATTTCTCTCTGTATTGTGCGCCTGATTGGACGAGCACCATAGGATGGGTCGTATCCTACCTCTGCAATGTACAGAAGGGCCTCATTATCTACGCTGAGCTTGATACCCTTCTCGGAAAGGCGATCCGCAACCTTTCCTAGTTCAATGCTTACAATATCCTTAAGTTCTGAGAGAAGATGTAAAAAATGAACCATGTACCTACCTTCCTTGGAGAGGGCGTTGAATACAACGAATTCATCCAATCTGTTCAGAAACTCTGGAGAGAAGGTCTGCCTAACTGCCTGCATGACTTTATTTTTCATCTCTGCCTTTTTGTCTGGGGTCTTAGCCAGTTCAAGGATGCTTTGACTTCCGAGGTTCGAAGTAAACACAACCAGGCAGTTGGTGAAGTTAACTTTGCGACCAGTAGAGTCAGTAAGACGTCCGTCATCTAGTAATTGTAACATGATGTTAAAAACGTCTGGGTGAGCCTTCTCTATTTCATCGAAGAGGACGATGGAATATGGGCGACGGCGAACAGCCTCAGTCAACATGCCTCCCTGTTCGAAGCCGACATATCCTGGGGGGGCACCAACCAAACGGGAAACAGAATGTTTTTCCATGTACTCTGACATGTCGAATCTCACTATGCTATCATCCGTATCAAAGAGTTGCTGTGCGATGGCCTTGCATAGTTCAGTTTTTCCTACACCAGTAGGTCCCAGGAACATCAGGCCTGCGATGGGTCTGTTGGGATCATTCATTCCAACACGAGATCTCTGTACCGCACGGGTAACAATATCAATAGCTTCTTCTTGCCCTATGACACGTTTTCTTAGTTCCCCAGCAAGCTGCAATATCTTTTCGCGTTGAGAACGTACTAGTCTGCTGACTGGTATTCCAGTCCACCTGCTAACTACACTGGCTACATCCTCACGGGACACTTCATCACGCAGTAATAATTGCCCACCACTCGCAATAACATCCTTGGTATGTGCCTCATACTCAGCTATGGCGGCCTCTAACTGTTTGTCCA
This sequence comes from Babesia gibsoni, assembly GCA_035575875.1. Classification (NCBI taxonomy): domain Eukaryota; phylum Apicomplexa; class Aconoidasida; order Piroplasmida; family Babesiidae; genus Babesia; species Babesia gibsoni. The sequence goes on from CP141527.1 coordinate 1,349,117, forward strand.
GATCGGGTAGGGTTTCAAAACGCAGCTCAGCGGCACGATTCAAGTCGAATTCACGTTCAGCCTTTTCTATTTCAACTTTAACTACGTCTTGACGTTCCTTTATGTTGCGGATGTTGTCGACTAGCCCCTTTTCTTTCAGCCATGAGTTGGTTAGGGTTTCCTTCTCAGCTTGTAGGCTCTTCACAGCCTTATCTATTTGGGCTAAACGTCTCTCTTCCTGGGAGGACTTTTGACGTGGTGTTTCCGGAAGTATGCCTACAGCTGATCCATTACTTTGTGAACCTGCGGCTTCGTTGGAAATTGAGATACGTTCCATTTCAAGCTGTAGGAGCTTACGCTCTATGGCATCCAACTGTATTGGCTTGCTTGAAAGTTGGATCTTAAGGCGCGCAGCAGCTTCATCAATCAAATCTATTGCCTTATCAGGTAGGAAGCGGTCACTGCAAAAATGTTAAATGCGATATGCTACACCTACGTTATATATCGGTCACTCAGTTGTGCTGCTTCCACTAGCGCAGAATCCAGAATACGCACACCATGGTGCACTTCATATCTCTCCCTAAGGCCTCTGAGAATGCTGATAGTCTCCTCTACACTGGGTTGATCAACCTATAATTAGTGAGGGCAACGTAAAATTTAACGTACGTATACAGGTTGGAAGCGGCGTTCCAGAGCCTTATCCTTTTCTATTCTTTGACGATACTCCTGCAAAGTTGTGGCACCGATACAGCGAAGTTCTCCACGAGCTAGCATGGGTTTTAGCATGTTTCCGGCGTCAAGGGCTCCCTGAGCATCACCAGCACCCACCACGGTGTGTATCTCGTCAATGAACATGATAATTTCACCTTGTGCATCCTGAACCTCCTTTAAGATGGTTTTCAACCTTTCCTCGAACTCTCCACGGTACTGAGATCCTGCAAGGATGGAGGCCAGGTCCAAGGATATTACTCTCGTGTCCTTGAGGGAGTCAGGTACATCTCCTGATACAATGCGATTTGCTAGCCCCTCAGCGATAGCAGTTTTACCAACACCGGGGTCACCAAGCAGAATAGGGTTGTTCTTTGTCCGCCTACTTAGAATTTCCACAGTCCGACGGATCTCATTATCACGACCTATGACTGGGTCAAGTTTCCCGCTCTTCGCCATTAGAGTAAGATCTTTGCTGTACTTTTCCAAGGCTCCAAATGCCTGCAAAACATATAGATGTTTAGGAAGGATTTAGTTATTATAAAAACAGATGCCGGGTTATGAGTAGGTGATATACAGGCAACAGCCTTAGGGTTGTCAGATTCGCCTTTTTATTTCATTACACAAATTAGGGATGCAACTACCCGTTTGTGTCTACATAAAATACAAACGTCATCATAAACCCCTTCAATATGTAGGGAAACGTACCATCTCTGGGTTTTTTGAAGTGACCTTCCTCTTTCCACGCACGGATTCCACAGCCTTCTTCAGCTTCTCGTACGTAATCTTTTGTCTTCCAAGCCACGGCTTTGTGAACTTGGTGTCCTCACAAGCAAGTGCTAAAAGCAGGTGTTCCACACTGATAAAGTGGTCCTAAGAGGGATGTGAGTGACTGGGTGTTAACCTACATTATACTCTGACTTGAACCTTCTGGTCACCGCTAGAACATTCTGAAGAGTTCTTCCCAGTACTTTCTGATCCCCAAAACCACCAGACATACGAGGTTGCTTGGACAGGTGTACTTCCAAGTCTTCCCTCATTTTGGCTACGTCAATCCCAGCATGGGTGAGAATCTTATGGGCAGTAGATTCTTCCCCTAGGTTTAACAAACTTAGTAGTAACATATCAGCCTCCACAAAGGATGATTTGTAGCGGTTAGCAATTTCACCTAGGGAACTAACTGCTTCCCAGGCCTTGTCTGTGAAGTCCTCTGAGTCTAGAGTGTGACCATGGCCCTCCCCTATCATATGCAAGGACATGTCATGCTTACCAAAAGGCATGAAATCAAAGTCGTCATGGTCATCCGGATCGCCTGTGAAGGGGTTATTACCGCCTGCAACCATTCCTAGTGCCAGCGCGGGTCTTTTACGCGGGAAGTTATTGAAGCGGTTCATGCCTTTGGTGACCAGATTGGCAATCTTGCCCCTTGTTTCGGCGTCATTGTCCATGTCAAAAGCCTCGATGGAGGTGGGAGCCATATTTAGGGAGAAATCATCATAATCCTCTCTGAAGGATGCAGGGAAATGCTCCGCTCGGGAGGATCTCTTATCTCCCTGGTTCCCGATTGGGTTGAAGAAACTGTTGCGATCGCCATGGAAGCCGTGACGGAATCCCAGTGCGCTCCTGAGGACTGCAAGCCCACATAGAGCAAGGACTAGGAATCCAAAACATGCCTGTCCAAGGGAGCCAGTAAACGAGTTTTGCGATACCGAAATCAACTTCATTTTGTGAGAAGGTTCAATGTAAGGACTTCCTCATCACGGCCACTGTGTTTGGCTCAATAGACATTACATATCATGTGGTAAGGAGGGTGAAGCCTTCTGGTGGTGACCTTCCATAGCATTAGTTACGTCCTTAGGAACGGTGAATTAGGAGAAATCACATTAAATTGTAATCAAAGAGTACAAAGGTGTCACAAGCTTCGATATTTGACAAAATGTAGCCCTTTACACATATAGCGGTTGTCTACAGGCGCAACGGACCACCCTTGCTAACGAGTATCATTTTTTACATGAAAACGCAATTCATTTAAATTGTGTTTGTATTATACACGGAATAAGGACGCCATTCGTCCACATAGCCGATGTTGGTGAAGGGGCGTGCTCCTCCACAATGACATCACCATCATATTTCCTTCGTAACTGTCAGATAATGCATCGCGGAGAACATACGCTATGCTCACTCATATATAATCCTAGATAGTTAATAAGGGCGAATATGTCATTTTACGCGTGTGATTAGCCATGTGACAGGACAGAATCACATACGTCAAAAAGCTAGGATATACACTTTATAATGTTCAAAAGGATATGGAAGGCGGTGAAGAAGTTTCTTTGCAGAAGTAAACTGTGGCAGAAAAGGCAGAAGAAACCAATAATGGTATATGGGCAAAGGTTGGATCTACTCGAGGCCATAGAGAGGGACGTACTAGCGAAGGATCAGGTGGAGGTAACGGCAAAGGAGACCAATGATAGGGAATAATTATCTGGTTTGAGTATTGAAGACCTATTGCTCATTCCTTTTTCACATTTCAAGTTTGGGTCCTGCGACGACAAGCAGGACGAACCGCGAGTCCTAGAAGAGCGCAGAAGAGCGTGCTGGGCTCAGATGACATTATCGGTAACACTCAATTAATCCATATGAGTTCGGGAACGGAATTCGAGCTTATTCAGGGAGCATCGGATGATGCCACCCTAGTGTCCCCTGACTCAAAGGAGGATGTGGATCCTAAGGACCAGACGCTGTTGCCGCTGCATGGTATTGAATCGTCTATCAACGGGGACTATGGAAAGTATTGCGGGTTTCTGACGGAGATATCCAAACTATCTCTGGGCATGTACAATGCCGTAGCAAGGAAGGCATTTAGGCTTGCATCTGGCTATCGTAAAAAGGTAGCACGTCTGGAGGAGAGGCTAAGGGAACAAGAAGACGTTAAAGTTGAAAATATCGCAGACATTTTCCCAAAGCACGGAGAACCATCATACGACTTGTGGGATTTGAGGAAGGACGAATTATCGAATGATGAAACCACCAGATACTTGAGCAAGCTTTTCAATAACATTTCACCTGATCGCTGGAGAAACTTTGAAAAGCTGGGCGGCTTCGAAGATGATTTGAACCTTGTGAGGTACAGTGACGAGTCAGAAGTTCTTATAAAGAAGTTTGGAATTAACATGACATCGAAACAACTGAGCTGCCTAGATGGCCCGCGCTGGTTAAACGATGAGGTTATCAACTTCTATATAAACATGATACAGGAAAGGAACGATATTCTTAGGGAAAAGGGTGTGCAGGGCATACCGAAGTGTGTTTGCTTCAACACCTTCTTCTTCATATTGCTCTGTGGGGGGGATGACGACAACCTGGAGTATAACTACAAGGCCGTTTCCAGATGGACTACAAGACGTAAGATAGACATTTTCGAAACGGATATACTTCTTATTCCTGTTCATGCATACAAGGCGCACTGGGCTCTGGGCATCGTGGACATGCGGAAGGATTCTAGAAGAATTCTTCTGTTTGACTCCATGTGTGGTTCCAATAAAATGTTTTTCAAGGTCATTAAAAAGTGGTTGAAGGATGAACATATGGACAAGAAGGGAATACCACTAGAGAACGTGAGGGACTGGAAGTCGAGGGAAGGTTTCTCGGCAGAGCCTATGGCACCTAGGCAACAAAACGGTCATGACTGCGGGGTGTTCCTATGCCAGTACGCGGAATGTATATCAATAAGCAAGATGTTTGATTTTTCTCAGGGTGATATTGGGGATTTAAGGATCAAAATGATACAGCAGATCTTGCGTGGATCCATCTTCGAATGAAATCTGACATATAGTACGATAGTTTAACTGTTTTGCATTATAGCACTAAATATAACTCATCTTTTAATGTGGCCTGTAATATGACAAAATGATGTTGTATTGTATCTATAAGGTCAGCTGCTTTCAAGATAGTGTAGGCCATGTAATATCCTATACATAAGAGATTGTACAATACTCTAGTTTTGTGTTTGCCAAATTTAGTGGGATAAAGTTATTTTACAGATTTCCCTATTTTTTGGATGTACTAAGCAGTTTCCTACAGTCCGTGTCCAGTTGCTGCAAACTGTAGCCTTGAATGAATTCAGTTTTTCCTTCCAACTTGAGATCAAATAGACATCGCTTGTAGTTAGTAAGTGCCTTATCTAGGGATCTCGAATATGCTTCATCCTTTCTGAACTTGACGTTGAAACCACCTAGTAGTTTCGATAGCTGCGATACGAAGGATGCCACTGATACGGGGGGTAATATGGGCATGACGTTCGATTCTGGAACGCTAGGTATGACCAGCTGCAAGTAAGTCTCATCAGATGTCCTTAGCTCTTCCTTAAGATACGGGTTAAAGTAAGGAAATTCTTCCTTCACGTTTACCCGGTAAACATCTACAGGCGACCTATCACAATATGCATGCTTGTTTAGGAGTGGGTTTGAATCAAAAATTTAGAATGAAATAGTCATCCATCATTACAAGGCATAGAATGCAGCTATAAACGTAGAATAGCACACAAATTGGATCATTCATAGATGGCTTCACTGTTAAACAGATGCATTACCATCCAATCTCACTTCACTTACCCTTTTAGGTCGGATATCTCTTTTAGTAACACGAACAGCAGATTCAATGCATTCAGCTTCTCGTTATCCTGACTGTGTCTGAAATACACTACTATAGCTGGCTTCTTTGTGTGAATCAGTCTTCCTAGTTCCTTAGCCTTTAACAGTGGAGGCAGAGGTTTTGCATCCCAAAGCCGAGGTTGAGAGGGTACGGGAGCTTCATTCTTCTTCTTTCTGCTGCAAGGATTGAGGTGGATGGACGTTGAAATAACCTCTGAGCCGTGGATAAGAATGTTGCCAATCCTAGAGGTATAGACAGGACGGCGGCCAGTGCGATAAAGGGGAAGGCTGAGCCGTATTACAACATGCCAATGTGACGTACCCACTGAAAATCTCTGGTACCATCTTTCACCTAGAGATAATTTTGAGCCTTCCACGAGTAGAGCGTCGGGGTCACTCGGGAATGAATAGGGAGAAACAGCATCCTTCCTCTTTGGGACCCCCAGCTGCCCTGTTGTACTGCGATGTTCGGTTAGCTTGTCGGTAACGAATCTTCTTTGCAACCTCAGAAAGCACTTTGCGCGTATACCATTGTGGGCAAACATCGATATAGAAGGTTGACGGGGGTAGCATCTAAAAAACAGCCGATAGACGCACGAATTGTACCATTGGCACAGATTATATCCCATATATTCTTACACACAGATATATCTGGGACATCTAAGGTCTATGTGAGCACGACTATGTGATTCTGTGATGCTGTATCTTCTGTGGGTGTATGTCGATGGGCATCCCACAGGCGTCCTTCCACTGCGGAAAAATGAATTTTTGGCCCAAATGGCAACAGTTACTCATAAAGTAATATACGTTGCCATCATCGGGCAACAGGTTAGTTGATCTAAAGTGGAATTACACATACGTCGCTGCAGAACGAGCCCATCGTCACTCGGGTGTTCGATGGCACGGATGAAGCAGAGCTGGAGCTATCAGCCTACGCGGCAATGGACGTCATACAAGAGAAGAGTAGGTGACTAGGCTTGACAGCTAACCCCGCCCAGTGGTAATACAACAGTACTCCAACAACTCCAAGAGCGTATCTGAGCCATACCTCGGCTTCATCACACCAACTCTGGTTGGGGAGGAATTCTACAAGGTACACGCCTATGCGGCGGCTACGGGATTCAAAATAATCGCAATATTCAATGAAGTTGACGCACCTATATCTGGCATCAAGCAGGTAGGCGGCCTCGCATCAGCCACCATTTAGTGCAGCTTTTCGAGAGGATACACAAACTATTCTCCACAACCATCTGCAACCCATTGATGCCCATGAAGTTCAACTCGCCGAACTTCGACAAGGCACTAAGTAGGTGACTGGGTAGTGTAGTAACGTGTTTTTAGATAAAATCGCAGAGGAATTCAGCACGTGGTGAGGGATGCAGCATTAGAAAATAATATCGGAAATTTAAGTCATTCCCTCCATGGGAGGATATGGTACATTCGGCGTATTCCTGCCACTTTCACGGTCTCATTGCTGACCTGACACGTAACTATCATAACCACAGAGTGTGTATTAGCTACACCTAACGGAATATAATTTGTTTTTTACTCGTCAGGGTCACTGTTGTAACATGACACGCATGTATCAGTATAACACCGCCTTCTGTAAAGAATACGCAAAGTTATGTGATAAAAAGCGCAACGAACAGCAGAAGCATTGCCTCTTGGCTTGTTTGCGTTATAGCAACAGATGTATGTTGCACGAATGGTGTCCTACGTTGTATGTGATTAGTGTGTGACATTGCTTCCTAGGTGTCGTTATTTCTGCATGGAGTGAGAGAACATGAAAAGCCTGAAGTTATTAGTCAAAACCCGTTGACATACAGGGCAATTTGGCCCTACGGCACGTACCAATTGGCTGCAGACCATTCATTGTGGTTCTTCAGTTGTGCACAAGGTGTGCACTATGAGGAAGACCTTCCGTCACTACAATTTTCCTACTTGCAATTCTATCCTTGCACATAAAGAGAGCTCCGCTCTTGTAAATTAAGCCGAATTATATTCAAAAACTCGTAGAATCTCCCACTATTTCAAAATGTCTTGCATTATGCCTTGCGGCCAGGCCGAACAGGAGGTTGTCATCGACGAAGCCACCGGTCTTCCAGTCAAGACCCATGACTACGTAAGTCTTTTTAGATTGTCGCATGATGTACATGCCATTCACCTGGTGACAATATCTTTATATTGAGCTATACCGTACGCTGCACACATCGGCGAGGTGGAAATTGTAAACTGTTTTGCATGCTTTCATGTGTCCCATTAACGCAATAGAAACGTCATTCGCAGGCCGAGAAACCATCCGTCATCTACAAGCCTACCACTACTGTCCCCCAGAACACTGTTCTCGAGATTCCTCCTCCAAAGGACCTTGAGTACCCAATCACCTTCCACCCAACTGTTGATACCTTCTTCGACGCTGATAACAATAAGATTGTCATTTTGATGGAGCTTCCAGGTTTCAGCGCTTCTGACATCACAGTAGAGTGCGGTCTGGGTGAATTGGCCATCAGTGGACCCCGTGCCAAGGATGAGCTTTACGATAGATTCGGTAGCAATTTGGACATCCACATCCGTGAGCGCAAGGTCGGTTACTTTTACAGAAGGTTCAAGTTCCCACACAACGTCCTCGACAAGACTATTGCCGTCACCTACGCTAACGGTATCCTCGACATCAGGGTGGAATGCTCTCAGTTCTCTGAAATGCGCCGTGTCCCTGTCGAAGCACCCAAGTAAGCGTTTAACATTTCAAAACCATTTGAACTCACATACTTAAACCAACGGAACAAATGAACTCTGTAATGAAATTATATCTTTGGTTTATATGCTTTTCCCTATTTACCCACTTCCGAGCCAGTGACATGCAGCATGGCGACCTTTGGCATTTGTGGCCACTGAAGCGTACTCCGCTGCATGCTAGTTGGTTGGAGATAACATTGCCACCAAGTTGAGGCTGTAGCTGATGTTGTCACCTTAGCTGATTGGCGGTATGGGCGCGATCGGAATGTCAGACGTCTTGGTTTTGCATATACGATCTATAAGGCCGTATTCGATCGCTTCCGCTGGAGGCATATAGTAGTCACGGTCGCAGTCCTTCTCGATCTTTTCAACGGGCTGCCCAGTGAAGTGCGATAGATGGGCGTTCAGTATCTGTCTTATGCGCAGTATCTCATTTGCCTGGATTTCAATGTCACTGACTTGCCCATGAGCACCGCCAAGTGGTTGGTGGATCATAATGCGGGAGTTGGGCATGGCAAAACGCATGCCCTTTGTTCCCGCGGCGAGGAGGAAGGCACCCATAGACGCCGCTTGACCCAGGCATATTGTCTCAACTGGCATATTTAAGCTCTGTAGGATGTCGTATATCGCCATTCCTTGGAAATATGTGCGCTTTATGTTTCACTTACCTGAGGAAACTGATCCCCCGGGGGAGTTGATGTAGAACTTGATGGCAGCATTTGGATCCGCTTCCTTCATGCGGAGGATTGAACTGATCAGTCGGTAGGCTACTCCATCGTCTAGCTCTCCATTCAGGAATAGAATCCTCGAGTTGACGTAGAAGTCGTCCAGCTTGGACTCATAATCACTCTGCAGCGGATGAGATGAAACATATTAGATAAGCCTACCAGCCTTCCATTGCCATTCACTCGGGCAGATGTTCGCACGGACTTTGTAATGCCCTGGACTGCTTTGCTGCCGGCGTTTTTGATGAAGCATCCATTGTGTCTAATGCCATGTACGTGTTGGTTAATGGCGTCACTTCTAGAGCAACACAAAAGATAAAATAATGCCATCCATTTTGTTATACACATACTAACAACAATTGAAAATTGTCAATTGTTAGTATTCTTGGACTATGAAAACTTTGTCTAACACGGCTACTGTTATGAAGGTGTGACTTCCTAGTCCGGTCCCAGCTATGGAAGAGTCTCGGGTTGCCAATAGTAAGATACAACATGGATAAGCATGACAGTATTCTTCAGACCCTGAACTTCACCAGGTGGCATCCATGTGCAAGATCAGTTTGCCATGTGACGCTAAGGTGGATATCGCATCGGTAGAAGAGAAAGTAAAAAGAGTAAAGGCTATTCTCGAGAGCACCGACAGAAGTGTCTTGGAAGGATCCCTAGACACGCTAGAGGTTGGTTTTCGTAGATAATAGGAATGTAGAGAAGAGTGGTGTCTATGTGACATCTGTAATATATGACATGTATATGTTCGATAGGTTAAATGCACTTTTAATATTTCTTTAAAACAGCACAAACTTCTCTATGTGACGCATGTTCATGTTTCACAGAAAATTAAAGCTCTGAAGAACAAGTTTAATGTTGTAGATTAGCACAACAGAGTGCAACTCCAGACGATGGTTCGGCACTTGCAGAGGCCATTATCGTGTTCACTGGAATGGATAGCCTCCTGGCTACACTGTATCCGCCTGGAATGTACATTATAACACACAGTTTGACGGCTAACCTGTATAGAGTTCGAACTTGTTGCACAGATGATACCCATGCGGGCACGAATTCATAGCTTCCTGCTTTCTGAAACAACTTTAAAGATTGATATACACGCATACCCGCAGTTTGTACAGCCAATAGTTATGTAGGAAGCTTCTATACCTCCTAGGGCAGCCGATGCCTCAGCTTGTACTTCGTCGCGACCGACGGCCTGTTTGCGGATGAGCTTTAAAGCATGTATTCTTACCTTGTTATAAATGGAAAGCTCATCTATCAGCACAGGCATGTCACAATTTTTGCGATATGGTGATGATCCAATGTACAGAGGGAACGGGTTGAACCTTATGTATGCTGAGCAAGTATGTTATGCCACGTCACATACTAACCTTTTGTTGGATAAATAAAGTCTGCTATTCCATTGATGTACAATGTCAGAGTGGTTTTGTCCTTTACCACTGCAATGTGATACCACTGGTGGAACTGCAGACGGTTGTTGGAATCCACCTCTATGGTTTCATTAGACTCCACGGACAGCATGACGTTTATTCTCCCATCTTTAGGGTTAACAGATATTTCAGGTGTGCACTCTGAAACGGCCGCCGTGCGAATTCCCTTGTGGACCAAGGGGCAGTATTCTAAATTCTTTTGAGAGTTGGCGATAGATGCTTCATCAGACAGCAGGTATACAAAAAAGAGAACGCTGAACTCGTTACTCTTCAGGTCGTCAGTATGAGGGAGGTATATGAAGTTCTTGCGAAAGTATGCCGATGTTCCCACGCCTCCAAAGCCTGAGTGCCCTGATATCTGACCTGTGCCATGGTTCCCTGATCCACTGGAATCAGCAGGCACGTTCTCGTCGAACTTGTAGTGTAGGATTCTACCTGCATTGAGTTTGTATGGGTCAAACACACGCTTTAAACGATGCAAGGTGGAATGTAGCTGGTGAATAACTTACCCTGTCTTCTTGCAGATGGAAGCAAAACAGTCTCACCGTTCTTAATGCAAATAGACGATTCCACAACCATGTCACACCCCTCGAATTTGGCACTATGGCAAACCTGCGTTGAGCATAGAGCCACGAGATATATCAGACATGGCACAGCGTACATGATATCAATGCGACAAGTGTATGGACGTTGCTCACGAAGGAAACATGCTCCGCATGACGACTAAAACTGGAAAAGAAGGAGTAACCATGTGCGAAATTGAACGTTACGATAGTAAATATGTGTATTCCCTGTATATGAGTCGACTATTCATAATAAAGGTGACACTCGTGATAGCTATTCATTGCGGCAATGTGTTTGATTAGAATTGTGTTGGTCATGAAATAAAAATTTTATGACAATGAAATATAAGTTCCGCAATGTTAATATTTTAGTATTATGGCTCCGTAATGCATTGGCGTTGTGGAAGGCGTAATCCAACGTCTGTCGAAACATAAGGGTAGGGAGGAGGCTCAAATCATCACAATGATACCAACGTTATGCTTGGAGATCTGAGTGGTAATTTTGTGCCGTTGCGAATGGCTATACGGCAACACATGTAATATGTTTAGAGGATTAGGGCGATGGTACTTCCCACGTGTCGCACCTGTGGGGAAGCAACGATGGAATAAGCCTGTAAAACCGACCTTCCTTTAGTTTTAACCTGGGCAAAATGGATCAGGATCTCTATGATGAGTTTGGGAACTACATAGGTCCCGTCCTTGACGAGGACTATGAAGGGGGAGTGGATTCGGACGCCAGCATTGATGATCCTGAACCGATTCCAGAGCCAGTGAAGCACATTAGAGCCACCGATGTTGTGGAGTATGAAGATGATGAGGATAGAGGTGAAAACGCCTTTAAGGATGTAGACGTATTCATCCAGCACGAAGATACGCAAACCATTGATGTTCCCATTGTGAAATCGCAAGCAACCAGAGTAGATCGCGTTGCCTCCATTAGACGTCTAGATGATGACATCAGTGCAAAGTGCTTCGACATACTGGAGGAGCGTTTACCCCGCAATCGCTTCAGTTTTCAGTTCATGACTACCTTGATGAGGCAGCCGGACTACATAAGAAACGTATGTATATGTGGAGACTTGCATCATGGGAAGACAACGCTGGTCGACCGGCTCATAAACTATAGTCGGTTTCCAGACCCAAATTGCAGTGAAGCATTTGACACCAGTTTTGTGCGCTACACGGACACGCGCCTTGACGAACAGGCAAGGGAGATGTCCATCAAAGCGACACCCATATCTCTCATCTTCCAGAATGAAGCGGGTATGGTAAAGGATGGCGTTTCAAGATTCAAATCGTACCTATTTAATCTATTCGACACTCCTGGGCACATCAACTTTATAGATGAGTTCAACTACGCCCAGAGCATTTGTGACGGATCAGTAATTGTAATAGATATTCTGCTGGGGAGAACTACAACAGTGGAACTGATTATTAAGAACTGTATCAAGACCGGTCAGCAATTCTGTGTGATTCTAAACTGTATAGATCGTCTAATACTCGAGATGAAGATACCACCCGCCGATGCTTACCACAAAATTAGGCATACAATCGCAGATCTTAATGATTATATAACTGAGAGCTGTTCCTTACTCAAGAAGGAACCGACCATACTCAATCCAGTCAAAGGCAACATCCTGTTTGCATCGTCTAAATATGGCATATTTTTCACATTGGATTCCTTTGCAACGCTCTATGTCGATGCCCCAGACGCTTCACGCTTAGCCGCATCACTTTGGGGCAATATATACTACAACCCCAAGACTCGTGAATTCACAGAGGAAGAGGTGACTATGGCTGAAGATGATGATGGCAACGAAGAGGAACTGCAGCTGCAAAGATCGTTCGTGGCTTTCATATTAGAGCCGCTGTACAAGATATTTTCTCACGTCTCCTCGGACGAACGTGATGAACTAACACCAATCCTTGAGCAACTGGGGGTTACTCTGCGAAGCAGTGACTACAAAATGGAGACTGCCAAGATATTGCAAAAGGTGTTCAAGGACATGTTCAATGATCCCAGCGGATTTGTGAATTTCGTTGTGGAAAACATTCCTTCACCTGTCGAAGCTGCTAGGCACAAGCTGGATATCTTGTACACGGGGGAAAGGAACACAAGAATATGCAAGGACATAGAAAAATGCAACCCAGATGGTCAACTAATGATTTTTACAGTGAAGAACTATTATAGGTTGAATGGAAGCACATTCGACGTCTTTGGCAGGGTTATGTCAGGCACAGTCCACAAAGGTCAACGGGTGAAAATCCTAGGGGAGGAATACACTATAGACGACGATGAGGATAAGCAAATAAGGCAAATAGATAATCTGTGGATTAGTGAAGGGCGCTACAGGGTGGAAGTAAGCTCTGTTCCAGCAGGAAACTGGGTACTGTTATCTGGTATCGATCTTTGCTCACACAAGACGATGACGATTACCACAGACGATGATGCCTTCGGAGCGGAGATATTCAAAATTCAACACAAATTATTGGCAACTGAACCAGTTTTCAAGGTTGCCATAGAGCCTTTAAATCCATCCGAACTCCCACGTATGGTAGAGGGATTGCGGAGGATAAATCGCAGCTACCCGGCAATCAAGACAAGAGTCGAAGAAAGCGGTGAGCATGTTCTGTTAGGAACAGGAGAACTATATATGGACTGTGCACTACATGACCTTAGGCGTCTATACGGCGACCTTGAGCTAAAGGTGTCGGACCCAGTCGTCAGATTCACTGAAACGATAATGGAGCAGTCAGCCACCAAGTGTTACTCTGAGACACACAATCAGAAAAACAGATTGTGCTTTATTGCAGAGCCACTGGAGCAGGGGGTAGCTTCCTCCGTTGACGAGGGCCTCATCGATCCTAGCATGGACACAAAGGAAATGGAATCTCTTTTCATGAACCAATACAATTGGGATATTTTGGCAGCAAAATCCATATGGTGCTTTGGGCCAGATAATAAGGGACCCAACATACTTCTGGATGATATATTGCCAAGCAATCCTGTTAAAGGCTCAGTAGCAGCTGTGAAAGCGTCACTGATACAGGGTTTCAATTGGGCGTGTAAAGAAGGACCTTTGGTGGAGGAACCATTCAGAAATACAAAGATAAAGCTGATTGATGCACAGATAGCAAACGAACCGCTGCTGAGAAGCGCTGGTCAGATTATCCCTGCAGCCAGGAGGGCCGTATACGGCGCATTCTTGTTGTCCACACCACGTCTCATGGAGCCTATCGTATTTGCTGAAATTACATGCCCAGCGGATTGTGTGGCATCAGCTTATTCGATACTGTCAAGGCGACGTGGCCACGTACTCAAGGACTCACCGAAGCATGGAACGCCCTTCTATGAAGTGCATGCATATCTCCCAGCAATAGAGTCTTTCGGGTTTGAGACTGATCTTAGGTGAGTTGTCTACACTTTATTTCCATTATTGTTATTTCCTTTGTAACGAACTAAATGTGATTCAGGATTCATACGCATGGACAAGCCTTCTGCATTACACTGTTCGACCACTGGAATATAGTCCCCGGGGACCCTCTGGATAAGGTTAGTTTTATTTTACATGTGATGTGACTATGTTTCATATGGCCTACTTGTCTAAGAAAAACAGTAAGGTCACTTTATAGACTACACGCATTAAAAACAAACTGTTACATTCTGTCATCATCTCCCTTCTATGGCAAACATATACAATCATTCAGTCTATCATGCTCAAAACCCTGGAACCAGCCCCAATACCACACTTGGCGAGAGAGTTCATGCTAAAGACTAGGCGCCGCAAGGGACTTACAGAGGACATATCAATAAACAAATACTTTGATGCCGCCATGCTTCAGGCATTGGGCGAGGAACTTGAGCAGTTCTACTGACGCAAGACATCTTTTGATGCTTATGAATACCTGGTTAATTCTGTGTTATATAAAATTAATGCACCGTATAGTACACAGTTTAGGTGAGACCGCGGTAGCGCATTACCTGGAAGAATATACACCCGAAAAACACGCTAAATTGCAAAATATATCATACTTCCAACGATGGGTAGATAATAATGCGTACGGTTAGAGACGTTCGATATCTGGGCTCAGGACGCCTTCAATAAGACAAGCACAGATTGGTACCTTATTAAGATATATAATGCAACGACCATCAACACATATAAGCGGATAACAAGGTTCAGAAGATCTTCAATAATATTACCCCAAAACAAGAATTGATTAATTCTGGACGCTTGATGTAAATGCCATAAACACCACAATCAGACCATGATTCCAACGGTGGCATCTCCAGCCATATTTCTTCCACCAAATTTATACACACTTTTTATCACTCCTTTCAAGCATGTAATTGGGGTGGAAACGCGTGTGTCACTTAGATATCACGCCAAGGAAACCTGTGAACAGCGAAAAGTCCTCTGGTGCCCATCGCGGCGCTGCACGCCACCAAAATGAGAGTGAGAAATCTAAACATTTATCTGCGTGAGCAGAGGCTGCTGCGCCAGGGGGACATGTCGATGATGCGCGGTATGAGGGTCGGCATCGACACCATCTACTTTTTTCGCTCACTCAAGGGAATCTGCGACCCTCTAAGCGAAGTTGGAGGATGTATTCCACCCACATTCTCCAGCGTTGTTGAAGATACTCTGGATCACATGGAGCGCCTTGGAATCCAACCCCTCTTTGTGTTTGAGGGAATGCAGACCAAGACAAACTTCCTCCTCTCGGCGCAACTTGTGACCCTAAGTGTCTCAGAAGGGTGGTTAGCGTACAGTAGAGGGGATATACAGGGTGCTATTTCGAAGTTTATGCAGACTAGTCTCATGTTTAGTGAAGACCTCGTCCAGGTGCTCATGAACTCACTTCGCTCCAAGGGTAAGGATACTATTAGATGCCCGTATTTTGCCGGCGCACAGCTAAGCTATTTCTGCTCTGAAGGCATGATTGATGCAATAATTGGACCCCCATCATTAATGTTGTTTGGAGTTCCCAGATGCGTCATCTCTGTCGACTTTAATAGGAACCGGTTCGAGTGGGTGGAGCTCAAGGAGGTTCTGGCACGAATGGAAATCACGAGCCAGCAGTTGATAGACGTCTGCTTAATGGCAGGAACGGAACACTGTCTAAGCTTCCCATCGCAGAAACCATTCTCTTTTTCCAACTGCGTCGATATGGTAAAGCAAGGATCAATAGCTAAGCATCTTTCCCAACTACCTCACGGAGAGGGCCTGTTGGAATATGTGGATGGATACTGCGTGACAAAGACATTGGTGACCTATCCACTCATCCTGGATAAGGGCGGCCTCGTCAGGCCACTACATAAGGGGTCCAAGGTGCCGGCAGACTATCATAAAATAGTGGGTACCAGGATTCCGCAAGTAATATACCATCTTTTGGGGCAAGGAGTTATAAGCCCTAAGATCCCATACGCCCTAGCAACGGGCGAATGGATAGACGAGTTTAATCTGACAGACTCAATTGAGCTCAGGGAACTACTTCAGGATACCCGAGAATACAAGTGCAGGGCACTAGGACTCGCGGTTCTTAGATTAGATCCCAGTTATCAATCAAGGCCAATTAGGTTCCAGGGACATGTTGCTTTCATAAGAGGCCATCTTCCAATTAGACAAGGTTCTATAACCAGCGTTCCAAATACATGCAGTACTAGGGTACTCTCTCCAGAATCAATTGCCGAGTTATCACAAGAAATTTCAACACAAAAGGTGACACGTGTTGATCCTGAGTTTGTTTTGACTTGGCACCTGCGCTCAGGTAACAAGCTATTCAAAGAAGTAAGCGTTGCAAACGCCGCTCAATCAGTTTCTAAAATGTTTACTATTCCAAACGGCGCTACAAAACCATCTGAACAAGATCTGTACAACGCACACCTTTGGTGTATCCTTCTAGAAAACTTGGGATACTTCACCAAACAAGGTGGTGCCACAGCGTTTGGTAGCGTCCTGTCAAAAGCTAAACTTGGACTGACAGGAGTGCTGTTCATGGAAATGTTAAAGTTTGGAATGTTTACAGGTGAAGCGTTTGAGCTTCCTCTGGATATAACTATTGCATCTGAAGTTATCAGCAAGTCTAGAGGAGTACTACCACAGGATACATATCAAGCCATTAATCTGGTTTCTCGTGTGGCGTGCTTGCATACTGCAACAGTTGACAGTTCGTACTGGAAAGGCGAGGTTGACTATTCGGTGTCAAACTATGTGACCCATGTAAAGGTCATCAGAAGAAGCATCAACTACCTCATTGAAGGTATTGTGATACTCATGGGAGGTCTTACGAAAGGTGGAGAGACCCCCTACCTGCTCGAAACAAACTGCTTCATGGCTATAGTTATCAAGTGGTTGCTTACTGTCGACAATGATGAAAATCAGGGCCCAGCGGACGGCACCATCTTGGACACAGCACAGACCAAGTTCCCAAACATCGTTGACATGAAACAGAATCTGCAGTCTTTTGCGAACTTTTGGACAAAGATATCCAATCTGCTTCACGAATTGGCGAAACTGGTTCACATACAAGCACTGGGAACATTTGACAAGGGCACTGCCATGCTACATGCATTGTTTGAGCGCATTGATGTAACAATGTAAGCAAGTTACCTCATGCGACCTTACACTGTGCATAACGACCCAAAATCCACATATAAATGCCTGAACCTAATGGCAAAAAAGTCATCGATGCTAGGCACCGACAAATGTAAACGATAAGGGCGGAATGCAAATACTTTTAAAGTGGCATGTTAGACTCCGCTGTTGTAGTTATAAACGAGTGCTACAACTTTTAAAACCATAAAAATAATAAAAAGATAGAATAAATAGAAGTAGCTATATCTAATAGGGCTTCCCAGGGTAAGGCGGTCTTGTCGGCATAATATTGAATCATATCATCAAAATTTTTAGTGTTGATTTATACGACAGAATCAACCTGCAGAGAGGTTTAATAAGCCTTATTGGCGCCCATAACCTGTTTATTACTCAGCCTTTTCCTCCTGGCCCTCATGTGGAATAATGATGTGTGCCTTCTCACATTCCTTATCCCAGTCAATGTTTCCATGTCCCTTGGGGTAGTAGCGAATGATTTCCTCAGTCTCGTCAATCTCCTTGTAGCGTACGACTTCCTTGATTTGAGGAACCTCAACCTTGCGCTCTGTCCACTGTTCAATAATCTGAGGCTTCTCGACAATGCGCTCCACGACCTCCACTTTAGGAACCAACTTGTTACGGTACTGCACCTGAGGTACTTCGATGATCTTCTCGACGAATTTGACGTCAGGGATCTCAACGACCTTCTCTACAACCTGAGGTACCTCACGGGGAACCTGAATAACACGCTCCTGGATGACTGGCTTGTGAACAATTCTCTCAACAGTCTTAACAACGGGGACCTCAATGGTCTTGGTAACGGTGTCAACTGGTTGGTAGGTGGTAACGGCGACCTAAAAGATATTAAATGGTGTGCGACAAAGCAACTAGCAGAATACGGCATGCGACAACGGAATACAGACACACATGCTCAATCTCCATCAAATCATCATGGACAACACACATAAAGCGCTTCTATAAATGAAAAACGTGCAACTAACGATGGTGAATTGAGGCCTGCACGGAGGTGGAGCCAACCCATTCCTATCGTAGCATACATTGAACGTTACAGAATAAGCAACCCTTTCAATAATGATAACATACCCATTGTCTTTCTACGTTCTGGCTGATTTCCTGGGCCCTGGACCTGTCGGCAACTGTACCGACGGTACGGACCTCGGTCTCTTGAGTTTCTTCTTCCTCATCCAAGAGGCGGGTATCCCTTGAGCAGCATTCCATGGTTACGGAATTTAATATATTTAAATTATGAATCCGTAATTCTAGATGAATAATATGTGAAAAGGTAGACTCTTGGTGCGTGCCATGTGAACTATACACATTCCGCACATCCGCCGCACACACGATGCCCACTGTTTATATGGAGCATTCCAGTGCTCCTAATCGAATGTAACTATGCATTTAGACAATAAAAGGCTATAGTGTGTTGCGGCCCTTTGTGTAGCCTTCGTTCCGTATCGGTCGTAAAACGCGACACAGGGAACAGTGATGTAAACTAGGAGAACTATAGCCGCATAGGTGATTAGACAATACTTCCGTCAAATCTTATTTCCCGTAGAGTGAATAAAACGAAGCTGTGAATGATTTGCCGTGTCTTGTAGGATGCAGCATACCCATTATCCACGTATGGCCGGTACGAAGACAGCATCATGTATGAAGATACAGTTTATAAATGGGTTTTCATGTGTTAATACCATAAATAATCGGAGAGAGCCTGAGGTTATACTTCACTCTTCAGAGTAGTGTAGAGTTGACACATACAGGCCAGACAAACCATACCGCCGGAATGGCCAAAGCACCAAGTAATGGGTTTCAATAGTGTTGCATTAGTATATACAATAGTTAGCAGTGCTTTCGCTACTATAAACGGGTACTTGGGTTGGCCGACGCTTTTGCCCCATTCGAGTATCGGCAGACTGGCCGCGGCCATAAATCCAGGACTACATATCTATTAGAGCTTTTACAAGATGGTGGAAGTAGCGACTAAAGATTCAAAGCTACCCGGCGAGTTCGACGATGCCAATCGCATTCACAAAATCCGTGTCACTCTGACTTCCATGAACCTCAAGTCCATTGAGAAAGGTAGGTAGTG
Organism: Babesia gibsoni; assembly: GCA_035575875.1. Lineage (NCBI taxonomy): Eukaryota > Apicomplexa > Aconoidasida > Piroplasmida > Babesiidae > Babesia > Babesia gibsoni. The sequence continues at coordinate 1,368,625 of CP141527.1, forward strand.
GTTTCATGGTGTTCCGTCAATTGCATTAAATTTTACTCACATCTGCCGCAGCTTGCCGTGAGCTTATCAATGGAGCCAAGGAGAAGGATCTCAGAGTCTCTGGCCCTGTGAGGATGCCAGTTAAGACCCTCAGGATTACCACCAGGAAATCCCCTGTTGGTGAAGGTAAGAAGCTGTTGTCCGTGTGACTATATTTGTGCTAGGTACAAACACCTGGGATCGCTTCGAGGCCCGTATCTACAAGCGCATCATCAGTCTGCACTCCTCCAGTGAGGTTGTCTGCCAGATTACCTCCTTCCCCCTCGACTCTGGTGTCGATGTCGAGATCACGATTTAAGGCGATAACACCCTTTAATCATTGTAACTGAAATCCATCGCCTTCCATTCATTTCATACGCCAAGTATTGGAGGGTATCCTTCTCTAGGCTGTGCTGTCTATACTTGGATTATGTTACCTTTTATGTAGTTCACATTTGGATTGGTTTGTGCTGTGGCAAAAGGTTGGCGGAGCTGTGCTGTCGCGTCCATTGTGTAGGGGAGATAACCCTAAACATACGTGCTTATGTGGAACACATTGCAAAATGCTGCACTTTACACCATCGTAATTCGCATCGGGGTTTATTGTATTCTCTGTGTAGCATTATAGAGTCAAACCTTACCTCAGTTTTGGATTCATTTCACCCAGGATGCTGACCTGCCGTCGCGCTACCATGTTCGACCTGGTCGGGACGTCCGACTGTAATCTGGTCAACGTCATAGAGAACTACCAGATGAAGTACTACTTCTACCACCTGCTCTCATGGCCACAGCTCACTAACATCGCAGTCACCCCGAGTGGCAAAGTATGTGGCTACTCCATGGCCAAATTGTAGGTTGGACAGTGGTTACCACGTATAGTGTTCAGGGAAGAAGACATTGAGCGGGCCGGCCACGTCACGGCAGTGGGAATTTTGAGGTCATATCGTGGATTGGGGATTGCCAGCACTCTTATCAGACTGACCCGTAAGTAGTCGGTGTATTAGGCACATTATGTCAACAGAGGAGCCCATGGCTGCAGTCTATGGCTGTGACGCCGTATATCTTTACGTGAGGGTGACAAACTGGGCTGCATTTTCTCTGTATAAAAATAAACTGGGCTACAGGTGAGGATGCGTGCTGGCACAATCTTGTTCATATTTGTGAGCTTATTCCATATATCGCTCTTTTAATGTGCTACGTGGCCTTACACGTGACAAAATAGCTTATTCACACTCAGTATTGATGAGGTCGTAAAAGAGTACTTTTACGACAAGGAAGACGCATACTCAATGAAGTTGACGTTCCCAGAGGGTAAGCATATTATGCATGTGTTCAATGTTTTCAGCCAAGGAACGACGGCGACAGGCATCTAAACCCAAAGCCGTGTCGGCATGAGCGATGAGTACCATAACACCTGAGATTTAATAATCTAGAGACCACTAGTATAACGTTGCATCAAATGACATCACTACATTACCTAAATACGGAGTCTACTGTGTTCTGAGACAGGCCGAGAGCCAGTATCTCAGTTGTGTCGTCTCATTATAACAGTTTAAAATAGACACGCTTAGTTAATTTATCTTAATAGTGGCACCACGGAACCTGATACCACGGAGTCATTGCAGTCCTCTTCCGTCGGTAGAATTAAACACACCCCATCTGTATCAAATCAGATAATGCAACATAATTCAAAACAATCGCAGAGATGCATTTCAAACGGTGGTTTGGGAGCCACGCTCATCACAGGGTGGAGCCGGTAGGTTTCTGTCTATAGAGGCTCATGGTCCCGCAGCCAAAAAACGTTGGCGTAGTTTTTGACAACAGAGCGACTCCGATTCGTTTCTCGCTCCCGTTCAAGCCCTGGATGTTCCTCTGTATGGTAGGATTCTCAGGTGCCATGTGCGGTAACTACTTCTTCACCAACTTCGTCCTCAGAAAGAACCCTCCCAACGTAAGTGGTCCTTCATAGTCGATATGTGTTACACATTACCTGCTTCTTGTGAGTGTCATTACGGTAGCGCCAATTTGAGGGAGGTGTCTGGGTTCATGCTTTCCCCGGCATGTGTTGTGTGTTAAACTACGTTTCTGTAACTGACTAGCCCGGGGGAATTGTAGTATGTGAACTACCTAACGTATCTCACATAGTGATGGTATTCCTTGCATTGAATTATTGTGTCATCTAATGATACATGCAGCCGCCGAGGGATCCAGACGAAATGCCACCTGAACGCCATCCACATACTCCTGATGAATAATTGTCTGAATTTCTTGTTGACAGCAGCTCTAATAGTGACCGTTGAGTCAATACATCAGAAGCAGAATGGAGCATTCTTGTCTGCGCTACTTTACGTGCCAAATCGAATTAGGCACAACAGTCAAGAATCCCTTCACAGGGGGTCGTATGATGGTGTGAGACCCTCTGTATTGGAGCAAAATGATCGCTTCAACCAAGTTTACAGCGCATTTATGTGGTCATTGGGAGCGACTGGTGACGATGCAAAAGTCCATGGTGCCACTGAGGTTCCCGGAACGTCTGGTGAGGCTCCTAGCCCCCAGAGTAACCCAGTTGCAGATTCAGAAACAAACAAGGGATCTACATTTGACGATTGCTTCAAAAGAATGATGATACCTTATACTGTCAACTACCCCGTAAATATTGAGGAGTTGAAAGAATTGAAATTGGAAGAGCGAACAGAGAAGGCAAAGGAAAAGATGCATGAACTGGGGTTCTTCAGGACGCTTGGTCACGACGAGACTGTGGAAAACACCAATACCCGTGAGGAGATGCCACCGAGTGATAGCTACTCGTTGACCATGTCTACACTTGATGAAGAAAGCAAGGTGTGGGAGTGTATGAAAACATCGGCACTTCCATATCAGCCAATCACCAAGCAGATGACAAGGGAATCTGTGAGTTTTCACACACCTAGCAGAATGGACTATGAGAGCCTACGTGACCAGTATATCATAGGGCGGGCAAGAATACACTGGTTTCCTAGATACTTTGGTAAAAGCCTTGGAGAACTCTCTGAACACATAAAGATGTGCGACATCATACTTGATGTAAGGGATGCTAGGCTGCCATACGTTGCGGACTCCGACTTCTTGCTCAACGTATACAACAACATGTTCACACATAAGCCTAAAATCTTGGTTTTCACCCATGCTGATCTTGCTTCGATAAAGGGCATGGAAGACTGGGGAACTTATTATCGTATCAAAAACTTCTGGGAGGCTCAAGAGTTCAATAAGAACATACCGGAGCCTAATCGGAAGCCAGTGACACCTATCATATTCGTTGATGCCAAAAACGGTATATCATGTATAGTAAGGTTGAAGAAGCTTATATATAAACTATGCGCCAGAGTCAACCAGAGGCGACTGAGAAGAGGACTCGCGGCACGCCCGCTTCGGGCAATTGCATTGGGGATGCCTAATGTGGGAAAGAGCGCGCTCATCAACAGGTTGCTGGGACGTCACAGGAGCAGAAGCTTTAACGCCCCAGGCGTTACAAAACAGATTAACCTAGTGAGACTGCACCCAGAAGAATATCGCGAGGCTACACATAAAATAATAGACGTTATCGACACTCCGGGGGTATTGCCGACGAACCTGTACAACATGGCATTCAGTCCAATAAAGGGAAAGAGTGAAAGGAAGCGCAACAAGCTTCTAGGTAGCATGTACTTCAATCTGCCAAAGACACCCATACCAGGTGGACACAGCAAATCTGGAATAGATGCACAGCATATGCGCATTGAAAGACACGTGTGGCTTATCGCTGCTGCAAACCAGATAGTGGAAGGCGCCTATGACAATGATCAGGCTGCGGAGCACCTTTTGGAGCAGATGTTAGAAGTGTATAGACAGTCACACGCATATGTCGAACTGCCGAGGGTTTTGAAGCGTATCGGATTGCCATTCTCACCTCACATGCTTGACATGGACCCTAGTGAATTCAGTCATGAGTGTCTGCAAACAGCAAGTCACAAGCATCACGGAGGTGATTTGAATGCAGCAGCAAGCAGAATTCTGGCTGACTTCAGACGAGGGTATTACGGGAGGGTGACGTTGCAGATACCGCCAACGAAGGTGTCGAACCGTTATTGTGTTCCTATAGGTGACACGAAGGAAACACACAAAGAAGAAGCCACCAAGCCTACCCGTGTTGAATATTCACAGGGTATATATGAAGGATGGTGAGAATCCAGTGTGTAGACAACGCTTTGAACGGTGTGTTGGGTTAGACATGTTGCTGACAACATCAATATTTGTTGCACAAATTACCTACGTTTATATTGTTCTATATATTTCACTCTTTACTGCAATTCTGAGATATACCTAGAGGCATAATCAGGGTCTGTGAACCCTGTACACTCACTGTTGTCTACCTTGTCTATACACACTTCACGACATCAACAGGTCTAATGCACATTCATGAGAATGTTCTGTGAGTTTGGGTTTACAAGTGACATAATGTTGCAGCCAAAGCCATAATTAACGAGGGGAATTGCGCAATTCTGGTCTACGAAAGCTGTCTAGATGGATTCCTAGAGGCTTCTGAGCAACTGGAGGTACGGTCGCACGTGTTTAAGTCTAATGCATTCTCAGAGGCGTGCTAATAAGCTGCTGGATGCTAGTGGGTAGGTAATGGATCCTAGGAATATAAATGTGTGTCAGCAAGGTGAAGGATCATCCTATTAAGGATGGAGACGTAAGAGCCATTAGAGAGATCATTGAAAGGCTGAGAATAGTGTTGGAGTCGCTGGGTCACAAAAAAGACACTGGCTTGTCTAGCTTGTTGGGAAATGGGAAAATTAAGGCTGGACTTTCTGCTCGTCCCCAGGATGCCTCTTATGATCAGGGTACAAAAAGGAAGCCATTTATTAGTGAAAATGGGGTAACTACAAACGTGCTGAAGACGGCTATGCTGCCGACAAATGGCACAACTGTGTCACAACTTCCATTGAGTATCGGCTTCCGCCACAGACAGCTAACAGGTGATTCCTTCGGCATGCAGAAGGAAACAGATATGACCTCAGGGGCTGCCGGCCATGCATCCAAATCATTAACTTCACTTGCAAAAGCGGGACTTGCTATGCACAATGGTGTTAGTGAAGCACATATATATCTGCCGTCATTTCCCACTGCGAATTTGGTCAGTGATGGGGCTTCCCGTGGCATTGGAGGAGGGCTCTCTACGAATGATTTAAGCTCGGGTGGTATATCAGATACTAGCAGTGTGGCTGGGGCAAACAAATACGCAGAAATGGCAAAAAAGATGGGTTATGGTACTTACAGCAATAGTAGTTCGTCCAACCCGGTAACCCCGCTTGCGAGGATGTCAGATCACCCTCCTATTATCGCAGAAAAGGACTGCCCAAGCGTAGGATTAAGGATGAAAGATTTCACTGTATGCCATAGGGCGCGTAAAATATATTCCGATAACGATGAATCTGGAGTGTTTACACAGCTTATGGAACCTGGACATATTGTAAAAGGCAGCCAACCTGATGAACCTAGAAGTGGAAGTGCATCAACCACTGGAACAGTGGCATCTCAAAAAGCGGATGGTGTGGAAAGTTATGTAAAACAATCACGTACACAAGAAGGGGGTGCCAAACGTACTCCCTCTCGTGTTAGTGCCACGAAAGATGAACCAAATGACTCCATATTAACACAACGGGATGCCATCTCGCCACAAGCTGGCAAAGTGCCAACGTCTGCTGCAACACCAAACAGAAAACGCTCGGCTAGAACTAGTGTCACTCCGAGCACTTCTGTTCACGAAATTAAGACCTTTGATGTGGTTGGTCGTGATGTATGGCAGAGTAACAAAGATGGTAAAAGGAAGCTAGTAGAATCCAACGATGATGATAAAGTAGAAACGCCTAAGAGTGTCTCGGAAAAGTCAGGTCAGAGTAGCCCAACTGATGCTAAGCCTTCAAGGAAAAGGAAGGTGCTAAAAATCAAAAAAGAAGATATTGATATACAACCAGCAAATGCTGTTACACCCAAGGCTGAATCTGTCATCAAAGCTGAAGTAAAGGCTGAGGTAAAGGCGGATCCCGTGGCAGAAGAAACAAAAGCAACAAAGAAATCTACCAAAAAAGCTACCACCCAAAAGCCTGCATCCAAAGCTAAGGAAAAGGTAGATGACGCAGTTATGAGGGACAAAGATGATGAAAAGGAAGGTGAAAGTTCATTGGAATCCTCGAAAAAGGTTAACAAGAGGGTCACAAAGAGCCCTATGGAAAAAGTAGCAGACGATTATCCAAGGAGGAAACAGAAAATAAACGGAAAGAGAAGCCTTAAGAGTACGCTACTTATGAGTTACACTGGAAAACGTAAGGATGATATCGTAAAGAGACTCACGAAGGCTGCCATATATTACGATAGGGACCACCAGTTCTTTGACTATTTAGATGACCCCAAAGATGAACACATAACACATTTAATTGCTCCTGACAATATGGAGAGGCCTACCTTAAAGGTATTATACGCACTATGCCAGGGAGCTTACATTCTCAAGACAGACTACCTTCAGGCGGCCGAACGAGCAGAGGTAGGTTTAGGGAGTAAAACTTTCTTGTTTGCATGCCCATTCAGAAATGGCCAGATGAGGTTGGATTTGAGCACCCGAGGTGGCCAATTAAGGCCAAGCGCCCACAGGCATCAGACGTCATGAAAGCCATCAAGATTAACATTTTAGAGAAGGGGAAGAAGCTCAGTGCTGTCGATGTTGAAAAGCTAGCCTGCTACTGTGGAGCTAAGGTGGTTGATAAGATTAAAGAAGCTACTCACTGTTTAATACCAGATGGCGCACAGCCATTGGACATTGTTGCTAAGCATCCTATACCAGATGGAGCGTAAGTTTTATCCTTTTATATACATATTATATTTTCCACATTTAATTGGTTTTATGTTTCTTCAGGACGCTCGTTACCGAAAACTGGTTCATCAGCGTGATAGAGGGAATGAAGATGTTACCATCAGACGTACCACCAGCTATGGTATCAAAGGGCAAATCTAAAGTGCCTGTTAAAGCCCCTTCAAAATCATCCAAGAACGCAAAAAGGTGAAAGAGCAATAATCCTGGACACCAGGAAAGTATCAAGCTTATTTCCACCTAAGAATAGCTGTTTTATACTAGCAACAGCTTGTTGTACTCGTCGCTCTGTGGTTCCTCGTCTCCATCGTCTGAATGGTCAGGAGCCAGCCCGGCTTTCATCATCTCATCGTTCATCTTCATCAAAACCTCTGAAAGGCGCTTATCTAACTTGGATTAATACTCACCGGCCTGTTGCACGAGATTGTGACGCTCAAATGACAAAGTGGGAACATTTTTTCTGTGACTAAGCATCTGAGCCATCCGATATCGCAGTAACTTGGAGTTCTTCTCTAACCATGAGAAGCCCTTTAATTAATGTTTGGAATATATCGACTGTTTACCTGGCGCTGCTGGAAGGAGTCTCCTACAATGCATACTTTCAACCTGGCATGAGAGCAGTCAGAGTTCAGCTCCACCTCAATTACACTTATACCTTCTATAATTTCAGGTTGTATGTTCCTTCCGATAGGTAGTCTGTCTCCTATTACAACGTTACGTAATGCCGTCACATGCGCAGTTGTGGAATGTGAATTTCAAGTAACTTACGCCTTTCCAGTATGTAGCTCACTGCATCTAAGATCTCCTTTTGGCGTCTTAGGCGATAGATGTCATGTCTTGAGACGGAAAGAGCGAAATTAGAAGCCCGAGAGGGCGTTCCTACGCTACACACCCTAAACGCCGCGCATATACGAAGAAGGGCGGCGATGTGTAATATTTTCATCACATTGTTCAATATTTGCGCCCAATGACTCAACTCTCGCTACATATTACTCGATTACTCTGTTTGTAGGGTCTCCTCCGGGGGTCTTAGACAAGCTACACTATAGATTACAGGTTTTTATTAAGATTTATCCGTTTATTCATAACCATGCAGTGAAGATATTCTGCACTCTGGGAAGCAAATGAGATAAAGAAGGAAACTACGAGCCCATGAATATGAAGTTTAACGTTATTATTATGACAGTTAAAAGCTTGTTAGAGGAACCTTCTATACTTTATTCCCATAATAGCATTATGAAATAACCATGCAGTGAAGATATTCTGCACTCTGGGAAGCAAATGAGATAAAGAAGGAAACTACGAGCCCATGAATATGAAGTTTAACGTTATTATATTATGACAGTTAAAAGCTTGTTAGAGGAACCTTCTATACTTTATTCCCATAATAGCATTATGAAGGTAGACTGTTTGAACCTTTGAAGCAGCAGTCTATGCTACTAAGAACCTTCCTCCCTTTCAAACGACAAAGAGCCTTTATCGGAGATAATGTAAACCCCTTCTATCACTAGGATCTCATAGCCTCCAGGTATAGTAGGTATGGAAGGGTGTAAGAGCAGAATAGTTTACGACGATTTGAGTCAACTGGCCTTGCGAAGAACACCATACTTCCAACAGCTACAACCACTTGACAAAGGAGTTCCATTACAATATGACCAAAGGTGTAGTTTGCTTGCCAAAGTAGAATGAAGTATATCACAAAGCATATCACATACAGGAACACTATGGTTGGGATCCTGGTGAACAAGAGCATGCTCGTTGTAGTTATCAAGCTGCTCATGTAGAGTGAATTCTGTATAGCATACCCAGTCTTGAAAATGTTCAAACATGTCCACAGATCTGCAAACGTCAATATTATGTTCACCAAACATAACGCCAGAAGTGATCTATAGTAGAAGAAGATGCTCCTCCTGAATTTCTTACAGAACAGATTGCCTATTACGCCAACTGCACAAATCGGGTAGACGCAGTACCTAAAAAAAAGAATGGCAATTCTCTTCCCAGAAAAAAACATATTCAGCCCATTTTCTCCATGCAAAGTGGTATACATTCGAATGAGAATGATTGCATTCGACACCATACTCATAATGAATATAAACAGTGTCTCCTTTGCCGTATAAATATAAAAGTTCATAGTGAACTCGTGCATCCAATCTACATACCAAGACTCCACTTGCGTGTGTGTGAAAACACCCACTATATTCGTCGCAGGCATCTTGACAGTTTGTGGCCATGTATACTGTCTCATAATATCCCTCATGGCTCCAATTTGCCCTATTCTTTTTATTAACTTAGCAATCACTCTGCGACCACATCTGGGAAACACCCGTAATATTATATTCAGCGTTTCACTCGATGTCATAGGTTCGTTAGCGTTATATTCTGAACCTGCCCAACTATCATGGCTTGTACTAACACCGGTGGGGAAAGCAGACGGACCAAGAAGCCTTATGCTTCCATCACCCACCTGCATGATGTCGATCATTAATTCTTCCGTGTTCTGTTCAAAACTACCTCCTTCGAATGAAACCAGCCTAAAATTTCCAGCATTTCCATCAATCGGTCCTTTCACCACTAATGAGGGTGCTCCATCTCGAACAAGCATCACCGCTGAATTAGGTATAGTCATCCTTCTGCTACTATGAGGCGTCAGATCTCCAAACTGTGATGGTAAACTGCTTCGAGCAGATACTTCAAAATTCTTTATGGATGACATTGCACTAGTTCTGTTGTCTGTGGTCGAATGCCTAGTGGGCTCATTTGAAGAATGATCCGGATTATATTGTTCTATTCTCATACGGCTTGAAATCAATGGGGACATTTGTTGTGCTGGACTAAGCACCGTGCTCCTGGAGCTAAGGAGACCCGATGAAGCGCCAGAAGTTACGTTCATAACGTTTGAGTGTGCGCTCCTAGGATCCATTGATGAAATACCCCCCCTGGCAGTGTTAGACCTAAGCGGCCTTCCTCTACTCCTGGCAGATTCCAAAGGGGAAGCGCCGAAAATGCTCCTAGTCTCCATGCTATCACTAGCCTGGAGATTACCAGGATCACCAATACTATATTGCTGTATCTTGCTATCCATGCCTTCAAGACGCGCTGTATTGTAACGTTGATATTGTTCCACTGCATATGCTTCAATGTGGCCGCCACTGTTTTCCCCTTCATCTATGCCAGCAACTGTGACTCTTCCACTGCTCTTAGCTGAGCTCTTGAAGTTAAACGGCTCTATGTAATCCAATGGAAAGCGAGTTCTGTAATTCCTAGGGGTTGCTAATGCAGATATAGCCTCTTCATCATTTATTGGCTCGTCTCCAATTGATGCCGCACTAGAACTTTGCATGGAGGCCTGGTGCATTGGGAGACTAGTCTTGCGAATGGTATTATAAAACATTTCGTAATTCTCCATCTGTGGAGGTAGAAATTCCTCTTCCAAGGAGCGAATTGCACGAAAAGATCCCAAGTGACGTGCCGGACGATTGCGATACATGCCCATGAGCCTCCCAAGCTTCATGAACCTATGGTAGCAACATGCTCCAATTATAACCTGCACAGCAACAATGTATGCGTCCAATATAATAACATTGAAACCACGAGCCTCAGGATAACGTAACCATGCTGCAACATTTTGCAAAAATGTCAAAGACATATGCCCATTTAACTCTGCATACAGGGAAGATATCAGAGCCGTGTGGAAGACGGTTCCCAGAGTAATAGCTGCAAGACATATAAAAATTATGAGGCCACATGGTATTCCAGTCAACAAAAAGGAAAACAAGGGCAGGTGAACCACGAAAATCATCAGTATTCCATTGTAGGCAGCGAGGGTGAAGATACAGGTTATGCTGAAAAGTAGGGTGAATGGTAAAAACCATTTGAAAAATGAGTCCCAGCCTTTGGTTGCGCACAAATTATACAAAAATGCTACAGCTTCGAGGCTTATAGCCCAGATGTTGCTCTGAATCTCGAATACATCTGCGCAATGACGAAGTACTCCATAGCCTGTGAGTACCATAGAGCACAGATGTATCAGAGTCAAATAGGCTACAAAATCCGAAGACTGTACGTAATATACGTGCCGATTGATGAACCACCCCATCTTTAAAACGTCAATGAAACTCTGTCCTTTTGCAGAGCCATATGCCTATAGGGATCTGAGTGTCCATCTGAGGGTAGGACCCTGCAGGAGAGAAGCAGCCTTCTCAGTGATTCCAGAAGCTACCAAGCTTAAGTGTGCGCACAGAACTTCATATCTCAGTTGTATAGGACCCTCTTAACGATCCATTTACAGCAATGATGCGTACAGGCACACAGCAGGTGATATAAGGAGGATATGGTCACACGTCGCTCAGATATAAGAGGCGTCTTCTGCTGTTGCCTTTATATTCCTAAACTTTCCTTTAAGCATGATTGGGTGTTAGAACATGTCTACAGGACACAAAATCCAAAATACTAAAATCTCAGACACAACTACGAGATCGGTGTAACCAAAATCAACGACAGCACCAGCAATTGGCTCTCTATCATAATATTACAATTATCCTTGCTATCGCATTCTTGAAACACCCTCTTTTTATTATGCATCACTCATTTATCCAGAAACTACAATGCAATGTGTGAGATGTTATGCGGGCAACAAAGGGAGCTCTACCTGTCGATTATTTAATGCGGCTAGAGTTATTATACCTTTGCGGTATGATTTTATAACTATTAAAATAAATACTTTGGTTAATAACACTGCATTACGTGAAATGTCGCAACTGATAGGAAGGCACAGATGCTTTAATTTAAACACGCCTTGAATGATAGGCCAATTGTGTAGAATTTCCTATCACTAAGCCACACTTTGTGTGATGTTGACAGGTTTCATGGCGTGCGGCGGAGTCTATAGACAGAGTCAGGATACAGGTGATCTTGCCGGGACGCACGGCGTAGTCATGTTTCCTCAGATTCAATGCGATTGGCCTTAAAGTAGTTCCTGTAGTATACAAGCTGTTGCATCTTCGCACGGCGGTTTTTGGGTGTGAGTATGGCTCCAGTCTCCACGCTTTTGCGCAGACTGATTCTTATATGTGTCGCTTTGTTACGGTAACTGGAGTCGGTAGTAGCACCGTAACTGTCGTTAATGTCCTTCCTCTCGCTGTTACCCTCCAGCTGGCTCAGAGATTGACCAGCCAACCCCTCACTAATGTAAGATGTATCTTCCGCAGTAGACTGTAACTCATCTTGCAGCCTAGCATAGTCCATCATACTCTCCTTGTAAATTGAGGGGCTCAGGGCCTGTCCCATGGAAGCCCTAGGACCACGGTAATTCTTCCATGCTGGGTTCCTAGAATCGTTCCAATTAAATGCGATTTGTGGGTTAGGAGTGACGCAAAAACACTTTTGTAGAACACATACTTGTTTGCTCTTGTCAACATACTTCCCGGTTGCTTCTAGGTACCACAATACCTCGTCTAGAACCAAAGGGTCACGGGACCAGTTAATGCCAGGCGTATTCTCCAAGTTGCGGTCAATTTGTTCATAGGTGGGGGGTCCCATATACTGGGCATAAGATATAGCACCACTGGTCAACCCATCATTTCTGCTAACACTCCCCCCTTGATTACTTGCTTCCGTATCCAAATCAGACTTGTTGAATATTTCCTTCATGTTAACATATGGCAAAGCACTACCGAAGATTGAAAAAGGATTCCATTTCTCCTGTCCAATCACCTTTTGATGTAGCTTTGCATGGTTGAACCACTTATTGGGTGGGAGGAGCTTCGCCAGCTTTCTGTTGAGTTGGGAGCTAGAAAGTGAATTAATAGCCACACGTTTGCTCAACATCTGTATCAGCGTTTCACGCTCCTTTTTGTAGTAGTTGTCAAAGTCTTCCTTGCTGCGGCAACTACTCAAGGATGAACATTCCAAGACAGAGAGATCCCTTATTACGGAACTTCCTGCGGCTGTATCCGGCCCCCCGAATTTGATTAAAAGGAAGAGAGCCAGATCGTAATTGTTACCTTGCTGTTTTCTCCTCAGCTTGAGAAGAACCTTGTGTTTATACGGCTTCCATCGGGAAATAGGGCCTGGCATGGAGCTGGAATCAGAAACGTTCATGTATTCAGCGCCTCTGTCAGAAGGTTTCACTTCAGGCTCACTCTTCTGGCCAGTACCTTCAGCGAGCCTCTCTCGTGGGGAGTTATTGTAACCTTCGAAACGATTGTCCACAGATGCAGGGAGCATTGGCTTCTTGGAGGGAGTACATGGTATGGCAGTACTCGGTTCCCTTTTAAGATGCCCATCATGCCTAAACCAGTCCATAGACGATTTCCTCTCTTCACCCCTACTTTGGTCATGAGTTGAGGAACCTGGTAACAGTGTGTCTCCAAATGCCCTGTCACCTGGTTTAACAGCAGGCGTCGTTATATCTACACATCTGGTTGGTGACTGCTCATAGCACTCTTCTTGGCATCTTGGAGTTTGAGCATTGTCAATGGTTGTCTCTAAAGTACAGGCCACCGCGTTAGCGTCGAAGTCATCAGGGGTATATCCATCCAGAGTACCAGAGGTGTCCAGAGTTGTGAGACGATGAGAACGGCACTCAGTACTTGGATACGATATAGACAGTGGGTCATCGAATGTCCCTGCAACCAGAAGTCCAAAACGGGAGGCATAGCAAGTATCGCGAATTGGCGTATTGAGCCTAGGGCTCAAATCGCACATTCCACATACCAGCATTGGTATACGATGCTCATGAATGTCTATAAGTGTGTTTAGCGCCCAATAGTCTGAAATGTGTAGTGCCGCATGATGTAACTTGGCATTGTTTGCATCACACTCCACACGACACACCCAGCAACAACTTACACTATACACCTTCAGTTAAGAAACTTTTGGCATCACATTTGTGTTATCATAGAAGTTAAAGTTCCATTCATAGAGGTGTGTAAGAAATGTACGAGCCTTTGTCACTCTTAGACGTGGCTTTGCCTTGGTGTGTTTGTTTCATATTATTCGCAGCCAATGATATGTATGAAAGCGCAAAAATGGCATTGTCGCACATAGCGATACGAATATTAACATGATTTCTCATTGTTGTTTGGAGTGGATAACTATAATACGCTGTTTTGGATGGATAGCCTTTAGTATGAAACCTTCACTGTTTAAATCCGAACGCACCACTATTAACAAAGCAACTCCAGTAGCACACTACATGTAAGTAGTCCGTAGAAAAGAACGTGGCATAATGTATGCTGCTTAAGCAATGCGACGATGCCTCCTCTTATAGGTTTCATTCTTTTCAAGTTTTTCAGTTTGTTCGCGAGCTGATACGAATTAAAAGTTTTTACATCTCACATACCTGTGGCACCAAATGGGAAGTTGATTTTTCAGCTTCTTTCGCTAGTGCATCACCCTTCTTGCCATCCTTAGCTTGGCCAGCTGCTTTGCCATCAACCTTCTTCTCAGCACCAGGAACCTTGTCATCCTTAACGGCGGGGGCCTTATCTTCCTTGGCTCCAGGCACCTTGTCATCCTTTGCAGCAGGAGGCTTTGAGTCATTGGCGGTGGGAGCTTTGTCATCTTTAGGAACAGGAGGCCTGTCAACCTTAGGGGCGGGGGGCTTGGTGTCATTTGCTACAGGAGGCCTGTCAACCTTAGGGGCAGGGGGCTTTGTGTCATTTGCAGCAGGAGGCTTTGAGTCATTGGCGGTGGGAGCTTTGTCATCTTTAGGGACAGGAGGCCTGTCAACCTTAGGGGCGGGGGGCTTGGTATCGTTGGCAGGTGGCTTTCTTGGAAGGTCCTGCTTTGGGCTATCCTTAACTTTCTTCCCATCAGAATCGCGTCTTCCAGATGAACCATCGCTTTTCCCGCTAAGGTCAGTCCTCGTTCCATCACTAAATGTTAATTAATATAACAAAACACTGTAACTTACGCGTTAACCTCCCTACATGAATATGCTAATACGTTAGAAATATCGGTGTCCATTGCTACCTTGATCAGAACTTCACCCCTGCAAGTTATCTATAGCGAACACTTCTCAAAACGTACTGCCCAGGGATCACATCGGGGACCTTGACAATAGCTCCACCAATTCCGGCGATAGCTCTGGTCATGGCCTGTCTGCCAGCAACTCCTTCAGAGGAGGGGCTCTTTAATAAGAGATAGCGAAAACTTTTGTGATCCATATTAAAATTTTAATTAAAGTATGTCAGAATGGGTACGGTGCATGATTCCGTGAATGAATTAACCGAAGAACTGTCAACCTTCCAAACCCAGAAACCAATAAATATAGCATATTAATTCCACCACCAAAATGCCAATAAAGCATATTATTTTATTGGTTTATGCCCTCTTCAGCCTATACACGCATGACATAATTCCGGCAATTACCCGGTCAAGTACTCTTCTCAACAAAGGAACTTTACGTTTCCTTTCTGATTTTTTCAAGTTATAATTCTGGCCATCTCCGCTAGCATCGCGATATTGTGAGGCGTCTTCGTAGTGCCGAGATGAGAAGTCACCCTTCATCAGTTTCCTATCACTCACTTCATATTTGTCTTCCATTATTTCACGCATCTAATAAGTAATAATTGCCATTTAAGAGGCCACTAAAAGCGCCAATAGATATGCTATAGTATCTGTGTAAGATGCGTCTTATCAGTGCCATGTAAAGCTCTGATAAATTTATAAAATATATACCGTGGTACTTTTAATTGTATGCTTGTTTCCTATGTTTTTCAATTAAATGCGTTTAGAAATGAGCCTTATTGCACACTCACCTGGTGAATGCCACGAGGAAGATTCTCGTGGAATCTTCCTCTTAGATACCCTGTACACCAATGAATTGGTGGTTTTGTGTGTTATAGAAGCGTAAAGAATGCGAAAATGTATGCACATGTTGTATGGTATGTTACACACCACACCCTAGTGATGTCGTTATCGGCCATGTGTAACATCACATCAATTCTCACTGTGTAACCAATTATAACGGATGGAATATCTGTGTGTAGTATGTGGAGTGGTTTTAGCGCTCTTATCGCAATCATGCTTAGCTCTACACTCTATTGTGGATGATCCTTTCATTCCTAACCATGAGGACTTGCAGTTCTCTCACATGGGAAAGGTGTATCCCGAGAACAAAGATTACAGCTCTAGGAGTGTGTCAGGTGCGAGTAAGGATAGAGTGTCAAGTGTAACGGAGGAGAGCCCGAAGGATCTGCCTGAGGAGAATGTCATGTCATCTTCATCTCCAGAGGCACAACAGAAAACGAGGTAAGCCTTATGTGACTGAGTGTCCATTCCTTGCAGCACTACTGAAGATACCGTAATAGGCGCCTCTAAACGTCTTATGGAAAATGCTCCAGTATTGGATCTGGTGGTATGTTAATTCGTTTTGTCAAAATTTTCATGTGGATATACATCGTATATTGTCGTATTGTGTCCTATGAATGCAGTTGACTGACTTACGGTCATATGCTTTTCCATTTCCATGTTTGTTTCAATGTTTTTGCGTTTAACTTCTTATACATGTATACCTTCGCAAATACTTATCGACATTATTTATGCCATCCTTGAGGCGGATTTCCGCGAAATATCTTACTTGAGGTGCTATAATGTTTCATAACTTTTGACTTTGTTAACGGCTATACTCCGTTTCAGAAAAATGTTACCCCTGGGAATGTTAACAATACAAACAGTAACTCAAACAACACGACAAATACTACCACTGGAGACAGTAACACAACAAATAAGAGCAAAGTAGACAACTCAAAGTATTACAACAGTACAACAAAACACGGTAAGTTTTTGGCATGCATCCACTGATCCACCTGACGATGTGTAATTGGAATAATGCTTCTCAGGTCCTTCTAACTACAGAGGAGATACCTCTACGTACGTGACCAACAACTTTTTCAATCGTAAGTAAACGTCTAATGTGGATAAAACCTTTTGCAGCACCAAATTCTGACGCTCCCTTGGAAGGAGGATACCCAAGAGGCGCAATGCTAGAACTGGAATACCTGTGGAAGAGAATTAATGTAATAGATGAAAAACTGGACAAGCTCTTGCCAGTAGGCGGTGGAAAAGGGTTGGACAAATATGCAAGGAAGGGGCTCGTCATTACGTTTGATTCACAGACAAACCCGGATAAACCAGTTTTGGACTTGAACAGCAAAGGCTACATTAGCAGTGCTGCTTGATGATAAGCAAGATGACTGTGTCATTCAGGTGGAACAAGCAGAACGACGCCCCTTAATTGAATATAACTTCACTGTCAAGTGCTTGTTCGCATGTATGTCCTGCTATATAGGCGTGCAAAGTAAAGCATGGTTACCTATAAAATATGCGGAGGATGTAAGAAGAGTTAGCTACACAGGGAACACCATTGCAACACTTTACTTCGTGTCTAAGAATCTTGTAGATTCCATATCTGTACGACAGTACCAAACTATCGTCGTGGACCAGTAAGCTGTAACTGGTATCATAATCTAAATCTTAACTGTATATAAGTATACAAGTACTTTTTGATCACTAGCTTTTAGGTGGGTTATTGTGTTTCACGGAATCACACACCCTATACAGGAGCGAGAAATCTGGCAGTGGTAATCCCAGTATAATCGGTTCTGACACATTTGATGCGGGATTCTTTGAGAGAGCAAATTCCCCATAGTTTTGGCTCAGAACTATCGGCACAACAGTGTAATCGATGAAGAGGAATCTGCGCCTGGGTTTCGCGCTCCTGTGTTTGGGCTTCATCACTGGCAGCCTAAGCATCTTGATGCTATTCGACGGGCTTTTCCTCAACATGTCTAATGCTTTTGTCGTGTCAGGGCTATTTTCTATACTCGGATCAAAGAAATTCATTTCATTCTTCAAGAACCCTAGCAGGGTAAAGGGCAGCTCGGTATACTTCCTAGGCATCCTAGCTGTATTTCTCGGATGGGTTTTTGTAGGTTTTATACTGGAGGCAGTTGGATTTTACCTCCTCTTTGGAGCCTTCCTCCCAAATATCGTATCTTATATTAGAGTCACTCCGTTAAACGTCGTCCTAGAACTACCAGTAATAAAGAACTTCGTAGATCAAATTCAGACTACATCAAAGCTGCCTATGTGATTAAGGAAGTTATTCAGGAAGTTTTTGGGAAATTCTGACTCTATCGTTATCGGCTAGGGCTATCTCTAGGATTGCCGTCATGTACTTAATCTGTTATCACATGCCTGAAGGTGTTAATTACCCGCTACAGGTGTCATTTAAGGGTTTAATACCCCTCAATGCTATGGCATATTGAAATGGTAGTCTTTGAATGAATGAAGACCGCTTTCCTCCTGACAGGCGGTCCTAAAAGGATTATGTATAATTATATTCGGAAAATGATCGGGGAATAGAAAGGAGGAGGCGTACTAACTCACAAGCCAATGGGTATGTTCTTGTTTTCACCTGGGTGTGGAAACGTGTATATTTGTTTTCCTAAATGTCGCGAAATATGCGGCTTAAGTCATGGATCGCATCAATGCACAAGCACTCAAAATAAATAGAACAACAAAGAATAATCTTTTAAAATTATGTAAAATATGTGGATACATGACCATGGAAGATATGATTTCAAGGCTCATGCTACTCACTAAATAACACGTTTACAAAATTATTTGTGGTGTTATTGTATTGGTTGTTTTTGCAACCATTATTAACCATCACTGATAGTTCAACATTCGTCGTCACTTAATTGGTCAACCTTGTTGAACTTAAGGAGTACTCTAGTTGCATACTCTGTTAAAATCTTCTCAACTTTATCTGAAGTTGAGTATTGCCTCACAAAGTTGGACAAATTTTCAATGTCACGTGTAGCCCCTAGTAACACAAGCAACACTTTCTCAGCCTCCAGTTTTACTATGGGGACATCATATATGGCCTCAGTGAGGTACAATAACTGTGATCCGAAGTTTGGAATCTTTTGTTCAAACCTCAGGAACCGTTTGTATATCTTTAAAAGTTGCGACTGGCTGTTAGGGGGCAATTTAGAGCCCGATGGAAGAATATTTATGTGTGCCTTTACAAATTCTCTTGCAGATTGTATCTCACGGGCCCTCTTTGATATATGGCAGAATATGTGAAGACCGCATTGGTTTATGCTTGGTACGTCCGATCTTAGGCTTTGTCTCAGGACATCGACAAATTCCTTTGGCTTGTTCTGATACAAAACTGTAAATCCTTTATCACTAGAGACTATATGTACGAGAACCATGAGGGCTGAAGGATCCTCTTGTATGATCGTGAAAAGTGTAGTCATCCACTCTGTGCCAAAGTCACCATCTAGTGTTGCCCCTAAACCTATAGCTCTGCAAATCATCTGCTTATCAGCACTGCTGGACTCCAGCAATATATGCAACATGTGTTCGAATGGAGATGCAGAAAGAATTGGTGGAACTTTCAGGACCTCGTATATTGCACATATGGCCGCTGTCTTTACAGTTGGTTTCCCAACCTTGTCAGTTGCAAGTTGGAAAAGCTCTCCCAGTACAGAGTCTGCCTTCTTCGGAGCTAGTTGAACAAACAGCCTCAGATTTGCTGGAATCAACATGTTGACATCACTATTGGTGTCACTGATACACTTGAAAAGTACAGATTGCAACTGTAGCAAAATCACACGCACGTACATGGGATCACAATGTAGCAAGGCACTAATAGCTTCCAATAACGAGATCTTGAGTAGTGATGGGCACTTGTAGTTCAGGCATCGAATGATTGCGCCAATTGTCTTTAGTACGAATGGACCCATTTTTTGCTTTCCTGCGAGTTGGCCTATCATCAGAAAACTGTAATGCACTTAAATACTTCATAATTGCGCAAATCAAACTGTCCAGCTCAGAACAACCCTCTGCACTCTTAATAAGTTGATCAAATAGGATGATGTTTGCATTTAGTGTTCCCATGTCAGTGAAGATATACCTGGAAAGAGCCTCGGCAACTGATCCATAGTGGCTGACAATATGAACATCACGAAGTTCCAAAACCCGGCTCACTAATAACAAGATAATAGATTTTTCATTGTCATTATTGGACCCAGCAGTAATGTCGTTTAGCATTTCAATAAGCACCTGCATCAAACGAACTATCATGTCCGGTTTAACCAAGAGGGCAAAATTGGAGAATGATGACATAACCTCCTCCGCATACTCTGTATAGTATACAAGAAGCTGCTTGATACACTGTACAAGAACATTCTGGTTTGAAAACACAACTTTAGTTTTGTTGGCACATAGTACTTTCTCCAAAAGTGCAAGGCGAGTAACATCCAGATTTGGCTTCATAATTTCCCGCAATACTATTTCGAAACATGCAGAATGTGATTCTATCATCAATCCTATACCAACAAGATATGGGTCTTTGTCATCACTGAGAAAGAGATCATGAACTAAAGATGGCAACACGTCAGAGACCACAGTTGGGAAATATGTAGCCAGGGCTGATAAAGCCATGGCGGCCTCATGACAGGATACGGTCATAGATAAGCACATTTTCAAAAACTCCAAGATCCTGGGAAGCTGCTCTTCTATTCCTGCCTTACCATTTGATGCAAGGGAGGCTATACCGATACATCGTCCCTTGTATGCACCAGTGCCGCTAAGTATAGCTTGTATGAAGTCCTTTATGGCACCTTGTCCTAACCTTACAATGGCATCAGCTATGCATTCTCCTGCCTGCGCTCTGAGATCTTCTTCATCATCTTTCTCCAGCATTTCAATGACACGCTCCAATACTATAGGGAAAATCTGCCTTAGAGTACGTGTAGCATTTACACCCTTCCAAATAGCCATTGACGTATTCTTAACCGTTGGGTTCTTATCATAACGAGCAATGTATAGTTCTGCTGAAAGCCTTTGATCCTCCCTCAGGGTATTCATCTTGTGTAAAAGTGGGAGGATAAGATTTCTCCTTTGCCACTCCCGTGACTTGGATGCATCCATTAGGTGCTCCATTAAAATGTCTGTTGCAGTCGAATGGTAGCATTGGATAACAGTCATTAGTACTTGGCATGACATATCGCGAACACGCTCATCAGGGTCACATAAAACAACAACCACTCTGGGTAGGACTTCATTCAAGTGCCTAAGCATATACTGATTGCATGTGGTGGGTAAATAGTTGAATACAGCTAGGCATCCCTCACGTATTTGAGGCGTACTCTCTTCTGAATCCAAAATGGCTAGTATTTTGGTTGTAATTCCATGAACAAACTCATCATCAACTGCCCAAAGCGCTTCTGCCAAACCTGATGCAGCTGAACACCTTTCCAAGCTAGTGGATGATTCCATGAGGACCTTCATCAATCTGTTAATCAAGTCGATTATAAGTGCCTTTGATGTCTCACTACCAAATTTTTTAAATGAGTTGGCACAACTGCCAATTGCCTGAGCGGCTTCCCTTCGCACTTCTGGCAATGTATCCTTAAGCAGATCTGTCAAATTAACAAGCAATGTGCTGAAAAACAACTCTAATTCACGGTAACTTTCGAATCTGTAAACAAGCCAAGAGGAAAAAACTACCGCAGACTCTCTGCATTGTCCATTCCGAGATCTCAGTGCACGTGACAGTATAGGCTCCAGCAGACCAAGCTCTACCAATCCAATGGGATTCTTCGAATTACCATATCCGTTAGGATAGTCATTGGAGTAATCTGAAAGAACCTGCATTGTAGAAGAAATGTTAGTGTCAGACGGGTGAGACAACACCTTAAGTATACTATGCATCTTAGGATATAAAATTGATCCCTCTCCAGCTAGGCCTACAAGTGAGTCCAAAACCCTATCAGCTTCATCTTTCACGCATTTCTGAGTATCCGTTGTACATGGAGATACAGCCTTCACAATGTCACAGATGTTTTTTATGACTAATGGGCGTAATTTGCTATCGTTTAAAACATGCCATAATATCATGAGGCAACCCAACTTTACAGAAGGAACATAACCTCCTAAGGATTCTAGTATTGTAGGCAATATACTCCTAAATCCTACAGGGCTAAGGGATCCAACAACAGTGAAACACGTAGTTTGGCACTGGTCGAAAGTATCTGCAAAACAAACAAGCAAGCATGGGAATATTTCCTTGACGTATGGTTCAAACAAACGGCCGAATTGAGTTGCCAACTCCCTAACAAAGTTTAATCTTCTTTGGTTTCCTTTATTCGAAAAGGCCTCCTTAAGTTTGGAAATTACATTGTGCTTCTTGAGATAGGAGAGCCCGCTCCCCTTAAGCAATGAAACACAAGGTATTATTGCAAAGTCACTATGGAATGATTCTGCGAATTGCTTTGCTATGATGTCATTTATGAACTCATCCTCTCCTGCTAGTGCACATTTTCGAGCGTGTGAAGATATTATTGCAGCCGTCTTTTTCCCACCTTCAACAACAGAAAATTCATTTTCACGTCCCATAAGAGTTAATAGTAGCTCCAAATTCCACTTTACATGTCTATGAGAGTTTCCTTTGTCTTGAAGATAACCCATGAATGTAGCGCAAACTCCCAATGCTACAGCTTCAGATGCTTCTAGGCTATAGGTAGCAGATAAATCACCGGACTTCGGCAAAATATCATCCATTGAATGTTTAACATGTTCTATAAGGGCGTCTAAATCTATTTCTTTTGCAGTACGAGAGAGGGCAATGAAGCATTCCAGTGTTTCATACAGCTGTGACGAATCCTCAGTTACCGAAAGAAGAGCATCAAAAATGTATGCATGATCCACAGTTGAATCCAACCTTTCTAGGTAATTCTTCATGACTCTTAGTAATGAAATTCCTCCATTTTTGTCTGTTTCCTTAAATGATCTTACAAAAGATCTCATTACAGCTTCTGTCGAATACTGAACAAACACATTTGGTGCAAGATTCAGTAGTTCTGCATTTTCATTTATGTATACAATAACAAGGCTGTACATCTTATTCAGGTCACACGGCGCATCTGCTATGTCGATTCCAAGAAGCTTTACATACTCTGCCATGTCCTTCAAGGCATGTGGGTATCTCGTAATGTAGAATTCCACTGCTTCTTTCACGATTCCCACCTTACTAGAAAGCCCTACTTTGCATATTTCTTTTATTCCTTCTTGGTGAACTAGGTACTTCACAGCCTCGTTTAGCGTATCTTTTATGGTTGGATGCAAATCCTCATTTGTCATGTTGACAGCGATTATGTCAAGAACAAGTTCCTGTTCTAAGTAAATCCTTCTTTTGAGGAAGGATAACAAGATCACAAGTGCCAATTCCTTCAGTTCATTAGTAATATTCTCTGCCAATATGTACTTGACTATTTCGATTATTAAAGCACATCCTTCCGGTTTCACCATTGATGAAGATTTTACTGTCTCCAATACAACCTTTAATTGTTCTTCATGCAAAGAGTCTGTATGTTTAGAATAAATCATGTCAAGAATCCGTACGACACCCTCAGCAGCTCTAGAGGCGTCTCCAATCATGCACAACGGACATAATTGTTCCAAAATGATATAAAATGAAGAATGAACGATACTACATGCTAGCCCTTCCTTGCAAACCATGAGTATTTGTTGTATGAAAACATTTAAATAATCTCCCCTCTGTGCCAACGCCCTCGAAATAACATACAATGAGGCAGTTACTCTCTTGACGAGTGTAGCTATATCCTTACGGATTGTGCACTGGTCATTGTATCGCATATCATCCAATTGCTGCTTTGTCAAGTTTGACACCCTTTTCTTGTCACATCTGTTCAGGTTTGGTTGATATGGTCTAGAGTCCATATAGAGCTTATCTTCTGGTGCAGAATATATTTCGATATCTTCCTTTTCGAATGAATTTAAGGAAGACAATACATCTTGTAGATGAGGAAATATTTCTCCCAATACATTTGATATGTCTTGGTTGCCTGTTGCCAGGTAATGGTCTAAGATATATGGCACTTCTCCTTCTGATATACAATAAAGCACTGTTTCATGTATCACCCTCCCTTCAAACTTCATAGACTTCATGATGGGGGACTGTCTGCAACTCTTACTGTTAATAATCCTGGTTAGTTGATATGTGCTTTCAAATCCTCCTAGTGGGCCGCGAAACAGTACACAATGAATTAGTGTACTAAACACAATGCCTTTGGTTTTCATTGATAGCCACACATCACGTAACATTCTTAGCGTTTTATCCATACGTCCCTTTG
This sequence comes from Babesia gibsoni, assembly GCA_035575875.1. Taxonomy (NCBI): domain Eukaryota; phylum Apicomplexa; class Aconoidasida; order Piroplasmida; family Babesiidae; genus Babesia; species Babesia gibsoni. The sequence continues at coordinate 1,392,709 of CP141527.1, forward strand.
TAGTGAGATCAAGCATGCTCATCAACATAAGATACAAGTGGTGCTCCTGCATAGATTCCATGAAATCCCTCAAAACTCTCTCTACATAATCCTTCCGGTAGAAGTACTTTAAAACGGGATGCCTTATGCTTTCCTTCTTACTGCTTATTTCTTCGAATAATTGTACCATTGTTGCGTACAGATTTGGTTTCTTTGCTGAATACACCGCATCAATGATGTCTCTAACAGATTCCATTCCCATTATTCTACTTATTTCTGCGCTCTTTGGACAAATATGTTCATTACGTAGTACTTTAGTGCATAGAATAATGTGGGAAAGAGGATCTTGCATCTGTGGTTGAATGGAATCCAGAATATCCGGCAGGTGTACCACTCCCTTATTGTTTGCATATTTCAAACCCTTCTCCATTTGATCTTGATAAGCCTGTGACGCACAAAGGTGTGACGATACGCACATGGCCTCGAATAGGTAGCTCTTGTAAACTGGTTTGTCATGGCAAAACTGTATGATGCGATTCGTTGCAGCTCCCAACCGTCTAACATTATCCGGTTCAATTACATGTGTTGAATGTATGTCATCGAACGCCATTGATCTCAAACTACAGAGTACGCTGTGCATTACCTTATCGTTCGTCTTTAAGTCTTTGCTTTTGTTTGTTGTACTATCTAGTGGCCGAGCCAGCTCTACTAACATATCAATTAGAAACCCCTCAAAATCAGAATCGTGCAGTATATGGATCATACGACCAATTGCCTGTATGAACAAAAACTGTACCAGCTCTAAAGGGTGTGACTTAGCAATCTTTTTTAAGGTATCCCTATGGGTGTCTACGAAATTTGCGATTAGATTGATGTCTAAGTCACCTTCATTATGGCAAGGCAATAGCATTAACAAGAGCATTGCGTTACTTTCTTTAACAGGTATGTTACCTCCACCAGGGCTATCTAAAAATTCCATTACGCCTTTCAGATAGTTTGCTATGCAGCACTGTGGTTCACGGAAGCTCAGAAAAGACAGCAGATAAATCAATTCACTCACTACATAGCTATAGGAGCCTTTACACTTTACCTTATCCACTGGAATATTTTCAATTCCAAAAACTTCAACGTCATCACTCTGTTGAGAAATCATCTCCTTTATATTGTCGATTAAATCAACTGCGCCATCCAAAATGAGTTCACTCTTTATATGCCTACAGAGTGTTAAAAAAGAAAATGCAATGTCCTTTTTACCCCTTTTCAGGACCCTTATACACTCTGGAAATATGTACTTTTCAAATTCCTCAACGTTAAGGCTTCCAAGGAGCTGCGACGTCATACGTATAAACACAGGGGAGAACTTCAAATTCAAATCGAAAATTAGCCTTTTCGCTACAATTAGTTGTTCTTCACGGTTATATTGCGGATCAATCACAATCAAATGGAAAAATCCAGCATCCTCCCTCAATAACAGCATCTTCTGAAGTTCCATTTCACTATGTTTCCTTAAAATGAAGTTCATCCGCCTTGCAATTTTGTTGATGAGCCGCATAATATGTTTGGGGAGCATCAGTACTATCCTTTTATACATCAACTTGTTGAAGCTGCCTGCGATATCATCCAAAGTATCAAGGATACCATCCACGGCATCGGATGAGTCTCCCTTTGCATCTTTGAGCTCTTTGAGGGCTCTGTTAAAGACACAAAGGTCAGACTTGCAGAGAAGCCCAGAGCTGATACGCCTAATGCCCCGTTGTAAAAGGAATCCATGTTGACCAGGGCAATGCATCTTGTTTGATATACAAGGTGCAATTTAGACGTATTTTTATTCACCTTTATGGTGAATTCCTATTGTGTTATCGGGCTCAGATGAAATATTCCTCCATAATGTGGAGCACCATATGAGTTCCGATACCATACAAGCCTAGCCTACTACTCATACACTATTTCATGTAGACTTATTTAAACAACTGTATATACATTGCTCCCTGTTAGTTGTATATATGTCTTTTGTTTGTGTGTCACTAACGAACGTTAATACGCATTAAATCACAGCTTCCCATGTGTATGATGCCGATGTGCAATGTGTAATCAAATAGTTGCCCATACAACCAAGAGCTGCAATATTGAAAGTGCTTATATGTTGGTGATGTGCTCAATGTGACTAATCTGGCGGAATCTGTGTGGTATCTATACACATTTGACTATATTTAATGGTCTTAGGCGGGGCAATATCACCAAGATTTTAGTTCATACAGGGAATATTGCTGAAACAATGATTTTGTTTAATCGTCAGAAGTGTTGATATTGCAGTATATTGACCCATTTAATATGCGTTGTACAGAGATCATGCTTCTACATTAATAGATCTATAGCTGCCAGTAAAAAAGGCAAAAAGCGTTACCATACATTATGATTACTGATATTCATACTAAGATAAGCATCCTGAGCCTTTATGAACGTGGTTACACAATTTATAACACAAGCATCATAAATAATATTCCACTTAATTGCATGGGAAGGTCGCAGTCATTCTGCTATTTTTGTTAAAAACGCCAGTAATCTGAATGTTTTTGCAAAGAGTATCATACCCGTAACTAATGATAACGCATAGGAGATGATGCTGATATGAAGTATGCATGTAATGTACATGTTGCAAGAACCAGGTAATCGTTACGTCATCTGCATCATGCCACGTTAATATCGTTGAATATATGACAAGCAGGTCATCTCATTGTAGTAAGCATGAATATACATATATGGCATATTTTATTGTTTGGGGGATGCTCCTATTGTTTATTGGGGCTGTTAAATTTGCTTGAGGCTGGTTCAAACAGTGTCATTGTGGAGGCATCCATTAGTGAGTTACTTCCTGTTAAGGGCATATTTCACCTCATTCCCACAAGAGTGAAACTCAGTCTTCAGACAAACGTGTCATGTGATGTCTATCCAGCTGATTACCAAAACGCTTCGAATGTTACGCATCCATTAGTGAGTTACTTCCTGTTAAGGGCATATTTCACCTCATTCCCACAAGAGTGAAACTCAGTCTTCAGACAAACGTGTCATGTGATGTCTATCCAGCTGATTACCAAAACGCTTCGAATGTTACCTTGGTATGCAATAGCATCACACTTAGAAGTGGCGCTCCATTAACATTGAAGCTAACACAAGAAAAATATCCAATATGGGCTAACGGGTCTTCATTAAAACCCACTTTGTCTCTCCTCTCTGGGTCTTCCAAAACTGTTGTAGAATCCATTATCCTTCAGAGGGGGGAATCTCAAAAGGTCTTGTTATGTCTTGAAGAATCACTAAATGGTCGTAAGGAGAATATAAGCTGTAAGCAGTTCAATATAAGGATGTTTGTAAAGTATTTCAGTATCCACAGTGACTTCTACTACACCTTGGTGCGATATTTTAAATACGTTAGTACGTTATTCGTGACCAAAAGAAAAGAGACAAAGCACGGAAATTCACCTCTCTTTAATGAACACCATGGGAATGATATAAAAGAACCAATCATACCTGAAGAAGGTTATTGTACCCTAGATGCCGACAGTGCGAGGCTTTGTTCACTAGAGGTTAAAGGTAATGCAGCATTTGCCAGTCCTTTTGACCCATACATGTCTATGATAGACGTAATGGTTATGTGCAAAGACGGTGATAAGGAAGATGATGTATCTATTGAGGTTCCCCTTCAATTGATTAAAGGTGTTGATAGGAAGCTGACGGTGTCTCTTGGTGGGGAGAAAGAAGAAAACCTACCAAAAACAATTCATATGGGAGCGTTGTGTAAGAAGGAAGCAGATACAACCAAAAGAGCATCTATTATGGTTCTAAAGACGTTTAATGAAAGATCAGGCTTTAATCATTTTACATTCATCCGGTTTGTATTTCGTGAGCCCAAGGATTATGGGTTAGTGTCACTCATAGGCTCATTAACGAATACAACATTCACAAAAATAGAAGAGATTGACATAATAGGAAGAGTAAAGGAGAGACAATATAGTTACAGACGTCCCCATTTCACCATAAGAGGTGGATTTGCGGAAACTAGAGTGAATGTCAATTCGAATGCCAAAGGTAATTTGAGCATATTTCTCATTGATGGGAATGTATACGTTACCATTAATGGAGTAAAAATAAAATCTAGAGAATACAAAACGACAATAAAAGACATGAAAATGGAAATAAAATCTGAAAGCCATACCACTCTAAGCAAGGTAATCATATCCTCAGGTTCATCTTCGGGTTTTTATAATTTCACCACCGCTTTGTGGTGGATATACGTAATACTACATGCGTGTTTCCTGAAAGAGGTGCAATTTTTGGACTCTGTAGTATCCTATGTTTTCGCTAGTTTCCACTTTCCAATGAATTTTACAGGCACTCCGGGTAGTCTGTTAGTAAATCCACTCTTGATATTTGTAAATGATACCGTTTCGACAAATCATTTTGCCGATTTTCTCATGTTAAGTTCATTATTTGTTTCAATATTATTAGTTGCGGCAACAGCAATTGCATGGCCAAGCCGCTTAATAAAGAAAATTAGGGAGAGCCTAAATTTGAGGCTTCCATATGTTGCCATTTGTTGTAATCTTTATAATATATTGATGTTAGGTCTTCATTTAAGTGTATATCAGAGTGGCCCCACGAGTATCTTCCTGCTTGGCTACATTTTACCAGGTTCAACATTTAAATATTTTTCACTGTTTATTTTATCCACAACAACAGTCTTAAGTTCATATACATCTATAAAATGTTTTAAACGGTTCTTTGAATCCAAGTGGACTATAGACAAAAATCTGAAGGATATTTCATTCAATATGGCTGAAGCAGCTGGTGAAGGAATAGTGACAAGAATATTCATAGAGGGGGGTAAATTGTACAAGATTCGTTTTAAAAACACCAATCTGAAACTGTATTCAGACCTTTTGAAGAAGCATTTGATTAGCATAAGGGTTTTCAATGTTGCCTCTATTTCTGTTAATGGACATGTGGAAGATAGTGGCGGTAAATTCTTCTCTATTAAGAATAACATTGAAGGATTCCAGGGTAGGAATCTTGTTGCTGAATTGACATTAAAAGGAGTAGAGATCATTTCTTCTATGAAGAAGGATTTTATAATATGGTATCTCCCCGGTGGTAGTGATGATAAAAGTGACATAGGAAAGACGAGGATTTCGACTACATTTGTTGTGTTATCAAGCTTTTATGACTTATTTTGCCTCTACTTATCTTGTTTGTTGCATTATTTATTTGGTTTCAACCTTAAGCTCACTATTGGCCATGTATTACTAAAATGGATATTAACGACAATAACCATCTTACCCATGTATAGTCATATCAACAATATTATTAAGCAATTTTCCTCTCCGAATGATTTTTCAATGAATGGAATTAAAAACGGCGGGATTATATTTAAGATGGCATTTTATAAATTCATAAGAACAGTTACCCTTGTTGCGTATATATGCCTCACGTACTGGCAAAAGAACCCAAATTATTCTGCTATCATGAGTGTTATACAATGTTGGATGTTTTTCTCTTCATTTCATATAGGTTTCCCCATTCTGCAAATACATAAATTAGCTGAAGAAGTGAGTTGCTTTATAATGAGTATGAATATTGTGTTGTGCCATATCCATGCCATGTACCTCTACATAACTCTACGGCTTTCGCCCGGTTTATTAGCTACATTCAGAGGGTGTTGTTCAGCCATGTCTGTCTGTAAACCAAAAATTACGGATGACCTGAACAACATGTATCACAGTGCTACAGATGATATAATAACCAGGATATTAAAACTAAATGTTATAGACGAATTTTCTCAGTCATATAACATACAACCAAGCGAACATATCACGAAGTATACCTTTCTTCATCCTTCAGTTTATGTAAAGTTTGGTGATATGAGCCCCACATTTAATGTAGAAGGTAGCAGTATGAATCTGATTAGAAATATAGACCATAACGTGGAATATGGGATTATCAACAGGGCTACGGCGTCAACTTCATATGAATACCGGGTAGGCTTTGATAAACTCCCAATGAAAGACCTAAGGATTAGTAGAGAGACTTCAAATGCATTTTACTCAAATGTTCATGTGATATATGTTGACCATGGATTAAGCTATACCAAGAAAGGTAATGACAGATATATATCAAGTAATACTTATTATCCAAATGATTTAGGCTCCACGAATTATTCAAATAATGTTGGTTTACGAGGGGCGTATTATGGTGTTACTGATGGAAATAGGGGGCTTATAGGTGTAATAGAGTGGAGAAGACCGCTGGATACAGATTCTACATACGATGTTCTGAATACTGCTGGCACCAACAAATTACAACTATATATTAAAATAGGTTCTCTCCATATGCAAGGGTTGTATTCTTCGGAATTTCCCACTGTCATTACTTTTGATGAAAAGAAAAAAGAATATAGGATATATTCTAACATTATAAACCCGCTAGAGAGATATTCTATTAAGATTATGTATCAGGGTGATCGTATAACGAAATATACAAACGTCATGAATTGCACTACATGTGAAAAGGCTGCAGAGGTGGAATTTTATATAAATGAAGATATTAGCAAATGTGTGGAGGTTACTGTATCTGAAGATGTATCCCATGAAAATGTGGCTCTTAATCACGGCCACATGGAAGTTAAGATGGACAATTCAAATGGGGTGCTTAGAATATATAATGATGATTTTAAAATAGGTAGAAAATATACCCTAAAGTATCAGTCAACTATTCATGGACCACAAGTAGAGCTGATTTATTGTGGCCTATCACAAGAATTATTTCACGAAATGACCGTCCCTCTGGAGATGGATCTGGAAGGGATATACGACTTCATCATATTGAATAACGGTGGTGTCAGCAAAACAATAGAACATGTGGAAATCCATGCTTCTTTAAAGGATAACTACGCATTTGGCATGAAATCCGAAATAATGCAATACATCAGCAGTGTAGATTTAACCGAGTACTATAATGGATTCTCACATTTTAAGCACAAGACCTTCCACTTTTATGAGAAAACAGATGAAAGTACCCACTCAAAATCGGTAAATTTACCAATATCTTACTTGAAGGTTAATGAGTGTCAGTACCTGTTGGGTGAAAACATTAGCTTTTTAGTTCCAGTTACAGTGGTTCAACTTTTGAAGGGGAAACACGGTAACCACCTATACCGTGTTATACCTCATTATGATGTTTTGGCAAGTGACCTGAAGCAGCGCATCAACAGATTGTATTACGTTTTGCGATACATACAGCTGGATCTCCTACTTTATAAAGGTTACAACAACAGGGCGGGAAAAGAAAGCCCCACAGTGGAGACTGTAGAAGATAACAAAACAGATAAGAACATTTCAGTGTTGTTATCTAGTAGTCACGCAAATGAACAACATATGAACATAGAAGAGCCAGATGAGTTGTTTATGGAACTTTTAGTAACGATATTCTCTAATGACTCACTTAGGGACCATGGGTATGGAAACACCAATAGTCTAGAGGACTTGGATGTTTCCTTTATATTTGCTGTAAGAACTGTCATTATCTTTTGTATCAAGCAGCTGGAAGAAGCTGTATCGATTCTTCTGCGGCAACATGAAATGGCAAACAGCATACCGGTGAAAATTGAAATGCAACGATTCGATACATTTATTAGCCAAGGAATGATGGTAGAGCGGGCAACATCTATGCTTAAAAACACTGACAAATTCAACGTCTTCCTAGCATTTCCTTTTGTATTGAAGATTGAGGAAATTCATTCACGTGTAAATGTGGAACAAGAGCTGAAAAGGTTAACGTTGTCAGTTAGTAGGCAATTTTATTCGAAGGATACAATAAAACCAGACCCATTTATAAAATCTTCGTTATCTAGGTACTTGATGAAGTACATAGATCTAAAGGAAATGCACATGGGTCTCTGTCACATTATTGTTCCCGATGATGGCTATGACGTGCTTGCCACGGGAAGTATGTATTGTTTTTTGAAAATGGTTAATAATGAGGATTATTTTGTTAAAGACGCTGTATTGTGGAAGCCTTGTATTGTTAGCTTCAATTGGGACATGATGCGTGTAATGTCTCCAGAGAATGCAGCTGGTGAGACACCTGGGAATTTCGATTTCATCGTTTTATCATTGGAACAGAGGATATCCCAGGAAGGTATAAATTTATTAGGGAATAAAAGAGCGACAGACAACAACCTTATGGTAGAGTTAACGGTTGAAGAAATGAATAATGGATATCGCAATGAATCACAGCTGCATGAGTTAGCGACCAGTGATACAATGGTTTTGAGATGCAATGAGAGGTATTATCACTTCTTCCACAAACTTAATGGGTTTCTCAATTCCTTGTAGAATACTTTATTATATTTCTAGCCACCTGTATGGCTTAGTGATGTTCGCTAACAAGGTGGCACCGGCGCTAGTGTAAGGCTATCAAGTGTTATGTTAACCGATGGCTTAAATATCATTTAACTTCAGGGAAACTGTTGATATTACGTGATATATTGAGTTAAAAGGGACTTCAGTTAAGCTTATGGTTTCATATAACGTACCAGCAGCAATAGCTAGACGGCAGACCTTCATATACATTAGATAATAAGATTAGAAACCCTAAACAGTGGCACCACCTGTAATCCTTCCTAACATTAACATCTGTTTTATTAAAAACAAGACAATTTTATAACAGAGCAGGTGCAGAAGGCGCGTATATGTGAGGTGTGTAGTATGTGCGGCTTTGTATAGTGGATTAAAGGTGGCTTAAAAAGGACAAAACATTTATAAGTTACACAAAATGGCGTCTGATTCAATGAATGCACAGCCAGTTGGCGATGATCGTGAAGTTATTCGGCAGTATGTCAAGAAAGTTATTGAGCATCGCGAGATGGACTCTCGACTAAAGAAATGTGAGTTTTTATGTTACACCATACCCGTAAAAGCTCATATGTGACATTTTACCATAGCTATAATGTATGACTGAAGAAGACAATGATATTGTTCGTCTCTTCTTATTCGTTGAATCTATATTTCACTTTTATAGCATCTGACATTTTGCAGTGAGGGCTGAGATAAAGGCGCTCACGGAAAAGGATGACCAGACTGAAGATGATCTCAAGGCTTTGCAAAGCATTGGCCAAATTGTCGGTCACGTGTTGCGTCCAATAGACAATGGGAAGTGTAGGTTTAATGAAACAGTAAAATAATAAAGAGCAGTCATTGTCAAAGCATCCAGTGGACCTCGCTATGTTGTATATTGCAAATCTAAGATTGATCCATCTACCCTTGTATCTGGAGCCCGTGTCGCACTGGATATGACAACACTGACCATAATGAGGAAGCTTCCTCGGGAAGTGAACCCAGTAGTATATAACATGCTTAACGAATCGGAAGCTCCTACAGACACAAGCAACAAAACTGATTACAATAGTATCGGGGGTCTTGATAAGCAAATAAGGGAGATGCGTGAATCCATTGAGTTGCCACTTCGTAATCCTTTTCTCTTCAAACGTGTAGGTGTTAAACCACCGAAAGGCGTACTGTTGTATGGCCCTCCTGGAACAGGAAAAACGTTAATGGCTAAGGCTCTGGCCGCCTCTATGGATTGCCACTTTCTGAAGGTGGTAGCAGCATCTGCTGTGGTGGACAAGTATATTGGAGAGTCGGCAAGGATTATTAGGGAGATGTTTGGTAGGTGGAAAAATGGTTATGTTATATGGCACCATCTAGCGTACCGGCATAATGTACTAGCCTACGTCCACGTTTATTGATGTGGATTATTATGTATAACATATACGTTCCATGTTCTTTCCACGTAAGAGATAGTTTAATCAAAACACCTTCAGGTTATGCAAAGGATCATCAACCGTGCATTATTTTCATGGACGAAATCGACGCTATTGGAGGAAAGAGGTTTTCACAAGGAACCTCAGCCGATCGTGAGATTCAGAGGACCCTAATGGAATTGCTCACTCATCTGGATGGTTTCGATGACTTGGGACAGGTGAAAATAATTATGGCAACTAATCGACCTGATGTATTAGACCCAGCTCTACTGCGTCCAGGTCGCATAGACAGAAAAATAGAGATACCTCTCCCCAACGAGGCGGCCCGTGTAGACACATCCTCAAGATCCACAGTAAGAGGCTAAATAAGTCCGGAGACATCGATTATGTGGCTGTTTGCCGCTTATGTGACGGGTTTAACGGAGCAGATATGCGTAATGTTTGCACAGAAGCGGGTATTTTTGCTATCCGCGCTATGCGTGACCATGTAATCGAGGAGGACTTCTTTAAAGCGGCTCGCAAGCTCACTGAGACAAAGAAACTTGAGGGAACCCTAAGCTACGAGAAGGTCTAAGTATTAAGGCCTAAAATATATCGAATATTCCAGTAAGGCACAGCATTGCTATCAGAGACCTATTACACGCTAACGCTCGTGCTCGACTAACATAGGGAAATAATGAGTATACGATTGTTCCTTGCACATAATAACACTATACACGTTGCATGCGTCAATAAATACCTGCTTACATCAGTTAAAGGTAACATTTTAGGGATGAGTAGATGGTACAAGGGGAAGCAATATGTAAAAGGTGGCACAACGAGACAGTCATACGAGCAACGGAAGGCCAACTATAACAGAAGACATGGAATCACCAACAACATACATGGAAAAACATAACATCATTATATATGTGTAGAAGTCGTAAGTATAAACTGTATGCGATGAGTTGTACATAAAATATATTCCATGATAATAACAGCTACGGATATCATTGACAAATTGCATATAAGGAGCTTTAACATCAAAGCAACGATACACATGGCGTATATTTAATGAGAGTATACTCGATGCGTGGAGAGAGTTGAAACGGTAGTAGAAACCCAATGTGTCCATTCCTGACAATGATATTTGACCTTAAACAAATAATTAGACAACATTTTACTCTTACTTAAAATATGATGTAACTGTATTGATCAAAATATACAAAAAGCTCTAACACAGAAGTGTAATTTTACAGACTGTGTAGCCATAAGGCATAAGAGTACTTATTTGCGTCCTTCCACCGTATCCTAACATGTATTACACAGTCAAAAACGTTTTTAAGGACGTATGAACGTTAATAGGGCACTTGCCTTAATGTCAGGATTATCTCTAGGTATAACACAGCCAATTTGCACAGAAAAATGGGAGATATAATAGAGAAAAGGACATCAGGCCTCCAAGCACCTGTATTATTACTCACAGGCCATGAAGCAGAGGTATATTGTGTCGAGTTCTCATCAAATGGACAACTACTGGCATCTGGAAGCAAAGACAAAACCATTCTCCTTTTTGAAGTATACGGAGAATGCCGCAACATCGGGGTATTGAGTGGACATAAGAATGCTATTCTAGAGCTACATTGGAGTGCAGGAGATGACTATCTATATTGTTGTTCGGCGGACCACTGTGCATATCTTTGGGATGTGGAGCAACAGAAAAGAATACAGAAGTATGGTAGGTGACCTTTGAATATGAGACAAACGATTACAGTCGGCCACAGTGGCATAGTTAATAGTTGTTACCCCGGTAGAGGGGTAGCTAGTGGCTTGCTGGTTACCGGTGCCGACGATGGAACTGTAAAGGTGTGGGACCACAGAAGCAAACGACCAGTTAAATCGTTTGAACACGATTTCCAAATTCTATCGGTGTGCTGTGAGCCATCTGGGGAACGACTGTTTTGCGGCTCCTTGGATAACATAATAAGGGTATGAATATAGGGCTAGTGATAAATAATGGCATAGGTATATGACATCCGCAACGAAAAGGAGCTCTTCAAGTTGGAGGGGTGCAACGACTCTGTTACCAGTCTAGATTTAAACCACGACGGGTATGTTTCAGTGCTATTTCACTAAATGTTGTAGGACTATGCTACTATCAAATTCCATGGACTCACGACTGGTCGTGTGGGATGTTCAACCATTCTGCAGTGAAAAGTCTAGAGTGAAAACAGCACTCTTTGGACCAACAGTTAGTTGATATTTCTAATAATCATAATGTCGTTACAGCATTCACCGGAAAAAAATCTTATCCGTGCTCGTTGGGGAAAAGATACTATCATTGCAAGTGGGTCTGCTGACAATACCGTGTATATCCTTGATTCAAAGGATTCAAAGGTTCTCTATCAGTTACCAGGACATCTAGGATCAGTAAATGAAGTTGTATTCCACCCAACAGAGCCAATAGTGGCATCTGCTTCTTCAGACAAGTGCCTGTACTTAGGTGAATTGCTCTGACTGTATCTCCAAGAAGAAAGTGTAATACATCGCATAAGTATATCACTTAGATTTACAACAAACACTTTCGTAAATATGCCCTATTGTAAGGAACTTATTCTGTAAATTTAAAGTGATGACTCATTTACTATAATAGGAGAAATTATAATCATACAAAACTACATTTAAGCCTATGTTCAATCCTAGGACACTTCAGCTTTACGCATGGCCTTTAATTTCTTCCTGATGGCATCTACTACATCTTCTTGTTTGTTTTTTGTGGGTACAGGGGAGGATTCCACTTTGGGAGCTGAGGCCTCCTCAGTTTCGTTCACCTTTGGTTCCTTGGCACGTGATTCATTTAACTTTTGCAGTTCTTGTGCATACAATGTATAGTCTACATTAGGTTCCGACGGTCTAACATCGCATATAATGCATTGAATGTCATGAATTGTGTCATCCATACAGCTGTTGTGACTCCTTTTCCCCTCTTAACCATCTTATGAAAGACAGAAACATATTTAAAACTTTTGGGTGGTTTGAGCAACCTAAAGGACATATTTCCTTATAATTAGAAAACAACTCACCTTTTCCCAGGTTTACCCTGATCAGTCTCACTACTGATTCTGAGAGTTCCAAGTCAGTCCAGGGTATTCGATTATTGGAAATAAGGCTAACGATAAACGCTTCAACCGTAGGTCCAACAGCATTCCCACACATTTTTGTGTAACTAGTCCCACCAGTTTTGGGATGTCCTTGTAATTCCCTTTACTCACATTCGAAGAAGCAACTTCTATGACTACCCTCAATTGATCGGCCATCAATAGGTAGAAATCTTGACACAGTTCATTGATACGTTTAAGCAACGACACTATGCCATTTGCATTGGCAACCACTGTTTCCACTTTGTTCTTTAATATAACATCAACTATCCTGGCTACGTTAGTAACATTAACCAGCACTAAATCAGGTCCTAGAAATGATACAACAGACTCCAGCAATGACATTCCAGATGAAGAAGTCTCAATTTCACACTCGCCCATCCTTTCGAACAAAAGGATTAGCATTCTCCATAACGGTGCCAGGTCAAGAACGGCGCCTTTACTGCCCTTTCCCACATTATCAAAAGTCTCTTTTAATAGAAACAGCATACGGGACAATTTATTCGTGCTTCCCAACTCAAGTTCTGGAAGTTTATTTATCTTTGTTTCTGTGTCTCACCTTTTGATATGTGCTTGACCGTGGAGGATATAAAAAGCGGGACTGACTTTTCCTCCCTTTTAGAAACCTTTCTAAGGTTTAAAAGCAATAGAGATGCTGCCTCCTGAGAAATTTATTGGGAAACCTTAATCAGGACCTAACCTTACTGATGCGGTTGTTTTTAGAATTAAGCAAAGAATGCAATTGATTAAGATATAGCGCATCATCCGCTTTCTCACTATCGAATGTGCGAGTGGAACACATCCAAGTGATTAAAACCAAAATAACACTTTCTGAATCTTCAGTGCTTGGTAAGTGTAGGATGGACTTAAAGGTATGATTCGCCAATCTCCTATGGCACTTGACGACTGTAGACACTTGAGGTATTAACATAAACTCAAATGATTCCTTAATTACTCTCCAAATGTCGGTCAGCAAAAGTGGCGATGCTGTCTACAAGACTAGGTGTCTTTGGAACTTCATAAACATACCTCTAGAACCGCTACCAACTTAGAAACGACACCTTCTAAGAATTGCGATGCATCCTCCTGTATCTTTATGCCATGAAGATGCCTCATACGTTCAACATCGATGACAAACGTTATGGCAAAGAGCCATTTTTGAGCAGTAATAACATCCGACGCTGCTATTGCCTTAAGCATTTCATTGTTCAGGCGACCCAAAAATATATAAGAAGGGGTTTCCAAGCCTTGCCTCAATTCCTGCATAGATCCATTACTCAATGAAATGCAATGCTAACCCTCTTTTATACTTTCTATTTTGTTGTCAAAGGTCAACCTGAGCCTTGCGATAGTATCGGAGTTGTTGACCGCCCTGTCAATGAACTCCACCATGGTTACGTCCTTCGATGCAGAACTTATGTAATATTGCGATCATAGTGAGGTTTATTTCACTGGTCCGACACTACGATCCCACGATAGGTGGGGAGGAGCGGGGCACAAAAATACCATCCTTACTTCACACATAACATTGTTAACACAATGACAAGAAATACCAATAATGCTGGGCCTTATGGAACCGGTGGTATGCCTTATGGCGGCTACGTTGGATATCCTCAGGGCCAGTATTATTTAAACACATCGCAATACCCCTATTACCCATATTACCATCCATCTGTGCATCAGTCCCAACTAATCAGCCCTTATATGGCGAGTCAGTGCTACATTAGGCCAGGAAATGCAAATGGATACGAACGTCCGCAGCGCAAACCGACTTCTCGGCCTACCGAAAGACAAAGGTAAGCCGTGCTATGACAATATTAACGCTGTAACAGCACGAAAATCACATGTGAACCGTGTAATATGGTTTTCGACAGACCGTCAGAACTTTCAGAGCATATAGATGAGCTGCACGTGTCATGTGAAGTGGAAGGATGCAGTTACTCAGCACCGCTAGATCTTATGGCTGTTCACGCTTTTAAGCACGTGAAGAATGAAAAGGGAGAGCTGGTTCTAGAATCACCTGAGGAAAATAGAAAGTGGATAGAGAACCGTCGAAATAGACACCCTCTAAATCGCAAACGCAACATGGCCCCCTTGGAGGACTCTACGTTAGAACGTCTGCTCCGAGAGGCACATGGTAAGAGGAAAAGCAGTGCTCCAGATAAAAGCGCGTTATATCCACTCATTCATAAAGTGAAAGAACGCCCCAGTGCCCTACTACAGCTAAGTGACCCTGCCAAATACAATAACTTGGTAAGGCAAACCTTTGGCCCTTATTCCTACCGCCCTTCACTTTCTATGGGAAGAACGCTATGTCAAACATATAAACGCACAAAGGCATGCAAATTTGGCGACCGTTGCCAATTTTCACACGATTTAAAGGGGGGAACATGCAAAGACCTTTGTGTTACGAAGCGACCACCAGTAGTACTTCACGTGCTCAAGAAGGACATATATAGCATGGAAAAGACTCTGATAAGTGCTATAAAGACCATAGTGTTGCTGAATTTCTTCGATGATACAGAAGAGAATGCTACTGTAGGTGTCGGTTCTGAAATTAATCTTAACCAAAGCAAAGACTAGACACATGAAATATCAGTTTATGTACCCTAAGGTACATTTTAAAAAGCATATGTTGGCGTATACCCTATTAATATCGTAAAGATAACGCTCAGCTGTGCTGTAATGCCTCATGGACACCAGTAGGAACAGCGATAATTTGCTATAAAACTGCATTTAGCACCATAAAAAAGAAATATATGTGTTAAAAGGTACATATAACATGGCATAAGCAATAGTTAACGTCGCTTCTAGTTTCATTTACCTTCCTATCGCTTTTGAAGGGATGTGTAACATAAACACACATTTTCACATCATAGAACGCCTCTACAAGCCAAGAAAGCATGTATAAATACACAAATAATATGCACAATTAATATCAAACAACTAGACATGGTGTGTAGGCCCTATGTATGTCTACTTGCTGCACACCCGTTATCCACTCACCAGCGACACTACGTCGTTACAATGCTGGGAAGACCCAACAAATAGGAGGTACAGATAGTGTCAACATATTTCATCGCACCTATCAAACAAAAGCACATCAATTGTGTATTTATGACGCAATCGTTAAAACAACGACGTCATCAACATATTTCAGGCAATTTGCTATGTGGAAACATTTCAGGACTAGAGCCCACAATAACCTTATCCATGGCCTCTAATAGAAGCACTTGGCAACATCATCTACATTTGACATATCCTATTTTATGTCTATAGGCCACCCGTGTGCGTCTCTATCATCTAAAATCGGTCAAAGATGGGAGTTAGCAACCTTTTGGTAAGGTTCCTTCTGATCTCATTCATTACAATGCAGCAATTCCTGCGTCCGATACAGAAATGTGTATCCCTTAAGAGTCACAAAGGCTCTGTGGTTGCCGTCGATGCCATGTGTTGGATACATCGTGGCATGATTTCATCCGCAGTAGCTAATGTGACTGGAGAAGCCTGTGACAAGTACATCAAGTTCATCATATCAATGTTAGCAGTGCTACTATCATACGACATCACACCAATCATGGGTTAGTCATTGTCTGTATTCATGCATACTGTGAAGTAAAAATTCTGTTGGTGACTGGTTTCATTTCTCTGCATACCTCTCTTCTCGGTCGTAACACCATATGCAACTTTAGCAGATTTGAACATATTAATGTAGCTTCTTTATGCATATAATTTCTCTTTGGTGTTATTATGGAAGTTATTTTTCTACTGTATTATAAAATGTTCATGATTGTGATAATTAATGTTAATCAATAACAATATATCGGTATGTTAAATTCAAATGTTTACAACTATTTTGTCATTCCATTTTATGTAAGCAACTGCATTTGTTACATTCACATCATTGTTCAGTGTTTGATGGATACGAGATGCCCTCCAAGGAAAGGGAAAACCAAAGTAGGAGTGATCGCAGAAACAAAGCCAGAGCCGAAGCACTTGAAATGATAAAAAAGAACAAAGGGGCCATAAATACAGAGATTATGCGTAAATGTATGCAGGCTATCTCCATCACCCCAGAAGTGATTGCAAGGGTTATGGAGATTTGCCGTGAAATGAACGTGCGTGTTTTGGTCGCCCCATACGAAGCAGACGCTCAAGTGGCATACCTATGCCGGGCAGGAATCGCACACGCTGCAATATCTGAGGATTCAGACTTGCTTGCATATGGATGCCCAAGGGTGTGGTACAAGTTGGAGCGCGACGGGCGCGCAGACGAAATAAGCTTAAACTTCAACAGTCACCCTGATGTAAAATGCAGCAAGGGGCTTCTGAAAGGCATAAGCCATCGCATGTTTGTAGCTATGTGTGTCCTAAGTGGCTCTGATTACGATGACGGGTGCCACATCAATGGAATGGGTATAAAGCTTGCTCATAGATTTATCCTCCAGTATGAGACAGTGCCTGCCATTATGGCCGAGTTGGAGGAAAATTTGTCATGGGCAAAGAAGCTGCCAACACATGTGACATTGAAGCAGCTTGAGGATCACTACCTCAATGTTTCCAAAATCTTTTTACATAACGTAGTCTACGACATTCGTACGAATTCTCTTACGCATATCAACCCGATTCCGCATGGAGAACAGAATCTCGACATCATTGTTGATTTATGCTTTCGCATTCGACAGAGAGCTGACTTTAATGTGGTGTCAGCAGGACATGTTAATCCACGAAACGGGGAACCCTTAATCTATGAGATAACTCCAAATGACAAAATGTTGACCGAGGGCATGAAATTTGCTGATTTGGAGGGAGTGGTTAGTGCAGGGACACGTGAAGAGTCGGAGCCAATCAATGACTTGTTGCTACAAACAACATTAGTGGAACAGCCAAAAGAAGCAGTTGAGAATTATGGAGGAGAATTATTGCAATCCATTGCCAGTGAGCTAGATTTTCAGAATATTATTGGATCTGATACAGATATTGTGAACCCACCTTCAGCAGTGTTGTCTACCACAAGTAGCACAGAGTGTGATTACAGTGTGGTGGCACGTACTATAACTGAAGACTCTACTACATCGATATCTACTTGTGATGAGTTCTATCTACCAACAAAATCGCAGAAGGGTAGAGTACGTGATCTAATAAATTCGTCGGAGAGGGTAACCATTGTGAGACCCAAGCGTGCCTGCGTGCTGAGAAGAGCAATGCTGTGAGCCGTGTATGTTATCATGTTTACCTTATATATATATATATACATAGAAACAAACTGGTAACTATCACCAATGTATGCTAATGCATCATGGAATTTATAAAAATTGATATGTTCATGCTGAATGTGATATGCAGAATTACATGTTTCCTGTTAGGCACTATAGATAGGGCACAGCACATATGAATGATAACCTGCTATATCAGTCCATGATACTTATAATTACCAACATTAAGCATTAAACATATGTTATAGTTACATAACAATAAGGCATTACAATGTCAAATTGACACTAACATTCAATCCTTTTAGTCGAAGCGACCAAAACTTCTCTGCGATAATAGTGCTCTCTTTTGCCTCTTTATCTTCTGTTGTATAGCATCCACATCAAGAGTTAAGCTTTTCTGGACGTTGGATCGGGGAACCTCTAGTTCTTCCTTGTCTACCTCCACGAACCTTCTCTTTCCCAGGGGCTCAGAGTCGCTAAATAGCCCTCTACTTCGGATGCGTTTTATGTTCTCCAGTATACGGGCAAGCGTGCTCTTTGATTGTTCCCTTTCTCCTGAGTCAGCATTATGATAAATCTCCTCAGAAGAGTTTAGAAGGCTTGTCTTATTGGCGTTACCATTGTTAAGGTACCTTGGAACGGCATTGCTCCTGTTTGAGAAAAGGTTTTCCGCAAGCACTCTTGGAAAAACGCGTTCACTGTAGTCTACTTGCTGTGATTGTGGCCGGTACTCTCCGTATTGCCTGTCCAACCTCTTGGTAATACTCTCACACTCAGAGAGGCCACGTTTGATGCGATTGAGTATGTCGTCCGTTGCATGTATGTTAATGCGACTTCTGGTTGGCGATGTTTTGTAAAGCGACAAGGAATCATACTTGCGATCAATGTTGGATATATTGTTATCTGCGTATTTGTCCTGGGTATATGGCGTATAGGACCCAATCTTAAGGTCTGGAACTGTGGACCTGCTTCTTAAGTAGCTTTTACCACGTTGTCCTGATAACAAAGGAGAACTAAACCGAAAAGCATTATCATCATTTAAGAAGTCTATGGCCCTCCCCGGAGTTGTTGTCTCTTTTCCGATGTTAACGCTGCGTTTTGGCGTGAGAGTTGGACGTCTGGTGTCTACACTTCTTAGGTAGGTTGGCACGTCCAAAGCACTTGAATAACCAGGAGAATCCAATATACGGGACCTCAGCGCCCTAAGCTCCGGTGTGGATCCGTGTAATCCATCGTATGCCTTCCCTGTGATGTCAAGGCTGTCGCTCGCCGGAGGAAGTAAGTCACTATGATATCTAGAGGTTCCATATTGCCTTCTTCGGGAGGAGAAGAGTGACTGATCATTACTCCCTAGCACATCAGAGTTCAGGTAGTGCGAAGACCCTTTTCCGTTCAAAGCCCATCTGTTCGGACTGAGAACGGGGCTAGTACGGGAGTTCAACACATCACTAGTCCCGTGACCAAATATAGTCATGGCTAAATGATTTCATGATAAGTGTTGGCGTAAACACCTGTCAACGCATCACACGCCGCCTACTCTTCTTCCAGTGTTGTCGCCACACACCATAGAATCAACTACACTGCAGTCATTGAAACGATCAAAATAGGCAAATCTTAACGCAAAACTATATAGAAACAAGAATCTGTGAGAATATAAAACACGGTCATGTGCTGCGCCGCTCTACGGTGGCACCTGCGACGTTGCAGTTTTAACCCACTGCAGGCAAACCTGCACATTATCAGTGCATTCGGCACATCTACTAACGTCATCACACGATCATTAATCAGCATGATGTTTTCACACACTGCCTGTAACACAGCGTTACAGACGATACCATAGCGCCGACTACCTTCCATAGGGGTAAATCTTCAGGACTCCAGAATGGCCTTGATGTTGCTGTAGATATCCTTGGCAGTTCTGCTCTCATCCAGCAGCACGGTTGGGGATCCCGCGCCCCTTTTATACCTAGAGAACTCCCCACTAAGGTCCTTGTAAACCTGGATAGACTCCTTCAAATCTTGACGATCATACATACTAAAAGCCTCCAGTGGAGTCAGTTTCTTGTTTTTATGACCTCTTGATGATGCATATTTGGCACACAAGCGGTTTGCGATGTAATCATCTTCGAAGCCCAGGCGCTTTAACAGCTTCAGCTTCTCTGCGTATCCCAGGGCCTTTATATCCAGGTCCTGGGGTATTAGATCCTTGTTTTCCTCCAGAATATCTTCAACCACTCTTGTTTTAGTTCTAAAAGAATCTAGTGTTCCCTTCTCCGGTGTCCGGGTCTCCACCGAACGCTCGGACCTTGGCGTTGCTTTCGCAGCATGTGAATTGGAGAGCGAAATATCACGATGACGACTATCACCACTGTGTAACGTCCTAAATCTTAAAGGTACATCTTCTCCCCTTCTATCACTGAATAACGATGCTCCTTGGTCACTCATGTTAGCCTGTGTGGCAAACGGGCTTCCCATGTTGTTACCATATTCTCTGTTACCGTATTCTCTGTTACCATAGTCTCTATAGCTTTCCTCGGGCGAGTAATTCACTGCACTCGCAGCCTCTAGATTTACCAGGGGGTCACCTTCCCCAAAACTACCCAGCAGAAACTCATCTGGTGTTTTTGGCCTGCGCCTGCCGGGTTTGCGATTACTGAAGAATGGCGAATCGGATGTGTCGTACTGTTCATGTCGTACCGATGTTTTGGGACGCCATGATAGTATGAAAAAACACCGCTCCCTGAACTCTTTTGCATCCTTTTGTGCGATAATGTAGGACGTCAGTCCCACTGCAGAATAGTCATGGCCCACCTTTTGTATGTACCTCCTGCGGATATCCTCTATATCCATACCCGGTATGTTTACAGATGCCAGAGCACTTTTTGCCCTATAGACAGCATCGTTTATACTGGAATGTATGTTTTCACTTGGTGGCTGGGAAAGGAGGTCACTAGCCCTCAAAGACGGTAATCTTACACTGTTCCCGAGATTTCCTGTAGAATGAGAAGAAGCGAGACCCTTATTTTTCCTGCCCCTCGTTTTTGCAATTGCCTTTTGGCGCAAATCAGTAGCTAGGTTACTCCTTACTTCGAGGAGGGAGCGCCTCGGCGGTCTGTACAGTGGCTCTACCTTGGCCATTTCCACCAGATACAGAACGTTTAGCAGCCTCCTCTATGTAACATTATTAAAATACAATCACACCCTATTGCCCCTACAGTTCAATCTAGTGCATCGTCACATATGTCATCCTCCTCATATAGCGCCTCATTGCTCCAAAACACATTTTCGTTTTCTGCGTGTGTATGTGTAAAATCCATATGTACCACTCACCATCTGTGTCTAGGGGGGCAGATTTGGTCTCAAATATCTGTTTTCCAGTCATTTGGTTGTTTTTTCGTGCAGCGTCAATGTCTCGCCATACACCCTTCTTAATCATCTCCAGTCTGAACCGTTTACTCCATTCTTGAAATTGTTCATCCGTTACACGGTCCTATAAATGCAGTGTGTAATGGTTGTGAATGATTTCTTACCTGCTCGAGGCAAAGCTGCTTAAGTTGCAGGCCGACATCTAAATTGAACTTGTCCTTCGCTAAATCTCCGTCTTCATCTGGTTTACTGGTGCTGTCGTCACCTGAAGCAGGTACAACCTGTAGCAGCGCCTCCTGAATGAGGTAAAGGTAATGCATATCACGCTTACATTCACCGCCTCGACGATAGGATATGCCATCGGGGCTCCTTGGTTACGCTCTATAACTTCATTTATGAGTTGTGTGATGCGATATTTGGTCTCGTAATTCAGGCCCGAGTCTGGTGGGTGTTATAATCCATAATGACAACGGATACCTTCAATGACATCGTATTGCAGTGGTTCTTCCGCCGGGTATCCATCCGGAAAGATAAATCTAAGCTTTACGGAACGCTTTGAAGGACCTTCTTCACACCGCGGATCACAAATGATGACTACTTCATTCTCACTTATGACCTGTAGCTCCTCCCCTTCCACAAATATCGCGGAAAGGGCTTCCAATTCCATTTGCCTTTCAGTATCTTCCATTTTATATATTTAAGCAAAGCATCCCTTTATACTTACTACCAAAAGATTTTTGAGAGACGTTCCCGTTCTGCACTCGTACCGTTTTCGCCGGGCAGGGGAGGCAGGTGGAAGGGCTCCACACACTGTCAAACCATTATCTTTATTAGTGAGAAATACATCATTTATAGCAACACACACATTCCTTTTCAGTTATTGGTCGTCATTTCGACCTCTTACATTTGATGTGGAGGATGTCAGATAACGACTTGATGATATCGCAATCCAGCCAGTTCTCGTTGCAGGTTTCGCCGGGCAGGGGAGGCAGGTGGAAGGGCTCCACACACTGTCAAACCATTATCTTTATTAGTGAGAAATACATCATTTATAGCAACACACACATTCCTTTTCAGTTATTGGTCGTCATTTCGACCTCTTACATTTGATGTGTGAGGATGTCAGATAACGACTTGATGATATCGCAATCCAGCCAGTTCTCGTTGCAGGAGTCCACCTGCGACAGCCTGGGAGGGCTGGATGACGCTTTAAAACTGAAGCCGTTTCAGCATTCACAGACATACAGCTGTCCAATCGACCTTTCTTCTGGCGGCACACTAGCCAAGGATCGTCTAAATGGGTGTCGCTTGTCTAGTCAATCCTGTAAGTTAGCTCATAAAAGGAAAACAATAGCGTTCTGCAGCGGGTGGCGATTTGTTATCAGGCAGAGATTTGTTTATTGCTCGCGATGTGTTGTCCGATATGGAGGCAAAGGACCGTAGGTTCCAATGTGGAACAAAGTCCAAACTAATGATTTTGAGCGAGAAACTGCAAGGATTTGAGCGTCAGATGGAGTTCCACTCTAAACAGCGCCGCATGCATGAAGAACAGAGATTTTTAAGCATCCACGATTCGTTGGAGCGAATAGATGAAGCTATTTCCCAGGAGTCCAAACGACGCATGGAGACCATTAAAGCTCTTCACGGGGTATGTTAGGGTTTCTTATATTCTGGGTGGTGGTGATAATAGTTATTCCTGGTTTATGTGGCTTCTTTTGAAATTACGAGGTGCCTCATTTGAATAATGTATTTGTGCATTTAATTTTATTTCACAATTATCTCATTTCATGAATGCAAAGAATCATGAAATTACAGATCTTTGAAACACAGATCAACGCCGTGCAATCTAAAGTAGAATCATTTTTTAACGATAAGCT
Source organism: Babesia gibsoni (assembly GCA_035575875.1). Taxonomy (NCBI): domain Eukaryota; phylum Apicomplexa; class Aconoidasida; order Piroplasmida; family Babesiidae; genus Babesia; species Babesia gibsoni. Next base: position 1,416,098 of record CP141527.1, read on the forward strand.
GGATCAGCTAGAATGTGTCGTTCAGTCCCTATCTGAACGCATCGATACAGTCAGTAATCAGTGCGCGGACAACGACAAGCTTCTTCATGAGAACCTCGAAAACAGTTGTGTTGCATTAGAGAAAAATTTGGCAACGGTTCAGGTGAGTTTCGTGTATATTATCGTGATGGCAAGAAACCACCAATGGAGTCTACCCAGCCTATGTTTATACTAACGTTGTAACAGAAACTGTTTGAATCCGAGAAACTATCAAGGCAGGAAAGAGAGGAGCACATAATGAAACGCATTTCCGATGTTGAGCAACAAAGCGAAGGTGCCTTTGGCAAGGAAATGCAAAAGGCAGAATCGCATTACTACTCGCTAAAAAGCGAGGTGGAAAAGATAAAACAACAGAATGAAGAGCGAGAAAAGATGATAAAGTCATCTGTCTTGGATCAGATAGCTGCGCTGAGCAACGGGTTGGCCGTGGAATCCTGTGCCAGGGAGAGTGCGGATAGCGACCTTACTCAAGCCCTACACAGCTTCATGAAGGTCATCGCAGATGTTTCTAAGCTACCCATAAGTAGCTAAGTCAATGTAAAATTAGGCGGCTTTAATATAATCGTTAATTACGACCTCCAATGGCGAGTTTGGAGTTGCTCGGAGAATGCAAGGAACACACAGGTTTGTAATAACTCCTACAAACAAGCATTATAATCTATTTTCACTAATATATATGCTTCAATATGGTGTGTGTCTTTTACATGGGCAGGGTGACGGTTCACTGTGTAGAAGGTACTGGTGGATCAACCCTGCTTATCGTGCTATAGAAGCAATGAAGTAGTACATACTGTTCTGTAGAGCCTTGATGATGCTGCAAGGGCTAATGTTTGTAGACGTAATTGCCGTTTTATGCCAGTAGACATGATGAATGATTCCTTTTATTATTCTTGTTATATAATGTGACATGCAGGCTGTATCAACAGTGTCAAGTTCGATTCGTCAGGCATATACTGCTTAACTGCGGGAAATGATCGCAGTGTCCGTTTGTGGAACCCGGCCAAGAAGCTCCACATTAAAAGATTTTTCGGTAAGGAGATGTTTTCTCATCATATAAACGAATGCAGGGCCTCACAACTACCAGATAAATGATATATGCCTAAGCAAGGACAGCACTCACTTTGTATCTGCGGGTAGCGAGCACTCTGCCTTCTACTGGGACATCATGGAGGGCAAGGTAGTTCGAAAACTCAATCACAGCGGTGGGTAGCACAATTCACATGAAAATATATGACCAGGGAGCATATTATGCTGTAATTATGTTGCGGATAAATCTCTTATTTGCACGGGGAGCGACGACCGTAATGTCCGCTTTTGGGACCATCGCAGCAGAGGTGCAGTATCCACATTTAGCGATGCAAAAGATGGCATCTCTAGTGTACAAGAACGTAACAAAGTTGTAATAACGTCTTCTATAGACGGAGCAGTGAGATCCTACGACTTGCGTAAGGGACTATTAAAGACCGATTACTTCAACACGCCCATCGTAAAGTAGGTTAAACCTTGCCGTCATTTTAATATACCTGCAGTGCTTGTGCTTCCACTGCCATTGAAGACCTCTACGTAGTGTCGGCACTGGACGACGTTGTGATGCTTGTTGAGCACGGAGATATTCTAGAAAACTACAGGGGTCACACATGTGACAGTTATCGCATCCAGTGTACCTTCTCTCCACACGAACAATTTGTGCTGTGTGGAAGCAGTACAGGAACCCTGTTCTGTTGGGCGTTGACATCCAGAATACCACAATTAACTCTGCCACACGCACATGAGGGGCCGCTTACTACTATTGCATTCTCCAACCCAGAACTCATGAAAGACGGGAGGCTTGTACGCGACCTAGAAAAAAATGTTAGAGACTCTTTAAAACGTGAGGGTAGTCTAATGGTGTCTGGAGGCAAGGACGGTTATCTTAGAGTCTGGAACTTTTTTGGGTAATATATTAAAAACATAAACATTGCCTTCATGTATACCCACGGTTAATCAACATGGAGAACAACCATGAAAATGGGTATCTACCACCCACTGCGTTTTTATTAGCCTCTTCTTCGTCTTCTGGATCCGAATCAATCTCCTTGATGTCTCTGGATTTGGATTCCTCGTAGCGCAACACATACTTTAGAGGGTTTAGCAATATCCTTTCCTTTATAGCTCTTGCCATCTTTACATCAAAGTATACATCCTATTATGGTTGTAGAACTAAGCTTTATAGACTTACCTCGAAGGGCTGAAAAAAGTCAAAGAAGCTACCAGAGCTGTTGCTGCTGATGACTCCACCATCTTCATCAAAGTCACTTGACTCTTGAAACAATATGTCATCCACTAAATCCACCTGATGTACGATATTAGAATACCAGTGGTACCTTACCGCGTTCTCCTTCCACTGAATTTGTGTGACCTCAGACTCCACTTCGTTGTTGACAATCTTAAAGTCCCGTTTCAGTGTGGTATTGGAAAAGAAAGGGTTCTCAGCGAATATTAAAACTACTTCGAAGGCTTCGCCATGCTCATCAAAGGTGCCTTCATGGCATCTCATGTCCCTAAGGTAACTGAGCAGTTGCTTGTCTACGGAGGAGATGCGATTTCTGGTAATGTGGCATCCCATTAGTGCATGTAGCCAAAACCTCGGCCACGATGTCGTGCCATGTTGTTGGTAACGTTCATCAACAGGTTTGCTGACCCCAGTCATCTGCTTCAACGACATTTCCTTGAATTCACTAGTAACATCGGTGACCGTGATTCTTGGGGAAGACAATAACGAGTTTGAGTTTGTGAGGACTTCCACCCTTTTATCGGCCAGTGCGCTCAGTTTCATGCGCATATCCTCTACTAAATTCCTCAGGGCCTCGTTATACTCCTGGACGGTAGCCTTCTCCAGTTCCTGGATTTCTTCCAGAGCTGTAATCACCTGCTCCTTCACACACTTCATTGTTTACTATTACTGTTCGACCGTAGAGCTGAAAAGGCGAGGATAAATGGCACATTTTTAGACACTTATGGGGCACACGCCCTGTTCATCCATCCAGATTGTGCAGATAGTTCGATTATACTTGGTCCCTGAATGATTTTTATCTACACATTTATGTAACACACCTCCTGTAAGTAGAATTCCGCTCGATAACCTCGGGTGTGCATCGACAGTGTGAATCCTGTCTAAAACAGGTGTAGTCAACCTATATATTTCGCTTCCTGATGCCATATCCAGGATAATAGCCTTAGCTCCTTGCTGATTATTGAGTGTGGGTACTATGACGCTCTTCCCATATGTACAGATTCTTCGCCACCTAGAGAAGATGTCTGTGTCAGTAGGTTCCCTGTCGTCGAAATCGAACTTGACCATTTTATGAATCCCCGGCTCCCTATTGCATATAAAGTCCTTTATATAGAACGCCCATACGTCCAAAGATTGGCCGACGACTGCCACTCTGCCTATAGATCTGTTGATTGCGATATCCCAAATGCCTAGGGAGGTACCATGGCTTCTGATGGTTGCGATGGCTGAATTTTCCCCTGTGTCCCATATTCTGAGGTTCTCGTCAACTCCTGAAGATACCAGGAGTTCCTTGTCAGGGAAGCAGAGGGATGAAACTGCGTTCCTGTGAGCCCATATCTCATGCAGGGGTTTATCGGTAGGTAATCCTTTACCTTCATCGGTCTCTGAGAACTCCAACCTATGCCGATACTCTAGCAACGGGTTATCCGGAACCATAAACCTCGTATCCCACACCCTTATGGTCCCATCACCCCCTCCAGTGTATAGGAGGAATTCGTAGTTTGGGGATGGCAGAACCGTGAATACTCCACCCTCATGTGCGTTATCTATGGAAAGTAAGCCTCCACGCTTCTTCGAAATATGACTTCCTATGTTTCCAAGTGAGTCTATCGTGACACTCCCGAAAGAATCCCCGATGAATATCATACATCCGTCAGATGTAAAATTAAAGTCCAACAGATGATTACAGAAACCAGTTACAGTGTTATGTACGTGCTCATAAGTGGTTACTGATGTGTATTTTACAGCCATAAGGTCTATAATGGTCATGGCGCCGTTGGATTCTATACACATTGCACGGTGATCTCCCAAAGCAGGAGAAAAACGAGTACGAGTGACTATGCCATGCCTCTGCTCTTTCACACTGAATACTGGAATCATTTTTCATTTTGACCCTTCTATTATACAATTATCATGAAATTTTGTGATGTTTTGCGGGGAAGGCTACCTACACTCCCGCAATTTATTGGTGTATTCGTCTACATCACTTCCCAGCTGTAATCCACACACTTTCACAGCGCTTAGGCAATATGACTTTTGTATTAGGAGGAACTTACTCTAGCAACATCTCCACATACTTCTGCTCCTTGGCATCCCTGTCACGCTGGCAAAGCTCCTCCAATGACTTTGGTATGATTTCCTGATCCAAATGGCCAAGGCTACAACAGCACCTAGAAAGGATTAAACGTTTCATATGCCAGCATATCTCACCATGCTACTTGTGTCACTATCTGTGTAGAGCAGCTCTGCATGATTTTCATATACCTGGTCAACAGTTCATTAATGGCGTCTGCATAGCGGATGTCTAACAACTCAAAACAGTGAATTACCCCCTTTCCCCACCATGTCATAACATCTCATAGCCTCAAACACTTGAGCAAATGACATATTGTCGATGTGTTCGTAGTCGAGCACTCTTTCTAGTTGGAAAAATGACAAGATAACATTATAAAAGATACCTATAATGGAGTCCATAAGTTCCTCATCTTTGTACTTTAGCTTCCCAAATGCCCAGAATATATTACCTACAGATGGTTTAGAGACTTTACAACCAAAACCAACTTAGTTCTCTCACAGCTATTGTTGACAGGATTTGCTTTGTCCTATTTGCAAGTTCACGAAGGAGCACCGAATGTTTATATTTGAGCCTAGCGAGTGCATGCAACGTGCTAGAAATGTTTTCAGGCTGCATTTTGTGGGCGACTTTAACGGCATGATCGGAAACAGCCTTCAGGGCATCATGTCCCTTGAGGTTGAATCTTGCCAACGAATGCAATGCCAATGGAATAAGGTGAGTTTGGAAGTCCTGATGGTCTAACTTTGTTATCACTGAAAGAAGCTGGTCAGAAACCTTAAGGTCATGTATTCCAAGCTGCGCAAATGCGTATAGTATCAGCACTGCATTTGTAGCTGATATATCTGCGATAACCTCTGGCTCCAATGTTTTTTTAGCAATAACCATCATAATTTCATTAACACGGGGGTGACGTTTGAGTAATATTGCCGTTTGTGCAAACGTAGCCAGATCAATTGAATTTGCCTCATTGATGCGTCCAATGCAGATGGTCACTAACTCTTCCACTGGTACGTTAAATCTGGGATAGCCCATTTTACAGATGCCTAATCATGTGAGCATGCTCTAAAATATCACGTACTGTTCACTAGTGGGTATAAAAAGTAGGCTGGCATTATGTTTCCACGTTTTAGGGTAAACGATGTTATGGCTTGTACCCATGTTTCCTTTACATCCTTACCAAATATGAGCGGTATCCCATGAGCCACAGCTCTCACTTCCATTGCAGTATACTCCCCTATGGACAGTGAGAGTTGGTCAACGAGGTCAGCGCATAGCGCTCTCTCCCTTTTCCTTTCCTCATGCGCATATTCCTTGGCGACTCTCTCTACGTTGGTTACTAATTTGAGTGACATTCCACTAACCAATGTGCCTTGCGATATTAGATGGCTTGGTTAAGGCCTTGCAATGGTTTCCAGCTCCGTATCTAGCGACGTATCCACTGTATCGACGTGGGAGCATGGAAAAGCAGTAGTGAGCCAAACCAGCCATAGTTCAGAGCTACAATGTCTTCAATAGATTTATATAGGCTCCATTTTATGATTGCATTAGGTTTGATGCTTCGACCTACACATTGCACTTCCCATACACAGCTTCATGTAGGAGGATTCCTCAAGCCAGACGAATTTCTAGATAGTATACTCCATCTGGTCAAATTTCTCATCCAATAACACCACATACATTGTTTATATACATTGAGAACGGAATGTGTAGTGAAGTAATGTATATAGCAGTTGCCACTGATTCCTCACAAGTCACCAATTTGTAGACTAATATGTGTGATAGTTGTGGATTCCACTTTTGCTGTTACACAATCATCTAAGACAGTTACTGTGATATTCTTCTCTACCTGCAGATACCACAATCTATGTGATTATCATCACACATCCAGTGTGCTTCAGGAGTAACAGTTACAAAAAGACAATGTATGGACAATGAGCACGTTTGCTATCAAGTAACAAGGTTCATTTCCGAACTAAAGCAGCACTAGGATATGCCGTAGTTCATACTATCTTTTACCATGTTAATTGTATTGTCTAAAGTCAGACCACAAAAAAGTCAGCAAAAGAACGCTTAAACCAGACCATATAACACCCATTACCTGCTATTCATTCCCTTCTTTGCATAAAGATCATCTGTAAATAGCTTTCATCAATAGCATTTATTTTCTTATAACAGCGGCACTGTATACAAACCAGAAATATGAACTAGAACAAAATGCTCACTGTTTCATTTTCTTACTCATCTTAAACAAGACAGCATAAACACTGTTGTCAAACTGAGTAAGGGGAAAATTCCCTGCATTCAGTGGAAAACCAAGAGTATTGTGCAACAGTCATCTTGTATAGGGAGCATGTGACGTATCATTGTGAATATAAACATGGCGGAATCACCATGCATAAGCACAGTTGATTACTGGAATAAGCGATATGCAAAGTGGGTTTGACATTTTGGTCTCAGCATATGCAGCGTGAATGAGACGTATGACTGGTACAATGAGTGGTGCAACATCAAGGAGTATGTCCCCATACAACTAAATGAACACTCCAGGGTGCTTCACATTGGATGTGGAACATCAGGTACAGTGCCAAATAGCATCCAACAAGTCTTGTGCAGGTCTGGCCAATGATCTCTGCAAAGAAGGCATTTGCAATGTCAAGAGCATCGACAATTCCGAGAAATGCATAGAAGCAATGAAGAAGATGTTCCCACACCTTGATTGTACGTAACAGCGGTCTCCACAGCTTTATAGCATAAGACAAAGTGACATGCTTCTTCAGATGAGGTAATGGACGTGTTAGAAGTCTCACATCACTTAAATGATATGCAATATGACCTAGTCATAGACAAGGGGTGCATGGATACATTGTTGGTAAGATATAAGGAGCTCCTTTGCCTGGCTTAATAAATCTGTAGTGCAGCGAGAATTTCGACACAGTTGTGCCCAAGATGCTTCAAAACATCCACAGTGTGTTGAGGTAATAAGCTCTGCTTGACTGTCTGCAAAGACAGTCGCTATCCTATATTGTCTTTCCCAATATATAATTATTAAACAGAGAAGAAGGCATCTTATTTATAATGTCGGTAGGATGTCCTGCAAACCGTTTAATGTATCTGGAGGTAAGTTTTTACACAGCCCAATGATGACTCAACAGACGACCAATTTGTGGTCGGTACTGGTGGTGAAAATAGAAAAGCGGCACATAGAGTTCCTTGAGGAGGCAGAGATGCTGATGAATCTAGAGCCGTTAAGATGCAGTAGCGATAAAAACCCAGATAACATGCGAAGGGAGTCTGATGGGCATGCCGAAGACTCAGCATATGATAGCGACGAGATGGTGGATGAGATGGAAGAAAGGAGACATCATTTCATCTACATCTGCCGCAAGCGTGTTTGATGCACACAAGCATGCATGAATCACGGTCACGGCGCGGCTCACCTCTGTTCCGCCGCTGTTTAACACCTTGTATTTCATTGATCATAATTATATAAAGATGTGTGCTTCATATATGTCAACACCCATGAACCGGTTCCATTCTTATGGTGATGATGACAATGAAGAAGTTGAATTTGAAGGATGGTTGCAGGTTAGCCCTCAAAACAACGCTGTTGTAGTGGATAGTGGTAACAAGTGCCCACGCGGTACTTCAGTCCAGCGAGGCTGTGGAAACTGCCCCGAGCCCTCTGCCACGGTTTGTCGAAAGCAATGCGCAGACAACGCACATTGTCAAGCAAGGGCCGCTAGGTCATGTGGTTCCCGCGGATGCACAAACATCATAAAGCGCCGTCCAAGTATCCCCTGTCACTGCAAACCTGTTGAAATATCACAGAGGGACAGCGAGGACGTGTTTTACGTTAACAACAAGCAACACGCACCTAAGATATTGGTACAGAAACCACAGACTGTCATTGTACGCAACCATTCCAGACCTCCAATTGTCGTGCAGCAGCCTCCTCCGAATGTCATAGTGAAGAACGACCCGCCTAAACCAATATACGTACAGAGCTGTCCACCAAATGTAGTTGTGAAGAATGAAAGGCCTTCAGCAGTTCAAAAATCACCAACACTGCCTATGAAATACCCTCAGATTGTGCAGACAGGATACCCACCAAACTACATGAAACCGTGCAACTGCGGACGCCACAACTATTAGTGCTGTAAACAGGACACTTGCTGAGATTTACATTATGACCATTGGAAGCTACATATACTGTATAAACAAACATCAAGTTTAAAACATACAAGATTCTACGTTGCTCTACAGAGCATCGATAACTCATCAGATAGGTCAACTTGTTTAATGTTATTTTCCTGTGTACAATTACTTTTAGCTGAAGATGAGTGGAAGAGCCATTTCGAGGGTTAAAGGGGGAATGAGTCATATAGTGGCCATCGAAGTGTAGAGTTGTGGTTAGGGTCTAGTTATGGTGGAGTACAACGACCCACATTCATTTACTACGCCTGATTATATCAATTATTAAGTGAAGGAGGTATAGCATCTGAGGTTGAAATGACTTGAATAAGGTATTTAGTGATAGACCATATACTCGGGAAATACGTGGTCAACAGGTTGGCATGCGTCCCAATACTACCCATGGGACAGATCGCAAATTAATTATATCGCACATTTAAAGGTAAAACACATTCCAACCATGTTTCAACGTAAGCTGATTGGAAGAAGCTTGTCTTCTTGATATTTCCGTGCTATTCTGTAATAGAGGTGTTACCATGGCTTGGGCTACCTATATGTGCAACAAATCACGAAAAGACAGACCATATGTAAAACCTTTGCAGATAATATGTTAGCATATTTCATTATTGGTCAGGAAATAGAGTTAGACATGCTGTTAAAAGGGAACACATTTGCATGCACACTTATACCATGGCGGTACACATTGACTCAAAAAGATGATAATACACATAATTAAGTGGAGTCACTACATATATAGCATCTTTGTAAACCAAATGATGTAAGAAAAGACACACATTGGATTAATGGACATGGATTAGCAATAAACTGATGGAATCTCAAGGTGACGCCTCAGATGCAATAACAATATATACAAGGTTCTGTTATCTTGTTGAAATAGCTAAGCTGAGCATCTATAGGTGAAATATGAACGATACCTGATTTTATTTGGATGAAAAATGCCTTTTATGGTAACTACATGCTAGTTGCTGACTTTAGACACCAAATAATAAGCACAAAACAGCTCATTTTGTAACATATACGTCACCAAACCCATATGATATCGGTTATAAGGTATAGAACTTTGTATTTCACAAAATGAAATGTAATAAAATTCATTTATTGGCATTATCAGACAGGACTCACCAATGGAGTTGACATGAACAAATTCAACTAAAACATCAGAGGGAAACTGTAAATAGCATGCTGCTCCGCTTATTTGAAAGTTCCATGAATGTCTTAGATGAGCAGGGCTTAAAAGATATATTCTATTGTTACGGGATGATAAGCCATAATGACCCAGCGACGCCATTTCGACTCACCCCACCCATATAATCATACGCATGACATCAATTCACACCCCCATATGTCTAAAATGGACACAGTAGACTCGCTCAGCGAGGAAATGTGGCATTTGGGAGACGGTGTTGGTTGGAAAACGCTAGGTATAAACCTATGCATCGGAGTGTAAGGTACTGGGAGGCCTTTGGTTCCTTAATGACATACGTTACTCTTGGGATTATGGTAAATGCATCATTAACAGTTACTTGAGCTATATTTCTTGTATGTCTCACTCAGGTTTGCCAATAATTGGTATGGAATTTGTTTTAGACATCTGCCCCTGATGAGTTTATCGCTACAATTGCATGTTTCTGAAAGGTTAAGTCAACTCACTAGGATTTCATGCCTCATATCGTACTGAGCTCTTATATTAACTCAGATTAATGTAGAAATGAAGATCCCAGTTTCGCCAAGGTTTGAACTGTTCACCGTGTTCATCGCGGGTGTGAGCATGTTACAGCCACTACACCTTAACTTCCAAGGTTGTGCCCATGCCGTAAGAAGGTTTGGTTATGGGCCCGAGAATGTCGGACCTCTTCTTGGTATTACTTACTGTTTCCAAGAGCTTTGGTGCCTGATTGGTGTGGCATGTACAAACGTCCTGTCTTACGTTTTTGGTAAGCATCGCTACTCAATATACATCTTAGGAACGTATTCAATGATTCTATCAGTCTTGACTGCGTTTATCAACATTAGGGTCCTTGCGCTCTTTGGAACAAGTCTTGGTGACTCTAACATGACCTTGTACTACTGGACTCTCTCCATATCAGGATTTTTCTTCGGTGCTAACGATGGTGCCATTCGTTCCATTAGTCCGACGAACAATGATGTATTTTCATTCGGTATGGCTATGGGAGGTACTTTTCTCAGTATCTACCTTACCATCATGACCAAGGTATTGACATATATGCAGGTTGAGTTGGGATACTGGATGCTTTACTATCAGATAAACTTTGTTATCGCACTGTCTTTCATTAGTGGTATTATGTGGAACATTGTAATCATCTTCGAGAAGTTCGGACCTGAACCGATCCGCAGGGGTGGCTCATCCAATCCTTCCTTTGGTGAAGCAGTTGGTGCAGCCTGGCCATTCATGGCTATGTTCAGCCTCAGTCTTGGTACAGCCTTTACCATCTACCCGTCTGTTACACCGTTCATGATGATTCCGTTCAACAAATGCACGCCCATCCTCAGAACATGTCTTTGTCTGGATTCGGTGACGTCGGCACTAAACATCTTCCTTAGTAGGAAGTGTGGTATGAAGCACAAGTGGACGGGACAAAGGGCGTGGTACTTTTTGATTATGTTGCTTTTCATTCCATACTTCTTGATTATTGCGACCTTTATCCGTGTGCTGCACTACCCAGATGGCATCCTAGGAAAGATGATATATCAGAAACCAAAGGTAGTTTTCCTTCTAACTTGCACCCACTTCTTTATCGCTCGTTTCACTTGCCATGTTGGTATTGGTTCCCTTTGGGGTAATGTCACGGAAACTCAATTCAAGAGCAATGAACCCGGGGGTAACAATGTGAAGACTGTGATGACTCTTACAGGTTGTCTAGGTATTGGAAATTTGGTGTTTTTCAAGTTCATTGCGGAAGGGTATATCAAATCCTTCCGTTCTGCAACGGCGGCCTTCGACTCTGGTCTTCCATGGCCGACTGAGGGGTACTCTGACCTCAGGGCTTTTGCATACTGGGTTGGCTGCGCGCTCAAGGGTGGTGCGGTATTGTTTCGCAATGTATGGACTACAGATATCCGTACAAGGATTTTGAGTTAGGCAAAACAGCTTTGCGCTTTGATGACTACTGATACCCTGTGTTTTAAGCATGGCGAGCATCGCATAGAAACTGCGTTTTCATGCACGGCTACACGTTGCATGCTCGCCATGCGGCCATCAGTGCGATTGGCCACTATGAAAGCGTGAGCGTAAGGTTGATGGACTTTGCGTCTGATGTGTTGGGTGGCATACGAAGCTTCATAGGATAGACATGGCTTTCTCTATGTAGTGGAAGAGTGAATGTGTTACCCATAAGAGTGGGTAATGCAACTGTTATGTACAGCAATGTAGGCCACCATTTGTTTCAGAACCTCGTAATCTATGTAAATTAAGTAGCATTAACAAAGGTTGTTATCTTGTGGCTACCGATTACTGTACACGCAACTGCCATAGCGCAGCAGAGGTGAAACACTTCGTGGAATCCTACATAGTACGGTAGGGGATTTGGTGCCTTATAGGCGTATATAATCCCTCCGGCCCCGTAGAGTGCCAGCGAGGCGACTATTGAGATTACTCCAGCGAAGCATTTGATGTGGTAAAGCGTATGGCTAATTATCACATAGGGGAATCCCAAGGAGAAGTAAATAAAAACTCTTAGAGGGGACGAGGTGGTTACGAAGTTGGAGACGCATGATCCAATTACACCTGAAAAAATTTTAGGGTGCTACCAAGGAAAACTGAAACATAACAGCTATGTCGTGGCGCCTCTGCACAAATCACAGATGCGATAAACACATATAGATGCATAAAAATAGAGATATTGATGCATTTACATACCCATTGTAATCCCTATCCACTGTAAAAGTATGAATGCTATACTGGTGTCAGATTTGGCAGCCGCGACTACCCCAGGCAATCCTGATCCTCCTATCATGAGGAATATACCTGAGACGATTATAAGTGAGTAGCACATAAACTTACACGCATAATCCATTTTTAGAGAGAGGTCATAAGCTATTCCCTTGGAAGGCGTGAAGTGGACAAAAGTGCTTGATGCGAAGTTTTAATATGCAGCATGTGAAGGATAGGGCGTATTCTGCGATGTACTGTACATTAATGACCGATAAGCATAGCCAGAGAACGAGAAAGGGAGACGCCACGGAGAGGATGAGGTGAACGTATCCCCGCAGAAGGGGCACGTTCCTCACCTCTTCAACTTCATTAGGGTCACTGGGGAGACCCATATAGGCAATGCGATCTTCTTCTTCCCACCTACGGAGGGTTCTTGGAGTCATGGTCTTTTGTGCTTCAGTACGTGTCGCAGTCATTTTGTCTACACCTTGCCCACGATAATGAACTTGATCAGAAATGATGAGGGTGTAATCCACGAACAGGGAATACACATAATACGGCAACGAACAATATAGTAACAAAGGTGGATCGCCGTGTGACTTCCATATACCACGAGCCTTCTATGATAGGCGTATAAGGGTAAAGGAATACAGACAACCCTGTCGGCTAGATATAATCCATTAATAAAACTCCCAATTATTTATCCTATCCTAACATATCAAGTAAAGGTGGGATCCAGCCTTTGAAACCGGACGGTCATGTGTATGACTCACCCCAGCATACTTACCGTGATCTCGTCGAGGCTCTTGGTGGTCTTAGACATGGAAACGCAGGCACAAAAGCATCTAGTCAAGGTGTAATTATGAATAATAGATATCCCGAGGATATATTACATGTATAGTTTTATTTTGTAAGAGGAAACCAGGCTGTTTTCACCATGGCATGTAGAACGTAATGATATCTGTTCTAGCTGCTAAAAAGCGCGACGGGCATAAATTTCTACCCGTGGGAAACATCCGCAGCCAATGCTCCGCACTTAATGTGGTCACATCACCTTTAAAGGGCGCTCCATAACTTGTGTCCATTAAGGAAGGTCATACTAATATTGACAGCCATACTTGCAACCTTTAAATCAGGGAACGTATGGAGCTTAGACAGCCTAACGTCACCTGCTTTTTCCATGAATAGCTGTAGGTAAGGGTTGTCTGGCAGCTTGAGGTTATGCTTCTCCTCCTGTCCCTTGGTCATGATATTCTTCAGGGCCTTCAAAATTACTTTACATAGCCTCAGATTCCCTTCGTGAGTCGGGTCTGATACGCTTGTGAGGTCTAACATATCACACAGCATGGATATACAGGTGCTTCCTTCTGCAAAAAGTTAGCTAAATGTATGAAAAACGTACGCATCACACGTCCCCTAGCAGTGCAGGCCACTATGTACCTAACTTGCATCGCGTCACATTCAGAAAGGCATGCACATATGGCGTATGCACACTCAATCTTGGCGTTGGGTTCCGTCGTTTCAACGAATATATTAACGAGGGCAGGGATGGCCTTGACACCAAGGATGATTGGAACTGCTGCTGAGGTTTCACAAGCCAGATTACCTAGCGTATTGGCTGCTCTAGTGAGCATAAGCGTCGATGATACTGGGCATTCTAGAATCTTGACAATCACGGCGGCCATACCCATGTCCAACATGTTCTTTATGTGGTGATTGCAACCCATGAAAGCCATTTTACTAATGGCAGACAATGCATCAAAGCTCAATTTATGCATATTTTGTGAGATGTAATCCGTAATCCTAATAGGATTTTCGGGGTTATATATGTCTCTCCCCCTGATCATGGTAGTTATCAAGTTATACATATCCACAACGGTGAGGGAGATCCTCATCAAATCAGCGATACAGTTCTCGTGCATGAGGAGTTCAACTCCAAAATGATGACTGCCAGCATGTATCAGAGCATTGCAAACCTTTGAGAGGACGGCATCGTCCCTAGAGTTAGCCGCCAAGCTGCAGAGATACCTGGCAACCCTACGGCTCATATTCAAGTAAGATCCTGACAAAGAATCATAGATGCTGATTTCTTTCTGTTCAGGGGCTTCGAAGAATATTACATTCACAAAGAAGCTCTGACAAAAGTCAACAGCAGCGGGATCATACTTGTTGCAAATGGCATCAACTAATCTTCGCATTATATCGACAGGAAGTTGAATCTTGCATAAAAGTCTGCTGAAGATGCTAACACTGGTTTTCCAGGTCTCATCGACGCCTCCCAGGGCGGCGCGATTGCTGGTACCATACTCGATCAAGTATAGCAAAGTCCATAGAGTTGGGATATTGAAGAGGCAGCCATATTCTTCAAAGTCAAAATACTTGATCGTTGCAAAAAGCAGTTTAACACACTCGCATCGAATTGATGAATGCGAGGCAAACACACCGGCATTCAACGGCTGGGTAATATTTTCTTGAATGTACTCTGGCTGAACAAAGTATTCAATATCCGGCAATCTAAGGACCTTTCCTCCATAGTCTCTACTGCGTGAAAGATCATAGCCAGCGGCTATCGACCTGTTCAGGACAATGAGTGCCTCCAGCTTGTCGCTGAGGTTGGAGTCGTCCGGCAGAGCACGGTATACTTCCTCAAAGAGGGTATCCCGTACTTGGCAGTTCTTTTCTAACTGTGGGATGAGATCTAATATCGACATGTCATCGTTACTTTTGGTGGTTTCAGTGTTTCGACTGACAACACCATTGAAACGGCGTGTTCGCACCCTACGATGCTTGGTTAAGTCGACTAACAGCTTCATTGTTTCTGCGATAACAGTAACAGAGCCGTCTATCTCATAAGTTCAAATTTAGTTTCCTAAACTATTTTCCCAGAACGCTCGTGAGTGGTGTGCTGTTCTGCTATATCTGGGTTCCGTTTGGTCTCAGAAGTGATTCTGTTAGTAGTTCTCCTGTAATTGGTCCTTTATATAAGGGAAGAAAAACTACTTGAATGCAGATACTTAGAGATAGAGCATGCAAAATATGAAATAAAAACATTAGAAACAACGTAAATATTAACTCACGAACAAGTAAATACCTACGCAGAAGAAATATTAGATACACCGAGGGATGATAAATCATCCCTTAAATGCACTAATATCACAGGCAGCACACACCAGTTATTCCTGCTTAGAAGCTTCTTGTTGCGGAAGATCTAGGCCATAACTTATGAACTGCTGGACGATATTTGAAGATTCTTGTACACACGAGGACATCTGTTACCAGTAGAACACTTAAGGCTAAAACCACAAGGACGTAAACTTTAATTCTTCTGATCATTACTATCCATGACTCACCTTATTGGGTGGTGCCCAACAATGCCGTAAAAATGTCTATTTTCCCCCTTATTGTCCTTTTTGTCCCTATGAAAACTGCACCGTGACAGCATTTTCACACACTTACTAGCCATGCCGGTTCGGTATATTTCTCCTAAAAATGGTACCAGGTAATCCGTGATGTCACGTGCTGAGGCTTCTATGGCATCAGGAAGTGGCTTCGACGAAGCTCTTGGCCACTTCCTGGCAAGCGCCCACGGTGGTAATCTGCTGGACTGGCTCCGGCAGAAATGTGCCATAGGTTCAGCCATCACTGAGTCGTTTAACAGTTCTGACGTGGATGCATTAACTTTGGCGCATTCGCTGTCTTATCGCAAGGCAATATACATGCAGAAGGAAGAGGTGGACATAGCGCCTCTGGACAGCTTAAACCGTTTGAGCGCAGATTTGTATTGCATCTTCCATCAGCAACTATGTGAAGATTGGCAATCCGAGGAATTCGCTACGGATAGAAGCTTGCCGATTTTCGAAATCCTTCCCCATCGCAAAACCCTGATACACCTGTCTGATCCCAAGACCAGCTGTTTGGTCCTCCTTACACTGTGCCTTGGGCTGGACAACGTATTGTTTGTAGGCTTACATAACGCTCCCAAAATTGACAGTTTGCCTGGCCCTTATTTGGGTTTACTGCACCCAGGTTCACGAGAGTCATTTTTGAAAGCGTTATGCAAGATGGAAATGCTAAAGCAGAGCAAGGTATCAAACACCCCTGAGTCCAGTGCCGACTTGTCTTCCATTGAGTGCAATGGAAGGCTGACTGAGATATCGTATCTGGCCTCAGAGTTTGACGACCTTCTGGGCTATATGCTGTGTGATGTGGAATGTTACAAAAACTTTACAGAACCAATATTGTTACGTATGCATTCTAACCGCCTGTACGGAAAAATTATGCTTCCGTTCCTCATGAGAGGCTATCGTGGTAGACTAAGGAATTTGACTGTTGTAGCGTTTCTTAAACGGACAAACGAGCTCCTGCGCATTGTATGCCGCATACTAAACAATCTGTACAATAAACCAGGTCGCCGATCACACGATAACAGATGCTTCGGCACTATGGCTGTCATATGCATGATTTATTCCTATCTTTACAGCTTACTAAGCGTACCAATAAAGTACACTCCATGGAACAAGACAGAGAAGGATGAAAAATGCACATGCAAGCCCCTGTATAAACCAGAATCGCAACCTAATAGCTCTTCTGAGAATGGCACTAGTCCAACCAATAAAAGAGATGACGAAGAAGACGCGTCCTCGGAGGCCGCAGATGGGCTCACAGAGATGCCATCAGACGCACCCATAGGTTTAATTGGGATAAACTTTGCCTCGTCAGCAGCAGATGCAGCCTGCGTGGAGAGTACGAGACGCCGAGATGTGATGATGTGCCATGCCATAGGTGTTTTGAGTGACGATGGAAACTGGATAAAACGTTCAGAGCGCTACGTGGACATAATAGACAACTACAAGCTAAGCTTGTGCTGGTACAGAAGACCACAATTTAGCAGTTGCCTTGTTACAAACATTAAGGTACTGTATCCATGGGCAATGATATACCACCAGAGTAACATCACGCCGTGTGGTGCAGCCTGGTTGGAGTGGCAGGGACGAACTTTAGAGTCCTGGTCCTCATTGCCTCTATGGAAGAACCTTCCACCTGGGGAGGTAACTGATCGTACGAGCCCAGGGGACTGTGCCCGGTGCCTGAAGCGCTTAGTTGGGCTAAGAATTAGGGACTGCTCATCATTTCTGCTGGACATGGACCTTGAAATAAGACGTATAATTCGCAAGAATACGATGAGCTGAGAAAACGAAGCTAACTGTAACATAGTAATTCTGTCTTTTACAACTCAGGTTTCATAGAAGCTTAATTAAAAGTATATTGTATAATGCACTTAATAATGACGTTTCTACTACAGCACAAAAGGCAACAGTTCTACGATGTTTCGCAGTTGCGCTCATTACATGCCCTATTGAGACAACCTACGTGTTGATCAGGCGGGAGTCATCATCTATTTGCTGTATGATCTCCTCCAGGTGCTGTATTTTGGCTTTCCTATCCATTGATCTCCAGTGTTGGTAGTTGATGGAATGAACTGGAATACCTCTACTCCTGATTAAGTTTTGAACGATCAGGTCTACCCCAATGGGTTTGTAGGGGTGGTTACGGCAATTCTTTTCATTCATCAGTATCTTGATGGTCTTCCCATTTGCAGTAACAACTATGGATGGAAAAAGCGATATGGGATCCATTAGGTCATGGTGTCCAAGTTCATTAAAGCTACCCGGAGATGCAACGGCAGCCGGATCCATCTTCAACTGCAAAACATGACGCAATTCCCGTATAAACATACACCAATTTCGTGATGAAGTATGTGAACAATGTCATCGAACTCTTCAGGAAATTGAGGTCCGTTTCCATGCCTAAGTAGCCACTCCCTCATTCCAGAGACGACACATCTCTTTGGGATGTTCATGTCCAGTTCAGGGAACATGAGGATGTGAAACAGCCAAATAGCAAATATGCGATATTTATGACGTTCCCATTCCGTTCCACTTCCGATTATGCGCCAGATGAAGGACGTCATGTACCTATTTAGGTCTGCAACGATATTATCATCCTTCCCCCTAAGCTCACCTTGACATTCTGTGGCACATATGGCGAATGCCATGTTTATGGCCGATTCTTCATTAATTTCTTCGATAAAGTCCTCAAGGTATACCATAAGGTTGTGGATAAGCTTCTTAGTGGCCAGGGAGTGTGGAGCATAGTTTGAAACGAGTTGGACAATGCTTGCTATCTGTGGTATGGTAAGTGCCGTTTTGGCATAAGACCTGGTTGCACGTTCAACATCATCAGTGAGCCTCTGAATAAGAATATTGTACGGTTCCTGGAAGTAGAGCCGCATGTTGGCGAATGCATAAACGCAGCGAGCAAGTTGCACGATTGTGAATTCCGAAGCTCTTTTTTGTATCTCCTTGGAAACCCACTCTAGAACATCGTCGTGCAGTTTTGTATAGTTATGATGCGCCGCATACGCCAGTGCAACATGGCTGATGTCATCAGCTGTGAGTGGCACTTTTGTCACCATGCTGGACGCACCTATAAAAACACTAGGGTCGTAGACATCCACTTTGGAGAACAACTTCAAACTTTCCATTAGAAGTTCTGTCTCAACACTATAATGATGCTGTTCCAAAGGCCTCTTGTATATTTCCCTGCAAACCTTAGAGTACAGAGGGCTGTCGTAATAACCAGCCTTGACATAACAATGGCACGTCTTCAATAGGAGTTTCCCAATGCGATTAGCACTATCACCGTTTAGGTTATCCAATGGCAGCCGCATCAGGTGCCTGAGAATTCCGTTGTATAGTCTAAAGTACTTGTGTTGCAGACTATCCAGTGCAATGATTACATGGCAGGCAGACTCAACGTCAAGGTTGGTACGGTTTGCATATAGGTCTTGCATCAGAAGATCGTATCTTTCGTCGCGCACTATGGCTTCGGCGACTGGCCTACTGTGTGCTGTGGCTCTAAGATAATGCTGATTGGCAGGGTTTTCAAAGTGATGGAGTATTTCTTCATTGGCCCTCTTCACAATCTGTTTCTCCGTTTCAGTGAGAGCTTCCAGCTCTTGGTTGCGATTTTCGTCAACCTCACTGGCAACGTCTGTTGACATGGTATCACCCCTACTGTTTGATACATTGCCATCATCTCCAATTGCGACACCAACGCCTGACTGCTTTTCAGAATGTTTGAACACCTCGTTAAAGCCCGAAAAGAGATCGTCTGCATCCGGTTGGTGTGCCTTAAGGCGATCTTGTTCAGCGAATGACTGCAGCAACTTCAATGCAGTCACAAGATTATGGAGGAACATGGCCCCTGATGAACATATGACACAGTTAGTAACCATTCGTACCTCTGTGGGTAACCAACAATATACCAGTAGATCCTCGTGATCCTTGCAGTTGAACATCAGTTGGTCCATCTGCATACACAACTCGTTGACATAGACAGTAGTGCATTCCTGCTCCCTTTTTGCCTTTTCCGTGGACGTAGCACCAACGTCTTTAGGGTTAACAGTAGAGGAGCCTGTATAATCCCTGAAATCGGCTGATAGTGAGTGGAATCCACGGCATTCTCTGTGTAACTTAAAGGGGCACCGTGAAAAAAGCACACATTCAGGTAATACGGCTATAGATGAAGGGTAATTTCTTAGAATACATTTAAATAGTCGAGTCACGTGACTCATTTTGTGAATGTTATTGTTCACGATCAGTGTTCGTTGTAACACTAAGCCTGATGGAGTATTAGACAATCCCGTCTAACGCTCTGCGATGTTATGTGGCAGTCTTAGCGCCTATAGTATAACGAGTGCCTCATTTACGACCCCGTCTCTGACGTTTGATGAGTTCTTCGTCGTCCGCATCGAACTCGTCTTCCTTCTCCATACTAATCTCCTTGTCGATCTCATCATCGTACTCCGTTTTCTGCATAGAGTTAAGAACATGAAAAGTGGCAGACACTAGGTATTGTAAGTAACTCACCTCTCCACTTGGAGACATGAAATCCCATACGTAATCTGAGAAGAATCCCTTCTTCAGGTGGGTCCCCAATCCCGATGAGCTGTAATCTAGCTTTCCACCCTGGTCTCCATCGGCATCAGTTGCTTGAAGCTGTCTGGAGCGCCTTCGCGTGCCGTAAGCGTGGCCTCCAGAAGGCGTCGTTGGCTCTGTTACTTCTGCCACTGTTCTCCTCGGTGCTGGCGGCTTCTTGATAACAGGTTTGGGTCTTATTAGGCTAGTATCCTTGGCCAATACAGCCTCAAGGTTATATGTTTCAAAGGATTCGTCCTTTTCCCGTCGGTTTTCGTCCAGTTTTTTCACCAGATCCAATGCTTCCTTGGCATCGATGCCCTCACCCTTGGACTCTACCAAGGGGCGTCCAGTTTTTTCACCAGATCCAATGCTTCCTTGGCATCGATGCCCTCACCCTTGGACTCTACCAAGGGGCCGAGGATACCCGTATAGAATCCGAGCGCTTCCTGCTCTATTTCCCCTCCCTTTGTCGTTGCTGCTAGTATGCGTCGCCAATGGTAATGGAAATTTTCCTGTGTGTCGCTCCATGCCGGGAAAATGCTCTTGAGGTCCAAAAGCGCCTCGTAACAATCGTTAGCGATGTGATGAGGCTCCTGATCTGTCATTATATTCGATTTGAAATTCTCGACAAAATGCTCCACTTAGCCCATTTAGTGAGTCGTTGCAGTCGCCAGCCGTATAGCCTGCCGCATAGACAAATCCCCTTCACTTGGAAAAATGATGCACCTCGTTGAGGCAGCCATAAATCTCTTTTTCATTCTCTCTGGAATGTTTTGCATTCTGAGTAGACACATTAGAGTGCTAAAGTGCTGGTCTACCCATGGGAAGCAACTATCCCTGTTAACGGAAAATGATTTCAACAGAGCCAACAAATATAGCGTGTCTAAGCGCCTATTCATACACTTTTATGCAATGGCGCTAGTGACGAATGCAAATGTCTTCCTATGGGTTTGTTTATTTCGCAGATTAATCTGACCTTTTCACAGGAACTGTATTTCCAGAACCTGCTAAACCTCTATCGCGTATTTTTTGGGATTCATGCATGGCGCCGTTACAGCGAGCATCTATTTATGTTCAACAAGCTTCCTGCATCACGTATGCACTTCACAGCCTATCTGTTCGGTCTTTGGTACGTATGTTGCGTAGTTTGTGGATATATGGAATAAGAGTTATAAAGTTTCGTGATATGAATAAGAATGGAGGTTGCGATGAATGTTATATGGTTACATGTCATGGTTGTGTATAATATAATGTTTATCAATTCTCTCCTTCCTGTGCGTGTGGTGATGTAATTGACATTTAACTCTATGGCCTCTCATTTTCTAACAGGTTTTACGTTGTGGTTCCATTGGCACTTTGTAACCCATGTGTTACCCCGTCTAAAACCCAAGTTGTGCTTTTTGTTTTATCGCAAGTACTACAGGTAGGTCTAATGCAGCACTATCACGTGTCCACTTGGGCGAGTACCAATTGAGGTTTAGATATATTCGCTTTATTTCATAACATGTACAACATGCAAAAATGTACTGTATGTGCTCCTTAACAAACAAATATTTTCAGTTTTATGATACATTACTCACAATGTCTCAGTTCAAATCGCATCGAATCCTTTATCTAATGAAGCGTGATTCGACACAAGATGGCGTGGTGAGATATGGAGTGCCGACAAAAGGCCCATTCAAGTATATCTTATGCCCTCATTATCTATCGGAGATTATGGTTTACATGAGCCTCATCTGCAATTGTGAGATGTTTGTTGATCTTTTATCTTTCCATCTCGTGCAGGACCTCATGCTTCATTTTCGTCTTCATTTCTATGGTAGTGCAAGGTTTGTTTGATTCGATCAGTAACACTTATGAGCAGCAATGCCGAGCAAGGAATGGTACATGACTACCTTCCACCCAAGTGAACTGAGCAACAAGTACGCGATGTTCCCATACATTCTGTGAATTAGGAGCTGCAAAGCTTGAGACATCGCGCTTTTGCCGCTTTGTTAATTTGAACTGAGACACCCTCCACGAATAAACTGGATTCACAGCAAAGCTCACAATCACCAACTCTGTCAGATTCGTGAATATCGGGTTCTCCATCTGTTATTACATTATATGGTAGCAGTTATAATTAAACATACCTTTTAGCTTTTCTTTACCAGTGTCAAGTAAGCTTGATGCACAGCCCCTCCAGAACTGCTCTACAGTCTTCTGTAGTAGTACTACTGAGTGGTCCAAGTCCCTACAGCGAGAGTAGCAAAGATCCTGCAGAGCTGGAGCTTCTGGGTTAGCCTTCTCACAACAGTAGGTGCAGTAATTAGCCTCACACGTGTTCACTTTACCGGGTGCAATAGTTTTGCAGTGCTCCAAACGGTCTATTGCCATGCATTGATCGTCACGTGCAGTCATCCCAGTGGCACCATTTCCTACCGGACCTTTGTAGCCTGCAGAGTAGTTTGGAGTCAGAGATATGTTAGAAAATGCACATCCAGCACACCCAAGACTATATAAGCCAACAGTGCCAGGTGCTTGGAGATCCTCTGAAAAGGCTGTGTTGATGAACAACGTCTGCAATGTCTTTGTTCCTAGTGAAGCAGTTATGGAGTCCCTCTTAAATATTAATTCAACCATATTCCACGAAGATACAGTCAATCCACTCATTGAAGTCTCGGCAAGAATGCTTCTAGTGCCTTTGTGCATCTGAACTATTTTGCACGAGCGACCACTGCACTCGAACGATACATAATTCCCAGCATCAGAGAAGTGAACAATCATTCCCATTACACCTGAAGGATCACATTGAGGAAACAACGAAGCTCTGAAGATTCCAGCTTTGCAGCTTCTACCACCCTTCAGTACAGCAATGGACGGCTCTACCGAGCCATCGATGGCCTGGAACCCCCTATGGGCAATGACCTTATATTCCCCTCCAACATCGTTTTCAAAGTTCCAAGCCTGTAACAGATTATAAAAAGCTCATAGAAACACAAACCCCTGAATTATCCAACACTCTCCAGTTAGAATTGAACCCGGCAACATAACTTTCGTTGTAAATGCCTGCATTTTTTTGAATGGTATTTAAACAAATAACATACTGCAAATAGGAGGTTTTGGGGGCAGCGGAGGCTTGTCGTAACGTATACAAGGCAGTGTTTCCACATGTAGTCGAGCGAAATGCACCAAATTGATCTGTCCGCTGTATAGACCCACGCTGCCACTGGTGTGATAACAGTCTATAATGTCGATTGACCTTGAGGGCACATCAAAGACGGGATCAACTCCTTGAACAATGGAAACTGATATTCGACACTGGCGCGCCTCTATTCTCACGGTATACAACACTGAAACATGATGTCGCCTCTAACCCGAAACCTACCTCCTTCTATGAATCCACCGTCCTCAATTTTTGCGATTTCGAAAGGTTCACCATTTACAACTCTTACAAGACGCTTATAACCTCCATTTACTTGGATCATCTGGAAGAGATAGTAGTTGTTCTCGTCGACTATCCTAAATGCAAGGCCAAAACTCCCACTACCTCCTGCATATACAGAGGAAGAGTAGATAAAATCGTAGTAGTTTGCACTGTTCAAATACAGCAGTGCACCACTAATAGGTCCCTGTACCGTGAATTCCGATGTTTGCGATATAACAGTTTCTGGGCTTCCCCTAAGTGCCAATTCAGAGACGCTCCATTTTGGTACGCCCTTTACAGTACCTACAGTAACCGAACGGAATAGATCGAAAAGATTACTGTTGGTAACATCATAGCTGGACCAAGGCTCAAAAGAGTCCTGCATAGATGATTCACTCTGGAGCGCCTTGATGCCATCAATCAAGGAGCCCTTCTTATAGGATACCCTGGCAGCAAGCCATTGCAACTTGTTTTGCAGTGAAACAATTCCATCATCCAATTTGTCCAGTATAACTTCTAGAGGCTGGCGCTGTATGTCGGCGATTTTTATTAGCTGAAGGGCACCAGAGACGGTCTCTGAGAAATGATGATTGAACAGATCCAAGAACATGGGTGAGGCCTTTACGCTTTGTTGATTAACTTGAGTGACGAGTTCTCCTATTGCTTCGCCAGTTGCTGCATCCAACTTAGAGCCCTGGTTAAACAGCCTGACGTTGGTGTTAATTCTGTCCTTGAATGAGTTAATGCTAATCTCCGGCTGGGTAGAATGCTTTTCCACAGCATTCCTATCTACAATTGGCTCTATTTTCTTAGGGGCACATTCATTCCTTTTTCTTGTAATCTTAAATGCGATTTCTCCGACCATTGCAGGTGCACTGGTACTTTGTATGCCGTTTTGGAAAAAGCCTTCGAATTCAACCGGAGCTGACACCTTTTGCAAATCGTAAGTGGCATTTTTCTTGTATTCTGCTGAATGTATGGCTGCCATACATATTGGGGTTCTGGTGGAGTAAAGCCCATCGTTACCCCCTTCTACATCCATTGAATCATCGTCTGAATGTTATTAACGTAAACGGTCACGAACTTACCGTTGTGTGCGCAGTCCTTAGGACATGTAACGGAAAGGACAGTGCCCATTGGGGCATCCTTAATGGCATCATGTTCTTGTATCAGAGTCTGGCATCCAAGTTTTATCACATCTGGAGGTAGGCGGACACTTGAGTAATTACTAGAGCAGATGACACCACTAAAGTCTGTTTTGCGTCCATCTACATATTGTGTTCCTTCACTTCCTATAGCAACTATGTTATTTTCAGCGTCAGTCTTGTAATCCATCATGGGGGTTACATCATTCTCCAGGTCGAGGGACTTGAAGTTATTGCCTACCTTGACTGCTATAGGAAAGAGGTTATCGCCATGTGTATCTGTAGTTTTCAGCATGATCTTTAAGGCTTCTATTTGTGACTCGTGTTGCATATGAAAGGGATCTAACCCATAAGAGCGACAGGTAGAATACACGTCAGACAGACCCACATGACTAGTCTCCATGTGTGCCACATAATATGAGGACCCTGTGTACATATCACAGTATACCCTCACCTTCTTCTCTGCACATGGCGGATGGATGTAATAAAACCCGGTTGGATTATTTTCGCCGCGGTTCTTTATCTCAATGCAATCTGAGGGGGTTTGCTCATCTGGCATGTAGTTACCCTGAAGGCCCATATCCGCTTCGAACCTGTAAACCTCATTAGATACGCGTTCAAAGGATCTTTCCAATTCTTGTGCCCTCTTCAATGCATTTATCTGTCTCTGTTTGCATTGCTGCATTTTACCATTGAGGTTTTCTATATGTGCGATTTTACGTTCCATATGCTCCACAAGAGAATCAATTGCTGTTTCAGCAGCCTTCAGTGTATCACCACTGTGTAAGTCCACTTCATAAACAGACTCCAGGAAGTATTTGTCCCTGGCGTCTTTGGACAATTTAGCCTGGGCACAGGGCTCCACGATGGTCCTTAGGCGCAGGCTTAAGACGGAAAAACTTTTAATGCCGTAGAATATCTGTCCAGCACTGTTCCTGCGAAATAATGTTTCCAACAATGAGCAAAAACTTACATGTATTCAGGATTTGGACGTATGAGTTCCAGCTTGATAAAACGCATTACCTTGTTGTGGGCTTCGTCCACAGTTTTGTTCAAGGTGTTGGCTCTCACCTTCCGCAAGAGTTCCCACTCTTCATTGTCCTTTCGGTAGAGTACATTGTATACGAGAGCAGGGGACTCCCACTCAATTTCAATTTTACGCACTTTGTAGTAGTCCTGCAGGTCAACTACGAATTCAACCTTTTCAGGCACCGTTTCGGCAGTGAAATGTTCACTTGCCCAGTAAGACTGTAGATTACCATCTAACGCTCTTTCAGCATTGTAGGCAGGGTCATTTTTTCGCGACAAACTGCTGGATGCAATTTTGTTGAGGGCCACGTTTGCGAGACCAGCATGGCTGCCTGCCTGTGACAAGCAGATGTTCCCCGGCCTCCTTAGCTTTATTTGGTTGTTGGGAAGAAGATCCCATGAATTGCCAGAGGTGTACTTGTCACAAGGCAGCATTACTATTTTGCCACCTTCCGTGTCCACGTCATCCTGAAGGGTCATACACAACATAGAGACAGGGTTGTATATCTGGCGTTTCTCATTGTACCTCCATATATCATTAAACTTGAAACCGGCAATGGCTGAAATGCATGACTCCAGCACAACCTCACCACTTTCATCAACCTGCAGGCACATGTCCTCAATTGATGTTATGCCAGACTGTATCCTAAAGACAGGGTTGGGTTCTCCGTGAAACTGGACAAATTCAATTCCAAAATATCCATTTATCTGCCCTTTCATGGTAACCTTTACATATTGAGCCTCCACTTTTTTCTTGAAGGAGATGCTCTGGGTTGTCTCAGTGGGATCCACTGCCTGAAAAGGTACAACCTCCTCAAATTGGTCATTTTTTTGACGCTTCGTGGATATGGACACTGCAGATAGCTGTTGGTTGGAAAAGAGTAACCTACCCATTTGAGGCGCATAAACCCACAATATGGTGATTCCAGTCAGGACCCGAGTGCCACGCAGTTCAGCTGTCCAGTATATTTCACGGTCTTGTTCTACATTTCCCTCACTACACCAATAGCCACCGCCTCGTGTAATGGCATTATCGGCATCGTATTTGCGAGTGCCGCTGCTCCCCAACCTGCAAGAATATGGAACACTGACGGATAACGTACGCTTTGAATGTGGAGTTTGAGGTGGCGGATGAGGCACCAAAAAGTGTGCGTTTTGCACGATCATTTACTTCAATAGCAACCTTGTCATGCTTATCGGCAATCTTTGTATCTGGGCTCTTTGCTAATTCCACCTTGTTGTCAGACACACCGATCTTGGCGGTGGTTTCTGCAGGCATTAAAGCATGTCTAATTAACTGTCGACTCACCTTTAGGCACTTCCAAGTACTTGATTGACCCGACTCCACTGCTACAAAGCAGCAGAGCCGCTGAAAGCAAGTAGAAGGGTCCCATTGCTCACATTCCCAAGAGGAATGCCGCTGAGGCATAAGCTCGACTCTTCACACCGATTACCGGAGGCGCTGACGGCTGCTAAACGTTACCAACACGAATGTAAGCCACAGTTGCATGATTCCTTGGCTGTCTTTGACTTCTCTAGGGAGAGGATGTCAATGCACCTCGTTTGCGACATCAGCTTGGATGGGGGACTATGGTATCAAGGCAACGCGGCGCAGCGAGGTTGGCATTTACAATAGTAGCAGTGCCGTTTACGGTAGTTGTCAAATGATGTGTATCGAGTAGAGCGATGTCTAGGTACCTTATTCCTCCGAGTGATCAGAATAAGCCCCTCGTCAGTGAAGGCAGTGTGTAAGATTTAGCGATTGACCTTCAATGTCACCGAGGCAGTTTAGCTCCTCAGATTCATGAGCATTACATTTAAAACGCAGTAAGATTTATTTATGTTGGTATTCTGCCCCCAGTTGCTAGGAGTCAGACACCAGCACATGTGTAAGTTGTCCACGCACAATTTTCATTTAATGCAGCAAGACAGGCCACAGAGTTGCGTGTAAGCTGGGCTAAAATTAGGCCTTGAAGTAATAAGCAGCGTTTGTGTCGTCTTTGAAACGCAGAACATTTCCTCAACACGGTAGCTAAGTATACATATCATTATCGAGAGAGCTGGCACAATGAGTCGCATAGTGCAACGTTCGATTGCTATGGCGGCATCTCAGGAAGCGGGGGCAGGGATCCCCCAGCTAATTCGGTCGGCGTCTGTGGAGCACGACGCTTTCATCTCACCGGCTGAGAGACGCAGTTTGTTCCGGGATTCTATTGACGATGAGTTGGAGAGCGACTCAGGGCTGCGCATATGCTGCACACCTCTGAGCAAGCCTCTTCTTATGGGCGGCTGCTCGGCAAACATGGAAGCAAGAGACACATGGTTCATAGGTCTGCCGTACAACCATACGGAGAGCTTCCATGCCTGCACGCCAATAAGAACCTACAAGGACACAAGCCAGAGCTTCAAATGCAGGTACATGGGCGCTAGTGTTCACAGGAGCGTGGATAAGTGTACTCTTTCCGCCTCTTGAGGTCTGATGGATACAAGACAGGGTACTGTTTCACGGATAAAGTCATAATAGAAGGAGGTAGTGGTTTGTGTGTACTGCATGCAACAGTCACATGTCACATTTGTTGCCATTTGCCGTCCTAAATCTACCTAAAGGAATGTAACGGTACCGACGAGGGTTCCATCAGTGACTGGACCAGCTATACCAGGTAGCACGTACAATGGGAGAAGTTAGAATGAAGAGTCGTAACAGGACAGAATTACCACAAACTCGAAAAGCGAGAACTATTTCATTGGATGAAACAATGCACAAGCGACGTGGTGAGACGGTGGTGCTGAGTAGACAGCAATACTCAAGCGATGTTGGGAAGTCTGACAGGGCCACCACGTCTGTATGAAACGGAGTTTAGTGCACATGTAAAATTGTTGTACAATTGATAATAACGTGAGCCAATGAACGTGGTGGCTCACAAGGTTAGAGTGAAGTGTATGAAGCATTCTCAGCACCGGTTTTACTGAAGAGTATATATAAGAAACACAAGATAAGAGGTTGTGAATTCTTCATATCCCTGTTTACCCTGTTTTGTTCATTTTAATGAGAGGATGTGTTGGCTCACCGTACACACAGCCACTTAGGGATTGTCTACACAGCCCAGTTCTCGCTTGAAAACACAACAAAACACGTTGCTTGTATACACACTGACATGAAATGGGCCATCTGGCCGAAGGTGTACATGATAGCCTTTACTCCATGAGTTACCCTGTCTGTGTAGCGTGAATAGTACATACCGTTGTTGTTACTTATACATATAGGACCCAAATAACTGAATTTATCACGGGTGTATTGGGAAATGGTGTTAATTGTGATTGTCATTGGGTGTTTTGGAGCGTAATGGTGTTATCCACAGACGGCGTGGATGTCCATGTGGCTCTTTGACACTGTGTTTTCATATTTATCGCATAGAGTTTATCGAATATGATGATATTAACTGTGTAATAGACGGGGTGTCTTTACGAGTATACTTTAGGATATTCTTTGTCTATTCACACTTGTCTACACATCTCCAATGCGACTGTTCGGAACGCACTTATGATGGGCGCTCTTCTTTGCTTGTCTAACCAGTTCGGGAGAGGTGTGCGCCATGGCTTCATTCACTGGTCAAGATGCCGAGGTATAGTGTGAGTTGCTCCATCCATGAGGCCACCCTGGCCCATCGGACGGGAGGCTCCCCTTCCGATTTGCAAGTAGTTGCCAGGTGCTTCGGTCTGGAACGTACCACAAGCATCAAGACCAACAAGACCAATCTGGCGTTCTGGGACGAGAGTCTTCACTGGACTAACATACAGCTCTCGACTTCTGCGTGGAACCTGGGCGTTCTTGAATTTGAGTTGCAGTCGGCAAATCCTTACTGGCGCAATGAAAACCTCGGAATGTGCTCTATACAGCTCAGGCTGGTGCGGTCAATGAATGATCGCTGCTTCGTAGGGAGGCTCCCCCTAACTGTACCTAATTCAGTTAGGGTTCTGGGACACCTATCAGTAACAGTCAATGTCTACGAATCAGTGCGTGTAGATGGAGGGAACAGCACACAAATATCATCTGTGTCCCTAGAACCCGAAGCGAATGACGGAAAACTGTTGCAGATACCCCCGTTGCTAAGCCCTCTGGTTTACAAAAATGCGAAGCTAGAGGAGACAAGCGAGGAGTACAAGTATTATCACCTGTACATAAACGTCTATACACTAGAGCATGTGGAGGTTGGGTTTTTAGGTTTATGCCCATATATTACTGTGGATTACGGAAGTTGTCACCTACAGTCCTCTAAACCTGTACAGTCACGAGAAACGGCAGAAATGCCAAAACAAAAGAAGCTCACTGACAAGATAACTTCGCTGATATTTGGCGCGGAAGAGAGCAAAAAAGAACGTTGCAACTTCACCTTTAACCAATGTTTCCTGATACCAATACGAACGACGGTTGGTAAACCTGTCTTGGAGGACAACATCATCGTACGGATATGGATGGGTGTGGAAATTGACCCTACCTTGTCAATTTCAGAAAAAACCCCTATAACTCCGAAGTTGTTAGCATATGGAATATTCTCGTTGGCTAAATTGCGTTCGCGACGTCAGGAGCCAAGGTGGTTTAACTTTTATGAGAATGCCGATTCGTCAAAATGTAATATAGCGCAGGCAAAAGACACTATGGGTAGTATATTCAACGAAATGGACGCACGTGGAAGCAAATACATAGGAAGGATAATGATGAGTGCAAGTGTTAAAAGATTATCCAAGGCGGGTGATCTTCTTGGCGCCCATGCTTTATCGTCACATCACCTGGAACCCCCAGTAGCCAATCCTACCCGTCTTTTCTGTGATGTATACTACATCGAATCGTCTACAACATTTGGATTTGAGGGTGATTTTGAGGTAATGCTTGAGGTTGGTTGTGGACCATACGAAACAGCCTCGGGCTGGTTTCCCGCCCAAAGGAGGGGTGGCGAAAATGAGATGGAATCAGATGAAGCTTCTTTTTTTGGCTCTTCCGCAAAGAAATCTCTTACAAAAGAGTCTAAACATGGGTGGAGGATAAGTATAGACTCTATAAATGGTAAACTACCACCGCTTGACTTTCTTGTGTCATACTTACCTGAGCAGCAGTGGTTGGTTTTCATAAGAGTAAGAGCACGAGGAACTATACAAGGTAGAAAGCAATCTATAGTGATAGGTTTAACGAGTTTTACATTCCAAAGCATACCAGAGCTCTCTACCAAGGTTCAATCGATGCCATTTTGGGTGGCACTTGCGTGTCCCATTGTACCCAAGTTACCAGACTCAAACGCGGACAGTATGATACCAGACCCGGCTGTGATTATAGATAAGGTTTCTTCAATTAAGCCTATGGAGATTGTCGACCAGGTTATAGCAATGGATCCTACGGGCTTAATTGAGATAGCTGCAAGCAAGGCGAATGAAATATTTGAATTAAGTAATGAAAATGGGGAGGCTAACAAAGCATCTACCTATGATCCAATATCGCAATCATCAGCAGCTAAGGAAGATGTAGTTGCTGTGAAGCAGTCACAAGAAAGAAAGTCCTTACAGGCAAGGCTGTCTGATAACAAGAAAGGAGCAAGATTAGTTGTAAAAGAACCTGACCCTGGCCCAACTCCTGGGGACACATGTGACCCCGGTGCAACGGTGAACGTGTTGTTAAACATGCAAAAGCATTCTTTCTACAGTGAAATGTCTTCCAGTGCTAGTGTTGGGCATGACCTTAAGAGGACTTCACATCCAAGGCGTGTATCCATGCTTAGGAATGAAGTGGAGTTGCGTTGCTACATATATTGTGCGAAGCTAGGTTGCTCCCCAAAGGGAGGCTTGGCTGTCACAGTGGCATGTGAATCTAACTTTGTAAAGACGCAGCTACAGAGGAAGTTTACATGCTTCCCCGTTTTTGCGGAGTGTTGTACTCTGAATATTGCAGTCCCCTCCATATCCTCAGGAGGAATAGCATCTCCCATTCCAGACTATATCCCTCGTATTCTTCGATCATAAGAACCGTCTTGTCAGATGTGAATCGGCTGTTACAACATATCAGCGCTTTGTCAAGTCGGCCTCAGGATACGGGGAATATAAGGCCCCGTCGCCTGTTTGGCTACAACTGTCTGGTGGCAGTGAAGTGCTTTTATTCACTGAGTTAGTGGCCCGTAACGAAGCTTCAAAGGTTCCCAAGCATCAACTGTCACCACTCATGACAAAGTGCAATGCCAAGCTAGGGCTCATAGGAATGAGGAATATCACATTGCCTGAGGGGTACAAACTGGATGGTATATATGTAAAGGTTTTCACACAGTCCTACGGTGTATATGTGGATCATGAACAAGCAACGGAGAAGGTGTACCGTGTAGGCGATTCGCAATGGGTTCCGTGGTGGTCATCACCATTTCGACCTGTTTGCAGTCGTGCATTGCACGTTTGATATCCCTCAGGATTCACTCTTTGACCCTCACATAGAGTTCATTTGCCGTGCAACATCGCAGGGTACCCTTGGCCCAGTAATAGGGTACCAATGTTTCAAATGTTACCCTGGTATCACCCTCGTGGAAAACGGATGCAGGGCACTTGATCTGAGGACCTCACTTAAACCATATAAGGTGACTAGGAAGCTTGCGGAGCTGGCTCTAAGCTCATCGCAAACTATTTTTATGCTTCAGGACTCGGAAAGCAATAACTCTTATGGTAAAGTCAACGATGGCGTGCCAGATGAAATTCGTGTATTTGAGAGTTCGAAAGAATATTCACGGCTGCTTCGTTCTATGGACACAGAACACATAGGGGTGCAGGTGCCTTCTAGGTTTGTTGTTGCATGCGATGGGCGTGAGGTTCCAGGAAAGGCAGTGGCTGACTATTTTACAGTCACTAGTGACATCCTTGATGGGTTACTTCCTGATATACCCTACAGCATTTGCAGCATAGCACTGTCTAGTTTAGGTAACGATAGAAGGAATGGAGAAGGGACTTCGAGAGCGAATGTTTCACGCAAAGGCTCTAGTTATATAGGAAACTCTAAGTCAAGCAAAGGCAATGGAACTGATAGTGCGATGGCTGCTGTTGCGGGGTATGATACATCTATCGCAACGACTAAGACGCCTATTATGAAATACTTCTTGACAATACAACACGGAAGCAATGGGGATCCATACAGGTCTTATGCAGATGCCGTGGCCAAGCTTGCTACCAACGCCGACAAAATGCAGCGCGCATTCAGGGGTGCTTTACAAAACAGAATGTACAAATTGAGATTTTGCGTTGTTTCTGCAAATAATCTGGTACCAGACTTTGAAACTCTAGGGGAACTATACCTAGTCGTGGGCATAGGCACATCTGAATCACGTGAACCCTTACTATGCGAAAGCGGAGCGATACACAAGGTGATACATAGGACATGGGAGGCCGATGTATTTCTACCAGAAGATAGTTGTGTTAGCCTATCGGTGGTTAATTCTACGTCTGCTTTTGATGGCAGCCTAGAGGATGAGGTGATAACATCGGCTCAAATTGACTTGGAAAACCGTTGGTACAGCAAATGTTGGCAGCGCATGATGCGTGAAGACACCTTACCTATTGAGCGCATAGTGTTGCGCGATCGCCACAATAACATACACGGCTCTCTGGACGTCATTGTACAGTTGGGGCCATTGGATCTCTTTTCTACCCTGAAGCCGCTAACCTTTAACAAGACATCTCACTCGGTAACAGAAGTGCGTGTTGTAATATGGTCAACAAAAGGAGTTCGTTTGCCAACAACGGCTGTAGATGCGAAGAAGAAGGACCAGTTAGATCTATACGTGGTGTCGAGGCTGGACTGCCAAGGCTACCGAGGTGAGCACCCAAAGGAGCAGATTACGGACACACATTATAACTGCGACTCCGGGAATGGAAAGTTCAACTGGAGAGTACTGTATCCAAACATACACTCACCTTTAGGAGCCTGTCAACTACAGTTGGCAGTTTACGATTACTGGAAGGTTGGACCTCCAGTTTTTGTGGGAGAGGTGAACATGGAACTTAAGCACTATATCGGCGTGGTGTCAATGTCTTCAAATAGAGTTCAAGTGTCAGGAGACCTACCGCTTGTGAACTATTCTACTCCTCTACCTGTGGGATCGATATATATCACTCTACAGGTGATAACTCAGACCGAGTCTTCATGCACACCCGTAAGTTGCAACAACACACACAATAAACATATCACAGGCTGGATTAGGTAGGGATGAACCTAACTGTAAGCCATTCCTGCCCACACCACAAACAGGGCGACAATGGCAAGACTGGTTTGCGCATACAGTGGTTGGCTTCGACTTTAAGGCTCTATCTATTTACGTAAGTTATTACCTTAATGAATACATATTGCACAGATTAAGATTGTGTCCTGCGTCCTACTGCTATTTTGGCTGTTTTTCATAGCCTTCATCTATCCGGCTCTGCTGATGTAAGAGCCACCTCAGAAAGGGGCAAACTCCCCGAAGTCATCACTGGGTTTTGCCTTGCTATCACCAGCGGGGTAGTCGAATGACATGAAATCTAATGTTGACAACTTATCTTGAGCCGATTTTTGTTGTACAGGGTCAGGTTGAATTAGCGGGGGACTGACTGTAGGTGTCATTTCCAGTAGTTGGAAGGAAGACGGCTCTACTCTATCTGCATTGGCTGTTATATCCAACGAAGCGAAGTCAATATTATGGACGGCATTGACAACGTCAGATCCCACCAGAACGTTCATCCTGTTATGCTCGTATAATACTTCTAGTTCACATGCACGTTGCTGTAGTTCCACGTTTGAGTGCGTTTTAAACCTGCAAACTATTCGCATCAACCTGGCACTCTCCTCGGGAACATTATGACAGAGCTTTCCGGCGCATGTAAGGAGGTATTCTCCGTTGGCACATGAGGAGGGGCTTAAGGAACAAGTGAGAATATGCCTGGCAAGTGTCTCTATAATATTAACAACTTTCTTGTAACCGCCTGATGTTCCGTTTGTAATCAATTCTACAACCTCCTTCTTCGGTTCCTCTGGGGTGAAATCATCCAAGATACTTATTAAGTCCGTGCTCTCAGCTGGCGCTGGTTCCACGGGTTCAGGCTTTGCTGGGAAGGCATCAGGCAACAGATCACTTTGGGGCAGATCGGATAGTAGGTGACCGTACTCACCCAAACACCAAATAGCCGCCTGAACCAGTGCATCTTGAGACAAATTGTTGCCCACTACATAGTAAAGCTTGGTGGCAATTTTCACCTGGTTTGCCTGGGATGCCTTGCCGACTGATGCGATAAAGGAATGCAGAATATTGTCATTAACGCAATTTCCAGCAATAGTAAATATCTTTACCATTGTTTCCAACTTGTACAATTCGCTGTCTGAGAAGAGGTCTATGGCCTTTGCTATCTTTGATATACTCTCACGCTTGAGATCGTGACTTGCTGCCAGAAGGAAGTCAAAGAGGTGCTGCATCAGTGGTTTTAGTGTTTCCTTCGAGACTAGCCTTAGAGCTACATCCAGTGCACGTCTTCTTATAGAAATGTCGGGCTGACGAAGTGACTGCACGACAATATTCCAGTTGGTGTCTCCTACCGCGAGGTTCACACCTATAAGGTTATTTAGAATCCCGAGGGCGATATACTTTATGTTATTGTCATGTGATGCCATGAACTTTTGCACAATATCCTTTCCAAGCTGGTTGAACTTTGGGTCATTAATCTCGCAGTAGATAGACCTGGCGCATTCGTAGAGGAGTGAATTGGTTGCATTGTTTGTTTGGGTGGCAGACTTTACAATGCTATTTATTAGATCAAAGTACTGCTGATTGCCAGTGATTTGTCCACGACACTTCTCGTATACCTTTCTTATAAGCTGCAGGAGCTTTGACTTTTAAGAATGGGTCATTTACACCATTTATCTCATAGTCATTGGTGGCTCCAAACATAATGCCGATAGAATTCCCACCTTCATTGCACAAGGCAGTCATTGTTTTCATTAAAAGTTCGTATATGGAGGTGTAGTTGATGCACATTTGGAAGTAGTCCATTAGCGCAGAAAGAACCGTCAGAGCAGCAGATACCACGCCATGGTTGGGGTCTACCAGTAATGAGGGGACCACATGGACATAGTTTCCAGCTAGATCTATTGCATCTGGCCCTGGTATCAAGCTCATCTGCCCAAGCTTTCGCAACATGCGGGCGGCACATATCACTGCCTTCTTTCTGACTTGACGACTGGTGACTGCATCAACCGCTCAATATCGTAATGTAACTCCTTAAACATGTCAATATTCCCAATACTAGCTAGCGCGTTCAAGGCTAGTTCCGTCACATATGGATTTGGGGAGCTCAGGTCCATCTTGATCGAGTTGATGGCCAGGGTGAGCACCTCTGCATCTTCCTGGAGCAGTTGATTAAGCGCGAGGTATCCTACACGCTTGTCAGCAAACTTGCTTGAAGCGATAAGTTTTATACACTCTACTTGACCAAAACTGGTAGAATAACCCATAAGATGTATCAGCAGCAGCTTGGAGATAATCTTCTGTCGAGTTGAGTTGGAGTTTCCATTAAGCGCGCTTCTTATTTCTGCACACTCTCTAGCGATGACCGCCTTCTCCTCCACCGGAGACTTGCAAATCCGGAGTTTGCGAATCAGTTCCCTGGCCGACCCCGTCATCCTGGTTGATGTATGATTTAAATCCCTGAAAGGTGAAGTTGAGCCGGTTCTTCGAGCAACAGGCAACACCTCAAAAGCATACAGGACCAAAGGCAATCTATATTGCCTCCTATTGCCTGTTAGGGGCTAGAATTCTTCGCAAATGTCTTCCACACACACCCCTTATATGGGGAAGGCCTTCAAGCGAGGAAAGGTGCCTTCTCTGCTGCTTCTACAGTGAATCAAAATGATCACCAACGCACTAAATTACCTATGACGCTAATATCCTCTCAGGGTATCATAATGTGTGGATAACATTCGACATTATCAGGAAGGCACATTTGCTTTCTGCAGTGGTAAATTCATTAGAAGTCGACCAAGCGACATCGCCAACCATGCCTGCACTCGATTTAGCAGACGTCGTGAACAACGGCGAACTCATCGTATACTCCGATAAGACTGACGATTCTGATGACGAGGACTACGTAGCGGGAACTGGACAGAGCCAAGAGACCAAGAAGCTGATGCAGCAGCTGCGTGTTCGCAACGTAGATGACGAGACACACGTGACCTCTAAGCTGTTTGAGACGGTGATTATGCGGAAACACGCAACGCTGTCTACATGCATCCAACGCCTCTACCTTACTTTGACATCCGGAGAACCATACGTAGCTATCGCGGACGTGCTGAGTTTTGTATGCGAGTGCACAGGCTTCAGGCAGTCTTCCATAAAGCCTGAACTTTTGGAATCTTTCGATAAGCCTAAGGGAAGTAGAGGAGAAGCTGGTTTGAACAAGGGAAAAGCGGCATTGTCTGATGATGATAACTTGAATGAAGGAGATCCATCAGCTCAGAAAAACGGTGTAAATCGAAGGAAAGGGAAACTGCGCAAGCCATCTCCACTCTCTATATCTAGTTATTCGGACAATGGTGACACGGAGGAGGCAGCCAGAAGGGAGTCACGCAATGGTGGCAAAAACTTGGCTCGTGGTGGCGTGGATTCAATGGATGAAGATGGAGAAAGAAGTGGATTCTCATCTTCCCATAAGCCCATACCTGAAATAAGTTACGACGTCTTTGACTGGTGGTATTTCAGAAACACCTTTGCTTCCCTTCCAACTGAAGCTGTGCTATCAGACATCATTGAGCAATCTAAAACGTTCATGGACCCATACAAGTTTGATAAGGATGATTCCGTTATCCTTCCTGATGTTAAGGAACTTCTCAAGAACAAACAACCAAAGTGTATCGCCACAAAGTTTACTCAATTATGTATGGACAGAGTCAAACATATGAACACGGCATTGGAGGCCCAAGATGGGTGGACTATAGGCTTTGGAAGGAGAA
Organism: Babesia gibsoni; assembly: GCA_035575875.1. NCBI lineage: Eukaryota > Apicomplexa > Aconoidasida > Piroplasmida > Babesiidae > Babesia > Babesia gibsoni. Next base: position 1,454,147 of record CP141527.1, read on the forward strand.
ATAGCGCATTTTTGAGATTCAAGGAATTCTTCCAACAGTTGGTCCTCGATGCTGAGTCCAAGTACTTGGGAGAATTGCTGTTTTTGTTGCAGTGGGTGCTAGCACTGAGTCTAAATGGCTTCCGTGCCATTCGCCAGTTTGCTCATATCACTTGTGTTGAGATGGTAAGCAGTTTGATGGTGAAGTTGGAGATGCTTACAAAGCAAAAAGAGAGTCTTCTCAAAGCAACTACAGGTTGAGATTGAACTTGACCAGCGGACCCACGAACGCATACACGGAAAGGGCTCTCACCTTTCCTCAAAGGTTAGCAAATCCACCCTAGAGTTATACAAGAAACTGCTTCTAGCACAGAGAGGCCAGGTGAGCATTGTAAGGTTTCTCAAGTGCATCTATAATGTAAACGTTGCATCAAAACTCAGAGATGTTCTGGTAGACATAAGGATAACGACCATATTTTCACTATCGGAGTATGTGTTACTTAACCCTATCATTTTTTCCGATCACCACTACCTGGACTTGGCATACAGGCTCCTGCCGGCATCGGACGAAGTCTCACGGCTCCTTCTGCTGCGTTTTATAAGTCTTGTAGACACAAAACTAACAGCAGAACATTTAGGAATACTGGTTGTTTTGCACGAGTCATGTTGTGATCTAGGTCTCACAGAGTGCTGCAACATCATTGAGTCCATACTTCTTAAGGACCTCCACCAGTCATACGAAGGTAGTGTTGTCCGCAAGCATTGTAATGAAAAGGGGTTCCTATCAATTGTAAAAACATTGGAAAAAGGCACGAATCATACGCTCAGTGTACTAATATCATCAGTATTCCTTCCATCAGTTCAAATAGACGGCTTCTCTCTCGTATTCCTAATAAAGACGGATGATCTACCTTCGAAATATAGGAATATGCTTATTCCTCATCCCGAGGTTGCCGGACAGAAGAAGCTGATTAACATTTCTGATAGTAGCAAGGGCACCATGGATTTTACAAAATGTATTTCTGAGTTGGCGAAATTGTTGACTCAACTGAATCCGCAGGTCAGTTTTACCGGAAACCTGATTAGCAGTATATGGAAATATTCAAAAGCATTCAGTGACGTAGAAGATACAATACGTCTTCTGTGTCAAGGAGGAGATGTTACGAGTCTGGATGCAAGACTTGATGAGGAGAGGCAGAAGCTACTGCTTTATATCGCAATAGCTAGCGTTGAACGCTCGACAGATAATTCTGGTGAAATATCAGATAAGCAAAAGGAAGCTGTAAAATCAGTGATTTCTTACGCTCCTATTTTGCTGAGATTATACAAGGCGAATCAAACACACGCTAGAGCCGCCTTGCAACTAATCTCAATGGCAACATTACTGTTTTCTAAGGCAAAAATTCCTCTAGATAAGACTGTCGTTACTTCCCTTGCCGATACAATTATTCACCTTATGGAGACGGACAGTAACAGTGAGTCGTCAATTGATTGCATGAGGTTGGCAGTCAGATGCATGTATAATCTCTACTCTTTTAGTGAAGAGACGAAGAAGAACGTGAAGAGGAGATATAATATGGCACTACCTCAACTGGAGAACGAAGGAGATGCTATGATCATCACACTTCATTGTGTGTTAAACATGTTACACTACTTCCCTCTGGAGCTGGAAATGCGTTCAGAAACTATTGACGCTATTAGTAGAAAGATAGAAGCAAACGAAAACACAGACCGTATGCTTTGGTGTGCCCTAGGGTATGTGTTATACGAGGCTGAAATATACAAATGTATTAAAAAATCGCAACAACTCGACCCGGAACTATCAAAGTTTGGAGGTAGTCTATTGGGTTCATTAGCAGCCCATGTAAATACTGCAGTTGATGACTTTCAGTTTTTTGCGGGCTTCTGTTCTATGGTTTCTCTCGTTCAGATCTCCTCCTTGGTAAATGCTCTGGAAGACATACCGGAAGGCGTGGAACAGGAGATGTACAATATTTTGCATCACTTTTTGGTATTGGCGTACACTGGTAGCTCAAAGATACCCACCTCCAATGCCACTAGCCCTGTATACTTAGAAAACAACAAGAAGGGGATAACAGTCGCTGATGTGTTCATTACTGGGCATAATAACACCAACTTCGTCCTCAACCCTCTGGAATCTGTTCTATGTCTTATTGGTCTGTTTACCAAGGTGCTATTTCCGAGATTATATTGCTCTGGAGTTTCAGTTCTAATTCTTCTGCAATTGACGTCATCCTTTAGTCCCATCGCAAGTGCCGCTGGGGTTTATCTGCGATTTTTGGTTAATTATGACCCTCATATTTCAAGTTCATTGATGTTATATGATTTAATTGGTCTATATGAGTCCAATTCACGTGAACTGTTACATGAGCTGTGTGAAAGGTTTATCGACAGCATACTATCAAAGAATAGCAACATTGCGGTTGACCCCAAGAAGACAAACATAGATCAGATGATTGTTGCAGGAGTGCAGTATGCTCTGCAATGCCCAAGCAACTGGGAATTTTTGGATACTATGATAGAGTTACTTCGATTTTTCATGAATTCAGGAGGCATAGTAAATGGCACGTTCATGCGTACTCATATCGGACAGTTAATATCTAACAGCGAGCCACCTATGGATGTGCTTGAAAAGCTATGGCACATTCTTAACATCATAGGAATGAGTCAGGACGATGTAGGGAAGAAGTCTGCCAGTTCACGGAAGGATCCTGACGGCGTTAACCGTTGTTTGAATATCATTCGGAGACTAGCAAAGTACGTGGACTTTTCTGAACTTACAAAGGTAACGACCACGAAGAAGCAGCAACAGACTCCTTCCTCGACCTGTATAGTTAAGAGAAAGCGTAATGCTGTAACAGCTCAGGTTACTTCGGAGGACTATCATTCAGAGTATAACACCTCAGAAAGTGGTATGCTGGAAGTATCTCCCATTGTTGTTCGCACGTTTACGAAATCGCATTTCAAGGAATTGCCACCGAGTATCGGGATGAAAGAATGCAAACTCCCCTAGCAGCACACAGTTATCATTAGATCTTAGTCAGATTTCGGCGGATATTCAGACGTTGGACTATAGGGACATGGCAGAATTTTCGCAGGAAACGAGCAGACCAGGGGATAGTGCTCAGTACTCATCCAGTTATGACCTAACCTCCCCTTCACTAAGGTTCTCACCCTTTTAACAAAAACTACAATTAAAAATGCTTGTTATATGAAAAATGGAATGTTTTGCTTCTCCTTCTGACGGCTTTGCCCTGTGGACCTCCGCCACCGGCGGATCCCCCCTTTCTGTATGCGTTTAGCATGTCAATGTCAACATGAGCGGCGTCGAAGCCACGTGCACGACCTGCGGCATGGTGATATGCACAATATGTTACATACCTAGCTGTTGGCGGAATTCAGCTTCAGCACCATCCTTCTTCCACCAAAGGTCCAGTTTCATATCTGGGCGTGTTTCCCCTTCATCAGCCTGCTCCTCTTTGAAGGGTTGCCTCTCCGGCAGTAGGCCTGAGTAACATGACTACTAACTAAAACCACCGTACCGTGAAGGGGTGGAAGATAGAACGGTGAAAAGCGTTTCTGTTCACGCTCGAGCTTCTCTTCCGACCTCTCTTTAGCCATAAGGTGCTTGTATATAGCGAACATGGGATCGCCTCTGCTCCGTTCGCCATAGAACACTTTCCAAGGCAGTTGCATGGCACGTATATCGGGGAACTGCTTGTAAAAGTAGGCAACCCGCCGCATTCGTTCACCCAGCTGTGACCTCAGGTGCTCAGGTGAGGTGTTTAGAATATATTTGTCGAAGCCACCTTCCTTTGTGATTGCATGTATGGCTGAGAGGCATGATTGCACGGGCTATATACTTACCACTGGTTGTTACCCTGACATTAGGCACCGTGGTATTAAGCAATTCTGACTCGAAGTCCTTCTTGAAGACGTTCGGTTTCAGCTTAATGCGCGTTCGCTGTAGTGAGAAGGCAACCTTCGAGTAGTAGTTGTAGTCCTCATCGTGATAGAGTCCTAGACAAGATAACTGGAAACATAAAACCTCTAACCTGTTTGCGATGATGCTGAGGGCACTCTTCCATATGCCTTAACAGGTATGGGATGTATGATCCTGTTCTTCTTGAAGCCCTTCCGTTGCACAGGCCCTGAAAACATGTGACTAAAGCGTACTGTCTTGCGCTTACCATTTAGCCTGAGGTACTTGCCGAAAAGGCACGCGTGGCGAGGCATAGATACCGATTTACTGTGTTACATCCTTTAGCTGATTTCACTTTGCGTGTTAACACACATTAGGATTAGTTATGGTATTAGACACATGTATCAAAGGCAATAACATCACATTTTGCTGTTAAATGTTATTACCTCGTGTTTTTGGCTTGACAGCTTTGAATACCATTGCCTTTGCCGGGCCACTCAGTCGCGGTGTTATTATGCCTTCCATGAGATGCGTCAACTCTCAGCCATGCCCTGAGCAGGTTTGTCTTGTGAAAATAGACGCTTTTCATCCTGATACAGACAGCATCTCCCCTTGCCACGTCTAAAGATGGCGGCATCCTGTTAAAAGTTAGAGTAAAACCAGGAGCGAAGTTCACTCAACTAGTTGGAAGTACGATTTCGTGGTGATATGTCGCATGTAACCGTATCTGACGTTGAATGCATGTTGTTACTGTGTCTATCAAGGTTCATATTGCTCGTGTTTTCCATGTTTCTACCATGTTAAGCGCCTGTAGCCCCTTTATGCCAATAGCTGTTATCTCGTTAATTTTGAAAGCATAGCAGTGACAATGCCTACATGACAGTGGAACACATTTATGTAGACTTTGGAGATCCCCTTGAAGTGCAGGTTGCGGCTCCACCACGCGAAGGTGCCTGCAACGAGGCCCTTGTGGAGTTTGTCTCTGACATACGTAAGTACTCTTGTCTATAAAGCTAATGACAGCAGTGAAAGTGAAACGGAGAGACGTTTCACTCATATCTGGGCACAAATCAAGAGAGAAAGTGCTCAGCATAGGCAGCATTGCAATGTCAGCTGCAGAGGAGCTGCTGAAAAAGCAACTCCAACTGGACTCTTAAATGTCAATGTAAAACAACTTCACATATATCTAATTTCTAGGGCACATAGGAGGATAAGCAGGTTTTAAGGGTTGCATGTTCACGGTTACTGTGGGTCACAATGAATATTTGCGACAGCAGCTCGTGCCCATCATAGTGTATGCTCACAGTATGCCCACAGTCCCTTTGTGACACCCTCCAATTCACAACCACCTCTTCAAAAACACAAATTATAACGCATAAGGGACCCCAACGCGTGTAAATGCCATTTACTCTCTATATAGCCATGACTATTACTTTCCATTCATCAGTTCATTTTGGGTTTTTACTTGAGTATAATTCCGCAGGATTTGTAGATAGAGGCCAGCGCAACACTCATGAGAAAATAATTTTAATTTCCTCGGTTATAGACAGTCTACCATCCAGGAAATTTAAAGGTTCTTCTCGACGGCGTTCCTAATTGACATTGTTAAATCGCCACTTGAGCATACCTGAGGTTGAGGGCGTTAGCGCCTACTACTTCAGCAACCACGTTGCCATCCTTGAAGAGCTTGAAGGCTGGAATGCTGGCAATGGAGTACTTGGTCTGAAGCTCAGGGACGTCCGAGATGTCTACCTTTACGAAGGCAACATTTGGGAATTCCTTAGACATGGCCTCAAATTTTGGGGCAAAGTTCATGCAGGGTCCTAGATTCCCTTGAATTTCACTCATCTATCGAACTTACCACACCATGTTGCAAAGAAGTCAACCACAACCAGGTTGGGAGTGGCAATTGCGGCTTGGAATTCTGAAGCGGGATGAAGGTAACCTGTGAGGAGACGTACCATCCACGGTAGCAAGTTGTTTTTACCATTTTGATCTAAAGTTGTTTTGGCTTTTTGACAAACTTTAGTGTAGAAGAAAGAGTAAATGGCACTTTCAAAAGGAGAGTGGATGGTGGCACATGTGGTGTCATGTTTCTGCCACTCCATACACCCCGCACGATGTGTGCTTCCTCATGCATATAAATAGCACTTCTCATGTAAGAATTGGTTTAGAATTTTGTTGTAAGAACCTCTTCCCGTGTAAACAGAGGCGAGGGGCGTGTAGTCCTATGGAATCGCCGTGATGAATGTGAAACGATTCCATGGACTATCCCCACCTATAAAGAATAGAACAGATGTATAAAATATACCCAACCCCTAGAATGACCACTAGAGTCGTTCCCACGTATGACACCAGTACGTGAACGCAGCTTCTCCAACGTCTCCAAGTCGTGGGAGCAGCCTCAACCGGCGGAGCATATAGGAACATACGCTGTGCTCTTTCCACGTCGTCGGAATATATGTAGAGGATGTTGCTCCTGGTGTCCAAGATAACGTCTACATCCTCTATTTTCTTCATCTGCGCGTTTTCTATCGCCTCGCCAGAGGTGATGAACATCGGAGCGGCTGCACATTCATAGTATACGGCGCTATCAGTTTTAGATACGCTCATAAGTGAGTCCGTATGGGTGATGTCGCTTGACATTTTGGCCTTCTGTCCCGCTGGGAATGAGATGTGTTAACTGTCGCTCCTATCTCGCGGTAATAACTCCAGTTCCGTCCATGGGATTGAAGCATTTGACCGAGTGCATTGTACATGCTCACATGAGAATAAACAAGAATGCTAAAATTACATAAGGTGATTCGACGAGTGGAAGGTTATCGCGATCGCTAGCCATCGGCACTCCTCCTAGACCTATTAGAAATGTTCACGTACTATAGCTAGTAATATATCTGTAACAATATTGGCAAAACACTTATAAATAATAGCAAGAATGTGTCATCCGAGAAGGTAGATGTGCTGTAACTGATTATGAGAATGGCAGTGAGAGGAGTTAGGCGACGCCATGTGTTCAGCAAATAGATAAGATGCTTGTGTAATATTCGATTTTTGCGATTGAGTCCAGCATAACCTGGATTTATTCTTTGCTATTCACAAAATATTCAGGTTCATACACATCGCCAATCTGGCGGAATGTGTTTGGATTCCATGGATTTTACATTGGATCACATTAGCTTGAATATGATTCACACTGTTTCCATGATGTAAATCATCGGCCATCTTGACGTATGTGCCACCAATGTGTCCGACACATAGGGGATGGCAAGCGATACAATGTGGAATTCGATACCCCCTCTATCAGAAATAAGCGTGATATAAGATGTTATACATGAATAATGCGCATATGGGCGGCATTGCCTACCCCGTATAAATGTGGATGTGATTCAATTGATATCTACGTTGGCCCCATCCACCTACCCCTGTCAACTCAAGCACGCGACTTTGCACAAAAATTCATCCATACTATAATGGGTTGACACGCTGATAATCACCTTGATTAAATGCAACCGGCAAAGCATCACATGTATGCGTCATGAAATGTACTTGCCCTCAGGTCGCTTTGTAGCAAGAGGTGGAGGAACTTAGTGAGCATACTTTCAATGCCATTACCCTAGCGCACACCAACATGGCCGCATCTGGGGAGGAGCTCTACAGACAACTGCTAAGTGTGCTGGAATCCTCTGACAGGCCGGATACACACACGCAGAAGCAGGTGTCTGACTTTATATCTTCCTTCGATGCAACATACCCCGACTGTGTCCTCTACTACCTGCAGGCAGCCTTGACTGCCTCAAGGCTTCATGTAAGACAGATGGCTGCCTTGTGTTTGAAAAAGGTCATCAATGTTAAGTGGCCCAGTTTGAGTCCGGAGGTGAAACTCCGCCTAAAGGAGGGTCTGATCCAAGGTATACAGATTGACGATTCAGATGTGAGAAAGACCTTCGGGTCGGCATTTGTATCCCTCTTTGCTGTGGAAGGTTATGAAAACTGGCCAGAGGCGCCCGGTCTGCTCCTCAAGATGGTCACGGAGTCGCCGAATGTTGTGATTAGAGAAACTGCTGGGTGTACACTGCTTATGTTGGTTGAAGATATGGTATACAAAGAACAGTGCGATGAAGAGGATCAGCTCCACGGCGTGCTGGTCTCTGAACGCCTATCAAACTTCGTGGCAAAGGACTTGCTGCCACGTGTGTTGGAGATGGCGGCTACAGTTCCAGGCTCCCTAGTTTTTGCCTGCAAAATGCTGTCTACCTTGATGGAGAGCGGTATCGGCTCACTTGCGCTATTTGATGAATACTTTTTTGCCTTTTGGAACCTCCTTGGATCCATTGCCAATAACCGTGACCCAGCAGTGAGGAGCTGTGTCCTGAAGGGAATGCTAAAAACATGGGATTGCCACCCTACGGCTATCCTAGACGCTGCACCTGCAGTGTTATCCTTCATTATGGATTGCACAGACGACAAGAGTGACGTTACCGTACAGATGGAAGCACTGAAATTCTGGTCACATATTCTGAAGAACCGTATGGAAGAATCTATTCGCTTACGGCTCATGGAGTCGTTAAGACAGCAACTTCCCAGACTTATCCCCATCTTGATTGAAAATACAAAGTACACTGAGTGGGATTACATGTCAATGGATGAGTCGCATCTCGAGGAGGACAATGCCAACATACCTGATAGGCCAGAAGATGTGCCACCGCGCCCTGAGGGAGACATGGGTTCAGAAGATGATGAATGTGCCACCTGGGGAACCAACTGGACCGTAAGAAAAGGCGCAGCGCTGGCATTGGATTACATTAGTCAAGTATTCGGCCAAGATCAGGAAATCCTGGTATTCCTCCTGGATAATATACAAAGAAGGCTGGGTGACACTGAAAACTGGGAAGTGAATGAATCCGCTGTACTAGTTCTAGGGGCTATCGCACGGGGATGTGCATATGGCATGACCCCTTACCTCCCCAAAGTTATTCAGTATCTCATTGAATTAACAAGACATCGCAAACCACTGTTACGTAGCATAGCATGTTGGTGTCTTTCCAGGTTCGCAGATTGGATATATCACGAACAAAACGAGAAAGAGTACATGCTACCAGTGCTTAATGCAGTTTTAGCTCGGGTCCTGGACAGCAACAAGAGAGTCCAGGAAGCTGCATGCTCCTCCTTGGCATCGTTCATTGAGGACTCCGGTGCACGTCTGATAAAACATATCGGATTGATTGTTGAAGTTTTGGTGAAGGCGTTCCGTTTATATCAGGCTCGCAATGTCATGATTCTATATGACGCGGTCGGAACATCAGCACAAATGTTTGGTGAAGCCCTGCCTTCATCGCCATATGGAGTGTATCTAATACAGCCTTTGTTGCACAATCTAAACACAACTGAAACCCACAGCCCTCAATTTTTGGGTTTGATGGAGTGCCTTAGCTCCATCGTGCAATGCTGGGATATCATGTATGTCGAGTACGCAGAGGCAACCATTAAGAGAGCCATGAATGCGGTATTCGAGGTTCTAAACGATGCTAAAGCATACGAATTAACTGAAGGAACACTGGATGCGCCTAGATGGGACATTGTAGATTGCTCTATGGATGTCATTTCATGTATTGTGAGTGTTGGCCAGGAGAAGATAGTGGATATTGTCAGTCGAATTGTCATTGTGCTTGATGTGAGCGCAGCGAAGGACCTAAAACTAAATAGGCAACAAGTCGGAATGACGGACATGTTGACTTTGTGTTGCCAGTGTAACGTTCCAAGCGTTCTGCAGAGCACATTCGCCCTTATTGGGGACTTGTCGTGGTACTGCAGTGACTTAATCACCACAGATCCTATTATCAAGTGCCTATGCTACCATCTGGTTAGTCCCATTAGACCGGTGTGCAACAATGTATGCTGGGCCTTGGGGGTACTGACTCAGTCACCACAAGCAAGGCAGCAGCTGGAGCCCTACTTCAATGATTTGATTATGACTATGATTCAACTTTTAAAAAGAGAATCAGATTTCATCTTACTTCAAAACATTGCCATTACAATCGGGAGGTTTGCGTATGCATATCCTGACCTTATCGCCCCGAAGCTCATGGACTTCTTATATCCATGGCTACAGTGCCTATCTAGAGTGAGAAACGACAAAGAAAAGGATATGGCTCTATGTGGTATTTCTAATGCAGTTATGAAAAGACCAGATCTTCCAGGTGACGCAATACTGGGCGTCACCAGGACTCTGCTCGCCTTTCCACCCGTTTCACGGCAGGTGGAGGGATGCCTGAATCTAATGGCACAGCGCCTCCTGCAGCACCCCGAGCATTGGCGCTCGTTAGGTGAGGAGGCTCAAAACGCGCTAAAGGCGCGCTTATCAGGTATACAATAAACCTGTGTAAAATAATGTTAGAATATTAAGAACGAACACCTCTTAGTTTATCACTGAACTTGTTGAGGGCCTTTCGGCAGATATCAACGAGTCCTTCAATTACAGTTGGGTCAGACAGAGTTGTTGTATCACCAAGGTCATCGAATTGGTTGCTTACCAGCTTCCTAAGGATACGGCGCATAATCTTGCCACTTCGTGTTTTTGGCAAGAATGGGGTCGTGGCGATAATATCTGGTGTTGCGAATGGACCTACTAGTTGGCGCACGGATAGAGTTAGTTTTTTAATGATTTCATCTTCTTCTAGTCCCTTTGTGTCTTTCCTCAGGATGACGAAGCAGAATATGCCCTGGCCCTTGATTGGATGCGGGAAGCCAACAACTGCAGCCTCAGCAACGACGTTCACCTGTACAATGGCATGCTCGATTTCTGCAGACCCAATGCGATGTCCAGATACGTTCACCGTATCGTCCACACGTCCGTTAATCCAGATGTAGCCATCCTTGTCACGATAAGCGGCGTCACCAGTGAGGTACATTCCCTTGAATGGGGCAAAGTAGGTGTTAACACCACGTTGATGGTTCCCGAATAGAGTACGGAATAGTCCTGGCCACGGGCGTTTTATAACTAACAGTCCACTGGTGCTATTCTCAGTGGTCTCTGTGCCTGTATTGGGGTCCAACAGTCCGACGTCAATACCAAAGAAGGGTACTGTTGCACAACCAGGTTTAGTGGGAATAACACCTGGTAGGGGTGCAACTACAATACCTCCAGTTTCCGTTTGCCAGTAGGTGTCAACGACAGTAGCCCTGCCTTTTCCGACAAGATCATGGTACCACCTCCACGCCTCAGGGTTAATAGGCTCGCCCACACTTCCTAAAATGCGTAAGGAGCTCGTGTCATACTTAGCGGGTATATCATCACCATGACGCATGAGTTCCCTAATAGCAGTGGGTGCCGTGTAAAATTGGGTTATGCGGTGTTGTTCCACCATACGCCAGTAGCGTCCAGGGTCTGGATAGGTGGGGAGGGAGGCAAACATGAAGGTTGTGAGTCCATTCAACAAAGGGCCATATATGATATATGTATGGCCTGTAATCCACCCAATGTCGGCCATACACCCGAATACATCACCTGGGAAGACGTCGAAAATGTACTTTGTCGTGGCAAAGGCATAGAGCATGTAACCCATGGTGGTATGGGCAACGCCCTTTGGCTTCCCTGTGGAACCTGATGTATACAACAGGAACATAACATCCTCACTGTCCATGGGTTCTATTGGACAGTATGGCCTAACCTTGAGTATAGCCTCGTTTAGCCAAACATCACGACCGTCCACCATGTTGACTTCAGTGCCCATGTTACGGAACACTAGACAACGTTCAACCTCTGGACACATCTTGAGTGTCTCATCAATAATATTCTTCATCTTGAGGTGCTTTCCACCTCTGGTGGTTTCGTCGATGGTGACGACGATGCGCGAGGATGCGTCCTTTATACGCTCGGCGATACTGGCGGCAGAGAATCCTCCAAAGACAACGCTGTGAACAGCACCGATTCTAGTGCACGCCAATATGGTAAAAGCGAGTTCTGGGATGTTTGGCATGTATATGGTAACAGTGTCCCCCTTGCGGACACCATGTGCCTTGAGCACATTGGCGTACCTGCATACGCTATTTTTTAGCATTCTGAAAGTAATTTTTCTAACTTGGGTGGGGTCATCTCCCTCGTAAATGATGGCGGTGGCGTCAGGCTTTGCTTCCGCCCAGCGATCGACACAGTTGTCACAGGCGTTGATTTTGCCGTTAAGGAACCAGCAGTAATCGGTCATGTCTAAACTTCCGTCTACTACTTTTGTGTATGGTTGGATGATCCTAAGGTTCTGAAGAGCCATATCTCCCCAGAATTTTTCTGGATCCTCTAGACTCAACTTGTGCATGTCTTGATACTCCTTCTGTATAAAAATGTTGGTACTCTTTATTCTACATACCAGGCTGTTGATGTGATAGCGATGTCCTTCTATACCTACTGTAGCATAATAGGTGTCGATGCACTTGGGGTCGTACGAGAAACGGCCGTCGTACTCAGGGTAGAGTTCATCCATCGTACTTCCTACGGGTGATACCTCACCACCTTCCTTGCGAGGAGTTGACCTATCCATTTTCTCTCATTCTACGATATTTCCTTCTCAAAACCGAAAGATGCGTATGCCTTTAGACTCACTGACGCGCCAGATTGACTGTTGTCGCTACTATGGGCGATATTATAGATTTCTTGTGTACATGGAACAACTATGTCCAAAAGAGGTCTCCCCTCGGGCCTAGGTATTCACACTGTGGTAATCGATTGCAGTCCAATGGATGGCTCCAAAGAGATCCAAAGCCGGTCTTTAGACGGTTATTCAGCGGAGAATTTCGCGTGCGGTTGAAATGAGCTTAAAAAGGGGGATGTATCAGATCTTCTACCGCTTCCGTAGCACATTAGACGTTTGCAATGGTTAAAACGGGACACGAGGAGTCTAAAAACCTGGCACTATGGTCGTCTTACCGTCGAAGGTCCGGGTTTCGCCGCGTCCGAGACCGCGCGAGCGCGAGTGCTATGGGGTCTGCATCCAAAATAGGCTTGAGATGCAATGTGCTCAGGGTATGAACAGCATTTACATTATTTTCCTAGTGCAATAAATTTCGTGTTAAAGATTTAGCCGCCTGCTTCTATCTGTGCTCTGCACGAATTGCCGTCTAACGGAGTCGGCCGTAATAACACATTGAGTAGTGTAAGGTTTAAACGAAACATATAGCCTAGAATAACACGATGTGGTATTAGAATGCCCTTGCTGAGTATAATGACACGGTAGACATATGCGAGATGCCTTTCCACCTACCATACAACAATAAACTGCATTGATTCACACTTTCTAGCTAGGAAGTATCTACTACTATTGTACACATGATATAGCGCTACCATCTCATTTTACATAGACAATCATTACACCAACAATAGCGTATGGCTTGTGTAAGCGAGCTGTATCACGGAGGTAGCGGGTAGACAATGGATTCAATGTCCCCATTGCTGCTGTATTGAGGCAGCACAGATGGAATTTTCAGTAGTAAAAGTGTATATTTAGATGTGCGAAGGTGAAGTGCGCGGCATCTCGCGGGATCAGACAGCCGCAGCGTATTTTAGGATTCCAAGGTAGGCTCGTTGGTGTATATAGCACGGGATCCTCCACACGGTTCCTCGTACCCGTGGTAAAGCCACGTAACACAATTGTTTCGCCTGAGTTGCTTCGTGTTCCGCGAGTATGTTGGACGCCTCGCTGTTGCATCGCCTTCCGCTGGATTGGCAGCAAAAGATCCACTCCGAGTTCCAGTCGAAACTTGGGCTGTGTATTGAGAATCCAGAAGAAGCTAGAAAAGCCGCATACTTTACGTGGCAGCTGTTGCTGGGCGGAATACAGAGCCGTGATTGGCTGTGCCAACAGTTTGAGCCCCTTTTAAAACAATACGTAAGTTTCAATATACTGATTAGATGACATATTAAAGGCTGGAGACTTTGCCGACTGGCTCTTGGAATTCATTGGTCAAGCAATAAAGCACTTTCAGTCGTTAGATTCCCTGTTCGTATCATCGGCGCCTAACGCCTCCGCCTCAGACACAGGAATACAAAGTGCAACACCTATATCGCAAAACAATATCCAAGCTACAAGTGGTTTGTGTAAATGTTAGAATATTCATCGATCTCAGTTAATGTAGCTGCGACACAGCAAGCTACTGCTAATGCAGTTGAAAACCCATTCTCCGCCCCCTCCCAGATAGGTGTACAGGTACAAGGCGGGGGAGGGACAACTTTTGGGGGGTTCGGTTCTGGTGGATTTGGGAATACCAACCAAGGTGGCCATGGATCATTCTTTGGGGCGGACGCCCGTGGAGCTGGTTTTGGGCCTCAAGATCAGGGAGAACCTAGGAGAGGCGGGTTCGGCTCTACAAATATGTCCCAAAGAGGTGGCAACAACGCTTTGAGCATGCAGGGTACAGTTGACCCACTTGATCAGTCACTTGACGCTCTGATAATGAAGCAGAAGATGCAGAGAATGCAGGGGCTTAGTGATGCGCCCTTGGGGGTTATGACGAGAAGCACCAAATTCAAGCCGCAAAATCGCAACGACGAGAGTAATGGAGAACAGTCTTTCGGTGACGCCTCATCTCCTCCACCATATCAACAAAATTCGCCCACAATGCAACCGCATTCACCATTTGGGAAGTCGGCACATCCAGGAAGGCCTAATCCCCAGAAAGTCATCAAGGTTTCCAAACTTTGCGCAAATTTCCCAAACTGTGAATATGGAGACTCCTGTCGCTATATACATCCATCAAACACTATGTGCAAGCACTGGCCGAAATGTGCCTTTGGGCCAAAATGTGCCTACAAACACCCGCATGTTCCTTGCCGTTTCAACAAGTCGTGTACTAATCCCACTTGCAACTATGAACACACCGCTTAATATTTTAAAGCCACTTCGTCAAATTATCTAGTGCCCACGTGGCGGGGTCCTTCTCGCCATTCTTTTCCACATTATTCTTTGATCCCTCTTCTGTGGTGTCATCTTCCTTCTTTGTTTCATCCGTGCATGTATCCTCTTCATCCTGTGAGTTATAACTGAAGAACCTGGTGGATGTCTTCATTATGTTGTATGAAGTGGTGCGTATTGGCTCGATTAGGTCGAAGGTAACAGCCCTATTATCAGCATCAAAACTATCAGACGCACTGGATATGGAACCAATGTCGTCACGATTCATACTACCGCTAATATTTACTAGTGTCTTTAGAGTAGTGAGGAAGTTATATTGCGTGGGTTCTTCGAACTCTTCCACGTAATCCGGTGATACCTCGTCCTTGGAATCGCCTTCGTGCGGATTATCTTCACTGAGTATGTAACTCTTGCAGTTTATAAGGCTCATGTGTTCTTGCTCCGTAAGTGATTGTTCCTTACTTATGTCATATTCCTCAATTATAACATCAGGAATGTTCACGTCGCTGTTATCCTCTTCATTGTTTGGGGTGCCTTCAAGAGTTTCCACAATGGGCACATCTCCCTTTAACTTATTTAATGCCCTTTTAGGAGTGTAAGGGAGCCTGCGGTTCTTTTGTTGCAACATTTTGAAAGTGTAATTCTGCTTGTGAGTCACTATTTTGTTTGGCGCTTCGGCGTTGACGTTGATTCACTGATGAATGCGCCACTTGATCCAAGAAAACAGCGTTGTGTAAACAACCAGGAGGCAGCGAATGACCATCTATTCATTGGTTTCAGTTTAGGCTACATGTATTTATCTTTCTTATTTATGAATATGGTCATGTCAGTAAACTAGGCTCAACTAAGGTAACATCGCATTCTGGCTCACTCATGCTCACTACGCAGTTGCTGATTAACAATAACATATAACTTAGTCAACCATGTGACACATGTCCAGCTGACGAGGTCATACAGGAATATAATACGACTTGCCCATACAAAGGCCTTAGAAGAATGCATGATGAGGTTACGCGCGACGCAACATGTACCATAACATCACACGTATGAATAGACCACCAGAACATAGCAGATGGGATATATCAATATTAATCAAAGGTGGTTGATATTAAAATATATAAGAGTGCACAAGACAGTCATACCATCCGATGCATTCCTTTCACCACCTCCGATAAACTTAACGGCTGTTGGAACGATGGGCAATATGCATTTCTAAAGCCCGTTGTTCTCAAGCTTGTGGTTTCATCCTTTGTCGCCGTGATCCGGCAGTGGAAGGCATGCAAGGTTTTTGCAATAGTCCTGGTATGTCGGAATTGAGTGAGACTTGCATGCGATTATCATTTTTTCCAGTATTTTGGGCACCAATGTCTCTATAATGAGGTTTAGGTATGTGGCGGGTAGAATGACCTTGGGGTTCTCAAAGTAGGTAACCAGTATCTCACAAAGTTCCTCATCTCCTTCCTTGTTGCGTACGATAAGTGCCGACTCGAAATCCTCCACCTGGGTACTCCACTTGTACCTCTTGGGGTATGAATAGGGAATGACCTTGGAGTAGATGACTACCGTGTTATCCATAGATCCGTAAACGGTCCTAGCGACTACATAGAGGCGCTTGGCAAGGGGAAAGGGATACTTGGATGCACTGTAAATGATGTCAGTACCCTTATTGTCGGTGGCAATGAGCTCATGCTCCACGTAGGTGTCATCCCAATGTTTCCTACGCGACATGTGCATCACCAGTTCGATCAACTTCTCCTTGCAAACGTCAATTTCCCCATGAACCAGGAACTCCTTGAACTCCCTATCCTGCCTCAATCTGCTCATTAGCTTGAGCTGCTTGTCTCCTATTTTGTAGTCTCGTACCCATTTCCAACCATTGTACTCTTTGCCGTGTTCAAACTCTCCTAAAATCTCCAACACCTCCACAGGAAGTTCCAAGGGCTTGCAAGTCTCATTGCCGTCCTGTGCTTGTGCAGGTGTTTCCTGAACCATTGTAACGAACTGCAGAATGAAACCCTAAAACCGCATACCGTTCGAGTCAGGTTCCATACGACAGCGTGTTCCGACCTCGGTGACTGTATAAAACCGGCAGGGAGGAGAAAGACGGCTTTCCCCGAAGTAAAAATAGGAAGGCGTATAGGCTAGTTACCCCTTACAGCAGTTTATGCCAAGCACGAGCGTGTTCCCCTAATAGCGAGAGTTGGTGCGAAACCCCTATGAAATTACATATCATATTTCACCACCTTTGGCACGACATGAATGTGTAATAAAAGCAGGAGATGAAAAGTACCAGTTCGAACGGAGATACCCACTAAAATATCCACTGGCAGGCATTATAGTGATGTGTGTATGGTATCACAAGATATAAACCAGCAAGCCCAGTTTATGCGCGACAAGAGTGCTGAAGGTCGTCAAGTTCGTTTTGCATTGAGATACACCTGCTGTAACAGGTACTTTCAGGTGGTCGTTTAGTGGCACATTGGCATTGTCTGATTGCGGCATTTGCGTGGGAACGACATTACCGAAAATGCAACGTCGCTGTTCGAAACGGCATGTTTAGCGGTAGTTTCGTTTGCTTTTAAAAGGAAGATCCGTAGAATGCTGGCATTGGGGCATGATGCTCATATACACATACGGCAGCTGCACATGTGCTGCTCATTCCATGGGCCACAGTCGTTTATGGAAGCAGGCTAGAAAATAGATCTCGAAGGAATCGGCACATATGTAATCACAGCAATAATGTTTAACAGAATAGTTAGGCTCCAAAGCATTATGTAATCGCAGCATATTTAGGCACTTTACCCATGAAATACCTCCTAGGCGGATCTACCGGCCTTATTAAGGAGGTAGAAACGGCTACACGTTCCCTTCGAAATTTGCTTCCACTTGAAGGCCAGAATCTCGACAGAAAAGTGTCGTGTATGTCCTGGTCAGGAGGGCCGAGGTAGGTTGAGGCATACGTGGACGCTCATTGGATTCAGCGGTGACGAAGAGACGGAACTGACGGTCGGTCGTGACGATGGAAGCGTTGAGGTATACGCTTACCCTGCAATGGAGAGGAAGGCTGCAGTTAAACTGGACTCCAAGTGCCTTTGTGCCTACATTCTGCTAAACAAGCAGGGTACTCGACAACAGGGGCTCTACCACCGTGGTCTAACTGTGGCAAAACAATTATATCCTGATCCTGTCTACTTTGAAAAGGGTAAAGCACAGGAAAAGTACCTCTGTTGCGTCTTTCAAAACGGCTTCTGCCTCGTCATAAACTATGGTGATCTGTTGAAGCATGCAGGTAAAGGGGACAACGATAGGAAGGTTAAGGTTACTTATGTAGCTCCGGCAGAGGACAACGGCGAATCCATCTCAGTGCCGGGCTTGGTTATCGCATATAAATTCAAGGGGCCAATTTCGGCAGCACAGAGGCACAGTGTGCTCTCTAATAGACTTGTAATGGGAGGACACAATATTGCCCCCTTTCTGTTTGACTTATACACGGGCTCAATTCTATGGAGTGGCAAAATGCCACACGGAACGCTGCTCGGTCTGCAGAGCACCCTGGATGTCAAGTGCATATGCTTCCTGGAGGACCTGGGTCCAGACTTGATAGCAGTGTCTACATCTGACTCTTATATATACCTTTACGACTTCATCTGCCAGAGGAAGCCAGTTTACGACATGAACATTTGTGATCGCCGAAGTCAACGTTTTACAGCAAAGCATTTCCTTGGGCACGATACTGCCGACTACAGTGCAATGAGGAAAAAGGAGCTTAAGCAGTCGGTGAACGAGTTTTACACGTCGAGCAGTCGAAGCATACTCAAATTGGCTACAATTCCACGTAAATGGGATATGTCAAAGGGGGAAGAATTCCATTGCTCAACAGACTTGATTGCTAGTGATAACGTTGGCTCTATATACCATCTCAAGGTACTTACAGGGGATGCCCTATATGAAGTAGTGGAGAAGAAACTGAAAAAGTACCAACCTAATGAGACAATGACCATGGAAAAGGTGTCTGAGTATATTATAAAGGCGAGGAAACGATTCGGCTCAGCCAGTGCCAACGACCGACTCATTCACTGTGCTCCGCCCAATTACCAGCAGTTCGTCTGCCAAGTAAAAGGTTGCTACAATATACACAACGGGGCTGTGGTGGATATTAGTTGCAATGGCAAGTACCTGATAACAGCTGGTCTGGATCGCTTCACTAATGTGTACCAAGTATCACGCAAGGTGCCGCTGTTCCACATGTACTGCAACCAGAAACAGACATGTGTAATTCCGTTCCCAGGCCAATTCTTCGAAACGTATGACACATCGGAGTTCAAGCAACTGGAAAACGGGGCAACAGAGACTAAAAGCACCAAAAAGGGTGAAAGAGATGCAATGGATATTGACAATGAGTTGCCAAGTGATGGCCGCGATTATGCCATCTCTGCATCCGACTATTCTGACGAATCCGACGATAGCGGAACAGAAATGAGCGAAAGTGATGATGTCAGTGAAGGCTCCGATGACGAAGACTATGACTCCGATGATGGGTCTGATTAGTGTACTAAATTGGTCTGACCTAAACATGGATGAACTAATTTGACTGTCAAACAAACCCTAAAGCATAGATTCATCAGTGAGAATATTAGACACTTTAAATCCTGCACTAGGTAGTAAAACACTCTGAGGCCGTTCGGGTCCTTGCTATTCTGAACCTCCGCCAGTGATCCGATTTTGGATGTGGTGAACTTGTAGCGCTTTCCGTCTATCTTAAGCTCCATTTCCTGACGCCCGATGCGGTCTGGCTCTGGCCAATCGCTGTGATCCTCGCACGTGATCTCGGATTCCTTGATTATTCTCTTCACCTCGTTTACCACGGCATCAGTTACGTAAGCTGCACCCTTATTAAACGTAAACTCTAACACATACTCTCCTTTTCAATAAGACTATCCTTCTTGTAGTTGGAATTGTTGGAATAACGCAACCTTCCTTCTTCGGTCATTTCAAATTCAAGGAATTCGTGACCGAACTTGCCGTCGTGGCCGACGCTGCGGTATATGACTCAGCAACACCCAAAACTCACTAATATCGGAGGTAGAAATCTTCAGCAGGCATGGTTTTGAAGATTCATACTTTTAAGGATTAATTATGCCTGTCGTGTCTACCGCCCGGGATCAGAGGAAGCAATAGTCAGAGTGTTGGAACACAAAACAATAATTCCTGGCTATGTATCATGAGCAACTGTTAACAATGATTTTAAACTATTAGATTAGGTTATGTGATACGGAATCACAGAGCTTTTCTATAGCCTTCCTGGTGCTGTTTGCCGCTTTAAGCCTGTTCAGCAAAACTGGACTATATTGTTTCAATTTATCACCTTCTATCAGTTTCTTCATCCATGGTAGGACTGGCTTCTCATTTCTTGGCTCTGTCAGCCCCTTGGAATCTATACTAACTGTCAATGAAGCATCGTTCAGTGTATTCAATATGCATAAGGCTACGTTACAACGGTTTTCCCGCGTAAAACATTGTAATGCCGGCTCTATACACCTCTTGTATATGACGTCCAATCCTTCAGCAACTGACCATATGTTGATTTTGCTACTTCTGATGAGTCCATCGAGAGTCATGCTGATGCAATGCGATATTAGTCTTTCAATCATGTCCACAGTTTCCTCGTTCATATCCGACTCTATATGAGCTGAAGCCTCTGAAATACATCTAATAATGTGGTTCATTGACATAAGGTGGTCATCAATGCCCTTTGATTCGTCCACTCTTGTGACCATCCTGAGGTGGTACATCATCACAGTTACTAGTTCGGTGACCGACTTGAAGGTACATATAGTATGGTCCAATAGCCATCCTCTCACAACTTCACCAAGCCTACTCGATATTTTTTCAGAGCAAACTAGATTCATTAGAATACGCGCAACCATGGTTATTTCGTCCTCACTGAGTCTCCTCATGCACTCCACAGAAAGGTAGTGATGCACAAAATCTTCGCCTATATCTTTGTCCTGGTACTTGGATATATGCAGAAGAACTTTGAATAGTGCACATCTCTGGGCCTTTGACTTGGTATTCTGCATGAAATATGCAAGGATCGCCCTAGAGTCCAACTGAAGGTCGATCATGGGTTTGAAGTCCACTGGCATGTTTTCCAACAACTTTATACAATGCGATGGTGCTCCAATGCGGTAGAATTCCTCTAGACATATTACTGGAGCCACTCCACTTGTCAATGCGACAAGGGGTAAAATGTCCTGTTTCTGCGATAGAGATGCTGCAATGTCACGAAATATGGCAAGGAGGGTCTCCTGTATCCCTATCCCCTCATTCATATCGTTGTTTGGGTTATACTTCCCGTTACATTCGGCATATATGTGGTAGTTTGTCCTTGATGTCGCATAATCATGGTGGAGTAGGCACCTAATGTTATCAAACATGCTTTCCTCCTTTGGAATTACGTTGTATAGGCTCTGCCTCCATTGCACCTTTAGTGTATGGAGACTTTGTTGATCTATTGATTCTAGATCCAGCGACAGAGCTGAAAGTAACACTGAGGCTACCCTGTCTGCACTTGCTGCTATAACGTTATCTCTAAGAGAGTGAAGTTGGATCAGAGGCACAGCCAGGGCCAGGTGGTACTTGGTAAACTTATCCATATATTTCAGGGCTAAATCAACCCTAGAAAGGATGAATTCAACAAATAGTGCTTCAAATGTCTGTTCACCGCGTTCCGTCAATCCCTCGTACTCGAAAAGGTCACAGTGAAGCAAGCACTGAATTAGGTTAGGATCATCCACCTTGATGGAGCCATTGTCAAACAAAAGCAGCTTATAACTCTTTACAACCATAGAGATGACGCTCAAGCAGCCAATTTCACTAGTTACAGATTCACCTTTAGACATTCCGTAATCAATTACCGAGTACAGATACTCCACCAGGTCTGAGCTACATAAAGCATGACCATCTTTCACATGCTTAAACAACGAGTAAAGGCAATCCACATAGCTCAAAGTTGGTGTTTCAGGACGTATCATGACTAATTTGTCTATCAGTTGCTCGACGTAATCAGAGAGCAGTGAAGGGGTTCGATTGAAAACGGCTACTATTGTCTGGTACGCATCCTCCCTAACACCCTTTTCAGGAGAAATAATGGCCTGTGTAAAGAAGAGAGAAATGCATTCTGCACATTTGTTCCCTTTTCCGGCTGCATCACTGAGATAGTCAGATATGAACATTTGTTCCCTTTTCCGGCTGCATCACTGAGATAGTCAGATATGATTGATAGCAGCAGTGCCTTCCCTTGCTTGCGAACGGCACTTGAGTTACTTGTTAGGCTAGCAGCTGCAACCTGCACTATGGTATACAGGTTCAATAGGGTATCTTCCGCATATTTACTGGTGAACTCCGATATACCCTGCAGCGCGTGGTGCCTTACTGTATCTGACGTATGCCTTGATTTGCCTACCAATTCTGCAAGAGTCAAACGCCTGGAGGTGACATTGAGCGAGTTCTTGTTTACTGTAATCGACTGTGTAGCCACCTTTATATGCTTCTTCAGCTGTCCTACGTTCGCTAGCAGTTTTGCATCTTTGCTGTCGTACTTGCGAAGGTGCCCCTTGCCGACTCTAACCTTCTTGGTAACGAAGTCCTTGGCCTTTTTGGACTTCATCCTGTGTGATATCAGTCAGATGAATGCGAAAAAATGCATACGTCACACATATTGGCATCTACAATGTCTATTACACATATACAGGTATAAAGGTAGCAGTGTAAGCCCCGCTAAATGTTGCTCTTTCGGCAAATCAACCATACATCTACCTCTAAACACAGGTTCATAGACTGAAAGATACTGTCTAGAGCAGATCCTGGCAACTTGGTAGGCACAAAGCACGACGTAGTGGTGTAGCTGCCTTCCAAGCGCATCATCAGCAAGAATCCGATGTGTTAAATTGCACATCGTCACCATCGCAAAATGTACAAATATGAACTGCAGTCACAGGATGTTTCGGCTGTTCTAGACTTCAAAAGATTCTCCTTGAGCGGCAGTACGAAACTTGTATGCGCTCGACTACAGGAAGGAGATGGAGCAGACGATGCCAATGGAAACAGCCAGGTGCTGCTACCTTTATCTGTGCCCGTGGTTTCTTCTGCCAGCTACAGTTCCGTAAAAGTCAATGGCTCCGACGCTGTCTTTCACGTCGCCAAGGGCCTGGAGGCAGGCGTGGACACGAGCATCGTTAATGAATACTGTCCAAACGTCGACCTCCTGACATTCGATGGAATGCACGTGGCTGCGCAACATATGTGCAATTCACTTCTTTATGTGGAGCTGAAGGAATGTTCCGAGGATCTCACCATCGAGGTACACTTTGAGTATCTGCAGTTGGAAAGCATCTCGGACTCCATTTTCTTCGAGAAACACTGGATCCTGCCTCGATGTTCCACTAGCTATAGGGAATACATCACATTCGCATCGGGTTCTTCGAGCGATCAGTGGTTTCCTACAGTGATTGGGTCACCTGGTCTTACAGTGTCAGAGAACTGTTCTTATCAAATAGATGTTATTGTTCCAGAAGACTACACGGCAATCTGTGGATTGCCTATAAATGAGGAGGTGCAAATAGATGATCCTACTAAGCAGAATGAAGGGACAACGCGGTTCAGCTTCAAGTCTGATGGCTCCAATACGATGGGCCCGTTGTCACAGCACAGTTTTGGGCTGTTTGTTGGAGAGTTCGAACTTTGGGACGATACGGCTGTATCCAAGAAGAGGAAACAACAGGATGAATCAGAAGAAAACAAGTTTACCGAAGACGAGGACGTTTTTGAGAGTTACTCCCGTAGCGCAAAGTGCAAGCTTAACAACAAGGCACACGTGACATATGTGACCCTAAAGTCATTTGGTTTTCTCCTGGAACCTACAAATATAGCTACATCGCAGTGTATGGAAACCTACAGACGGACAATTGATCTTGAGTTCCCAACTAATTTGTTCCTTCTCTTCTTGCCATTGAAGTCCTTCCCCAATCCGACCAACATGGCCTCTCACATAAGGACTCAGAACCAAATAGAAATCTATCGGTGCACTGCATTCACGGGATCTGAAAGCTACCTACACAGTTCATTTCTGCAATCTCTGTGGACCTGTTACCAGGGAATGTACTACCAAAGTGGGAACAACATGATAGTGTACTCCATGGATGCGCTGCATAGCTACAGTGACATTGACCACGATCCTAGGAGTATTGATTGCAGGATTCTTATAGCTCACGGATTGGCTCTGCCTTTCATGTTGAAGCGCTGGATTAACCCATCACGTGATATGCATTTAGACCTCATGACTCAGGCGTGCCTTGTGGAACAGTTCATAAAGCGCAATATGGGAGTAAACGAATACAAGGTACGGATTTGGGCTCTGCGTGAGATGTTTGCAACTCTGGTTGAGTTTACAGGCGATGACTACCCACTTTGTCAACACAAAGGCACTTCGGTGTCCACTCATATTCTTTTGGATAACAAGGCCTTCTTGATGAAGTGCCAACTAATCAGCAGCGTTGTTGATTCTCTCTTTATGGCATCCAACTTCCTTTCAGATAACTACTTTATCCAGTCAATACGTCGCAGGATTGTTGCCATATCCAAGGCGAAAAACTTCAGGTACACGATGGTTTCCCAATGTGCCTCCAAGGCTGACAGTAGCAATACCTTTGGCATATGGAGTGATGGATATTGCTTCTGGAAAATGCTGAGCGACGATATTGTAAGGAGATATATAAACACATGGAACACGAAGCCACCAAATAGGTTGGTTTTGGAAAACCAGATAGACATCGGCTCGAAATTGGAAGACATATTGCGCAGAGGTGTTGAGCACGACCATTTGGGATCAATTATGAAGCAGTTCAATAGCCTCGTTAGGTCGTTCATTTATGGCACAGGCTGCCCACAGCTTAACATGGGGTTTGCTCTCCAGTTGCAGCGTAAAGGTACATCAATGGATCACCTCAACTTCAGGGTGGATATCAAACCTCTGCAGCCACCTCTAGATGTGAATAAGGATGGAAAGTCAGCATATAGTCTGTGCTATTCTGCAGGAAAATCTGTGAGGAATCTTCTTGTGACATACAGAAAACTGGCAAAAATAATGCAGTATGATGAGCACTCTGAGGAAAACCATGCAGGGACAACTGACAGAGTATTCAAACGTGTCCTAGAACTGTATGGAATGTATGATACAGACCGTTGCACAAGCAATCCACATGCCCTTGACTTTGCTGACATCGCAAACCCTATCAAAATATCTAGTTCCTCAGAGGCGGGCATCTTACGTAGAAATATGGGTCTCCTGCAAATATGGCATGATTCAATTGACCTTGTTGGACGTGATGGTAACTTCTTACTTGGGTTTGGATACATTGGGACGTTCCCATATCCCTTCTGTCTCGGTAATGGACCTTTGTCGGATTGCGTGGACGTGTTGAAGCAGATATGTGACATTAACAGCTTGATAGAGTCTTATGTGGACAATGGCGGAACATATTGCGGATCACATGCCTTTAATAATGGGTATGAGAAGCTCTTTGGAAAGGGAAGTCTACCTGTGGCATCCAATGGAGGGATACCTTTTTGGAAACTGGTGCATCAACAAGCAGTTATGATGGATATCCCCAATTCATCTACACCGTTGTCAGCTGGATTGTCTAAGCAGTGGGTGGCTCCCTTCAAGGTAGACATAGTAGAAGATGATGGCATTCGTGAAAATGTGAAGGTGATAGGTGACCTGTTACCTGCAAGCTACAAGGTCAACCCACGTGCTGAAAGAGGCAGAAAGAAGGTGGCAATAAAAGGAGTGCCCGAAAAGGATCTAGAGGATGCAGTGGATGATACAAATCGCAAAAACACATACGTCGGCAGTCACAGTGAGAGTGATCGTATGGTCATTGAATGGATGAAGATGCTCTTCATTGGCATTCATCCAGAATTGGCACAGCTAGACAACCGTTCTGTTGTCGCAAAAATTTGCAGTAAAATACGCTTGCCGTTGCTCTGGATGAGAGTGGACAGCAGTTTCAGGTTGGTAGGTAGAATACGCCGTTGTCAAAGCAGTAGCATGTGGGAGCAACAGCTTATGAGTGACAATAACATTTGCTCACAGTTTGAGGCGGCATCAGCACTTGGTTCATTCGCCAGGAGCATACACTTCACTACAACAGAGAATCCTGTTGTCAGAATCGCAATACAGAAGTTAGAGGTGATGATAAGGAGACATAGGATCCACCCAGCAATCAGAGCTCGCTGTTTGTACAGCCTCGTTTGTCTGCATAACAGGGATGTTCGTGAGCATGAACTTGTTCAGACTGTATTCTCCCACTACCTGGCATCATTCTCACTGAACAACACGGGTGCAAATTACTGGCATCCAAGCGAGTCACGGTTCATGCTTGATTTTTTCAAAGCCATAGCGCTCCTCAGGAACAGCTATGGATTTTCTCCACAGTCGGCCGTTGACATGCTTGCAAAGGTTCTTGAAGGAATGAATGGAATAAACTACTTGGTTCACGCTACTAACATCGTCGAATGCTGCTCATACCTTGCCATTCCTCCTTGTTCGCTGAGGCATTCAGAGGAAGGTGGCACCAATTGTTTGGATATTAAACGTCTTTGGCAACTTCTTTGGCACTTGTTCAGGCTCGATGGTATTCCGGGCAGTGGAAGCTGCAACAGGTTGTTGACTGCGGCATTCCTGAGGTGCCTTAGCAGACAGCCGTTACTCTTGGAACTCTGTTTCTCCAACTTCCTACATGAGAAGGACCTAGGATTTGGGTTCGATTTCATTCATTTCCTTCCAATAAAGCAAAACATCATCTTCCTAGGACAAACGGCTTTCGAACTTGGTCAGGCATACCATTCTAAGCATGTCCACTTTGCAGCAATTCAGGCTTTACTGCGTGTGTTAATGACAGGGGCATTTGTGGTGAATGACACAGTTGAAATGGTGGGAGGGGTAGAAACTCCTAGGATGGTAATGGTCAAGTTGCCGGTGGAAGAACAAGCTGAGCGTATCCAGAATTTCAGAGGCATACATCACGCAACTACTTGTTGCATAAAGCTGTGTGGCAGATTCAAAGATTGGCGTCTAAGGGTGGATGCTTGGGATGCCTTTGGGCTTCTGGTGGAAGAGCTTGCCCACTCCCATCCAGTTATGTTCTCAAAAGTTGACACTCCGCTACTCAGGGAAACACGCGACTTACTCTACAACCAACTAAGACCTCATGCAATATCGCATTACACGTACCACGTCCAAATGTACCTAAAATTGAGGACTGTAATATCACTGCTCTTCGGACCTGGTTATATGTGGGAAGGTGACCCTTTGCCAAATGAGAAGCTGGTGTTGCAAAGGGTTGAAAGAATATACAGTGGTCATAGCATGCCTAAGATCGCGGCATTCCGTAGAGTTCATGGAGAAGCAGGAAGCAATGCTGGCAACAACTGGATAGAGGTGGCTGTTGAGGCCGTCAATGCCCTGAAGGAACTGCCCCAAGCACGATGGTTCCTTCAGGATCCGGAGAATGCAGTTGTTGGGTACCGTTCTATGGTACGCCACCCCATGTGGTTCATGAAGATAGAGCAAAAGGCTCTCGGTGGACAGTATACCATACCTATGCAGTTTAAGGCAGACATGGCTCTGGTGTTTAAGAACGCTAAGGCGGTTAACAAGGCAGATTCAATGCCGTATGCAGACGCGGTGTATCTAGAGGAGCAGTTTGAAACTCTGTGGCCGGCTATCGTAAGAACATTTCAGAAGCAGGCAAAGGCAATGGCAGCGTCGTGAATAGGCTGTTAAGTCCTGTTGTCTACCAACAGACAACAAACGTAAACACACATTAACATGTTACTGTATAGTAAACCCATAGTTTTGTGTCAAGTATATCCTTTAGACGTGGTAGTGTCGAGTGACTGCAATAACCAGTACAGAACACTCTTACCACTTAACAATTAGTTGTCTACATAGAGAAATACGACAATAAACAAGCGATAAAGCGGAATATCAGTTTAAACAGCCTGCAAGAAGATGCTAAACGACGTTGGTTCTTGATTCACGTGAATTTGTCGTTACACACAGTAATAGCTGCAAGGCTCTTTTAATCAAATTTAGATGCCAGGTGACAACTGTTAAGCCTTCCGTGGACCAAATACCTAGGGTGTAGACGGGAAGTCACAATATGGCATCTTATGAGGGGTGCACACGTCGGATGTTGTGCAACGTTTCGTCGTTTAATTATATTGCATACATCCATTAGAATCCAGGGTAATCGATACCCACTTTATCTCATGGGGGATAGAGAAATCCGGGCTTTGGTAGAAGGGAATCCAGAAAGGGAGGACTACGGGGATACACCTCGGGGCAATGAGCCTGTCTACGTCCCGGGATGCTTCGAGGAAGAAGAGGATGAGGAGACCGTGGAGGACAAGAGTTCCTTCCTTGTCCTGCGGCTCATCTTCTCCTTATTCTTCCCTGACCGTCAAGTACTCCTCTGGTTCATTGTCAATGCCGCTATCATTCTTGTCTATGCGCTCTTCAACTTAAATGCAGCTACTATCGGAATGGACGTTAAGGTAGGAGGTCAGCTGAGGGCGTCTAACACTGTGAACAGTCTGATACAACGGAGGATACCACCAACACACTCTTCTCTATGGGCTTTGTGTTGATTTGCAACATCATAATGTACCTTGCTGTGATGATTTTTAGGTAAAGCATTTAATGAAAAATGTAATTCGCGTTCAGATTTATACTTGTTAAGGGTTTCCTGCAGTTCCTCTGTTCAAGAAAGGTGCACTTTTTTGTACTCTTTAGCATGTTGGACCCTCATATTTTCTACGTCCTATGGGCCTCATGCCAATCGCTCCTGTGGCAAATCTTGATTAATAGACGTACGTTTTTGCTGTTTACCACGCATTCTTTGCAGCTAAAGGGAAACCTGAACTCTTTTGCATTGAGACCTTCTGGCCCTGGATAACAGCAGAGCACATGACCTTTAGCGGAGAGTCACTTGTGTGGATCTCATTTACAATATTCATGCACATCATACTAGCACTTCGGTGCATGGTGCTTTCCATTATATCTTTTATATTTGAGTTGAACCTGCTTGTAAACTCAAATGAGGCGCTCAAAAAGTACCTAAAGCTGTATACCAGCATTAGGAAATTCAACATAGATTGGCTCTCATTCGTCATGTCAAAGCAGGAGCTCATGTTGAAGCTGAAAAGAGCATTCGCCAACAGTCGTCTAAGAGCTAAAATGTTCCCTATAATGGAGAGGACTGCTGCAAGTGTACTAGATTTTAGGAGTAAGCACGGCCTTAAGGTGTTGCACGAGGCACACGATGCTAGGCATTTGCAGTGTCTCAGTGCCATAGAAGGAATAAGAGCACCTTCTGATGTGACCGATGCCTTGATAGAACAAACGTCGACCTCTGCTTTCTCCAATTGGCTTTACATATACTACGTCATTCGAGCACCACCAATGATATCGCTTATTCACCAGGAGGTGGTTCTAAAGGAGGATGTAGTTATATCTGATGTTGCTGCACTCTTGTTTGAGCATATGTTCGTTACGGTCTCGAAGGTGAAATCGAAACCAAGTGAGCAAAGCATAGTTAACGTGCCATTGGTGGATAGCAAGCTCAGCTTTATCCAGTACAACCCTCTGGACAACGAGTTCCTAGAATCCAATTCCAGGGTGTTCTCATCAGTGGACGGCCAGGAGCCCGAGAAGGATACAGCAACGACCTCCATTGAATATAATCTTGCAACAGAGGGGGAGGGAAAGAGGAAAAGTAAACACAAGTCCTCACGAATAGCCATGTACGCCGCAGGATTGGGTCGTGGTAAATTCAAATCGATGAATCGTCGAGCCGTGTCCATTATGAAGATCCATGAGTTCAGAAAAACCATCGTAGACATGCATAGCGGCCCAGAGACATCAGCTGTAGACAACATTAACCTTGTAACACCAGACTATCAGTTCAACCAAAAGAAGGGCGACGACGTGCGCTATCTGTCCACGGAGCAGCTACAAACATTCCTGGCGGCGGAAGAGTGCGCCAGCATAATGAGTCTGCTTGACCTTTCTGGACATGGACGGATCAATCTCTCCATGCTTCAACAGGCGCTGACTAATCTGTATTCGACCCGGAAGAAGTTCAAAAGTAACATCAAAGGTCAAGATAGTGTTTTCATGGTGCTCTCTAGGTTACTGTCAGCAGGTTCTTGGCTGGTGGCCATTGTTACTATGGCCTTCCTCGCGGGTATTACACCAGAGGCCATTGTTGTTTCGGGAGCGGCGCTACTATCGGCTATTACAGTGGCGTTAAGTTACTTGTACACCAACTTCCTCACTTCCGTCATATTTGTCGCATTCTCCAACCCATACAACGTAGGTGATCGCATTCGCCTGAACGACGGGGAAACGCTGACGGTGAAGAAAATCAGAACATACACTACGGAGTTCGTCACTATACTAGGCAAGGTGTTGGTCTATCAGAACGCGGCCCTAGCTACTATGAAGATTACAAATGAAAGCCGCTCTGCACGTGCTACTGTAGCAATCAATTTCAAGGTGGACGCTTCAACGACGGAGCATATGCTGAACGCTATACATAACAAGATCGCGACAACATGCAACTCCTTACCGAACGATTACGTGAAGGATAGTGTCTGGATGTTCATACAGGAATTCAACCCTGGCTACTGCTACTCCATATGTATCTGGGTCACCTGTATCGAGAGCTGGGGAAAGTGGGAACGCATATTCCAGCTCAAAGGGGAGATCATGGAAGTGATCATGAGGGAGTGCAAGAAGATGGGCATAGGATACAGCCTTCCCGTGCAACCCATATCCTTCACCAAAAAGCTATCCCTGTCCAATGTTAAAAGGAAGGAACTTCCACCATTGGGAAAACGGCCATAAAAATGGTGGGAATTGTAAAATTATTGTAATATTTAAAGTGTAACTGCATCTGCATAGTATGGGTAGCCCTATTACGTCCGCCCGCGCCCAGCACCTGTTTTAGTTTATCAAAATGTCGCTAAAAAAGGCGCCAAATAAAGAAGGCGCCACGCGCAACTATATAACGCGCAGCCAGGCGCTCAAGCGGCTGCAGGTGTCGCTGAAGGACTTCCAGCGGCTGTGCATCCTAAAGGGTGTATATCCGAGGGACGTTACCAGAGGCGGTACGCTGACCAGCAAGGGATAAATGATGTGAGGTACCTGGCATCCGGGGATCTCCTCGCCAAGTTCCGCGACATCACTGCCCACTTCAAAAGGCACCGAAAACTGGTGAAGCGTGATGAGCTTTTCGACGCTAAGCTCATGGACAAGAAGAAGCCAAAGTACTCTCTAGTTTCCATTGTAAAGGAAAGGTGCCCTGCTCTAATCAATGCTGTATCTGAACTGGATGATGCATTGTCGACCATCGCAGCGGTTGCAGGTAGGTAGTGTTGTAGAGTCATTTCTTCATTGCTATGCATTTTTATGCTAATTGTATGCTTCTTTCACTTATCTTTAGCGCTTCCTGGCGACCGGAAAAAGGGTATCGATCCAAAAGTTGTGGCAACCTGCCATGCCCAACTGCATCATTTCCTCAAATACGTGAGCGAGATGAAGTGCCTCAAGAAGACTTTCATATCTATCAAGGGATTCTACTTCCAAGCTGAAGTCCTGGATGAAAAGGTCACCTGGATACTGCCACACTACTTCTCACAGGTGAGTACAGGGGCCTAATATCCCTTCTGTTTTCTTCATTCATTTGCTGCGACCATAGAATGATTCTGAATGCACCAATCGATAAGGGATTTTCTTATTTAAAAGTGGCAAACTATAAATTTATATTGGCACTAAGTATACAGTTCCTTGTTCCACATCATATATATTACACAGGAATTGCCTGATGAAGTGGACTTCAACGTCATTATGACCTTTGTGGAATACTACTTAGAGCTGCTCAAACTTGTCAACTTCAAACTGTACTCCATGGCTGGGTTTACATATCCGCCAACGGTCAGGACAGAGTTCCGAACAGTCGGCAATGAGTTCATCTATATGGCTATAGAGGGCGGAACTGTGGCAAACAAAGGAATATTTAGTGGCATGCGTTTCTGCCTCTCACCAGAGGTGCCAATTGTGCCAACAAGCCTGGTTGTAATATCTGGCGGAGGCACCTTATCTGACCTTGAGAATGCCACCCACGTTATAGGTGATCGCGATTTTAAAGGTAAATGACACATGAAATTTGCTAATGCAATTCTTAGAAATGGATCCCAAGAAGGATTATGTACAGCCACAATATGTCTTTGACTGTCTGAACTGTGGAATCGTGTTGCCAGTACAACAGTATGCTCCAGGAGCTAAGCTACCGCATCACTTATCGCCGTTTGTGGTATGTGGCCTATTTGTCCCTTTTGGTCATTCTACACAGGACGATCTGGACGTTCCAGACAGGAAGGTGGAACTGGACAAGCTGGTACAGGAGGCATCTCAGAGGTATATGGATAATGGTAAGCCCGTTACAGCATATGCACAGCAATAAACACTATCAGGTGAACCAGAAGACATCAAGGCAAACCGTGTCATGTTCCAGAAGGACATCATGAAGGAGACCGAAATGGTATGTGAATCTTATTTGCAATTCATTCGTGATCAGACTGACGAGATGAAAAAGATGTCCAAGGTTCTCATGACAAAGAAGAACAGGAGGCTGCTGTCAAAGATTGATGTAGGTTACAGCACTATTTACATATCATTATCTCCCGCCGGAACTACAGGGAGCAGAATCCGTTGAGGAGGTACTTGGATATGGTATATCGCGCGTCAAAGCAGAAAGGGATGCGGCCATAGGCGAGTATTTGAACACGTAGGTGCCACCTGTTTGCTAATATAGGCATCCACAGGAAGAAGCTAATGACAGATATAAAGCTGTTACGAGTCGCCAAGTGCGGCACCAGGGCATATATAGATGCAGGAAACAGTGTTTTCCTGCCTGCAAAGTTGTATGTGTGTCTTAAATGTGGCCATTTCTACTCAGGAAGGGCAAGCGCCTGTTTATCAACATCGGATATCAGTTTCACGTGGAGATGGAGCCAGACGAAGCTGCCGAGTTTTGTGCGGAGAGGCTGAAACTCATAAAGCGGTAGGTGGCACTAATCCGGCTATATCGTTTACCAGCAATATCGACGCCCTCAATCGCAAGCTCGCTCAGAAGAGAGCAGAGGCATTCATAATAGAGGAAACACTCGTTAGAATGGCCTCGCTTATGTAGACAGATCAAACACACTCCAGATAATGCTTAATGTAGTTGTCTATTAGGCGTATGGTGTATTTTACGCAGTGGCTTGCCCACCCAATGCGGCTCCGCTAACTACACATTTCTAATATTCATAGGAGAAATGGCATCCAGGGAAATAGCTATTCCTAGGGAGCAGTCTCTGGTGGAGGTCCCGGATCCCATGTCTGCAAATCCGCAGCGCTTGGAGTGTCTTCTCTCCAAGGGCCTTTTGCAGAGGGATCTCGACATCCTCAAAGATGGTAGGCTACAGACCGTGTCCAATGATAAATGAATTCAGCTGGCTTTCCGACACTCGAATGTGTTGCTTACGCACCTCTTAAAATGCTGCTAGAGATCAAGGGGCTGAGTGAGCAAAAGGTGGAGAAGATTAAGACAGCCTGTAAGGAGCTGTGTCACCTGGGCTTTTGCTCAGCCACGGATTACTTGGAGGCCAGGGAGAATCTTATTAAATTTACAACGGGTGCAACGGCTCTAGATGCACTTTTACAAGGTGGCGTTGAGACGGGCAATATCACCGAGATTTTCGGCGAATTCAAGACGGGAAAGACCCAGCTCTGTCATACACTAGCGGTATGTTGTGTGTGATGCTTTTGTGTTGCTGTATTGCGTTCTATTCATGTACTTGTGTCAACCTTTCCCGGCATGATGTGTACATTCGGTGACTAATCGCCCTCCAGGTCACGTGCCAGTTGCCAGTGGAACAGAGCGGAGGAGAAGGGAAGTGCCTTTGGATCGACACTGAGGGTACCTTCAGGCCCGAGAGGATTGTTGCCATTGCAAAGCGTTTCGGTCTCTCGCCGACCAGCTGCCTGGAGAACATCGCCTACGCAAAGGCGTACAACACAGACCACCAGATGGAACTTCTTGTAGAAGCTGCGAATATTATGGCGCAGGCAAGGTTTGCCCTTCTCATCGTGGACAGCGCCACTGCCCTCTACAGGTCGGACTACTCCGGGAGGAGTGAGCTGGCCAGCAGGCAGATGCATCTATGCAGGTTCCTAAGGGCACTGCAGCGAATCGCAGATACATTTGGTGTCGCAGTTGTCATATCTAACCAGGTCATTTCAAAGGTGGACAACATGGCCTCATTCTACGGTGGTAATGACAAGATGCCCGTCGGAGGTAACATCATCGCCCACGCCAGCCAGACGAGACTCTACCTGAGGAAATCAAGGGGAGACAGTCGCATTTGCAAAATATATGATTCCCCTAGCCTACCGGAAGGCGAGGCTGTGTTTGGTATCACTGAAGGTGGCATCGACGACTACAACGACAACAAATAAAAGTCAAGGGCTGACCAAGGTCAGCATACCGCCATAAGTTAAAATATGCTATTGTAAGTTATATAGCACTGGAGCACTTTAAGATGCGTCAACATTGAACGTATGTCATGTACTCAAAACCTTTGTAAGGTTATTCCAGTGTATGACCACAATTTAATATATTCATCAACACAATGATAATTTCCTATAATCGGTTAGCTAAGGTGTGTTTCACCACGTACAGGTGCTGTTATGGACTGTGATAAATTAAATACCAATATTACATTTGGGTTCAGTGTAGCCAGCTGAGGGGGTCTGTGTTCCTGCCCAGGAGGTGGGATTGTCAGTTCTGGCAACGGTTGAGAAGGCTTTAGTTTCTCATCACCCTCGTACAGGAGTGCTCCACAGAAGCTGATCGGCTCGTTGGCCTCCTTGTATGTGATTCCAAGCATTTTGCATTGCTTTGCGAGGTGAATTACAAATTCGTTTTTAAGCAAGTATATCTGAGTTGGGCAATACCAGTTGTCAATGTAGGTCAACAAAATTTTTATCATGTAATAGTGACCCACTTGGATCTCCGATTTATAAATGTAACAACCGTCCTTAACGAATACCCTTGGTTTCCCATTCACATAGTTCTTCAGGTTCTGCGTCAACTGCTTCAGCGCAGCAGGTGTGGTGTTAGCTCCTACTTTGAAAGCAATATCATGGGCAGCGTGCTTGGCCCTGGTTTCATTTGTGATCTTCACTGTACTTAGAATGGAGTTTTGGTAAATGATAATCTTTTCGTGAATACAGCGAAATGTGGTATTATATGTAGTGATAGATTTCACGTACATAGCCTCTCCATCGTTGATCCTGATACGGTCTCCCACGTTGTATGGGTTTGACAAGACAACGAAAATGATTGCCGTAATAAAACTTGTGTACATGTAGCTGAGGGCCACAATCATAGCCGATAAGAAACCGATTGTTGACGGCAGCACAATATTCTTGTTGACACGGAACGTCATCAAATACAGCACGAATATTATGAACCAAAGCACCGTGCTCAGAAGTCGCCTGACAAGATTGAGGATGCTCCGCTGGTTTCTCAGGGTACTCATGAGTCTCTTTCTCATGGAGCACATGTATAGTACATTTCGTGTGAACGAGTTGGCACAAATGTAACCACAATGGCTAACATCGTATTCCGAAAACAGTGTTTCAATGACTGGTGAATTCATGCTGGAAAACATCTTCGGAGTTAATCTCCTATTGTCATCCCTGGCATGAAATGACATGGCGCTTAATGGAGCTGGTGTGCTTTCAGCTTCTATATCTTCAGCGTTGTCAATATCCATGGCAACTGTATACAGGCGAGTAAGGTGGAAGCTGCTCTTTGCTCGGATTGGATGTTCATCAGGCCCTCGAAAACTACTTCTGCCACTCATCGGTGGAATAGGCACATCAAGGTGGGCCCTGGTTTGCCTCACACTAAGCACGTCTGGCTTTGATGGGATGGAATCCCTCTTCGTAGGTTGAGACGACACCTCGTTTAATGAGTTCATTGTTTCATATATATGTTCAAATAAGAATTGCGAGTACTCTATGACTGCCATCTTTGATGTTAGAGGAACGTAATAGTCCAAGAATAGAAGCTCTGGAGGGTGATGCACCGTGTAATGCATGGCAGTCCAGTTAATTAGGTAGTTGGTAGAACACCTCTTTATCCACGAGCTCCTGTAAACATCCGGTAAGTTATTTGCCCTGCTAGTCACATCCAGAACAGTCTGTCTTTTACGCAACCACCTTTGTATCATCGGCCTAAAAATCTTAAAGTTATCAGCAGTGTAGTATATCTGATTATCGTATACCACCGGAGTCTCCGGTAATGGTATCTTGTTAATAGCCTCCCTAGCTTCCTCAAATGCGTACATTACATCAGGATTGGTAGACATCCTTGCCTTGTTCACAAAGTTCAGCCTACTCATGTATTAAGGGTTGGCGTGGACACGTACCATGCTATATTGAACCTTCTCAGTAGAGCTTGGGCATTTAGGTAGTTCTTTACTTCAGAACTGTAATTTTGCAGGAAACTGACCTCGAATAGAATCAGTAATGAGCTAAGGAAAAGTTTCCTCATGGCTATCAGAATCTGTAGATGGCAGGCTGAGTTAGCCCACATGTAACAGCGGTGGTCTATCACTAGAATTTTAGAGAGTCGCCTTCCGAATAGAAAGAAACGATATACGTCATGTCCGTTATCATCACGCACTGTTGTATATTGAGATAAGGGAAATCAAAACTTACCGCGCTCTATGAACTTTCTGAAGATCCAATAGTTTAATATTCCCCAAACAAAGTAGGCAGCCGCAGGATCGATGGCGTAAGTGATAACTACAGCCATCTGGGAAATGTTGTAGAATGGCTGGACCAGGAGCTTGACTGAAATATACCTCACGGACATGACCACAAGGAGTGTTGCCATGTAAACTACCATGGTAACGAACATGAAAAACACAATGTTCTTGATATACATCAGCTGGTGCATATCCAGGTTAATGACTACAGAGGCATTTTTCGCTTCTCCTGCGCTTTCACCTATTCCTGCATCCACCGACTCCTTAGGCACATGTGCCAAAGGCAACGTCATAGGGCCGAAGAAGACACATATGAAACAGAGCAACAAGTGGATTCCCAGGAAGGAAAGAGCTGTGTAATCATGTAGGAACTCATGTTTGAACCAGTTCCAAGGATGCCTCCAGCTGAAATCTATTACTTGGTCTTCAGAGTCATCGTAGTCTGTGCATCGTTGTCGCAATGTGTAGCTCCTAAAAGCTTACCTATAGTTGGAGGAACCTGAGAAGTTGCATCTGTATCGGAGATAGCTGCATTTTGCTGCTCCTCCTGTTCCTTTGCCAATTCGTCAGACTCCGTCTGTGTACACAGTGACACATGCCGAAAGAATAACAACATACCCGCATATAGACGACCGTCTTATGGTCTTCGCGAGATGACCCACCTTCAGCTGTCATTTCCTTCCATACTTTTATTCTTTATTGCTCTCTAAAGGATAGACACATTTCCATGAGTGGGGACCAAGGTGTGTATGTTACGTGATAGGAAGGCTTGGAGGATACAATGCACACATATCTAGGAATGGAGATTCTGTCCAATTCCATGACCGGTTGGTTTATCGTTGCCTATCTCGTTTTGTAGACATACAAGATGGCGCATTTATACGTTGTATTACTTGGGAACGACATCCTGTGAATAATGGAAGTTAAGACTGTGCTGCGAAACATAGGATCACGGCTGGGAGTTTATAGGCTTATTGGCAGTCGTCGTTTGGTGTCCTCTGCCGTGACTTCTGTCTATGAGCCTATGCCTTTTGACTTTGAAGCTATTGACCAGCTGGTACGGAAGAGGATACTGCCAAAAGGAGACTCAATAGACATAGACCCTCAGGACAAACCACTGTTCTATAAGCTTTTGCGGGAGGCTAACGCAACCGTTTATGCATCTACATCACTTGGAAGAAACAAGCATAACGCAGTGAAGGGTGAGGGAATTCATCCTAATGAGAAGAAGCCTGAGATAGAATGGTTATGTGATCGAATATCAGATCGGTTGCAGTATTACAAGCTGGATAATAGAATCGTAATACTCCAGAGGTCGCTTGCTGCATACCATAATTGCCGCCACCACCAATGGGCCCGTCTTGCAAAAACGGCACTGAGGTCCTGCTTTATTAATGATGAAAAGCTCAGTGCAAGACATATTGTAAAGATATGTGCGGCACTGAGCAAATGGCGCTTTAGGAACCTGTCAGAAATACAGGCAAAGCTGGACCTGTCTATCCTAGCGGAAAGTGAGTGGAATTTAGTTAATGCGTCTCACGTGCTGTGGAGTTTATCGCATCTAAAATGTTTTGATATGAAGGCTTTTGATTATATGAACAATGTAGTATCTGCCGGGTTGAGGCGTCCCGCCTTCGACCTAGAGGAAATGTCAGATGATACCATTCACCGTATCATAAATGCAAATCTTGTGCGTTTGTCACACAAAGGCTTCCAGCATCGTGTAATGAAGGACATATTGGTAGCTTTGGAAGCACAACCAACCCAGCTCAGCTATCTGAGTCCCAATACCCTTATGAATGTGGCCTCGTTGCTTCCCTTGTACCCAGAGACAACTGTGACTTCTCACCTCGTAAAGCGTATATCCCGGTCAATTCACAAGTTCACACATACACAATTCGCTCATATGCTCTCCAACTTTGCAATAGTAAAGCCATACCTGTCGGAGGACGTTGTGGATGATATCCTGAGTATGTTGTTCGAGTATAAAGAGATGGTATACAAGTCTGATGTTGTCTATGTTCCGAGTCTGGTATGCAAGCTTATGATCACATTTCGGACATTTTTAAAGTCATTTGATAACGTTTTTGTTAGCAAGTGTCTCTCCGACCTGAACAGTAATTTACATCTGATCGTTCCGTATTCACTCATCGGAAGTTTGCACTGCATTGACGTCTATCGAACGGAAATAAGCGACACAAATGATGAAAGGCAGAATGTCAGTGTCAATAACACATGGAACAACTTAATCAAGCTGAATAATCATGGTCACTTCATGAAGGTCTCCAGCGGAATCGCTGAAGAACCCATAGACAACCTCAAACTGTGGCACATGGCAGCCCTGAAAAGGCTGACAAGTCACGGCTACAAGCAGATGATGGATATGTTGATTAATTTTATGGATCGTGTGAAGGTGGATAACACAAGGGCAACGTTGAAGGAGTTCGTGATGTTCTTGTACAACACCAGCTCGGATAGAGCACTATTTAGAGACAGAAACTTTCTAAACTCTGTCCTAATTGCTGTATCGCATCTGTGGGATGAATTTAAGGAACACAGGGACAATGAATGTTGGCACCATATTATGTTGAATCTCTCTGTTATGGGTTTGCGAGAGATCTTTGAACGTGAATGTAATGCGGCATTTCCACACTCCACTTCACCCGGTCAATCTGCATTGGTGGCTGCATTAAATGAGTGCCTATCAATGGAAAGGGGGAAATGTTCAGGACGTAAAGTGTTGGAATTACTACATAACGTGGCAATGGACTCATCCCACGAAAATGCGGAAGCTGACTATCACATTGTCAGATATATTCTGTTTATGTGTCTATTGAATGACAGTGATGTGGCTTTTAGGCTAGGAAAGTTGTCAAAAGTATCTATTATGGACTTTCTTATGCAATCATTCTATGAACCATCGCGAACACCAATCTTCCACATGGAAGGAAACGAAGAAGGGATTGATCCAATGCTATTGAGCTATATGGAAAACGTTATGCAAGCTAAGCTATCGCCGATAGACATAGGCATGGCTTATACGAGATCCCTTTTCCTACAAGACCATACCAGGCTACTTCTACAGGCACTCCCTGCTACTATCATGGGTGAATTATGCCCACAAAAGGTGTATGACGTTCACATATGGGACGTAGCCAGGTCTTTGGAAGCAGAAGGCATTGAATCATTGACACGGTATCTGGAATCAATCAGGGAGAGCAAACCAGCACTTGATGTAAGACTACTCAAGGTTGCCAAAAACGCCAAAGATCACACCGTTAAGATTAATAAGGTGCGGAGGAACTTCTACATAGGCCCATACATGTGTCATTTCGGTCTAATGAGTGACGATGGGCCATCAAGTGTCTACGTCTTCTTGACTGATACGCCCAGAAATAAAGGAGGTGTCCACTCAAGCGAGCACGTTTACGATAGGCAGCGTATTTTAGCCCTCGAAAATATGGGCTTACAATTTATTGAACTGGCACTATGTCCTGATGATAGTAATGTAGTATAGTAAAATAGGGTAGTATGGCTGTGTGATGTATAGGGTTGCAGACTCACTTATAAATATTGTGTTGCATTTTTCTCATCGACTTAACAATGGCAGAGGAATTAGTGGAGGGTGTTGAGGCCGACGCCACCGTCGATAACGCGGAAAAATCGCAAAGCAAACCTACAGCCGAGCACACCACGTCGCCTCCTGCCGATCCCGCCGATGAAAGGGTTCCTTCTGACGAAGAGGGTGATTCCCAACAAAAACACAAAAGGCTGAAGAGAAAAAAGGATGAGGGGGGTGATGATGAAGGGGCAGATGAGGAGCCCATAAAGATCCCGAAGAAGAAGTCGAAAAAGAAGAGCTCCAAGAAGAAGGATGCAGATCCTGACGGAGAATTTTTACCGTCATCAGAAGCCTTCGATCAGGATCATCTCGACGCAGGAGATTACTACGAAGATGAGCGTGAGAGGAAGATGGCACCCGCCAAGAAGCCTGCCAGTGCCGGAAAACTGTACTTTGACGAAGTCCTCAAGCGTGTCAAGGAGCGCAAGAAGAAGAACGTCCAACTGACTGCAGAGGAATGCCAAATGTATTGCAGGCAATTGGTCGAGAAAATGATCGCAGCAGCCCACATGGACATGGAAGCCGTAAAGAACGGGAAGCCTGGGCTGGCCAAGTTGAGAATGTTGAACGAAATCTCAGAGTTTGCCAAGCCAGCGTGGCGTAACTGGTGCATTACAGAGGGAGCAGCGGTTGCCTTGGCTTCTTGGATCGCAAGTTACCCAGACGGATCCCTGCCTAATCTAAGTGTTAGGACCAAGGTTCTACAGATTATTAGTCAGCTGCCTTTCCAGTCCAACGACCTCAGAGACAACGATTTAGGTCGCAACATTGTTGCTTTGTGGAAGAATCAGGACGA
This sequence comes from Babesia gibsoni, assembly GCA_035575875.1. Lineage (NCBI taxonomy): Eukaryota > Apicomplexa > Aconoidasida > Piroplasmida > Babesiidae > Babesia > Babesia gibsoni. Next base: position 1,495,335 of record CP141527.1, read on the forward strand.
ATGTGACTCTAACAGAGTAATTATTAGGGCAATCATCCAGAAGTGGGTAAGGCCCATCCTCAGACTTGCTTCAAGCTATGCTGATATGAGCCAAGATTACGGAATGTCTGACGGCACCTCCATGATGGGCTTGGAGGGCGTCGAAAAAGAAAGGAAACTTGTCCATTCCTACTCTCAAGAAAAACCACAAATGCTCAACTTCGCCGTTGGCCAGGAGAGAATTGACGCCAAGCTCAAGCAAATGTTCAGAGCCATCGAAGCTCGCCGCAAGTTACCTACCCAGGCAGCAAAGGTCAACATGGATGGCTACATTTTGTGATGCAATGGCACAAAATATAACATATTGTTAAGTAATATAGGGTATCACTGGTCACATTTAACATAACTACCAATTATTGACATGTCATTCTTTGGGGGTCAGATAGGAAATAATACACCTCTGGGGAATTTTGGAGGCGCTCAGAGCTCGTCTCAACCGTCAGGGGGGCTATTTGGCGCCCCCTCCGGATTTGGAGGAGCCTCCAATACAGGCTTCACCAAGGGCGGCTTCGGTTAGTGCTATATTTATATTTTCAAAATATTTACAGGCGGAGTTGGTCAGAACACAGGTGGATTTAATACTGGGGGTGGATTTTCTGGAGCTTCTGGGTTCGGCAACTCTAACACATCTGCCGGGGGATTTGGTCAGACAACCGGCGGAATGATGACCACAGGATTTGGTTCAGGCGCAAATAGTGTCGCCATAGGAGGTGGCAACACGATAGGAGCGACCTCTACAGGCCCGTTTGGCTCTAGTGGCTTCGGCCAACAGAGCGGTGGCTCTGGCTTCACGTCCACTGGCTTCGGTGCATCACAAGGAACAATCGCAAACTCTTTCACATCCACAGGCTTCAACACGTCCAATAACACAGGATTTGCAGCTTCAGCCGGTGGATTTAACCAAGGCTCATTCTCGTCGTTCAATGCTCCTCAAGGTACTTCGAATTCACTGTTCGGGTCCAGTGGCTTTGGCCAAACGCAAAGTTCACCATTTGGTGGCTTTGGCTCCACCACATCTGGAATGCAGGGCGTAGGTAATGTGAGCACAGGGGGATTTACTTCGAATGGCTTCGGTCAGAAAAGTAATGCCACCCCTACCATGTCTGGCTTTGGTGCTCAACAGGGATCTACAGGTTTAGGGTTCGGGGCGGGAACCTCAACGTCCGCCTTTGGGCAGCCATCACAGGGATTTAACACGGGATCATTCACATCAAATGGGTTTGGAAAACCTACAAACACTGGAATGATGGGTACTGGTGGGTTCTCTACTCAGCCAACTGCTATGGGTGGTGGCTTCACTTCAGGCGGATTTGGACAGCAACAACCCGCTATGGGCGGGGGATTTACATCAGGAGGATTTGGTTCATCGGATAACAGATCTGGTGGCTTCAGCGGTGCACAAGGCTTTTCCACTGGGGGTTTTGTGAACCACCAGGATCCCAATGCGAACGCCTTTGGAAACACCATGATAGCGCAAGGAAGCGCAATTGGCAATAGCAGGCCAGCAGAAATGTCACCATTTGAGAATAAAATGGGCAGCAACACAAATTTGTTTAATTCTACTGCCTTTGAGCCCCTCACCAAGGGATGCAGCGCTGAGCTGGAGCCGTGGATGGAAAACGCATTTGCTGCCAAAGCATTTGAGGTGAGCGAATAATCAAATTTTATATTATGTGCAGTTTGGGAAGATACCTGAGGTACCACCTAAAGTGTGAAAGTTACTTATTTAGCTTCTGTAGAATATTTTAGACTTCCTGTAATAGGTGCTACCTTAGTTTTATACTTTTGCTCCATCCTGCTGATAAGGCTAGAGAAATCGCCTTCACGCTTCTTGCGATTTGCCTAGAGAATGCTATTTCATTCATGTGTTTCATACCAATATTTGGGCCGCGAGGTCGTCGAAACTTCCGCTGCAGGGGACGTCAAGGAAACAGGTTATAGACATACCTTGTGTCGTCACTCTTAGATGCTTTCTTCATCTTTTTCTCGTATTTCTTCTTTATCTCCTTTAGTTTGTCGTCGGTTGAAGTCTTCTCGAAGCCTTTTGTGGATTTGAGTTCCTGGTAGGTATTACAGGGTTACATGTAGAACCGACATCTTTCTTAATTTTATCCTTGAAAAAGTTAACGAATCGTTTCAAGTCTTCTGCTTCACTAAGAGGAACGTATAGCAAAATATTGCTTATATCTCCGTCGTTCCTTTATACACATGATTGGATCACGCAAGTTAGACAAACCTGTTGTAGAAGTCTACAAGATCATCTTCCTCGGCTTTGCTCTTCTTGTACGTTTTGCTGAAATCTTCTATGTCCTCAGTGCTAATGGGACCCTTGTAGAATTCAAATGCCGAGGCAAATGCATCTGATTCCTCCCCTTCCCATCCTTCACAATGCTATCACTTTAATAAGGGTTACTTACCAAACTGGTCGTATTTCTTCCTTCTGGTCTCATCTTTCAGTATCTCATATGCATGATTCAGCTGAGCGAAGCTTGCGTTTGCTTTCTCCTGGGAAAAGTTGTGTAAACACCTAAATGTGCCTACCCTTTCCTCGGCTGGTAGTCTAGCCAACTTGTCTGGGTGTGTCTTCAAAGCGGCAATTCTGTAGGCCTTGACGATGTCCCTGGTGGAAGCGTCTGGTTGGACGCCAAGAATCTCGTATAACCTGGTCCTTGTCTTGCCCATTGTTACCACTGATGTGCGTATACACATCGGGCCTGTGAAGGGACACCCCTACGCGACACTCAACCCAGTGGACATAATCACTAAATATAGGTAAAATGAGTAATGTCGTGCGAGTTCCGTTTATCGGAACACACAGAAAGGTCGTTGTACATCCGATAGTCCTGTTATCCGTCGTCGACCATTATAATCGATCTGCACATGGGACCTCTAGACGTGTAGTAGGGACCATTCTGGGTGAGGTAATCGATGGAGACATCCATGTAACAAACTCTTTCGCTGTTCCCTTTGAGGAAGATGCCAAGAATCCCCTGGTGTGGTTCTTCGATCACAACTACCACGAAAACATGTTCATCATGTTCAAAAAGGTATGTAACCTAAGAGACGCCGTGTGCAACAGCTTTGCAGATCAACACAAGGGAAAAGGTGCTTGGATGGTACAGCACAGGGCCTAAGTGCAAGCCTGCCGATCTAGAAATCCACGAACTTTATCGCAAATACTGCCCAAACCCTATTTACATTATTGTGGACATCACACAGGTTTGTTAAAGGTGGATAGTTGTCCTCATTTGCAACCGTAGAAGGAGGAACTCCCAGTTGAAGCTTACATCTCCGTTGAGGAGCCCACCAGCGACAGAAGGTTCAGGAGAACTTTCGCCCATGTTCCTTCAGAAATGGGTTTGTTAATATCTCAGATGCCGAAGAAATGGATTCAGGTGCACTAGAAGCGGAAGAAGTTGGAATGGAACATCTCCTTCGTGACCTTACAAATGTTGCAACATCCACACTATCTAAAAAGGTATACTATAAAATGAAAACGACTAATGCCCTGCAGGTTGAAAGTAAAATAACTGCACTGAAATCACTTATTGCGAAACTGGTGGAGATTGTAGAGTATCTGAATGGCGTCATCAATGGCACATACACTCCCAACCCAGCCATCATATACATGCTACAGGTGGGTCAATCATTACACGCTTAACAAACGAACAGGATATTCTCAATATGTTCCCCACAACGGAGAGTGATGAAATAGTGGAGGCTTTCACCATCAACATGAATGACACCACTCTGGCACTATACATCGGGAGCATCATTAGATCCATGCTTGCTCTCCACAATCTCATTGACAATATGGCAGAAAACAAGCGTCTAGCTGGAAAGAAGAGTGAAACACCTGCTTAGATAAACTGCGATTAAATTAGCCCTCTACTTCCTATGTTTCTTAATAGCATTTAGCTTCTTCTGGGCGTGCGCATGCGCCTTACCGCGCTTGTAGCCACCCTCTCTGCCAGTGCTAGTCACAACACTTGCTACTTGATCTGTATCCATTGCGATCTCGTCGTTGTTAGATATAATGTCCTTCTTAATAGCTGCTAAAAACGCACTGGACCGTATTTCCTCATCGTCGAATTTCCGACGGTTATACATTCCAGCGAGGCCTAACACGCGTTATTCTTCTGTTTCTATACTTACCGGAAAGCGGAACGGCCTCAGATCGAAGGTCAATTGCAGGTTTCACGACACGTTGCGGAATCACGGCCTCGGGATTGTCTAATTACGCCTTAATTGCCGGAAGATACAACATACCTGGCTCCAGAAATTTGTTTGGTTTGATTTTGGGGGTTATGTCAATGCCACGCTGGAGAAGCTTGACCTTTTTGTTAGCTTCCTTCAGACGGGGCAACTCGACAGTTTCTAAACGGCCATTATTTGTGCCTTTATTTGACCTACCTGTGATTACATGCCGCTTTGCGGTGCGATATCTGCGCAGCGATTTAGCTCGCAGTCCCTTTGCCATGATTTGAAATATTGTTAGTGATGGAGGCGCAATTCCTCCCATGTAGGATGAGGCACAAGAGACAGGCCGACATATATTTAGTGTTACTAAATGCTACAGCGGATATGTACTGGATGCATAAAGATGTAATCTGACAGTTGAGAGATTAAAACATGAGTTTAAGCCTTGCGCTTGCGCTGAAGCTCAACGACGTGGGTCATCTCGTCGTTCTTAGCCTTGGCACGGCGCAGAGTGCCCAGACGCTTCTTGGCGAATCTCAGGGCACGCTTCTGTGCGGCGGCGGAGCCAGTCTTGATCAATTCGATCATGTGCCTCTCATACGGGGCAAACCCGCAGACCTCGCGGATTACCTCCGATACCAAAGCATTACGATTAGTCTTGACACCCTTCCTACGGCTAGGCCTGACGGTCTTCACCAGTGGGATGGGAGTGGTAATATGGCCCTTGTTCAACCCGGCTGCGAAACTATTAAAACGGTAACATGTGGACTAACTCATGATGCCAGACCTAGGGGCGTCGATTTTCATCTCCTTCTTGACTGCCATCTTCCTAAAGCCTTGTTAAATATATGTTTAATGATTATGGTCACGGAAGTTCGCAACAAACGGAATGTGGTCCCGCGATAACAGCCTCACGACCAATGCCGTGAAACAGGTCACCCTTGAAGCACAAGACAGATACAGGTTATCGGAAACCTACCTTTATTCCTTGTTTACTCGGTTAAATAATTATGTGATGCTCATTTGCCTACACTTGGCGTATATGCTATCCGTGATGTGATATGGGGACGGCGTTGCGTCACCCTCGGCCATGATCAGGGCTTTGACTGTTGTATTCAGATTACAGGCGTTTGCTTCTGCCTGTTTCTGCTTTATAGAGGCAAGTATGCTGTGATTCTGATTCGTAGGTGTATATGTGTGTCTGCCGTTTTGGACAGACACAGCAAGTTGTATCGGCGTTACACCCCTTGCCTCTAAACCCAGGTGTTACAAAATACTACTAATGCTCAAACACTAAGAGGCTAAGATGAATGACTGCTAACATTAACAGACGTTTAAAAGTGGATCAGACTACAAAATCCTCATGCTCGTCGGAGAGATTCCCATTTTGATGTCATCATTCTCCACCTTTTTAATTTACATATCTACATCTGTCGTCATGTACATCAACTCATGGCTGATGACGGGGGATATTTGCGCATGATTATGTGCTCTTATAAGCGTCTGGACTGCCGAGCGGTCCTCGTCATTGAAGACATCTGCGAATACATATTTACATGCAATCTAATGTAAATAGACTGCTTTATCAGACAGGGATAACTAATGGTCCTCAAAGACATAGTCTCGGAATTTACCACGTTTTTTGTCATCATTTAATGCCAGATGGGTAACTTACGCTTATAGTTCATGACCAACGTCAGCAGTGACTGGTGCCATATAACCGGCAGCTGGTCCTCAAAGCTTTCAAACTTGCAAAAGTAGTTGACACACCCTCTCACCACCTAAGAACCATTATAGCTTAGCCTTTTAATAGAATCTTTGCATTTATTACATGTGCTCCATCACTGCATGGTTACATCAGGAGCAACCATAAAGTCAATTCCGGATACATTGCTATCGCAAAGTGAAAATTGAAGCACAAATTTCATGCACCTCAGAGTGACTTTGCTTGTGAAATCAGAATCTTTAACCATTAACATCATGTTCTCAGAAGCAGAACTGACTTTAGGTTTTTGTTTCATCATTACAGTAACGGCATTACATGCAGCGTACCTCTTTTGGTAGGTTGAACTTCTTTTGAAGCAGGATGGAGAGGATAAAACTGCTACTTCCGAACCATTTTTGGCACTGGCAAATGCGCAGGATGAAAGCAGAGGCATGTAGCACTGGTATTGATATACGCCTCAACGCGTTCCCCACTATTGCAGCCTCTCGGTATGTGCAACCCTAATTGGAAATGAACATATGTTGTGTATTTTATATCGCTTTTCAGACTGGGGCGATACGTTAGTCTTCACAAATCGGACAAGATGTATCATTCATCATGTAAGCGAGTGTATATCAATGCAACTTACATTCTCAACTAAAGGCACCAAGATGCCTTGAAACCATGCCATGGGCTTAAATATGGCCTTTTTAAGGGCCATGTAAAGGTGGTAGTTCAACTTTCTGCTACCCTGTATATCCCTTCTTATTATGGGAAGTAATATTTTGTTGTAATACGACTCCACCATAGCTTCCGTCATATTAGATGCGAAAAGGTGGGTCGCTTCATAAACTGCATTTGGGGTCCAGTTCTGAGGTGAAGTCATGTCCAACACCTCCTCCCAGTTCTTCAATCTGGGCAAAACCTTAAAGGCCTTCGGAATACCCCCACTCTTATATTTTGAAAGGTATACTCCTATTTCGGTGTACACTTTCTTCATTTTGAGTAGTACTTCGTTATCATCATCATCGCCCTTGAAGATACGCTGACTCAGCTTCTCTATTTGTGCTGTTGATTTGGGAACAGAATCCTCAGGTATAAAACCAACAACACTCTTCAGGGTACCGGATATGAGGGGATCCTCTTCCAGAAACTCGGAGTCATGTATCAGCCGAACTCTGAAAAGCATTATCAATATCATTATAGGTTGGGTGTGAGGCTCAGAGACTGTATAATCCTCAAAATCAGTCGGATATATGCTTGTCATCGTAATCATCATAGCCCATGATCCGCATCTACTTACTTGTGTGTTTCACGGTCGTTTTCCGTGGCCAATTTGTGAATTGACATTGCGATAGATTCGGGGACCTCCTCGAGGTACTCCGCCTCGATATCGGAGAGATCAGATTCATCGTCGTGCGATTTATTCTTTATATCCCTTCCTTTCTTGTTGCGATTGAATTTTTTAGCGGACGAGCTGTGGGCCTTCCCACGGCCGCCCATGGGTTTATCCAATTTCTTCATGTTTAGCATAAGAAAGTAAAGGAAGGCCTATGACCTAGGCCACTGTCTCTCCTCATGATACATTCCACCTATTTATGGTGTATGAAATGGAATGGTTCCGTGTGTATAAGGCGAGCGGAAACACACTCGATAATGGGGAGAGAAAATAGCAGGCCTCTTGTGGGTAAACAGCACAGAAGGAACCAGCGAGGAAAAATTAAAAGTGGCTAATGAGCAGGGTGATGTTGTTGTGATGAGTTAGACAACTTATACAGGAGATGCTACGTGTTACCACGGAGGTCTCAAACTTAGACATGTTTATGTCTTAACACCTGTTCCAATTATGGTTAAATCCCATTTATAATTACTGCATATGACGTAATATCACTACAGTCTCACAGTAATGCGTGAATTTTCTCCTCAGAGAGGAAAGTGTCTGTTATCCCAGTTGGTGTCGTCGTTTCTATATTTCACACTAAACATGGCCACGACACTTCACCGTAGTGATCCGAAGCTTTCGGCAGCCCTCTTGAGAAACTATAGCTATATATCATCAGATAGCATCCAGGATTGCCTTTCTGGAACACCGTTAATAGTGGAAGGGGAAGAGTATGACATATCCTCCCAGTCGTTACTTACCAATGCTAACTTCAAACCACTTCTTTGTTGTGCGTTGAATGCATGTTGCCAGCACAAGTTTATGCTAGCAGATCGTATTCTGACTGCGATTAATGCTTGCTTCATTGTATCACCAAAACTTTATTCTACATTGGCTGACGAGGAGTTCATTAATAATATGGAGGTAGATCGTTATAAGAGCTTAAACATTGATACACGCAGCTAATATTTGTTAACATTTGTAGAATTAAAGATTGGGATCGGAGTATACCTTGTGTCCGACTTCTCACAATATGTTGTGAAACAATGAGGCACCACCGGCGACGCGGTAACCTTGACAAGGTATACCGACGCATACTTCGGAAGATCTGCAATTCCATAGCAAAGTACCATATTACAAGTGAGAAGGTCATAGCATGCTTTATACAGCCGTGCAGTTGATGAGAAGGGGGCAGAGACCACCTGCGAACTAAGGAACGTGTACGAATCTGTAGTGTTCTTAAGGGCATTTATTCTTCTCCTTTTGAGTGGTTAGGCAATTATTACATGTCAAAACAATCTTATCACAGTCAAAATAGACTTTTACGTCGACATAGAACCATTTGTTCGCTCAGTAAGAGATACTATGACGCTCGTCATTATTGATGCGGCAAGGGCACAGGCATACGCCAGACTTGCAGTAAATACTGCCATACATTACAAGGACATTCCCAAAAGTCGCCCAAGAACATGGAGAAAGACATCATTATCAATTACTTTCACTAATCCCAAGGTATGTGAATTAAGCAGCATAAACATTCTGGCCCTCAGATGATTGATCGAGAAATGGTGCTACTGGAGCCAGTATGTGGAGTTGCATCATTTGACCATATTTCTACCTTCTACATACCAGAAAAGGTTTGTTTCCATGCGAATTTGTTGCACAACCGAAAAAATGTTCGATAAAGTATCTTCCCACAACATAATCCTCCTCAGGGTGACAAGGTCATACAACTGCCATTGATAAGCTGTATCGACGTTCACAACGATGATAAGCACCTCAAATTTTACTACGAGGTCAATCTGGCATATATAAAGTGTAGGTTAGCATTGAGTTATTAGATAAACACCAGGTAACTTTCCCAAGATTCTGGTTCCTGCCTTCAACCAGCAGCTCGGGGAGCACTACAGATTTTGCCTTTCATGTTTAAAGGACTCGAATATATACAATGAATCCTATGATTTTACAGTACAAAACCACTATGTAAGTCGGTTTTGCATGAATAAATGTACACCCAGACATCGGAGATCATAAACAGAACTGTACTGGAGGAGCCTGTGGTGGTTCCTCGTGTTAAGACCACCAGAAGGATTAGTTGTGCAATATTAGAGGTAACTACGTGCGACTCCTGAGATATACCTATTTTCAGCTTCCATTGCAATGTATGACTCTGTCCCATAGTGGAAGAAGTTCGACTATGCCTGAACGTAATACCCCATGTGAGAAACTGGACTCTATTCCACTAAAGGGGCACCTACAACAGCTTGAGACTGATGCAAGCAGGATCAAAGACACTAGCTTCATGCCGCCGTCGATAAATAAGGTTAGTGTGAATTTGCTCTTATTTAAGTTACAGATTACCACTACCTGCGCAACCTATGGATCTCTACCATGCAATACTGTCGAAGCCATAAAACTGACGGCAAAAGACGATTTAACCGCTTCTAAAGAACTTATACAAGGGGATAATAATCTTCCATATAAGGGAGTAGTAAGGAAGATAAGCATCGCAACACTGACCTTGCCACCGGAAAACTGCATGGAACAACCAGTTATTGAAGAAGATGTATATATTGCGCCAAATGATGGTGTATCAGTGACGGAAGCATCAGTTAAAAAGGATGATGAGGTAGATGTGGAAATATTGCCATGTGGTACACAACAAATATCTAGTTATGATGTTAGTCCACCAAAGGACAAAGTGACCAAGGAAGACAAAAAACGCCATGTAGCATCAAAGCATATATCTAACAGAAAAAGGCACCACAAAGTGCGAATAATGAAGCAAAAAAGGACAAAGAGAAGAGCGAAACATAGCGGAAAGTCAAAGTCACAGCAAACACCGGTCCCTCATAGGGAGCACAGGAGCGTGGGGTTATACAATAATTGCACATCAGGTATGAGGATTAAGCAACGATAAACTATGTTGCAGCCATGGATGGAGAGCTCAGAAAGCAAAATTCGATCGTGAAACATCTGAGGCGGGCATGCCAATTGCTTATCAAGCGCAAAGACCGCTCCTGCTCACACATACGAAAACAATTTGAAGAGCTACGGCACGAGATAGAAACAAAATTCCACCTAGTACTGTGTCGTTGCCAAGAACGGTGGGATAAGGCTAATGATGCTTACATCAAGGTATGAAATAGCAGAACATAGTCATTAATTTCAGCGTTTCAACGAAATCGAAGATAGCATGTACGAGTTCGAATTGCCTAGGTTGGAGAACCTTTATAAAGGGCTCCCTGAACCAATACGCCTGCAGCAACCGGGAGTCAGTGTAGATTCATGTCTGGCCACATTGGATAAAATAAAAAATAAATGATAGACATCACGAGGAAGTATCATTATTAGATGAAATTGATTAGTTATCATCCAATGTTGTAAAATATTCCGTCTGTGTAGATATACGTCCACACTAGGTTGAAAAGGTGAGGTTGCTGTTTTCGTTCTCAATGAAGCTAGCAACCTCAAAGAAACCTGGAATATTATCGTAGCCATCCTTCATGTTGTTTAATAATTCATTTAACATCCTGGGAACCACGGGGTAGTCCTCTATCATCATGGAATAACCATGCTCAATTGGTTCATCCTTGAGGAATCCCTGTAACCAGGAAATAAGCATCTTCTTCGTTGATCTGCTGGCGGCTAAATCAGCCAACCATTTGGCGATAACGCTACGGTCGCGATCAGCGGTGATTTTTGCACACGCTTCCAAAGCACCGTAGAAGATGAAGGCATACAGTTCCTTGTCACGGTGTTGAGGAAGGTTCAATTCGGTCACGCAGAGCGTAGCTTCGTTAGCATCATGTGATAAGAAAAGTTCCCTAACGATACCTCTGGTACGTCTTTTCAGCTCCTCTGAGGTCATTTCAGTGGTTGGAGCAGGTGTGGCTAATACGTTTGGTGGCATAGTGGTATTGCTTGGCTGCTTCTGCTCGAACATTCTGTTTCTCCTCCTGTTCCTCCATGTATTTTCCTCTTGTTGCTTTTCCTGTTCCATCACTTTGGTACGCAGCTCCTGCAATCTACATGGGCCTTCGAGCTTGTAAGGTGTAGACATAACCCAGTTTTCATGCCTGCTATCAAGTACATTTTGTATCAGACACCTAATCCTGAAGCATATATTGGTATCTTTGCCGAGTTCAGTGAGCATCTGAATCCTCTTTTCTAGCTCTCCAGCATACTTCCACTTATCGGTATCGAAGGATTTTCCCACTGTCTGAAGCAGTGTGCACATACCTTCTAGGTGATTATCACCGGTGTCAATACTTCCGGTAGATGCAATGCATTCCTCCCTCTTGGCAAACACTTGATCCAAACACGTTATGAGAAGCTTTGCTGCCAGTAATTTCTGCTTAAATAGCTCACCGACAAAAATCATGTTTCCCCTCATTCTGTGCTTGTACTTGAGTTCGTATTCGAACTTGTCATCTCCCTCGAGCTCCGGTGGGAATTCGAGGGGTTTAAGGTTACTCTCGAAGGAATCCTGGCAACAATTCAACAGGATGCGCATAAAGTCGCTCCTTCTTCCCCCCTTTTGTTCCAGTTTGTTTTCGGTTTCACCTTCCTGTGGATTTGCCCCCTTTTCTTTCTCACCTTGGGTGAAATTGGAGAAATCATAAGAAAGTTTTGCACATAGTTCCACATACATGGGAATAAAGTGATGCTGAGTAATAGCCTTTTCAAATATGATCTTCACTAGCATCAGTGCATGTTGATAGGTCTCTACACCACTGGTCAGTACATTCTTGTAAATGGTGTCGAATTTCTCAACTGTGAGACGGTTGAGAAGACCCATAAGCTTACGCGTTAACTGTTGATCTTTGTCCATTTTCAGTTTTGCCTGTTTCATGATCCAAGAGGATTCAGATGCACGGGGCAGTGACACAGCTTCTAACTGGTCCCTGGAGAAATCCATGCTAGATGACTTGAAACCATTAGCAAATGATTTTCCATCCGATTTTACCTGCCTACGTTGCATTGACCAGTGATCTCCTCCAGCGCCTCTTTGTTTGGAGGCGCCTTTATCATCGTAATGAGCGGAGTTGTTACCACCACGGCCAGAACCGCCCTTGTAATCCCTAACATTGGTGTGCGTAAATGCGAGTTTGCTATCTTGGAGTAGACCATGCCGTATCATGTACATACCGTACTTAATAAGTTGATCAGCCGAGTAAATCATGTCACTGTCATCAGTAGGAGGCGCCGCAGGCACGCCCTGTTGAGGTTTTGCAGCCTCTTCCTGAGAATCCTTAGCCGTTTCAGCCACAGCTAAGTCACTTTCAGCGGAACCAGAAGCCTTCCTCTCCTCCTCAGAGACTCCCTTTACAGGTTCCTCTGTTTGTTCCACTTCTTGAGGTTCCATTGGTTCGTGCTCGATCTCAGCTTCCTCTGCTACCTCAAATTCCTCGACTGTCTCAGCTGCGGCAGCATCTGCTGCAGCAGCATACTCTTCGACGATGGCTTCAAGTGCCTCATCACCTGAAACAGCATCGTAGAGAGTCTCTTCTGAGACGTCACCAGCGTCCTTGTTATCATCAGAAGCGACGGCGGTTACCTCACCATCAATCTGCTTGTCCGCTGGGTGTGACTCCAGAACATGATCCTTTTCGATAGGCTCGTTTCTCACGTTATTAACCGACCTACGCATCATGTCAGCGAAACTAGGTCTACCATTCCACATGGTTGCAGACGGCCTTGTGCCTCCCATATTGGCTTGGCCAACTACTTGCTCTGGACCGGACAAACGGAACCGGTCAGCCCATGATAATGGCCTTTGGGGCGCTCCTTGTTGAACTTGATTGGAGTCATAAGGAACTCTGGTTGCGACTACGTTTTCCGTAGTTCCATCATTACCCTGGGCCTCTCCCTCAAGAGGCTCCTGAGGAGTGAACTCAATTTCAGCATTTTGGACATGCATAGGTGCTGAAGTTCCTCTACCTGCAAATGCGATATCAGCTTCACGCTTGTGGTTTTCGATTTCTGACATATTGCGCTTAGGACCTCTGGAACCTCTAGGATGCATTTCCGGTCCCTCAAAGCCATGTCCTTGGCCATAGCCATAGTGCATGTAGTCATACATCCCATTCTTTGCATAAATATTGTTATGATACGGCATCCACATGGAAACGTATTGTTGATGCGGGGGAACCCATCGTGGTACATACTGATTATCAGAGGGATACATGGGTGGTCCGGGCCTTGAATATCCGTCTTTATAGTGTCCTTTGCCGTGTTTGACTTCTGGGACTGAAACGTATCCGATTCCTCCGTCGTAGGATCCTAGTTGTCCGGGTATGAATTCCGGCGCATCGGCATTGAGCTGCCGGGATCCTCTGTTTTGTGACGGGCTGAATTCCGGAGCATCCGGGTTGAAAACGGACTTGGGCTTTTGCCCAGCATTAGGCTTTTCCCCGCCTTCTTTCGGCATCCTGGGAATATGAACGTGTCTGTGTGGATTGCAAACGCAGGACCTGGTAGTAGTACCACCTTCTATGTATTTAAATATTTCCTCTGCACAAATTCTGCCAGAATGTAATCATGCGATTGCGAGGCACAGCGGGCCGCCACTGGCCTACTCAGCGAGAGCGCTGGCCTTGGCTGTCCTTTAAGAAACAACACAGTTCGCGTCTAACGCGGGTATATGGCACAAGAACGCGTTCGTATTAGTTTGCATATCATAAAGTGGGTTTAGTTTTTATTATGAGCCGTGGCTTATAGACGCCATCCACCTCGTCTCAAGCAGCGAAACAGTGGGGCTGGATAGGTTTCTCCGTCAATCCTCGGTTGTGTGGGACTAAATTACTCTGATAACCCCTGTTATGTAATTCTCCTTTTATACCTTGACACATGTGTCGAACAAATCTGATATTACTAGGAGTCAACTACCCAACCATAAGTGGCAACGTTACACAGGGGTCATCACATGTGACTAACAAGACAGCTCATAACTGAGAAATGGGCAGTCCTTCAGATTGTATAAGTCTGAGTAGAGCGCCCCGTTACCTATATGCACTTGAAAGGGTAGCGTAGGTGACTACAATTCAGGATACATGTCGTTTTCGATCCTTCTCGAAAATTTTATAAAGTGTCAAACGTGTTAGCCTTTCTAGCATATACTCTGTCATTATATATGAGATGTGACAAAATTCGTGTAAGATATTGAATGTCTTTAGCCCATTTTCGCCCCTTTACATAACTGCTACTGTTGTCCAACCTTTCTTATATAAGAGATTTTAAACGGTCATATGACTGGATAAACAACAGCAAATTGTACTGTAGCTGACGGGAGGATGAGCGGTTTTTGAGCGTGGTCGTGATCGCACGCCGTTGCTGTTACCCAGTGTCCCAGTTACTATTAAAGTGCAGCTGTATCCGTCCATGGACATTCCAAGTCAAATGAAGCCCTATTCTGTATAGAGAACTCGTTTATACCACGATAGATACCGTTTAGGCAGATTATTCGGAGGGATTCTCCGTGATGTCTTTATTGTATGGGTGCCTTTTCTTATATTTGGTGAATTTGATGGCATATGCCTATATCTTACAAGCTTCACACCGCAATGTCACGCTACTAGCGCCTGTGCTGAGCAAGTACCTTATCGCATCAGGATATCCTGGATTACAGAGGTAGACATGCATTAACTCTACTGACACTCCCCTAGGCCACTGCAATCCTATAGAATCCAAAGGAGACTTGCAAAAACAGCTACAAACAGTGATTTTACTCTGGATCTCTGTGAATATGACAAGAATGACTGTAAAGTAACCATAACAGCGGGTGAGTGTTATTTGGCTATAGTAATCATACGTGCTAGGCGTCGGTGGAACTGAGGCCTTTGACTGGTGTAAAATGCTTGCAAGGATGTACAAAAGGTTCATCAACCAGTATCACTACCCAGAAGGAGTTGACCATGAAAAGTACGGTGAACTTCCTCGGACATTAACCTTTGTCGAGGGCAGCAACGTGCCCGGAGACAAAGTGGGATATCGCATATTTGAGTTTGACGTCAAGGGAGAATACGCATATAAGCTATTCAAGGGAGAAAAAGGAGCACATCGCCTGGTTCGCAATTCTCCCTACAACTCCATGAGGAAGAGGCAGACGACCTTTAGCAGTGTTCAGGTCGTCCCCATTCTCACGGACAGTGACCAAGATGTACAGCAATATCACAGTGATAGGAAGGTCTCAGAACGTGATGTGGTCATAGAGACGATGCGTAGTGGCGGCAAAGGGGGGCAGAATGTCAACAAGGTTGAAACGGCAGGTAGGCTCAAAGCAGACAACCATCAATTGTAATTGCAGTAAGAGTGACGCACAAGAAGACTGGGCTTTCTATACGCGTGCAAACTGAGCGCTCTCAGTCGCAAAACAAAGAGATCGCCATGCGGCGAATAAGCGAGATGGTGGATGCACATTACAAGGTAACTCACATTATATAAGTTCATATTCCATAGGCAAGACTAAGAGATAAGTTTGATGAGCTACGTGGAGAAGAAGTGGAACCTGACTGGGGGCGTCACATGAGGAGTTACATTCTCAACCCAGAGCAACGGTTTAAGGACCATCGAACAGACTGGGAAACTGGTGATGTGCAGGGCGTCCTCGATGGTGACATCTTGCCAGTCATGTTATCGTACATATCTTACACTAATGTGTCAGAGTAGCTCCACCTCTGTTAATTTAAAGCCCCTGCGTAGGACGTGCAACGCAGCCGCGCCTATCTTCTTTGCGTTTCTGCAGTTGTTTATATCGTCGTCAATGATGATGATCTCATTCAGCTTCACACCAAAGTCAGCACATATCTGTAAAAACTATAACAACATCATATTGACATGCCTGTCTAAGATGGTATTCCTTGTGCGCTGGCATTGGCGCGGTGAGTCCAAGTTGCTTGTAGCTCGACGGCTGCTGCCAATACCTGCAAACGATACCAAAATGTCTCTCTAAACCAACACTGGGTCGAAATCATACACTTTCTGAATGTCCGCAGTGCAATTGCTGAAGTGCAGTGCCTTTGCTACCATGCGGCTGCCACTGATTAATACAGGGTGGTTCCTAACGCGAGTGTCGTCGGAATGTGTGACAACAACAAGTTTTAATGGGCTTCGTTTGAGCCTTTCTCCCATTGCTTTGAAGTAACTCGTTACTGAGGAAAGGAGATCCACATCTTTTGGGTGACAACAGCCACCTGAAGGATGATAAAATTCACAAATTTCTTATATTACGAGAAGGTTAAAGAACTACCACTGATAAGCTTACCTGAATGCTTTTCAATCATCGTTGCATCGAAATCAGAGGCGACGTATTTGAACCCATTCTGCTCCAGAAGTGTTACAAACTTGTCTACAGCATCTTCCACAGAAAGAGTGTGGAAGACCTTATCGGCAATACATTTGCGCATCGAATCGCAAAAGGCATCCATTCTGCGAAGGAATCTAGTAGGAAACATCTAATGTGCAAGCTATTGTGTATTAAGAGTTCCGTGACCACACCACTACACGGTTTATACCACATATACAAAATATAACCCATATTATCACCAGAAACAACTGTTTTTATGCATAGTATTATGTTTACTAGCAGTATTATGGGCATCTTCGAGGTACCTTCTGACGACACATTCTGCATGAACTCCATCTCACTGTTATAAACGTAACAACGAGAAACAGTTAGTTCCATCGATAGCAAACAGGATTAGCGTAGCCGTCAAGTGGATAATCAATACTATGTTGGCCATCTGGTTAACAATGTAATGATAGAGCTTATACGTTGTCTACAATATTACTTTTTTCATATGACATATACCATATGTGTTCAATGCTGATTCGGCATCATGCTTTGTTACCTAACGCCTGTAGCCTTTCCTATGCGATGAGCTCATCTATAGCTTCAAGAAGTCACTATGTCAGTGGTCAACACATCATGTTGTTTCAATGGCTTCTTCTGCACATTCTAACACCTGAGGCTAAGTGAGCTCACATAACGATATAACATACAGATTCTTTGTTGTTAGCCTTAGATTCCACCTGATTTACCTTCCCCACCATGCATAAGGAGGTCCTATTTGACTCGGCCTCTAGTTTAAATAGCTTCCTCAGCGTACGCTGCAGCTTGAGACTCTCTATTGCGATATCTTCTATTGGGTGATCAAGAAGGCGTGAACAAGTATTTGTGATGCCTGTTCTTGCGATAACATCACCATTGATGTGGTGAACATATTTTATGAGGGCCTGTATCACTCCAATAATCTTCTTGTACTCTCTCTCATCCTGAAATGGTGATTAAGATACCGTATAGTGTTGTTACCTTGTGGATCAGTGATTTAAGGTTTGAAACGGCAGATTCAAATTTCTTGGTTCTGTCTACCACCGGCTCCTCCAGCTTTCTAGATTTTGGGGGCCTCTGATTATCACAATTTGCTATTACATTGAGATAACTTGTGCCATTGGTAGAGCCATTTCGCTGCTGCATAACTCTATTCATTAGGTTACCCAGTCCCCCCAGTCCAAATAGAACCTTTTCTGGTTTGGGTGGTTCTGTTGTTTTGAACTCAAAGCTACTAACAGCCTCTTCTTCGCAGTCCTCCTTCATATACATTTTCGTGATATCATCAACCATGTCAAAGCCTTTTGACGCTGGATCTAATTTCAGTGTTCTCTTCCTTGATTTGGTTTTAGCCTTGGGAACTGTTGCCTTGGTGTGGAATTTGCAGAACTCCCCTTGGTAATGAATGTAGACTACGTTTTTGCATGGCGTTCCCCTTACTGTGACACCCTTACATATCTCTATTCCATCTATCTCCCCGATAAGAAGCACATTTTCACAGTTTTTAATTGATATTCCCCTGAAGTTAGCATCCTTGGAGATGTCGTTCATGTCTGGGTTCAACACAGCAATTACACTGCCTTTTCCCACTTGTTCAAAGTCTTCTGGTACATCTCCATACACTGTTAGCTTAATCATTGTCTCCTTCAGGTCGCTACACATCCAAACGGTAACATTGCCGTTTTTCACAGCTTGATAGTGTACCGATGAGACGGTACATATAATAGCCATGTCCACATTTTGGGGCAACTTCAGCTGCATACGACAATGCTCTGTGTTCCTAGAGTCGGCCAAAACGCTCACATGGGCAAAGGCGGTGGAAGAATCTGAGAAAACGGCGCCAAGCTCATTACGGTCCTTCATCCATTTCCTGAAAAACATTGCAAACGTGTGACAAACGCATACCTTATGAAGAGCTCTACTCCGTTAGCAACTATCCCATCTTTATGTAGAGAAGCCCCTAAAGTCATCGTCTACTTTAGCCCAGTAACATCACACATTAACGTATTCGGACATAGCCCATGAATGTGGGACACATATATAAATTACTGGATGAGGATGCTTATTTAGGCCCTATATGTAGTGTGAAATCTTCGATAGGTCATAAGAAGCATACATGTTAGTGACATTTGGCCTATTAGTATAATAGCGGTAGAGGCTACCTATAAATGTGTGTTTACATTGGTTGTGTTTCAACACCAAAAGATATTGCAAAGTGACTTAATACATCAGATTGGTGCTGGAATAGAGTTCAATTTGGAAGTGTGTCGTGTTACGACAAACTTAGGCACCATTACACATGGCATGGTTAGTCACCACGCCATTACACATTATCACCTACGAGATTCAAATAACCTTACAAGAGAAGGATAGTGTCGGTGTAGCTCCTACAGACTCTACAGTTTCTGAGTTTTGACGTAGCACCCTGATCCACGATTGCTATGAGGCAGGAATACAATCCTAGATGTGTGGACCTCCGGCTCGGGTACTGCAGCGCCACGAAGGGTATAATAGACTACTTTTACATGTTTATCACGGTACTGGTCATAGCTACCGGCCAGATGTGTGTCAATGCACGCTATATGTGCAGACAGTACAGCACGTAGATAATAGTAAGACAGCATAAACACATTTCAATTAGGCGTAATTCGCTCAAGCTTATGTCGCAGCATGCATACAGCTTGAATACAGTGGATTCTGGTTGAATGTGGATGATCTTTGAGCATGATTTATGAGCTCCTCCCGTCTTGTCTAAACATAGACAATGTACATATATACTGAAGGAATTCCTAAATCTTGATCATTGTGTTACACAGTAATCACAGCTGTACATCTGCATATGTTAAATGCAAATCTGAAGGATTTAGGCTGCATTTGAAATTTGATGTTTTGGGTGATTTGACACTTGTAGAGTATTCAGGTTTGAGGTTTAGGTACTATCAGAAAGGCGCTGGAAGGAAGCAGAGACGTGTTTCAGGGCTTTGAAGGTGCGTATTGATTCACTTTTCTGCCAAACGCGAGAACAAGATTCATGCATAAAGGCTATGGCTGTGCCATTTGTCCTATTTAACTATGTAATATATGCATGACAGGCTCAGGTAAGGAAGAAAAACACCTGTGCTTAACTAAATCAGTAAGCGCATTATGTTCTGCTTGTTTAAAGGGCGGAAACAGCATATAGAAAGGCAACATGGTTAGCACCAGTCGCTCTTCCGGTCGGAGGGGCTCAGGTCCATCGGTACGCTCATTTCTCTTCTCATTTCACATGAAGGATCTGACCGTGTACCCGTCATTAAGGGGGCTCTCAAATTCAGGTCCACTTCAAGTGAAATGGGAATTGAGTAACAATGTATCGGATAAATTCGGAGCTGAGATACAGGTGGATGATGAGCCTTCACCTGCAACGACATATATAACACCTGAATTCTATCTTATCAATGGTAAGGCTGAAAACGTCGACACCCTTTTTTCCTTGCTTCAATGTGCCTGCTCAAAGGATAAGAAGATGGAAGTCATGAACGGAAGCATGACTGCAAAACTTGTGAAAGGTGGAGACCATGATTCGCCCTTGGCATCAGTCACCTTTGATTTACTGACCTTACATGTTGCAGCCTCGTTAAACCTCAATAAGGCTCAACTAAGGGACAATAAGGGTTCCATTGTAGGGTATATTGAGTTATGCTACCTCTCGCAGCAGCGTTGGATCAAGGTAAATAAACGGAAACTGGCATTCTTGAATGACCAAGCAAAGGACAACCTAAAATCAGTTGTGCAGACGTCAGCTAATTATGCCACCTCAACGTTGGAAGGAAATAAGGAATCAACTCCGACTGCGAGGAATACGGCTTGCTTCAACAAGCTTACCCCAAGGGAGGATGATTTCGTTTTACTATTTTGGAATTCCACAAATACCTGCTTCGTCAAGTCACACCCCGATGACTACCAGCTCCAATTGATGTTAAATTTTGTGAAGACACCTTTTATTAAAGATGGAAATCCAGATATGAGTGCTAGATCTGTTTTCTCTCGTGCAGGATCCACTTCAAGTGCAAACTTTGAGTTGGCATCATCTCGATTCGGCAGGTCTGCCCGCACTGAAGCTACCCCTGTGATGAGTTCTAGAGAATTGGAGTACCCAGAAGAACTGCGTGCCTGCGTCGACCAGACAGGTGATACACCCTCATCTGAAGGGGAATCATACTACAGTGATGGGTTCAATACCATGCGTTCCGAGCTATTGTCTGAAAGGTTGCCTTCTCACGATCGTCTTTATGACTTCCTTTCGCAACAGAATGAACAGATTCAGTCATATATGACTTCTCAGCTCAAGGTCCCTGCTACACCTTCCACTCCTGGAACCACTCAGTCAAAGGTAGCGGAGGCGCCTGAAGTGCCTGACATGGGCAATGATGCTGATATAATCGTTCCCGACATCCCATTAAAGGGCATTGATGTACAAAAGGATGGTGCTGTAGGTTCCTATGTGGATGCGGAATCAGTTTCAACTGGCGAGTCCAATGGTAACAGTGTCTCTGACACCTATTCGGACGCCGATGACTGGTGTACTACAACCCGTTCGCCTCCGAGATCTGTGGTAAGAATGGGAATTGGCCACTACTCGTCCCAAAGCCCAATGAACACACACCTTGACGATGTTTCCAAGGGAGGGATGCCACTGGGGAAACTCCTTCAGTTGCCAACTGAGTCGTTTGAAAACGCTGGAATGAATCTGGATAATACTTCCCTCAAAAATGTGGATCGCGATGGGTTCCCCATCCCGACGAATGCTCCGAAGGTACATAAAACGCAAAAGACAGCTCTAATTGCAAATGCATCTGTTTCCACTTTTGAAGGTTACTCAACACGTGAGCCACAAAAGTCAAGTTCTTTGACATCATTAGATTTGGACTGCTATTTGGATTCAGCGCGCACAATTGATGAAAAACAGGATGGCATGCTTCCATTAAAAGGTGCCGATGCGTACTCCCACGCCGACTCTGCAGCAGATTCTGTGTCTAACCTTGACATCGTTGAGGACATGTTCTGTTCGGTGACAGTCGAAGGAGTCAAAAGCGCAAGAAAATATGTCAAGGGAACCAAATTGGATCGCTTCTACGCTGAGCATGATGGATTGGTGCACGACTTTGTGGCAGCTAGTGCTGACGCAGGATTACTGAATAAGACTTCCATGGATATTGACAGCCATGAATCAGAACTGCTTCTTAAAGTAGCAACATCTGGAATGAAAGTAAGAAAGCACAACCTCTACAACGAAGTATACAATGCAATCATGGCAGACATAGATTCATGTTCAATGGCAGATTTGGGAATAGAGCACACGGAGTGTAGTCTTGATGTAATGAGTGAGGCTCTTAAGGACGCAAGAGCTATGCAGGCTCAGCAGGGTAGACTGTCGGACGACCTGTTGTTGAATTTCTTCCTCCAGCTTCTGAGTTGTTACAGCCAAAAGGGCGTTCCTCAGATTATGTACATGCAGTGCGTTGTGCAGAAGCATATGTCTACCTCTGATCTAACCACCCTATTACCTGAGGATTATAACTCAACAGTTATTAGGGCCGCGCTGAATATACTGGTAGGGCAACTCACAATGGGCCTTCCCACCGAAGAGAGCGAACAGACACATATCGGTACAGACTACAATGCGCCGCAGAACGCATACGGCTTTCCTTTCAAAGTGTCCGCTAATAGTGGAACATTCAGTGGTTCCGTGTTGGATGCACAATCAGCTGCCTACCTATGCCCTCTTTCCGAATGTGAAACGTCATCTGAGGGTAGCGAGGATTGTCAGTTCTTCCTTCCTACAAAGGAATTGAAGAACAACCAATTGAGGATGCAGCAGTTCAAGAATATCTTAGACACCATTTACACGGAAGTTAACGAGATGGACCCCAGGAAGCTGGTGTACGTCTCGCGGCTTCATTCTAAGCCTACAAAGCGTAGAGGCTGCCACCTATCACTACTCGCACTGAAGCTAGTGCTGTATCGCGTGTTCTGTGGAAGAAGGAAGCTTGCTGAGAGAAATTCTTTCAGCATAAAGGTTTGAATAACCTCACTCAAAGAACTATTGTATAGTTTAATATTAGTGAGCTACTTTAGATGTTTACGTTTTGCACTAATCTCAGCAGCGTCTACATGGTCAATAGCAAAGTTTTCGTCTGTAAATATTCTGGCGAAACGCTCATCCTGCAGTGCCGCCTTAGCAATTAGCGCTTGCTCGCGTTGCTTCTTGCTGAGTCCCTGAGCGTATTGATAGTGAAACAATTAAAATTTACCTTCTCTTCAGCAGTTGCAGCTGTAGCCTTGAGCTTCTCAGCCAGTTCTTCATTGATGCTGGCATCTTTCTTCTTCCTCAACGGCAGCCGCATCTGACGCTTGGCGTCAATCTTCTCCTGTATCTTCTTCTTGCGATATTCCTCATAGTCAAAGTCAGAAGCCACGGTTTTTAGGTTTTGGTACACTTCAGTTTCTATGAAGTAACCATGCATATAGTCCTTCAGCATGCTTGTTCCTATGAGGTTAGTAGCCTTTAGCTCCTCCAGTTGTTGCTTAGTCACGAACACAAAGTCCTCATATGCCTGCTTCTTGGCACCTAAGCCAGTGTTAGTAGCTGCGGGAACCTCCATCTCCTCGGTTATATTCTCCAGGAAGGAGCACCACCTGTAAAGTGTATCACATGTTTCTTACGGCTTACTTTGGTGCTGCCCCTATAGTTGGGATGAAGTATGACCCAACACGATAGTGGTCCCCTACCACGAAGCATACTCCAGAGTCAGGATAAAAGCGGAAAGAGTTAATTTTGGTCATATCTTTAGATTTTTCTGTCACCAAACCTTCAATGGATGCTAAGAATTCACCGTTGTGACTGCTCTCCACTCGAACACTTTTGTAATCAGACCATGCAAGTAGGGTATCTTCTCCAACCCCTAAAAGAAATGTAAGGGTAAGCTAAACACATACCTGTTGATGCATGATTAAGTGAATTAACCCATTCTATGGTATTAACGGTAGCCTCGTTTACATGCCTCTTCTGCCAAAGTGGCTTGGTGTTTCGTATGTCGTACACTTTTAGCGCCCCATGACTCGTTCCAATAGCAACCTTTAAGCCGTTTGATGAATATACGCAGGAAGTTACGCTTTCATCAAACTCGCCATCATCCGATACACATTGCAGCCTTGAAACAGATTTACTGCAACGCAGGTCCCATGTTTCTAGAGTGGAGTCATCACTGATTTAGAATGTGGCCATGGTTTTTTAACTTACCCTCCAGCCGATACAAGCGGAAACATAGGATTCTCTGCCAAACAATTAAGGTATGAGCATACAGACTTGAATGGCTCTTCAAATGCGCCCCTTTCTAGGTTTAATCTATACAATTCGTTACTGGACGCTACAGTGTAAATGGATGCGTTATCCGACAGGTACTTCATGTCACGACCTTCCTTTGGAATACGGATTTGGTGGTATCTGCCCCCTCTATCATGAAACTCGATGTATCTCCCAGCACACAGAAAGGCGAGTTTGGTATAATCACTTTCCAGGAAGCATGTTTTGATGACCTCATTGTCTATTCCACGTCGGTGCTTTAATGAGAGGTCAGTGGTGTCGTAAACTCCAATCTGTTAAAGAAGTGTAAAGGCCATGGCACCTTGCTTACTTGTGGAGGGTATACCCCAGTAGCGACGATATACTGCCTATCAGGGGAAATATCAACAGTGTTACACGCCTGAGGGAACTCAAGATCGTAGATGAGTTCAATGCGATGTTCGTATTCTGCATCCTCCCTGCGAAAGTATAAAGTCATCGAAATAGACACCCACTTCAGCTTCTTCTTGTTCTTTCTATTCAGGAGAAACTCTGGAGCAGACTTTCCAGCAGAGAAGGCATACACCTGGAAGGGTATTATTGATAGAGTCAACATATGTATTCCAATTATGGATGCATACGTATGTCTAGTTCGGTATACCACGGCTTAAAATGGATAGAACCATAGACAAGCAACAGTATTTTCATAACATTCCGTGTCTTACCTTGTAGCCGTTGGTGTTAAACGACCGTAACATTTTCCACTTTTAAGTTTTGCCCTTTTCAGCAACCCATGGTGGAATGTCGATGTAGGCAGTATACTCAACCTTCTGCTGAACGGCCATCTGCTTGCCCTTTTAGAGTGCTCCTACGATACACTGAGCACATATTATTAGCAAAGCAGAATATAAACTAGTCACAGTCGGATTACAGGTGCTACCATCTATGGTTGTGCCTGTGAGGCACCGCGGTCAGAGGTGACATTGCTAAGTTACCAAACCACCTGTCTATTTTATAATAACACACCTATTCAAATATTGTGTGTGTGATTCGTGCATAGTCCACGGAAGGATTCGCACTTTCACACGGTTGAAGAAGATTTACACCCTGGATCTATTCATCAGAGAACAATGACTGCTCTAGACACACCATAGCAGCCCATCTAGCAGAAACAGCCGTCACACGTACAGTGAAAGCAGTATAATACACAATGGGCGACTTTTTTGACGTTACTTATGACGAGGAGGGGTACTGTGGTATCGCACTGGAGGATGTGATGAGTATTTTGCCTCTGTACAAGAGGGCAGACGACTTAGAAGACAACGAAAACCATGAAAGGCACCTGTATTTTGTCTATGACGCCACTTCCGGGGGGATTGTGGATGCCATGCATCAGCTGGCGTCAAGGATCATGGAGGCAAATATTCCACTAAACAACATGCGCCGTGTAGTTTGGGGGTACTTCCTAGGTGCATATGAAGCGGACGATATCGTTAGCCTGGCCAAGGTAATAGAAGATAGGCGTTCTAAATACTGGAACCTCGTGGAGACCCACCGCATTGACAAGATAACGACTATGAAGTCACTAAATCCACAACTCTTTCATCCCCTCGCTCCCGTTGAACGCAACCCTTGGGAATTAAGCCATAGGTCAAAGGAGCTGCTGGAAGAAATTTGGAAGGACGTTGAACGTACCTATCAGGAGCGCAGCCTATTTACCACCGAAAACGTACGAAAGACTCTGCAAAGGGTTTTATACGTGTGGAGCAAAGAGCATCCATACATATCATACAAACAGGGAATGAATGAGGTACTAGCTGTCATATACATAGCCTGTTACAGGGATCAGCTAGTGAAACAAGATATGCCCTTCTCGTCATTGTACGCAAAGCTCTTTTCCGGTGAGGACAATGACCTAGAGGCAGACGCTTATATTCTGTTTGATGCAATTATGTCCCTTGAAATGCAACTAATGTATGATACCGCGGCAGCCACAGCACCTGGTCTGCAAGATTTCCCGAGGAATTCTGCCAATTTGAGACGTGTGATATCGGAGTCGGATCCACAAAAGCGTAACAATACAAATTCATATATCGCAAGAACCAATTACATATATTTCGTCATTCTGAAGGTATGGGATAACAGAATTATGGGATGACAGCTCTTTTATCTCGCATGTTATGCTTGTGGTTTCACAGTGATACATGTTGTGACACCTTGGTTGGCACGTTTTTATTGGTATATGTTATGCATTTCCGTGGCAATACTACTATATAAAAACCTTAATCATCTTCAGGAATACGATGAACCGTTGTTTAACCACCTGCAAAAGATTGGCATAGAGCCTCACGTATTCCTCATGCGCTGGATTAGACTGATATTCAGCAGAGAATTCAATGTTAGTGAAACATTGCATTTATGGGATTTTATCTTTGCGGATCATTTTCTGAGAAAGTTTGAAGTCAATGAGCTCCCGGAGTTTGAAATGGAGATGGTAGACTTCTTTGCCGTAGCCATGATGTCGTTCGTCAGGATAAACTGTAGGTGGTTTTATATATCGAATAATCGTATTCAGTGCTGGAGAACGATATGAGCCACTGTTTGCAGAGGTTGTTCAAGTTCCCCCCAATTGAGGATATATCACATCTGATTTCCAAATCTCAGAAAATACGTTCTACATTCTGCAAAAAAACCAACAATGTAACACAAGTGGATGGCTCTGCAGAGAGTCCTGTCTGTGAAAACGGCTTTGTAGACGAGAGTGATGATATCAGGGATGATCGTGTAGGCGCATACATACCAAGGCAACAGCACAAGGAAGAAGACGCATATCGCAATGTGAATAAGCCTGATAGATCAAAGGGGGATGTAACAGTGAGCCCATATCTACTCCCTAAAGGAGTGATGGGGTCTCCACAGTCCTTAATCGGTGGATATGCTGATTCACCCTTGTCACTCATGAACATAAAGCGTGAACTGGAAAATGTTTCCACCAGAGTTTACCGGTTGTACGACCGCGCAGAGACTATTCAAAGGTATGTTGGCGTTCTACTTGTCAATTGGTTACAGAGAGGAACTTATGATTGAGATAGAGGTGGTACACACCAAGCTTCTGCATATCATACATTCAATTGATTCCTAGCCTTCTTCCAAGCCTTTTAGCATACTAACTCAGAAGAGAGTCTACTGTTTGATATTAAACCGAATACTTGCCGTATTTCCACGTATTACTGTGAAACAGCGGAACTTGAACTAATTTACCTTCCCCATGTATACACAGGCATCACAATCCCATTCAGTGTCTGGAAGCATAGCTGACCAATCAAAGCAACACTAGAGTGTAATTGATGATATAATAACCAGATTTGCGCCGGTTTCATCGGATAGTACTATGTTCACGAGGAGACTCCTATTCTTGATTTGGTCGCTGATTACACTTGGCAGCCGGGAAATTCGCACATACGAACCAGAATACGAACTTTCGTCAGATGAGCTTGTAGACGGTCCCACAGTGCGTATCCTGAAGTTTGGGAATCCCGGAGGCCGAAGCGTTTCAAAGGGCGACAAGGTGAGGGCGCTTATTCGTTCATTCTCTCCTTCCGTCAAGGCCGACATATCAGGTTTCGCGGAGCAGCAGTTTGTGGTAAGCTTTCATACGTATGGAATGGTTTTAACATATATTTTGGTGCCTACCGAGTGTGTATACATCTGCAATCAGCTTCTAACTGACTATAGGCTGGAGATTATCCCGTAACACCGCTAAATGACGCTATTCTCAACATGCAGTTGGATGAAATAAGGTGGGTGAACGCATACATAGTTATAAGTTTCCACAGGAGGATTGGAATCTCATTCGGTAATTATGGCAAGATATTCTACGAAGTACATGTGATAGCGATACATTAGACTGCTTGCAACAATGGATATGGATTTGCAGAGCCTTCAATTGAAGGCCATTTCGGAGCTCCTCCAGCTCACCTGTGACGATGACATGGATTACCAAAAGCTGAAAACATGGAAGGTACTCATTTACGACGACGAGACAAAGAGATTCCTTTCTCCCATACTCAAGGTCGGAGAACTGCGTAATCTGGGCGTCACGCTCAACATGTCAATCGGAGAAAAACGGGAGCCCATACCCGGTGTTGACGCTGTTTACCTCGTCACACCAAAGGAGGAGAACATCGCAGCAATTCTGGCTGACGCCAAAAGCAAGAAATACAAGCAGCTACACATAAACTTCACTACTTATACCACTGACGAATTCTTGACCGACCTGGCGAAGCGGTTCGTCGAGGCAAACGCCTCCAGCTATATCGCATCTGTAACAGACTGCTATGTACACTTTGCATCCTTTGCTCTGTCTACATTCTCTCTGCAGATCCCAAAGTGTTTTAAGGAGTTGTATGGGCTTCAGGCTGATAGTTCTGCTGATGTTGTCTTAGACATGGTGGTAGACCGGCTATTTTCTGTTGTCGTAACCATGGGGTCCTTACCGATTATTCGCGCACCAAAGATCATCTCACCTGCTACCACTGTAGCTGAAAAGCTAAACAAAAAGCTTTACGATCTTATTAATTCGAGGACACAGCTTGGGATTTCGTTGAGTGGGTCCTTCAACAGGCCAGTGCTAGTCATCATGGATCGCACAGTAGACCTGAGTTCAATGATCCAACACAGCTGGAACTACCAACCACTGCTGCATGACTCATTTGGCATCAACGATGATAAAGTTGTACTGGTTACTGGAGATAATGCCAAGAGGACGACTTATGACCTTGAATCAAGTGACAAGATTTACCAAGCCATATATCGCCTTCCGCTATCGGATGTAGCTACTCACATAGCATCCGCACTGGACACGTATAATAGCCAGATTGCTAAGATCAACAAGGGAGATGGTGAGGCTACTGGAAGTTTGGTCAATGCCATGAACGCAATTCCTCATCTAACCGAGCAGAAACGGTTGTTGGACATGCATACCAATCTGGCAACTGCCCTGGTTGACATGGTTAAGGACAGAGATATTGACCGCTTCTATGAATTCGAGTATGACCTCGACCTTCTAAGTGAGAAGGCTTGCTTCCAACATTTTGAGGACCTTCTAGGTGGCGAAAAATCTACTGTAATGGATCTGTACAGGGCGCTACTACTCATAGCGTTGTGCAGGCAAAATATACCAGAAGTGAAGTTGGACGAATTGGAAAATCGCATAAAGTTGCGAGGTGACCTCAAGTGTGAAGCATTAAAGGGCTTGCGTAATATAATGAAGATGAAGGCTTTCAGTGAGAGCCTTATGTCACAGATACAGCATGCGAAGAGTGTGGATCTATCTACCGGCAAACCCGTGGAGGGATCCAATGCTGCTTCTACGGAGCCGCCAAGACGGGAGTTTTCTCAGCATCACAAGAAGCTGGCAGAATACAGTAGCAAGATCATAGACACCGGTGTAAACATATTTAAAGGGGTTAAGAGGTTGCTACCACGTAAGAAAAACACATATGTGGTTAACATCGTTGAGAACCTTTTGAACAACTCAGAAGCTGTATCACAGGAATTTGCCTACTACGACCCGAAGACATCGGAAAACGTCATAGTACCAAACGCCAAAAGGACGGCTGCTAAAAAGTGTGTTGTTTTCATAGTAGGAGGTGGGTCTTTCAACGAGTCCACGCTTCTACAGGAAATGGCAACTAGAACTAAGTATTCCGTACTGTATGGATCTACTGATTTTGAGAGACCAGAAGACTTCGTTATGCAATTGGGAGACTCTAGATTCATATCATAGTTAAAACAGTAGGTTAATGTTATAATAGCATGACCCTCGTGGTGGTTTGTACACTAGTAGATCATCGGCAACGGAAAACTGCATCATTTGCAATATTTCCATTTTTGCCTTGTTCTTCTTGCCGAAATCCTGTATGGCAGCTGATACAGATGGCTTACCACCCTCGAAAGGCCATTTCTGATCACAAATGAATAGGTGCAATGAATCACATACCTGCTCTAATAGGACGAACTCCCCAAATTGTTTCCTTAATTTACCCTCAACAATACGTTGAACAGTTTCCATTGGCTTTCCGGATTTCAGTGCTTCGCTTTCCACCTCCTGCCGTACCTCCGCCACCTTCTCCGGATCATAGTCATCGAGTGTCAGGGCCACGGGTCGTGCGCCAACAATATGCTGTACGATTTGCTTCACGAATGTTTTCACATTTCTCTTATATCCTTGGTCTTCTTCTGCTACGGCGGATGCATTAACAAAGTTTTCAAGGGAGTATATACATTCATTGCCCTCAAGGCAGCAATTGGTTTCCGGTTTAAAACCATCAGTTTCTATTTCCATCTGCAGGTCTTCAGGCTTTACTGCATCCTCTCCATCTTCCTTATTCAATTTGAATAACAGGTTGGATGCAGCCGCGCCCACCATGTTTAATGGGTATGTGCCTACAGTTGGACCATGCAGGTAGGAGGTAAGGAACTCATCCGGACCAGCCTTCACAAACCCCAATCTTGTGACTATTATTTTCTCGTGCAGCTGCATTTTGCACAGTATAGCAGTTTCCTTGGCAGTTTTGGAGCACTTAACACAACGCAATTCCGTCATCTTTTCCCCTATTGTGTCAGCATCGATATCCAATTGAGGATTATCCAGAGCAATTTTATGCATAGCATTGGCAAAGGACTTTGTCAAGCTGAGGAACAAGTTGTTTCTAGAGACGAAATCCGTTTCACACCGTACCTCCAGCAGCACAGCCAACTTGGGTGACATTACGGTTGCGACCCTCCCGTGAAGAAGGTCAATTATTTGGGTCTTGGAACCGCCATCTGCACTTGGTATACGCATTAGAAGTCAGCTTACCTGCAGAAGCGACGTATTCGTCTATTCCTTGGTTAATTATGGCCAGTGCAGCATTCAAATCACCTTCAGCCTTTGTTAACGCGTCGTAGCATTCCTGTGTTCCCTTTCCCGTGGAAGTTCGGAGAAATGCAACTTTCCTCCTCCTCTCCTCTACACTCCCACCGCTGGATGCATCCTTTACTTCAGCGTTTATTCCAGATTTAATATGTGAAACGTTATTGTTGCGATAGATGTTGGATAGTTTCCCATGTGGCTGAATATACCCATTAAGTCCTCCAGTATTGAGAGGCACTCTACTTCTACACAGGTATGATACTGCCAGCCAGTTGCCGTTCGCCACTAATAGGCATAGCAGCAGTTGGCAGCCTAACCATCTCATGCCTGCCGACAGATAGACATCGATAAATTGCAATGTAAATCATGGAATCCTTGACCCTCCATGGGAGCTTCTCTTGAGAGATGTGTATCTTCAACTCTAGAGAGTAATGATGAGTCGTATATCATAATTCCATACCCCTTCAAGCGCTACAAATAGGAATCCCAGGAGAGCATTCTTCACTCTTCTGGTCACGTAAAGCAATAGATACTATAACAAAAACCAGTTTAAACTAATAGGACTGTGACAAAAGAGTATATGTGTGGTGTATATTGTAGAAGACTCTGTGTGTTAGACATGAGGCTGATGTACACTTGTTGTTAGCCATACAACATTTCTAGATGATGTAGGTACCAAAAGATAAAACTCCCTTGTGTATGATCATGGTATACCTACTCTGGCTGCCATGTTTATCCATTCTAATCGGTATGTTCACGGGGTGGAATAACAGCGTAACTTCCGCCTTTATGTGTTGCTCTCAAACTACCAAACGGATTATATAGTCATGTAGGGTGCAAAGAAGCATGTGGAGCTATGGGAGCTGGACGTGAGAGAGGCTACAGACATGATAACATAGAAGCAAGTGCTCTCCGAGGTCCTCTCCTACGTCAACGTCACATTCAAGAGTTATCATGGAGCTACACGTACGATTTAATGAGAAACGTGCCCCTGGTGGACCACATTGTGATGTTTTACATCCCGCTAAACTCTGTTTGCCGGTAAGTCACCTTGTTCATAGATGAATATGTATCTAATCATGCATTAGTGGCACGTAGTTGTTAGTAGTGCGTTGTAAGCAACTACGACATTGAGCTCTTATACG
The DNA here is from genome assembly GCA_035575875.1 of Babesia gibsoni. Taxonomy (NCBI): domain Eukaryota; phylum Apicomplexa; class Aconoidasida; order Piroplasmida; family Babesiidae; genus Babesia; species Babesia gibsoni. Next base: position 1,527,376 of record CP141527.1, read on the forward strand.
TTTGCTATTACACATTTTGTAACTTGTTACAGCCAGTTCACGAATATTTTCTTGGCGCTATCGCAGCAATTTGAAGATGAGAAGAAGGAGGTCAAGTTTTCCAAAGTAAACTGCAACGCATCAGACTTTGGAGAGAACTTGTGCCGCCGTTACAACATAAACACAGTTCCAACTGTGGTTTACGTTTCGTCCCTCCCCTTACAGCGCGAGGATCTTCCATCCGATAATGCAATACATCGACTGTTCAACAGGTCCATCTCTACGCTAATCGATGACGTAAAAGCTCCACATGCCACCAGGTACGATCAACATGTTACAGCTTAAGTAGCATGCAGTTACAAGGGCGATTTGTTTTTATACGATGAACTTCGGGACTGGGCCAACATAATGTACCGCCTGTCACAATTTAAGCGAAGCTTAGACAAAGTAACTATGAGCAGTCTCCTTGCATCAATACGATCTTTGTTACCGCCATAACAGATACAATACCAATAAATTCCCTACACATAATGCTATCCATATGCTTATAAAGGACAGCACAATGGTGAACAGCCCCTTGCTTCTGCAGACCCAGGCGTATACTGCCATTGATTCGAAGTTAGCACCAGTTGTTGCTGGGATGTACTCCTTGATGTCGCAGAAAAAGTCTGCACCTGCCATGGAATATTTTGCCATGAAACAACTGCAGACTTGCAGAGCGATTGCTATGGCTTCTATCATCACGTTTGTGTATAGCAGCAACTTATGCCTTTTAACAACAAGTAAGAAATTGCTCACGACCAAACCGGTGGATAGTAAGGCCACGTAGAACGTAACCCATAGGAACACGTCGTATACATGCAGCACATGATCGTAGCTGGCCCTCACGAAGGTGTATACTTCCAACCCCTTTTGAGTGTCCAAAGCTCCATAATTCTCATCTTTTTCTCCAATATCACCAAAGAACTTGGGCAATGGATCCTTATACGCTTCCTTAGTCACAAGCCGCTTGGCCGTCCTGTTTACCCTAGAGTTTATGGCCTGCACTAAATCGAAAACAGGCACATACGTATAATCATCCCCAATGTATCCTGAGTTTTTGATGTTACTGTCTACATACCATCCTGTGTTCGGATACAAATCATGAACATTTATGTTTTTGTTATGCTTCATGATGTTGATTGTAGTTTTGTCAGACATCAACTTGGGGTCTATAGCGCAGCCTACAGAGTACTTCACTATGAAACCTGCGATGAAGCAAGCAAACATTGTCATGACAGACAAGACCTTAATCGAGTTAACCATCACATACAGGCGCAGAGGCTGTAGCGTCCTCACTAGCATGAGATACGTGTCAGGCACCAGTGACGCTAGGTTGAACAAGACACATGCAATTAAACGACGCTTCAAGTCACGGGATCCGGTTTTCAGCAGCAAATCATGCTTGGCATTCTTCGATGAGCCGTGTGAGAATATAAACGGGTAGAGAACTTCCATATGAGAGACGTTTCCATTGTGCCACACCAATATCACTCCCTGTAGGATCGCCTGAAACACGATGGCACTACACAATGACACCTGGATCCAAAATCCAATTTTGCGAACCTTCTTGGAAGAGAAGCGCTTTTGGAATATCTCAAAAAGATCGTAAATGCAAAGAATCATCAAAAAGCATAGTGTAATGATACATGGGTATAGCACAAAAGCACTCGTCTGGTCATTGAGGAAGTGAACCAGCCTGATGAGATAGTAGTTGAAGAACTTATTCTGTACATTCTGATCAGCGGTTGAATCAGATGAATCTGAAACAGGTACCCATGAGTAATCAATCCTGGAGTCTGCGATGGAGGCTAGGGAACCTTCGAAGGGGTTCTTTTTCTGTTTAAGACTCTCAAAGGCGTAATACGTGTCCAAACCAACAGAGAATTGTGTTATAGCAAGCACAAACCTGCAAGCGCATAGGACCAGCGGGTAGATATGGTTCCCTAGTCCCGCACTGTTAGCCCTTGACTTGGGTATCACAGGATTAGACGGCATCTTTTAACTTGCGGTGTAGGAGGGCTGTCTAGATCTAGTGACGGTGAATGATGTCGTACAACAACTGATGTTGTGCGAGTCTCTTTTCAACATTCGCCAACAACAGTGTCATAGATGTCTTTCCGTGTAATGGTAAAAGCAATCCTTTCGCTGAAACGAAAAATGGCATCCAACGCTAACCTTAACAAACCTTGTGGCAACACACTCTCCTGTATCTAGTGACACAAAAGGGAGGAAGTCGACACACAGGTGATCCACAATGTGCTGTGGCTAGTGACTGGCGATATGGTAGTGATATAGAGTGGGATATATGTCCAGTGTTTGAATGGCCAAACCTTTGCTCGGGGTGTGATCTCTCCTGCTGGACTAACTATGGTACACGATTTAACCACCCAGTGGCAATCACTATGTGGGAGCGATACTCTGTGATACCGCTAAATCTTCGGGTATCATTCCGGCATTGCGTCGCATATTAACCACTGGAGTATTGTGGATTGGTTGCGCCATAATTCAACCACATGACGCGTAGATGCTTCGCAGATCAAGGGGTTTAGGGCGGTATGCACCCAGGTGTCTGTGTCTAGTCACACATCACTGTTCATTTAGACTCGTGGTTCGCCGAACATAGTGGATCCTACCACGGTTCGCTTCATTATGTATGGTCGATTTCATTGGCGGCGATTGACTATGTGTTTTTAGATGCTGTAGCATCCCGTGAGCCTAATGGACAGTGCAAATCGGCAGTTGGTGATGCTACATGGACGAATAGCATACTCTTTGCAAATACCTAAATGTGGACAAGCCTATACAATTGATACTTTGGTAGGCATTTCAGCATTCCTTGCGTTTCCATCTCCATGCTGTGAATGGGATATCTCCCAGAGTAATTTCCCGACAGCAAACGTGATTCGCGCGTTTAATGTGTTGTTCTGAATTTATTTATGACTGCCGCTACTTCTATAAGAAGGGTAATGCGGTAGAATCACAGTTTTCCATGCCCAATATCACCTTTGTGCCACCGAATAGGAGTAATATGGTTTACTCTTGTGCTTTATATGGAAACGATATGATTAGCGCCACAGAGATTCATGGTTAAGAATACTTTAGACAAAATGTAATATATTCTATATCACTTTTTCAGATATAGATAATGCTACTCCATATTATTTTGGTGATTTCTACATTCTCCGTCGTACAATCCCAAAGGAAACTGAAAATGGTTGGAAGCATCGGTGATGCTCTCCATGAAATCGACGATTCGCTTTGTGCTGCGTGCTTTGATGTTCTGGAACAAGCTCTGAATGTAAGTGGCTCCCATGGGTTTACAATGGGTATGTAGAGGAAGCAGTGCCCCAAGAGAGAGCTACTGGAGTCACTATCTGCAAACAGTCTTTCTTGTCCATTATTTGTGACGTGGACGAAGAGAATGCCGAATGGGTAATTTAGCTCTATACTCTGGTTAACTGTTGTTCTAGTGAGGAAGACCTCAGGGGATGCATCGGCACACTATCGCCAGTGCCAATCTCAAGGCTGGGTATGTTATCTAAACTGGATGTGATGAATTGCCAGAACACTATGCAAAGTTGAGCGCATTCGGTGATAGAAGATTCAGTCCAATCAACGCAGATGAGATACCTCTTCTCGTTTGTGGTGTCTCACTGCTTCATACATACGAGGTGGGTACTTTTTCTTGGTTTTTCATATTCTGAAGAATGCGAAAGACCCTTACGACTGGGTTGTGGGGACCCATGGAATTCAATTGGAATTTGAATACCAGGGATTAGAGTAGGTACATCGCCAGTATCTCATATATTGAAGGTATTCCGCCACATACCTACCAGAAGTCGCTGAAGAAAACATGTGGACGAAGGATGTCGCTATTAAACATCTGGTATGTATATTACCGTATCACCATGAAACCATCTTTCCCCTCTACATTCATCATTCAGATAAGGAAGACAGGATATAGGGGTTCACTAAACGATAAACTACTGGATTCCGTCAAGGTAAGTGACACTGGTACCACTTAAGAAGCAACCACTCAACACTCCCCAGGTCACAAGATACCAAAGCAAAAAGCTCAGGTTGACATATGATAACTATAAGAAACTATAAATTAATCGATTTTGCGCGATTGTTTGTATTTGTTCTTTGTCAACTCCGAGTTGACAATAGCAGACTTGTAAGCCTCAGTGGAGGTCAGGAGGTCCAATACCCGTGAGGTGCCGCGACGAGGAGCATTGACAAGTATGGAGCTTGATAAAGAAAGCTCAAAGTCATCCAGTTGATCGATACCGATCACAAGGAGATTGCTGTTGTCGCTGTTCTCATAGCGGTTGGTTGCGGCGTCCAGTAGAGTAACCTTGTTGCGCGCCCTGACAATGGAACCATTGTCACTATCTTCTACTTTTACACGCTTTGAAGATCCGGATTCTTCAAGATCACACTCCTTTTCATAGGTAGAAGAGTCCTCAGTTGCATAGTTTACCCCCCAGAAATCATAATCTGAATCAACATCCGCGATGCATTGTCTCCTCATTTGACGTTGCTTCTCATAGAGTCTTGCCCTCATGGCCCCCATTGCGGAGCGTCCACTAGAACTGTCTACAGATGATTGCGTACCACTTGTCTGTTTTTGGTAGTGAGTAACATCTTCAATGATAGGTGGGCAGTCGTTCAGCGCCATTCCCTGATTTGAGAATGTGGAACTGTCCAGTGTAGGCGGTTCAGTATGTTTCACCGTTACCTCGTCATTTGTTTTATTTGTACCTGAATTGTTCTCTTTTGTGTTTTCCGAACCCTTATCTGAATCTGTGATGCCGTTTCTCTCGATCTTGACTATGGGTAAATCACCATGGTTTGTGCCATTTTCCGTTTTGTATATGCGGGCTACATGGTCTTCCACTATTGATTGTATTACATTCTGCTGGGCTGTTTTTGTAAATTTATTCATCACTGATGTAGGAGCGCTATCCCGTTCCTTCTTAATGACGATATTGCTAGGCAGCGGATACTCATCGAAATTCGGTCCTTCACGGTAAATCTTTGATATAAAGCGACCAGAGTGATAGAGTGGAAAAGAATCAAAGGGGAACCATGAATTAGCTGAGCTGGAGATGGTCAGGCTTTGCTTCAGTGCGTCAAAAGCACTAATATTTTCCTTTCCACGCACAAGACACAAATGCAACTTAGCCAAATTAGGTACCTTCGACGTTGCCTTGATGGCATCATCCACCACTGACTGTTTCATCTTGCTAATAGGTTGGAGGGAGCAATCCACATAAGCAGATACGGAATTAGAGCATTCCTGCAAGTAGCAGACACACCTAGGAGAATCACCCAAGGTGCGTGCATGGTAGCAAAGAACGCGCAAAATGTCCTGCATTAGGGAATAAAACCTCCCTAGTTTAGTCGCTGACTTTTCCGATGAGGACTCACCAAACCTGTTCCTTGACCTTGGTGTAAAATCTGATGTTACACTTGAGGTGGTGGAATCAACACAATTCGTTATCAGGTAGTCAAACCTGCTCAGCATAGAAAAGAGATAGTATACAACACTGCAAACTACTGGCCCTTGAATGAAGGATGCACGACAAACCATAGATGCAATGTAGGATGCTGCTGATTTACGATACATGGAATTGCTTTCCTCGTCGTAGAGAATCAAAAGCATCCTCTGCAGAAAGAGGTGCGCCCAGGATGTTTTCAATGATATGATGTGCATGTAGAGAAACGGGACGTACTTGCATTTGAGTGTTGGAAGAACAATGTCTTCGAAGATATCAAATAACTCAGAAACCATTACGTCAGCAACAGTTACCACCTGAGCTTCTCTTTGTTGTTCCGATTTAACTCTGTTATTTCCGTACGTAGGGACATACTTTCCGTATGTTCCCTGGGACGCTTTACCAGCTACAGGAGTATAGCCCATGTACTCCCGTTTTACTTCGCCTACATCACTGTGGCAAGCACTAGAATCATACTGGCTTCCATCGATTTCAGATTCCACGTCAGAATCAGACGAAGAGGCTCCATCGTCATCTGTAGTGGATTGTAATTTGTTCAGATTGTCGTTAGCTGGGGTATTCACATTAGCCATCAGGACTGCTGTTAGCTCCTCAAGCATAATGTACATAAGTTGATCAAGTTTTTGGGTCATGCCGTCTACTTCTTCCTCAGTCTGACAATCTTCGAATGCCTCCTTGAACCAGTTGGGGTTCTCCATCAATGCCTTTGCTTCTGAACTGTCGATTTCCCCCTCATTGATCTTTTTCGCTATGTCTTTTAGCGCTTCAGACTTGAGGTAGTTCATCCTGTTCTCATCAATGGCAAGAGGGTTGGCGTTCTTTATTTCAGCATCGATAATGGTCATCTTTTTGAGAAGAAGTCGGTATACCACCGGTCGTAGGGTCGGTAAATTTCGAGCAAGGTACAAAAGGGACACAGTAACAGCTGTATGCTGTTCTATAGCAATGTTATAATGCGGGTAAACGGACTCTAAGGATTCTGCAACAGTTCCGATAACACGGGGATACAGCTTGCATAGTTCCACAATGATACGCCTAATGGCTTCCATGTAGCCACCATTTAACTTTCTGACATGTTCAGCACATCTAATGTAGCTGAATTCTACCTTTCTACCATCTTTCGTTTTATAGCAAAAACATCTGAGACTGCGATAACCCGTGCGGGTATGCATCGATACAATGATCGATGCTACATCATCGATTTGGGCAATGTGATCAGGGTCATGTTTCAGCACTGCTGTTACCAACTCAAGGTCCTTCCCCTCGAGGTTTACACCCAATTCAGTTTCTACTAGGATCTGTCTTAAACGTTTCTTAAGTTCCACAACGTTGTCAAAGGTTGCTCCACCGATTTGTATTTTCGATGTGGTCTTATTCAAATCGCGGAAATGTGGCAACAACATCTGGATGGCATTGTTGAGGACATTGTTGTCGGCTATTACGAGTTCGATAAACGCGTTTTCGCATTGACGAGCCTCGTTCACCGTGGCACTGAGCCAATTGAACTCCTCCGAGAAAAGGTGGAGGAATCTCTTCAATTGCTCATCGTTAACAGATTTCAGTGAGATTATATCAGCGAGTTCTCTGAGTTAGATATGAATACAATCACGGATAACGAACCTAAGTACGTGGTAGTTGTCCTTCGCTTTGGCCGGATGGGCCCCGCCATTGCGTGCCGCTGGCGCCGGCTGCAGCTTCAACCGTCGGAGCTGGGATAAATAGGACGACATAATAGCATAAGCTGGAACCCCTTATTATTCCCTAAATTACTGCCTGTTACGGACATGGTCTCTAAAAATATGTAATAGCAACTTTTGTAGATGAAAGCGAGCTTTGGAACTTCCATTCCACCAGAATGAATGTATCAATAGCTTGTGAAAATATCGTGGAAATTTTGTGAATGCAGCTGCCCTGCTGGCCACAACGGAATGTTGTGCAGATTCCTCGGCCGTACGCCCGGGTCCGTAGTATTGGTAAATCAGCGAAATAGCACGGATTCCACGTTTTATTTACATTTAGGGTTATATAGAGCACTAGTGGAAATCACAGGGCCCGTTTTTGTATAGTATGTCCTACTTATGTGAAGGAGGTGTATTCAGGGCTATGCCCTGCTATTACGCTTATTATGTGCGGTTTCAGCCTGGATACAGCAATTGCTTAATTAGTTCTTCTATCTAGCGACGAATTTCATGTTTTCTTGTAGTACATAGCACATCTGCGAAGCATACGTGAGACGGTGGACACATTGTCACCTGGCAGCAGTAGTAGTTAATAATATCCAGAGAGTACTATATTCGTAGATAACCGCTCTGAGGCATCTGCACAGATGTCTTTACCTGAGGAGTGTAATAATTTTTAGGCTTAACGTATTCTATAGTTGTCTGAGATGTACGGATTAGCCATTCTCTCAGATAGACAAGTAGTTACAATATGACGGAGGAACCGTTCAGATTTGCAAACGGAAACTACCAAGAAATCAGTATGTATTGTCGGTTCAACGCATCATTCGTCACAGGTGAATCTGCGCTCTCATTCGTACACCGTTACAGTCGTGAGAGTCTCGAGAATCTGGCAAAAAAGCGGTGTATGCCCACACCGAGCACCGGGTAGGTGTTGCTTCGCCTGGTGTAATGACAAGCAGACTCAATAAAGTCCTCAGTGGAGGTATATACACGCAGGAGTTAACAGAAGTAGTGGGAGACAATCACATGCACAATGGAGAGGTGGGATAGAGATGAACGTAATAACTGGGTACAGCTTATTCTGCATCTTCTTGTACATCAACTTCACTGTGAGAAGGACTCTGAAGCAGTGATAGTAACATCCAGTAGGTGTATCTTGGTAGAGTATAGGCCATCTTAGATGGGTCCCAAAATGAAGAGACCATATATCGCATTACCCACCGTTACATTGAGTCGCAGAGAGGGGTATGAATGCTTCCAACAGGACACAGCGTTTCAGATTATCGGTCTTAATAATGCAGTTGACGCCGATGACATTGCCTTCGGGATAATGAAGAGAGTCTATATTGTACACTGTTTAGACATAAATGAGCTGTCTCTGATTCTAGATGAGATACTAAATGGTCATCACAGGAAACAAATGAGGTTGAAAAAGAGACTAATGACTGGAGTGGAAATAGGTTCATTGCACAAGCCCACTGGAAAACGCCCTGGAAAGCCCAACGCAGATGATTTTGTTGCTACTGATGCTGTGGATCATCAAGATGACACCGATCCTCAGCATAAATCGCAAATATCTACCCTTGTCATTCACCAATTGTCATCCATGGTGGGTGACTCCCATGGAAGAGATGCATGGAGTATGTTAAAGGCTGCTATAACACATCTGTTAACAGACAGAATGCCAGAAATATGCTCAAAATTGAGGAGTACTGCATTTAGGTTGAATACAGCTATCATCATTTCAAATCACCTGGAAGAGAACAGCAACACTGCTTCCAGTGCGGCAGAGGTTGGCTGCTGTAGTATGGATTCACGACATGCAGGAAACTGATGATCACAATAGCAGCAAATATAAGGCAGTTGACTGGGTTATGTCCTCAACAAAGTGGAATTCAACTGTAGACAAAAGAGTGAGTTGCGGTAGTAGAATTATAAACAGTTACAGTTGGAAATTACATCAAACCAGCAACATAAGGATAAAAGGCACGTCAAATTTGACATGCATCTCACAAAAAGCAAGCATTCTGCTGTGCCGATGAGCTGCCATCTCACACTTTCAGAAAATGGTAGGTGATTATTACATGGGGTATCATTTTTAAAAGGTTTACAAGACGATGTTGGTTAAAATTTATATACTGACAAAGGTAAGGGTGATGTTTGCATCCATGCTCCTGAAACACTTTGATTAATATGATCAACAAACTTACGGGCTATCATTGTGTATTGCCCACTCCTCGAACATCGGCAAAAAGAAAGTGTGCTTTGGCTTGAGTTCCCATGACATTCCGTGGCCACGAATGAAGACATTTTCTCCACCGAATAGATAACCACACTGCAATTTGTGTATTTTATGAAACGCCACTTACAATGAAATTGGCCTTTACATTGCCCATATCAACCATGCGTCCCACAGGGATGATGACGTTAGAACTGCGGCACCTTGAGTTCATGATCATCGGCTGGAATATGGACCCCTTATACAATTGGCTTTCTACTTCATTGACCCTGAAGAATGAACGGTAGGATATCTGTTTTCCGTTTTGCATGGTCACAGAGTCAGAAGGCAACTTGTCGATTCCACTAGATCTTGCCACATCTAAGGCCATCTCTTGGTAGAAGCTCGCCTGCCTCCTGGGCTTTGGGCTCTTTGACTTTGCGCTTTCCTCACTAACGCGTTCCACAACAGATTCGTTCAGTGCCAATGAGTCGAGACTGTCAACCTTCAGAATCTCCAGAGCTTCGCGAACCGTCATTTCTTTCTTTTTCTTTGAAGTGCTACCCTTCTTCTTTGTAGCCCCCTTTTTAAGCTTAGTAGTTGTTGCACGTTTTCCTTGCTTTTTGTTTGCGATTGGCAGCGGAGCCTTTGCTGGTTTACCATACCAATCTCCAATAGACTGGCTCCTGCTTAAGGCACCGTCAGGCTTGTCTAAGAGGGACATGCTCCTGCTTAAGGCACCGTCAGGCTTATCTAAGAGGGACATGCTCCTGCTTAAGGCACCGTCAGGCTTGTCTAAGAGGGACATGCTCCTGCTTAAGGCACCGTCTGGTCTGTCTGAAATGGAGATGCTCCTAGTTATAACAGTAAAGGGTACCGATCTCTTCCTGGCGCTTTCAAGTGGTGCATTTTCGATGGCTAGAGGTTGCTCCGCAGATGTTTCAATTACCTGCATCTCCATATATCCTTGTGAGTCAGTCAGCACGAGCGATGCCTCTGGCATCTCCTCCACAGGTATCTTCACGACCGACGTGGTGTTGTCGATATTGTTGGTATCATCATTCATAATCAGAACATCACCAGAGGCGTGTTGAGCCTGTTGCACCAAGTTTTCGTCGTCAGATGTCACACCAATAAGGAACAAAACTGATGATCCATCTGCTGTGAGATTGGAATTCCAGTGCTGTACGGGAGGAAGGCGGGATCTAGTGGGATAGCGCCTATTATGGTTCTCATAGGGTGGAACGTGCTGGTACTTTTTCCTAGGTTTCTTGCTTTCATCGCCATAGGAAATGTACCAACTATTTAGCAACATAGCACTGTTTACCGCTTTTCTTTGTCGCCTAGTGTATCTAGATGACTCCTTGCTGCCATTCATGCCTAATTTACCTGCATGTAGCTTATCGGCAAAACTACCATACTCATCCATGTTAAAATCATCATCTCCAACCCCTACAGAGTAACCAGTGTAGCCACCAATAGTAGTTTGAACACCTTGATCGCTGCGATGACTTGTGCTCAATTCACCGTGAACGTCCGATGACAGAAGGGACTTGTGTGACTTGGAAGGCAAGGCCCCCAGATCACCATTTAGTCCACCAGCACCTTTATAACCCGCCTTTCCTCGTTTTCCTCTTGTTTTCGGACGTTTTGAAGAACCAACGGTACCAAAATCCGCTATGCTCATGGGACCGTCAGTTGCCTGGTCACCCGTAAAATCTTGTGCACCGTCATACGGCGGAACATCATAAAAGGTGATTTCATCGCTTGAAAATCCATTCACATTATCTAAGTGTAGTCCTGATCCCTTTCCAGGACTTTGTCTTGCGCCTACAACAGAGCTAGGGTACTCCGTTGATGACGGGGCTGAACCGCCTTTTCGCTTTCGTCCTCTTCCGGTAGCAATTTCATTACCACCTGCTTGCGCTCTATCACCTTTTTTGTCTGCTCCCTTCTTTTTCAACCGCTCAATTGTTGCCAACGCATTAGCCGTTACAGCTGATAGGCCATGAGTGGTATCACTGTCAAGCCCACTGCTATATATTGCTCCAAATGAAGCAAACGGAGAGTAACCAGTTGGCGACAATGTCTCTACATTCCTCGATCCTGATAATGTTCGCTTCCCTTTTTGCTTAGGTGAAGCGGTTAACACCGACTTAGCGAATGAAACACTGTGAGACGCAGCTGACTTTGATACACTTGGATCCGTAGTAGGCATGGCGTACGGCTCTTCTGGGTATTGATATGCCGGCCCTTCATCTTGAGGGTCAAAACCAGCTTCTCTATGTATCGAGGCTGGTACTGGACTTGAACCTCTGACACTGGAGCCAACAGATCGCTTGGCCGAAGGCGGCGCTACCAAATATTGTGGTGATTCTCCATGTAAGGAAGCACCTCTGCGATGCGACGATCTGGAGCTGGCGCTCGCAATATAAGGTGACGACCTAGGTATTGAATACGGAGTACGGCCGTCCTCAGATGACGATATGCTTCGGTCGAAGATGTCCTCTTCGGGAACTTCGCATGCATCTTGCAGGTGCTCCCAGTCACTGGTCTGTGTATACAGATCGAATGGCATGTAAGACTGGAAGTTTGCGACACTGCTTCGCCGAGCAACGACATAGAGCCTGAGACTTGTAGCGCCATCCTGGTGCCATGTGAGAAGCACAAGCTGCAACCAACCTGAATTAGCGCCTCAGGGGCGCGGTAGAGCTGCCGATAGTCTACATTGTACCTGCGAACAGAACTTTGCTGAAAGGCTGGTTCCCTGTAGGCAGCGAAACGGTTGACGCTGTGCATCTCGCAGTGAAAAGGATACGACACACCAACACACAACCGTATGCTATATCTCTGGTAATAGGTACAGCCTCCTAATTGTTACCATCTATAGGGAGGCCAATCCCCTTCTTATTCCAGTGAGAACGGCTAATATATCATTGCTGTGTATAGACAACCACGCCTCGGCCTATCAGAGACACAGCGTTAGTATATTTCTGTTTACTACATCCGAAAATAACCACACATTTGACCACTGATATAAAATATCAGCGCCTGTGCAAATTTATGGTGGCAATATTGGTATGGTAGTCTGCGATGATGCAACGGTAGACAGGTGATGTGTAAACTGAAAACAACGGAGAATTCGAAAACGCGCTACGTTACAACTGTGAACAACGGGAGACATACACGTTCCACTCATTTCCGTGCTATCGCCTCTCTTGCGTTATTCGATGCCCGCTCCTCTAGAGCTTCGGTACTCATGTAAGGTAGCACAGCAATCATGTGGCTGTTGATATGTTTATCAACGCTCTCTTAGTGCTAATACGTGACACTTCCCATACATTATGATCCCATATCCTTCAATGATTAAAGGATTCTGTTTTATGTTTGACAGCGGTCAAGGCTTCTTTGTTTCTTCATCAACTGGGAACGCATTTTCGAGGTTGAAGAAGGGGACGTCGATTTTATCGTGAATGTTGATGCAGTTTATCAGCTTTCGTACGTGCTCTCCACATTTTTCGCTGTATGGTTATGACATGCCCTGTTCTTAGACTCACTGGTTTCCATCAATTGCCTCTAGGATGCTAGCAATGGAGTTCCCTTCTTCGGAAGACAAAGCGGTTAGCTCAGCGATGAACACCTGTTCTTTATAATGGAAGCTGTAGATAGCCTTACCATCGCCGTAACCGTGGCGTCGAAACCTGCCTCGTGGTAGAGTGTAGTGACTAGTTTCGATGAACCCTGAATGTTGCGCTATTGACGAGCAGTTATTCCTACCTCCTCTGTGTACTTGAGCTCACAAGCAGTGTTACATAACTGCAAGTTTTTTTCAAAGTCAAACGTCTTTTCAAATTCCGTGTACAATGATCCCAGGGTTCTTGACCTGCGTGATACTATATACAAAGGCCGTTATATACTCACGTTAGTTGGGTGTGGTTCAGATCCTTAAACAGGTAGTTTGCGATGTTCTTGGTATCGAAAACCCCAAAACCAAAAAGCCTGTGCAACTCATTCACCATGAGGTGAGGGTCATTCGGCAACGCCCCAATGAAGCTGGTATAGAGATGTAGAATATCCAAAAGGCCATTATGTACCACGATAGCTTTTCTATGGGTAATTATGGCGTCGATGAGTTTCTGGACACCAAAAGATTCATTGTTGTTCTTTGCCTTTTTGGGCGATGCCTCACCAGCCTCGGACCCATCCACTAATCTTCGATAAGGGATTCTGTTAATAATGCCATCATTAGTCATGTGACCTACCCATCACTGATCCAACGATTAAAATCAAAACCGTTAGAGTAAAGCCACTTTAGTGTTTCACTGCTTGAGGTGAATGTTGACTCCTGTATGTTGTAAGTTTGGCAAAGCGTAGGAGAGCCCGCTATTGTGGTAGTACTTACAAATTGAGGATAGGTGAAAAGATTGTAGGGGTACAGCGACCACGGAGCCTCCGTCTTGTTCTCATCGTATAGCACCAGGCAGAATCCAATTTGTACTGCATACATATTACCCCCGTTGGTACATTATGTCGTCATGCATAGGCGGTCTATGAAACTTACACATAGCATATTCGCTTGAAGATTCCTTCTGTGCGATGAGATAGCTCGCTAGATCCTTTATGTTCCTTTTATTGTCCTTGATGCCAGTGAATTCTAGGAAGGTTTTATACGATTAATGAGCACTCATACCACAATCGATAGCGACAAAACAGACATCAGGGAGGAGTACCAGAAACTCTTCTAGTACCTCTTTCGGGCTTTTCATGGTATTGATGACTAAATATCAAAGGAATCTAGTTGTCTGTTTAATTACGTGCCTTTAGCCTCTCGTTGCCAAACCGGTGTCAATATGGCCATAGACACATGTTTTAATGATGGCACACTGCCGTATTAGCAGCTATACAGTCATCAATAAACGACATCAGTATAACGGCATGTCTGACCTAACGCAGAAACGCATTCAAGACTGATGCGCATCTGTTGATATTACCCTAAAATATGTGACCACCTGTAACAAGAGGTTAAGGCACTATCAATACAAAATGTGTTAATACGTCATGGGAATATCATATGGATGTGACCGAGCGGCCGGAAGGGCCACTTCATCCATGCGGAAGGATCGTGGCCGTTCATTGCCAATGCATTGGGATAATACAATGCAGATATATGTTGCCATTGTCCGTTGAATGTATTAGAAAAATAAGTAGAGGAATAGAGTCGAAGGATTGTTACGTACGCTGAGCCAGTGTATTGCATACCCCGCGACATCAAATACGTTGAAACGGGAGTAAGCAGGCCCACATTATCTACTGCATTAAATGGGTAACACGAAGGTCACCGCATGGCCTCACTGGGGAGACTAACTGCAGGAAGCAGCAGGAGCAGCGCAGAAAAGTGAGCATGAAGGGAAAACTGCAACGCCTGCAACAGCCCCAGTACGTATTTTCCGCCGATTCTGCGATATTTAGTCAATGTTGTCTGGTTTTTCCTGCTGCTCTTGCTTTCTTATCTGGCAACTGCAGCTACCATGCAGTCACTATATATATATAACATGACACGTACGTGCACAAAGTCAACCAACGTGAGTTACACACATATCAAGCAAAGGTAGTATTTATAAAAGGTAATAATCAATATATAAGTTTTCATATTGGCCTTTTATCCAGCAAATTCATATTCGCCTACCCCACATATGTGTACTGCTGATCGACTGTCTAATTGTCCCCAGAGCAAGCAACATCAAATCGCCGAGCCGCTAGCGGCATGATATGAGGCTGAATTGAACCGACCAGTATTTTCAGGTAAAACGTAGTAAATTCAACCTTATATCTCGAGGAATCCATATTTGTGCTAATATTTCTACCGGGTTGAGAATCCTGCTTCATAGGTGGGTCTCCAACGAGAGGATATTACCTCATTATTAGCATAATGTGCACCAATAAGCTCTTCTACTCATATTAAAAAAGTCAGTCTGAGCGCTATTTGTGTTGGTTGAAGTTTAACAAGGCACTCTTGTTACAACAGGTTTTGTATTTCGCTGAGGACCTCATAAGTGGTCCAAGAAATAAGGGTTAGCGCAATGATGCTGACCAAGAGAGATGTAGTTGGGGAGGACGGATTAATGAAGGCGGTATGCGGCGATGGTGGCTTGGATGGTAGTTGTTTTTTTGACATGTCCATTGAGTACTCCGGAAACGACTTTCTTCTTACCGCCTGCAGTCCAACATCCTACAACAGCAGTGCGATAGAAACAGACTCTACAATGCGACATGCAGATTACTTTGGTGGCTTAACTTCTTACGATACTTACAAACATGCGGAAGAGGGAGATAAGGTCTTCCCTATGTCGGGCCTGTACATGTTCCAGCAATTTGAACATGCCGACAGTTATTTAAATAAGTATGGCGACTCAGCCTACGATGTGGACTCCAGGAATAACTACGCTTTGACATTAAAGTTTAATAGTCTTACCGAGTCAGTGTTGAAGCAATTGGAGACTCCCTTACTGGAGCCAAAGGGCGATCCGAATTCGGACGACCTGGGAGGATTGGGGGATATAGACCCCAGGATTTTAGAACGACTGTATAAGGCAGGCGTTAATATTGGTGCCATCGTTTCTCCACTTATGACCAAGAAGAAAATCACTCGTGGAGAATCAAATTGCACCCTGTCGGAAAGAGGGGGCGTTTTTAGTACATCTCCTGATGCTATGCGTAGAACAGATGTATTCCCGCTACTCGATCTCAACTCCAAGGAATTCATCACCTCTAATAGCACAGAGGATGTCTCTGGTGACGAGAGGAAGGGCAGCTGCACCTCATCAAAGATCAATAAAACGGTCAAGAGGAAGGTGAAGAAGATAGAAGAGATCAAACAGATTATGACAACCAGAACCTTATCTTCTGCCCTATGTTCTACTGCCAATAATGTAGTTTCTCATGTAACTAATAAGACTCTTGCAACCAAGGCAAGGGTTGTGCCAAGGGGAGGATATTACGGGAATGTTACTCCTAGTGCAGTAAAACATGCTGTACTAGGTAGTAGATGTGGTGGAAATATTTGTGCCATCGCAAAAGACCAAGCTGGATGTAGAATGCTCCAGAAGCTTCTAGAAACCAGCGATGAAGTCTTTATAGAAGCCGTGCTAGAAGGGGTCCTAGAGAACCTCGTGGACTTGATGACCGACCCATTCGGAAATTATTTGTGTCAGAAACTAATGTCTGTCTGCACGGAAGCCCATCTTACGAGGATAATAAGTGCGATAGGAGATGAGTTTGTAAATATTGCACTCAATATGCATGGAACCAGAGCTCTTCAAAAGCTCATTGAGGTCACAAGGAGACCTGATCATGTGAACAAAATCACAACATATTTAAATGAAGGGGCTGTTGAATTGGTTACCGACTTGAACGGAAACCATGTCATACAGACTTGCCTTACTGCCCTTACTCCAGATGAATGCCAATTCATCTATGAAACCATGTACGAAAATTGTTTGCAATTAGCAACACATAGGCATGGTTGCTGCGTTATGCAGAGGTGTATTGACGCCGCTAATGAACGCCAGAGAAACAAACTCATTGAGATCATTACCGACAGTGTACTCGATCTCGTGGAGGACGCCTATGGCAACTATGTTATTCAATACACCTTAAGGTTGAAGAACGAGGAAATTAATACGAGGATTGTAAAGGCGCTCGCGCCTAATGTCGCAGATTTTGCAAAACAAAAGTACAGCTCAAATGTAATTGAGCGATGCCTAATGATATGCCCTCCAGAAACGAGAAGCATCTTGATTTCAAGGTTTATCGAGGCACCTTTTACCGTCTTGAAGGATTTAATTCTACACCCATTCGGGAATTATGTAATACAACGCGTGCTCAGTGTGGCCCAGCCTGAAGAAATCGAGGCCATTTTGGACAACATACAACCGCATATCGAGGAACTCAGAACTGCCGTCGCGGGCAAAAGAATAGCGGCCAAAATCAGCAGAAAACATTACGGAACTGATGGAGCGAATGCTCAAGATAAGTCTGTTAGAATTGATCAAGGTGTATCTACTAATGATACACGTAGCAACTTAGGTTTAAAGGGGCTAAACTACTCTAATAGTCGCGCTAAAGGAGAAAATGAGGAGTCGAGAAGTTTTGTACAAAGAAAAAGCGCAGAGTTCGCTCCACAAAGTATTAATACAAATGATCAGTTTGTAAATAAGAAAAAACTGGTCCACTCAGCAAGCTTCCCAAGGTCTGCTGCTGGATCCTCACTTGACATCTCTGCTCGAGGAACTGTTAATTCATCTATAGAAGAAGATTTGTGTCAAGAAGCTAGGCCCGTCAGGTCTGGAAGTGATCCCACTAAAAAGAAGGATGGTGCCCCAATAGGATTGTTAGAAATGCTTTTTGCTCGGAAAGTCTCTGTGGTGCCTAGACCAGACCCCATTAATACGCAACAAGCAATGGGACCTCTTTTACCGTGATGATGAAATTATGTAGATGAAACAAACTAGATGAAACATAGCCGTAATGTAGAACACCTGGAACGTTTTCTATGATCATGGTTGCCATGTTTTAACACATATTATGCATGTTTTGTTGTATTCTTCTATGTTAGTTCATTTCAAAGTCCTCTCCATCTTCTATGGGAAGTGGCTCCCATATCGCAATCTGGCCGTCGTCAGAGGCACTGTACAAAAAGGCGCCTGGTGTTATGCTCCACGCAACTCCATTTACTGTTGAGCTGTGCGCAGCAATTACGGCTACAAGTGTGCCAAATAGTTTGTTCCAGATGTAAATCTGGGTGTCTTCACTTCCACTGACCACGTAGCATTCGTCCGGTCCTCCAAGTGTAGGCTTCAAGACGTATCGCTCCTCACGATGACCGTGATACGTCTGAATAAGTCTTCTGTTGTCCATGTCCCACAGTCTAAGCACTGGATGCTGTCCTGCCACGCTTACCAGCACCTGATTGTAGAGAGCACTGCATGTTAACATTGTGATTGTGGCATTCTCGTGCAAGGGGTTATACTCCTTAAAGGTATGTAAATTTAAAACGTGAAGCGTACAATCAGGAGTGCTGAAGTACGCGTATTTCCCTTCATGGTTCACTGTGAGGCTCCTTATTCTAGCGTCAATGTTACACTTTTTCTTTGCTTCGACTCTATATGTTGGTCGTGCTACATGTTTAACGCTCTTTCCATTTTCCTGTGATACCCAGTCTCTTTTACCGTAATTCGTAGAACCCCCCTCTGATCTGCTGGTGATTTCATATAGTGTGATTTTGGTGTCACCACCAGTCAGTAACTCCCACCTTCCAGGAACCCAGTGAATGTAATTGTGTGGCCCCAGATTGTTTTCTATTTTCAGCAACGGGGCAGAACTACCGGGGCTGAAAATGACAATGTTGCCCGCACTGGAAAGGGTGGCGAGCAATATAGAATCAGAACTCCAACAAACGGATATTACCATATTCACATGCTCCTCCCAGGTGTGTAGCAGGTCAAAAGGTTGAGTGGAACGCCAAAGAAGGACACACATGTCCATGCCTGCTGTGGCAAAATACTTCTCGTTTGGAGATACCGCAATATCCCATATCTCGTCTACATGTCCATCTAGCTTTGCGATACATCGGGATGGAGTTCCAATATCTTTACAACTGTGGTCCTCATAGAGTGTCGGTACATCCCGTATGTCATTAGAGGTTCTATGATACTTGCAGTACATCTCTTGGTATTCCACTGCCTGCCTCAGCAGTGTAATCATTCTGTTTGGTGGAATACATAGTTCAGGTGATATGAGTCGTTGAATGTACATCCATAGGTTTCTAAGGGAGTTCTTAGCCTCCCATCGTAATTCACTCCTTAGAATGTGTTCGGTGGTGGGATAGACTAATAGGCTAGCGCAGAGTTTGACTCTCCTCTTGGTGTCCTCGTCAAAGGCAGATGGTGATAGATCCTCTGAAAAGATGTTAATCATGCGTTGCAATATGGAGGATGTGTAACTATTCAAGCGTGTGATGCCAATTAAACACGATATAAATGTTCCTTACCTCGTAGAATCTTTAATGCCTTGTCAGTGTCCTTATGGTACAACGCAGTGGCGAAACTTTCCTGCGAACACAGGAAAGCACATGCCATTCGTATATCTGATGACACCTTTAGTTGCGATAGATGGGATCTAGCTCCTGCCATGTCACCACTTTTGATGAACTTCTCCAAGAGTTTGACACTCTCACACTGGTATATGCATCCAGACTCCTTTTCCAGAGTTTCAACTGTTTCCCTGAAATATAATTAGTTTGGATAAATGATAAGCAATGGACATGGGTGAAGGAGTAGGACACATGAAAGGAGGCCATGAATAGCGAGAATGTGAAGAGTGACTTACGTGTAACCCATGTCAACCAGCAGCTGCATAACAACGCGCAAAAGCTGCGACTTATTGAATCCCTGCCACAACTCTCCGTCTTCCTCCTCCATCTTGACTCTATATCTAGTAAAGATCGATGTATCCCATGTAACAGCTTCCCAGGTGCACGGCTGCTTAAGAAATGCTGGATTCCCTGTCGATTTTGTCTTGAATTAATTTCATACACAATTAACAACGTTGGTGTTGGTTGGGGAGTGTAGAGCCCCTTTAATGAAAACTAGATTGAGAACAACCTGCACTTTTCAGTAGGAAAGCTGAAGAAGTGCATAAATTATAAAACTTGTGTTTCTGTTGTTTTTTGAATATGATGAAGGGTGCTTCAACGATAATAAATGCTGACAAATACATTTCTAGTGGGTACACTTTGCCTCATTCTCCCGGGATTCCATCCGCCCCTGACATGAGGAGATACAAGGTGGCGCGGCGGAAATTGTTACTGGGAAATTATGTTATTATGACACATTATACTTGATCACAAGGGTACAGTAATGAAGTGTAATTTTATATTTCCTCTGGCGTTGTCTACACCAATCGATGTTGGTGAGGAGATGGTTAATTTGTACAATATCACCTTGCTCTGTCCATGAAATACGTGTAATACATATTGATGTAGAGTTATTTTATCTTTACTTTATGAGGATTCTCGCGTAGTAACCCTCAGTGCTGTTTAGAAGGAACCAGAAATAGCATATTGTCATTAGTATCCCTAATAAAAGTCCCAGCCTCACATAAAATGATAAAGAGGCGAGGTATTAGTGCGTCCAGTGGTACCACTGATGGCAAACCACTCTTTGGTCACTCAATCCCTTCCGGAGATGGACGCAGGTTTGGTATGCCAGGTACTCTGGCAAGGAATAACCACACTATGGAACCACCAAAGGTTAGGCAACACTTCATAGATCATATATTTACCCAGGTTGTGTACATATCGAAGGCAGAAAGAGAAAGGCTGAAGATGGAGGCCGAGGAGAAGGAAAAGGAGGAAGCAAAGAAACGGCAGGAAGAACTCAAAAGGCAGCAAAGGGAATTACTACAACGCGTGGTACGTTGATGTAAATGTCTTATAATGTTTTCAGGATAGCCAAAGGGACTCAGACAGGAGAGAAAAGAGGAGGAAGGAGAATATGGAACGCCAGAGAAGAGATGAAGAGAAGACAGATAGGGCTACTGCCAAATCTGAAGGTGCCAAGCAGCCGTTACACAACAGTGACTTGGCATCGTTAGATATGCTCAAGGCCCCTACACAGGAATTAAATCAAAGACTGGTGGAAAATGAACTCGATCAGATCAGGAAGCACTACTTGGGTATAAAGGACGAAAAGAAGAAGATAAAGAAACCTTCTGAAAAGTTCAAGATTACCTTCAATTTTGATTGGGATAATTCGGAGGATACATCGAATATTGATGGAAATCCGTACTACCAAAACAGACCGGAGCCACAGCTCCTGTTTGGTAGAGGTTTCAGGGCAGGTATAGATGTTCATGAACAGAAAAGGGACTCCAATTTCTATGATGAATTAGCCAAGCGACGCCAGAGAAGTGACACAGATAGGGTGTCATCATCGCAACCAGACAGTAGGGGTAAATATGGAGAGGTTAGTGATGAAAAGAGCATTTATAAAATGACCCAGCGATCACGTCCAGAAGACACCCATTGGTCGGCAAAGTCACATGAAGAGATGACAGATCGTGACTGGCGCATATTTAGGGAGGACTTTGATATATATATCAAAGGAAGCAGAGTGCCTCCACCAATGAGAGACTGGTCTGAGGCCAAGCTTCCACAGGAAATTCTAAAGGCAGTAAAAAAGGCTGGATTTAAGACTCCTACGGCTATTCAAATGCAGGCTGTTCCCATAGGACTGGAGATGCGTGATCTCATCGGAATTGCGGCCACAGGGTCCGGTAAAACAGTAGCATTCGTCCTGCCAATGTTGACGTACGTTAATTCCCTCCCTCCACTTAACGAGGAAACTACACAAGATGGACCGTATGCACTTGTATTGGCTCCTACACGAGAGTTGGCACAGCAAATACACCAGGAAACCGTCAAATTCGCTGCTTTCTGTAAAATCAGAGCAGTGTTGGTTGTCGGTGGCCACAGTGTGGAGCAACAGGGATTCGAATTGCGAAACGGGTATGTTTCTAATGTTACATCACATCTGTATCTAGTGCTGAAATTGTAATTGGAACTCCTGGACGTCTTAAGGACTGTCTCGACAGATCCTACACAGTGTTGTCCCAATGTAACTATGTTATACTGGATGAAGCAGACAGAATGATTGATATGGGTTTCGAAGATATTGTGAATGAAATTCTAGACTGCATTCCTACATCTAATCTGAAGGATGAAGATGAAGACATTGCACTCCAACAGGTATGTGAAAGGCTGAATCTATTACATTTCCGTGCAGGAACTCAGTGCTAAGGCTGGTTATCGCAGGTATAGGATCACACAAATGTTTTCCGCCACTATGGCCCCAGCAATTGAGAAACTCACCAAGTAAGTGTGAAACGTCCTTGGTTAAATCGTTTTGCAGGAAGTACCTGAGGAACCCTGTACATGTATCCATAGGCGATGTGGGTAGTGGAAAGAAGTCAATTACACAGCTCCTGGAGTTTGTCAGTGAATCGCGCAAGAAACAAAAGTTGCAAGACATTCTTTTAGGATTGGAAGGACCTATTATCGTGTTTGTCAATATGAAGAAGGTGGCTGACGTAGTTGCACGCCATATTAGCAACATGGAGTTCAGGTGTGTTAACGCTGAAATTACTACATCTTTTACAGGGCCATTGCACTTCATGGAGGTAAAAACCAAGATATACGTGAGGGAGCGCTGGAAAGCTTCAAATCTGGGGAATATGACATATTGGTGGCTACAGATGTTGTTGGTAGAGGTTTGGATGTAAAGGGTGTTAAAGCTGTAATTAACTATGATATGCCCAAGGACATACAGACATACACACACAGAATAGGTAGGCGGATGAGTTTGGTGTTCATAATTGCTTCAGGTCGTACCGGTCGTGCAGGGGCGAAGGGCCTTGCCATATCTCTGGTTACAGAAGAAGATTCGCACCTATTCTATGACCTTAAGCAACAACTCGTATCCACGGGAAACAATGTGCCGTCGGAACTGGAGCAGCACCCGGCTACGAGTGTGAAGCCTGCCGCGCAAGCCAAAGCAACAACTGACTAAGAACTAATTTTTGTCCCTATTTCGTAGTATATTCTCCTAACAAGACGCAGCCGTGCTATAGCACTAAGGTGATGAAAGAATCTCATATCAGATGCCCTTGAGTGATATATTTCTTACTAGCTTTTATCTTGTCATTCACTAGATAAGGATGGATAGTAACTAAAAAGTCAGGAGTGGTAGTATATCTGCTGTTAGATAGGGCTTACAGTGCATCATAAGCGTAGGTAAAGGTACTTTGTATGCTCTAACGACTGCTTTCTCACTTGTTGCAGTTTTTTGCAAACACTGTGTATGGACAGCTACCTCATGGGAATCATTGAAAGACACATTAAACTTTTGTGTGCTCCTGATCCTCTCAAAGCCCCAAGCGACCACGTTTATCGAGCATTATTGTACATCTAACAGTGATTCTTGATTCAAACACTGCCAAGGAGTACCGACCTATACCTGCTCAGCGCACCCCATTATTAGGCAATCTCGAACAACAACACCTACGAGATCCTACACTACTATCCACATATATAGCCAAAAGTGGCATCATTATAAGAAGTATTAGCCGTATATCGGGAAAGGTATCGGATGTAAGTTTGAAGCCTCCATGCGACAAGGATCTGTTGGCCTTGGTGATTTTTCGTACTCACTGCGCTGCCGTGTTTAACTAAAAGTCACTAAATTCATCACTTGTGTTTCATTTCGTTTTGATCGGCGCTATGCCGCTTGGAAGCCCTGGTTTCCCGATGCGGTCACCAGGCCCCTTTGGAGGGTACTTCCTTCCTTTACGTTTTTGTCGTTTTCCCTGTCTATTAGGTTTCTATTTTCCTTCAAATATTTAAAAGTGTGTTGATATTGCTACAGGTTCGCCATATGAACTGAAAGGTGGATATATAGGTTTTTGTTAGTCGTGGAATCATCAGCTCATTCAAAATGTCGACCACGGACCAATTTAGCATCCGTGTCAAGAAATTCATGACCAACCCACTGCTCTCACGCAAGCAATTCTGTGTAGACGTTTTACACCCCGGAAGGGCCAACGTCTCCAAGAACGACCTGCGTGATCGTATCGCCAAGCAGTTCAAAATCAAGGACCCAAAGACCCTTGTCTTGTTCGGCTTCAAGACATTCTTCGGTGGTGGCAGGAGCACTGGATACTGCATCATCTACGACAACCTCGCAATCCTCAAAAAGTATGAACACCACTATCGCCAGGTACGCCTCGGTCTAGAGGAGGCAACCAAGGGTATGGGTCGTCGTGCCAAGAAGGAGCTCAAGAACAGAAGAAAGAAGGTCCGTGGCAAGGAAAAGGCCAAGTGCTCTGCTGGCAAGAAGAAGTGAACTTGTTGCTTCTCACGATTGGGCGTAACTTGTCTCAATATAATCATTACCCATCTATGTATCTGTGTTTTTGGATTGTTCCCCCACTGCCTTCACATGTTGCAAATGTTTAACGTTGAATAAGCATGTTTTTTGCATAGGCATCATTGCTATTACGCTTTTATGAGCGGATGAATTGGGTTAGCACTGTGATGAATGATCATCCAGCATGGCTATTGTTTACATCAGATATACAAACAGTGAATACATTAGATTTCATGAGTTCAGCCTCCTCTGTTTATCTTCCTGATCCTCCGTTGCCACACAATAAGAGGTGATTCCCACTAGCATTAGAACATGCCTGATGCGACGTAAGCACATGAATGCTTTAAAGTGTAACCCACCATAAGGAATTGATGAAGAAGCTCCGCGCTTCCAGCTTATTGGGGCTATCAAAGTATTTCACACATTTGTAGTTTATGTAGAGATTTGGCAACAGGGTCCATAGGGCCATGTTGGGTGAGATCAACCCAGCATAGGAGTACACCTTCACATTTGTACATTGCTAAGATAAGGAAACATACCAACGGGAGGCAGTTTAGAACAGTGACCCACTTAACACAGGCTAGTGCAGTTGTTTTGCCAGACTCATCCTTCGTGCCGAACATCTGCAGTCCCGCATTGAGGTAGTCCTTCCGATGGAGCCAAGCAAGTGAGTAAAAGTGAGGCAGCTGCCAAACGTACATGATCCCAAACAACAGCCAAGGGTCACAACAAGTTAGTCCTCCCTACAGCAGCTTTAAGGTTGTAATACAGTGTCACTTACGCCTGCTGCTGCATATCCGATAAGTGGAGGTATGGCTCCCACAACTGATCCTACATGGGTGTTCCACTCTGTTTTCCCTGAAATTTATATGGCATATATAGTGCAACCCACTTTTCAATGGAGTGTATATGCAACTGTATAATGCGATATTCACTAGAGCCAATGGCGCCGCAACATGGCTACCAGTGAGGTGTAGTAACGATGATCCCGCAGCTGCGCAACCTAGTCCGATAATTGACGCTACATTTGGCGATAGGTTTCCAGCGGCTAAGGGTCTGAATATGAGTTAACGGGGGATTGTTAAGAAACAATGCTGTAACAACAAGGTTGAGTCAACACCATCGGGAGCGATGAGCAGTAAAGCACTTAACGACAGCCAACACAACTGGCTACACAAAGCAATGCAGCTGCATCTTAGCATTACCTGTTGCACGTCCTGATCATCAACGCATCAGTTTTGCGTTCTATGATTTGGTTGAACACGTGGGCTGCAGAACTACATAGATATATTCCTCCGCATGTTAAGAAAAACTCCGGGGATACCACTGGCATCGCCATCAGGTATCCGCTTGCCCCGGTGCTGCTGACCCAAAGCGAAAGCTTCCATTTTGTTAGCTTCTGTACAACTTGTTATACGATGATGACACCCTCTCACCTGAAACTGCAACGTTTTGGGAAACAGTGGGCGCGAAGTTTTTAGGATAAACCGAGAAAGGGATGTCATCACACCCCCATTCATGAGAAACAGTTAAGTGTCATGTCTGTAGCCATCAATCGCGTCCTTGATGAAGAAGCAGATGGATTTCGCGTGAACATCGTGGAAATTAGGTTTCATCGAATATTGTATTGCCTACCATTTTTGGTATAATATTCTACATGCCTAATTCATTAATCCTCACCACCTTCGCCGTAATAAGTCCAATGTTTGGTTGACTTCCCAGTGACTGAGATGTTACGGCAGGAGACCAGTGGCAGGTCGGCAATCTGGGATAGCTAGATAACAATCCGTAATCCTATTGGCATAAGTAATGATTCCTTTAACGTTTAGTGAAGGGTAAGCCTAAATGTGTTGACCTTGGATTGCAATTTCAACCCATGTGGGTGTAGTCGGACTTGCGTATGAGTAGCAAGGATGAAGATGTGTGATTACCCGTGAAGTCATGGAGCGCATTTGAAAAGGATAACTATTATGTGAGTTTGCGAGTATGTTAATCCACGTCTTTAAGCGATGAAAACGTCTTAGGCGACCTGGTAAGGGTGTACATGTGTATAGATGCGACAATAAAGATAACCGACTTATATCGCAAAATGCGAATTCACAAATGGAACAAGAAGCAGTTAGTCACTAATATGCTTGGAATATTAGGTGGGATTCCATTAAATCACAGGTGATGAAAACATCCACGAGCGCCATCATGTCTAATGGCGTCTTTTAAGCATATTGAGGGTCAAGAACATATTGTGCGTGAAGCATCCAAGTTACTATAGAGCTGTAACGGAGGAGCCCCTTAGAATCTGATGGTTATAGACAAAACGTGCATACGACGTCTAATGTATACGAATACGAATGTTTACATAAAACACAGCAAATAACCGTTATGGACTGCCATAGTAGAGAACAAATACATTATATAACTGTGGAGTACTATTAGTTGTATTTCAGTAAACTGGGTTGAACATTCCAACGTGAGGTGCTTGGTCCCCATCGAACGTACCTCGCGTTCACCGGTGTTGGACTGTATATATTAAGAAGCCGCTTCTGGTTTGAGATATGCACATTATATATGCTCCTTATAAGCTTAAGGAGGTCATAGTGCACTTGCGTAAAGACTCGCGGTAGGCTTGGCGCACTAGTGTTGGCGAGCGGTGTTTTAATTAGTGTTCCCACCCGTGGCCATAAGGTTCGCGCTTGCTACAAAACAAGATGGTGGTAATTACGGAATCCGATCTCACCAAGGAGGACCTGGCCAACGGGTTGATGGACTGGCTATCTGACCATGACGAGGAGAAGGACGAGGAGGAAATGGAGCGCTATGCCGAGAACGAACCGGCTATTATTCTCAGTACCCAGTTTGTATCCACACTTATCGTGGCTGGTCTGCCCATATTGCCTCCCGATAGGTACGACCGTTTCTGTGAGGTCTTTTGCAAGATTCTAAACAAAGAGTTTGCAAAGAATCGTTGCGATATTCAGAAAAACTACAAGCTAGAGGTCCCAAAGGGTGAGAATAATCACACTGTTGGAGTGGCTTTCCTAACCTTTGCCACCCACCTTGAAGCAAAGAAGGCTTTGCGTTACGTTAACAAGCTTAAGCTGGACCTATCGCATACCCTAAAGGCCACAATGGTAGACGACTTTGACCGTATCGTTAGTGATGACAACAAGTGCGTTCCCCCCTTGAAGACCTTTGGGTTCACTCGAGAGGACCTCCGTAGTTGGTGGTTTGACGGCGGGCGAATGCGCGAGCAGTTTGTAATTAGGTATGCAGACCAAACTGAAATCAACTGGTTCGATCCTCTGGAGAGCGAACCCACGCTCGTGTACAATGGTGAGCGCGAGAGGGCTGAGGGGAAGAGGGTGTGGACCGACCAAAGGGTCGAGTGGAGTAGATCTGGCTCTTACCTTGTCTTTTACCGCCGCCCCGGTATTGTGCTATATGGCGGACCCAACTTTGAACTTAAGATCCGCTTTGAACACCACAATGTACAGCAGGCAATGTTCTCACCCGGTGAGGACTACCTCTTAACATGGGACGGTACTACCGCAGAGAATAAGCACGACCATTCAATCTGTATTTGGCATGTAATCACAGGTGAGATGCTTGCTAGCTTCCCAACCCCTGCCCTATCCCCCACCGATAAGGAGTTCCCGCACTTTTTGTGGAACCACAATGGAAAGTATATCGCAAGGCTAAATCAGACTGATGAAGGTAACGAAATACTTGTGTACACACTTCCTGAAATGGTTCTGCTTTCTGACGCCGACGGAAAGCCAGCACCACTAAAGTACGGAGCCGAACGCTTCGACTGGTCACCAACAGATGATATTCTCTCAATTGTCATCCCTGGCACTGCAGACACACCAGGTAGGTTGCATTATCTGATTTTCACGTTTTGCAACCATATCAGCAAATGATGTATTGTGCTTTCATGCAGTGCTAATATGCTATTTCCTGTTTTCTGTATTTGGCAGACTATGTTGAGTATGATACCCCTTGGAGAGTATCACAATTTCCGTCTGCTATAGCGATCGCTGTACACAATGTTGATTGCTATAATGATACCAGTCAATGATCCGTGCAGTACAATACCAATTTGTTCACGTTTGCACTATGTGTTGTTCTCTGTATGAGTGGCGTAATTGTGTGACCTATATTGTTACCCTCTCCGTTCATAATTTCATATTCGCGCAGCTCGTCTTATGTTAATAGAGATTCCTACAAGACGGGAATTGAGTGCAAGGAATGTTTACAACGTCGTCGCTAGTGCCATGCATTGGCATCCCAGAGGGGACTGCCTCTGCCTCAGGACAACAATCTGCAAAAAGACTGGAAAGAAGGGACGCAAACAGTTCAGCCAACTTGAAATATTTAGGTTGCGCGAGCGTAACGTACCTGTTGACACCATCAAAATAGAGGATGCACTTGTCAGGAAACTCCACTGGGAAGAGGGTGGATCCAAACGTTTTGCCCTACCTGTCAGAAACGAGGAAACTGGTGCAGGATCCATTAGATTCTATCGTGTATTAGAAGAGGGAGCAGCAAGAGACACTGTTTTGGTCACTACATTAGATACGCAGCCCCAGTTTAACCATATGCAATGGTCTCCCTGTGGTAACTACTTTGTTGTTGCCTGTCTTGGCTCAGAAGGAACCCTTCTATTCTGTACCTTGAACGACAATGACAAGGTAGAGGTGCTCTTTAAGGATGAACACTTTATGATGAACTCTATGAAATGGAGCTCTTGTGGAAGATACTTGGCTACATGTGTCAACGTGCCCATGCCTACATACAACGGCCCAGCCAGCTCTGACACCTTCAGATATAGTGCTGAGGCAGGTTTCTGCATCTGGACGTTCCAGGGTCGCCGATTGTATTTGACGAGGAAGGAAAACTTCTATAGCTTCGAGTTCCGCCCTACACCAATGTCGCTTATCGACAAGAATGACATAGAGAACATCAAGAAGAACATGAAAGAATACTCTCGCAGGTACGACCTTTTGGATGCAAAGGCCCGTGAGGAGTACCATGCCCAATACATGGCCAAGCGCAAGCAGGCTAGGGACAGCTTCATGAAGCAAGCCTCGGAGTTGTTAGATTGGATAAGTAAACAGGTTAGTCCCCTTTTAAAATATTATACATGTTAATAGGAACTCTACTGGGAGTTCAAGAGAGGTTGGGAAGCCTTCTATGACAAGAGCAACTGGGAAATCTCCGAGGACGTATACGAAGAAGTTCTCGAAGTCAAGGAAGAGGTACTTGGGTAAACTAATGCCCAAGCTTCTGTACAACCCATTCGCTCATGAACTTCCCCAACCGATTAGCCGGTGCAGGGGCCTCACCTAGACCAACATTAAATCAATGCTGTATCACTTACCAGAAGTACACAAGTACTTGGCACCGTCCACTATCTCATCCAACCGTGTGACAGGGTGGAGATTCTGATCGTATATTTTCCTTATGGGACCAGCGATAAGTTGCAAATCCTTCCCCATCTCCATGAAAAGCGTGTCCATGCTTTTAATAAATGGTCTGACGTAAAAGGGGGTGCCCTCATGGAACTTGTCCCCGTTGCGATATAGCCACATTAATTTGGGCGTTGAGATCTGTACTCCATACTTTTGGATGCCTAATGTTCCTGCAGTTGTGTTTTTCTTGTAAGGTTTGCGCAACACAGTAGAGTATACCTCGTGGACACGAGATGCCGATTCAGTACTGCCGTCGTGGATGTAGACGTATTCGCGCCCAGCAAGGCCTCTACCGTTGCCTTTCTCATCAAATCTCTCTCTATGTATGCCTGTAAAGAACCTGTGGTCGGTCAGGCGCTCAAACACGTCACGCGTTTTATCCGGGGAAGGATGGTGGTGGTGATGAGTACGGGGGAATGTCTGCAAGACATGGGAGTTACCATTACCATCATGGGCCCCAGCTAGTTCCTTATTATATAATCCGATGTATTGTGACTTTGCAACAGGAACTTTTGCCTTCGTATCCTCCTCTGTCCCTTCTTTGTCCCAAAAGATGGACTGTTTCACCGGAGTTGGATGAAAGAGCTTCCCAGCCTTCTTTGGTGTTATGTCGTCGCCAGTGTCATATCCGCCGGTGAACTGAAATTATTATACTAAGATAACTGTGGAAATACCTCAAAGGCTGACGGAGTCGGCATATCTGGGTCCAAAAACTCCACAAACTTCTCCATCCTGATGACATATGGAACCTAAATATTGGCCAAGTATCTCGGTCTTGTGGATACGTAGTTGCCGTTGATTAAACCTATCCACATTCCTGTTTGTTTAGTGAAGCTAGGGCTTTTATTGCCGGTACTTTATAGATGTGTAATGCATCCCAGTGCATCAGATGTAAGACCACTGTGTCAATAGGACTCTACGCTACTTATTAAAATACATGTTCATTGCCAAGGCGTCCATTGAGTCCTAAGCTCTATCCTTGTTGCGCATCGAAAACAAGACACGGTGATAGAACTTGGTCGTCGGCAGCGCGAGGAACTCCGCACTGGGAGTCGTCTCCGGTGGCTGCTTTTCTGGAATCTCACCTCCTAGATCATATACCAGTAAACGATAGATCTTGGAGAGTTCCTTGGCGTCGCGGTAACCATACTTGGATACGTTGAAGTACTTGTTGCGGGTGATTCTCTTTGAGGGCACCCAGTGAGAAACTCGCCAGCAAGTACGCGACTTTTCGTAGGTATGTCCGCTGTATTCAGACTCACAGTAGTCTTTGATAACGTCTCGCCAGTGTGCTATGCGCTCACTTGAAGCTATGGCTTTCACTGCATTTGCCTTGTTCATGTCGTCAACTGGGAAGCGTTTTATAGTCATTGCCTGTTTCTCCTTATCTAGGAACTCAAAGCACCAGCTGTTTGTCTCCGCTTCCCAAAACACCTCAGGGTCATCAGGGGGGTCCGATGGATCCATCGGAATGTCCACCTCCTGTGACATCATGGGTGTAACGGCTGCACTTGATTTTCTCCTAGAACCTTTACGATTAGTTTGCGACACTAGTTTTACATCACGTTCCTCTGAACCCGGTATGTAACGGTTGGTATTGGCCAGTTGTATAGCCCTCATCTTACTCAACCAAAAATTCTCTGCGAGTTCCTTTGCACCATCGTTTCCGTACATACTTATTAAAAACGATTTTCGCCAAATCCGCCCTCTGCATTCCCAAAATACTAACCAACGACCACCTCTAGAGTAAGGTCCCTTGTCACAGATGACCCCGCCACTGCAGACATGATTCTTGACCGAGGGGGGTGATTCCATCTTTATGTTCAGTTTATCCTTGTATATTGACATGAGGTCTGACAAATTGTTCTGGTACATTGCAGGCGGCTTCACTAAAGGCTGTTGCTGTTTTATTTGTTGTGTGGCCAACTGTGATATCGCCATAGTCGCAGCCATGTTGCCTATATCCAAATCCACCTTTGGCATCGCTGAGTTTATAGCGTCTTTTGGACCTGGGAACCTCATAATCTGTGGTACAGCTACATCGGGTATTCGCTTTGCATGCTGCAGCATGTTGTAACTCAATACATTTGGCGTGTATGCATTGTTGTAGTTCACCGGCGCTTGGTAAGGAAGCTGTGAACGACTACGTTGTTGTTTTATGTAGGGACTTGTGTCCTGATCTCCTGTGATGAGAGGTCTTTTAGCCGGGGAATCCTCATATTTTATTCGGTTCTGCGGAAGCAGCGACTCATGCGACGGCAACTGGACCCTGAGGCCTGGGTGGGATGCCAAGTTGTCAAAGCCACCGAATTCCTGTTTAACCATCATGTTAGCAGACGGAGCATAACGAGGCATTGTCATTGCAATATCAGCATGCATCATTCCACTAGAATTCGACATATGCTTCATGAATTGCTGGTCGTAAGTAAATCCTGCCATGTTGTTTGTTGATAGAGATGGCTGGCTAGCCATCCCTTGCCGTACATGTGGTTGGCCTTCATTCATCTTTCCTTGGCAGTACAAATCAGGTTGTTCTATCTCAAATTAAGGTTATATACAGCATTAGGGAATGTACATAAAGCACTCCTCAGTGGTGGGATAATAGGGTTAAATGAAGGTCTTCCAGAATCGTTCAACCTTATATTAATGATTTATTTGACTGTCCACCTTTTCCACACCAGTACTATAAAACTGGATATTTACTTTCAAAAGAGTAAATATATCCACCTCCACCATGTCATAGAAGATTCCATGTGAATACAGATATCACAAATATGTTGTTCTCGTCTACAACTCCTCGAAATCCTCCATGTTGTGGCAGATTATTAATTACCACAGGCTCAATTATCGCATTGATCTATAGAAGGCAACACGGGTGGTAAGCATGTCATCAATGCACGTTACAATATTGTTGTAAACATGACGATGCTTACTTGCATAGATTAACAACCTCACGATGCCTGGGGGTTAAACAATACTTTGAAACAGATAGATGCTTCTTATTACTCACCTATAAACGGGACGATGTAAGATTTATTGCAAAGATGTTGAAAATACTTTATTCCTAATGGCATACAAAATCTTCTAGTCGATTGCCGTAAAAACGCAAGAAAATTAGCAGCTAAATCAAGATGGATTTGGTAGACGCCGTTTGAACCTTCCTATTATGTTCGTGTCCCTTCACGTATAATAGTAAAGATGGAGAAACGTTGCGTCGGTGTCATTAAATTCCCTGTTAAGCCATTTTCGATCTAACAGCGTTTCCCCTAATCGTAACCCGCCATCATATAATCGGGCCAGTGTGTAAAGCAAATCTCAAGGTAGGTACACAGCTAGGTGTTTCATAAGTATTAGTTTGTGCCGTCTAACGTTGTCCTATATGACTCGTATAGTTTTGTTTGGTTCTAAAGTATCATTTCGTTCGTCACCGCATATGATATGCTGTCATTGTCCCACGGACGACAATAGATGTCTAATTTGGCTTCATCCTCCCTAAAGGCAATTTTCCGTGGAAATACGCGTTATGCAAGTTTTAAATTCATACATATGTTTACGCAAATATTCTATCCATTGTTCCATCTTGTTTCACTAAATATTGCTTACGCTAGTGCATGGTGGATTAGGCACACATGGTGTACCCGGCATACAAAGTAGGGTAGATTTAGCCATACCCGTACTAGAACTCACTAGAGCAGCAATAGACCAGCTGTATTTTACTGAAAACGTTACTTCTGTATCTGTAAACGTTTGTGTTGGTTCTAATATAGCATGCTATAGGCGTCAAAGCAACGCAGGCCTGTACTTCTTGGCGGAAACGTTGTTGTGTGCGCTGAAGCCTGTTCCAGCGGGTATAAGCGATATGAACTGCGTTTCCTCGCCAGAGGTGGACACTGTAACGTAGCGTTTTAGCAGTACCTTCCCTGTTTTGCGATCGAGGTAGGCCTGGTGATGCGATATAGGTTTCTGAGACACAGAACATATCCAAATGCGATCTGAACCTGCGTCACTAGAGGCGTCTGAGGTGTCTGGTTTCATATCTACTAGGTCCTTTAGTTTGAGATGGTGCCCAGTTATTGGACACTTCATTCCAGATTTAGGCTTGCTCGGTAAGTTGGCGCCGGCAGCACTGTCATCACTCTTCTCTGCGGCGCTTGCGCCTGAGACCCAGAAGTTACTATCCGGGACGGAAACATCCCTATTTTTTGTGTTATCAGACACTCCGTTCTCCTTTTTAGGTGTCTTTACTCCACTGATACCATACACAGACTCGGATATGAGCTTTCGCTTCCTGTCCTCTGATTTACGCTCGTCACGGTCATGTTTCTGTCTCTCTAATGCGACACATTGAGCCTCCCATTCTTGCAATCTCTGTTTGTAATCCTCCATCTGTTTTGAAAGATTGTTGAGAATGCACTCCTTACAATACACGTAACCTAACGGGGTACAAACCGGTTTAATAGCAGTAGACAGGCAAAGCCAACACTGTTCGCATTTGCGCATTGAGTCCCTGCCTAGTCGCTGCTTCAGCGTGTTGAAATCCTTGACCTTGCGGCGCTCATGGTACGTGAATATGGGATTCGCCGTATTATTCTTGCTATGGCGCGTCATTCTAAGCCACGAGAAGGATATATACGCCTTAATGCCAATTATGGGTTTCTATCCACCTTGCAAGATGCAGTGGCGACGGGCATATGTTACCTCAGATGTTATGGCAACGCATATTTTTGTGGCATCCCTTCTCCAAGTATTTAATGGATCATAACATCCATGTAGGATGGATTGGGCGTTAATAAATACTCACATTGGGCCAAGGGAATCCACACTCTCCTCTGTGGCACCCTGACATTCCATGTGTAGATGAAATAATTACACACATTCTAATTTGGACTATGCAGAAATGGAAAACCCGGTAGTAAGAGATAGCGATGAATGGAATACGATAGACTTCGCATTACACCTACGTTGCCGAAGCTCCAGGGTTAACCTCCTCCAGGCGTGGAATATTACCAAGCCGGAGACTGTCTCCCTCTTCAAACGTCACTCACAGGTATGGCAAGGCTTCATGTTATCTCTCTGTTGCTGTCTATTCCCTGGATTTCATCTCTTGGCATTTATGATACTGTCTATCCCTGCGCTGACACAATATCTTACAGAATGGAGCGGTCGTGGAGGCGTTCATTGATTCAGCAACCTTGGACAGAAGCAACTCTGTCCAAGATGTGTGTACTCGAGGATTTAATGTAGGCAGTAATGGCTTCAAAATAAGTGTTGGCAACATTGAGTAAGTGGCGCCTCCAATATATCATACATGTCTAGGCTTCCCAGTTTGCCGTTAACGAGGGCAACTGTGAAGGACGATGTGGCCGCCGAACCTAGTAGTGGTGAGTAATGCATAACTAAGCGTATCATCCTCCACCAGGGGCACTTGACAACAGTGGAAAAGTACTGCCGGCAAGAAATGCTACCGCCGTTAATGCAATATACGGTGAAAGGAGAGTTTACGAATACTTTATCTGTGACGTCGGTAAGTCCTACTAACGGATACCACATGACACTCAGCTTTTGGAAAGTCAATTACTGCCAAGGACCACATAGAAGCGCAGAGAATGCGCATGTCCATGCCCGTGGAATACGATAGCATATATCTGGAAGATAGCGAAAAAGAAGGATTTAAGGATGTCACCGTCATGTCTACACCAAATGATGCTGCAGGGGCGCTGGACCACCTGCAGGAAGATTCCTTCACGGAAGGAGTACTTCCCCAAGTGTCTTTTAAAAAGGTGTATATAGTATATGGATCATCGCAGATACTGCCACGTTATCTAATACAATTCGAGTGCGATGCTGCAGCTGAGGAAACCTTTGCGTTGCCCTTGTGCGACAACTGCCAAAACCATGCTGCCACCATTTATTGTCCCTCTGACAGTGCCAAGATATGTAAAAAATGTGACGAACAGTTGCACTCACATAATAAGGTTGTCTCTAGGCATGTAAGAGTGCCACTTAATCAGGTTAGTTTTATGGTATCGTGTGTTACATCTATTCCCAGATGCCCAAGCCAGCGGCCAGATGCAGGGTCCACCCTTCCAAACTGTACAACATGTACTGTGTACTATGCCACGTCCCCATCTGCCAACTGTGCACTTCCCATCACATCCATGGCCAATCATCCTATGATGGCAGGGCAGCATGCTTCATCCCTATTAGCAACGCATATGACGCTGCCATACACGAAATGCAGCAGCAGCCAAATCGCATAATATCCAAGAGGAGAGAGTACCTCAACATGGTTTTGGATCAAGTAATCCGACTTAAGGAAGACGTAGAAACCAATTGTCGCCATGTACAAGCAAGTTGCTATGAAAGCATGGAAGACACTCTAAAAGAACTGAGGGGGAGCATAGACAAGTCGTTGGAGGTATTGATGATCGAACAAACCGAAAACAAGCGCCAACTCACAGAAATGGACTGGTTGGAACATTTTGGGGATTACATCAGGAACACGCTTATGCCCGCGGATTATTTGCGCTCTTGGCTAAGGCACTGTCAGCTGAGGAAACAAATGGAAGATGACTCCTTCAAGAAGCCCCTAAAAGAGGTTTTCCCCGATATGTCACTACAGGGAGAGCTCTCCATTATGCATGAACAGTCGTCTGAGGAGATGCATGCATAGCATTTTACCCATAGAACTGATAACTCCGTCAGCAGTATGACCAATGCTGGCGTTGTGAAACATAACTAACATGTATCTTAAATATTATAAATTCTAAAAAATGCTACCTTGGTAGATCATTTAATGCGAAAAGTGTGAAACATGAAAGTGAAATACTCTACGACGTTATGATGCTTATGGTTTCTTGGTTTCAGTGACTGAGATTTATGCTTCCATCTCTTGCACCATAGCTTCAGGGTCCTTCTCTATGAAGGGTTCTGTGGCTTGAGCACTCCTTCCAGTCTCTGCGTCCCTTGCGTATTGCAGGTTTCTGATGACGTCAACGGCTCCCAAGAATCTTCCTATGATTACAAAAGCGGTGGCAACAACGACCTTCCATGATGGTGGCTGCTTGAATGAGCCAATCACAAAGAGCAATGCAACAGCGACAAGTTCAAGCATCCTCCATGGAGCTTGCCCAGTGCGTCTGATAAGTCTGTTAGATACGACGTTCTTGGCGAAAGGAAGCGCTCCTACTGCAACGAAACATCCCCACACCTGCCATGTTCTGGCGACAGTGATGTCCCAAGGAAGGGTTTCAATGAGAACCTTGAGCTCACCATTGATCATCCAAACCAATGGAAGAATCATAGCACCCAGTAAGTGCTGGTGGTTGTGAAGGGCGTTCCCTCTGCCTCCGACAATGTGCAGAGCCCTCTCCATGAAACCTGCACGGAACACCGCGGCGAGGAATGCATAGAGGAAGGCAACGGTCATGACATTTCCTGGAGCGATATGCTTGTCGGTAGCTCCTAGAACGAAAGCGAAAAGGAGGAATCCAATGGCTTTCCACCTCATAGGCATGTACTCCTCGCCACAGGCGATGAAACGAGCAGCGTGATGTGCAGCAACAGCACCGGCTGCAAGAATCGGGAATGCAGCAGTCGATGGAGATTTGCAGAGCATTATGTTTGTTGAGCAAAGCATAGCCACATACGCCACAGTTGGCAGGGCGAGTGTCTTGAGAAGCTCCACCTCGATTTTAACTTCAGGGAAGTAGGCCAACTTAGGGTAGACATGACCAAAGTCACCCAAGAGGTATGCAGTGACAAGACCCTGTGCAAGTTGCCACCATGTTATAAAGACAGGTGCAGGAATGACAGCAACAAAGAGTGTGTGCAACACGTAGACGTTAAACAGGGTCAACAGAATGAAAAACACCTCTATGGTAATAAGGCTTGGCTCCGTGAAGTATGGCTTCACCTCGTCCCAGCTCTTGAAAATCTTCAATTCCTCAAAGTCCATTTTTACGATATAAAATGTAATCTTGATTCGGTTGGTACTTCAGTGGAGTATGTGTGATTATTGCACATACGATCCGCGATTATTCCAGGTACCTAAGGGTAATTAGTGGCATTCCAAGGTAACATGTACAATGAACGGGGGATACACCATGGACAATATGGTTATATCTCACGACAGCAGGTGATAAATACCATACACGCCCATTGCTGCGCCGTGTGCTATCGCCAAAGGTCGCCAAAGCGAAGAAGGGTGTATCAGCAGTGTAGTAGTAACTAACCTGGAATAACGTAGTGATTGCTTATATAGATTGAAACCTCTTTGGTCTCAATCATGTAACAATCTATTTTCAAAAGGGGGAAAGTTTGGGAATAGAATAACTAGAGCAGTGGGCAGTAGCTCCAGTGCGTCACACACATGATGCACACCATGTGCAATTTATCTCGAATAGTCACTCGTTGCGCTTCAACAACATATTGTACGATCTTATATGTATTTCTCGTACGCTAGTGGAATATTTGGCTGCTCTTTGTTCTATTCACAACCGCCTGGAACAACATAATCGCAATGGAAGTATACAAAGCGTGGTATTTAATCAACGAATCTAATAAAGCCACAACACAATACGTTCACCGATGATTAATAGGAAGATTCAAGGTTCATGTCTGCTTTGCGATTTAACGTTATCTAGCGATGCTTTATCAGAGACTGCTGCCAGTGTCTACTTGATAAATCTCTAATTCTAATGCAACCTGCCAATAGACAATTCACTGGCTTATTCTTTGCTTGTTTTGCTACTCCTCCGGTCTGTTCTTGTCTTCCCATTCCTCAGGTGTAAGACACTTCATAGTGAAGGCATGAATCTTTGGCATTTCCTCGTTCATGGCTGCGTTCACCAGCCTCTGACGCTCTAGCAGTTTCTTGCCGCTAAATTGTGGAGATACGATATAGGCGTGGAAGGCGGCGCCACATCCTCCAGATTGGTCCACAACCTTCAGGAACACTGGAGCCAATATTCCCCTTAGCCTTTCTTCGACAACGGCCTTAGATATCATGGTGTTATATTAACGTATAATACAGTGTTATTTTACAATGTTAGAGCACAACGTTTGGCGGGTTCAAGGGGTCATCTGGGTGAATTCCTTTTATTGTGGAACCCCTCCTCCCTCACTGTGGTGTTTATAATATGTTTCACCCTTGAAGTCAGACGTTGACCTATTTCATCCCAGTCCAAATCATCCTCTGCGAGGTCGCGAGTGTGGTTTGGTGGTAAATTTAGAGACAACGGTGGCACTGGTGGTTCTCCGTTTACAACTCTGGGACTAACCATGATTGAGTGCGCCTGTAAACAGTCACTCCAATGGCAACATAAACCCACCCTTTGTTCCTTCCATCTGAGACTAAGTATGTAACGAACGTCTTCTACGTTCCTCAGTGCCTGAAGAAACGGTATTATGTCAAGCAGGGCTCTGTCTGTTCCTGCTCCGAACCAGTTGTCTATCGGGACTGAATTCTCTGCACAAGTAATGTATTGTACGACGTTATACATGCATCATACCTTTGAAGTAAGACGATGCCTGCGAAGTATTGTCTATTAGGACAAGCTTAGACATGTCACTTGAAACCTTTTTGAGGTCCTTTATACATACTCCATCAGATCCCGTCATACAACTGTTGCGATAAAGCTTTCTTTCGAATAAATGGTCAATATTTGCTTGTTCTGAAACATGTGTTTGGCTATCAGTTGCACTTACTAAGAATAGCGTCCGCATCCTCCTGTTGCGATGTACTGTAGAGAACAATTTCATAATCCTTGCTCATCGTTTTCAGAAAACTTTCTAGATGAGGACGAGTCAATATAACATAGTCCATGTTGTTCTCGGAGGTCAAAATGGACACAACCGATACTGAGTCTCCCTTCTGATTGATTCGTTAGTCACGATAAAAGGTTTAATGTAACAGCATTTACAATGCTTAAATCACATGTCCATGTATAAAATACATATAAATGTATCATGCTCAGGTAATCTTGGTTTTATTTGGCATACATTCAATAACGTAAAATTCGTATCAGTCCGAAAAATTGGCATGCAGCGTACTGCCCAAAACATCGAGAAAACCAAACACATCACACTGCATAACCTACCTCTGGACAAACTGCGCGTATAAGCGTGTTCTCTAGATCCAGAACAAGGGAATACGCTCCCTGAGGACGTCTATCCTTGGCGTCACTTGCTGAGCTTTTCAGGCCATACCACCACCAATGTATCACCTTCAACATCGTGTACATCAAGCTGATGGCAGCCACGATGTACACGACGTCGATTATGGAGGCCACGCCATGAAAAATATATCGGAGAAATCCCATTGCTACATCCTGGCGACTTACACATAAACATCAGGAAGATAATGGTCTCATCGCATGAAAACAAAAGAGGAGACGCTATTTCATGTGGTCATTTTGGATGGAGCCAACTGGCGAATCTGGAAGACACCACCTAAGACACGGCACAACCTGCACAGTGGTGTGTAATATGGCACAGCATCATAATAAATGATTGTTTTGAGTCATAATTAATTATTCATTGTTTTGTTATAGGTCGATCTATAACTAGTGATTTCCTAATCACTCTGCCTTCCACTCTACGGGCCTAGTTCGCCATATGACAAATACCGCAGGAATAGTGTATAACCAGAATCTATATCCTTTCCTATGTTGCGATTGAGGGTGTTCTTATCTGCTGGAACCTTTTCGTCGAACAAAACTTCAGCCGAGATGTTATTGCCTTCCTCCTTCCTTAGCAAGTATGCCCCCTTCACCCCTATATCCTTGTGAATCTTGTAGTACGACCTGTAGTCATCCATTGCCTTTTCAAGTGTAAGTCGTTTGTACGTGTCTTCTGGAGGGTTCCAGGGGTTCTTGAATTCCTGGATCTCACACATAGTTGGATGGTCAGACGCAATTACAGGCATTACAAATGCCTCGTGCGATGATAGTGGGACGAAGAATCTCTTTGTTTCTGATACCATTTGTACAGAAATCCCAGATATAGCCGATATGTCGTCATTTCCCATAAAGTAGGAAAGCAGGTCAACAATCCGTGTTCCTCTCTGCGATTCGGTTTGTAATGTTGATCCTCTCACTAATATTTCTAGTGTCTTGTCGTTCTTTGTTTTCACAACAAACTTCACATTGCGATTGTGCTCTCCTATAGCTTTAGATATCACTGGTACGTCGCTAACCAGCGTGGTTGGTGTGATGGTGCCTGCATTATGAGATCCGTTATTACTGTGTGGTGCTTTGGGGGGAGGTGAAGGCGCCCTTCTTTTTTTGGGCTTTTCCTTCTCCTCCGTGCTGCCAGTTGACGGAGTAGGTGATGCCGGGCGTTTACTTTCCTCCATCAGCGGTTGCTGTATATTTTCCGGAATACCCGCGTATGGCGTCGCGTTGAAATTCATGTTAATCATGTGCTCAGCCTCTTCCTTTGACAAACCCCATAGAGCTACATCCTTGAAGCTTAAACCGCCTCTCAAAGCGTGCATAAAGTCATTGTTAGTAATGGTGAAGTACTTGGTGTTTCCATTGGTGAGCTGTACAGTAATTGTCACATCCTGGTGTGGATTATCCTGCAGTGACTTCTCAACGCTTGAAATGTCCGGACACTTGCTAACTGGATCATCTAGGCTCAAGTTACCACCCTGCTCGGAATTGTTAACGCTGTACTGCTGATGGCCTTGAAGAAACTGGGAAAGTGTGGACAAAACTATTTTCAAACATTCAACACCTCCTAGATGCTCCTGTGGGACACCCATACGGAGTAAGAGATCTACTACGTTTGGATGTAACTTCAGCAACTGCCTGAATTTCTCAGTGTCAACTTCTACAAACTCCTTAAAGCCTCCCTTTCCCTCCACGTCCAAGAAGATATGGCTATTAGGCTTGGAATTCAAGTAGTCGAAGGCACTGTCACCTATATCTATTCCTGATGAGAAATCTAGATTCTTCGTGCTGTCCACCTTATCTTCAAAGTCAACTTCCAGTTTTAATGGGTGACGATGTGATCCGTTTTCTCCACCAATCAGGGAGTCAAAGTACAGGGTGAAATCATGTGAATGGTTTAAGTCCATGACACCACAGCCTCTCAAAATATCCTGCATGGAAACTGATGTAAACAACTTGTTCAGCCCCGGCAACCTGCAGCGCTTCTCAATACCATCAATGATAACCTTAAAGTTTGTTCCCGCAAGTTTTGACACGTCTATTTTGTTATCCGTCATCTTCTTTAGTGCTTCAAATACCGGTTCCTGTAGGTCGGTTATCGTCAAGTCTCCCGTATAACCATCCTTGGAAATAATGTTTACACGCACCTCACCAGCAGTTATGTCATCATGTGGGTCATTAACCAGGCACACAACAAACCCTGCCTTCTTTAGCTCCTTCAGTGGCCTCCCAAGCAACTCCATAGGTATGCGTTCCTCTTCGAGCATGGCGTTTTTCGCCAGTAAAACTAGCTTCTTGTCATTCATGTTAGGGATACGGGCTCTCAAAATCTTGAAATAAGCCGACAATGGTTTTTCAACATCTGGCAAGTGGAACGTCCTGATTGTCCCCGGAAGATTACCACCTTCATCACTACGTACATTGATCGAAATGTTTCCGTTTAGGTAATCTGAAGGATAGTTGAGGTCATCCATGGGAATGGTGTTAAAGTCGAAATTATGGCCATTGTTGTCAATCCTAATGTTGATAGGTACACCAGGAGATGCACCATCTTCATCCAGGATTATTTCTCTCATGTAATCGTTTACACTCTTATTGCCGTCAACATTAACGGATGGACCACGATAGTCCTGTGGCATGTTGACGAAAACATTCGGGTGTATTTTTGAAAATCCAGAAGTCGGATACATAGTGTGGCTGTAAGATGGGAACAAAGGGCTTTGACCCCTGCCACTGCGACCACTCAACTTTACCTTCAAATTTCCAGAAGCCCCCCCACCATAGTTACTACCATCACCTTCGAATTCTGCATACTCCAATGATAAATCGTAAAAAGCTATGTCAAAAACTCTAGCATGAGGGTCATCAACACCACAAACCTCTAAAATTTCCAGAAAGGATGTCTCTGAATCCATGTCATCTATATGACAGTTGCCCTGCATTCCATTAATAGTGACACCCCATACAGCTTCCTTTAATCCCCGATCTCCGTATTTCTTTCTGAGCTCTTCAATTAGTTTCTTAGGGATGTTATCGTTTAGTGATAGGTGTGGCACCTTCAACGTTTCATAATCGGCGGATAGAC
Organism: Babesia gibsoni; assembly: GCA_035575875.1. NCBI lineage: Eukaryota > Apicomplexa > Aconoidasida > Piroplasmida > Babesiidae > Babesia > Babesia gibsoni. The sequence continues at coordinate 1,570,528 of CP141527.1, forward strand.
ATGTCAGATTAACCTGCGCATCTCCACGTTCACTTTCATAAGCAACGTTAAATCGCATCGACGGATTATTGTGAATGCGTTCAATGTTGATGCAGTTCTTTGTAAAGTCTTTGAAGCTCATGTTTTCCAGTTCAGTGAGACTCTTTATGTGGCACCTGTGCTTTTCTCCATTGATTGAAACGACAACGCTGTACCCATTTATATTAGATAATCCATTTCCGTGCATTCCCTTGAGGTTTATTATCATCTGCCGTTTTATTGCATCGAAGTTACTGTGGTAGTCGTTCACTGGATATGCGAGTCCAGTCTGCCAACCACCTGCAGAGTTGTACGGGTCAGCTGTGTCGTCAATCTCTAAGACGATGTTGTTCATAGCAGTGTGAGGGAATATGTCTGCAAGGGTCATCTCTGAAGGGAGATTATCCAAGTGAAACGAACGATTAATAGGCTCACTACCCGGGTTCTGTCCTTTTACCCTCAAAGTGTAGTTGTGCAAGTGTCCCATATCAACATCCGGGTGGTCAACCAGGAAATCGTAAATGGGTAAATGAAGGTCTTCGTCGTAGTGCAGGTTAGAAAACTCGTCATCGTCCTTGTACAACATCTCAACAGGAATAGTTCCCCCCATGCTCAAATTGGTATGAGAGGTCATATCCTCCCCGAATGGAATTACAACTCTGAAGTGATAGAACACGTTTCCTTCAGGCACACCTACAGGTATATTGCACATTTGTAGTATGGCCTGTAGCGTTACCTTCTTGAAGTCTGAAAGTCTTCTAAGCTTTTTGCCTGTGCTACAAATGGCCACATCACCATTCTTGACCACGGATAACCTTATATCACCTATATAAGCTGCTGAGCCTCCAAACATGGACGTAATCTTTGATTGGAAATCCTTAAGAGGTGATTTAAGAGTGCCCATAGTAATAGGTACGGCTGAAGTAATCCCAATATCATGTTGTCCCTTCTGCAGGGTAAAGACGCAGAGTGGTGTATCATCAGACAATGTCGATGCTTTTGCCCTCATATTACCTCGTTTGCCATCCTCAGGATAATCCATATTGAGGTTAAGCCTGAGAACGCTTGGTTCCCTTTTGCGCCCATCTATGTTACAGAGAGAAAGAAGCGTATCCATGGTTAAGTTGCGTATAAGATAAGCCTCATGCAACGCTGCTAGAGAACACTTTACAGGCTTATCATCAATAATTACTGTCACGTGATCTAGCGAGTCTTCAGGGAGTTCCAACAAGAAATTGCGCAATTGTCTATTGAGGTCACTAACGTTGTCTTTATGCTCATCAAGAGTAATAGTGGTGTGCATTTCTATTTTCTCATCCGGATCCAATGGGAAGAAACGAGATGAGTCATTAGATCTTCCTTGCGTCTTGGCAATAACTTCTATGTTCTTGCACATAGTCAGGGCATTGAGGGGTTGGTCGAGCATATTATCAACGTGTATGCGTTCTCCATTCTCGTTTATGCATGCCACATTGTAGGAGTGAAGAGGAGATAAACCAAAATCCCTAGGTTCTTCCATAGCACGCTCAAAATAAGAACGCAATGTTTCATGGTACTTCGGCTGAATTCTAACATTTAGTACCGTTGGAGCCGTCTCCTTGGCATCATCCTTAACTGTGAAAGATATCTTTAGAGGTTCCGCCTTGTCATGCAATTTCTTGAAGAAATGGGAAAGAGGTTGGTCCTTATATTCCTCACCATTTATGGTAATGGTCTCCAGGTTTGAACCATCATCGACACCACGGAAATACTTATTGATGACACTACGCAACTCAGCTGGACCATAGTCATCTCCGAGTATAACGTGAGATTCTGGTTCCCCACTGGTTTTGTTCATCAGAATACGGAATGATGGTTTATTAACCATACGTTCGTGCAGGTACCTCTGTTCCTCATGAGTCATCAGTGTGAATTTAACTGAAGCAAGGTGCGATATATTTATGCCATAAATGTGCTCCAAAATCGTCACTGTATCACTCATTTGTACATTGTAGCTTTGGTATTGCTTCCCATCGATTGTTGTGAACCCCTCAAGCTTCAAAGTAGAAGTAATATTGCTATTTTTGCGAGGTAGAGAGATCATCTCATCATACAGTTCCTTACTATCCTTTCTAAGAGAGTTCTTCAATATATCTGAAAGATGCTGGAACGTCAGCTTCGCTAATATCTGGACGGGAACACCACGACAAACACCATCACTTTTCTTACTAAAACAAAACGATGTTTCCACTCCTGTTTCTGGATTTTTCCAAACAAGAGTCATGGGATGATCCGAAACACCAATCCTGATTCTCTTAATGTTAGTATAAATATCGTGATTGGCGAAGTCATCGTCCGTGTACGGGTTTCCGTTCTCACCCATGATAAGTGTAGATACATCGTTTAATTGATCTGGATGCTCTCTGAATATTCGGTCGAATACTGGATCACGCATAAGAGTATGACGTATCGATCTTTCAACTTCTTCTCCTCCCTCGTGAGGATGAATTTTGAGCGAAAATTTCGTAGGGTGATCCTCAATAATGCCTTTGATGTCAATGGACCTGGCTGGTTCTACATCGAATTCCATTTTGTCGTCAAATGGGTGAGTCCATATATCTCCTAAATCGTCATCCTCGTGTCCTTTTATTTTAATAAGCATTTCTCTCGGCGCGGTGCCATATTTATGCCTTTCAATTTCAGCAGAAATGATATCCTCAATCTGTTGATCAGTGGCACCAAAAGGTATTAGAATTGAAAACTTATGTTCCTTTCCATCATCATTGGTATACTTAACCTTTATTTCATATCTGTTATCTGCCTCTGCAGCAATATAACGCAGTTTGGAACCAGCAGGGAAGATACCCCCCTCATCCGGATGCACGTACTTTTTCTTCTTAATTCTATGCTTCTTGTCAACAGGATGAAACTTAAGTTCTGCATGAAGAGGTTCGTCGGCTTTCAACAGGTTGCGTCTATGCAGTTCATCCTCAAAGGCATGCTTAATATCTTCCATGGAAGGCTTAGTGGATCCAAGGTTTATTTCAAACGTGTCATGCTTACCACTGGGTTCGGTGAAATAACCCATTATATGAGGATGAGCATCCACAGTTATGTGCGATGGCTGTCCCATCATCTGTTCCTTGGGTATTTCAGAAAGTTTAAGGATCTTTGTCTTGTCATCAACATTATGCCCGTCAGACCGTACTAAATCAACAAAATTTATGTCATCGGGTGTAATGAGATGGCCATCCTTTTCAAACATGGCTACAATGGCCTCCTTCAAAGCTGCTAGATTCGTGTCATCTACATACGGTACAGTAATCCGCTTAGATGTAATGGAACCGTCTGGGTTCTTTAAATCAACGTCGAAAAGATACTTGGACGGCCTTGTGTTCAGGTAAAAGAAGTCCATAATATGAGTACGACGATTGAAACATGCTTCGCTGAACGGCAGCATAGAGATAGTCATATTCTTATCCTTCTTCAGCATGTCAGTTATATCACCTTCTTCCAGAGGACACCCAGGCAGGGAGTACGCATATACGCGGTATTTACCTTTCCTTTTAGAAGCACCTTCTTTTTTCATTATTTCCTTACCATCCGCTACTACCTTTGACAGAGGTGTATGAACTTCGTAGCTTTTGCTAGTTATGTAAGTGTCGAGATAGTGAAACCTCGCAGTAACATTAGGCATGAAAGTCCACCTCTCGTCAATCTCGACAGGAGTTTTAGACGGATGCAAATAATCGAAACCTGCCGACCCGTCATGAAAATCGTTGATGCCGACAAGCGTAAAGTCGTCTGCATCCTCTCCAAGAGTTTGCTTGGCCACCTTTGACAGCTTCTTTCGGTTCTTAAGCAACTTTATATATTCGTCGATAGATAAGTCCCCAATTTCGTGACTGTGAAGCTCAGAAGATGGTGAGTAAGGTTCCTGAATATTAGCCTCCACCCTTATCAATGGCTCAACCGTTAAGCGTATAAGCTTGCTTCCTGTATCAACCTGACCCATTATAGCCTTATAAGCGCCAGCTTCATCACTGAAACTACGTCCATTGACCTTTGTTACCTTTATTTTGTGATCCAGGTCAATACCCAATGCAAGCAGTATGGCATGCTTAACAGCCTCTATATCATCAAACTCACGACGGAAGTTATAACCATCAATATTCAGATATACCTTTTGTGTTTTGTCCTTATTAATCCCTGATACTTCAATTGCGATGGGTATTTCACCAGTATATCCGGTTGCTGGAACCTTGGCATTGCAGTCAAAATGTATACGACCTTCACTTGTCTTTTTCCCTTGTGACTGGGGAACCCATTTCACTTCACAATTTGCATGGCTCCTTCCGTTGAGGGTATTTAACAACGCCATAGTATAGCTGTCGTCCTCACTAAGGGTAAAACGACCAACTATAATACCATTTTTGTCACGTAAATCAACGTGAGTATCCGCCACATCCAAAGTAACATTTTTAAATGTAAACTTACGCCTCGGTTTGAACTGCAAAGGATATTATTTATGTGCTATTAACTTACTGGTCTCTTGTTGGATGAATTTAGTCCACCTCTGATCGTGGAGTGACCCCCTCCTGAATGGGGCCTCCCTTTAGTAGAAGATCCACTCTTACCGTTATGCACGTTAGCTGACTTGCTTTTAGATTCATGCTCTGCATGTTGTTGGTTATGAGCATGTACCTCCATAAAACTAGTAGCTTCATCTTCATTATAAGTATCATACAGCTCCAAGTAGCCTTCGGCTTCTCCCGACACTCCGGCAACTGCACTATATGAGTATCCTTACTATGTAAACTCACATTCCATTGCATTTTCTGATGAAATACCTTGAACATCCAGTTTGGAATTTTCTCCCGGCATTTCACTGTATTCATCCTGGAATTCCAAAGTGTCCAGATTTGTTATGCCATCTACATTTTCAAAGGCATTATTAGTACCCCAATCATAGACTCCTGCATTAAAACCTTCATCGGATGCCTGAATACATAATGCGGTACATAGGATAACAAAAAGCCAGCGAAGCCACCTTGACGAGCGACACGTATAACGAGTGCCCCCAGGTATGAAAACTCCCAGGATACCGCCAAAATATGGCGGTCCTGTTGAAGAGTGTCTTGTATGTTTCATCCTTTGCAATTATTATTCATATCTCTGGGATGAATTGAGTACATTGATAATGGCATGCATGAGTATATGAATGAATGCATACGCAATCCATTACATGAGCAACAGATACGAAAAGTACTCATACGCTCCGCAATCCGTCATCTGTCAAGCAGAGAATAAATTCAACGCTATCCATACAGCATGAACGCTTGAAAAAATCCAGAGAAGAAAAATAGCGTATACAATACGCTATTGCAGAACATCGAAATTCCACTCCAGTAGACCTGTAATGAGTATTATAAGTCATGATAAGCTGCTATATAGGCTGCATGAGTTACATACTCAGCGTAACATACTACACATTAAGCACCATGATTAGACATACTCTACCGACAACACATGACTTCAGAAATCACACACATTAATACACATTCATCAAAATACATCACTCTTGGCATATATGAGTGAATATTAAGCATTGTTATCCATATAATTACAAAAAACATGTATACAAAAGTACATCCTCCATTAAGACTTACCAATCATAAAACAGCTGTAACACAACACAGTCGTGTATAATATGAAAGACTGTGCCCGTAGACACGCAGTGTTTTTGGTAAAAGCAGTAGTCCCTATATTAGACAAACAAACCTATGCTACAAGCAAAGGTCTAAAGATGAAGTCCGATCACAGACACTGTTTTTTATATTGGTAGTGGATATATATCGTCATTTGACGTAGTCATATGATTTAGAAGCGTCCGTTTCCTCACTTAGGCGTTCCTGCGATGTCAAAAGACAGCCAAACCAAGGTGCGAGGGAGTGCGCACATGGAGGTCGTATTATATAAATATTTGACAGGATTCCACCACTAGACATAAATCTACATAAGCCTATTTAGATCCTGTTGGTAATACTGTCATGTAATGTTATGAGAAGCCATGAAATAGCGATCTTTTCGTTACGTTCGAGTGCCTTAAGAGTTTTATGTCTAATACACAAAAAACGCAACTGTTCGTGCAATTCTTTTTATATATCTCACTTATCGTTAATCAATATCAATTCCCATAAAGGCATTTTACATCATCCATAAAGAGTTAGACGTAGCAATAGTGATATTAGCAAATGGTTAACACAAATGCCATGCGAAATAAATCACAGCCTCCTACCCCTTCTACCACACTTCCTCCTTGTAGAGTCAGTTGGGATGGGTGTTACATCTTCAATCCTGCCTATTTTAAGGCCGGAACGGGCCAGAGAACGGAGGGCAGACTGTGCTCCAGGTCCAGGGGTCTTGGACCTAGTTCCACCAGTCGCACGAAGTTTGATGTGCACTGCAGTAATACCCAACTCCTTGAGCCTTGCAGCGACATCCTGTGCTGCCATCATAGCGGCGTAAGGGCTAGACTCATCACGGTCAGCCTTAACCTTCATACCACCTACGCAATTAATTAGATAGGCATAGAAATAAAATATAAAAACAGGCTGCTCATTCTAGATAATCGATTGACAGATGAAGTACATGTCATACAGAGTCACTCTGTCAATAGGGGAAGGGACAACATAACTCGGATAGTACATCTCAATACATGCTACGACTAGGTACGTTATAACTTACCAGTAACCCTGACGAGAGTTTCACGACCGGAGAGATCAGTGACATGTATGAAGGTATCGTTGAATGATGCCAAAATGTGAGCGACGCCAAAGACTTGTTCACCCTTAATCTGAGGGCCCAGAGGGCTGGTTGTGGCGGCCGCTGCAGGAGCCTTTGCGTTCAACAGCAAAAATGATAAACATTCCAACTGCGTTGAACAGTGTAACAATTCGTAGCATAGAATGTATTGGTCAAGAAACCTACCTACAATATCCTTCCGTTACACAAAGCCGTTCTAAAGCATGACTTAAATGTCCCAGTTCTACGATTATTGTGCGATGAGACGATATGTTAGATTTGTTATTAACAAAAGTATGTGCTGATCTTAACCGAGGGCCTAAGGGTGACTTTCCAAACGACGGCCCCCCACCTGGCAATCCGCATAGTGAGGCAGCATCAACGGCGGCCTAAATCCCAAATTAGTGAATAGAAAACATGGTATGTTTTTATTTTAACCTTTTAAGTTTAAGGGTTTCTATACAACATCAACGTATAATTTATGCTGTGCATTGTCTGTCTCGAGGTAGGCAGCCTTGACTAATGGCACATGTCTTTGCTAGGCATTGCTTACTGAAAGTTATATACTCTCTTAGGATAAATGTGTGTATTGTGATACCTTCCGACTGTCATAGTGTATAAGACGGCCCATCACATAGCATGTGTTAGTAGGATATATCCCAGCCTCATGTGTCACAACTAACCAAAAAAGGGACCAGCCCAAATAGTACTTGGTAGCGTTTATAGGATATATCCCAGCCTCATGTGTCACAACTAACCAAAAAAGGGACCAGCCCAAATAGTACTTGGTAGCGTTTATGTATAAACTTATGTTATTTGCTCTAATGCATCGATAGTAGTGTAGTTATGGCTAATGAATGTTGTCTTCTACAACAGGGAATTAGGCGTTGTTGCACCTAGTATCTAATATGTATGCTGTTGTGAACACATATTGAATTTTTACTATTTTACAGGTTATTCTCTCCTGGTTATATACAGACATATTGGCATATGTCGACTTTCCGCGTGGTAGTATTATTTAATCTGCTCGCCATAGCTGTGATTCTACACATTCCTCATGTATTACCATTCAACGCACTAACAAAAGGGATTCACAATGGACGCCAGTGTTGTCTTGGTTGGGTATATGCATCATTTAGAGAGAAGAGACCCCTAGATGCGTCTTATGCAATAGAATCAAAGAGTAAATGTGATCATGCAATGGAGGATTCCATAATCACAAAAAGAGAATCTGCTGCTTTCTGCATTGACGATTCCAATACAGCAACAGAAAGCCCGATTAGCGATTATTCTGACGGTAATGAATTCAACGATTTAGCGGAGGGGCACAGTACGCATATTCTACCATCAAGTGCCGAATCTCCCGAGTATTTAGGAACAGCCGGTGTGACTGGAGAAGTCACAAACATATCGCATAATGGACGAGAGACCTGTTTTGCCTCCAGCAATGACGACGCTGCAGGCGATGGCAAAGTGGCACAGATTGCCTTAACAAACATAGTGATGACTGTGGCCTACGATGGGGGTGAATATAACGGTTTCGTCGGACCAAATCACTTCTACAACACATTAATAGGTCATTCTGATGAGTCACAGGGTAACGGCCAAAGAGTAAGCTCGTATCACCCTGATTCTAGAAGTGTAAGCAACGAAATCCTAAGAGCCCTTGCAGTCATTCATGGCTACTTACCTAATAGGAGGAGGAAGAGGAAGAAGCTCTTGAAGAAGTTAAAAGCGGGTGAATTAGAAGAAGGCCAGGAGTATTGCAACGATAATGGGCAAGACTATATTCTCCCAACTGAACGTCGATTTACACTGATCTCGTCAAGTCGGACAGACAAAGGGGTGCATGCTATGGAAACAGTTAGTGTCTAACTATAGATTATTCTCATACATCCCATAGGCCTGCCAATACCTCTCCTTTGATAAGGAGCCCCCATTGGGCGGTGATCTTGACTGCATTATGGAAAATGTGAATCGCCTTTTACCAGACGATATCAAGGTCACATCCGTGATTAATGCACCTAGACCAGATGTAAGTACATCATTTTCAGTCGCGTATGTTGCCCATCCTTAGTCCCAAAGTCATCTGCCATATTCTGGCATTTCATATTTTGGAAATCTGTAGGCCTAGTCTTTTGTGTATTAAGCTAGTTTTATTCGGTATATTAATGTAACTTCAGTTCAATGTTCGCTTCGACAACATTGGGAAGATCTACATGTACAAGTTGGACCTTTCAGAAAATCCCAGCCTATTCGACAGAAAATATTATTGGCAGCTTTATGCAGATAGGCAATTTAAAAACACACTGCTCAATAGTAGGTTCACACCTTTTACCATCGATAAGGACTTTAGAATTTAATGACGTCCGTAAGACGTTTTCATTCGATCGGATGCGAGCCGCCGCAGATAAAATCGTGGGAACCCATAATTTCGAGGTATGACTTCAGTTAAGGAACTCACCATTGCTCTAGGCATTGCGTAAGAAGAGTCGTGGAAATGAAAAGGGGATACCGAAGGATCCCATCTGTACCATTGAAAGGATAGATATAGAACGGCACGACACAACGCCAGGAGAAGGGAAATTCCATGTTACCATCAAGGGTGATCGATTCTTATACAGGATGGTTAGAGGAATCATTAGTCACATAGTTTTGGTGAGTATTTTATGCCTCCCGTCATATATTTTTTAGGTGGCATATGATGTACTGACAGTAGAGCAGATTGAACAAATGCTAGAAACAGGCACTGAAATACCACATATTCAGTATGCACCTAGCATGGGATTGTATCTAGTAAAGGTTTTGTTTGAATCTGAGGTAGAACATGAACTGGAGACCTCCAAGGAAAGAAATAGACAACGCATCACTAACTGCCTAAAACCTAGGCAACAGCAGCCATCAGTGACACTACTAAGTAACCAGGGTTAATAAATGTGGTATTTAATCGTATTGTTTCATTCCAATAGGTTGTATGTGATATATTGTTTCTGTTATGTTATCACATCCCCTAATGCCTAGTGGGGCGAAATTACTTGGGACTTTTCAGTAAAACATGTATTACTGAATAAGCTCTTGCGAAACAATATGCATCTGCTATTACGGCCTCTTCCGTGCTCATACGGAGAATTTTGTCCGTTTTTGCTATTATGTATAGTCATCATGCCCACTCGGCGCATTATGCGGGGAGTGGGATTCACGCAGGGATTCTTTTAACTATACGGATCATTGCAAGGGTATCACGTATTTAGTTGCTGAGTAAGAAAAGCTTCTGGATGTAAAAGCAAGCAAAAATTAATGTTTATACATACATGTAGCATAAAGTATGATGTTAAATATCTTATAGTGGGTTCATTGTCATCATATTCTGTATGACTTTTTCTGGCTATAATTAGAGCATAATGAGCACTGCTGAAGTTCTCCAGCGGGCTCACCTTTTTAATGCCCTATCAAATACCCATGATGTATATGTTTTAGAGTTAACATCTACATCTGACTCAGAATCAGAATCTCTTCTTGCCCTCTGTCCTGAAATCTTAGAAAGAAAGTCCCTCTGGAATGCCTTGCCCGCTGAACGCAAACCACTGTCATCGTCTTCAGAATCAGAATCCGAATCAGAGTTAGCATCTGCTTGTCTTCCACATAAAAATGGTCCATGGGAAGATGCACTATTTAAAAGTGCCTCAAGAACATTAGCAATGCGGGATTCAACACTGCTTTCCGATATTTCATAACTCCTTATTTGTAAAACTGACATAGCATGTTTCTGCATTATACACTTTCCTCCAAAGTATAAGAGTACGGATGATGGTGGTGTACTATTTTTGTTGTCACACTTAATGATCTTATTTACGGGAGCCATAGTGAATTTAACAGTTGGATGCCTTCTGGCCAGTTCGCGCCACGCATCCTTTAAGTATATGGCTTCTTTTCTGTCATCCAACAGTAAAACTGGAATATATTGACCTGCTGTTTTTAGAAGCTCAGGGCGGGATTCCACGTAGGGACTGTCTTCGTCGCTCCCAGCTTCATTCTGAGCGAAACTTGCAGATTCCTCTCCAACATCATCCTTTGTAGCACCTGCTGCCTTGGAAGCATTAGTTACCTCTGTCACAAAATTGTCTTCTGTGATTGTAACCGGGACACCGAAGGTTGGCTGAGCCTTTGCTTGCACACGCCTTTTCCATTCCCTTAGACGAGCCTCTCTCAATAGCTCATGCTCTGCAACCTCCACAAGTTTAGCATCCCTTACTTCGTTTGTTTCCTCCGGCTCGAGCTTTGGGAGATTACCGTGCTTCCTCTGCAAATCATCCCACTCTGTGGTTATATTTGTAGGATGTGTAGTGGACATTTTATGAGTAATTTTACTATGGTATAATATTATTTAATTTTGTCCTATTGATGGCCTATGATGCATACGCTTCCACGATATCGTCCACCTGCACATCATTCCAACCCTTGAAAACCATGCCACAAGACTGTGATTCCACAGCCTGGTCAACACTGTCTGTCGTATGCCTCAAGGATGTTAGAGAGCCCTGGTATGAATTAGATGTATGACCTTGATACTTACCGAGTAAACCGGCTTGCCCTGTCTAAGGACCCGTACAGAACTATCTTTTGGGATTTTCCCTTTAGTTACTACACATCCAGCTGCTTTGTCCCCCTATGATTTATGTAAAGACCGCAAAATCCCTACTCACCTTCAGTGCATTGAAGACCTTTAATACTCTAGCACTTCCAAGGTGCTCAGTCAATAACTTATCACCCAAACGTTCTTTTAATGCATTCGTTGACAGCTCCAGTAGATCGTATATAACTTCGCTAGCTAGCACGGTAACGTTGTGCCTCTTTGCATCAGCCTGCGTAAGAATATAACATGGTCATGCAATCTCTAACCTTTGCATCTGCCCGAAGCGTACTATCTAATCCGAGAATAATAGCCTTTGCATCCTTGGCAGATATTACATCAGACTGCAATACAATAAAACATAGTATTACTTCAACGTACCTTATAAATGGGACCAGCAGATGCTTCAACGATATCGAATATGGCTGTGTTCATCATTCCCTTTACGCTTACAGATGATATGGCATGCTTAAGTGCCTCAACAGAACCCCGTGTAGCGCTCTTGAGAATAACTGGTATTTTCTTTAAGTGTGTATCTTCAGTCTGCCTTTCCTCTAGTATATCCATACCAGCGTATATTCCACGCCTTAATTCGGTTTCGGCTATGTTCTCTAGTTCCTGCTGTAAGGTGTGCTCAGCCAGAAGTTCAGCATGCTCTTCATCACTGTAAATTACAAAGTTGTCCCCTGGTGTTGGTAGAATGTCGTCCTCAAAGCCTTCTATTATTACTGGATGCGATGGACTGGCAGTAGTGACACGTTTTCCAGAGGTTGTTTTCATAGTTTTAATCTTTACACTGCTTTTACCAGACACGAAAAAGCCATCTTTACCTATCGTTCCTTGTTTCAGTATAGCGAGACAAAACGGAGCCGAACGGGTGCCCTTACCGGATTCCAGCACAAAGCCCCGTCCGGTAACCCCTGGGGCTTCAATAACAACTTCTTCACTACTGACAGCCGATTGTAACATGATAGCATTCAGAATGGCGCTCTTATAATTATCTACATCCTGTTTTACTGAAACTTGCAGGAACTGAATATCACCCCCAAGGCCCTCAATAACTACTCCTTCTTCACTCAGTTGCAACGCTAGCTCTTCTGCTTTATGCTGTGCGTTGGGCATGTCACATTTAGTTGCTGCTATTATAAATGGGATACCCATATTCTTGCACAGCTTAATTGACTCGCGTGTTTGTTTCTTCAATCCTTCCAGGGAATCCACAACTATCAAGGCTATGTCTGCTATTTTCGCACCACAGCTCCTCATAGCATCAAATACTTCATGTCCTGGTGTATCGATTAGTGTCATTGGATAGTCTCCTGTCAACACTTCTGCTCTTACTACTTGTGTTATGTTTCCAGGTTCTCTGTCTATGTTCTTAGTCTCCGTCAACATATCAAAGATGGATGTTTTCCCATGATTTATGTGACCCATCAAAACAACAATTGGAGGTCTTTCTAGGGTCTTCACAATACTTTTCTCTTTTAAAAGATTGATCTCCTCCTCAACTGCATATATGTCAATGTCACTGAACTCCGTACGGCCGACCACAAAATTGTAGATATGCTTAGCTAGATTGGTTGTGAGGTTTGCTGCAGGATCTATTGGGGTTTTAGTTTGTAGGAACAAAAACCTTAGAATATCCTTTATTTTTCCACCTATCTTTTTAGTGAACTCTCCAATCGTCTGAGGTTTTGCGGCAGTGGGAAGTATTGAGTGCATAGTTTTTGTTTCCGATTCTGACGTCATGTTGTAAGATTGTTCTTGTGAATGAAGGTGGTTGTTATCATATCGGTTTGCCTCACTTTCTCTTAACAGATTTATAGCTGGTGCATAGGAACCATACACTGCATAGTGCTCAGATGACATTATATATATAAACCTACCACAAGGCGCAATTGCTTCTTTGATCTCAGGGAACTTTTCTGCCCATTCTGTACGTTTGGGAGAATCCCATGGCACACGCACAAGATAACTAGTTATGCGAGGAAAGGAAGGCATTCTGGCTATCTGTAGATGAAGCCGTTCACCCTTTTCTATGAACTGAGACATTTTGTAGTTGCTACAATTTATGAGTTTCATGCCCAGCTCTGCAAGATATATAAGCGCCAAATGGTCTCCCCGGTCGAGTTTTAGTATTGCGATGTTGTCCTTTACCATCAGGGGTGTACCCCAAGCATAGTCCCCTTCTACGTATTCAAAGGGGCTATATTGGCGATCTAAGCTTACCACAACCTTAGGCCTCCCCTTCTCATCAAACTCTTTCGGCCACTTTAGCTTTGCATGTATGACATGGTCAACTTTAAAATTGGCACGTACACTGGGCAGGGTATATTCCAAGGGTATGTCATCAGTAACCAGACAGCACTCGGTCATCTTTTCAATAGTTAGAAATACAGCATGGAGAGGCGTCAACCAGTGGCGAATTATTCCATCATAGGTCTCACCTTGCTTCAGTCTGTCTGCTCCGGGCCAATCTTCATCCGGAGTGTGGTCTGTAAACCAAGTGATGTCTGAATATGGGCGAAATGAGGAAAAGTATTCTCTACTCGTTAAAAGTGATTTATCCACGGTGAAATGTCTCCATTCTGTTTTTGAAGTTTGCAGTCTCTCACTACCATAAACTCCACCACCTACGGAGGTTTCTGCATGGTTTAGGTATCCTCTGGCACCTTGAGGATGATGGTTAATTCTCGCTTGGGAGTTCATATAGTGAACATGGTATGATGCAGCATGGGTATTGGGCCATACGTGAGTAGCCGGGGGAGTGAATGTACCTCCTCCTACGGTGGCATGCCATCCTCCCACTGCAGACATTTGCTTATTTACATAACCATTTCCAGGAGCATATACATTATATCCTGAATACGGATTTGCTCCATATGGATATGCCATGGGATGCTGATAGCTTTTCCCCTGGTAGTTGCGATTATTGTAGGATGCATTTCTTCCGTAGCCATAACTATTTTGGAATGCCACTACGTTGTTCTCATAGGCGTTCCTTGGATATATGGGCTCCGTATAGGCACCATATCCTGTTCTTTTTGTATTATTGAAGTCTCTACGGGGAGAGTATCCCGTATTTCCGGTATTAGACACACCTCCATCCGTTGAGCTATGGATAGGTATAGTCCTACCATTAGACTGCCCGGCAGAGGTTCCTAAGCCAGTAAGACTACATCTTCCTGAATTTCCATAGTTGCGATACGATAATCTGGACAAGAACGCCTCAGGGAGGTTGCAGGTTCCATTGCGATGCACATGATGTTCCCTAACACGAGCCAAGTCTGCATTTTTGTTGCAGACAAGATACCTAACTCCATGCACATAGACATAACTGCTATACAGTATGCAAAAGAGCTGTAGAAGCCAGCATACTATACAAGCAAGGCCCGTAAATCGCTCACGTGACCTGTGGAACATCACCTTGGTGACATAGGCACTTAATATCTCTCAGACATAAATGCCTATATTAAATTGTATGTTTCCCACCTCCATCCAAATGTCAAAAGGCTGATTCTACTCCCCTACGCAATTAGTATGTACCATGAATGGTTGTACCAGACACACATCTCAGCTACATGGTGTATCCGAAATAACACATAAAACATTAATCTATCATGTTCAGGTATTAATAGACAACTGTCTGGTTTCTAAACGCTCTATGATCTCGTGTAACTGCTTTTTTTTGAAAAAAGGGGATTCCTACTCACCTTCCTGTTTCGAGCATATGCAGGATATAAATCTATCATTGACTTCTTTTCATCCTTTTTATTATCATCGTCAGCCTCCGATATCTTTCTCAAGCGGCTTTGAATGATGCTTTTTATTTTCTCAAGGTCTTCCATGTTCTTGACGTTGTTTACAATACTATACATGACACCTGTAGGTTTCCATATCGTATAACATACATCCCTCACCCTGTAATAGTTCGAATTCCCAAAATCCTATTCTGTCAAGGGCGTAAAATGTTTGTAGTGCAAGAGAATAGTCCTGCAAGTCGCACCGTCTGTGAGTATTCTTAACATTGACATATTTGTAACCCTCACCTCTCTGACTCTTGCAAGAGGCTAGCTATGAAGTATCTAACCGACTGATAATGCTCATGCGGCATATATATGTAAAAATGGCAACAGCTTTGTATCATCCTAAGGAAATTATTCAACACCAAATCTCATCCCACCTGTGGATATGGTTGATGTTAAAAATAACGGCTTTTTGCGCCATTTCCTGGCAAAAAGCGGCTATGTAGTTTGAAATGGTCCTCACCAATCCCTGAATCACCATTAGCTACATGCTCAGATAAGAACTTACATAGTATCCTGTGCTTGTCGCTAGCCATTCTGTAAATACAGTAAGATCCTCTGGTGTGGCTTCCCCTCTCTAAAAGCAAATCAAAAAAGGTGTAAAGCATCAAATAGACATTGAAAACTTCAAATAAGATACGGGTTGCATTATTTTCTGCATCTCTCACCTGGTTGAGGAAACGCATAGTAACCTTCAGGGCTAGTGAGGGTCTAATGACGTCCTCAATTGTGATATTTCCATTGTCATCTGTTATAATCCCATGTCTTAAAGCATCAAGATATTTCATATGTGCCTGGAAGAATACGCAGCAATCAGAAGGTATCATATGCATGTTCTGTGCTTCTATGATTTCCGTGCAAAGCCCATATAGACGTAAGTTAAAGTGTTCATTTCTGAAAATTTCTTACAAACATAACACCATGTGACCTACACTGCGAACGCTTTGTATAACAGCAGGATATCGTTAGCTGTGCAATGTCCTAGAAAATGTTCAAATGGCCTTCCCGGAATGCACTCGTCTACTAAAAACTGCGAAATCTAAAAGACACAGTTAGTTTCTACTGAAGTGCAGACATACTTCATTAATGAAGGTCTGAGACTTTATTTTTGCCCTTTTATAAGCAAACAGTGCCCTTATGACTCCATTCATCCTTATAAGACATGAACACAAAATAGGAGAAGACAACAAACCTAAGTTCTGGGAGTAGCGCTAAAGCTCGTGATATGCAATGTGTGAAGTACGTCTCTACCGATTCATCTCGCCTTTTGAGGTGAGAAATATCTTCCATAGCCTCAACCACAGAGGTTGCACATAGGTTTTGCACATTTGGAAGGTACTGACGAACTAGACGAGGCACTTGTTTTACAAATATACGGCTCATTTGTTTCTAAAAACATAGATCATTATACGTGTATAGAGTGTTTATGCTGTAGAAGGCTGGCTGCAGTCCTCCATCTGATAGTTTCCGTACCTTATAAAACACCATAAACTCTAAAATACCTAATGTTGCAAGCATGACTTAGCATAAGCCCATGGATAGAATCACACCGACACGCTCCTTTACATATTCTATAAGATGGTGATACCAAAATTAGTAGGAGTTACTGAGCTGGGATTTCGATAGTGCCATCATCGATTCTCTCCTGAAGAACTCGTGGCTTCTCGTTGTCAACAGTGCATCCGATAGCAAAGCATGTGCCCAGAACTTCCTTGACTGTACCGCTTAAGGTCTTAGCCATGGAGTTTGGGCGCATGGTACGGGCAACAGACATCAACTGTTCCCATGTTAGATTGCCGCTGTGCTTGATATTTTTCACCTTTTTACGGTCCCTCAAAGGTTCCTTCAGCTCCTTGATTAAAAGGGCAGTGGCCGATGGCTTAACCTCAATCTTGGCCTGCCTGTTTTGGATAGTGAGCTTCACTGTGACCTTAATGCCCTTCCAGTTTGCCGTTTCCTTAGCGATATCGTCTCCCACCTTCTTGGGAGACATACCAAGAGGACCGAGCTTGGGTGCAAGGACTGAAGAAGGGGCGACCTCTCCACCAAGCTGGCGCAGGTACACTGATATGTCATGAGAGCTCTGCAAACCACACCTACCGTATACTATTTGATTCGGATCCGGCTTCTTCGACATTTTGATGAACTTCCTTTACTATTAAACTCTATAAAATAATGACACCTTGGGGAAACATCATGTATCACTAGTTAAAAACCATCAAACAACACGCACTAGTAAAACTGCCGTCACTAAGGAGGGTACAACAATACATAACACCTACGTGGCCTCACAGACACTGGAATTTAATATTATTACACCACTTGACAACAAGCCGTAGGGTGTTTAACAACAAAAGCCTACAGCGGAGAAAGGGTGGCACGACCACCTGCCTCACATCAAACAAAAACTTACCCTTCAAGACAGAAACACAGAATCCCCCAAATTATTATGCAAGGAAGCTGCCTACTATATTAAAAACAATCTCACTGCCTAAGTGTAGTGATGGTACCGCGTGCCTGTCTTCTGGTTCCTCCCCATCGCCTCCACCCTAGGCCTTAATTGTGATGCCACAACCAATGGCATTCCAGTGAAGTCATAAACTACTTGTTTAAATTAATGTTCAGGTGTTGATACCTGTTTCTTAACGTCCTTCTCTATGTTATGATGCGAAAGTCCAGTCCATTGATAGGATCACACCTTCCTACCTCTGTACGACATGTGCATCCTCTAAGCAATACAAAATGGCATATTATGTATACAGCACCGATCATAGGTCTCAGATGAAAGCGAATAAAATGATTATCATACCTATTGATACCTTACTTTGTACATTCCGTCGTTTGCATACATCACAAATATAATCCCTTTTATATAGCTTTATCAACTCATATGACGACAGCAGATGCTTGGCCAAACCATTAGATGGCTGTAATAGAATATATGTTACACGATATTAGTATTTGAGGTTAGTATTCCACATCGAGGGACGTGAACCATTTGGATCCTGGGGGTACATGTATCCGGCATTCTGGTTAGATGCGAACCCAATTCCAGAGAATAGCTGTGATGGGTTTAATCCTGGTTGAGGTGGTGCGGCTGCAGGGGCAGCTGGAGGAATTGGGTCAAACGGGATCGGGAATGCCATTGCATCAAATGAATTGGGACCCGCTTGCATATTACTCATGTGAGCTTTCAAATATCTCTTTGCTTGAATGTTGTGAACAAATGTGACCAAAAGACGCGATAGAAGAACTACCAATGATGCTCCAACCAGCATGGCTGCCGTGAGGAAACTGTATATTACGTTTTGTCCGATTTCTGGAAAGGGCATCTAAATTCATAGTTATAACATACAATATATGAAAATACCTGCTGAGAAGAACAAATGGTCCTCCATAGGGCGTATGTTCGTCGCTTCCAATACAATAGACTAATGACTGCAGTGACGGCAGCTGACATCCATAGTCCCTGTTTAAACGTGTAATCCCTTAGTGATAAACTTACTCCGCAGATGCTTGCATTATCCCCAAAAAGGACGTACCAACCGAGTCCCATACCACCCAAGATGCATGCGACAACAAGTGCAATTGAGAGCTGAATGAAATGATACAGTGCGAGCAAGAAACATACCAATTTGTTTAAATGCATGAGCTGCTCATATCCCTCCATACGCACCAAAATCGCATCACGACAAGCATTCGAGCAATAAGAGGCATCAAAACTACGATATGTACCTCTACCAATTTGTTCATTGTACTGGATTGCAGTATAACCCTTGTTCTGTATTAACACTATAATCAATGGGAACTAGAAAAATACCTTCACGTTGTTAACTTTGCTCTGCCAACTCTGAAGAAACGCCCCATTGTCGTATACAATACCATGAAGCCCGTAAGACGTAACTCCTACAAGATGCTGTCGCTTGATCCCCATGTGCATGTAGTTGTATGCTGCAGAGAGTCAGTCGATTCTTGCGTAACTTACTTATTGGCTGAGCAATACGCCATTCTGGCGTGTATAGGCTGTATCCCTGTAACAACAGCGCTAAAACACAGATACTGTTGGCGATGAACCATATAAATTTGGGAGCGTGTTGATTGTCCATATCAGGATATCCCGAAGGAACACCCTGATCCTCTGATACTGTCTTCATATCAGTTAGGATTTGAGTGTGTTCCTTGTATTTAATTTTGCGATTTAATACTGGTGCAGCCTTCTAGCGCCCAGTACAGGAGGCAGTGGCTATTATATTTGTGCAACCTTACATATGTATAAGGTGATTATTGTAAACTATATGCTTTAGTTATCATGTCGGCGTCGTTGCAGAAGGCTTGATGGGCCATAGCTCTGTGCACTTGGAGGCAGTCGACATTAATGGGCTATGTCATCTGAGCGGTGGTATTTTCCAGTGTTATGTTAACGTTTAGATAACACATCATGCCAAAATTGTCTGCTGCCATAATTGTGTAAGGATGTGTAAGCAACTTCGCGCCAAGTGATGTCGTTGACGGTGACGCTGACAGAATTCAGTAAATGTGTAGCACAATTTACGAACGCAACAACGCAAGCATGTATAATTATCAAAGTACATTATCCGTCTTCAATGCTTATAGTCCCTGCACCGTTTTAGGTACAACATCAGACACCGTTGTTGTTGTGTGGTACACCTTGTATTTAACATGGGCATACAGTTAAGTGATGCTACAATTTCTGCATCAAAACCACGAATTTTATCACATGAAGAAAGTGCGCCTCAACAATGTCACACTCCTTATTATTATTGCCGCCTTCTTCACATGTCACTGCAGTGCCTTTTACGTAACTGCGATATTATTACGCCATTTTATCAAAACTCACCTCTGAAAAATCCGCCTTTTCTCATAATCTAGGCGTTCCAATAGGTTGGAAGCAAATCTAAATGCTGTCTTTAGCAGCTGGAGGTATGTCTGTTGGATTATTTCTGTACTGCATTGCAACATACACTTTCCATGTCGGAAGAAAAGGTCAACATGTGACGCTCACTTGTTGTAGTGGTAGGTAGTGTGTTGCTAACAGCGTCCTAAAGGATGTTTAAGCTTTACCTATGTAAGACACACCGTTTCATGATGGCTTGCCAATCCACGTAATGTAAGTTGATACAAAATGCTCCGTGCAGTCTGCACAGAGACAAGAGCCTTTGCACTAACTTTATGAGCATCGAAAGTAGCATGACCGCCATCTTCATTCTCTGAAACCAGGAGGTTCCAAACACGAGCTGCCTTTGGACCACATTGTTGCCTTACGCATCTACATACTTGCTGAACCTTCATTTATCACAAAAACATACCCTAGAATAGCTTTCTTCCGTAACATACGTTTGGCACTGTGCCATGCCAGATGGTAGCTATTAGTCAGATCTTCGTGTTGAACTAGGTTGTCTGGATGTTTGTTTAATGCATTGAGCAACCGGAGGACCTGCTCCCCCGTGCTCTTCTGGCCAAAGCTGTTCTGTAATATCTTCAAGACCTGCTCTTTCAAGACGGGAAAATCAACAAGCATTGGCCACTTCCCCTTGGGATTTTCCATCAAGGCCTTCATTATGGCACGCACAATGGGCATGTCACCAACACGCCTGCAGATTAAATTCACAATCTCCTGCAATCGTGTTACTCATAAAGCATGTGGCACTTGCCTCTTTTAGGAGTTTATCTACGATCAAATCAGAGTTAAGTCGAAGAAGTTCCCCATCTGGTCCTACGAGCTCCGCACCTTGCATTACATGGAATATTTCTGCATTCATAGCAGCCAATGGGTCATTGGCAGAGTCCTTATTTCTCGAATTCACCTCCAGAACCATTACTCTGTGTTGGTAGGAGTCACATTTTTCAATAAATCTCGATTCTCTCAGCCTTTTTATCACCTTCTCTGTCTCCGCTACAGTGGCTGAGAAGGTGGTTGCTGCTAATTCACATAGACAGCGATGCGATATGGTTCCATACTTGGCCAACAGCATAAGCATCTCGTAACACTCTGAACCCAGTTCAGATTTTGCCAAGAGCAAGCCAAATGGAATCAGTGGATACGATAAAACCTTCTGGCATCTGAGGAAATAGAGCACAATACCAGTGCGTCTATTGCCATATTGAATGAATTGAACTGTATAGTCCAGAAATCCATAATGTAATAGAATTACTATGCTATTTCTAAGGACCTTAAAGTCAAAATGGCCCTGGGTCATCAACTTTTGCAACGACACCTGGCCTCGCAGAAGGATGTAACCGCCGACCTTCGCCACTTGGCGCCCAAAATAGAGCTCCAAAAGGCGGACGACTAGTTCGTATTCCGTGGAATACATATCTATGTTTTTTTGCGATGTCTATGGGAAAATTAGGCGGCCACCTTTTAATCCCGATGTGTAACGTAGTGACTCATTGAAGTATCAGTGACACCAAATCTTCACTATACGATCCTTACCACCTGCACAATCATGAACATCATAACAATTAATGTTTAATCACCAACCTGAAGCTACAGTTCTACCGCAGTTACTCCAGTCAATGGTATAGACTTCATCGGCATGGCCGGGAAGATCATACTTCAATTTCCCAGTATTTGCGTCCCATAACTTAAGAGTTGTGTCTGAGCTTGCACTAACCAAAAGGCTGCCACAACAGCTCCATGCTACCTGGTATACCCTTCCTATGTGTCCTCGCAAAGTATGCAGAAACCTTCCTGTAATCCCGCACCATATGCGTATGGTCTTATCGAATGAAGCTGAAGCAAAGTATCTACCATCAGCTGAGAATGATACGTGGTTTATCAGTTGTTGATGTCCAGTCATGCGATGCACTGGTTTTCTAGAAGATGAATGAGGATGCCATATGAACATGGTGTTATCATCAGACCCGGATAGCAGACGTTCCTGTCCTGACTGCACAAAATGAATGTATACATACAGTGTGATTACCTTTGCGATAAAGTCTTTGTATATCTTTTGCGATTCTTCAACCATATCCTTGATATTTTTGAAGCTATTGCGATTTTTCTCAAAGTTAGCGGGGGAGAAAGGCCCACTTTTTATTGTTCGATGGGTGTTTGACGTTAGTGTATTGATCCAATGAGCATGTCCCTTCAAATCCTTAATTAGTCCACCCGTACTGGCATCCCATACCTTCAGCAGGGTGTCCCTTGAGGCACTAAAAAGCATCATTCCCCTTTCACCAGACCATAGAATTTGTGATATCCCTTTAGTATGGCCTGATAGTGTCTTTAAGCAATGGCCACTCTTAACGTCCCATATCATGATTGTGCAGTCCATGCTACCACTTGCGAGAAGGGGATAGTCACGCACCTGGAAGTCTAAAGTATGAAGCGCTTGCCATGCAAGTGTCGTTATACCCTATTACCCATTAAAAGTGCCATTCATTGCGTCATACCTTCCTGTGTCCCGATAGGGTGTTTTGTTGCGAACCGGATTCAGGGTTCCAAACGAGGATGCGTCCATCCATTCCTGCTGATGATAACCTCAAACCGTCTGGTGACCAAGAAACACATAGCACCCAGTTTACATGTCCCTTTAACGTCCTTATGGGTGTAGAAGTGGACAAATCCCAGATCCGTACAGTACTATCTCCAGACCCCGTAGCCAGCATCGTTCCATCAGGGCTAAACTCCATACAAAGAACAGACTCACTGTGACCTGGGTGTGATATATGTATTCTGAACTTGTCCGTTACCTTCCAAGGATGACGAACACCTGGTAACAGGGCGTATCTTGTATATTGAAAGCGGAACATATTTTATGTTCAGAACACCCTCACCCGAGGCTTCCGTACCCAACTCATCCACAGCAGCTTCTAGGGTTGTTGCGATTTCATGGTTGTTGTTAAGTATAAGGGTGTAACGAATGCTGTCTGCATCCTCAACCGTAACATCCTCACTTTGAAGGCACGATTTCAACAGTTCCTCGAGCTTATCACGCGTTAATCGCACTGGTACAGTAAGAGTAGCCCCCAATTCATTGTCATTGGCATCTCTAAACTGAATGATAACCTACAGATTCATTAAATTCCGAAAAGCAGTAATGCATTAGGACACTCCCGCCTAGGGATATACACAGCGTTATCCTTACACATGTAATAAACAGATAAAATGATGGGCATAAATTACCTCGGAATCTGTCGACGCCATCGTTGTCTTAGGTGAATATATTATGTCATAGGGCGGCCACTAGACAGTGGTATATAGTTGTAACCCCAAATAAAACATAAAGACATTTTATACTACAAAACATAGTCTATAGCAAAGATGTCGCAGCGACATTCTTGTGCTTCTGTGTCTTCTCCTTCAGGCGGAAGGATGCTTTGCCACAGCTCTGAGTGGAAGGTTTCTTTTGTTTCTTGAACTCAATTCCCCTGGGTAAATCCTCCTAAAGTAACATAATTCCATAGTAAACCTATAATACCATCTCATCGAGTATTCTGCTAATTGTTTCCGACTCTTCACGACGTGATACAGATTCCATAGCCTCCTCGGGAGTGACTTCATCTATGTCATCCTCTGTTAAATGTAACGGAGCTCTTCGCTTTCCAGGTTCCTGAAACACATATATAGAAGTACAATAAGAAACTAACCGATGGATCATCTGCATAAACATATTTACGGCTTGGCTTGTACTGCGTAGGTATAGGTTTTGGCGTCCTCAATTGTAATCCTCCTAAATGGAATACATTTGCATCATGTTACCGCCTACCTTTAGATGTTACAAACTTAAGTACTGCCTTGTCTATGTAGGTCTTGTCCACATTGTACTCCCTATCGCGTATAGATGAGTGCCATGGTGAACTTACAAAACCATGTTATAAAGGTTCACCAGATCATGGCTCTCTGGACGTTTTTGCGATCTTGTTGGTGGGTTATGTACGGAATCAGCACACCACTGGGTAAGGGAGAGAAGAAATTCCTAAATGTCACATGTATTACAACATATTAATATGCGTATATGATGTATAGCACCACCTGTACCTGTTAAAGGTACTACAATTAACAAAATACTCTTTCGTTGCCTTTTTCACAATTGTAGTCCAGGTAAAAAGATGAAAATGAAACATGCTATACTCACCTTTGAGAGGCTGCCTGTTATGCGAAGAAAATTCAAGCAATCGAAAGGATCAGCAAGTTGACTTATTCCCTCCGCTCCATTAAGACACTTTGATTGCTGTTTAACTGATGTGTCACACACACATATTTGCTAACCTGAATAAACTCCTTCATCAGCATTTCCTCGTATGGTTCCCATTTCACTTCCTGGGTTCTCAGTTGTTTTACAGCATCGAGAAGCTCCTGAAAAGTCATCATCTTCAGTTCCTTTTGTTGCCACTCGTCTAGTATGAGATAGAACGTCTGATCCCCAATTTCTAGGGATCTGGCGCAACTAGCAATTTGGCATAGTTGCGGGTATCTTATCATACTAATATTTTTACACAATGCACGGCAGACAGCTGCCAACAGTTGAGAATTTCTTATTTCCCATTTAGAGAGAGATAGAAATAAATCTGCATATTCCTGGGCGTACATTTTTTCGCTGTCCCGCATGAGGCAGTAAAATACTTCCATAAACAACTGCTCCGGGAATTTCCCAAATTGACCAAAAACATTTATAGTTTGTATATAATGTCTTATTTCCATCTGACCAACTTGAGGAACCAAATGCCGTGCCAATTCCAGAATTAGTGTACGATCCTCCAGCTTCACCTTGGCGAAGCACTCGAGTACGTAAAGGGAGTCAAAGAATTTGAACTTGGATGAAAGATTCATACAACATGCTGCTGCTTTCGCCCAAAACATTTTTTCACTCACTCTAGCCGTAACAGCATCTTGAAGAAGAACTCTTAATTGTCTAGGGGTCAGTGAGTCCATGCGACTTATGTCAGAGAAAACAGTTGTGCTCCCAGGAGTACTGTATAGAGACATATCCGATGTGGACGTGTCAGGTGAAGGGCTGCTTGAGAACCTTTTCATTGCTCCCGTTGCATATCTTGTGATTGTGCTGTGAGAGACAAAAACTGTTGTATCAGTCAAAGCACTCCGCATGCTGGATGAATATCTTTGCGTTCCTATAGCCCCTATTTTATGCATATTCCTGCCGAACATGGCAGGCAACATACACAATCTTCCAGAACACATCGTTCAAACTCAATTAGATTCTAGTAGCACAGGTGCGATTATAGCTCAACAAAAGACATCATGTGTCCCTAAATACTCATTTGCCGTATCATTCAGTTGTCCCAGGCAATGGTAATGCCATGTCTAACAGCGGAAGGCAGCTTCATACATGAACTAACGCAAAACATTATATAAGGGAGTGAATAACGTGGCCAGTTATCCCTATTATAACCAGCTTATAGTATTATGCACTAACTGCTTTCTTTAAAAGTGTCTTAATATGTGTGTTACTCGTAAAACAAGTGATGTGCAAGCCCCAACTATCACACGCTTTCAGTATGGATGTGATACGAGGCGTCTGTACACATCATTAAAAATACATATGTTACAAGATGAGGGACATGAACATGTGCCCAGAAGCTCATGATGGATTGAGCGATAACGATTTTGACATTGTTGAGCATTTCTCCGATGATGAAAACGACAACACTGACAAGATTCCATCAACTAAAACAAATGCAGTATTCAATCCAAAGGAGAGCTTCCCTAAAGCACTCCATAGGTCTAAAATGGAGCATGGATTGGGAAGGGAGGAATATAAGAAACCGCATACCGAAGCCAATGGCATAGTACATACAGATAAATCACTAATTAAGCAAGAAGGGGATATAGGCCTCAACAACAGCAGCATCGCAAGTGATATGATGGATGGAGTGACTGAATCATTGGATATTTCTCAAATGACTGAAGCAGAAATACTGGAACATCAACAATTTCTGTACGACAAACTAGGCAAAGAAATGTGCGAGTTTCTCATTCAAAGGAAACTGAAAAAGTGAGTTATACGTTGGTTACCTCAAACGAAAACAGGTTGATAGGCGAGGATTCCAATAATGTTACCAAACGGGATGATACCCCTAATGGTCCCAAGGAAGACGTGAGTGGCCACATACCCTCTGCTGTCTGTGATGAAGCTCTCAAACAAATCACATTTAAGATGGACGTCAATGAGTTACGTAAGATTGAGTGGACAAACCCTGTTGAATCCGTTGAAGAAACAGAAAATGGGGAATTACGACTTCATCAGCTTAGGTTCGATTTCGATGGACAACTCCTCAAAGAATCGGGAACTGATGTTCCACATCGTCACGAGGGAGCATTATATAACCATGGTGCTGAGCCT
The DNA here is from genome assembly GCA_035575875.1 of Babesia gibsoni. Lineage (NCBI taxonomy): Eukaryota > Apicomplexa > Aconoidasida > Piroplasmida > Babesiidae > Babesia > Babesia gibsoni. The sequence goes on from CP141527.1 coordinate 1,597,092, forward strand.
AATAAGGCTGGATATACTATCCCTGAACTCATGGAGCTCATGAAAAGTTCCTTCAAGCCTCACGTACAAATAGCTACACGAACCATGTGCAACATTGTCCACATGGCATATGCAGGACCACAGCGATATTTTGGATACACCTGCCAACGATGGCACGGATATCTTCTCAGAGACGTAGATCTTGTTGGGAAGATTGGCTACATTGCAGTGGAAAATGTTAACACCCTACAGATTCTCATTGATTCCCTCAGATGCATGAGCATAATGCTATTCGGGGACTTAATACCAAGTAAAAATAGGGGTAAACTCCCAATGGAAGACGAGGTTTCATGTTGCTTTGGCGGTATTTTGCTTCCTCTGCAGGAGGTTATTTTTGATTTGTGTCCCCAAGAGGCGGGCCTTAACTGTTATAGTTGGAACCCTTTAGCAATGGACTGCGTATCATTCATAGATAATGTACCAGAAAAGAAAGATAGATCGCATAGGAAACGCTCTAAAGGTGAACATGAGGAAGAAAATGCAGAGGCTAACGAAATAGCTGAAAAAGCACGTGTTTCTTCACTTGATACACGATGTGATGAAATTGCCGCATTCTACAGAAAGGCTGTGGAAGGAAAACTTCTGGATGAGGAAATCGATACTATCAAGCAGCAGCTGGCAGATGCATTTGGCCTTAAAGTAACAGACTATTACACGGGTCAGAACATGGATAGTACAATACGCCTGCTTACACAATTTGCTTTCTTGAATCGGTTATTTCACGTTATGAAACAGAATAAGACAAACGTAGTGTTACAGGCGTATTCTTTAACTGTTATATGTGGTCTTTTGATGAGATTAGGGCGCCCATTAGCCAAAGCACTATTGGAAACGTCACAATTCAACCACATCCTTGAAGAATTGACATCATCATTAATTGTTGGTACTGAAGACTACATAAAACTATCTGATGGTCTATTGACCTACGCTTTACCTGAGGATGTAGAACCCATGAAGGGATATCTTTCAGCAGCTGTCATGTGCTGCATGAGGATCATATCTGTTTTCAACAAAGAAGCTCTCACCAGCCATCTGGATAGAATGGGCGCCATCGCTTTGGTTAAACAGACTATATCACAAGCTTATATTTGTGGAACATCCCCCTTGTTAGGCGCCTCTGACGATCGCAGTTGTACACTTTATACAATGAATCCACATGTGGTGCTACCCTGTACCATGGCCATAAGATGTCTGACTGTTTGGGCTATGCAGAATACATACGTGGACACCCTAGATGAAATCATGCCTGCAATGGATTTAGAAATGTTCACCCTTTGCGATCATGCCAAGAGCGATGGTGACTCCTTTAACTCCTTTATTGGTAATAACGGCATTCCCATGTCCCAGATACTCACATACATGGCAAATATTCTTGAATCAAGTGATCTGTCAATGCACGTAAGGTTTAACTGGCCAAGAAGTAGGTTCTACGACCTAGTTGTAGAGCTCTGCAAACACGATCACAGGCATTCTGATCACAAGCTCATGCGACTGATTTTGTCAACGTTCTACTTCGAAAAGGCTTACGTTGAGTTTGAAACCAGAATATGTGTGGCGGATAAAAGGACGAAGTTAGCCGAAGAGCAAAGGTCTGCCTTATTGGCAATGACAAATTATGTGGTTTCAACATGCATTCAATTTTGCAAGAATGCTGACAACTTTGACTCCCAATTACTAGACTTTCAGTGGTGGAATTGGGAGACTCTAGTTGGTAATGTGCAGCCACTGGCATCCTCATGCTACGAAGCAAACGAGACCTGCAAAACACTTTTCCCTGTGATACTCTCCTTATGGATGCTAGAAATCGTTGATTCCATAGGTAATATAGATGAAGAGTTTCAGATGACACTGAAAAATATGGTCTCTCACCCTTTTGCATTACTACACAACAAGCTTGTACTGATGTTGGAGACGTTGTATAAAAGGCGTCTACATAGTGTGGTTGGTTCAGGGTTTGACAAGGGTGCTACGTCATACAAGCCGTTTATGATGTTGGAACCTTGGGCTAAATTCATCTTGTTATATGGAATATCACAGGGAGTTGATGTCGGCATTGACAGACGCAACTTGGAGGCTAGGGCAACGTTGGCAGCGTTGACTGTATCACCAAGATACAGCACAATACAAGGACTAATACAAAGGTTATGCCTAATATATGGTGATGGGAATACTCTTCCCGTTTCTAATATAACTGATGATTTTAAGGAGTTCAACAGAAATATCGCAGAGTGTTTTACCTTGGGTACTGCTGACATGGCCATTATAAGCTTTATTGCATTCATTCCAGCTTTTGTAATCAGAGGTTTGGCTTCAAATGAGGAATATACTCCATCTAATGCAATAAAGGGTTTACTGGAGCTAATATTTAAAAACAAGTTATTTACAGATGAGTTCCTAGAATGGGTCCCAGAGCTTGACACTGCCAACACCCTAATACAGTCTGTTATAAGCTTCAATGATGAAATTAACTGGAACCCAAATGCAATATTTGTTGAAGCCTTGGAAGCGCTAGTTTTCAGAAGGTTATCATGTATGTTGAACAAAGCCATGGCTGTACCAAGGATTACAAACCTTGATGCAGTGGTAACAGCAACGTGGGATGAACTTATTGATCACATGGCTGAGGTAAATGTATCAGTCGGTGATGACTATATTTTGATGTTTGCAGCACCAGTTTCCATCGCCACAAAAGATGCAGAACATGATGCCTTAACCAAGGCAACTATGGGTGTCATCAGTAAATTTAACAGCGGATTAGGGGATTCACCATATGTTATGGCAGCACTGATGCTAATGATATCTACATTCTCCAGGGTTGACTGTGCAATGAAAGTATGGGCAGACACTAACCTTATGGTCCTACTGGGAAGGAACCTTTTCATTGACCTCGTCACCAGGGAAGTAATATGTACAACGCCATCCGGTAAAATATCACTTGGATCGGTATATCTCTACCTACCAACATACAATTCAGAGGCTGAGATAATAGTGAAGCAACAAAAATTGTTGCAAGAGTTCAACGAAGAAGACATCGTGAACAGAAACGCCATAATGGCAATAGTTACCGCTTCTATCCGTAGGATCAACAAACGCTAACTTGTAAACATGGCTATCATGCTTATAAAGGATTTGTGCTGATCGATAAGACTATAACAGCCATAAATCTATGTTCTGTTGCATTACATACAGCAGATAATCTTGGGTGGTTTGTTTTGGAGTTTTCCATGTGCAAGCAAAAACTGCTCTCACAGAAACGTGTCTGAAAGAGTCCTGTGTGCTCACGAAGTGCAGACGCCAGGGCGTTCGATTACAACATTGATTTACCAGCTTCAATGGACATCCGTCATTACCTGCCGAATGGAATTGTTGCTGCTTCACCACGTCGCCAAAATACGAAGAACCTCTTACACTACACCCTATGGGAGCATCCGCTTTTAGACATGATTAAGCTCGGTAAAAGCGTTGTGGACGTGCATCATACAAAGAGTCCATGTTTAATATTAAAATGTTACGCAAGTTCTGTCTATCACTTGGAGTTAGACCATAAACCACTTCGTTTTGCTAAAATGGCTTACAGTGAATGTCTTGCCACCGACTTGACTCCCGGCCCTTTGCCTGGGGCGCGACCTTCCACTGGCCATACCCAATCGCTAAAATACCTCCAGGGTATATTATTCATTTCTCCACATATATATCGGGTAAGTATGAATCTTTTCATGATGATGTGTCACTTTGTATATGTGATTGTGGCATCGAGGCCTCGGAAAGGCCTAGCAAGTCTATGGATACTTTTGTAGGGTACCGATAGATAAGCTCTGTTGCTTATCTAGCCCTCAATTCTAATAATATATGTTTAAAGTTGATTCATAAACGGAAATGTGATTATGTGTAGTTCATTTGTTTGCAGAGTTCGCCATTACAGACATAGAAGGCCAGGATAACATCCGTGCCATTGTGATTTCTAAGCAAAATGAGCAGCAGTGTACTGGAATACAAGGGAGTCCTCACCGGAGGTCACACTGGATGGGTAACTTCCATCTCTTGCCCTGGCAGGAATGACATGAACACCATAATCTCCGCATCCAGAGGTATGTTACCTTCAATGAATCCAATGATGAACCGGGTACCCAGCTCACTCTAAGGCGGAGCCAGTGCAGTGAAAAATCCCATGCGACTCACAGAGTCGTTCTGATGGTTATATTTATGTTATATCCCATTTAACCATTTTGATGTTGTTGTCGCCTATTGTAAATAAGCAAATGACGTCATCTTTAATATACATTATATATTGTTTAACACCATTCACAGACAAGAAAATCATGATCTGGGATGTATACCCCGAAGATGTAGAGGGAGAAGTTGGTGTTGCCAAGCGGTCCTTGACAGGCCACTCTCAAACCGTCCAAGACGTGACCATGTCATTCGATGGTCTCTTTGCACTCTCTGGTTCATGGGGTTAGTTTGACTAGTTAAATATCTGATATTTTTGCAGATGGTACACTTAGACTCTGGGATCTCGTGAAGGCAGAGACAGTCCGTGTATTCAATGGCCACACCAGCGACGTTAACAGTGTGGCTTTCAGCCCAGACAATCGTCAGATTATCTCCGGAAGTCGTGACAAGAGCATTAAACTGTGGAACACTCTATCAGAGTGTAAAAAGACAATCACCAACAACTCACACTCAGACTGGATCTCATGTGTAAGGTTCTCCCCAAACCTCCATGAACCCGTTTTCGTATCTGGTGGGTGGGATAAGCTTGTAAAGGTGTGGGATTTGACCAACTGCAACCTAAAATGCAATCTTACCGGTCACGAAGGTGTAGTCTCCTCCGTATCCATCTCACCAGACGGCTCCCTCTGCGCTTCTGGTGGAAAAGACGGTATTGCAAGGCTATGGGATATGAAGGAAGGCAACAGCCTTCACCTTCTTGAGGCAGGATCCCCAATTAACTCCCTCTGCTTCTCCCCCTGCAACTACTGGCTCTGTGTTGCCACTGACAGGGTAATAAAGATCTGGAACTTGGAGAACAAGAAGGTCCTCGCCGAAATCGCTAGTGAGAAGCCCAAGAAGGTTGGCCTTCCATGGTGCATATCGCTCTGCTGGAACCCTGATGGAACCATCCTATACGCGGGTTCGACAGACGGTAACATCTACGTCTACCAGGTCAACAAGAACTACAACTACATTGCTAACTGAACACAGAAATAATAATCAATCTCCGGATTACATATTTCCATTTAGAGCACGTCTCACTATATGCATCACCTTATCATTGGTTGTAGGGTCATGATAGCTCTAGTATGTGCTGAGTGGTAGCGGTAGTAGTCATACAAAATGGTAGAAGACGAAGGGGTTAGTATTCAACGCATAGGTTTTGAGTTAGACGCCCCGTCTTCCAGCACGGTACTCGAGTACCAGTGTACCAGAATAAAGCGCATTGAGAATCTTGACCACGTCAAGGGCCTAAAGGCAAGTAGGAGCTACACATCTGTTCAATACTGAGCCAGAAACTCGCCATTATCTCGAATCTGATAGAAAAAATCGAGAACCTCGACGCCAACACGGAGCTGGAATCTCTCGATCTGTACCAGAACAGTATTCGGAAGATAGAAAACATAGATCATCTGACTAACCTAAGGTAAGCTTTCAGTCGTTACATTGTAGTGCCTTACAGGGTATTGGACCTTTCCTTTAATGAGATTGATTACATTGAGAATTTGGATACGTTGACGAATCTGACGGAGCTCTACTTAACAAGCAACCGCATCGCAAAAGTAAGTATTGAATTGAGGTGCCAATGCAAGCGGTTTAAGGTGGAAAATGTCAAGACACTTTCAAAACTGGAGTTGCTTGAAGTAGGATCGAACAAGATTCGTGACTACGGAGAAATAAGCTTCCTAAAGGAATTAAACTCCCTGTGGATGGGCAGAAACAAGCTCACAAACATGTCCCTTCCACTTCTCCCAAGACTGACAAAGTGTAGCCTGCAGAATAATCGTATAAGGGAGTGGGACGAAGCTATAGTGGATAACTGCCCACAGCTTCAAGAGCTCTACCTCAGCTTCAACAGATTGACTGAGATACCAGCATTTATAAATAAGATGGTAGGATAATGGTTTAAAAACAATATATCATGATTTAATAGAAGAATTTGTCAATTCTAGACCTAGGAAACAACAAAATATCAAAAGTACATGTGGATGTTGCAAATGAATCTATTGAAGAAGTATGGGTACGTGAAAGAGAGTACGACTTCAACAAAACTCAGCTGAACCACAACCAGATTGAAGATGATTCCGAAGTGATAGCGCTTCAATCATTTAAGAAGTTACAAGTGCTGTATTTAGAGCACAATCCCATCCATACCAAGCTGGGCCCCGGATACAGGAATAGAATCCTTGCGTTGTTACCTCGTACGTTTACCACTATAATACGCATATATCGCACAGAACTCTCTCAATTGGATGCAATACCCGTAGTGAACAGAGTAACATAGAGTAGTGATGTCTAACTATCCCACGATATCAATACACAGTATAAATAATGTCGTTCCTTCCATCGCAAAACAGCCACACCTTAGTACAGAGGCTAATAGATGATATAAAGAAAAGGGCTGAGGAACATGCCAAGCGCTATGCCAGGCCTAAAATTAGGGGCTCTTACGCCCAGTCCATGATTCCGTCTCGGGTTGCAGTTCTACCATCAAGGAGTCCACATTCGCTATGGAAGGCTAGAAATGAACAGCACTCGTCAAAAAATGGGATGTTGCAGGGGGATTATTTCACTAGGCTGGTGGACAGCTCCCCCAAACCACGTATTTTAAGAAGCGCCCATCACCCGGTGGCCATACACCTACTAAAGCTTACACACAGTGCATCCTACAGGTTAGATTGACAATATAAAGTTAATTTTTATACAGGAAGTACAGAAAGCTGGTACTCCTCACTAGTGCAAAACTCATTCGCGAGTACTGTGCCAGGCACGGCTCCTGCAGCAGGATATACACTACTTCTCACGAAAACCCACTTCTCCTGGAGAAAGGTGTTCGCGCAGACAAAGTTTTAATATGCTCTCAAAAACTCCTCCAAAAGGTATTGCGATGTATACTAATTTACACTATCTAGGTTTCTGATCTTCACTCTTATGAAAGAGGCATAGTTGCAGAAGTTTCTTATCCTCAGCCATCTCAACATCTCGGAAACGCATCACTTGTAGTATGCGTCGCTCCTGGTGGAAGAAGTGAGGAGAGCGCCACATTAGCATCCATCATGCGCACTGCCCAAGCCCTGCAATGGCAGGCCATCTGGCTGCTTAAGCATGGTGCCCATGACTTCCTTGATCCCCTATCAATCAGAGCTTCACAGGTAATATTTCTATTAATGACACGACAATTTCCCAGAATTGTCTAGATACAACGCCCTATGTATCTGGAGATACACAAGAGGCCATAGCCTTCGCAAATGAGAACAGACTACTCATATGCATATGCTCAGAAGGAGGTGACACCTTTGAATCAGACCACCTTCAACAGTCATTCAAGCAGCACCACGGAGTAATGCTTCTGGTGGGTAAACAACCAAAGGTAATTTTTTCCTTAAATCTTTAATTCGAAATAGGAACTCGTAAACGTTGCAACCAAGATCAACATATCCACTGCGTCAAAGCGATGGCATAAGTTTTCAGATACTGTGGATGACACCGAGGCAACACATTATAAGCTGGACAGCTTCACCAAAAGTTGCATTCTACTATACCTTGTTCGCAAGTATATGCACTCCTCTGCGCCTAGATCCCCTTACATAGTCTAGAATTCTATGCCCCGCGCCTTTGCAAGGTGCTGTTGAACATGCTGAATACGTTGACGCACCTTAATTTCCTTGCGATGAGACTGATGGACAGTCGCTGGGTCTACTGCATTGACACGATAGATGTAGCTTGCACCATTTCCTCTAGCAACATAATTGTGCAACGACAGGTAACCCCCGTTGTAATTTATTGGGCCAATTCTGCCTTGGTTCCGTTTAGCTGGATTTGCCATCCGGGTGCTGGCAGTTCCATATGTTGTTGTGGACACGGACTTGGAATCAGTTGCATGTTTCTGCTCTGAATGCCTGCGTTTTTGGTTGCTGAGAGACTTTGTCATCTTCCTGTTGGATCTAATCACAACTGGCATACCATTCGATCTCTTCAATCCATGCCACATGTCAGATGGATTGTCACAGAGGTTCACGCAGGTTTCATGCTTTATGTTCACCATTACGCATGTTGACTCCACGTCACTGTCTTCATCGCTGCCACGGCGACGCTTCCGTCCCCTGGAACCCGCAGAGGGACCTCTTAGCAGCTCCGCCTGCTGCTTCACGTACCATAGATAGTTCGGGTCCTCAGAGAAAATAGAGCCTACATTTTTCAAATCTAGTGTATCTGAATACGGAGAGACAGTCGTCTCCTCTTCATCCAGCAACCCCTTCAGGTCCACGTCGCAGAGACTGATCACGTGAGACTCAGAGCTATCGGCAGCATTGAGCGGACTGTCTGCGCTCTCTATGCTCTTCGTGGAAAGCAGACCCATCTTATATTCTCCCTTGGCTTAACTGAGTGCCGCAGCTACCGCTCGGCGCCAGGGCTCGTAACTACATACTGCTTACTCTAAAAACAAGAGTACACACGTACCGTTTAAGAAGGGCCTACAGTCGGACCTCACGTCAATCTCCGCAGACCGACGGGCTGTTATATATTACAACAGCTAGATATCATGGAAAACAGCTTGAAAGCTGCCTGCGTCCCGATATTACACTTTTAGAAATGGCCTACTCAAAGAAAGTAAACCAGTGCTAATCCAGGGTTCCTGATATACACGGCCAGAAACCAGGATTTTTGTGTTCTAAAAGTATAATAATACCATTAGAAAAATCAGCGAAATTGGGGTCAGTTGCAATTAAATAATTGCGACTGGTAACCACTCATATCAGCTAGATCCTGCGGTCTATATGGGGCCCTCAAGATTTGGCTTCATAGACAAGTACAGTAGTACATTGGTGTAGCCATCCGCTTATAAAGGCTAAGATGTGAACATAGGTATAGAAACCTATGAGGTGGGTGTTCTATATGAATATGATGTGTTAGACGAAGGTGCTTATCATGTCATTTTGCCCAATCTTTTTGTTTCATCCCATTTTTAACCGTGTGTTCCGTTTAGTAACGGAGAAAACACAGCTCATTCGTGAAGTGATGTCCAATAATATCATTATGACCATGTACGTACACCTGTTTTTGTATACACGTGGTACGTGCCATCTGATTCACTCATAGTCCTCTGAGGCATGAGCAGATATCAATACAACGACCAGCTACTGCTATTTGCGTCTTTGTGTTGTTTCATATCTTTAAAGGTTGGAGGTAGTAATAGATGACGAAGTGGAATCCTTTGTCTTCTTCCCTTCTCTCTCATTTACATGCTGATTTCATCCATATCTCCACACCAAAGAGAGACATATTATGCTCCATACAACTTTGATGAAACATCTACTGTGCGGTGACAGTAGCGCCTTATTATTTGTTGCATAATGTCCCGTGAACCTAACGGCCCCGGTTGCACATTCATCATCTGCTATCCTGTTATACCTATGAACAAGTAACTCCACGTTCATATATCATACAACAACAAAACCGTCGGCGCTATACCCTAAGAATATTACATTAAAGGTAGCCATCTTAGTGTAAGGTGTAAACATTTGTCGCTAGAGACACCATAAACGTGGGTCTGACGCCCGAGTAATATGCCCTACTATCCGCACAAATTCATCTACAAGATACGCATGGCCAATACTATGAAGGGTGATGCGGAAGCCACGCTCTGCAAGGTGGCAGCTAACCACCCAGAACTGGCGGAACTCGTGGAGCAGATAAGGAATCACATCGCCGGAAAACTCTTCCATGAGCTTACGGAGGATCTCCTTGTGCTTCTAGAGAAGCCAGTTATAGTTTGTGACACTAAAGTACAAATCTTCGAGACAGTAGTCCATCCCATCAAGGACTCCATCAATCTCTTCAAGTTTGTGCAATTGCTATCATACTGCTCTGAAAACTTAGGTAAGAACTAACGTGAAACTGTCGCCCCTAATGTAAATCTGTAGACCCGAAGGTGGCTCTGGAGCACTTGTGCAAGTATGACGCCTTCCTGGAGAAAGACATAGAGGCTAACCTCATGCACGAAATCGCAAAGGTAGAGCATTTTTCAGACTATTCATTACTTTCAAGGCACATCACATGATTAAGGACAAACAGCTAAAAGAGTGTGACACGCTTTTATGCAAAGTAAAGGAAAGAGTGGAGGAGACCATGAATCTCGACATCCCAGTACACAGTGCATACTACCGTGCGTCTGCAGAACTTCACAAGGTAAGAACAGTGAATAGTGAAAGAAACAATCTGTATAGGTCACTAAAAACTTCTCACAGTGCTACAAGGATTGGATAATGTATTTGGCCTACACGTCAATAAATGAAATTCCTGAAGCAAATCGGGCGGCCATTGCCGTCGATATCACCGTATGCGCCATCATTGCAGATGACAATTGTGGTTTCGGAGAGCTGATAAGGCAACCTATAATAGAATATTACCTCAAGAATGGTAGCCACCAGTGGCTATACGACATGCTCATCATATTTAATGAGGGTCAATTGCACATGTTCAAGGAGGCACTTGACAGATACAAAGGCCAAATAGTACACACGGTTTGTTTTATAGTATTAGAGTTATATATATGGTAGGATCTTGCTGGAAGGGAAGCTCAACTCAAGAACAAACTTACCCTAATCGCTCTACTCAACCTGGCATTCAGCAGACCAAACAAGCAGAGGACCCTTAATTTCCAAGACATTGCAGATCACTGTGATATCCACATAAGTGAAGTGGAGCCATTCGTTCTTAGGGCTTTGGCCTTAAAAATGATTAGGGGGTACATAGATGAGGTGAAGCAAGTTGTACATATCAACTGGATTCAGCCCCGCATTCTTGACATGGGAAAGTAAGTCAAAACATTCTAGTTATCAACGTTACAGGTTGCAAAATGTCACAGAAAGAATGGAAGAATGGATAGAATCAACCAACAAACTAGTTGTGACTCTAGAAGAACTTACTGGCCAAGCCGTGGCGTCATTATGACATATAAAAACATTATATTAATCATTTAACTACATTATAATATGGTTTGTATTGTGAATTAAATCCACGTAGCACGGCATTGGTCTGTTCGGTAGCGTTGGGAGATGGTAACATCCTTTGGCTGAAGTACGGAGTCACTTCCACCACCGTATAAATAATCTGATAGTCCGGTAAATGCTACAATACATATGAAAGGTATTCTTAACGGACACTCACCTATCATAGCACCATTATCAATGCAGTAGCGCTCATCCATTGGGTACAACTTGGCACCACGATCACTTGCCATTTTCTGAGCCATTGTCTGCAGGCGAAGATTGCATCCCACCCCTCCCACAACCAAAAGCTCGTTTGCGTCCATTAGAGCCATGGCACGTTCAGTTATTTCTACGAGAGTGGCAAACATGTGCTCCTGTACGCTGAAACACAGGTCGTTTACAAACGCCCGGTAATCGTCCTCACTTATTCTACCTAATGTTAACATAGTTTTGTTCTTCTCGATGAGTTGTTCGCAGTATGTTAACATTCCACTGAGACAGCAATCCATACCCTTAACAATATAAGGTAAATGTATGAGCTTTGCGCCTTTCTCACGAGCAGCAAGTTCGATTGATAGGCCTGGAGAGGGTTTGTTTGGTAGTCCTAGCAATCGTGCTAGACGGTCCAGAACGTTACCAGCAGCTATGTCTAGTGTTTCCCCCATAATTGCATATACCTGTCGTTTTTTGTCATATGCAAGTATTTGGGTGTTCCCCCCCGATACGTACAATACTACGGGTCGCCTGTAACCACTTAGAAACCTGCCCATCTCAATATGGCCTACGCAGTGATTAACAGGCACGATAGGGGCGTCTGTCATAAAGTGAATGGTTTTTGCCGCGAGGGCGCCAACGTGAAGTGCCGAACCCATGCCTGGCCCGCGAGTATAACAGATCAAAGAAATACGATCTATGTCAATCCCAGCCGTGGTCAGTGCCTCATTTAACAACGAGGCCATGTTCTCCCTGTGGTGTTTTGCAACGTGGCGAGGTAGGAATCCCTCTCCATCAGGAGGAGAGTAAGTCCTGCGAACGTTTGACAACAGTACTCCATCCCCCCGCACTACTGCTATTCCTAGCTTATTTGCGCTGCCTTCAATGCCTAAGGCGAAGAAACTGCTGAGATCCCTCTCATTTCTGATCGACGCATCCATGTGTTATGGATAACATTACGAAACTCTAGCGTGTATGTTGTGATAGTTAACTTTACTTCATTAGGAAAATAGTAAAAGGTGTAACCCAGGTTTATTTTTGCGATAGTAAATTATGATGCTGTTTGTTAACGAGCATGTCGTATTGAGCTACTTATTCCCCAGTGTGCCAATAAGAGGGTAGACAGAGGATCATATGAAAGATGAATAACATTTTCCCTTAGTAAACGACTCTGTAAAGTCCTTATTTGACTGGATAAGCCTTTCATAGGACATTTTGTCAATTTTGGAAGATGACACTATCTCCTTCTCGCGGTCAAACACATTCCACGGTTGAGATTCTTCTTCCTCTCCATTCAATTTCGATGCATTCTTCTTCATCATAAGGTGCATTTGCTGTTGAGGAGTCTTGCCCCAGACATCCTGTAAGGCGTGCTTATCCATGAACTCCTTCTGTACATTTTCATAGTCTACGAAGAATCCCTGCTCATGCATCTCACGGAGGCTCATCATCTCCGCCATTTCTTTAGCATTCAAACCTTCATTTGATGCTTTGTCGTTACTTGATGTATGTCCTTCAAAATTATTCTCCGTCCTGGCCGGTCTTATGTAAGGGCCCTGTGCTTCAACCTTTTGTCTAATGTATGACATCTTCTCTTCCAAAGCTTCCAGAAGTGATATATTACATTCATCCGGTTTGGCTAAGCATGAGTCGTTGCGTGATAGATACAGTGCCTTTGCCAAATGGCGGATTTTCTTGCGCACCTGAGCATCTGCATAATCATTCAGATCAATTGTCCCCCCCTTGTCTAATACTGACAGGAATCTGCGCAAACCAGATTCAAAATTGCATTTCCTTATTAAATCAGCAGTTATACGAACGAATTCTGCCTGCTGATAAATGTAAGGCAAAGCATCCTTTGACTTGCCATCACCTATTGGCTTCCCCGTTTCATTTTCTCTCCCAACATGGTCGTCTCGCACTTCCCATCTCTCTAGAAATCTATGGTTGCGCCTATTTTTGACCTTCCGTGAGTCTGGTGGTGTATCATCCTCCCTTTTGACCTTATCATGACTTGGGGAGTCATTATGCGATAACTGGTTACGTACTCTCTTATTAACTCCATTGCTAACATGCTCCATCTCTACTTCATTTTTTCTTGTTCTTTCATGTCCTTTAATTCCTTAGCTTCAGTATCAATGAAAGTTGACTGAGCCTGGGAGCCAATATATTGCCTTCTTTTTATAAGGCGTTTTAAATCAGGGATTCAAGTTTAAAGAGCCATTGTAGACCTTTTCAGGCTCCTTGTATTTCAGCTGGATGTCTTATATAGCAAAAGGGTGGGAAGATGCTTCTATTAACGGAATAATACGTCACATGGTACTCCCTCTCCCCATTACATCCATGTATCCATTGCCTGTCGTCGCCTATCAGAGGAAAGTTGCACCTAAATAAAAAAGGCATTCACCTCTTTGTTTATCATAAAAGGTGGTAGCGCGTATGCTGCCATGATATAATAGTTCAAAAGAGGGTGTGTGTTGTCTATGTTACATCCCAGCTTCAAAAGGGGAAAATGTCTAATTTCACGGGCTCAAGCCTTCGGCATTTGGTAAATTTGGTGGTATGTTCCCTCTTTGGATAGCCAATAGTGTGTAGGACGAGCTGAGAGACATTGGACTGAATAAGTACATAAATCTTCCGAGAATATGCGTAGCAGGGACACAAAGTAGTGGAAAAAGCAGTGTATTGGAGGGTATAATAGGGCTGGACTTCCTGCCTAGGGGAGACGGTATCGTAACCAGACGTCCAATTGAGTTCAGACTCAGCATGCTCAGAGGGGATGACGAAACAGAAGAAGTTAAGCCGTATATCATATTTGATGGCAACGATGAGAAGTTTTTTGATTTTGAGAGGGCGAGAGAGCACATTCAGCAGCTCACAAACATACGTGCTGGACAAAATAAGGGTATTGTAGATGATCCTATTGTTCTGTCTGTCTTTTCACCAGATTGCCCAGATTTGTCACTCATTGACCTCCCTGGGGTTACTAGAGTCCCACTCAAAAACAGTGATCAAACTGACGACATTGAAGTATTAACCAAGGATATGATCATGCGATATGCCAGTGATCCACGCACCATCATCCTCGCTGTGGTTGCGGCCAACGTGGATATGTCTACCAGCGATGCTCTGCAGTTAGCTCGTAGGGCAGATCCTAAGGGAGTAAGGACTCTAGGAGTGATTACTAAAATAGATTTGATGGATAGGGGCTCTAATGCTGTGGCTATGCTGCAGAACGACGAGGTCCCCCTTCGGTTGGGATACACCGGGGTGAAAAATCGTTCACAAAAGGATATCGCAGACGGTATTTCCATCAAAGATGCGCTTAAAATAGAACATCAATACTTTTCGGAGCACAAAGTGTACAAGCATATTGATCCAAAACTCTGGGGAGTACCATCCCTTGTCGACAAGCTCACAAAGGTGCTGTATAGGCACATAAATACGGTCCTACCCGATCTAAAGGCTGAAATATCAAGCCGAATAAAGACAGTGGCAGCAAAGCTCGAAGCATTGGGCTCGTCAGCTCCCAAAGACATGACTGAACGTGTTCACATGTTGTGGCAAATGACAACAGATTACTGCGAAGTATTCGGAGGGATAATAAAGGGGAGGTATGTCAGTCGTCTTCATGACTTCGTGGAAAAGGATGCCGTCACAGGGGTACAAATAAGAACTATATTTAACGAATTGCTCGAATCTTTCATCACACAGAAAGTGTTCGATCAACTAACCGATTATGAAATCGACCAGGCCATACAGATGCATGAGGGGGACAGCCTCCCTGGGTTTCCGAGTCCAGACACATTTGAATATCTCATACTCCCACAGCTGAAAAAGCTTGTTCCTCCAAGCATTGAGTGCTTAGAAAGAGTACAACAAACATTGGAACTACTCTCCATGAAAGTTGCTCAACGTGTATTCACTAGGTTCCCAAGGTTATATGAAAAGGTTCTAGCGCTGTCAAAACAAATATTCCTGGAGGAAACTGAACGTGCAAGAGATGTGCTGGAAAAGTATGTAGAAAGTGAAACCCTCTATATATTTACCAACGACCCCCAGTACCTGGCTGACAAGATGGATGATAAAGCAGAGAACTCCAAGTCTGGTGGATATGTGGTTGATAAAGCCGTTCAGATAACTCAGGCAACTGGAAAAGTTATCACTAGTGCTATAGATGCCGCTCAGGGGAAGAAACGGAGGTATAGCTCTCAATTCATTCAGGAGATCAGGCGCCGATTAAATGTATATTTTGGAATAGTTCTAAGAAATATGCGAGATTCCGTTCCAAAGATAATTGGACATTTTCTCGTTAGAAATGTACAACAAAACATGCAATACAGAATATATACTGCTCTAACGCAGGAAAGGGAGGAAGAAGTTGAAGCATTTTTCGGGGAGCCAGCCCATTTAGCCAGGGACAGGGAACTCAACAGGGAACAACTTGATATCCTTAACAAAGCCATGAGCTTGCTACAAAAGGAGTTCCCGGCATCTTCCAGAGACTTTGATCTGTTCGATGATACCTTTGACCACGATCTAAAGGCTTTCGGTATAAAGCCTCGACAGCGAGGAAGTTCCCCAGTAGCAGCTAGGGATCAACCCAAATTACTTCAAACAAATCAGCACGTCGATGGCGTTCAGCCAACGATGCAGCCTGTACCAAAGCCACAGCAACCTTCCTATACACAAAGGGGGCGTGACCCTCCTAGAAGGATGGTGGCCTCTAATCCACTATTTGACTGATTTTTGCATCACGCTGTAGCAGAATACAACTGTAAATATTAGCATATAGACGTTGTTACACTATGCCATGTGCAAAATGTGAGAAGAAGCTCAGCAAGCTGGCCACTCCAGACACTAAACGTGATGGTATGATCTACTGAGTTGTGTTATAAGAAGCGCAGGAAATCGCTGTGATGTCGGTGTGAACAAGCTGGTACAAAAACGAATTCAGAAGGATAAGTAAGTAGGAATGTGTTGGTATAAAAGTGTCAGAATGGAAGCAAACAACAACCAATGTAAGAACTGCAAAGCCTTCCTGCACATCAAGGGAAAATACTGTAATATATGGTAGGTGGATACATAATAGCGTCATATTCCCTTTCACAGTGCATATAAACAAGGAAGATGCCATATCTGCGGCAAGAAGATGGTAGACGTATCCAAGCACGTGATGTCACTAGTATGAAATTGAAATTTCAAAATAGTCAAGTAGCAAACACTATTGTAAAGGTTCCCATGTGCTTGAATATATTTCATTGTATTATTGCATTATCTAATTTGTGTCTATGTAGCGTAGAAGGCAGGCTTGTGAGAAGGTGTTTCGCTTTACTCTGGCATACATCAGTATAAAATAGTAAATAATGCTTAGATATGTTTCCCTAATGATGATTTGTTGGTTTTGTATTGATTAAATGATACAATATATTGAAACTTCCAACGAATTGGAGTGTGTATTGAAGGGGGCAACGTGCATTTTTGACAGGCCATTGCAGTCCATCACTTTCAAAGGAAGAGATGCCTAAGGGATAGTGCTTCAGCTTTGCCATTTAATGTACGCTGAGCTTTTAAACGCTTCAGAACAGTACAGTGTTGCGTTGTCCAGTCGTCTTCTAGGAGCAAAGCGCGCGACCCTGTTAAGGCTCGGCAGCCATTGTGTAAATTGTTCCACCCATGCAAAAGTAAAGACAAGGGGTATTAGGCTGTTTCTCCTATAAGGATATGCTCTCAAAATGGGAGTAGATATCAATCCCAAAATGGACCCCGCTGCGATTACCTTTGCCTGCAATAAAAATGCAGTTCTACAGGAGGCCAAAGTGTTTTCTAAGGTCCCTATAAACTCAAAAAAGTGTATAACGGTACTTACAAAGGTATTATACGTCATCAATCATGGTCAAGAGACACTCTCAGAATCGGAGGCCACTGACATCTTCTTTGGTGCAACGAGGCTTTTCGAATCCAATGATGAGAGACTTAGAAGGCTGGTGTATTTGCTCATTAAGTCGATTGAGGTTAATGAGACGGAAATTTTCATTGTTACCAGCTCGTTGACAAAGGACATCAACTCTCCAAATAGTGTATATCGAGCCAACGCCATCAGAGCTCTATGTCTAATTGTGAAGAGCAACATGGCATCAATGATAGAACGCTATTTGAAATCCTCACTAGTTGATCGCGACTCATATGTATGTTCCTCAGCGCTGCTGTGCTGTATCCGGATATTCACTCAGATGCCACAATTGATTAAAAGATGGGTTGGTGAAGCATCCGCATGTCTACCGAACTCTAACCATATGGTTCAGTTTCATGCAACGTTGCTTCTTTTTCTCTTCAGGCTTAATGACAAGCAGTCCCTTAGGAAGTTGGTTGCCACATTGAGGCAAACAAAGATGGGTATGTACACTGAATGTTTCATAATCCGTTTCCTCGCGGCAAATTATGCTATAATGGAAAAGGAATGTGTGGAGGTTCTGACCTCCAGTCTAAAGAGTCCCTGGGAGGCAACAAGGCTAGAGGCAGTAAAGTCAATCATATCACTCACCCTCTCCCACTACAAAACATTAGGAAGCATGAAAGGCTTCCCGTTTGACTTGGGGGAGGTGGTGACAATATTACAAATGTTCCTCTCTTCAAAGGATCAAACTCTAGTTTTCGCAGCTATGAAGCAGGTATACCAGATTGCACAGACACTTCCACTCGTCGTCGGGGTGCTCAATAGCAAAGTAGAAGAGATGTTAAAGAGGAGAAATAAGGATATATCATCGTTGGCCTTATTAACACTTCTACAGACTGGTGGAGCAGAAACCATAGAGAGATTGCTGACCCAGGCAACCTCCCTATCTGGTGATTTCAAGCTTGCAGTGACAAAGGCCCTAAAAGGGCTTTGTGTTTCCTTCCCTGACAAGCATCCCACCGTGCTTGGTTTCTTTGCCAGCAACTTCAGAGAAGCTGTAGCAAGCGAATTCAAGAAAGAGATGATTGATGCAACAATGTATATAGTGGACAACCTACCAGAAGCACAGGCTATAGGCCTTAAGAATCTATGTGAATTCATAGAGGACTGTGAGTACCCTGATCTAAATGCTCAGGTGCTAAAATTCCTCGGAGACAATGTTCCAAAGGCACAAGCCCCTGAACAATATGTGAGGTACATTTACAACAGACTCATATTAGAAAATGCTACTGTGAGAGCAGCTGGAATAGAGGCGCTTGACAAAATTGTAAGTGAGCGCCCTGATCTAAAGAAATCGGTATCCATTCTTTTACTCCCATGCCTGACAGACCCGGACGACGAAATGAGGGAAAGAGTCAACCTGACATACACCCTTATGCTGGCAGATGATGACGTTACTTTTGAAAACCTTTCCGTTGCACCTAAAGTAGAGGGTGACGTTGATTTCAGGCAATTCGAAATTCAGGTAAAGGAATCCACTGCAGTTAGGGAGTTGTGTGAGGTAATCAACTCAGTTTCCGAAAGGGGAACCCTCAACAGCTTCTGCAAAACCCTTCGTGATTGCATTGAAAATGAATGTGGTTATGAGTTAATAGATGATAGTATGCTAGAAATAGAGGAAGAAGATGATGTTATTGACTACACTGGCTTGGGTTCTCAGGACCCGTTGCAACGGAGAGGTTCACGTGACAGTGCTGGTGCGCTTCATGCTTTCTCAAACGAGTTTGACACAGACGTCACTATGCCTGCTCTTGCACCGGAAGTACTGAACTTTATTCCTTTCGGGGTCACATTTATACCCTCGCAAATTCACTTCCTGACTGAGGAAGAAGAGGATTACAGTGTTGAAGCTAAATTACATGCCTCCAGAGAATTTTTGGTGCTAGAATTCATTATCGGAAACACACTGGTTGACCAAATACTGGAAAATGTTGAAGTGATTGTTGATTATTCACAATGTATTAACGCCGCTGGGTGGAAGGTAATCGGCAGCATTCCTATCCAAAGACTTACTGTGACAGAGAAGAAGAGTGCGTACCTCATTTTTGAAAACAGCGCAAGTCTGGGGGATGGTTTAATCTCAGATCTGAATCTGTTGCTTGGAACCGTTAAGGTTGACTTGACATTCGAGGCAAAGAGCGATGAAGAATCCAAAGGTTACATGGAAACATACAGTGCAAACGATCTGCATATTGGCATAGGTATCTACTGTGTAGAATTGCCTCTAGACAGAGACGAATTTGCAGCTAGCTGGGAATCATTGGAGAACGAGGAAGCACTAGGTACATTTGGGCTTCAATTCAAAGGCATCAAAGAGTCTGTGCATGGCATAACTAAATTCTTCGGAGGAAGCACAGTCACACAGATGGAAGGACAAACAGAGAAGATAACAAGTCTCAACATATCTGGAAAATTGCTCAATAAGTTCGAGTTCCTAGCTAAAGCCACTATCGGCCAGGGTAACGTACATGCTAGTAATGAAGCGACCTTCCACCAAGGATGTATACTCAAGCTGCAGATTAGGACGACGTATCAGGAGTTATCGGATGTTATTTTCCGTCAACTAGAGTAAAACACACTATTAATTATTATTTACCACTAAACATAGCATGACGCGTTGTGTGCCGCACATAGCCTGGACAACCCATAAACTGTTTTTGTTTTAAAATGGAGGAAGCTGTAAAGGAAAGCATGGATGTGGAGGGAGATGTTGATATGAACACAGATATGCAATTATTCGACGAACCAGATGATGAGCTTGAAGAGTTTGACGAAATAGGTTAGACACACATAGAAGGTTATATAGCACTTCAGAAAACATTGTTACGATCGAAGACCCGGAGATTTCAAACTGGAACGACGATTGGGAAACAGCAGGTATTGTTGTTTCGTCGAAAGAGTAACTATCTGTAGGATGGGACGATGAAGATGTAGAATCTGACTTCGTTAAAAGAATACTGCAAGAACTGGAAAATTACAGAAAGGCATACCACTAAAAATTAGGGGTTAATGAACATTACTTTAAGTTGTTACGACCGATACGGTTGCATTTCATGAAAGCTGCGTTCTTTATGCAGTCATACGGCTCCTGTAGTATTGCGTGCTGCAGATTGTGTACTGAATAACTCGATTTCGATGACTTATTTATCTTATTTGTCGTCTCAGAATAGTTATAGCTCAGTGAGACAGTAGTCACCCATCTCTCGCTTATCACAGCCCTTCCTATCTGGAAGGTTCTATTCCCGGTGGAAATAGTCGCATCTTTTATTATTACATGTGAAGGAGGTGATGCTTTGATCACTCTAGCTCTGTCTTTGTTGCGATTGTCGTTCTTGAATCTACTATACGCTTCCTTCAGTCTGAAAGGAACTTTTGGAGCCGTTCCAGACGCTTCCAGCAATTTCAAATCGTTAAATGAATCATTTATATTGGCTGTTAGTATCCGTTTATTATATGAATCTACACAGCCAACTAATTTTGATCCATTTGCCAGCTGAATGTTAACGTGGAATCCTTTAAGAGCGGATATTAAACGGCCAAGCAATTGAGTTTCATGATAACCTTCTAGACCTCCATTGCGTCGCGATGCATACATAGTAGCTATTTATATGAATTAAAGTTTGTTTTCGATGTTGAGGCGCCACACATCATAGTGTCAGTTGCCAGTCAAGCCCCAATGAGATATTTCTCTTCGTTGCTTCTGTGCAATACTTCACATCACTGCCGCTTCCTATTTAAGGAAAGTTACATATTGCGTGCCAAAAGTGGGTTTTCTGGAGACTTCTTCCACTGAGGAAAATTATCAAGCAATACAGAAAACTCACAGCCTTGAAAATCATATCCTTGTATTGTGATAGCTTCAGGTTAGGATAGTCTTCCTTTAACTGTACCATCATACGTTCCGCAAATGCCTCATATGCCTGGTGTGCGTTAAAAGGGGGTAATGTAACATACGACTTTCAGACGTTTCTCACTAGCCTCCGTCTTTGGAACAATGGACAAAGCATCAAGCACCTCATCCAATCCGGATGCTGCGTGTAAGTGAATTTAAAAGAATATCCCACATACCTTTTACCATGTCGATATTCTTTTCCGCCAGTTCTGCCCTCTCACGCAAGAGCTCATGGTTCATATTTACCATACTAGTGTCACAATAGGAGTTATCCTTTTGGCCATTATAAATATATATTCATACTTTACCTCCTGTTGACTTGCTTCCTTTGCTCTCGCCTCTTCTTGTAGTAACTTCATCCTCAGTATTTCTGCCCGTGTCATCTTTGGCACAGCAGCCGCCTGATGGTGTTTACTACCCATATGTTGGAATTACCTTGTGTGACGACTTGTTTGATACAAGCTCTGACTCTTCTTTCTCCACCAGTTGACGTAATTCCTGTTTCCTTTGTAGCTTCTCTTGTTGCTTTCGTTGCGCCTCTAACTAAAAAATGTCCAACCACTTATAACACTGCCTACCTTGCGTTCAACCTTTGCTTTCGCCAACTTGTCATTGTCTTCCCAATATTTATCGAGCGCTTCTTGTTCCTTTCTACGTTGTTGTTCTTCTTTCTGCTCCTTCTTTCGTTGTTTGGCTTCGACCGCCTTGGAGTTCATACCATTCATGCGCGGCATTATTTCACAATGTCATAAGCATAAAAGTGACTTCCAATACCAATAGTTTACACCGATGAATGTTGCAGCGTTGCTTTTCATTTCAATTCCTGCATTGTAAATATACATTGCCACTATCAGCTGTGACGCGGAAGGATAAGAGATAAGGCAATAACAACTGGATACATCGCATTAAAACTATTTCCAATGCTATTTATATATCCTATTGTTTCATCCGCATCACAGATCTACAATGGGCTAATCTTAATTTGTATATGTTGGTGCGATGTGAATACAAAATGCTCCTTAAGGGCTCAATTTGCTCTGCCGGCTACACATTCCACCATAATTACAGTGTTCTCCAATTTTAATCGATTTAGTGTGCTTTTGTGTTTTATTTTCCCAGACGTAGTGCTACATGGATTCTACAGTACAAGAGATGTTGTGACTTTACACCAAATTTACATATATACACAAATATTTTAAACACATTTAAATGTTATTACAAACACCAATTTCATGTCGGTTGTCTAAGAGCTCTTTTATCCACCATGCAGTTATGATAAGTTTAAAAGAATCAAGATAGACTACAAGTGGTTGACCGACGGTTTTTTGCAGAAAACACTTATATGTGTAAAGGTTTATGATATGACAGTACACGAATAATGTCAGAAAACATCGTGGCGTATTTTGCGGACACGAGACGCAAATAATGCAACGCTATTAAAGCGTAGACATTAAACACTTAACGCGTTGTACACATTACTCATAGAAACGTCAAAATTTGACGTTAGTTATGATTATTATATGATGTGTATATAGATTGGAATAGGAATCACGTGTATTTTCTGTGTAAACCTGTATTTTGTGTCACCAGAGTGTTGCTGTTTTCTTCGATAGGGATGTCGCTACAAAATATGACACACAGCTATAAAATATATCGTTCATCATATAGTAGAGAGCTTATTCCCCTTGTTTGCTGTACCTTTGGTTTAAAATTTTAAGCCAAAGAAGAAGGACACTGCTGCGCAGGTAAGGAAAGAAGGCTGGTTACACCTTCTAAAAGGGGGATAAATCCGAGACTATGGAACCAAAGAAGATAAAATCTATCATCTAAACTCTGATACCATGTTCAGCAGCTGTTGCGAAACTAGCAACAAGGATCCTGAGGAGAGAATTGTATCTAGCTCATCCCTTCAAAAAGTTGTTGATGCATGGAGACATGTCGTCGATTCTATCTCTAACAACGAAATAGTAGTTGTATCATTAAGCATTGTACTGCTTTACACTCCACCAATTTTCTTTGGAGCCACAGCATTTGGGTGGTATGTCGACTACAATGGATTGTATATCCCCATCTTATTCATCACTATCGCAATCATCGCTCTATCATGCTTCCACATAGCATCACTATCTGATCCCGGAATAATACCAAAGCAGAAGGATATGTATGATTCTTACGATGCCATACGCATGAAACGCAAGCACAGCCAAGTTCAGTCATGCATAGAGGTAGCTATCGCAGGTAAGTTTCTTCGAATAAAGTATTGTCACACGTGTAACATATATCGACCTCCCAGAAGTGTCCATTGTAGCGTTTGCGATGTATGTGTCCACAAATTTGACCATCATTGCAAATGGTTAGGAAATTGTGTTGGTAACCACAACTACAGGATCTTTTATGTTTTCATATTCTTCACTTTCATCGAAATCATTACCCTAGTAACACTTTCGATCATTAGGATAGTTGTAATCAGCACCAGAAATATGGATGGATCTAAAATCGCCGAGAGCGCTGGGATGATCGTATATACGTTCTTGTCTGGATGGTTCATCGCAGGCCTGGTAGTATACCACACCTATCTCATTTGCACGAACAAAACAACAAATGAACAACTAAAGTCCTTGTATGTGGATTATAATCCGTGGAATAGGGGAATGATAAGAAATTTCAAGGAATCACTCATGAGCAAAAGCAGAAAGGGCATCTTCCACCGCCCATTCGGTCACTCCAAAATGATATATGATCCTGGTAGGGGAGTTCCTCCCTTCTTTAAACCTACATATAATGATTCACAAACCAATATTAACGAAAGAAGATTGGCGTTTGACCATTCAATCAATGAATCGTGGCAGCCAGAAGCTCTGGAGACAGATAGAAGTGAGTTAACGACAGAGATTAAGTCCTACAACGCGGTAGCCAGCGATTTCACGGATTACATTGAAGAAATGGTCCCTTGAAAAGGCTTCATATCTATCAAAACAATGGGAAGAGGGAGTTTCTAAATCTGTCATGCTTTTTGGCATATACAACCCTTGCGCTGTATTCAGTACTGTATGCTATTTTTATAACAGGACACTGCGTTACGTGGCACCATCCTTCAGAGCAAAAATGGATCCAGCTGTAAAAGTGACCAATGCAACTACGGTCGATTTGAACTAGGGAAAGCAAAACAAACCTATGGAAGCAAACTTTGCAGGTGATGTTTTTGCAATCGTAGCTACAGAGGAAACCTTGTTACCTAGTGGCTGCCTGAGCTTCACAACGTTCCTCCTCCCGGTCTTCTCAGAGCGTAGTTGCACGACGAATGGACCCACATCATCTCCATTTTCAACCAGAAGCTGAGCATTCTGTGGGACGTAAAATGTTATTACCTTGTGGGTGTCATCACAGTATGGAAACTTCCTAGATTGCCAACAGCGGCAAATACGAACTACAGCATCCGGCTCATTTGTTTGAGGGAACTTCTCAATCACCTGGAAAAATATGTTGTCTACATAATACTCATTACATGAGAGTATAGAGGATAATGTCTTGTGTTGAAGTCGAGTTTTTCATAATATTCCAGGGGATCTGACATTTTTGATTATAAATCATGGTTTCCCATGATCTTTCTGACTTTGAAGAATGCTAGAAGGTTGAAAGCTGTCACATGTCCTCAACGAGTTACACATATGGTGTGACTAACATGCATCTACTTAGGCATATAACACAATCTGAAAAACTTTTATTTTGTTAAATTCATCTATTTCACTACGATGTGCACGAATTGTTCAAATATACGCCCACTTTTTGTTCCTTTTATATGATACCATGGCATTGTTGCCAAGTAGGATTCTTAATGAAGTTTTATTTCTGCTGTCACTGCAAACGTGAGTATAATCGATGCGTATATCGATAGCAGATAAAGAGGATATTTATCTAGAATTACAGCTGTATCACATGCTTGAATAACGTGAATATAAAAAAAATTAGATATATGTAATTTCGTTAATCAAAGGACCCATATGGTGTCACTCAAAGAGCAAGGAATCGTTATAGTTGCCCATAATGTCTGCAAATCATACTAGGTTATATTTTTAGTCCAATGTGACGACATCTAGTTACAGTCAAATATAATAACGCAAAGAGCTAATTTATGGAACCCTCAGAATGTAAAGTCAATAGAACATTTGTGACAGATGGGATAAACTTTCAAGTGTTGTTGTGTTCTGTTATTTCATGATTAATCGTTGTTGCACTGTAGTTGATGTGATAAAGCCACCCCCATTTTACATTTTGTTAAAACAGCGAATTATATAAGTTTTTACTGTCTCATTATGATATTCCAATCCTTTTGTGTGCTATTTGTGGCATATACGGCCAAGATATACTCTCAGCATTACGGGTCCCATCATTGGTAATACCACATGGCCGTGATATTTTGGTTTTCATACCGTCAACTTTGAGTGTCTTCTGCTTAGTGTATACATTTCCTGGGTGCTATACAAGTTATAAGGGTGTCATATGATCAAGTTAAACCGTATTTACTTGATGAAGTGACATACGAAGGCCTCCTAAACCGTGTAGTGGATTACTGTCGCAGCTATCCTAATGGTGATTATTGTATTATTCAGTTCCTATATATTAAAACACATACAAAAATGTTTCAAAAGGGCTGCCAAAACATCCTTATAGTTAACATTGGTGGTGTCTTAAGGCTAAATACACTCGTTATAATAGGATTTGCGCTTAATACCTGAGGGCACTCCCTTACATAGTCGGCTCCAAGGTCGCAGATAGCACCACAAAATATGAACTAGTATATACGGCTTACAACAAGTTACACCTCCAAAGGTAAACAATAAAGGATCTATTTGATGAATGACGTACTCAAAGTTTAACAATTACATGTAGTTATATAAGTCTATCACATGAACTCAGTGGCACTCAACAGTCATATGGGCCTTACCTACTTAAGTATTATAATGATGAGAAACAGAGCGACGTATGTGGCCATATTCAATAGTGATGCAGGTATGATAGCACAACCGGCTGTTTCACCCCGGTATGTTGACTATATATAGACTTAAGGCATTCCTAATTTGTGGTGCTTCGCTAGAAATTAGATAGATTAAAATAAATATTGAAGTTCCATTCCCACGTCAATTGCGTACGTTTAACGGTTGTTGTGAAACAATTCAGCTTATTGTCAATAAAGAAGCCTTTTTGTTATTCCTCATTCCTATATATACACGTTGGCCACCTCACAGGCATATATTGTGCTTTATCTATTATTGATTTACATCTACAGTAAATGCCTCTATAGAACCTTCACTTATCTACTTCTTCATATACCTCAATGAAAATTGGAAGGATCAAGTTTTTTCAATAAATGAAGCAGTACCAGAGAAATCTGCCAGACCAGTTGAATGGGTGTGAAATGCAGTTGCAAGTGATTCATTTAAACATTTAAACCGGACTGTCACTGTTTAAACGTTGAAAAAATGGATGTGAACCTGTTAGATAGGGTTTAACAAATATAGCTGAAAAACCTTATGAAGGATGACGTGAATAAGCGGATGTTGCCAGCTATGGCACTTGTGAGTCATATACTTACACCAATGTTAAAGGCTATGCCATTTATTTCATATACAGGGAATATATTACGTTAATTTGAGGCTGAACTGCAGTCATATAGAAGTTACTCCTTTTGGCCGCATATTACCATGAGGTGGTAGTAGGTTCAACTGTGAAAGAGGAATAATAAAAAGTTCAATTGCTAACTGTTCATTATGCCCCTATAACATATGTGTACACATCATGATTCATTATTCTTTAGTAAATATTCGTAGATGGGATGTTACCAAGGTGATACAAATAGAGTGACCTTTGCTTTGTGAGTTCCATGGGGTAGCACTTTCAACAACTGAATTGTATTTTGATACTCCATTAACATAATTAACACTATTATTAAAGCATACATAGGCACGGTTCAGTTACTATATGTGACATACGAACGATCTTAACAATTTTATATGCTGTTTACATTGTGAACATAGGTAGGTACTGGGATAAATCAAAATACAATCAGCAGGGATAAATGATACCCAAATGAACAATACAGTGATCAATCATGTTGATTGGAGCATTAAAAGCGTCTGGTAATTTAAGAATCCACCTGTTTATACTTAGACATGCGCCAACATATGCATAAAACAATATCCAACTCTCCCATATTACACAGCTACCGTCGCATTTTACACGAAATGGTTTGAATGGACAAAATATTTCCTTATATTTAACAAAAGTAGACAAAGCAATACGCTTGATCCATCTTTACATGATACGTATTATATTTCGTCGTACAAGAAACTTATAAGCCTCTGAAAACCACTTAGGGTACACAAAGTTTTGTTTATTATTAAAATTCATTAATTTTATGTCATTAGCTGCTGGGATCTCATGTAACTTGCTACACCCTTAATGTGAGGCGTACCTCTCCCCTCTACGCGGAGACCACACCGTTGGTACATTAGGAATCATAATAAATTATAGGAAAAGAGCTATTTAACATATCAGCAAAAATAGTACAACGTAGTACAATTTGCTCTAGCAAATAAAGGGATTAAAGGCCTTTAGCATTATTTCAATCTGGACTCACCTGCCTGGAAACCGTAAAAAGGGAGATATAAGAATGGAGCAACCCAAATTGGCGAAAGTGAACAAGGTTCTAGGCCGTACCGGCAGCCGTGGAGGGGTTACCCAGGTACGTGTCGATTTCATGGGCGAAGGAGGATGGGAGGGACGTGTACTCATCCGCAACGTCAAGGGGCCTGTGAGAGAAGGAGACATCCTCGCTCTCCTGGAGACAGAAAGAGAAGCCAGACGACTGAGATGATGACAAACTTGACGCGCGAGTTTCAAAATATCGCAAACGAGTTATACCATGTCATTGGTCGCGGGTCAACACCTGTAACGAATGGCCCTTTGTTGCTTAATAAGGCGGCCTAACCATAACTAATGTTAGGGTGATTTTAGCACAACAAACAATAATCATTGAATCTTAATTTGGCCACTTAAGGGGTTATTTAATAAGTTTATGCGTGACGTGGGAACAGACATGGTGGTGTAGCTGAACTAAATATAACATAAATAACACAGAAGTAAAAATAAAATTTATTACTGTACCAATGATATTTTGGGGCGTTATTCTCACTGCAGAAGAATGTTTTTGTCACGACGAACGGCATTAATTGAGGGGTTATCCCTTCAGAGCTTTCTCAGTTTGTAGGAAAATTGCCAAACGAGCCATAGGAAAAAATGTACCAGGAAGCCATCTCATTCTTAAGTGACCCCGTATTACTAGTACAAACAAGAAACAAAATGTTGAACAGAGATTACACCTTTTAAATAATATTTTGAATCATTACGTTTGATTGCAATCTGGGATTTAGTTCCACCATTTGTTTGGAGTATGTGCTGAAGTGTTAGAGGAGCATGTGGAACATAAATGTTCCGTCTGTGTAAGTTAAAATATAGGATGTACTGCCAACATTGCCTCCTTTTTGATGTTCTGATTAGGTTTGATGCCAAGTATTGAATCACATGATCATCGTTCAGTTTACATGCTAGAGTAAAGATATCGTGGATTAACTGAGTAAAGTATCCATATGTTAGAAAAAGTAAGTTTATGATTTGGGTAGGAGTGGAGATATGGCTTTAATTGCGTGGATCCTCGTGCTTCTGGCACTTTCAGCCTCTGCAGAGATCATTCCATGGAAAGTTTTCCAGATAGATAAGCCTAGTAATATTGAGGATACTAAGAGACTCATTATGATTAATGGGGCCATAGACAACAGTTTTTCCATAAGGGTAATATGCCCAAACCCTTTTGTCATACATCCCAGAAATAATGGAAAAGAAGGGTTAAAAGATCCACTTGTATTTGCTGCAGCTGCTGGAAGCCTCGTGGAAGTTTGCATATCCAACGTTATTCCATCTCTTTATGGTAGACCGATTGTGAGATTCTTTAAGGATGACAAAAAGAATGGAATGGAGATACACTATCCCGGAGTTGCTAGCATCAATCACACTACCACTCTTGACATCATCAGAAGGAATGCTACGCATATTTATTTAATATGTGCATTGCCAGGCGAACATATTGACGATTATATGAAAGACATTCTACATTACTTAAAGACTGATAGGGACACTTATTTCATACGCTCAATGAGGGAGATTGCCTTCACATACCTTAAAGAGAGGAACAAGGCAATGGGGATGGTTTCTATTGATATAAGCAGCATAAAAAACGTAACCCATGGTTGTGGTTCTATGGACACCCCCCAATTCATGAACGAAGCACATGTTGACAAATACACTAATGTGAGGTCATGTACGGTTGATATTATGAAAGCACCAGCTGTTGGATTCTACTGCGAAGGGAAAGTAGAGCCAAAACGCTGCTTTACAACACTAATAGATTCCGGAACTGAAGAAGAAATTAATCTATTAGGACATCTGATTGCGAAACAATCATCTGACAGGAAATGGTATTTCGCAAAATATGATAGAAAAAGCATTCGTGAATCTTTTCATGGGTATTGTAAATGTGTTGACCCATATACTGGTGAAACAAAGGCAAAAATCACGGTTATGACGGGAATGTCACATGAATGCGATATTTCAGCTTTAATGTTTAAGCATCTGACAAAACCCATAATAGGTAATTGGTGCGACGTGGGACTACTGCCTGGTAGTACACTAACTATAAAGGTACCGATCAATATATATGATGAAACGGACCCCGAAATAGGGTACGGGAAGTTAATACACTCAGAACCGGTTATGATGAATTCTTACATATATCCACAAGATATGAATGAGTACTTCCTAAATCCAAAAGAAATCATCGATAAATTGTATCCACCAAATAAATATGAATTAAAGAGTTATAGAGTGAATGCAGCACTTGAGATAGACCAATCAAAGCAAAATGATAAGGGAATAATAACGATACGTCAATTGGTGGGCATGCCTATGTCATATCCAGCATCATTGGAAGGGTTTGCATACACATGGAACCTAAATACTAACAAAGACAGTCTAGCTATCAAGGATATAGTCGCTGTTATAAATATAACCCCGGTACCTACTCATGAATACTCCATGATTGGATGTGAACCGCCAATCTTATCAGTTTTTCGCACTGGGGATGGCTATACGAATTATAAGGATGATATAGAAATATACAAGCACAAGATTCGTGTATGCCAAACTGTTCCTAGGTTTGGTCAGGTATATGGATTATATTGTCCACCGGGTCATACAATGAGACCCAGAAACTGCGGAAGGCAGGGATACGATGCTTCATTAAAATTCATAGAAGCATGGCCTGAGTTTAGAACGTCTAGCAAAAATCCAATGGTACCCAATATGCTTCTTATGCGGAGTACATTCATTAGGTCATCTACAAGTTACAGTAGGTCGTGTTCATGCGTAGATGGTGATGGGATTGAAGTTTCAAGGGTGGTTATACAAAGCTACTGGCATCAATGGTTGTCTCACACCCAGATAGGACCACTTAGGAATATGACACTGATATTACCTACAGTAAACACGATTGATAGTTTGATTGAAGGGAGAAACATTCCTGAAATACAGGAAATATCATATTCTCACTTTCCGAAACAGAACCCGAAGATTTTGTTTCCTGGAACTACATCTAGAATTGAATGCGCACCCTCTTTGTATACACGGGATGCAAATGTTGTAAACCTAGAAGGTAAATCTAAGCCATTTCTGGTACCGTCAAATAATACACTCAGGGAAGAATCAATTGATACAAATATACACAACAGGTGGGACTGCACTGGAACATATAGAAGGCGGGCATGTTTGTTACCTTTGAACATGGATGAATACGTCTATCAAGAGGTTTCAACGCATGGAGAGAAAAAGCTGGTTCCAGTGAAGTATTCAAAGGTTCTCGGCACTAATACTGCAGGGTTTAGAACGATCACTAACACAAGGGCGGACAATGTACACGACTGCGGCTTTCTAATGTTATTCAATCCAGTAAGCTCAATCATAGTTTCCAAAGTAAACGAAAATCATGTTTATCTGAAATATGCATGCGGAAGGGTGACAAAACCTCGTAAACGTCACGATAGTGACCTAAAAACAGATACATATGATGGTTCTAAATACTTGGAAAAGGAAATGATTAGCATGGAAAATCAATCACAGGGTATGCCACCATATGATCCGAGCTATTCAGGTGATGCTACCCCAATGACGCCGTGTGACACCAAGGCAACTTATAGTGAAACTAAGGAAACCAGATCGCTAAGTGTTTGGGGCGTAATTGACATTGCTATACCGGTTACAGATCCTTACTTGCGTGGATGTGGCATGACTGACCCTAGTGAAGAACTGTTCCGAGAAGACACTGTTCCTATACATAACGACGCTGGTGATAGGGTTGGTTGTGAGGTAGATATCGCAGAGGGTGATGCATCATTTTACTGTCCACTACCGTATTTCACTGAACCTACAAACTGCATACCCACGACTCCGACGGGATCAATTAGGGTCAAACAGCCTGGAGAAAGTGGAAATGAACACTTCTATGTGTTCAGTAAAACCACTGCAGGAGAAGCCCAGGAGGATTTACAACGGACGAAACGGGAATCATTCCAGTGCCATTGCATTACAGATACTGGACGGAAAATGATGACCATAAGAATATTTGCATAAATATGAAATGAATCACAATATTTGTAATACACATTGAGACATTCATTACATGTGAAGAATATCTATAGGACATGTATTTCACTCACCATTTTAAAGCAGAGATTTACATCTATTGTATGATGATGGAGCCCACGGTGAAGACATGGATGGCGCTGTCCATAGTTGAGTGGTGGTGCCGCAATGGTGAGTACAAACCCGTTAGGTATATGACACCATATATAAACCTATCAACAATGTAGTAAAATAATTGAAGGCCAGCAGCCTGTCTACAGGCCTTCCAACCCAGATGTGTAAGCTATAGGAACAGTGAATTATGTGCGATGTGTAATGCTACTGATGTATAGTATTCCATTTAGATATTCCCTATGGACAAGATGGTCGAATAGGGATAATGTAGTTAACAGCTTACTACTGGCGACCTAACTGTTGATGTCGTTTTCATGTTAGAGTTGATAGGCACAACTTGATGGCGCACTGAAGGATTAGGACGTACGCAGTGATGTAATTCTTGTTTTGAAGAGTAAGGATGGATATGTATGTAATCTAAAGGGTTTAATCCACGCACCGGGCTCCACTGTGTAAGCAACAGAGCTGTGCATCCTATTGCACATTGATGTCGTACGTGATGGATTAGGCCTATAAAGGTTAGATTTGTGATGCCTTCTTACCACAGGATACCGGGATACTGAAAACAAGGGCTGGATCCATATAGAATAGCATCTGGGAAAAATCGAGCCGGAGTAATTGAAGCATGGCGAGGATGAAGGGTGTAACGCTTTACACTATTTTTCTCCTTCTATCGGCAAAATACGTACATGGTATGTTACTGGTCGTGTATATGCTATGTGCAAACATTTATGTGTAAAGTTAATGAAGTTAGTTTCTAATGTCTGTGCAGGTGAGAATGAAGATGGCGATGGAGATGAGCGCCGTACGAGGGGCGACACTTTCGTTCCTTATTCTGAAGAGCAAGAGTACAAGCAGGAGTCTGATTGGTACAAACCAGGCACATCCGGAAATGACCAATCGGACTTTGAGCGTATGAGCCGCGAGGAAATCCTTAGAAAGAGGAAGGAGAACAAGAGGGATCTTGAGTTGAGATACTACATCCCAACTCTGAATGGTGATGAGAGGGGACTGGAAAACATGCTAAAGTATGCTAAAAGAGTAAATCATTGGCTGGGAGTATGTGTCAGTGCAGGTAAGGACTATGTCATAGCCGTGGAGGACACGACCCATTTTGGGGAGGAATTTTGGAAAACGGAACTTCACTCCTTTGTGAAATTACTTGCTTATGGACTGTCTGCAACAAAGGGAACGAACACTTTAAGCCTTGTGAGGTACTCCAATACTGTTGAGAAGGTGTTGGATAGAACACTCATCAACAGGAACAATGCTCGGAAACTGGGGCTGGTTGTTGACCAGTTGTTTGATAAGAAGCCAACATCAAGGAAAGCACATCCAGGAGCTGCTTTGAAGTTTATGCGTGAAAATGTGTACCCAAACCACGACAGATTCGTTAGAAGGGGTGACACTACAACGTTGTCTGTAGAAAACGCAGCTGGCAAGGACACAGTGGTGATAATGGTTAACAGTGGTTCTGTGAGTGACAGTGCACTGGCCCTTGAAGAGGCTCTCTATGCGCGCCGTAATGGTGTAACCATATTTTCTCTGGACATTGGGGAAAGAAGCAGTGGATTTTGGAAGCAGGTTGTAGGCTGTCGTGCTGGGCACAGATGTCTTAAATACATGTCTGCACTGAATCAGGAATTGCTAGAGAAGGTTGGAACAATGGTGAAGAACTTGTGTGAGCCGGACGGCAGGGACGCTGTGTGTCTGGAGGAGTGGTCCGAGTATAATGCTTGTAGCAAGCCATGTGGAATAGGGTTGAAGACATCCACACTCAAAGGCCACAAGACGTTGTTGACTACCACAAATGGAGCGAACGGCATAAAAGGGAGAACATGTGAGGAGCAACTGGCCAATATAAAGACGAAACAGTTGTTGTGTAATACTAAACAGTGCAACCGCCACCCTTACCCAGCGAATACAATGCACCACAGCAGCCACACTGATGGACTTCCATCTGGAGCGAATGAATACACTGCCGCATACCAGAACGGGGAAGGTGATGTAGTTGATACTATGGTTGAGGGTAAAACAGATGAAGAGGAAGAATCAGATGAGCCTGGGGATGAGATGGGTGTGACGACGAATGAGGATGATGAGGAGGAAGAAGAAATGGAAGACCAAACATTAGATGAGGAGAGCCACGATGAAGCTGATGATACGGAAGAGAGTGTGACGGATGCACATCCTCATCCACGTCATACTGATCTGGAAGATGGTATAGCTGATGCTCTTAATGAAATGGATGACGAGAACCATGAGGAAGAGTATGACCACGAAGCTGATGCGGAGGAGGAGGAAGAGGCAGAGGAGGCGGAGGAAGAGGAAGAGGAAGAGGATGAGGATGATGAGGAGGAAGAAGAAATGGAAGACCAAACGTTAGATGAGGAGAGCCACGATGAAGCTGATGATACGGAAGAGAGTGTGACGGATGCACATCCTCATCCACGTCATACTGATCTGGAAGATGGTATAGCTGATGCTCTTAATGAAATGGATGACGAGAACCATGAGGAAGAGTATGACCACGAAGCTGATGCGGAGGAGGAGGAAGAGGCAGAGGAGGCGGAGGAAGAGGAAGAGGAAGAGGATGAGGATGATTACTCAGAAGACGAAGATTATGAGGAGCCAGACTACCTAGATGACAGGGGTAACATCATAACAGATGACTTCCATGAGGGTGACTATGATATGGACGCCAGGAGGGGTCCATACGGGATTGATTATGGAAGATACAATGGAGAGGGACTGTACGAGGATCAACAGGAAAACGAGTATGGTGGTGGTAATAACATGTTTGACGGAAAGATGCCTCTTTTCTGGGAGTACAAGGCGTACATACTTGCCGGTTTTGCAGGGCTACTATTGATCACTGTGGTGTACTATGGCTCCCACATAGTGCGTTCCAACAAGCAGGAGGAAGAACTTAATGATGAAACTGAGTATCTGCAGAGCGGAGATGGAGATGATGTTGAGGCAGGAGGTAGGGAGCAGGTTGCAGACGCCAATGAAGCCATGTGGGCCTGAAAATAGGCACATCTCTTGACAACATAACACAATGTTGTAACAAGGGACATCGCAGATAGAAAACACATGCCTCCTAATGTAATGTAGTTTTAACAACGCAGCGTTAACTATTGCACTTCATGCTTCGTGGTTGATCACTTTTATGTGACAGACTATGGACAATATGTGCTTTTAACCTATTTCACTAATCATATGAGTTTAATGATATTAGCTATATATACACGCCTATAGGCGTTTTGTTTGGTGAATACGTCGATTTCTTGGCTGCAACAAGAAGTTCTCTAAATAGTTCCAGAAGTCTTTTGCGATGGAAGCATCGTGATGCCTATGGCTTCGGTTTATGCGAAATACCTGTTACCACGTCAGACGTTGTATCGGCGATGAAGTTGCCTGGGTTGGCCATGTAACCTACCTTGACATCCCAGTTGTTCATTTCTGCGGGTATGTTGTCGGTATCATACGTGAATAATGCACCCCTGAATAATATTTAAACTTAACCACCTAATCTTACTTCATAGTCATGAACATGTCGACGAATGACTCAAAAGGATAACCACTAAATTGCCACCTCCCTCCTTTGACGTTTAGAACTACACAAACCACACTGATCCAATCAGCAGTGCTGAATTTTGCGGTGTATGAATTTTCTACTACTCTGAACTTTATATTCCTCCCAGCAATAGTATGAACCACTTCAACAGCATTCATAGGCAATCCGGTAACGACGGAACCATCTAAATAATGAGAGTTTTAAGCAAACGAAACCAACTGTTTCTCATGGACTCCTGGGGGTAAGTGAACTGATTATCCTCCAAGAATTGCTTTATATTCTGTCTTGTGACGATTGACATGGCCCCACTTGGAACGATGATTACAGGCTTTTTGCGATATTTGGAACATATTTCATCCAGAACTCTGAGCTTGGAATCTGGCAGGGGTTATGAATAAACAACAACGTTACTTACGTCTACCAAGCATGCTGGTGGCTGATTTATGACGATCAGTGCTCTTTTCTACAGCTTTGTTTGCATGAGCAGCCTCAACTCTCTGAAGGACACGCTCCAGCCCTTCTCCATGTGACATTATAACTGAATTTCGTGTCCTCAACTGCCTCTCTGCTAGAGTTGCAGCTATAACACAGATTCCCCGGTACTCCCGCTTTGCTATCTTGTACTCTCTGCTGTCTTTGGGGTTCTGGTTTTCCCTAAGGGCGTCTGCCGATTCTTCAACCCTTCTCATGATGTCTTCCATCAAATGTCGTTTAACTGTAGCTTCAGAAGGCTTGTCCTCCTTATTATTAGCAAGCTTAGTCACATCGCCGGCATGTATGGGAATGTACCTTATTTTGACCTCCTGAAGTTCAGGAGAAACATCAGGGTCATCCAGAATGGACTTGATCCGGTCGCGTTCAAGAATATTGATGTACTTGAAGCCACGTTTTGTAACAGAACTGTATGTGTAATCCTCCTTTCTTATGCACAAGGCCAAGAGAACATCGCCAATGAGGTACGATTCCCCTCTGCGACTGCATAGTCCACTTGGATCCAGCAGGTTAACGACTACATTTTGGCTATGTATTCTGCAAACTACAACTCCAGAAGCCTCTAGAGCAAATTCAACAGCGCAATCACTCGATGAGACGCCCTTAAGAATTTCTATTGCATTTGCTGTTGCCTTATCTGCCCAGAAGGCATCATTCTGCGCGACTGTAGATTTGACATCCCAGCTTTCGTCAAAAATTGGCTGGGAACCTTCCATAATGGATACTTTTAACCATTTACTCTTAATGTTTATCGGAGTGGTTATTCTGGGCCCATGTGCAGTTAGAGTAGGTGGAGCTGGGGGTAAAACACTAGTAAAGGTTCCCAAATCCTTCTTCCTAATATTGCCTTCCTTCAAGATAAAGAGACGAACAGTATAAATAAGCATTTACAGATTAGGGTTTCACAGACTTGATAGTCCCGTTTCACCATAGACTCGACTATGTCAGCGCGCTAAAAGTGAACTTGGAGGTGTAAGACGTTTGGCAGTTCCTCAAGATTTAAATACAACGTATCGCAAGAAGTGACATATAAAATGGAGACGGACGATAACATGGTTAGAGCTGCCGGTATTATTTTGTATTTGTTGGAAAACGCATCGAAGGAAGCCAAGTATTTGCTGTTGAAGGCTTCCAATAAGCCTTATCACTGGACTCCCCCTAAAGGTAAGTGTATAGGTTATACGCCTTATGTGCCATAACTAATGATTTTCTAAATTACATCTTTCAGGGCGCCTCGACCCCGGAGAGAACTACGTGGAGACGGCATACCGCGAAACATGGGAGGAGTGCGGTGTTCCTAAGGATCTAATACAAATGGATGACACATATAAAGAGGTATAATGCAGTAGCTTGGCCATAATGTAAAGCAGGTGTTGCATTACACAGCACATGGAAAGGCAAAGGAGTGTGTCTATTACCTCGGCAAACTGATGAAGCCAGACGCAGCTATAAAACTATCACATGAGCATACGGAGTATGCGTATGTTTACTTTACCAAGCATTAATGATATGCAGATGGGTACCTGTTAGCAAGATAGGAGAATACTGTGACAAGGAGTCACTGCGATCCATGATCATGAAAGCAGATGATCATATTAAACAACAACCTTAATAGATGTTTACCATACAATCATTAGTGACATAATGCAATAGTTTCTGCTCACTTTTTTTCCTCCTGTTGCTTCATGGCTTCCCTCCTGCAGAGCTCTTGCAGTTCCTCCGTGTTGATATGAGACTGGTTAAAAAAGACGTATCGAACAACAGATCCACGTACAAAGCAGTTGACGACAGACAACTAAATGAAAATGAAGAATTGGATAATATAGACCTACTAGATGAGGATAACGTTCTGTGTCGTTTGCAGTCACGTTACTAAGTTTGAAATTAAGATATTGATCAACTGACTGTAATTTTCCTGTCAGTTGAAGATCATTCTTCAGCTCAATAGTAACGTTCGCGTTTTTCTCCACGAGGGTTTGGAAGAAGTTGAAGAACAGCTGAAAACGATGAATAAAGCAGAGTTACGACGAGATTCTAGAACGACAGGCACAAGAAAAATATATCATGTATTTCACTCACCATTTTAAAGCAGAGATTTCCATCTATTGTATGATGATGGAGCCCAAGGTGAAGACATGGATGGCGCTGTCCATAGTTGAGTGGTGGTGCCGCAATGGTGAGTACAAACCCGTTAGGTATATGACACCATATATAAACCTATCAACAATGTAGTAAAATAATTGAAGGCCAGCAGCCTGTCTACAGGCCTTCCAACCCAGATGTGTAAGCTATAGGAACAGTGAATTATGTGCGATGTGTAATGCTACTGATGTATAGTATTCCATTTAGATATTCCCTATGGACAAGATGGTCGAATAGGGATAATGTAGTTGACAGCTTACTACTGGCGACCTAACTGTTGATGTCGTTTTCATGTTAGAGTTGATAGGCACAACTTGATGGCGCACTGAAAGATCAGGACGTACGCAGTGATGTAATTCTTGTTTTGAAGAGTAAGGATGGATATGTATGTAATCTAAAGGGTTTAATCCACGCACCGGGCTCCACTGTGTAAGCAACAGAGCTGTGCATCCTATTGCACATTGATGTCGTACGTGATGGATTAGGCCTATAAAGGTTAGATTTGTGATGCCTTCTTACCACAGGATACCGGGATACTGAAAACAAGGGCTGGATCCATATAGAATAGCATCTGGGAAAAATCGAGCCGGAGTAATTGAAGCATGGCGAGGATGAAGGGTGTAACGCTTTACACTATTTTTCTCCTTCTATCGGCAAAATACGTACATGGTATGTTACTGTTCGTGTATATGCTATGTGCAAACACTTATGTGTAAAGTTAATGAAGTTAGTTTCTAATGTCTGTGCAGGTGAGAATGAAGATGGCGACGAAGGTGAAAAGCGTACGAGGGGCGACACTTTCGTTCCTTATTCTGAAGAGCAAGAGTACAAGCAGGAGTCTGATTGGTACAAACCAGGCACATCCGGAAATGACCAATCGGACTTTGAGCGTATGAGCCGCGAGGAAATCCTTAGAAAGAGGAAGGAGAACAAGAGGGATCTTGAGTTGAGATACTACATCCCAACTCTGAATGGTGATGAGAGGGGACTGGAAAACATGCTAAAGTATGCTAAAAGAGTAAATCATTGGCTGGGAGTATGTGTCAGTGCAGGTAAGGACTATGTCATAGCCGTGGAGGACACGACCCATTTTGGGGAGGCATTTTGGAAAACGGAACTTCACTCCTTTGTGAAATTACTTGCTTATGGACTGTCTGCAACAAAGGGAACGAACACTTTAAGCCTTGTGAGGTACTCCCATACTGTTGAGAAGGTGCTGGATAGAACACTCATCAACA
The DNA here is from genome assembly GCA_035575875.1 of Babesia gibsoni. Lineage (NCBI taxonomy): Eukaryota > Apicomplexa > Aconoidasida > Piroplasmida > Babesiidae > Babesia > Babesia gibsoni. The sequence continues at coordinate 1,636,714 of CP141527.1, forward strand.
GGAACAATGCTCGGAAACTGGGGCTGGTTGTTGACCAGTTGTTTGATAAGAAGCCAACATCAAGGAAAGCACATCCAGGAGCTGCTTTGAAGTTTATGCGTGAAAATGTGTACCCAAACCACGACAGATTCGTTAGAAGGGGTGACACTACAACGTTGTCTGTAGAAAACGCAGCTGGCAAGGACACAGTGGTTATAATGGTTAACAGTGGTTCTGTGAGTGACAGTGCACTGGCCCTTGAAGAGGCTCTCTATGCGCGCCGTAATGGTGTAACCATATTTTCTCTGGACATTGGGGAAAGAAGCAGTGGATTTTGGAAGCAGGTTGTAGGCTGTCGTGCTGGGCACAGATGTCTTAAATACATGTCTGCACTGAATCAGGAATTGCTAGAGAAGGTTGGAACAATGGTGAAGAACTTGTGTGAGCCGGACGGCAGGGACGCTGTGTGTCTGGAGGAGTGGTCCGAGTATACTGCTTGTAGCAAGCCATGTGGAATAGGGTTGAAGACATCCACACTCAAAGGCCACAAGACGTTGTTGACTACCACAAATGGAGCGAACGGCATAAAAGGGAGAACATGTGAGGAGCAACTGGCCAATATAAAGACGAAACAGTTGTTGTGTAATACTAAACAGTGCAACCGCCACCCTTACCCAGCGAATACAATGCACCACAGCAGCCACACTGATGGACTTCCATCTGGAGCGAATGAATACACTGCCGCATACCAGAACGGGGAAGGTGATGTAGTTGATACTATGGTTGAGGGTAAAACAGATGAAGAGGAAGAATCAGATGAGCCTGGGGATGAGATGGGTGTGACGACGAATGAGGATGATGAGGAGGAAGAAGAAATGGAAGACCAAACATTAGATGAGGAGAGCCACGATGAAGCTGATGATACGGAAGAGAGTGTGACGGATGCACATCCTCATCCACGTCATACTGATCTGGAAGATGGTATAGCTGATGCTCTTAATGAAATGGATGACGAGAACCATGAGGAAGAGTATGACCACGAAGCTGATGCGGAGGAGGAGGAAGAGGCAGAGGAGGCGGAGGAAGAGGAAGAGGAAGAGGATGAGGATGATTACTCAGAAGACGAAGATTATGAGGAGCCAGACTACCTAGATGACAGGGGTAACGTCATAACAGATGACTTCCATGAGGGTGACTATGATATGGACGCCAGGAGGGGTCCATACGGGATTGATTATGGAAGATACAATGGAGAGGGACTGTACGAGGATCAACAGGAAAACGAGTATGGTGGTGGTAATAACATGTTTGACGGAAAGATGCCTCTTTTCTGGGAGTACAAGGCGTACATACTTGCCGGTTTTGCAGGGCTACTATTGATCACTGTGGTGTACTATGGCTCCCACATAGTGCGTTCCAACAAGCAGGAGGAAGAACTTAATGATGAAACTGAGTATCTGCAGAGCGGAGATGGAGATGATGTTGAGGCAGGAGGTAGGGAGCAGGTTGCAGACGCCAATGAAGCCATGTGGGCCTGAAAATAGGCACATCTCTTGACAACATAACACAATGTTGTAACAAGGGACATCGCAGATAGAAAACACATGCCTCCTAATGTAATGTAGTTGCCATTGTCCTTGTACCAAGGGTTTCATTTTTTGCCTATAGTGATGTGTAAAGTTTTTATGGTCCCTTGCGCTATTATTCATGTAAAGATAGATTTATTTCGCGTTCCTGCATATTTTATGTGACAGTTGCTGCAATGTGACTACTCGTGCTATGTATGTTGTGTTAATGTCGTTGTCCACACATCATTAGGAATCCATATGTTTAATGTTACATTTAGACAAGTTTCATGCCATAATGTAATGGGAGTGCCATATGTTTAAAGAGTTAGATCGCAAACGCATAATGAGGAGGCTAACGTCGTTACTCTTTCCTAGGCTGGATGTTGGCCGTCATTCCATCCGTAACCCCTGCAAACGTTACATCAGCGATCGCAGCGAGGCATCTTACAGCCGTAGAATCTACTGTTCCGATGGAAATGTTGAATTAGGTCCGCCAACTTTCACATTCTTTACAGACTCTGTGTGCCTTACCATGAAGTTACGCCATGATGACAATCTTGGATATAAGGTAATGCTACTCACAGGTATGACTCGCGCAAAGGGGGAAACCAAATCATTTGAAAAGAAATCACGAGTGTCTACTGTGTTACCATTGGAGGAAGCAAACAAATTGGAAGGGATGTTGTCAAGCAGCAAAACAGAGCCGGTGACTTTACACGGTCTAGGAGGTGGAAATGTCGTTTTCACCCTTAATAGTGACTATGTTTCACTAAAACTATGCCCGAGTTTCATAAGCGGGGTCGATGAAAATATTTTGCCTGCTTCACAAAACTCCAGCAAAATAAACGTCAATTTTGTTGGCGGGTCAAACGAGCATTCGCTGCTTCTGCATGCTATGAGAGAGTTGAAGCAATACCAACAGTGAGAGTATTCATCGAGATTTAACCTTCGGCTCATGGTAGCAAACTTCTTGGGATTTACATGCCCAGTAGACAACCATCACAAACTTGTTGCTTTTCAGTTGAGCAGGATTCTAAGTTCACTCAAGGAATTATCTGCATAACGGCAACATTTTAATGGTGCTGGACAGTGTCTACAAGCTAGGAGCCTGGTGGCACGAAGTGACATGTGTTTGTTGTGTAGTTGAGGAGCCCTTGTGAGTCATGCGTCACGTGCCACTGCGCATTGTTGAGGCTAAACAACTATGCATTTCACTGTCACTTTGGGGCAGAACAATAATCATATAATCTATAATCTTATATTTTTTTGGATGGTTAGAGTATGACGGTGCCATCTAAATACTCATTATATTCCTATTCGTTCGATAGTTTATATCATACCTAATTGGAATCAAGATGGTGGGCAGGACAGTTTTATTGACACTGTTACCTCTTACTGAGCTGCTCATATCAACTGTTTTGGGTGTTTCACAGTCCGGGATAAACGGCTCAGGTTAGTTATACTTCCTGCACTCATATAAAATGCACTTCAGACTCAGCTGTTATGAAATGCAAGCGTCAATTGGATTTTTCGGTTATAGTTGATGAGTCAGGAAGCATAAATCAACAACAATGGGAAATCATGTACCCATTTTTACAGAAAATTGTTCAATCCTTGGATTTAGATTACAGTGATATTAGACTTTCTCTTACTACCTTTTCTACCGGTATAAGGTCTATTTTTACCTTTCTAGACAGAGGATCACACAATCAAACAGCGGCATTACACCAACTTGACCTAATGCACAAAACAAAGCCTAAGTATGGAATGACATACACAGGACAGGCCCTCACGCATGTGCACAGATTTGTCCTTCCATATGGTCGTAAGCACGCTCCTAAGGCTGTGCTCTTGGTCACGGATGGAGGCTCGTCAGATCCAGATGTAACCGCTCAAGCTGCAGCTATGTTGCGTGATGACGGCGTTACCGTATTGGTGGTTGGAGTTGGGAACATCAACGTTAGTGAGTGTCGCGGTATAGTGGGCTGTGATGCAACCGGAGAATGTCCCTTATTCGTGCATACTGAATGGCAAGAAATGATTGGTATGGTTAATAAGCTAATGAAGGATGTATGTGAAACTGTTTCTCAAGATGCAGTTTGTTCAATCACCTGGTCAGAATGGTCGGAATGTAACGCTGAATGTAACAAGGACGGAACTAGAATGAAAAGTATAATATCGTTGGATACAATAACCAACCCTACTGTTGGATCCAATGGACAAAGCGGTCGCACTTGCACGGAGCAACTTCCTGACCACCCTCCAATGATTGAATCGTGCATTGGTGCGTGTCATGGTACGGGGGTACATCAATATGATCTGCCAGCACCGGAGATAAGCGGAGCCCTAGCAAACGGCGGTAGCGAAGGGGGCGCTGGAACTAGAACTGATGGTGAAGGTGGATCAACTTTGAACCCTGCAGGCGGCAGCGAAGGGGGCGCTGGAACTAGAACTGATGGTGAAGGTGGATCAAGTTGGAACCCCGCAGGCGGCAGCGAAGGGGGCGCTGGAACTAGAACTGATGGTGAAGGTGGATCAAATGAAACTGGAGTATATGACCCAGAAGCGAACACGACAGATGACAAGTTCAGGAAACTATATGGAAGTGAGGCGGAGGAGTTAGTACCACCAGCATATGAAGGCACAAAAGGTACCAGAGATGATGAAGTAGCGCCTATTCACTCAAACGATGGAAACGCTGGTTCGAAGATCGAAGAGGGTAAAACAGAGCCTGAAGGGAGGAAATACGGAGATGATGGATCACACACGAAAGAGGGTAAAACAGAGCCTGAAGGGAGGAAATACGGAGATGATGGATCACACACGAAAGAGGGTAAAACAGAGCCTGAAGGGAGGAAATACGGAGATGATGGATCACACACGAAAGAGGGTAAAACAGAGCCTGAAGGGAGGCAATACGGAGATGATGGAACGCATGCAAAAGAGGGTATGACCCCTGAATCTTCACCGGGAAAAGGTGTACCACATGGCACTGGACTAAATGACCACAGTGCTTCAGAAACTTACATTCCTCCAGCGGGACTAGACAGTGGTTCCACTACGGGTTCTTCATCGGAATCTGCAAGTCCAGGCGTTTCTGGAACAAGCGTAGACGGCAGTAAGTTACGCAATAACGGCACGGAAACTGGTGCCAGCAAGGAGGGTATGTTTCCTCAAGCGACGAATATAGGCATGGCAGGTTCTGAAACAGGTGAAGCAACATCCGATGAAGACGATTCTGGTTCAGGTATGTTTTACTAAGATACTGTGTCATAATACGCAAAAGGATTCGGAAGCGGCAACGGCGCAAAGATAGCCGGAGGTGTTATAGCCGGTCTTCTACTACTAGGTGCAGGAGGTGGATACGCCCTGTACAAAAAGTAAGTTAGGTGTATACAAAAACAAACATTTTCAGTAAAAAATCTACTCCCTCCACCGGGAGCACTGATTACACTGGGGGTGACGAAAGTTCGAAGCCACTCACAGAGGCAGAAACCTATGAAGTAACAGAATTTGACAACAACATTTGGGGAGAAGCCACGTAAATGTGAAATTATGCAACCGTTATCAATGTAATAACTATATTTATATCTATGGTAATACCATGTGTTTATCTCCTGTCTATATGTGTGTTTTTGCTACAGCTCGTTCCATGTATCCATCTTCCCAGACATAACATAACTACAACCCTGCCACTGAAATCACTAAGTGGACGCCCTGCAAGAAACCGCAGCGGAATCGCTCTGGCCATAACGAGGGAGCTGGCGCTCCGCAGAGCGTGGGATTCCAAGGCTCTAGCAAAGGCGAAGCATCGCAAATACGCGGATTCTATGAGTAGAATCGACGAGATTCTGGAGTTTTATGCTATACAGCACGATAAAATACTTCGGGGTCTGGTACTACCAACCATCGCCAGTCAGGAAGCTAATCCCCGTGACTCAGAAAAGCAAGCACAACGGGTAAGTCATAGTTGCACTATTGTAGTTAATGTTAACTTAGGACAATGTGTTTGATTGGGAGGTAGCCATAAGCACAGAAGAGGCGCCTTTACAATGCGCAGTGTTGGCATCCGTTCCCCCGGGAACGGCATTGATTCGCCCAAAAATAAAAGGTGATGACGTGAACCCTGGCCAGTATATATCTGTACATGCACTAAACAGCCTTGTTAGAACTCAGCCAGGATTTCTGAAGCTAATATTTCCATATACTGACCAGTATAACCTGGAGAAGCTATACTCACGCGCATCATTGGGGGTAGGTCCGACTGTATAGCAAATAATATATGGCAGACGTACTTGGTGTCACCCATTAGTTGCAGCCCAGGAGTACGGCGGATACTTTCGCTTATGCTGGTGACTAGTTTTACAATCGCATCACACAGATTACTCCTCGATATGTTTTTCTCTATAATTAGATTGAAGGCAGTGTGGCACCCACAGATATACTCTCTATGGAGCAGGATATATCACACGCCAACTCCGATGATGATACTCACGGTGAAGAAAGTGTTTGAAACGCTTTTAGAGTTTCTGTCGTACATCGATGAATACATCTTGGACTACAGCCTGAACCTAGAGGGGTTCTTACTGAACTCAGATATACAAAGAAGTGTCTTGACACCAGTTTTGGTTGAAGACTCAAAGGGTAGGCAGCGACAATACGAAACATGTTTTAATCCTCCTACCGCATAATCCCATGTTCAACGTTCACCCTTCTTATCATCATCGGCATCGATGTACCTAGATAGTTCATCATCCAGTCTCTTCTTTAGCGACTCGTTTCCCATGTACTTGTCTAGTTCACCGTCCTGTGAAGGGGTGAATGATGATGCGGGTATGTTGACTTACCAGATCTTCCTTACTCCGTTCCTGTTTCTCTGTCCTCTTCTTGGCTACACGTGTTTTCTTGGGGCCCTTTTGCATCTTCCCTTGGCTAACACCGGGAATTGGCCTCCTAGATGTAGGTTGGACGTTGCCACCCTTGGGGATGGCAAGGTCACGACGGCGATAACCTCGAGGCGCATCGTATAGCATTACCGGCACACGTGGAGCGTAGTAATCATTCCTGTAAATTGGCGGTGCGTACAAATTCCGATCTGCGAGGCGAAATGAACAATTACACACTCTAAGTGTTCCTACCTCTGTAGTCATAGACAACGGGGCCTGGCACCAATTGTTGAGGGTATTTGCGCACGCGGCGCATGGGAGAAATTCCTCGACTTCTCTGCCTATATACAGGACGCATTTTTAATGTATGAATGACCGATGTCGTTGTTATGGGGGCTGTTTTAATGTAGGATGCTATAAAATTCAAGCAAAGGTTCATTCCTCTGAGGAACCACCCCTGAGGGTCTTCCTGTGTACCCTACCGGGTCTGCCTCCTCCGAATGGAGAGGTCAATGCGAAATCTATGTGCTTCTCTGAGTCCACACGGACCATGAAGGAAGGTATGTCGACGATTTGCTTTCCAACACGAATGTGGCGCTGCCTGATCATACACCTAGCATGGTGAATGGATTTGGCCAGGCCTAATTTGAAAACCTTGGTCTGAAGTCGTCTCTCCATCATCTTGTTGAGGGTAAGCCCCAACACGAAATCGAGCTTCTGCTCATTTTCACCCATAAGCCCGTACCTAACCATACGCCTTAAAAGGGCATCACCTATATAGAAGTCACGAGCAATTGCTTAGCCACATACCTTGGAACAACCTCTTGGTGTCCTTTTCGTCAAGGGTGAGCAGGTAACGTGCCGCCGATCTGATTTTGGAAAGGACGTACTGCACTCTCCAGACCTCACGCTTGTTTTTTAAACCATATTCACCGATGAGTTTGAGCTCCTGGTCCAGACGTTCCTACAAAGTGCTATACGTACGTCGTTGTATGAGACCCACCTTCTCGAATGGACGCTTCGGTTTCCTGAAGGTCTTACTGTAATTTCTGTAGCTCCCCACCATTTTGATAAAATATGTTGTGTTATATGATGGCCTAGAGTATCACGAGGCTGTATCGACGAAACGATTTGCCAATGGGGCATGGACCGGGTGGGGAGAGACTACACATATATAGACATCTAAAGATTAGACGATAGTTTAATGATATAACTAAGAAATTCCTCGAGCATGTTGAATGTCCCTACCTTGTGCAGGTACACCTGGTTTTTCCAGTTCTGAATGGCCATATCTCTGAGCTTCATGACTGCAAGCTTCCACATGGTATCCCCGGATTCCTGGGATCCCATGGCGGTATAAGCCACAGTTATAGAGAGACTCTTGTGTATAATGACCAGTTTCTCGGAAGTCATGCTTTTCACGTATAATGTTGAGTCTCCAATGAGTATCGGCTTTGGCTTCCTCAGGTAGTCGAGGGCGCTCTGGCACAGTGTAGTGTATATGAGCCTATCCAAGAGGCATATCTGGGCTTGCTTAAGCCTGTAACAGACTTTACTATTCTCACTTTCGTCGTACATAGGAACATGAGCTTCGTTTACTGTAATTGAGAATCCATTTTGGATGAAGTGAGACACTGCTAGAGGGAAGGTCATCCTGGTCGTTAGACCATCCTCTGAGTCTGTTTGCTCGTAGTATGATATAAGACACTGTTGAGTTGCTGTTGGAGGAGACTTCTTGTGTAGCTCCCATGCCTCCCATACCTTAATGTCACTAGTGTCGTTAGTCCTAAAGGCAATATCGTAGAATATTGCAAAAACGGAAAAGCTGGCAGGATAATCAACATCGAATGTTGAGACGTCCACAAGGTTCCTAGCATTGATTAGCACCTTAAACTGAGACTTGATCTCCGAAACCATTTTTAGAAAGTTGAGCTGTAATTTTAACGATATGGATATGCGCTCAGCCAACTCTTTAGTCTTTTTTGCGCATTCTTGTAGTCGCTTATTGCGACTGTGAATCGCGTATTTCACAAGCTGAGTATTGGTTTCATTAGGAGTTACAGTGTGATTGAGCTGAAGCTTCCTTGACACTTTAATGCCTTCCAAGAGCATATGAGCCTTTGAAAAGATTGCATTTGCATTTTGTTGGAAGACTCTTGCCTCCTCCCACTCCACAGGGTTGCTTTTCTGCGCCCAAATGCTGGAAGCCATACAGATTGTAGACGCTGCGATATACCAGTTGTCATTGTTACCACGCTCCAGGAGATCTTGCAGACTCTCAACCTCAGACGAAGAGGCCTTCTCCTTGGTCGTAAAGTAATTATTTATCTTAGCTTCTCTGATAATGGACCCGTTAAAGTAACGGAGCACTCGCTCGTCATCCAGTCCATAACATTCGATCTTAAATCCTTCTGACGTGGAATCACCTCCATGAGAGCTAGATTTCGCATTGTACCTCATTTAGGTTGAAATTATACATATGAATAATATTAAATGTTTAGTTGTTGTGATGAGAGATGGGTACACACATCGCAGGTTGTCTGTGATGTTGCTCACTGTAAACCTCAGATTATAAATGTCTTATCATCTTATCTACGGCGCTTGTTAGGACGTCGTGAATCGTCATCATATCTGTGTTTGTCGTCTTCCTTCTTGGCGAACTCTTCCATTTCATCCCAGGATAATCCTTCCTCTTCATCTTCGTCAGCAAATTCCTCTTCTCCATCCTCCTCATCTTCATCAGCCAAAGACTCATCATCTTCGCTGTAATCCTCCTCACTGTCTTCTTCTCCTGCCTCGTCAGTGTCATCCTGGTACTCCTCATCCTCGTCATCGACAGATTCCTCTTCGCCCTCAGACTCACCGAGGAATCCATCGAATGCCCCGTTCTCCACGAAAGCTTCCACATCTTCTAGGATGGTTTTCAGGATGTTAGTCCACTGGAGATTGTTCTTTCCTTCGTACCAGACGATGTCAAGCTCGTTGAGCCAACTCTTGAGTACATCCAGGAACTCTACCGGAATAAGGTCAATCCTGCGCACTGGCTTGGAGTAGTCCTTGCTTACCAGCACCATATCGAAGTTACGAAGTCCATGTTGCACACGTTCCAGAGAAACTATCTCAACGTCGTCCAGTGTAAGTACAAATGGTGGCCATTCAACCAGGTTTACTAGGCAGTTGGCTGTTGGCAGGATCTCAACGTTGGACTTGGAGGGCACACCTGTAAACATTAACTCCCTGTAAGGGATGTCGAATACTAGCGGAGACATTTCCTGAACTTGCGCCATAAATTGCTTAAACTCTGCATTAAGACGACGCTTCATTTCCCTCTCCCTCATTTCGTCCAGTGTTTCATCTGGATCATTGTAGGATCGCCCCCTTCTGTTGTCAAGGTCATCAATCTGTGTTCCTACTTCACAATAGAACTGTACGTCCATGGACTTCCTTTTGCCAACCATTATTGGGGACTTGAGATGGAAGTGCAACAGGACGATAAGCTCACGCTCGCAGGGCTGGAAGATAGCATGTTTCACATTAGAGTAGGATATATCGATGTGATCAACACGGTCTCTGGTGTTGACAATGTAACGCATGCCGTTGTGATGGGCCTCGAGGAACCCGATGATTCTGCGAGCACCGTGAATGTTCGGCCTAACCATAAGGTCCTTAAGGACAATTCTTCGACCAGTCTTGTTCAGTTGCAGCTTCTCTTGTTCCGCCAAAATCATGTTGGCGTCTGCATCATTCTCTCTCTGCTTCACCTGTTTGATCAGGTCCTTGATGCCCCGAAAGACATTGTGTACATGCTTAAGATCTGCAGACCTGTAGAGAACCTCCTTGATGAAAATGGCATTGTCTTGTGTAAGCTCAGGCAATGGGTTTACATCGTTCTTTGAGCTGAATGAATGGGATCCGGGTACTTGGAAGTTGATACGAAGCGTGTATGTCATGTTATCCTCAGTGTTGCAGGACGCATTCTTAACCGTCATAATACTGAAGGGTATGTGGTACCCATTCACGGGTAACATAACTACCTCGTTACGCATATCGACATAGATCTGTATGAAATGGTGGATGCAGAGTTAAAAACAAACCTGATGCGGAACAATGTCTGTAGCGAAAGCATTAGGAGAAGAGAAGCTACGCATTTTGTCCATTTTAATTGTTTGTCTCTGTTTAGGCGCACCAGCAAGTCCACCCTCATCTTTGATTCTTTGAGCTATGGCATCTATCTTTTGTTTACGCAGTTCCATTTGGCGTTCCATTCTCGCCTTCATTTCTGCCTCTGACATTTGCGCATGCCCACCTTTGTCTCTGCTCCTGAGACGCTCCTTCAGTATCACACTGTCAGCATCGCGTAACACATCAGATGATACGCTTGGCTGTTTGTGAGGCTTACTTTCTGGGGAGCTTTCCTCCACTTCTTCGTCATCCTCCAGTTCGTATGACACATTGTCCAAACTCTTACTCACATTAGTTGTTAGTACCCTGGCACCTTCATCCGTTACTTCAACGGTGTCACCTATCCATATGGCGTACTCTTTACCATCCTCCTCCAGCTGGCTGAAACCAACTGAGATGTGGAACACCATGCCGACTTCTACGACACACTTGGAGTTTCCACTGACCAACGTGAAGTTAGCATCTTTAAATTCCAATCCCATGGTATGACCCAAGGATTGAAGCATGTTTTCCACCAGGTCTGGCCTTTCCTTGCTGACGAATGCCTTCACGTCGTCATAGATAGACCCAAAGGTCACCCCAGACTTTAGCTTGGCCAGAGCCAGATCCTGGACTCTAAGAGCAAAGGAATACGTTTCCTTATGTTTCTGTAAGCAATGTCTCGACTAAAAACAAAAACAAACCAAGGTTCCATCCAGAAGAAGTGTCCTGGTAATGCAGGCACAGAGTTCAGAATATTTTGAGCAGATAGAAATAATGATAGTTCCAGGATCATGGGAAAGTATGGAGTCATCGGGTTGCACTCCAATTCCGAGGTTAAATGAAGTGCCACTCTGAACATTGCCGTATATGGCCTCTATTTCGTTGGGGTTGATGTTGTACTTCTTTTGGACCTTCTCGACGAACTTGGCATCGCTGTGGACGTTGAGAGCCTCGGCGACGATGGTGGAATGCGATTTCTTACTCTCAGAGTCGAGGATATTTTCAATCTGGTTGATAAGTTGAGACTTCATCATCGCACATGCAAACTGGGAAGCTTGCCTTTGAACTCCCTGAGGCATGTAAATGTGATTGGTCTCTTGCTTACCAGTTCAACAGCTGTCCTGATGGACATAAGACGTGTAAGCTGGAAGGTTACATTGGCGGAGGGTAATGATTCTATTAGGGACATGCACTTCTCGGCGAATGCTCCGACGGGCTTGGTACCGTCAAGCACACCCAAGGGGGATCCCTGAAGACGGATATAGACCTATATACCCGAAACATACATCTGCCTTCTTCAATATGTCTGTAACGATGTCATCATCGGATTTATCTCCTCCGCGCTGGAATGTGACGAATTTCTCATAATGTGTCTTGATAGGCTCCAGGTATAACGCTGTGACATGTGTGGCTACATAGTCATTGCAACCCACCCTTCTTTGGAGATGTAAGGATGTACCAGGTACCGTCTCTGGCGAAAGCAAATAGAGTCTCAGGGAACTGGAATCCAGTCAACCAGAGCCTGTGTGCGCATTAAACCGGTGTAGACACGAAACTTCGGAGCACAGGTGGCAAAATACTGGCATGTAGTTGCAAATCTAAGCACTTACTGTAGCAATTCTGATGGTGTCGCGCTTGCGTCGTCCTGGGTCTTGCCAGCACATACAAATATGAGATTCACACCCTTAAGCTCGGGTTTATCAAAGACGGCTACAAGCTGCTTCAATTTGAGGTTAACCTCATCGTAATTGATGAGGACACCACGCCTGGTATCGGCCATCGTGGTTTCTTATAAAATGACGCTGTGCAGTAGCCACACATTATGGAGGAGTAAGGCGCTGCAACTACACGGGTTCGTTACTGGTTCGTGTTTGTGACGTTAGCAAGTATACTAAACGCTAAGGTACGTTAATTATGATCTATAATGTGGGAGAAACCATGAGAAATGAACGACATCATCACACATGTAAGACATATGACCCATGCCAGGAGCCATACATAGGCCCATTAAGAGAAGATAACTAGATAAATCGTACGCATTACACATGTTGTGAGTGTTTACTTCTAGAAGTACGGTGCTAAATGGCACAAAACGCAATTACAGTTCAGGGGTTACGTCGTGAGGCAGTATTTACGCAAATACCTGTTAATACGCACCAAAAACCGTCAAAACATTCTCACCGTTTCCACGTATTTTATTTCCGCGCTTTATGCTGCTCATATTCGTGTTCTACGGAACTACCCCATGTTACTTGGTACTTTACTCCGCCTCATCACGGCCTGGCTGGTTTAAAACAGGGGATCACGGCTTGTTGTTCCAAAAAGACTCCGAGGGGAACAATAAGGTTTTATATGTTAGTAGGGGTATTAGCTAGTATTAAATATGGGTCGCAACGAGGATTCCTCCAGGGTCTATATTGGCAACCTGCCGGATACGTGTACCCAGAAGGATATCGAGGACGAGTTTGAGAAGTTCGGGAAGATCGTAAGCTTTGAGTTGAAGAAGACGGTATCAGGCACTGCTTTTGCCTTCTTAGAGTTCGAAGATGTGCGGGATGCGCAGGATGCCATAAAGGAAAAGGACGGCGCTGAGGTCCTCGGCCGCCGAATCCGCGTAGAGACACCGTTCAGCGCCAAGGATGATTCGAGAGGTGGAAGAAGACGTGGGCCAATACCTCCCAGGCGAGGCCGATATGTTGTAGAGGTAGGTGGCTCTTCCATGCGGAGGCGCTTTCTCTATATGTTGTGCTTCTACCTTGTATATAGCCTCATTACGCATATTCATTTGCTTATACTCACCCATGATTGCCTTACTTACCGTTTTAACTGACTAATTGTGAAAAACAGGTTACCGGGCTTCCACCAAGCGGCAGCTGGCAGGATCTGAAGGACCACATGAGGGAGGCAGGAGAATGCGCACATGCCGATGTCTTCAGGGGAGGATTCGGCGAAGTGTCGTTCTACTCGCGAAGTGACATGGAATACGCTATAGACAAATTCAACGGTTCCACGTTCAAGTCACATGAGGGTAGGTTGAGCCACGAGCCATTTAACTGTTTGATAGGTGAAAAATCAAAAATCAGAGTTCGTGAATGGCGTTCAAGCCGTAGGAGCCGCAGTGGTTCTTACCGCCGCCATAGGCGCTCCCATGGCCGTGAAAGAGAGAGGGATAGGAGTCGCCGTCGCTCTTTGAGCCGAGGGAGAAGCGCTGATCGCAGCAGGGAACGCGACCACAAGCACCGTTCACGGTCTGCTTCTTACGACCGCCACAGATAAATGCATAATGAGGAATTTGGGCTGGGAGGAAAGAAGGTCTACATAACATCAGTACTACACTCTCAGAATGAGAACGTGTAGAGACTGCTAGGGGGCTCACGAGTTGAGTGCTGAGTCAGAATGGGAAATGAGATCGCTACTAATATATCCACCTAAATGAACTGATAACCTAACATCAAGTGGGGAAATGTATGAATTTAGTGTGCACATGTGTAGATGCAGACACACATAATGTAAATGGAAGTAAACACGTGTATCTAGCCAATTAAGTAATGAAGGACAACTTTATCAATCGCTCTGTGGGCGAAACCGGGGCCCATACGGCCTCTACACCACCTCCTAGACGTCTGAGTGACGCGGCGTGGGACGAGAAGTGGCATTCCATGGTAGAACACCAAAGACAAAGGAGGGAGCAGGATGCAATACTGAAACAGAAGCTTCTAGAGAAGAAGGAGATGGAAGAATACATTGAATGCACATTCACGCCAAAGACTCACTGCAACTACAGGAGCAGAAGCCAGGAGGAGCTGCTCAGACTAATGAATCCTTTGATATTGGAAGAGGAAAGGATTCTACAGGAGCTGAGTAACATAGAGGCGAGCGAGGAGAATGATGTGTTGAGTATCGGTCAAGAACTCAGGACATACATAGCGACCAACCAAAGGGCTAGAGAGGAAGACTTAATCCGTATATGCGAAAGGTACAGAGAAGAGCGACTCTACCAACTGTCTCGCGTGAAAAATCTTAAACTGGACATCGTGGGGCTCCTTCATGAGTTGGAACGTAAATACAATGTCATTTGCGTAAGGGAGCACCTGACCGAAGAGGAGATGTCTAGGGCTGGTTTCGACATTGAAACCTGCCGTCGCATCAAGAAGGAGATCCTAGACTCAGTTAAGGGTGTTGACACGCTGAAAGACAGATCTAGAGTGACCTCGGAAATGGAGGATATCATTAAGAAGGCCAAGGAGGACGCAAAACACCATCGCATGTACAATTATCAAACGGCAGTCGATCCAATGCAGTATGCGGGAGGCATTCCCGTGGCAAAGAGAATATTCATGTCACCAACACGTACTCAAATGCAGTATCCGGTGGTTGGCGGCATGCACAAAATGGTAGTACCTATGGCTGGAGGGATGGGGGTACCTGTTAGGTTTCCTCCTCAACAAGTGATGCAGGAGCAATATGTCAAAGTACCCATGCAACAAAGGACAAAGCATGTGGCAGTGAAGCAAAATGTGCAAATGCCCATCATGCTGCCTCCTGGAGCAATCCCTCCAAACCCAAACTTTGGATATGCGAACGTTCTACATAAGAATGTGGCACCGCAAACAGTCCAAAGTAGTATTCCTAGAAAATTACAGCAATAGCAGATGTCAGTCGTTACGCATGGGCATGCGTATAGGTTCGTGAACTATGGAGTCCACGACTATAACCTCGGCACAGTCACCTGTTTAAATTTGTTTTTAGCTTTCAAGATTTCATGAAAGTGTTATCGTTAACACCTGTACTCACCTGTGTATATATCTCTTTCGACGGCGCTGGTAATTGCTCCTTTCACGATGTTGATGAGTTCCTCCAGCGACTTTACATCCTCACGTATTTGCTGATTCTGGGAAGTCAACTGCAAACCGTCATGTACAGGCCGAGGAGATGCCATAGCAACTATCGATGGCGTAAACTTACGTGATTATCTAGGATAGAGGTAACGAGGGAAGCGCCAGTACCCTTTGCCATGTGTGACTCAAAGCCGTAGTTGCCCAGGGCATCAAAACCACATGTTACACCGTTGCCTACACACAACTGTGACAACAGAAACAAACTGTCTAACCCATTTCGTCCACACCGCACAGGATATTGAAGGTGTAGTAGGGGAAGAATCTCCTCGAGTAGAGAATGGTGGAGAGGAGCTGAGCAATTACACGAATCCCAGGCTCCTTGTGGTTTGCGTAGCGATAGGCTTCGATTTGCCGCTGCACGATGTGTAACACCTAGTTCACTCCATTACCTCTAGCGCCGAGTGAAGTGCCATCATATCAGCCTGCATCCCCGCTGTGCCAAGGACACAAGTGTCGGTCCTGCGATAACCGTTAGAGGGATGCCACGTTCAACGTACAGTTTCTTCAGCTTAGAGCAATTTCGGGTGTGGATCGTGTAGCCGACGGAGAGACGTGTGTCTGCCGCGATCACGGCGCAGTTATTCCAAACCGCAGCAACGACGGTTCTGCGGCGAAATTACACAGTGAACCATTACACATACCCCCCGTTATTAACATAAGGATTGAAGTCACCTTGCTCCTTCATTTTTACAACTGAACGGCAGGTACCATATGGCTACTGGTGTGATGGGCTAACACTACAAATAGAGTTCAGATCTGTAAGACATTAATTTTACGTATGTTAGTAAGTTATATTCCACCATGGCACGAAGCCGCTTCAGGTATCTTGTTAAAATGCAAGAGTTGTCTTGAACCGTACGGCTCAAGGTTGTCCTCATAAGACCAGGAATCTGCATTCATGACACATTTTTCCTTGAAAGTTTCCCGGTAACGAGCTTCTAGGGCATTCACGAACACTTCGCAGTCGTCATTTGCTTCCCTGTTTTCGTCAATGGTTGGGACTCTCGAAAATCCGACGAGCGAGGTTTGTTCGACTCCGTTCCACCTTGCACGTGAATTGCCTGCGAAGTCAACTTGATTGGCACACAATCTGTTGAGCAAGAAACGGGTGGGGCGCCTGGTTAGTGCCTCGCCTGCTCTTGGATGTTTGGAGCATGACCCGGCTGCTGGGTACTCCATCGAATGAACTCCGCCAAGGTTGGCAGAGTATATCTTTTGGTTCATGTGGAAACTACGGTTTCCAGGCGTATTAATGATAGCTCCTTCCCTTGTATTATCTGGTAGTTGGGGCATGTGGACGTCTGAGAGCATGTGAAATGCTGTCGTTGGATGAGATGACTGGCACGAGTATGTGTCCATGCTCGCCCCGCAACTCCTAGACTGTCCAACGCCCATATCGTACACAACAGGCTTCATATTGTTCTGTAGCATTGCTACGTTAGACCCTGATCTGGTTCCCATGGTACGAGCAAAAGCTCCCCTGTGATAACTTCCGTTGCGGGTCTCTTCTGTAGCATTTCCTTCCACGATTGAGTCAAAGTAGCGTGTACTACACACCGACACGTTTGACTGCTGCTGTGGATATTTTGTAGCGGACATCATCATTGGCATATTTCCATTGGACGGGGCTCTTTCCTCCCTGACAGTACGCTTGGAACCTGCATGAAACCAAGGAACCCCCCAAAGGGAGTGTGATAGACAACCAAAAAGATTGGCCTTTTCAACACCCATGCGGCAGCTTTCATACTCAATTGCGCTTACATATAGTTGGAAGTTCAACATACTAAGGAACTGGGCCTCGAGCAGGTTGATCTCCGTGACGTTTACACCTCCGACTTGAGCATAAAACTTGTTTGAATAGTAGACATCATCACTGAACTTGGCTGCCAACATAACAGCCGTTATAATAAGTCTGTGTACGTTAAGCACTGATATGACAAAGTTCTTGTGGAGTTTGGTTATGCGTTCAATATATACCAGTGCCAAGACGAAACACTCATTGCTGCATCTTACATGGCGAGCAATCCTTCCCACATAGTCCGAAATTGAAATTGGTGGTGCATTCATGGAATGGAAGCGCGTCACCACTCCCTTGTTGGAATCGTTGTTGCTTACGATGCGAAGCAGAACATTGGATAGCATTTTGATGAACGCGTCATCAGTCGCGCGAGCGACAAACTGCTCACGTGAGGGACCCATTGTGTATAATGAACCTCCAATCCTTAGAATTCAGCTGCACAGAGTCGATGAAGAAGCCCACCAATTACCATGTAGCGGCTGTTCTTACAGTGATGCTACTACTTCTTATCCTTGACGCCCTAAACACCGTGGAAGGCGTGTCAGTAAAAGGCCTTTGACTAGTGGTGTAAATATACACGACTAGTTATTCGTGTTTGTATTATTATTATGGTTTGCCATGATTGCATATTATACAGTCAACTGTATATGCGATAAATAAAATTCCACCACAGAATACCCGGTAGATGTATAATAAATAAATATGAAAAGGCCTAGGCCTTAACTGAGTGGCTGTGCTGCCCTAGAATGGCTAGATCCGGAAAGCCTTGCTCCCCATGAGAATTCTCCCCATCAAAGGGTAGAAGACACCCGCTGGCTGGCCGGTCATGTAATCGCACATGCCGGCGGCTAGAGCGCATGCCGTATGGAAAGAGGGCAAATATCCAATACTAAGCAATCGTTAAAGCTTACTGCCATTTAGAGATTCTGTGGCTTTGGCTTCAGGGCAGCTTTTTCATGCCCTTCTGGAATTTTCACGTGGCACCGCACCATAATCTGTACTTAGACTGCTGTGTGCATTAGTTACCGGCGGCCGGGACTGTGATGCCGTGTCTACTTGGCACGATCGACCACAATTTGGCCCGTTAGGCACCCTTAGTACAAACACACGGCCTCAGGCGACGCCTGGCATGTCTCCGTGGCACAGTATACATACTTTCCCTGCAGGATTTGTTTTACAGATGAGCAGCACGAATGTAACAAGCTATTTATGGCATACGCTAACGCACTTGACGAAATATAGATGTGTCACACAATCATGGCACTATAGACAGCTGGAGGAAAGGAGGCACTTTTGCTAACATCTTAGTCTAGGGCAAATGAAAGACATAAACTCACTAGAACAATTACGCTTAAGCGGCTACGCGATTTAAACGGGCAGCTAAGAGCACATACTGCGACTTGAAAGGAACAAGGACGCAATGCCTGAGGCAATAGTATCACAAATCTTACACAGGCTGTAGCGGTTACTGGAGGCATATACGAGGGATCAAAAGTCTCTACAAATACTATAACCCTTCAGCACGCACGTAACATTTAACCATACACACAGGTGTATCTGTCACCTATATCCTGGCCAAGGTGACAGGCGTGCCGTCTAAATTAGATTTGGATTAATGCGTCACATGTCCGACCTGGGTGGTTACAGCAACACTAAGATCCATTATTATGATGGGATAGTATTGCATAAAAACGGGATTTGGTTATTACTTTATCACTACCGATGCCCTACATTGGCTTAACCTTTGCAACTTAGGTTCACGGTACACACCTTCCACCATTTTGAATTACCACTTTGAATAAAGCAGTGTAAATATAGGGCAATATTAACCGCTTTTCCATTGCCCTTATCGTATAGGCCAGATCCCCCCAGTCGATTGTTATACTTGATACAAGTCCGTCGACTCCAGTTTATGCTTTATATACGGTGAGTGCCCTAAGATTTATATTTTTAAAAACGTGGCATTTGTTTCCTTTATAATAGCTGCATCATATGACTGATGCGTTGTATATTAGAAACTCATGTTTTCGCAGATTGAAAGATGGCGGCGGTGACGGACTTGATGCCTTGTGACCCTCACTCGGCCTTTTTCGGCCTTATGGGTATTGTCTGTGCTATGGTCTTCTGCAGTAAGTCACATTATCCCGGTTTGTAACGCCCCTCAGATCTCGGAGCCGCTTACGGAACTGCTCGCAGTGGTGTCGGTATTAGTAGCATGGGTGTCATGCGCCCGGATCTCGTTATCAGGTCCATCATCCCCGTTATTATGGCCGGTATCTTGGGTATCTACGGCCTCATTATTGCTATCGCCATTATCAGTACCTGTAGGTTGAATTATAAAGGCTTTAATTGTTCGCAGTCGGAGACCCAGACGCCTACTCCGCTTTCTCTGGATATGCGCACCTCGCAGCTGGTCTTATCGTCGGTTTGAGCAGTCTTGTAAGTTGTGAATGATCAGCAACCATATGACCCGTAGGCCTCCGGTTTGGCAATTGGTATTGTTGGTGACGCTGGTGTCAGGGCCAATGCCCAGCAGCCTCGTCTCTTCGTCGGAATGATTCTGACCCTCGTTTTCGCCGAAAGTCTCGGTCTGTACGGTCTCATTATCGGGCTTATTGTGGCACTGAAATCAGGTTCCAACCTCTGTGCCTCCTACATCCCAAAAGCAGCCGCAGCAGCAGCAGCATAACCATTTAATACGAATCCATAACGTAAGTAATATACAAAACACAGCATAAATGATTAAATGGGCTGTTATCATACACTTTATTCAATGCATAATGTACGTCATGGCCAAGGGTATGCAACCTGTGGCCAGAAGCTTCATATCATGTAAACTAGAATATTTTGCTTGCAAGGTTCTTGCATGCATGCCTGGTTTCGAGTAGCACTGGTCCATTGATTTTGGATGCCACCAGTTTGTTGTTTGCGATTACGACGAATGCATTTTCGTCAAACTTGAACATCATACCGTCCTTTCTGACTGTTTCCTTTTTGCGACGAATGATTATGCCCCTGGGTTTCTTATTGGATAAGGTGCACTCTGCCGTTTTATCGCGCACAGACACCTTAATTCGATCTCCGATCTTCCCAGTTCCGTGGCGGTTGCGTCCCAGGCCGATGATGCATCCCTTGACAATCCCGGTTGTATCACCGCACCTGACTATGGACATCTTTTGCAACCCACAGAGAAATTGTGAGAGTAACATGTTGACCGATGAGTGAAATGTCTATGTGGTTATTCTGTCGTATTTAGCAGTAGGTCAGTCCCTCTGGATATAGATATCCCCAATAAATATAAGAGTTTGGGGAATTTATTCCTCAAATTCGACGTTATCTCCAGTGTATGATTGAACGTACTCCTCGTAGAATTTCCTAAAGTTGTCATTCGAGTTGCGATATATCTCTGCTGCGTCGTCTATAAATTCCTTCTCATCAATGGTATGGAATCCAGAGTGTGTGATCTCGCCATTAAACCAGCGAGGCTTATACAAAACAGGCTCTATTGCCACAGCATTGGACTTGGGATCCAGTAGAGTTCGGTGACTATACTGTCTGGTAGCCGGTTCCTCTGTTTTTTTGCAAATGCGCAAGAACCCCTTTATATCACCGTTTCTCACAGCGTCTGCCAGCAGATCGCACTGCGAATCAGTTACGCTATTCCAGAGGTAGACTCTCTTGCGCCAGGCAGATATCTCCTTATTCCACTGCGAAATGGTTGCCTTGGAACGATGGTCAGGAGTGACAGGATGCCAGGAATCACTTAGAGACGGCAATCTACACTCTCGTGGAACCGCCCTCAGGTACCTCTCGTAGGACTCATTCGCTTTGGTCAGGTTAATGTTTTTCAACCTGTTCGCCGCTCTGCTAATCTGGGAACTATCAGCCTCTTCCCTAAAGACACCGCTGTCTGACCTAGATGAGTTGTTCCTGTTCATCAGCAATGGAATTCATCAAATTCCATTATGACGTTAGCCAAACAATGGTCGTTATGCTTTAATGGCGGTTTTACCAGCACACGACATCGGGGGTGTTACGACATGACCCTGTGTGAGGTGGCTCATGGGAAACGCTTACACATCACTAGCACTCCACACATTTGCCTCAGTATCTACTAGTACTTACACATTGCTCATATGAACGCGATTTTAGTGTGTCTACTACCTTTTCCGGATGTGTAACTCACAAAGGAGGCGATGGAACGTAACATAGTAAGAATGCCATCAATATTTTTGATATTGGCGGCATTCGCCTTGGAGGTATCATGTGTTAAAAGGGGCTACTCTCCCCTCATGAATGCTATGGCGCCGCATCTCATCAACACAGCGACGTCGTTCATTACCGGCAGCCCTCCCGCAGACATGGAAACGCCGCAAATATCGCTGAAGATAGTGCCATCGAAGCACATTCACCTCACTCCCAGTGAGATGAACTCGTTGTTGTTCTCCATAAAGCAGGAAATCCATCGCAAGGTACGTTGTGTATGTCGTTGGTGTGTAATGTGTGACGCAGGTCGACCAGCTAGAAGGTAAAGTTAACGCGTAGGACACATTATGTATGCGCATATAGAGGAGCTCTTGGAGCACAAATATGAAAACGAGAAACACCTATCCGCCTGGGCCCTCAACCAGGCTCCTGTGTTCATGCCCTTCCGAGGTAAGCAAACCTTGCTGTTGCGACAAAGCATGGTATAGAAAACCCAAAGAGCGGCAAACCCAAGCACCAACCGACTCTAGAAATGGAAGTCAACAAAAAGGAAAAGGGAGCTCCCTCCATGGCTGAGGCTGCGGAGGCAGTAGGACCTTCAAACGTAAGTTAAACACTGTTATCATCGTTCATAACGCGCTTGCAGCATTTAAGTGATGAAGGGGAAGGCAAGGTAGATTCATCATTCACGTCCTAGCTAAACGTTTCTCAGGAATCCTCAAATGAGGACTCGGGGACCACTCAATAGGTCATATCGCAGGAGTGACATAACTAGTGCTATTTAAAATAAACAATATCATAATATTCCACCATTTCATTGTTTGTCAATGTGTTGCGGAATTAGTTTGTAATGGTGTCGCACGGGTAATACGCGGGTAGACAGACACATCTGTGGGTATATTAAACACATTGGCTTTCCATTTTCATTCCAGGGCTGACTTTAACGCGTTTGAAAAGATGAGGGTTTGTTATAAGGTCCATTGTGAAATGATATCGCAGATCATTGTGAACCAGGTGAAGGATGTGATACGCAATGCGCTTTCCAAGAGCATCAGCTCCCAATTACTACAGGGGAATGCATCGAACATCTCAGTAGTTGCTGCAAATCCAAAGTTTGGCGACTTCCAGTGTATGTTTCTAACATGTAATGTCATACTATACTACAGGGAATGATGCCATCTCTCTATATAAGTCAATAGGATCGTCACTGCCAGTTGGAAGCCCCAAGGAGCTGGCTGAGCTTGTCAAGTCCAACATCGACAGTTCCTTGTTTTCTTCTGTCAATGTATCTCCTCAAGGATTCCTGACTATCACACTGTCCAACGACTTTCTCTCAAGGGAGATTATAGACATGCTGAAAAATGGAGTACGTGCTCCTCAAGTCAATAAGGGGTATGTCTTAGAGATGTTATATCGTATAATTACCACAGCTTCCGTGTTGCAGTGGATTTTTCTTCACCTAACATCGCCAAGGAAATGCACGTAGGCCACTTGAGGTCTACTGTTATAGGGGACTCTATGGGTAGGGATGCAAAAATAGACATAATATCCGTATTCAGCCCGTATTCTTGAGTTTCACGGCTATGAGGTGCTCAGAATTAATCACCTTGGGGATTGGGGTACGCACTTCGGCATGCTGGTGGAATACATGCTGGAGAAGCATCCTGACTTCATGACCAACGTTCCCAGCATCAGCGATTTCACCCAATTCTACAAAGAGGCCAAAGCCCTAAGGGACTCTAATGAAGATTTCATGAAAAGAAGCAGGAAACGTGTGGTTATGTTGCAATCTGGAGAGGAGGTATCCCGTAAAGTCTGGAAAATGCTTTGTGAAATCAGCGAACGCGAATTCAGTAAAATATACAAGCTACTGGACATTAAATTGGAAAGCTGTGGAGAGTCATTTTACAACAATATGATTCCCGAAGTTGTGAAGGAACTACAAGAAAAGAAACTTATTGTGGAGTCGGAGGGAGCGCAGTGCCTATTTACGAGCTTGAATGACGTACCATTAATGGCTATAAAAAGTGACGGCAGTTACGGATACGACTCCACCGACCTGGCATGTATAAACTATCGCATTAACCAACTTAACTGCAAATGGATAATATATGTAACAGACGTGGGCCAACGTGACCACTTTTTGAAAATCTTCGATGCTGCTCAGCAAGCGGGTTGGTTTTATACACTGTGAACTCATTAAAAATAGGCTGGACCAAAGGCAAAGATTATGAGGTCCGTCTGGATCACCTGGGATTCGGAACGGTGCAGGATTCCTCAGGCAACAAGTTCAAGACCCGTTCAGGTGATACGGTGAAATTGATTACCTTACTCGATGAGGCCGTTTCACGTGCCACAGCTGAACTAGAATCACGCATCAAAGCTCGCCTGGAGGAAGGAGAGCCAGAAGTAGACATAAATGTTGAGGAGGTATCAAAGTGCTTAGGTTACGGTGCGGTCAAGTATTTTGATCTCAAGCATGGCATTATTAACAACTACAAGTTCTCATTTGACAGCATGTTGGATCCAAGGGGGAATACAGCTGTATATCTCTTATACGCATATGCAAGAATATGCCAGATATTCCAAAAAGCTGGTATAGATGGCGCTTCTATAGACCCTGCTGAGTTAACGCTTTCCCATGCGTCAGAGATTGCACTAGCCAAGAGAATACTAAAGCTCCCTGAAGTTCTCCACCAAATCACACAGGACTTTAGCATCAACAAGTTGGCAGAGTTCCTTTATGCCCTTAGTGTGGACTTCTCTGCCTTCTACAAACAGTGCAGGGTGATTGGTGATCCGAATGAAGAGAGTCGACTAGCCCTATGTCAGGCTACTAAATCCGTGATGAAGGTGAGTTGTGTATGTTAATTTAAAATCTTACTATCAGACTGCATTCCAACTTTTGGGAATCAATCCAGCAGATAGAATATGAACTGCAGTATTTAATGTTGTATACCCTGCTGCCACCCTTGAACAATGTCATATAGCATCGTGGTTTTGCTATGTAAAGCCACATCGATTCTCCTAATCATATAGTTAGCCGCACTCTCTGGGTTATAATCTAGGTAGAACCTCTTTTTCAACTTGCTCAGTGAATTGCGTCTGAAGGAGTTCATGCCAGAGTGTTCCAGGAGCTTTACCATGGATATGAAGCTTTCGGCTTCTTGTCTCACTGCCAAGTATGCAGACACCAGCAACCGAACGTAACGATGGAAGTTGTCAGATTCCGTTCCTCCCATGAGGTCAATCATTTCCCTCGTGAGTTTGAAGGGGGCGTGCTCAAGGGTTACATCACCACCAGGCGAAGCTCCAAGGATAAATCCGAAATCAATGTGAATGATATGACCCTCTGGTGAAATGAGAAGGTTTCCGTTGTTCCTATCTTTAATATGCAGCAAAAAGCAAAGAAGTGAATATCCTGCTAGTGACCTTATAAAATTGTCCATTGCTCGGTTGAAACTGTATGAGCCTCTTGGACCAAACTTCATCAAAAAATACTCTTCAAGAGACTTGTTATACTGTTGGCCTATAAAGTGCCTGCTTACAGTGCCAGGTATGAATTCCAAAATGCCTCCAAGTATATGATTGACACTTGTGTCTGCTTTAACATCCTTGGACCCTATGCCTTCAGGTGACCTTTTTCCACCATTAGTAGCATCACCATGACCATAGCGGTTCACATCTTTAGCCGATCGATCACCTCTGTTGAGAATGTTGGAAGATTTAGCGAGTCTACTTGTGCTCTTTTTCACTAGCCTCCTACGCCAGGCATGCGAAGGAGGCTCAACATTTCTAGGGGAGTGCAGCGTCAACGTAGAGGGGTCAGATGGGACCAATGTTGCCAGTAGCATGGAATATGGCACCACAAGGTATGGGTGGAGATAGGTTTCCAACTTATAGGTCTTAAATATATGCATCATGAATACCTTGATTTGAACTACGAGTGCGTCCTGTCTCGTGTCATCACCCATCTTGTATACGTATCTCTTGCTTCGATTGTTATCAAGATGGAATTCAACTGTAAACGGCGCTCTAGTTGCAGATTTAAGCAGTTCTACCGTCTCCGTATCCATTGAAACGACTCTTGTTGGTGATGATTTATGAGATTGTAGTGAGTGAGCGGGATTCTTAATCCTCTCTAAGGTGTGTTCGAAGATGGTAACTGGCCCGCAGTTTGCTATAGAGCGATTTATAATTTCGATACCATCCTGTAAGCTTTGCTTGCGTTTCTGAGGATCAACATGGATAAGGTCCAACGTCAGTTTCAATAGTTGACTGTGCATGCCAATGTTGTTTAAATCCTGTTCAACAAATGCAGATCCTTCTGAAACTGCAAGCATCCGTTCCTGCAATAATATGAGCATTTGTAACAGTGCGCACATACCAAAAGTTCTTTAGCTTTGCATGGCTTAGGACGTGTCCCACTGGGATTGGTCATAGATGCCATGAAGTACGGAGCCAATTCCCTCACATAGGTAGCCATCATGGCAAGAGAGAGAAGGTTATAAACACGGTCTCCGGGATCTATCTCCAACGATTGGAGCAGCTGGGGGAGTGTCAGGGACACCACATCCAAATTCTTCGATAATACATGACATGACTGTGTGCGTTGCATCACATTCAAGTGATTTTGTATGACTAGATCAGATAAGCAATCAGTAATGTCCTTATTATTGATATAAATGTGAGCCAATAAGGACATGACCCCCTGAAAGTGTAGCCTCCCCTTGGCCGTTACCCGCAACTTGTGGCAAGATGATACTCTTCTCCCATTTAGTGGAACCAAGCATTCCATGATTCCGTACCTGTGTCTTGACTGAAGCATTTTGTCCACTCCATGTAATATTTTCACTCCAGATACATTGTTCGCGACAGCGAACATAAGCTTATAGTATATTCCATATGGAACTGCGGTATCTATAAGGTCCTGCTTCTGTTTAATGCTCACATCCTTCATGTTGACATGTTTCAAACATTTCTTCTTAATGAAGAACACAGCATAGGCCACTGCTCTAGGGGTTTTGTGTTTGCCCCTGTCACTATCATTGTTTATGCCATCGATGCTTATACGTCGCCTTTCAAACTTATATGTTCTTTGTTGTTCTAAATTACCAAAGGTAGCATAAACCTTTGATATTTCGTTCTTTAGCAAAATTTTAATGAGATTAACATGTAGTGGGTACATGTCCGTCTTTCTCAGACAGGTCAGTATCTTGTACAATTCTCCAGAGACGTCTCTGTACAGTACTACGCATCTTAGGCATGCTTTTGAGCTGTTGCATCTGATCAGGCCAGAAGTGAGTCCACCTTCGAGGAAGAAGTTTGCCAGTATTTGAATTACCATCCATAGATCCTTTTGTGTGGATTTTGTGCATTGCAGTAGATGCAGAGCTATCATGATCACCCATTTCACCCAATCTATATATCTCCTCCTAGTGCTGGTGGTAACTTGTAACATCGATGTAGAGACCATCTTGTCCAGGTTGTAGCTATGGAGGGTGTACAGCCCCTGAGATTTACTTTTTAGATCATTATGATTCAAAATCTTATAAAAGTGATACAGACAGTAGCTCAGATGGGCGGTGTCTATCATTTCCTCCTCATACGGCGCCAAAGTGAATAGATACGTGTTTAGACTGCTGTTCAGGGAGGCCTTGAACTCATCCACAATGTGGGCCGTATTACTATACATTTTTAAATAGCCGATTAAAGTGATCAAATGAAACATCTGCTTCGTGTAACTTCGTTTGAATGAACGCCACCGTGCCACTGTTGTCTGCAGTACCAAAGGGGCAGGCAACTCCAGGCTTCGATGGCAGAGAACATTTGCAATAAAGTTTGCTCCATTATTCATTATATCTTGAAAGTAGCCACACTTATGCCCCTTGATGTCTATGTCAACCCATTCTTCCTGTGGATGATCAAGTTTCTTTTTCAAGAACTGGCATACCCTCTTCACCAAGACAAGGATAAGGTTGTGACTGAACCTAAAGCCAGAGAGAGCGGCCTTAAGGTATGCACAGCAACGAAGAGTTCGTGATACCTTCCTACCTGCCCTAATGTTACGACTCAACGTATCCCTGGGAGCAACATGGCAACCTTTATTTCCCTTGCTTATCCACGTTGACCCAGTTGCGCGCGAAACAACCCTTACACCAATCACATCCACGTTACGGCAGTACTGCCGCACGAACGTACACAACCTCTGGGCACCTCTGGAGCATGCGAGGTGGTTCCTACGTGTAATCAAGTCGTTGACGAGGTAGGAGATGAAACGATCAACGCCATTTTCAGCATTCTTTTGGAGTAGGATTGCCACTTGTCGTGAGGTGAGCTTAAAAACATGTTTCGGCGCATCTCCCGCGCTATTGGAGGCGATACGGGTTGTTTGGCCTGTTTCGCCTCGTGGCTGCGGAAGCAACACAGACAGATTCCTCGCCCTTTTGGCGGCTTTGAAGGATTCCGGGCACTCCTGTATGTACGAAGCCCGGCTGCGCTGCTTTTTGTGGGAGAGGTACGACCTTATTACATGATCGACCTCCATAATACGATAATATAAAGTGTGAAACGGCACTGAACTCCAACATTACACATCAGGGTTGTTTCTGGAAATCAACAACACAGGAGGCCACCAGAGCTACTACGTTGCATTACACACATGTAAGACGGTATGATTCTTGTTAGATTGTTTGCATATACCGTGAAAGCGCTATACTACCATAGGCAGTAGGGGTAGTGAGTGAAAGATGTATTAGCTACAGACATATATCCACCGAAGTTTCCCATTCCATATAAATACATTATCAGTTTACATATTTGTATGCTTTGGTGTAGATTCCTTTATGACATACGCCCATGGCGTTCCTATACATATACATATACGTATTACGTCAGCCGTCAGACTGCATCAACCCGTCCCACACAGCTCCAAGCAATGATGTTTTTGATGTCTTTTTGTATTCACATGTGTTACCTGAACGATGATGAAGGCTCAGTCGGTCGGAGCTCTGATGGGGTTGGCGGATGTGGGACCTGGCAAATACGAGCTGATTGCGCTGCCGGTAACAGATAACAGTTTATTAAATATATTTATATCGAAAATGTTTAAGGAGGTAGGTTTTGTTTTGGTTTGTTTGCGTGGCCTCCGCTGATTTTGTCCGAATACATCCTAGACGCCTGCTCACTCTTTTACAGAAGGTGGTGATTGACTGCAAGGGTCACCTCATGGGCCGTCTGGCCTCAATCGTAGCCAAGGAACTCCTGAGTGGACAGAAGATTGTTTGTGTCCGCTGCGAGGAAATCAACATTAGTGGCTCCCTCTACCGCAACAAACGTAAGTCCCCCTGCACAATTCCTCGACCGTCAATGCTTTGCAGTCAAGTACCACCGCTTCCTCCGTCTCAAGACCAACACCAACCCGCGTCATGGTCCCTTCCACCTCAGGAAGCCGTCCACCATGTTCTGGCGTGTGGTACGTGGTATGATTCCACACAAAACCAAGCGTGGAGCCTTGGCACTGAAGCGCCTCAAGACATACGAGGGCATGCCAGCTCCCTATGACAAGGTGAAGAAGCAGGTTGTACCCTCTGCTCTTCGCTTCATCAAGCTTAAGCCTCACCGCCGCTTCTGCCGCTTGGGAGACGTCTTGACCAAGGTATGTTCATGTGAGCCCGTATCCCCTAATACGCAATCAGGTCGGATGGAACAGCGACGAGCTTGTGCAGAAGCTGGAATCCCGCAGGAAGGCACGCTCAGAGGAGTACTACAAGGACAAGGTCGAAAAGAGGAGGAGGCTTGCCAAGGCAAAGGCCGAAGCTCTGACCAAGTTGCCAGAAGATCAAAGGGAAGCCCTAGTCCACTGCGGCTACGCTTAAATGACCACTCAATGGTCGTAACTGTTTCTAATCTTGTTAAAAATACAATACAGTACATATTAAATATACGCGATGTGTAGGGGCGTTGGCCCACCAGACTAGGTAAATTAAGTGGAGTAAGGTACTCCACACAAGTGTAAATTAATGTTGAGAGATGTCGAAGGATACGGTGATCTTTCAAAACCTTACACATTCCTTCCGTTCCATAAGAACGAAAGAGAAGCAAAAGGCACACAGATTTGAGATAGGACACCTAGACGCCCCGCTCCTCGATTCAAACAATGGCCAAAGCGGTAAGAACAATCGTTTAACGTTATTAATGTTAACAGACGGGCTGCCGGAGTCACCGGCCACGTTTGGGACTACCTCCGTCACGATAGATCTCCCACCAAGTTGGCTGGAGTTGGTAGAAGACTGCAACTTCACCTTGAAGAACATAACAAATCGCATAAAGGATCTGGAGAAAGCCCAGAACATGAGTATTTTAACGGTTTTCGATAAAATGGGAAAGGGTGGCCACGGCAGTGTGACCGCCATATCTGCCGACATCGCAACAATGATCAAGAAAATTGAAAGGAACATGGATATCATAGGTATGGGTAGCCCCGATTATGTGGAAAACCAACTTCGCAAAAATGCGAGGCACAAGATCGCGGGAGAGTTACTGATTTCGTCTGGCAACTTTCGTAAACTACAAAAAGCTTATTATGACAATGTTAAGGAAGATACACAGGCCCAGGCCAAGTCGAGCCTGCCAGAAGTGTCCCTGTTGAACGACGGATTTGTTCAGGAACAAGTGAAAATATCACACGAGAACATTGCAAACAGGACTGACAAGCTGCATGACATAACCATGACCATGCAGGAACTAAAAGATATGTATACCCAACTGGCTACAATGGTGGTTGAGCAGGGATCAATGCTAGATCAAATTGATTACAACGTACGGACGTTTACTGAAAACACAAAAGGTTTTGTTCGTGAGCTACGCAAAACATACAAGCGGGAAAACTCCACAACGGCCATCAAGGTTGTACGCAATCTCGTTGGTATTATATTCGTGGAGTTAGTGATAATAGTCATAAAATTCGCCTGATACAACTCTACATCTGGCAGTTGTACCGAAACACATAGTCAGTGCCAGAGATTTGTCATAATATAATTTACAAGTGTTAGATTTAGAACACCGAGAATAGGCCATACAATGGCGTATTTATGCTATTTGCACCTTATTTTACCCTAGAGATGACGATCATTAATATTACGGACATGGCCTAAGAATATTGTACATAGCAGGCAAGGTAGAGTTACGCATGTTGTAAGGTTTCATATAAAACTACAAACGCGCGTATGAGTTTATTACATACGATGAAGTAAATACCAGTAATTTTATACGCATCTAATCACTTACAACGATAAGAATGATGCTCATTGATATGCACGTTAATTGATTGAAATGAATTTTTATTCAAGAACATTCATGAATTGCATGTTATCACTTTCCTCTACATAGTTTACTTGGGCACATGTAATTGCATGCCTACTAGCATGGTGTACCGCTTGCAATGTAGTTGATATCATACCAATGTTATTGTGAGTGTATAATATAAATGCATAATCCCTGTGTATCCAGGTGATACAAAAGATGGAAATGATTCTCCATCACATGAATTTCATGATTCCAAATAGCCTCAAACCCAAAGGGATAACAAGGCGAGATACCCTTCCTGTGTCATGAAGCAATTTTCAATCACAACAAAAGAAAGGCATTTATGCAATCAGGATAAATGCAGCGATGAAGACACCTAAAATATCCATCATAGAGAATGAAGATGCATCCGGGTCTTCCCGGGGACGTAGGTTGGAAAGAATGCTAGGCTTGTTTCTTAAAGCCACAACATTTTCTTCCAAACCGGCTATAGGTACACGTCGTTTGTACTCCCTAACAATTTTGCACACCTTGTTGAATGATCCATCCGCTGCCAACAGGGTTTCTATGTTCTGTGAAATGGTTTGACCCGATGGTGGCAGCTTTCTAACGTCGAAACCCGCATCATCCAAGCTCTTTCTTACAGTTGCTGTCGCAGAAGCATCGCTTAACGAGGCTACATCCTTAGCCTTTTCTTTTATCTGGTTAAGTTCAGTTGTGAGGGTTGGACAAATACCGTTTAGCAATGTCAAGTAGTCGGGTACTCTATCATCAAGGAACGTCAAAAAGTATTTGTTCCACATGGAATTAGGATACAATCCGACACCGTTTGTTTGAGCCCCCATCAACGTGACCAAAGGTCCATTGTCTTCAGCTAATTTCTTAAGTTCAGCAACAATCTCATCGCCCTTAGGATACCCAGATTCGTCAACCTTCGTCTTCAAAACAACTTTTAGCGTAGGTTCAACGGATTTGCTAAACTTCAGCAACCACGTTAGTTTGTCGGCAGTATTGTAATCACCCTTGAAAGCATTGAATATACCGTAGAATGACAGAATTTTGGTTATTGGCTTATCGTCACCATATACAGTTTTCAGCTTTTCAATCAAACCATCAACTGTAGCTGTGTCGCTAATTTCATCTCTGAAGCCATTGTCATTGAACCAGGTCGCTGCTTCGCCTTCGTTGATATTGGTAATTCGCCCGGATTCTCCTATATATGACATATCTGATTTCCATTTTTCTGCTTCTCCTGAAAGTTCTTTTAACTTATCTTTCAAGAAAGGAAGGAAACTTAAGGCCGTGTACAACTCCTCAGCCTGACCTGCAGACGTTGGCCTACGGAGATAAGCAGTCCCTTGACCGGTAGTGGGAGCAGGGGCAGGGGTGGGAGTTTCAGAAGAGAGAACAGAAGATCCCATTGGGAGAGAAATGCGGACAGAAGCAGAAGAAGGAAGAGTGATTTTGGAAACACCTTTATCTGAACTAGTGACATCAGAAAGAGAAGATTCAGATTCAGTACTACCCCTAGACTGATCAGAGGCACCACTGGAAACATCGGCACTCCCAGGATTGGAACCAGTGGCAGATTGTGAACCACTAGAGTTATCGCTTCCAGACCTCACAATACCACCAACTTCAGTGGAAACCACTGGAGTAGGAAGAACAGAAGTGGTGGAATCTTCAGTACCCAATGATGGTTGAGCAATTCCTCCACCGCTTTCTAAATTCCTTCCACCACTACCTACGACGACAGCAGTTTCAGTGGAAGTAGGAGAAGGGGAAATATCTCCGTCAGAGCCCTTTACCTTGGTGGGCTCTTGTTCTCTGTCCTCCGATCCTGCCTTCTCTCCATTCTTACCAACAGTGACTTCACCAGTAGGAACCTCAGGGGAGACGCCAGAAGTGGCTATACTTTCACTAACAGTTTTTGCGGCGCTGCTCGCTTCTCTTGTTTCACCACCCTCGGGAGACTTTCCTCTGGCTCCTTCACTACCATCATCAGAAGAAGAATCAGTGGAATCAGTGACGCCTGGAGTTCCAGGAAGACTAGCACTAGGAACAGATGTAGGAATGGTACTAGCAGGTATTTCAGCACTACTGGTGGCATTCTCACGTTCTTCAGTTGACGCTCCAGGAAGAGCATCTGACTCTCCAGATGGTGAATTAGGGCTACTACTAGCTTGTGGTCTAGAAGGTCCTTCTCCTCTCAATCCGTTTTCACTGACACCACTATCACTGGGTACTCCAGCTTTAGTACTACCGGAAGCACCATCACTAGACGAAGGACTGCCGGGAACACTGCTCGGGTCAGCGCCAGTGCTAACTCCAGGACCAGGAACAGTGCTACCTCCAGGACCAGAACCAGCGCTAACTCCAGGACCAGTGCCAGCGCTAACTCCAGGACCAGAACCAGCGCTAACTCCAGGACCAGTGCCAGCGCTAACTCCAGGACCAGAACCAGGGCTAACTCCAGGACCAGTGCCAGCGCTAACTGCCGGTTTTATACCAGCTTCTTCCCTAGCTTCTTCCCTAGCTTCTTCCCCAGATTCTGCGGTTTTACCACTTTGGCCATTTTCTAATACAACAGTATTATGAGTATTTCCAACACCTGTTACCGTTGGTTCTTCACTGGAAGTTACTTGTTCAGCATCAGCTAATGGGGTTACACTAATATTACCCCTAGACTGATCAGAGGCACCACTGGAAACATCAGCACTCCCAGGATTGGAACCAGTGGCAGATTGTGAACCACTAGAGTTATCGCTTCCAGACCTCACAATACCACCAACTTCAGTGGAAACCACTGGAGTAGGAAGAACAGAAGTGGTGGAATCTTCAGTACCCAATGATGGTTGAGCAATTCCTCCACCGCTTTCTAAATTCCTTCCACCACTACCTACGACGACAGCAGTTTCAGTGGAAGTAGGAGAAGGGGAAATATCTCCGTCAGAGCCCTTTACCTTGGTGGGCTCTTGTTCTCTGTCCTCCGATCCTGCCTTCTCTCCATTCTTACCAACAGTGACTTCACCAGTAGGAACCTCAGGGGAGACGCCAGAAGTGGCTATACTTTCACTAACAGTTTTTGCGGCGCTGCTCGCTTCTCTTGTTTCACCACCCTCGGGAGACTTTCCTCTGGCTCCTTCACTACCATCATCAGAAGAAGAATCAGTGGAATCAGTGACGCCTGGAGTTCCAGGAAGACTAGCACTAGGAACAGATGTAGGAATGGTACTAGCAGGTATTTCAGCACTACTGGTGGCATTCTCACGTTCTTCAGTTGACGCTCCAGGAAGAGCATCTGACTCTCCAGATGGTGAATTAGGGCTACTACTAGCTTGTGGTCTAGAAGGTCCTTCTCCTCTCAATCCGTTTTCACTGACACCACTATCACTGGGTACTCCAGCTTTAGTACTACCGGAAGCACCATCACTAGACGAAGGACTGCCGGGAACACTGCTCGGGTCAGCGCCAGTGCTAACTCCAGGACCAGAACCAGGGCTAACTCCAGGACCAGAACCAGGGCTAACTCCAGGACCAGAACCAGCGCTAACTCCAGGACCAGTGCCAGCGCTAACTCCAGGACCAGAACCAGGGCTAACTCCAGGACCAGTGCCAGCGCTAACTGCCGGTTTTATACCAGCTTCTTCCCTAGCTTCTTCCCTAGCTTCTTCCCCAGATTCTGCGGTTTTACCACTTTGGCCATTTTCTAATACAACAGTATTATGAGTATTTCCAACACCTGTTACCGTTGGTTCTTCACTGGAAGTTACTTGTTCAGCATCAGCTAATGGGGTTACACTAATATTACCCCTAGACTGATCAGAGGCACCACTGGAAACATCAGCACTCCCAGGATTGGAACCAGTGGCAGATTGTGAAACACTAGAGTTATCGCTTCCAGACCTCACAATACCACCAACTTCAGTGGAAACCACTGGAGTAGGAAGAACAGAAGTGGTGGAATCTTCAGTACCCAATGATGGTTGAGCAATTCCTCCACCGCTTTCTAAATTCCTTCCACCACTACCTACGACGACAGCAGTTTCAGTGGAAGTAGGAGAAGGGGAAATATCTCCGTCAGAGCCCTTTACCTTGGTGGGCTCTTGTTCTCTGTCCTCCGATCCTGCCTTCTCTCCATTCTTACCAACAGTGACTTCACCAGTAGGAACCTCAGGGGAGACGCCAGAAGTGGCTATACTTTCACTAACAGTTTTTGCGGCGCTGCTCGCTTCTCTTGTTTCACCACCCTTGGGAGACTTTCCTCTGGCTCCTTCACTACCATCATCAGAAGAAGAATCAGTGGAATCAGTGACGCCTGGAGTTCCAGGAAGACTAGCACTAGGAACAGATGTAGGAATGGTACTAGCAGGTATTTCAGCACTACTGGTGGCATTCTCACGTTCTTCAGTTGACGCTCCAGGAAGAGCATCTGACTCTCCAGATGGTGAATTAGGGCTACTACTAGCTTGTGGTCTAGAAGGTCCTTCTCCTCTCAATCCGTTTTCACTGACACCACTATCACTGGGTACTCCAGCTTTAGTACTACCGGAAGCACCATCACTAGACGAAGGACTGCCGGGAACACTGCTCGGGTCAGCGCCAGTGCTAACTCCAGGACCAGGAACAGTGCTACCTCCAGGACCAGAACCAGCGCTAACTCCAGGACCAGTGCCAGCGCTAACTCCAGGACCAGAACCAGGGCTAACTCCAGGACCAGTGCCAGCGCTAACTGCCGGTTTTATACCAGCTTCTTCCCTAGCTTCTTCCCTAGCTTCTTCCCCAGATTCTGCGGTTTTACCACTTTGGCCATTTTCTAATACAACAGTATTATGAGTATTTCCAACACCTGTTACCGTTGGTTCTTCACTGGAAGTTACTTGTTCAGCATCAGCTAATGGGGTTACACTAATATTACCCCTAGACTGATCAGAGGCACCACTGGAAACATCAGCACTCCCAGGATTGGAACCAGTGGCAGATTGTGAACCACTAGAGTTATCGCTTCCAGACCTCACAATACCACCAACTTCAGTGGAAACCACTGGAGTAGGAAGAACAGAAGTGGTGGAATCTTCAGTACCCAATGATGGTTGAGCAATTCCTCCACCGCTTTCTAAATTCCTTCCACCACTACCTACGACGACAGCAGTTTCAGTGGAAGTAGGAGAAGGGGAAATATCTCCGTCAGAGCCCTTTACCTTGGTGGGCTCTTGTTCTCTGTCCTCCGATCCTGCCTTCTCTCCATTCTTACCAACAGTGACTTCACCAGTAGGAACCTCAGGGGAGACGCCAGAAGTGGCTATACTTTCACTAACAGTTTTTGCGGCGCTGCTCGCTTCTCTTGTTTCACCACCCTTGGGAGACTTTCCTCTGGCTCCTTCACTACCATCATCAGAAGAAGAATCAGTGGAATCAGTGACGCCTGGAGTTCCAGGAAGACTAGCACTAGGAACAGATGTAGGAATGGTACTAGCAGGTATTTCAGCACTACTGGTGGCATTCTCACGTTCTTCAGTTGACGCTCCAGGAAGAGCATCTGACTCTCCAGATGGTGAATTAGGGCTACTACTAGCTTGTGGTCTAGAAGGTCCTTCTCCTCTCAATCCGTTTTCACTGACACCACTATCACTGGGTACTCCAGCTTTAGTACTACCGGAAGCACCATCACTAGACGAAGGACTGCCGGGAACACTGCTCGGGTCAGCGCCAGGGCTAACTCCAGGACCAGAACCAGCGCTAACTCCAGGACCAGAACCAGCGCTAACTCCAGGACCAGAACCAGGGCTAACTCCAGGACCAGAACCAGGGCTAACTGCCGGTTTTATACCAGCTTCTTCCCTAGCTTCTTCCCTAGCTTCTTCCCCAGATTCTGCGGTTTTACCACTTTGGCCATTTTCTAATACAACAGTATTATGAGTATTTCCAACACCTGTTACCGTTGGTTCTTCACTGGAAGTTACTTGTTCAGCATCAGCTAATGGGGTTACACTAATATTACCCCTAGACTGATCAGAGGCACCACTGGAAACATCAGCACTCCCAGGATTGGAACCAGTGGCAGATTGTGAACCACTAGAGTTATCGCTTCCAGACCTCACAATACCACCAACTTCAGTGGAAACCACTGGAGTAGGAAGAACAGAAGTGGTGGAATCTTCAGTACCCAATGATGGTTGAGCAATTCCTCCACCGCTTTCTAAATTCCTTCCACCACTACCTACGACGACAGCAGTTTCAGTGGAAGTAGGAGAAGGGGAAATATCTCCGTCAGAGCCCTTTACCTTGGTGGGCTCTTGTTCTCTGTCCTCCGATCCTGCCTTCTCTCCATTCTTACCAACAGTGACTTCACCAGTAGGAACCTCAGGGGAGACGCCAGAAGTGGCTATACTTTCACTAACAGTTTTTGCGGCGCTGCTCGCTTCTCTTGTTTCACCACCCTTGGGAGACTTTCCTCTGGCTCCTTCACTACCATCATCAGAAGAAGAATCAGTGGAATCAGTGACGCCTGGAGTTCCAGGAAGACTAGCACTAGGAACAGATGTAGGAATGGTACTAGCAGGTATTTCAGCACTACTGGTGGCATTCTCACGTTCTTCAGTTGACGCTCCAGGAAGAGCATCTGACTCTCCAGATGGTGAATTAGGGCTACTACTAGCTTGTGGTCTAGAAGGTCCTTCTCCTCTCAATCCGTTTTCACTGACACCACTATCACTGGGTACTCCAGCTTTAGTACTACCGGAAGCACCATCACTAGACGAAGGACTGCCGGGAACACTGCTCGGGTCAGCGCCAGTGCTAACTCCAGGACCAGAACCAGGGCTAACTCCAGGACCAGAACCAGGGCTAACTCCAGGACCAGAACCAGCGCTAACTCCAGGACCAGTGCCAGCGCTACCTCCAGGACCAGGAACAGTGCTACCTCCAGGACCAGGAACAGTGCTAACTCCAGGACCAGTGCCAGCGCTAACTCCAGGACCAGAACCAGGGCTAACTCCAGGACTATTGGCATGACCACGAGAATTTGTTGATGGAATGGCACCAGCTGTAACAAGGAATGTTCTAAATCCATCTGTTGTGTCCAACATGCTTTTTACTGTGTCTTGAATCCCGTCAAAACCCAAAATGCTATATATCTTCCTTGTATCTGACAATTCTAAGGCATAAAGATCCTTCTTCGACTCGTAAGTCTCCTTCAGTTCGTGCACTTTGTCCAACATCCCCCTGAAGTTTGGCACTCCAGGCGCCGTATCTGGCGCTGTAGATGAGCGTGAAACCTGAGTAATACCTGGAGATGAAGGTGTCTGTGTAGCTGCAGGTTGTTCCGACCCCTGATTCTGAGTTGGAGTTGGTGTCTGAGCGGGAGCCTGAGGTTGAGGTGGAGCCTGAGGCTGTCCAACCTCTGTAACACATTCTGCCAAACGATGAGCTATCAGAGATAGCAGAATGACAGAAAGTCCCTTCATTCTGATGAAGAGAACGATTACAAACAGCCTTGCCTATGTTACCCTTGGTTTACATGCCGACGATGGGATTCAAGTGATGACAAATAGGCTCCCTTGATCAATATTTTCATCAATCAAGGGAACCAATAAATGCGATAGAAATCCCAATGAAGAAAATGGTCTATAGATGCGCCTCACAGGCCAAATTAGATAACAAGCATTCTGTCAGTGTGTACATGCAGATGATTACATTAAAAGACGCTAAATACATCATCGACATGTCCTATGATCAGACATTGGAATGCAAATTCTGAAGCATATGGTGTATTACGAGATTCCTTGCATTCTATTCACGTAAGATGTGTGTATATAGGCAGTGTGTCTCATGAAATGATACTTTCTCTTGCTTGAAAGAAAATGAATAGACTAAAAATACTATGAGAGCATTAATTAGGTACATTTTTCGCCAGTAAAAGTTTTCTTCTGCATATTCTGAGATGTTTATTTCTATTACATCATTGACTGTACACATCAATAGGATTCCATATCATACGTTATAATTAAGAACGTTAGACTATGCAGAATAAGCTTAACCATGAGTTCCGACATCTGTAATGTACACGTTGTTTAGGCAAACAATACAGTAGAGTATATATGCCTTTGCTATGGGATGAAGATATAACTCGATAAGGCCACAGTATCTTCTGATGCACGTTCTTAGAAGCTTGTAGGAAGGCCCATAGCCCTCATCAACGCCATTTGGTCAGCAATTTCCTCTTCTTCCTTGATGTGTGGTTCATGTTTCACCTTAACATCAACACCCTTTCCCTCCTTGAGTTTCTTCTTCATCTTTCGTTTCTGCTTAAGTTCACGCTCCTCAGCTTCCAGTTCACGAATTCTCTCCTGTAGATCCTTCTCCAGCTCTTCAACTCCTGGTTTTGCCTCATTCTCTTGCATGGCTCTTCGACGTAATGCCTCTGCGACGGTCTTAGCGTCGACCTTCTCCACTCTCATGGTCATACCCAGCATTCTGTTATGCTTACGACCATTAAGGTGGTCCAAGTAGGCTTGTGAATCTTGCAATAAACAGTCGCATACCTTGCAATAGAAGCCTCCTTGTTGCGATTTGTGTGTCAGGGCACTGATGACCCTTACCTTGCCAACGTCTTTAGTCACATCTATGGTCTCAGTTCTCCTCTTGAGGTTCTCCCTGACCTCTGGTACAGTGACTAAGGGCTTGCGATTGGGGTGAGGCAGCAGCGTAGCAACAGCTTGCTCTACACTGTCACCCTTTCCCCCGGTCTTTCCTTCTGCGATTTTGGCGTAGTATGACTTGTCCCATATTTTCCTTCCTAAAGCATCAACCTTAGCTGCGGGTTGACCAGCAGGCGCATTTGGTTCCTTTTGTGTCATATTGACTGAAAGGAGAATCAACGTACGGACCACTAGCTTATACTATCCTACTATAGAGCCTTTATCTCCACTTTAAGAATAGTAGCCACATGAATATGAATGCTTCTACTCAACTGCGACTCTAAATAGCGCCAAAGAACCCCAAAAGGTAACATACTGCCATTTAGGAAATGTAGACATACTCATAAATGCAAGCCTAATCCGTGAATATTCCAGCAGGTAGCACGTCCATCAAATTAGATTTAAGCAGGAACAAGGCAACAAGCAATGCCAAGTCGTAGCAGTAATCCACGATGTGTCTATTACACCTTGCTGCTATGAATCCCGCGATGGAGTTGCGCTATTAATTTTAAGAATATGGAATCTCCCATGAATTAGAAGCAGCAAGGCAACCAATGGACATTGAGACGAATATAACGGATGGGAATGGAAAGCTCAGTTCCCAGTCAGGAAGCCCCTTATCCTATTACGCCCTGTTCCATGGCCCCATTCCCTCACGACACAGACAACGTGAGTCAGTTATCTTCAGCTCAGATCCATTAAGACAGCGCAAGGAGGGCAGAGAGCATGTATCCTGCATCTCTCGCTGGGTCTGACTTTAAGGATTACTGTAGACTGGAGACAGTGTTCCTCACTGAGAGAAGATTTCCACGAAAATTGGCAATCAGTGCCCATGGACCTTGAAGAAATTTTGATTCCCGATTAGAGCTATTGTACACATTCAGCGACCATCGTTGTCGCATGTTTCCCTCGTGTGGAACGGAGATTGATCTCGTGTGTTGTGCCGGATTGGCTGAGATCGAAGGCAGTCTGTCGCCAGCCCTCGAGGAGAACTAGAACCTGACATTTCAAGAAAAGACCATTGTGGCCTATGTGTTGCAAATAAAGGACTGAGCGCTATATCGTAAAACCATTTACTTTTCGTGAGGGCAAGATGGCAGGAGGTGGTGGCGCATTAAACAAGATTTTCCCTGGTTACAAGGACAAGATCTGGAAGAAGGTACCGCTGAACTGGCGTCTGAAGAAAATCAAGCAGTGGAACGACAAGGCCGTGTCGTCTATGTACCACACATGCGTCGTAACCAACGAGAAGATGAAGAGTTTCAACAAGTACGTCTTGGATCCCCTGAAGCCATCATACAGCTATCGCCAGCCTGCAATTGACTACAAGAAGCAGCGCGCGCGTGGAACACTTTTAGAAGGGGTTGATTACTACCTGCCCACCGCTCGTGACCAGCAGCGTTTGGCCAACTTCTTCGAACCATACAGCGAGGAAGAGAACCAGGAGCGAGCAAAGTACAGGTACCAAAGTCTAAAGACATACATCTACGTCGCCATTGGTGCATCTTTGCTGCACAACTGGTACCAGAAACGGCCCATTGTCTGGTGTTCAGACGTGGAGCCGCCAAAGGCCCCTTACTACCCCTTCTGGTTCAAAGGACCCTTCCACGGGCACGACATAGGGAGTGTTCGCCGAGGGTACGAGGTATATCGTCAGGTGTGCGCTACGTGCCACTCTATGCAGTACTTAAAGTTCCGTCACCTTGTCAATGAGGTATACCCGGAACGCAGGGTCAAGGAGATAGCTGAGGAATACGAGGTGGTGGATGGGCCTAATGACGAAGGAGAGATGTTCACAAGGCCTGGTATACTAACCGACCCATTCCCCTCTCCTTACCCCAATGCGGAGGCAGCGCGTTTCGCCAACGGAGGAGCCATACCTCCCGACCTATCACTGATGGCCGCCGCACGGAAGAACGGACCAGACTATATGTTTGCACTATTAACTGGCTACTGTGATCCGCCTGAGGGTATTGACGTGCGCAAGGGCTTATACTTCAACAACTATTTCCCCGGAGGTTCTATCGCTATGCCTCCGCCACTCGAGGATGGCATGTTGGACTATGAAGACGGAACGCCTGCGACGGTTTCGCAGATGGCGAAGGATGTGGTGAACTTTATTACATGGGCCAGCGACCCAATGCACGACGAGAGGAAGAACATGGGTATGAAGATCATCTTCGGATCGGTTCTCGGTTCCGTTGCCATGTCACTGTGGTACCGTTTCTTCTGGTCATACATGGCAACAGCACGTATGGACTTTGGCTCTGTGAAGCGCATGAAATAATGTGATAACTATACTTTCAGGGCGGGTGTGTAGAAAGACACAGGGGTCATTGTGCATGTACCTTTGCTCAATTAAGCAGTGAATCTTAGCTATTAGCTGGTATATATACACCTCTTACTTTACCTTACATAAGGGAATCTATATATGAGGGAATCCCCACGTATAGTAGTGGATGTTTTGTTGCCTACCGTTTGGCCCCACGGGGCAACTGTGTAGGGAAGGTCACTGGATTATTCTGGAATAGAATAAATAGGTAATAACATTCTGTGAACGTGTTGCTTCACAATCCTAGGCTTTCACAGCATTAAGCGTCGCGGGCCCCGCAGATAAGGTTAGGAAGGTCATATGTAGATTTACACCTATTATTCTTTGTCACTTTTAACTCAATTTCAGATTCTTCTACAATCGAAAATGGTTGTTAAGGTCGGCATCAACGGTTTCGGCCGTATTGGTCGTCTAGTTCTTCGTGCTTCCCTTGCCTACAAGGACCTAGAGGTTGTCGCCATCAACGACCCATTCATGACCTCTGACTACATGGAATACCTTCTCAAGTTCGACTCTGTACACGGAACCCTCGCAGAGGACGTAAGTGTCACCGTTGATACTCTCAAGGTTGGTGACCGTGTCATCCAGTTGTACTACGAACGTGAACCTGCCAAGATTCCATGGGGAAAGCACGATATTGATGTCGTCGCGGAGTGTACTGGATGCTTCACAAGCAGCGAGAAGTCACAGCAGCACCTGGAGGGAGGTGCCAAGATGGTCATCATCTCCGCCCCTCCAAGCGATGCCACTCCTATTTACGTCTTCGGTGTAAACCACACCAACTACGTAAAGGGACAGCGCATTGTTTCCAACGCTAGCTGCACCACTAACTGTCTGGCACCACTAGCCAAGGTCGTCCACGGCAAGTTCGGTATTGTTGAGGGTCTCATGACCACCGTCCACGCCACCACTGCCAACCAACTGACCGTCGATGGTGCCTCCCGTGGTGGAAAGGACTGGAGGGCCGGCCGTTGTGCAGGTGCCAACATCATTCCTGCCGCCACTGGTGCTGCCAAGGCAGTCGGAAAGGTCATTCCAGAGTTGAACGGCAAGCTTACCGGTATGGCTTTCAGGGTACCCACCCCTGATGTCAGTGTCGTTGACTTGACCTGCAAGCTCGCCAAGCCAGCGACATACGATGAAATCGTGGCCGCAGTTAAGGAAGCCGCTGAGGGTGAACTTAAGGGCATTCTCGGCTGGACTGACAAGCAGCTCGTCTCCCAGGATTTCGTCCACGACTCCAGGTCCAGTGTTTTCGATGTCAAGGCCGGTATTGCACTGAACGAAACCTTCGTCAAGCTCGTATCATGGTACGACAATGAGTGGGGGTTCTCCAACAGACTCTTGGACTTGGCTCTCTACATTTGCTCCCAGCAATGAAACAACAATACCTTAGGATAAAAAACTTTATATTGGAATATAGTTAGGTTGTGAAGCATGCATGTAGAATGTATTATGATATTGTGGATAGATTTAACATACAATTTTCATTTTAAATGAGTATAGGGGGGCCAGTTTGGTGGTAAGTTGCATGCAGCTTTATGGTAAGCTTAGGTAATGCCACCCATAGCTTTATGTATCTCATCAATGCTATTCGTACAAACTTGAGAGCATGCTACTCACAATAGAACAATGATAATGACATGACTAATATGCATGCCATGCTACCATTTAGTGTTACAAAACCACCATATAGCTGGTAAAGTACAATAGACAATTTTTATTACGATAGTTTAACTTTTATTCTTATCTAGCTTAATCCAGCGAGACTTTGAATTGGCTGCTGGATTAGCAGATTTTTGTCTTGGCTCAGCAGCCGCTGCAGGGGTCTTTGGCAAAGATGGAACTCCCATCTCCTGCTCAGGCAACCACTTTCCCGCCTGTCTATATTGAGATGGTTGACTTCTTCTGTACATAGGGTTAGCATGCTGCCAAGGGAACTCCTGATAGGTCTGAGGAGTATCATATGGTACCATATATGGAGGAGGTGGTGGCGGTGCCACGGGGAGAGGCATGTCGTACTGTTGCATACCCGGCTGCATTGCCTGGAAGGGGTTGAGCACCGGTGGTGTTGGAGGAAGATTTGCTGGAGAAGCATGCATAGAATAACCTTGATTCGTTGTTCCATTTCTCATGGCCATAAACCGTTTAAGCATTGCATCATTTTTTACTGTTGAAGGTGGCTGCTCAGTCTTATCCACACCATCTTTCTTCTCGATTGTCATAAATTTGGATGCGTCATTCTTCTTTCTACCTCTTTTGTTTGCATCCATCCACTGCAGGTTACCCTTTTCCCCACTGTTATGTTCATCAGCAGACTTTGCTAAATTGTCTTCATCTTTACTGGCGTACCTACCATGTTTCTCATCCTCTGTAGTGTGAAAGTATACATCATTTAAGGATGGCAAACCATGAATCACTACTGCATCGTCTTCTGAATTGACGGGAGACCTTTTACCTTTATTCCTTGTTATTTTACCACCATCCAGAACAGGTTCATACGTTTCTGCACCAGCTTTTCCATTGCAGCCATTATAATTCGTCTGAACGTTGGTATGGTCAGATTCGTCTATGTCAGACGGCTGGCCGGTTGAGCTACTCACGGATGGTTGATAATCCTTGTTGACCCTTCTACCCTTTCCGGTTACAACATCACGTGGTGCACTACCTGCAGATTCCTTTGCATTAGAACCCCTTTTAAGACCTTCTATGGGATTAAATATCTGCGATA
Source organism: Babesia gibsoni (assembly GCA_035575875.1). Classification (NCBI taxonomy): domain Eukaryota; phylum Apicomplexa; class Aconoidasida; order Piroplasmida; family Babesiidae; genus Babesia; species Babesia gibsoni. The sequence goes on from CP141527.1 coordinate 1,681,281, forward strand.
AAAAGTTTGCATGCTGTTGTAATCCTCCTCCAAGTTTTGCCACGTCTGATAGGACGCTCATGGCTGTATTCACGATTACTTGAGCATGCGTCATGTAGTTAGCCGTTGCCCCTTGGCCTTCTATTTTGAACATGACCGGTATCCCATCTTCAATGAATTTCCTTGCTCTTTTGCACCTAGTTATGAGATCATTGGTTCCTATGTTCATCCATATCTTCATGCTCAGAGGTCTACCGGGACCATATTTCTTCTTGACCTTTTGCTGTGGCTGCTTTATTTCAGTCTTCTCTTGTTCATCAAGATTTTCTCTTATTCCAAAGGATGTTTGTATGATGGTTTTTATTCTGTTCGCTTGCAAACTACTATTACTGCTTTCATCTGGAAAAGGTGGTTCAGACTCGACATAGTTCTTATCTCGCCTTATAAGAGACTCATGTATCCTTTCAAACGGCGGTGGTTTCACTGCAACCTGTTTCGGCAGTTCAGATATGAGTTCTTCTGCTTCCTGAAAGACACTCTCAGAGCTAACATTGTGTAAGCTTCTGTCCAGTCGACGCGACCTAAAGCAGTCATTCGTTTTATACAGTTTGCCTTGGTTTGCAATGAAGGATAGTGAGGCAAATGCACCGCTGAATGTGTTAACAATCTGCATGGTCACAGTGAGCTGACTGCCTCGAGAGAACTATTGTGGTATTCGGTATGCTCCTCAATGCGCTTGGAAGGTCACAAGGCATCACATTTCCACTGGTGGCTGCGATGAATAATACACCCTTTTCGGGGGAGTGAAGCTCGTTTATGAGAGTACGTGAAAGGGTAGCGAATACTTGTGTACTCTCTTCTAGAGAGTCTTCTTCCTGGAACAGAAGTTCCACGTCATCAATGACAACAAGCGCAGGCTTATTGTTTCTCGCCTTTTGGAAAGTTTTCCTAATAAAGCTTTCTCCACAGCCAACGTATTGGCTGAGTAGGTTGTAGAATTCTAGCTTGTAAACGAAACGCTTTTGTGGGTTATCTGCAGCTGTACACTCGTCACCCGCTGAATTACCAGAACCAAATTCGTCAGATGTCGTGGGCACTATTTCAAAAGGGCAACCTTCGAGCCATACCTTCACTATTGCGTTAAGTAGTGTTGTTTTACCGGCGCCTGGATGCCCACATATATAAGTGACATGTGAAAGTTTCAGTTGGTTGCACCTTACATCGAAGGGAATGTGCAAATCCTGCATGCCATTCCTAACTGCAACCCTTCCAGCCTTATACAAAGGGTTCAATGGGACTGCAGAATCTGATTGCTCACTAGCTTTAGAGTTTAAGTATAAACATATACTTGCCAGGTCAGTTGCATGACCATTATCTGCCACTGGCGCTGACAGTGTGAAACCCAATCCCAAATCCTTATACCTGTTGACAAAATCGCTTGCATCAAAATTATGATCGAAGATGTCGCCAAAGAATTGCTTGTAATTGCCGGGATTAGCGTATGTGGCTATGCAAACAAACTTGTACCCGTCATCATGCAACCTATAGGCAAGAGAGTACCTGAGGAAGTACAGCAACCTATATACCCAAGAAGACTTTGTTTTCAGGAAGCTATCTTCTACGAATGTCTCCTGCACTAGAGTGTTCCTAAGTCTATCGAGGGAGGATTTCAGTAGAATGCAGTCACCTTCAGGTCCTTTAGCCTTACCCTTAAATGACGTGGTGGATTCACCCTTACTGTCTACCTCGAAAGCGCTCTGAAGATTGTATTTAGAGAGCACATAAACGTTAATACCTTCACAGGGAAAATTGGCGCCCAGACGTCAAAATCATACAATATTAGTACTGCTGGTCTATCCGTCTTAGTCAGACTCCTTACAAGCTCCTGTGGGAAAGGATGTAATATTCCATTGATCATGTACTCACTGTGACCTCAGCCAGTGCTACCTTGTGAATATTGTCTGTTATGTGTCATTTGAAGGAAACAACGCTCCTACCTTCTGACGGTACCCTTCTCAGAGTACGGAGGCTTATTAAGGCGTACTGCTGCTCAGCATCCAAGATCGCCTTCAGCAAATCATCCTTAAAAGAATCTGCAAGGCCATGTCTTCCATATTGTCTATCATCGTCAAACATCTCCTGCTGGGAGTGTCTAGAGCACCTACCTTCCGCACCTTCTAGGGCGATGAAGGAGCCCATGAATAACTATTTCAAATATACAATTGTAATAAGCCCTATTCCTTTCCCTACATACACACCTACGGTAACATCACCCGATAGTGTGCTTCCCCTCCGCAACGACTGTGGCGTCCTTGTAGCAGGGAGTGTATAAGTTCGTAAAGTTGGCAAACACTTAGGCAGGGCATCTATAATAATAGGTGTAAACCGTTTTCGTGAAAATGGCTTCCTCATTAGGAGTTCCGTGGGTCGAGAAGTACCGCCCGGAATCCTTCGAAGAAATCATTTCGCACGAAGACATCATGTCTACGTTGATGGCTTTCGCTGAAAAGGGCCAGCTTCCACATCTTCTGTTCCACGGTCCACCAGGTAGGCCTCCCCTTCCCATCTTCACAATGTCCAGGCACCGGTAAGACCTCCACCATCATGGCCATTTCAAAGTACCTCTACGGATCTCACAAGAATTCATACGTGATGGAACTGAACGCATCCGACGAGAGGGGCATAGACACTGTGCGTGAACACATGAAAACATTCGCCGAGACGACTAATTCCTTCTCTACCGCGGCAGTAGGCAGTGAAAGCGGCCCGCGCACTAATCTCAAGCTGATCATACTGGACGAGGCAGACCAAATGACCACTGCCGCACAGAACTCACTGCGTCGAGTGATGGAAATATACTCCAACAACGTCAGATTCTGCCTCATTTGCAACTTCATGAACCGCATCATCGCGCCAATCCAGTCTCGCTGTACTGGATTCCGTTTTCCACCCTTGAAAATGGAGTTGGTGAAACGCCGTACAGCTGAAATTGCGAGGATGGAGGGAATGGAGCTGTCCGATTGCGCCCTCGACACCTTGGCTAGGGTCGGGCAGGGGGACATGCGTCGAGTACTAAATTGTCTACAGGTAACTGCGATGTCGTTAGCGGATGCCCCAAGCAAAGTGATAGACAGTGACGTTATTCTAACGGTGGCAAGTTTGCCCAAGCCGTCGGAGATTGACGACCTGCTGCAGACTATGATGCAGTGTCCCTTCAAAGAAAGTGTTGAGCGAGCCAACTATTTACACCAGGTGCAGGGCTACTCAGTGGAGGACATGTTACTGTCTATTTACCAGAAGATACTAAAAATAGATTGGCCTAATGTGGTCATTATTCAACTCATGATTCGCCTCGCCGCCATTGAGGAGAGCCTCTCGGCCGGCGCAAACAGCTACATTCAAATCGCAACCCTTGTGAGCGCGTTCTGCGAAGTTCGCTTCGAGATTGAGCGCCTCAAATTCGAACTAAACCTAAAGTAATGGTAATATTATGAAAATGTACGGTATAAGCACTGCAGTATCGGTCCATGAGGTCAGCTCATGGTAGTTTCATATAAGCATCCAGATACATAACGTCGTCCACATTTCCCAAACAAAATGTCTAACTGTACTGTGTTTCTTGTTGTTCATCTGCAACTTGGCCACCTTCCTCCACATGGACGGCGCCCATCGACGGTTCGTCCACGCTCATTCCTGCATTCTCCACTTGCGTTTCCCCCTCATAGCCCACATCATCTTCATACACATCTTCGTCAACGTCTATGACATCGCTATCTTCTGCAGGATCATAATCTTCGTCTTCCATCCAAGCAGCTTCATCTAGTTCCTCGTCGTCATCCACATCTATGACGTCATCAGACATAGCCAAATCATCGTCGTTGAACTCCTCCCCGGCGTTTTGTAATGTAGCTTCTTCACCCTCCAGTTGCTTGTCACCACCCATCTCACTGTATACTTTCTGCATTTCACTGGACATTTCACGCTCTATTTCCCAAAAGAGACCAAGCTTCAGTGCCTCCAGCACGTCCTTATCATAGATGGTTGACCTAAAAACCTTATATCCTAGTAATAGTAACCTCACCGTTTCTTACTTTTGGCCTGATCCTGTGCGATTGATGCGATATATAAGACGAACAGGGAAGCAGCCCGGTTGAGCATCGACACGGCCTCCTTTCCGAACCTCCTGTTCTTCAATGCGTATTTTGCGGCATTCTTTGAGTTCGAAGGCAGCAGTTCTCCATACTTCATACCAGATTGGGCGGTCAATCCCTTCTGCAACGCAACTTGAACCTGTAATGCTTGAAGCATCAAAGTTGAAACTTACCAGCCTTACTGGCAGGATTTCCAGGTCCTTCGGATCTATGCCGTCGCCCTCCATGGCACCGCACTCTCAAAAGCCCATGACTAAAGAATTTAGGTAACAGGGTGATGCCATGAACACACTAACACGGCATACGGAATAAACAACGCTGCTCTTGCCAAGATTACAATCACACCACTCATATAGCGAGAAGCTATTGAGACAAGCAGGCAGACCATGTGCTACTTAAATTGACGATGATTCCTCACATTTAAAACAAGCAGAGTGTGATGTGTAACTAGATATGAAGCACCTCAGCTGGTGCGATAAACTTCAACACATAACCCCTGTCAACAAACGTAGCATCTGTGGTCTAGTGGTAGAATGCCTCGTTGCCATCGAGGCGACCCGGGTTCGATTCCCGGCAGATGCATTTATTTTATCTGGTTATGATGGCAAGTTTTTCAATGTTGCGTGAGATTCCCTTATTTCATATATTAAAGCTAATTCAGTAGACCTTTTCTATTATATTATACGCGTTCTGATGGCCACCCTGGTGTATACTCAGATATGTTTAGATGTTACACCTAGCTCGACAAAAGGTCACCCAGTGGTTCGATGTGTTAAACAGATGATGTGAATGGCGTCTTTTCTTTTGGCTTCAAGGTGAATTGTAGGAGTTACGCCTAGACACACCCTGGATTCGTCAAGATTTCGTGCTCAGCAAGTGGTTACTCATGTCTTTGTCTATTCGGACTCAGAAGGGGGAGTATAGATGCTCTTATTTCGACGAAGAGGGCACCGCTGCGTCAGTTGCCTGTGGCATAGGAGCGGACGTCGGATGTTGAACCACTGACTAGGGGAGCATCGGCTTGGGAAGGATGGATCACAATTGCGTTAACAATGGCATATTTTTCCCTGCTGGATCACGATGGCACTGCAAAGTAAACTGTACAGCTCTAAGCAGGTGCGGAAGCTTCCTTGCTGCTGGTACTGTTCAGGGTTCAGTTGTTCTCTGGAGGCTTACTAGGCGTAAGCCAACGACATCGCATAGTCCAGTTTACTCCCGCAGGTTAAAGACTCGTTTTCAAGGCGACAGTGATGTGACGTTGGACCCTTACTTTATGTTGCTTTCAAGCAACAATCCTATCGCAAATCCAGTTATTCATGTTGCCTTCGCCAGTGGCTTCAAACCCGTATGTGCACTTAAAGGCGATCTGTCGGAGAGAGCAAGCAGCTTCAGAGGCGACAACAATGCAGAGGAAGTCTTAGTTGCTCTGCATAAAGACAATAGTCTAGTAGTTTGGTCACTGAGAGACTGTAGATGCCTACACAAGGTGAAGGGCCCTCCCTTCGCCATAAAGCAACTATGTGTGCTTCCTGACGATCGCTTCGTCGCCCTTGTTGGCGTTAGAAAGATTAACATAATAGATATGTGGCGCTTGAAGTTGATTGGAATGCTAGAGCTGAATGGAACGTGTCACTTTGAGAAGAACATATACTCCACCTTCAATTACTCTTTTACTCAGCTGGGCTCGGGTGAAGACTTAAGTCTGGATAGCAACAACACGGACACGTTTTGTGCAACTCCTACATCACAGAGTAATGTAAAGGTTTACAAAAATCCCAAGCGCATCTTGAAGGTAGCCTGTAGCACTGCTCCTCTAGAAGGACCTCATGAAGGTAATGATGAACATAGGGAAAAGTGCAAGGAGAAAGCATCAGAAATCAACACAGAAAGTCAACCAGGGCGTCGGTGTCCAATGCTTCTTGCTGCTTTGCTGGACAACAATGAGATGGTGCTATGGGACCTAACTGGACCCATACTAGCATATAAGAGGAAATACGGCGCATCTAATGGCCCTCTAACCGTTACGACACATTGGGACAGATATTGCCATGGAGAAAGCATTTATCATAAACAAGCTATGCTTGACTTCAGTGCCTCCTATGAGGGCAACGTGAAACGCGTTTCCACAATAGCCCTCCTCATGGGTAGCGGGGAGGAGGAAGTAAAGGAGACTGTTGAGAAGGAAATAAATCTCCCAATGGTAAGGGAATGGATGCCAGAATTACAAGCAACTGGAGGTGATGTATGTATCATGGACAGTTATGTTTTCTTGATATTCGGCGCAAGAATAGCTGTCTGGTTTTACGACTCTCAAGGAGTACTCAACCGCATTGCAGAGCTATTGAGTGTAGATGGCAGAGAAATATTAGAACATGACCCATGGAATGGAATACAGTGTATAAGACTAGAAGGAACGCCTGCTTTTCTAATTGCTTGGACATTGAGTGGCCGTGTTTCTGTCTTCACGGTGCCTGATTTTTCGGAATCTATACAGCACTTTAAGCTAGTTAATGTAAGGTTATTTCCAAAGATGAACTCTAAGATGTGTTTCAAAAGGCATATCTTGGTTTACCCCTACCGCAGTTATGGAGATGAAATGCAATCCCAGCCCAGAAGTAGGACGTTGGAACCAGAGTTTTGTCTCATCACACACAATAAGGGACACATTGCATTGGGAATGCCATATCGCACACAATGGAGTTATATTCCTGCTCATTTAACTCTATCTGGAAATGTCAGTAATAGTGAGGAAAGAGTTAGCAGCACTTGTATGGTATATAGTGATAATGCCATGCACCGCGTAGACATCCTCAAAAATGGAGAGATTAGCGTTGCAAACATACTAAAAGAATTGAGCAGTAACCTGCCCTCATGTACACTTATTTGGCAGTTCTATGATGAACTGGCTCGTAGATATCGCAAGAAGCCGTTGGTTTTCCCCGGCAAGTTACTCATGGATCTGTTGAATAATTCAGATCCAGAAGGGAAAATGAATGGATTCAAAACAATAGGAAGTCATATTGTCCATTGTATTGGAGGCGAGTATTTAGTCGTCTGTATTGAGGAATCATTGTTGTTTGTTTATTCTCTTTCCTCGATGAACCTTGGAATGGTTCTTTCAAACTACCATGAGTACCCAATAAAGGCGGTATATAGCGTGATGTCTCTTGTCTTCAACGGTCCTAAGGTAAAAGACGCATCAATCATGGAACTAGATGATGTCTTCCTCACTTTGGACACATCAGGATCCATGGTTTTGGTGCAGTATTCCTTGTTGCATGATGATATAGAGGAGGATCTTGATTATACTGCGAAGATAGGACAGAAGGAAATATATTCTGATGGTGATTGCTCAAATGACGAGGGATTCGAAGGGGAGTGGCAAAAGATAATTGACCATTATTCTTCGACGGCTACCTCTCGTATGGGAGTAAATAAAATGGAAGCCTCTGAGTTACTACTTAAACGTGAAATTGAACGAGTAGTAGTAAACATGAACAATGACAGGCTCTTTGTCTTAACGTATGATCGTATCTTGGTGTGGAGTATAGGCGACGGTAGATTTCTACGTTCATTGCCTTATTTAGAAGCATACAGACAGGCAGTATCATTATCCAGTGTTAGTCATAGAGAAATAACCAGGGAGATTAAAAGCATGCCTACCATTGCCGATACACTTTCGTCATTTCTAATGACGGACTGGCAAGGTACTTCAACTGCAGGAACAGCTGAGGACACATACAGAGAGTATCTCAATTGTATTACTCCAAACGACTTATTATGCCTATCAATTTTCCAGGAGAAGTGTTTCCGAAAACGAGTAGCTGCATCGTTGCACGTTTCATTTTTGAGGATGAATTTTACTGCTGATTCGGATGGTGTGAGGAAAGGTAGATTTAGGCGACGAAAAGGTTGCTCTCTATCGAGAACAAGTAGCATGTGTCACATGCTTCCTACTTTCAGGGTTTTAAAGATGGCACGTTACAATCAGCGGTGTTCCAAAAAGATCAGGCTTCTTTCATCTCGCAGTATATGTTACAAGCACAAATGTATGAATGATGCAAGAAAAGGGGCGACGTTTTCACAGGTAGCTTCTGTCCTTATATTCCCAATGCAGGATGTTCTGTGTAATTTCAAGGGATTAGGTGCATCGTTGTTGCCAATGTTGCATCGCAGTGGGAACACATGTTACTTAGGGATCCCGCCAGGAACTTTTTCAATCCCTTTAACTAGGGTTGGGCCACAATATGATAGTACGATGGAAGGTATGTTTGGTAGTTGCCCTCCAAACGACCTTGGATTTCCACTATCCGCGAGATTAGATGCATATCTCATGAGGAACACCAGACCACACTTGAGCAACAAGGATTTGAAGGTTGGAGGAGCTGAAAGAATTTGTGTTAATCGTTACTTCTCTACATGTATGCTGCTGCTTGATCTTGCAGTTGGTGAGGGGCCTGATGAAGTAAACAATTGGAAACGTTACGCTGACATATGGTTACTGGGAAATATTCTAGTGTCATCCAGAACTGATGAAGTATTCTCTAAACTATACAGTTCATTCATTGCAGTGATATCAGAGATGTCACTGAGTGCTCTCAGTGTACATGTATGCCGAGCACTGGCCTTACTACGGTGCCACGATTTACCACCAAATGGCAATACTACAACATTTCCACAGATTCGCGTGTGTCATTGCAACGGAAGAACATTCACCTTTGGAAAGAGATGCGGGTTTTGTCTGAAACTTTCGGATGAACTTAATGTAGTTTACGCTCCACATCACGGGTTTCCCATGGGTTGGGAAGAGGAGGTCGCACTAATGCTTTTAGTTGTTGTGGTTCTTGACAAAAAATGGTCAGAATGCTTCAACTTTGTTATAGTGGGCTTTAAACGCTACAGCTTTGCGTCATACGTTGCGAAGCAAATGTTCCGACAAATCCTATCAAGCGAGTATGTAAGAGAAGACAAAGGAGAATCATCAAATCAGAACTGCACGTTTAATCCAAGGACTTTCTACCTAGAGATGTTTGCACATGGATTTGGAGTAACCTGGACACTTAAGAGCATTGACGCATTTGGCATTGACGTGCCATCATTTAGAAGAAGCAAGATAAACCAGTTGGCTAAGCCCTTTTACGAGCTCGCTCATGGTAGCAAGTTGCCATCCGCCCATTTCATTATCAATGCTATATCTGTGTACAGATCCAGCAAGAGTGACCACTGGTTCCAGATATTAACGCATTGTTTTTCTCTGGACCCTGAGCTTGTCATCCAAATAATGCGATGGATTGTGCAGGAAAGGAAGCTAGACAAGTGGTACACGGAAACAACGATTAAGTTGATTCTTCAGTTTACCAAGCTTCACGTCGACTTGGCGGTGGAGCACCTCCCTGAGATTGTAGTCATAATCGTAAGGTGCTTAGATCCTGCAAATTCAAGCATGCGTCTTCTGATGTTAAAGCCTGCAACTTCAGCAGTAGTGTACTTGGTAAAGAGCTTCCCCATGGTGGCCTTCTACCAGAATACTCAGCGATTAGCAGTGGGCTCAACCAGTGGACATGTGGTTATTTATGACCTCAGAACAGCGACAAAGTGTAAAGTACTAGGAGGCATAATGAAGAATGTCTCTTCCATTGCCTTCAGCGCAACAGGGGACTACATCGCCGCTTACTACAAGGACGAGCCGTGCCTAGTTGTGTGGAACTGCTCCTCCCTGGGGTTCCTTGGAGGCCTTCTTAACAGCTCAAAGAAGGAGGAGAAAGTAGTGAAGCTAAAGAGTGTTGAGCCCAACGTTTCAACGAGCCTAATGGTAAGAAGATGCTTGCAGTGTGGTTATATATAGTAATAGCACAGTAACGTGTTGCATAGCAATAAAAGCATACTAAAACTGAATTGTTTGCAGGACATTAAAATACAGTCAAAGTCTAACCGTGAATGGTTCTTGCACCGCGAGGATGGCCGCGGCTACATGATCTCCATTTAATCTTGGGATGCGGTAAAGTCGTTAGCGAGCTTGGAGAAGAACTTGGCCATCTTATTAATGTTTGTTACTTCCTCATTAACTTTGTTGTATAGCGATATGTATGTATCCATCCCCTTGACTCCAAGTTCTTCGGCTTTCTCCTTGAGTTGTTGCAGCTTATGTTGTATGTCATATGATACAATCTCAGAGTGGGCCTCTGGCTCTATTCCCTCAGCCATCTTCTCCAAGAATTCTAACGAAACATCGTCAATGGGGGCGCTTGGTGCCATATGTGGCGCAAATGAGTAATTAGCCCTTGGGCTTGATGCGATATTCTCGGATGCAGCTGAGGCTGTGTTGTCAGAGCCACCCTCAGCTTCCTCATTACCGTCATCCCTCGATAGGTGCTGGGATAGCAGAGAAGGCATGTTACACCAAAAGTTTTCTAGCTTCTGGACCATGTCTTGCTCTGTCTGTTTTCCCTGAAGGATCAACTGGGCCAATTCCTGTGTTTTCAGTTTAGGCTTCAGTTGCTCAGGGACTTCACTGGGATCGAGTTCGTAGTTGACCTCCACCTGCCCGTTTCCACAAATGCGGGCATTCTCCACACATACCCCTATTTCATCAACATTAGGTATGTCTGCACTATCGTCTAGGAGGTGTGGACTCATCCGCTTAGAAATGTCTTCGTAGTAGGATCTGTCAGAGGTATCATCAACGAGCTTATGCGTTAGTTCACTCAGCACACCTGCCAACCAGTGTCTACAGAATACAGCAGCGATCTTTTGATTCTTGGTCGCGGCCTCAGTTTTACCTCCGAGATTCCTCGACACGGAGTCCAGATGAGAGGCATCTCGTTTCTGCGACTTGAAGTTAGTCTTCAATACCACGTCAACAGCCTCACAGAATGACTGGACGACGTCGTCCATTATCTCGAGGTCCTCTGTAGACAGCTCATTGTACGGCCCGGATATCTCGACGTCCATAGTGAAGAACCGCGCTTTATACAATTAGAATCCAGCAACAAACTACAAAAAGTATCCGTACCTCATCATTCTTGTCCACTCTAATATTATTGTCAGTGATGCTCACACTATTCCGCGTGACTGTTGGTGCGTAATCCACACAGTAAGGATCGAAGCATGTCATTTGCCTCCGCAGAATCGCAATATAATCCTATTTATAGACATAATTTTTCAGTGTGTACTAATATTGACTTATGGATACATCTAGCTAGCGACAGAAGGTCAGAATGAAGCATGGAAAAAAGTACCAATCGGTACCGTCCATCCCAGTTCTGTCATTGAACAAGGTCGAAAGCACATCGCATAGCTCTGCTCACTCACAGCGGCTCTCCCGTCTGGAATCCGCCCTGGCAGCCTCCATCATTGACAACGGTATGTACCAAGAGTCTCGTATGCATTGCCTGCAGATAATGTGAAGAAGCTGCTATGGCTGGGAATCCCAGAGGAGGCGCCTTTGAGACTTAGAGCTGACGCATGGCGTCTTGTTCTGGTGAGTCCAATCACGTTGCGTTAATGCTACCCAGGGATATCTGCCAGTTTTAAACGCCAACCGGGATCAGATCCTCCAAAAGAAGCGCGCACACTACCAGGACATGTGCAAGGTATAACGCCTGCTATATCATAGTGAACACTTACAGCAGCATCTGGATAGCGATGCCATGTGCGACTCGGAACAGAAGATGCTAAAACAGGCATGGTCTCTTACTGAAAGCATTAACCCTTTTCAGATCAGAGTTGATTTGCCAAGAACACACCAATCCGTTCGTCTGTTCAAGGATAAACGTATCCAAAAGCTCATGGAGCGTGTACTTTACATCTGGAGTGTACGGAATCCTGCCAGCGGTTATGTCCAAGGGATCAATGACCTGTTGGTCGTATTCGTGACTGTTCTCGCTCGCCCATATTTAAATAGTGAGTTAAGAAAACCGGATATATAGATACCATAGGCTACAACGTGGACACGGACGCAGTAGATCAACTCAAGCCTGAGGAACTCGATGAGATTGAGGCAGACTGCTTCAACTGCCTGTCCAAGATATTATCGCAAATGCAAGACAATTACACTGAGAATCAGCCTGGTGTTTACAAGTCGCTAAAAAAGCTGAAGGATCTTGTAAAGCGCATAGATTCTCTTCTTTACCAGCACCTGGAGTCCATCAACATCGACTTCAACCAGTTTCCATTTCGCTGGATGAACTGTATGATGGTTCGCGAGCTTCCGTTGAACTGTTCCATACGTCTCTGGGACACTTACATCGCTGAAATTGATAATGGCTTTGTTTCCTTCCACGAATATGTTTCCGCCGCATTTTTGTGCATTTGGTCCGAGGAGCTTGTCAAGATGGACTACCAGCAGTGCCTGCTCTTCCTGCAGAGCCCTCCAACATCCTGCTGGGGAACCGAAGAAGTGGATGCTGTAGTTTCCAAAGCGTAGGTAATATGTAATAAACATATAATGCGCAGATTTGTGTTGAAGTCTATGTTTGACAACTCCCCGAATCACTTCAAATAACAAACCGAGACGGAACCATGTAAGTAATCTAGATTTTGTATCACAGTACACTTTATCTACTAATAAAAGCGATTAATCTGTGAATCTGATGTTAATATAAAGCGTGAACATGTATTACATATGACTAGTTGCGGACAGAGGCAACTCGTGAGGACTACCACAGTCGTTTCAAGCAGAGAAATTAGGGGTTTCTGTTTTCATGACTACATTACATTTGTATTTAACTGTTAAGCTGATGCATAGAATTGTATCTTTCCAGTGACTGGCTTGTCTAGAGCGCAGAGGTATGCGTCTACCACCCAGTCATCCTTTTCTTTTCCACCGGCATGGCCTACACTACGACTGATTGGTAGGTGTTTGATAAAGATGCACTTCTTATCTTCCGATACGAAGCACATGGTATCCTTATAGCAATGCTGCAAGATTGACTCTTCCTTCTTGACTGATGTCTCCAAGACACTGCATTCTGCGTGCTCCATGAGCATGACTTCATCTTCCTCATATGCAATTGCAGGTGCAAGTTCCACAATATTAGGCTTAGCAAACTTATACCTCGAGAAACCAGCGCCGTATATTTCCAGGCATTCTATCAGTTCCCTAGGATCCATGTCGCATGCTTGCTCATCCTGCATAACCTTTTTGATGAAAAGTCCCTCCTTCTCTTTCCCACATCGTATCTGCACCTTTACATACGTCAAGTAATCTCTTATTCCTTGGCATATGTTGTTAGAAACCACTGGCTTGTAAGCTTTGGTTACACCCAGTGTTACATGAGTGCAATGGTCTTCCTCGAGCATGATTGCCTGTGCACCTCCACACTCCTTTATAAACTCGTCCATCGTTATCACTCCTCCATCGTCGTAGTCGTCATAGGGTCCTAATTTGCCGTCAGGGGAGGGTAATGCTACCAGTGGCTTTCCCAGATGTGCCGTCGCGCACATTACAACACCAGGCACAAAAACCACATGCCTGAGAATCATATTCACTTCATTCAAAGGCGTAGCGTCTGCATCCTCCACATGCTTTGTCTTTCTCCTGTCAAATGGAAACCTGATTTTATAAAAGTACCTGTAAAAGATGGCAACAGCAAACTCATAAGGCGTGAGTGCTTCGAGCAACTTGCTGCTCTCAGGATCCAGGTATTGCAATTCTTCATAGGCATCCTTAATTCTGGGATCCTCCAGCTGTTCATGTGAATCATGTAGTCCGTAGTAGAAGAGTGTCACGTGATGTGTTGCATTCAGGTGAAGATCAGCGACATCCTTGCCAGTTTCCTCTTCTTTATCCGCGGTTGGCGACTGCTTTTCGACTTCCGTGCAAGCATCTCTGGCATGTAGCATGCAAACAGGTAGCCACTTTTCTATAGCATGGTTCGTAAGGTCTATCATAAGCTTCTGATCCTCGTTACTAACATCAACTTTTATTCCTGTGAATTCAATAGCACTTCTTCGCTTTGGAACTCCATTTGTCAGTTCATGTTCATGTTGCTCATTGGCAGCTTCAACGTCCTTCAGGTATTTGTCTAAAGCCTCCTGCACGGTAGCTCCGACCGCTTTGGGCATTGGCAGCCCCGTATATTGTTCATATTCATCTGCATCCATCATTACATGCCCATTTCACATGCCTTGGATACCTGCATTACATTATTCAGCGTAACTATTATGGTCTATGTGTATCAGCACTGTATTCGTCTGAATGCACTCTTCATGGTAAATAGCACTTCAGAATTACTTCCTAGAACTCAATAAATCCAGCCTTCCAAGCTGAGTTCAGTCGATGTGTTGGGTTTAAATCCACTAGATTCGTCTCCTTCCCCAGGAATGTAACTGTAGCAGTGCTATATAAGGTGGTGTCGTGAACACATCAATCGGTATAATGGTAATATAATTCCCTACGAATGATACATATAACATGGATAGCAAGTAATACGTATTTTCATTTCAAATAGGCGGTTTGTTGGCCATGTCTTGTTCCTAGCCCTCACTAGACTCAGACCGGGTCTTTGAGCGACATTCATTGACCTGTTCGGCCTATAGTCATCGCAAAGCATCATCATGTGCCACGTCAGCAACATGTATTCCCACTGAGAGGTTTTATTTCTCCAATAGGTTGTCTTTGGGATATTAGACCTCGAGGATTCCCCTTATGCAACCACATACATGATTCGCTGTTGTTATAATAACAACTGAAAAGATGGCAGATGGCGGGGAAGTGAAGAAGCGATGTGGCAAATCACGCAAATCAGTCGCAAATACTGACTTTGAAAAATTCGAAAGTGATTTTGCCGCAGTCACTGATCTATGTAAGACCTACGAATTCTACAAGGCATTGAATCTACTAAACAAGGTAGAAAGCAGGACCAAAAAGAATGGAAGTGATGAACTAATCGAGCGCTGCTCCCTTATGCAAGCAGAAATATATGTTCGCATGGGACAGCATGAGAATGCATTGCGTGCATTGCTGAAATGCAGTTGTCGCATTTCTTCGGTGAAGCTCTTATCTCAGATGATTTTGACAACGGATGCCACAAAGGATAACAAAGAACTTGTTAGCATGGCCACGGACCTGTTGGCAAAGTGCCTGCTTAATGCATCTTCAGATGACGCTGCAGCATTATCTCAATGCAGACTGTTGTATCTTGATGGTTTGTGCCGCCTCTCCAAAGTAACTACCGTTAAGGATTACGTAGAGTACATAGGTGATGAAGAGTTGAAAGCAAATGGACAGGGCGGGCGTTACCTACATCAGGTCTTATCTAAAGTCCGCCCATTATTGAGGGCAACGAGCAAGATAAAGCAAGCCTGGTTAAAACCAACAAACCTACCTACAAGCAGGCATCCTCCATATGTTACTCTCTTTAAGAACAATGAACTTGACCCTGGTGTGGAACCGTATGCGGAGGTGATTAGCCACATAGCATCGGTTGCAAATTATGCCACACTAGACGAGCATGTTCTCCTCTTAGGTGACTGTTCCTTCTACTACTCACTGCTGCAGTTTGTTGAACTGCTTAAAGATATGGAGCGCTATGATCAGAATGTAAATGAGCCTTCAGTAAGGGTGAGCTTGGAGGACACCCCTAAGGCAATGAAGGATTTGGATGTTACAGCAGGAATCCTAAATACAGTGAAGATGCGTACTAAACGCAATTATAAGCGACGGGCATTATATGATGCCATGAACGGCGGTGAAACACAACCTTCCCAACTTGAAGAGTCACGTACAGAAGTGAAAACACGTTGTCTAGATACAACCAATCTGTCCCTCAATCGCATTGGCACCCCGACTTGGAAGACCCTTTCATCAGTTTGCATGGATCACAAGGTCCGCCAAAGTCTTTCTGAAATTCTCAAAAGACGCTCTTTATGGTCTGTAGGGGAAATAGGCTTAGTGATGTTTGAAGTCTTGTGCCGAAACAAGCACCTTCTCATTGGGAACCATGAGAAGTACACCATATGTCTGTGCTATATTCTTTACTTTCTCTGGGAGAACGTAAACGATTACAACAATCGTGAAATAGTTTCGTCTGGATGCTTGTTCCTACATGACAACGTGAAGGATTCACGACTCTTATGCTCCTTCTCTCCCATGCAGAAACGGATCAGAAAACACTTGAAACGGTCGGGTACAACAATTCTTTGCCTAATTTTGGACACAATGAAAAGTACAGCAACTATTCTACACGATATAAGCTCCCCTTTGTCCATAAAGGACCCGCAGGAGTTCCTTCGGTATATGTTCAGGCAACTTAATTCGATTCTATTGCAGGAATGCGCCCCTAATGGCCCACCATCATTAAAGGGCATCATTTTGCGGTCTAGGCTAGTATTCGTAATGGCAAAGTATATACTGTGGGATAAGTTACCGAAGAAGACTGCTGTCTTATCACCAAAGTATGCACGCTATTTGTACATCGTTGAGGATATTACCAAGTGTCTTCATTCTTTACTCTTGTTGGCGCACTCTATGACTTTATCTGAATCCAGTAAAAACATCCATCTGAGGCTGGCAAGGAGTATCCATGACGGTAGATTCAACTTCCATAATTCCCTGACATCCGGAAGCTTTGCTCTTGATGTGAAATGCGTAGAACGACGGTATCTCAACCTGTACAATACACTGAAGAAGTTCACCTTGAAGAATTAACTATTTAAAGGTGATACCTCTATGGAAAATGCCCAACTTGTGATTAGTAGAGAAACCTTTTACAACTCACAAATACTAATTTGTTGCTTATATTGAATAGGATGCATTATAGTACGGCTTATATCGATCACAAAGTTTCCATTTGAATGTTCTGGTGCCCTATTTTATTACTTTTAACGTCTGTCTTATCGCACTATACTTCACAATTAATTTCCAACATTTGGGTGGATGAAGAGCCTTTGCCTTTACATCTTGCTCTAAATGGATACTCATGTGGTTTAAATAACAATATGCATGATTATAATGTGTTTTAGCCATGGAAGGCTGTGTGTCGCTGTCAAGGATAATACACATCCCGTAGAATATGGCGTTAATGCAAACCCATCGCAGTACAATGTCACCAAGTAGAGGGATTGCACGTCTTCTTACGCTTAGAAGGAATGTGATGCATGTTATCCGGAGAAGGTTCGTATCCGTGGAACGTCCGTTGTTGGAGGACTTTTCAACTGAGAATTACCCAGTTACGCGATTAGACAAGACCCACCTATGGGATTTAACGAACCAAACACCGGATATTCGTACTGTAATGGCAACATGTAGCAGCACAGATGATGTATGTTCTCTTTTTTCCAAGTATCGGCCGTACCTGAAGCCATGCGATTTAATACTGTTCCTTTCAAAGATTTTTGATCTGACTTGCCGCAAATCAAAGAACAGCAGTGATTCTACATGTACACTTTGGCCAATAACTGATTTTTGTGTTGCTGATTTGTCTGGAAGACATGGCAAAGTGAACGTGATGCGTCTCAACAGTAGCGTTGCTGACATGTACAGCGACGTTTTGTCGCGCCTCAACAGCTTCTCAGTGACACAGATGCTATATCTGAATCGTCTAGGGGAATTCATTCGTGGGTACCAGAATAGGCTGCTTCAATCGCACAGTGAACTCATAATCTCTGCATGCGCATGGCAACTTGATCCAGCTGATCTATGCCGCTGCGTGACAGTACTTGCTAAGCACAGTGATAATGTGGACTTTGTAAAGCTCATTGGCCATGTTTCCCTGAACAAGCTTAGGCATCTGGATCCAGTACAACGTATGGTCGTGTTCCAGGGATTGGCCGGAGCTAAACATGCGTCTACTTTATTTTTGCAGGAGGCTGCAAAATATGCCTTAAATCCTAAGATATTCGTTGAGAAGGATGTTGTGAAACTCTTGGCATGTTATGCCGGAAAGCCTTCTTCATGCTCTCCGGCAGTGCTTGAGAGTCTTCTTGACCGAGCATCTCAACTTGACCTTTCCTCACTTGAACCAAAGGATTTATGTAACCTTATATGGGCAACATGCAAGTATTCTAAAAAGAGCGAAGATGTATTTAAGCGCTCAGAACCACTGATTATACAGCATTGTGACAGCTTGCCACCGAGAAGTATATCGATGCTATTATGGGCACAAGCAGAGTCGGGATATACATCTCCAGAAATGCTAAGTGCCCTTGAAAATGCAGCTATGAAGAATTCCCAACTGATGTCTACTACTAATGTATCCCTGTGTATTCAAAATATCGCAAAACTGAAAGACATTGGCGATCCCTCCTGCTTCCACCAGCACATTGAGGAGGAAGTAATCGCGAACATATCACACTTTAACGGCCTGGACTTGGCAATGATAGCTGAAGGATATGCTAAGTTAGGACTAGGATCTTCAACGTTGTATCAATGCATCCAGGAGTGCGCTCTTAAATATGCAGGTGACCTGCCAGCTGACTGCCTGGCAAAGTTACTATGGGCATATGCACGGGTGGGAGGCAACGAGTCATTTTTCAGCGCATTACAATTCCATATGCTTCAAAGGGTTAACCAATTTACAGCACATGAGTTATGCAGGGTTTTGTGGGCATACGCAGTGATGAAGTTTTTCGATGTAGGATTCTGGGGGAATTGTCTCTCCTTGATATCTATTGAACATCTACAGTCTAATAAGCGCTGCTCAATACTATATCCTGCTCTTTCCGAAGTTATTGCAGGTATGTTTAAAACTGACTGCCTCAGATCGTTGCAGTGAGGAAAGACCTTGTTAGTGCTGACACCCTACGCCTTCTCAATCATACAAAGCCTATGTTTATGGAGGAAGAAATGTCAAGATACTACCACAACTCAGGAAACCGCATTGTAGAGGTCCTCAGTCATAATGGAATAGGTGCTACGTCTCCTTATGACTGTAATGGGTTTCTGCTGGACGCCTACTTCGAAGATGGAGACAAACACTTTGGAGTGTTGTTCTACGGTAAACACAATACAATAGGGTCAGCACGTAAGCCGAGTGGTGATATGCTGATCAAATCACGGTATCTTCGTAGAAAAGGTAAATCAATATTCTCCGAATATATCACCCGTCAGGCATCTCACTGATACATATACTGCGGGAAGCCTTCATGGAAATGGACGACAGTGATGCGTTTGCAGTTGTACAGAGACAAATGAACAAAACCCCGTAATATGCATAATACAATCGATATGTCAGGTGGTACACTGTGTCACAGTAAGCACCAAATGGCGATAAGAAAGTGATGATACCAGCACCAAAGACGGATAAGAATGTGAACGTAATCATATAAATCAAGTTCATAATGGTTAAAAGCTTAATCTACACTGTCAAAAAGACCAGATATAATACCATGACTCAGATGGCCATGCGAACTGCATTAAGTTTTGGCGAGCAACACCATAATGATTCATGCATGCGCGTTGGCTTTGCCGATACGCACAGCACGTCAGTTCCTATTTTCAGGAAGAATGGAGAATCATTGTCTACTTGCATTCTGAATGGGGAGTCGACCTGGATAAGTGTTCCAAACTTGCTGCCCCTATCCTCAAGGACGAACTGGCCATTCCTGTATTCCAGTATTGCATGAGCCCGTGATACAGATATATCACGCAGTACCACGGAACATCGGCTGCCCCTTCCGAATCCAGTTGCTCCGTTGGCCACACTCACGATATGTAGCCCAGTGGTGCCAGTGTTGGTGGGCTCAAGCACTGCATATGGATGGTCAGGTTCTTCCAGCCCTAGGAATTCAGTGACGACACTTCCCACCTCCACATATGAAGGATAAGCTACATTGCATAGTTCACAACTGAGATTTTGCAGGAAGTAGCTGAGGTTTGGTACCCCGTTTTCGTCGTTCAGTTTAAGCCTTCCTTGTACCCACTGTCGTACACATGATAGATGAACATACTTCATGGAGCCCTTACACTTGCATGGTACAACCAAGGGTCCGGAAGATTCGTCCTCCAGACATATACGGCATATTTTCTGGTCCACGTCGGAAGGTGAGGCAAAGAGGGACATCTTCCTCTGGATATCATTTTTCTGCGATAGTTGTTTATCAGGAATGCTCTCTGCATCTGTGAATGAAGCGTCTGTTTCAAGGTGTTCGACAAGATTGTCAACAGTGGTAGAGGTCGCATCCGGGGAGGTCACACCTATTGCATCATCCACATGTGATTGGGCATCCATCTGCCCCTGCACGGCGTCCTTGGAAGAGTGTGTCAACAGTTCGTGGATATAGTCCAAGGACTCCACCGGGTGATGGGCCAAGTACCTCACTACAAGGGTTATACGACCAAATTCAATCCTGTCACCCTCCTTGATCACAACAGACATAGGCTTCAGCTTGGCATATCTGCCAGCTACCACACGTGCCAGCCTGCTGCTCACGATTTTGAAACGCTTTTCCGACAGTTCCGGCGTCCCGTGTAACCCAGGGTCTGAGACTACGCAGCCCTTGTCGTTGGACTCCAACTTGGCAAGGATGATAGGCTCTGGCGATGACTCCAGATACGCTTGCAACTCCTCATCACCTGATATGGAAATAACGATCCCATCCTTCTTCACTAGGTATACAATACCTCCTGCAAGGTGTGACTTGACAATTTGGTGCCCTTACCCTGCTTGTATGGAGGGATGGTCAGTGAGGACTGCTTCTGGACGACCGTCTCAAAATCAATCAAAGACGAAGAGTCTACTTCGAATGTCATCAGTTTGACATGTATATTGTAGACCTTTGTCTCAGATTCCTTTTTTGAATGCACCATTTTCGAAGAGTTTTATGTAAACCTCAGTCCCGGCATGCAGTACATTGCCACTGTGGGAGTAAATAACACCAACTTGCACTATGCGCTGTATATATACTAGTTATAGGCACAGCGCCTTATAATATCTTCAATAGTATGCTTATTGCGTACTATCTGTGTTTACAGATCCTGGCATGTGACAACTATTCAACACAGGATATATATCTTTCTGAGTCTGCTATGCAATTGCAATTTCATTGTGTTGCCAGTGTATACACATGATGAGTGCCCGCATAGTCGTGATTCGCAGCGCAAATACCTCTGCGTACTCAAAGTTGTCTCCATGGTACTCCATGATGAAGCCAACCGCTAAGCCACGCACATCATGACGGCTACACACACCCTTTTTAAATATAGAATCAACAATGTACGATGAGTAGAGTGGGATTCTCTCCGCGACCCGCGGCTCAACCTTACCACATCAAGCATGTTTATCCAGCGCGAATTCAGAACTAAGTGCTTCAGCAACAACGTGATTAAATGTGTTACCGCCTTATTATAACGGTTATAGACGCATTTGGTCGTGTGAATTGGGGAAACCGAGAGATCCTCCTGGACGCGCTGGAATAAGCGCGCCTAATGGAAGGTCTAATAGGCACATAACCGAATGTCTACGCACAAGCATCTCGTTTTAACAGCGTGTGTCACCGCTATGTGCCGTAGATACATCTGTAATGATCAGTATCCCATCCCCCCATGACTGCTACCTCGTAACATTATAATGTCGGACTGGCACCTACTACCACTATAACTAGCTACAGGAGTAAAAGTAGCGCACTATAAACCTTGCAAAAAACAAGGAATAAACCATCTGTATGCCGCCGTAGGTCTATACAGGTAGAGTCACCGTTCCGGACGTGACCTGCGAACTTCCATCGTTCACATAGAGTCTCAATACGGAAGCTCAACACCATCACTGGAAGTTTAATTCATCAATCGCATAATGACAGTCGGCATACCCATCAAACTGCTCTACGAGGGCATGGGTCACATTATCACCGTGGAGATGCAGAACTCGCAGATGTATCGCGGGACTCTGGTAGGTTTCCTATGCTTAGAGATAACGACTTTAGGTGAACGTGGAGGACAACATGAATTGCCTGTTGGAGAGCGTGACGATGGTGATGAAGGACGGAAGGACTCTCGCCCTTGAGCAGGTGTTCCTCCGAGGCAGCCAGATCCGCTTCATGATATTCCCCGACATGCTTCGCCACGCGCCCATGTTCAAGATTAGCGCCCGTGATCGTAACAAGCAGGCTGTGTTGCCTCCAGCTCGTCAGCCGTTTGTACCGCGTCCCCGAATTTAAGGACGCGGGTATCTTCTAGCATCAAGATCGCAACCGTATGGT
Source organism: Babesia gibsoni (assembly GCA_035575875.1). Lineage (NCBI taxonomy): Eukaryota > Apicomplexa > Aconoidasida > Piroplasmida > Babesiidae > Babesia > Babesia gibsoni. The sequence goes on from CP141527.1 coordinate 1,703,546, forward strand.
CAGGCCAAACACACAAGTAGAAGCTACGGTAAACCTGATCACAACTACTGAGCTCTGGAAACTCACTGTGAGTTACGAAAGTTCCACATGAGCTCCCTTGACAGTGACTGACATATAATCATAATTGTAATATTGACTTCATAATACATACTCCAGGTCTGCTGTGTGACCACCCAAGATCTTAGTTATGTATATTCATGCATCGCTAGATAATTGAGGGAACCTACCCACTAGCTTGCGTCTATAGCATTCAGTATGCATCATGAACAATGATAGAAGGAGTAGCCAGGTAAAATGGCTACACATGGAATCTACAGTAGCAATATGTAATATAGATGCACATAATAGACACGTCTAAAGCGGGAACTAGAAGGTTGATGTTGTATCCCTGATGGCGGCTGATTGAGGTTGTGACTGTTTTTCCTACATGAATAAGAAAGAAGTCATCATAGGATCACCACTATACGTGTAAAAGCCCCGCATATTGAGATACTTTCTTAAGCAGGGCTGTCTATCGCGTAATTAGAGTATCATGTCATTGAGGTTACTGTAAATGAAGTAAAAATGGAGGAGGCTCTGCTAAGCGTCACCATAGTGGATGATACCAACGTTTGTTATAGAGTATCTCCACTGGCACTGAAGAGGTTACAGGAGTTGGATGCAACTACCGCAAACTGCCAACGATGCCGTAGTACCTCTGTTGGTAATAAGGAGGAATCTCAGCACAAGGCATCCATTTCAGGCAATAGTCCATGTTTTCTCGGTTATCCTGATGGAGTTGCAACGGCATACAGCGATAGCAGATACCATGTGGCATTGGAATGGCTGTCAAGAACATTACATCACCTAGACGCTTTGGAGAATCTGGGTTATGGTATGAAACGCAGAAGGCACCAGCTTCATTGCATCGAAAGAATGAAGAATGATGAGGATATATCGGAATGTTTGAAGGAAAAGGTCACTAATGTTTTAAAGGGTTGGATTTCATTTGACCAAAGGTTCCGGGACACATATGCCGCCATAGCACAAAACTACCACCGTCTCTTAAACATGGAGGTGAACATGAATTTGCTCCGCACCAATTCACTACACATGTTAGAGAAGGAGGAAATGAATGGCTATGATTACGGTGTTTCCATATCTCCCTCTTCTAAGGAAGCAATAAGAAACTCCGAAATATATGGTAAACTAGTTTCTATCTGGTATACTAAACTGTCTGCTTTAAGATCCAGGAACATAAATGAGTTCAAAGAATATGTTCTCGATGCTGTATCAGAATTGCAGCATCTTCCAATTCCTCAGCAGTTGCATATTTTGGATGAAGTCGAACCCACTTCAGCATTAACTTCTCTTGTGGTAGATGAATCACCCGTGACGACAGGTGCAGCTGCTGCATCATATGAATTTACTGGGGAGGACGTGACTCCTGAAAGGGGACATACTAATGAAGACAAGGTTTCCTCTGAGAGTGGATTGGGTATTGTTAATAACCATTTTGAAGGTAATAAGCGTCATAATCACCAAAAGGAGGGTGTGGTTGAGTACAGTATTGAAAATGAAGATGTACAGCACTTTGTCGACGAGGGGCAGGAAGAGTACGATGCGCTTGTTGGGGAAACTGTGAATATGTTCAATGACTACTGCAACACCAGGGGCATCAATGACGAGAGTGCATTAGACTCCATGAATCGCTTAACGGATCTAAAAAACAGACTCCTTCCACGCTTCTTAAAGGCCTGTGATAAAATACCCGTGTACTGTGACGAATACATGAATAGCCTTCATGATCAATTCTTAATATATAAGAAGTGCAACGATAAAAAAGTGGACATGCAGCGCCCAAAAAATAGAGCTGCGCCAACTACAAACAATGGTAAGGTGGATGTGAGCCCACCTCAAATCGCAAGGAAGACCAGTGTGGTGAGACGGAACACGATCATGCAGGATGCTCAAGTTGTGCTGCCAAAATGGACAAACTACAACAGCACCGTCAGGTCCCTGTCTCTGACCAATCTCAACGTTCTTGATGTACTCCGATGTGGTCCAAGTGACACGAACGTCTATCGCAAACTTGTCGTCTTAACTAGAGGAAGCCTGAGGGATATCTTTCTAAACCGAGGCGGTGCCAGTTCTACAGCACATGTCGATCTAAGAGCTCTTGTACATACAGATAAACAGCCACATGTGTCAGATGATGATGTGGAGGAAGCGACTGGAAGTGGAGAAACCCATGTTAAAGGTATTACTCAGAGTCTTATGAGGGCGTTACTTACGGAGGATCTCGCCGAAGATGAAATTGATAACGTAGTATCTACCTGGTTTCCAAAACTATGCTGGATGTCAAACGCTGAATGCAGCAAACGTGAGGATATCCAACTAGATGATGATGAAATCGGATGGTACCCACAGAATAAAGACTTAACAGGTGATTATACAAAGATACATAGTGATGCATGGTTTTCACGGTTACGGCTATTTCATTCATTGACATCCAGACACCAGTTGCATCTACGTCATGAGGCCACGCAGGCAGAACCTGGCATAAAATACGATTCATCATTCTGCCCAAACATATCGGATTTCCCTCCTCTGAAGGTACTATCGGATTTCTCTAACCACATTCCAATAAAGTACACCATGAAGACCAAGAATGGAGACGGCCATTTTGTCTGGATACAATCGCTCTTCGGGTGGGACTCCATATACGGCAACATCACTGAGAACCTGACGGAACAGATCATCCTAGATGAGTTAATGCTCCCGTCACTCTCAAATGACTACACTGCCAATGCTGTTGTTGTACCTATACACCAAGGGGCAATTGAATTAAGTGATAGCTACCGGATGATCGGAGATATTTGCGACTGTATGACAGATTATGTCTTTCCCCCACTCTATGAGCAACATATATTTAAGGACGAAGTAGGTAACGGTGATGGCGACAGTGGCTGTGGAAGCAGGCCTCATGCCCACTGCCACATCAAGAGTTGCCTAAGCAAAGGGTCGGTGGATACCAACAAACTGGGATCAGTGTTCTTATCTAGGCACAGTAATCTATGTCTAGGGAGTCAATGGGCTCTCAATCAGGATAAATGCAAAAACGCATCGGTGCCTATTATTTTTTACCTAGTAGCCTGCAACGACCAGGACAACGAAGGGACTTGCGTATACAACCCAGACAGCCCTGAGAATGTGAGAGTGGAGATGGATAACATGCGGGAGGTTCTCAATGGGTTGAGCCGCATTCTACAACTATGCAACGAATGGAAGGTGGCTACACTGTCAATCCCAGTGGACCTGAGGTGTTCTTTGAGTGGAGATGGAAGCGGAAAAGCGAGAACTGCACACTCATTGCCAACGTCAAAGGACCAAGATGCAACGAGGACCTCCGTTCGCTGTCTTGCCACCGTAACACACCTGTCTACAGCCATATCTTGTGGCGCGTTTCCACTTGCCATCAACATCATCTTCCCGGAATCACTATCAAAGACGGAAGTAGAGAGAAACGCAGTAAACGTTTTTATCAACCATTTGGGTGCCTTTTAATACTCTGTTGCCCAGTGCCGCAGATGCATCACCCACTGTAAACCACAAACGTAGGGTTTTACTACACAGTAACACACTAAAATAGCAACTTTATTATGTGATGCGAATATGATGTAACATGAGTGCCCTAGAACTGTTTCGGTTTCTCGGGGAGGACCTCAACCGTCCACCGAGTCCACAGAAGGATATCGTAAAACGGAGAAAAAAGGTCCAGAGCCAGCCCACAACTCGTTACTGGCCAGGAAAGGTAATGAAACTATGAGTTTCTGCCATCATCTTGTTTTATAGGCACCCGAATATGCCAAGGATGCCGACTACTCAAGCGACGAATCTGACGCAGAAGCGTCTGCAGAGGCTGCTCAAGCAGCACTGGAGAACGATAGGCGATATGCGCGTTACGCAAAAAATGAAGGTACGCTCATATAACTGCCTTATTGACGCTATGCAGACACAGATGACTCTAAGCCCGTAACCAGTCGCCGTCGCGCTCGTGCTGCCACGGTTACTGTCGAGCGCAAGCAGGAACCGCCAGAGGTAGGGTAATGCACCTTGATCCTTATTATATCATAGACGATCGACGATAAGCAAATTGAAGACGAAAATACTACCTCCGAACCACAATCACGTGGAGAAGTGGAACAAACCGCAGCACCCAGACCTCGCAATCGTGCTGAGATCAGATCACGTGCTATAGCTTATCGCAAGGAAGAGGAGTCACAGATCAATGAGAAGGGTGAAGACGAAAGTCCTGTAGAGGATGCCTACTCAGACTCTGATTCCGATTATGAGGAGCATGAGGAAGATCAACCGACATATGAGTCTTCCAATGCCTTCCAGAAACCACTTTTTGTGCCCAAAACCCATCGTATGACGCTTCTAGAGAAGCAAGAACTGGAGAGACAGGAACAGAAACGGCTGGAGAACGAACGGCAGCGCGCCCTAGAGAGACAAAAGCAGAGCAAGGAGCTACTGGTGAAGACCCTTGTTGAAGAAGAGGCTCAACAGGAGGTGGAGGATCCAATCAATATGGTGGACGATACTGACGTGATGGACGAAAAGGAGTACGAAATGTGGAAAATACGTGAATTAAAACGTATCATCAGAGACCGTGAGGAGAGAACAGCCCATGATCGCCTGGTAAGTGCCTCTTATAGTAGCCTCGATTCACTATTTTGCAGGCCGCTGAGGTGGAACGCCGTCGTAACATGACGGAAGAAGAGAGAATGAAGGACAACGAACGCATTGACAGCACCAAGGTCAAGAAGGCCCCTAGAAGCAAGTTACAATTCTTGCAAAAGTACTACCACAAGGGTGCCTTTTTCATGGACAAGCTTGAAGACGGCTCGGAGCCTGTCTACAACCGGGACTACAATGCTCCCACTGCTGATGACCGCATAGATAAGTCCATGCTGCCCAAGCCCATGCAAGTAAGACGTGGCATGTACGGCAAGGTGGGACAAACCAAGTACACTCACCTTACTGCGGAAGACACAACTAAGTTTGACATGCCATGGACGAAGGAAGCGCCCAAGTTCACACCCGCCGGGACAAAGAACGAGTTCGACAGGCCGTCACGTAAAGGTGACAGGGGAAAATACAGAAACTGATTCGTGCACCTATTCAGACTACAGTAATATTACCACATCACAGTTATATAAAATGAAATCTTAGGTTGACCTACATATAAGGCAGTGTTACGATAGGATACTTCTAAATGTACAAGTTACAGTGCCTCTCACACTGCAAATATCTCTATGTCTGTAACGGGAACAACAATGCTGGGATCAGCATGAATCTCAACACCATTGAGGCCATGGATTCCCGACCTTAGACACATAAGTGGGAGCTTCACCACTCTTTCCTCTTCCGGCGCAAGAGTGCCCAAATCCAAATAGTCGTCTATCTGGACAACGATAGATCTCATCTTCTCCCTCTTGAATACTACCTTAAACCTTAACGACTGGGTGTAATTATTCATGACCTTGAAAATCACGGTGAACTCCTTCCTTGATTTCACAGCTCCCGGGTGTTTGAGAACGGTATATGCGATAACGGGGGACATCTTGAAACACTCGACTGGAGTTACCAGCTCGCCAGCTCCACGTTCATAGCAGAACCAGGAAGTATGTAGAGACATGGGCTTGGTAGGATCGACGTCCTTGAACATGACGCTGTGAGTGGCAGCTGGCGAAATAACGGCGACAGCGTTTATATCTTCATTCTTCAGGCACAAACAGTCCTGAAAGGTGTCATCCTTATTCTTTCCCAACTTGGCATCCATAATGGACATGACCAACTTAGAAACATTGGTATACATGACTTCCAATTGCGTCTTCCCAGTCTGAGGCAATATATAGAAAGGACGTAATTACTTACTGCATCCTTTTCGTGAATAAATTGGAACTTAAAGGGGTTCATCACGTTCCACACTGCTTTTTTTACGACTTTGTAGGCTTTCCTTCCTGATTTGAAGTTGATGGTGAAGGTCATGCAGTGCTGCACTTCATGCTTAAAGGTATGAGATATAGAAGCCGTTTCAGGCTTCTTTTTCGGTTCAAGCGTTATATTAGTGAACGGCTCGATGGTTATGGGATCGCCACCGACGCCCTCTATTGCGATTTCCACCTTGAAGCAAACCTCACTGAACGTCACCTTCTGACTGTTAGACAGCACCATTGCCAGATGGAGAGTCTCCCCGAGAAAGACATCGCTCACATACTGCGGTAATAGCAGTGTCGGATTATATACAGTCGGTTTCACTACCTCCACAGCTTCCTGAATGCATGTTAAACAGGATATACACGACGTATCAGTGACACGAAATCAAATAGCGTGTTATCCCATTGAGGAAGATGTAACATAACTAATCTAAGTACAAATTACCAACCTTCTCGAGCGCATCAAGCGCATCTGATACATCCAGGATGGGCCAGGCTACACATTGGTAGGACGGCGCCGATTTCCGCATAACAACGAATTCTGGAGCATTATCATAGCCCATTTTGACCACTGTGCGCGTGCGATGTAATATTGTTGCATTCTTGTCTCCTGTAATCACCCTCCTTCGGTATATGCTACCTGCCATACCTCATGTATACATGACAGGCACAATTCACACATGTACTGCTATGAAAACCAATGGTAGTGATACGACGTCATTGTCCCTGTTGTGCGAAGGGGAGGACGTCACTCTTGACGAGGATGCGGGACTTCCACTGCTGAAGGCTGCAACAGTCACCTCTAACCTCGCTGGGACGCGTCTGCTATTTGGATCTTCCGATGGAGAGCTGCGCTGTGTAGACTTCTTCAAGTGGGTTAGTGGAGGATCTGGCCCCTTGTGGACCAAGAATCTTAACCAGGGGATAAACGGAGTCGCTGTGAGCGGTGATGACAGCTACGTCGCGGTAGCCTGTGGTAATGTGCTATCCTTCTACACCGACGCAGGGGACCACATTGTAAACTCCACCAAGGGAGACATGTACCTAATGGATGCCAGGAAGACACGGGGTCATACTGCCACCGTCACTTGCGTCGTTCCAGATCCACAGAACTTTAATTTATTCACATCTGGGTCAATAGACGGAACTATACGAACATTTGATGTTGAATCGCAGCGGCAGGGAGTAGCTATGTCCATTCACTCCTCTCATGCGTATGTTCCCAAGGCCGCTAGAGGCCCAAGGGCACCAATATACTCTCTCTGCATGGCAAGCATTAAGGGTTCATTGTACGTTGTTGGGGGGACGGAAAAGGGAGGGTTGCTCACGTGGGACAAGAGAACCGCCAACCCAGCTGCATGCTGCCTAGATGCATATTTGTCACGCGTCAGCTGTGTCCTATCTCCAGACGATAATGTTCTGGTAAGTCGAGCCGATGACAGCATAAAGCTGTGGGACATGCGAAACTTCAAGAAGGAGGTGAAACACTGCAATGTCCCAGGTGGCGATGTCAGTGGTAACATGGCATTGAGTCCAGACGGTCTCCACATTGCCGCAGCTGAGGTGACTCCAATTAATCCTCGCAACATAAAGGAAGGCTTTAAGGGTTGCATTCGTGTACTGAAAACAGGTACATTAGAAACAGTTGAAACGTTCAAGACAAAGGCAGCACCCGGGTCACTCTGTTGGTCGTACGAGGTGCCACAGCTGTTCTCTGCATGCTACGACGGGAGAACCTGGGCACGTTGTAGTCCCGATGCACTGGAAGCCATGCACCTAAGTAATGCCCGTGCCGCCTATCGCAAAAAGCTGGATACTGCCGATCATACTACTGTATCAGTTCAGCCACAGGCATATGCCATCGACTTCCTTCCAGACAACCTAGAGGAGGCAGATGATGGAACGCTTAGGAGGAAGAGGGTGCAGAAGCAGTACAAGAAACCGGGTGCGAGGGAGGAGCCCGACTTGGATTTTGTTTCTTATGGAAGGACGCCTGTCCACGACGAGGAGGAAGACATAGTAAAGAGGCTGAGAACCATGGATGGAAGTGCCGACGTCACTGCAGCAGCATCTGCCACTGGTATCCAGAGAATTCCCTACAAGGCGGACAAGTATATGGGTGCCTACAAGAAGACGCAGCCGGATCTCATTTTGGATTTCACTGCACCAAAGACAAAGGAGGAGAACATGCTGCAGAGCATCTCCAGGTGCCCAAGGTGTGGTACCAAGATCTGCCGCTGTGGTTATATGGACAGTTTAAAGTGAATACGTGGAATTAGAAACAATCGCAGCCACAATAACTAGGATTCCTAATGTATATTGTCTAGGGAGTACCTCCCATAGCCAGGAAGGTATTTCCCATTATAATGCCTACATAACTTGCTTCTACATATACATTGCATCACAAACGGTTTCTAACACGGCTAGCTTTTAGTACCGTAGGTGAAAGCATGTGTAACAACATTTTTTGTGTATGGGCATCACCAGATGCAACAAGATGAGCACGCCCAAATGCGCTTATTAAAAGTAAAACAACCGCCTGTGAATACCTACTGCAGCTCCAACACAGAAGATAGAGGCAAGAATGTTTAAACTCCCGAGAAATTCACACATTTGAGACAACACCGTTGTTTGTCTGAAGGTTCGGCAGGGGATGTGCAGGCGCTGTCACTCTAAATTCCAGAGGCTCAATGTGCCCTTAGATACTTCTAACAAAGACCTCGTACACCTGCCGCTTTCAGATACCAGAAATGCCCACAGGATCCACAGTTGGACAGTCCCGGTGTATGGCCAATTAGGCGTTTAATAAGGATATATGCCCCCTTAGGTGCAGCCAAAACTAAAAATTCAACTGCCATATTTTGGCCTGATAAAAGGTGCCTTGATGCACATCCATTGTACCGTCGCACACAATAATGGAATAGCAGGCTGCTTTGCCCACATAATATATGGAAGGCCGTATCCTAGCATCATTCAACAATAGTCAGTTTGCCTGAAGATTCCCATGCATATGGGACTCTAGACGTCTACATGTTAACGTTTGCCAGGCAACCTAACTTTTAACGCGTAGCCACAGGCATCTCGTTGATCACTTCTGGCCGAACACCTACCTCCTCGCAATCCTGAAAACGTCACTTTCACATTTCACCCATTTGCTCAGTGACTTGGGCGTATATTATGAGTTCATACCGTGTGCTGGTTGAAGAGTTTGGGAGCCTTTGAGATTGTTCAAGTCATGGACCCGAAGGACCTGGAGCAATTGGAGCTCCTTTGCCAGGCCTTGTACGGAGGGCAGCCTCAGCAACAAAATGAGGCTCACGAGGTGCTTATGCCGTTGCTTCGCGATGTGCAAAAAATATCGCTGCTACGAGACATATTGGCCCAGAGCAATAACCTTCAAGCCCTACTCTTCGCTTCCTCGGGATTCGTTACTCTCATCACCAATAACTGGTCACACGTAAGTGATGCTCAAAAGAAGGAGCTGCGCGAGTTCTTGCTCAACTACGTATACAACAGAGGCCCTGAGATGCTAAAATGCGCGCCAGAGGTATTGGGACAGTTTATCCATCTTTACTGCAGAATAGTAAAGCTTGGCTGGTTGGAAGAGGTGAACAATCATCCCATTGTTCAACATGTGGGCCAATTCCTTTCAGCGACGTCACAGCATTGGATTATCGGACTAAGCATATACTGTGACCTCACGCAGGAAATGCAGCCACAAATGGGAAAATTTGTAGCAAAACTTCGTAGAGGAGCACTAAACTTCAAGGAAACAGTGCTACCAGAAATTTTTTCGGTAGGTGTCTACTATTGTGTGTTCATCGTCTTTGTAGGTTACAGTACAAACATTAGAAAAGTTCCACAATGGCTCAACTCTCATAGCGGACAGCTTCGACGAAGCGCGCATGTTGCAGCAAATACTACAGTTGTGCTATAATTGTTTGAGCTTCGATTTCATGGCCACTATGCCAGATGACACCTCGGAGGAGCAGAGCACAGTTATGATACCACAAAGTTGGGATATTCTAAGAAGTGACAAGATTCCCCGCATTCTCTTTGAGCTGTACTCACAAAATGCTACCAGACGTCCTGCATCTGCAGTCTTGGCTCTCAAGTGCCTGGTTGTAGTTGCAGCATTACGCAAGTCTTTCTTCAATACTGAAGCAGAGGACCTAGTTCACATAAACAGTTTCATGGTTGGCACCATGGACATCATTCACAATCAAACCGGACTCAATAATGAGGACTGCTACCATGAACTGTGCAGGCTGTTGGGCAAAATAAATGCCTCCAACCAGCTGAGCCAGCTTCTTCAAAGCACAGCATTCCCAATGTGGACAGAGCAGTTACACAGTTTTACCATGGATGCCTTAAAGAAGTGGCAACATATGCCAAACAGTAAGCACTACCTTTTAGGTGTATGGGCCCACATGGTCATACCCCTTGCTTACATGCGTGGAAAAGTTCCTGCAGTGCTGGAGACCAACATTTTACAGATAACACTAGAGTTCATTCAAAGCAGGTTGGAAATGGCAGAAATGGTTGTAAATGCAGGAGATGAAATAGAGTTTGACAACCCTCTGGAGGATGAAATTCTATGCATGGAACAAGCAGATCTCTTTAGTCGGCTGTGCCGATGCCAATACCGAGCAGTGTGCTCTAGAGTTATAGAAGCATTCCAAATGCTAGAAAAGATGCCTATGTCACACAACTACCTTGCTATTAAGGAAGAGAAGGTGGCATGGCTGGTACTTCTCTCTGGAGCGATGCTTAATGGTTCTAGCTCATTGCGTCTGACTGGAGAAGAGGCAAACATAACGGCCGTTTGCTTGCAGACGATGAACATTGAGCTAGTAGGACACGTGTTCCTGAATATGGCAGCCAGTGACGCACAACCAACAGAAAATACAAGACTTGAAATGGCATATCTTCAATTCCTCACATACTTCAAGAAGTTCTTCATAAGCGAGCACACCAAGGGCAGTATATCCGGGGACTGCCGTGAAAGGTTTTCCCAGGTACCAGGTTGCCCCCCTGGAATGGACGGGGCTCAGTACTTGTTGAATCGTTTGGTGGAGAAGGTGTTCTTTAACCTGCAATGCAGGGTATCCAGTGAAACGGTGATAAAGAAGACACTGACGTTCTTCAGTGAATTGTCTTCTGGTATAGACATTGTCCATTACGCAGATCGTTCTCCTCATCTAGTTGTTTCTGCTAGGTTGATTCTTCAGTGCAAAACTCTGAGGTTTGCACTCATGAATCATGCGGATCAAGGCTTCCGCTTCTTGCAGATTCAGGCATATGGCAGATACCGTACCTTATACTATTCGATCCTTTGCAAATTGTTGCTGCTAGAACTGAATAGCGATGAGGAACACTCTGAAAATGGATTGAAGTTCGAGAATTTCATGGAGCACCATGAGCGTGTTGTCAATCACCTGTGGAATATGAACCCAGTTATGTTAGCTGCTCCAGAATGCCGCATGACCATTATCGGATTAATGAGGGACCTTAAAGGTATATGCAAGTCATGCATTTCGGTTGAATCATACCAAATGTTCTTCAACTGGATTGTGAATGCTCCTAAGCAACCAGGGCAGTCTCGTATTCATATTCTGAAGCGCATAGTAGAAGCGTGTTGGGGAGACTGTGAGATAATGGTTCCGCTAGTAAAATTCTTGGCTGAGCTATTGGATAACCGCGGACATCGCATCACCTTCGAGAAAACTTCCGCAAACGGCATCCTTATCTTCAAGGAGGCTGCTGGCATTGTTATGTGTTATGGTGTAAAGTTGCTACAAATGGCCCAGGCGGCTAAGCAAGCAGCGGCATCAAGGGCCGGCCCTGGTGACTCCGAGACATACAAAAAGGTATACAAAGGCATAGCAGCCTGCCTCCAAGTTTTGGATCATACGCTTGGTGGAGAGTACGTCAACTTTGGAGTATTCGAGGTTTACGGTGACGCGACCCTTGACGAAGTGCTACACCTTGCATTCCAGCTATGCCTCAGTATTCCTAATGAAGATTTACAGGCATTCTCTAAGGCAATGCAACCTGTATATTCCTTCTTGGATCTGAGCACGAAGCTATTTATGCATCAACTGCTGTTGCTTCCACCAGACAATGTTGCTCATCTCATTAATGCCTGCTTGGATGGACTATGTTCCTACGAGGCCTCAACTGCTCTTACCGCTGCTAGTGCCCTAGACAATTTTGTTACCCATGTATACAACGAACACAACAAAACAGTTACTGGAGGTGGACCACATCCTGCTCGTATTTTCCTGGAGTCCAATCTTGAATGTCTAAGACGTGGTATGGTGCTCATATTCAACCTACTTTTAAGTGGTGACTCTAATAGCGCCTGGAGCGTAAGCCGCCCACTTCTAGGATTGATTCTTCTGAACCAAAACGAATTCAGCCAGCTTCCACAGACCCTATCTCTCAATATGTCTGAAGAAAAGAAGAACAAACTGCAGAGGTGCTTTGCCTCACTGATGAATGGACTTGACAATACATTATCACACCAGAACAAGGACACATTTACCAAGAATGTGTACATATTTTCCCAGGAGGCAAGACTCTCGTTTGTGTAAATGCATGGGTTTTACTTTATCCAGCGCGGAGGAATGGTGAATAAGGAAATCAAACTCTGTTCATATTATGCAGATGACACGTAAGTAGTGTTACACAAGTAAAAAGGCAACCACATATATAAGGCGTGCTAATAGCTTGAAAACATTGATATCAATGTTCATGTATAATGGCAAAATTAAATGTTTTGTTTTCATCAGGACAAGTAAAGCGATGGAATGAATACAATCCCTCGTTTAATTGCATTAGACACCTTTTCTATTTTAGATTTCAGTGCCTCATCACCGTTGATGTTAGCAACCTGGCCTATCTTTCGGCACAACTCGTCCAATCTATTTATTGCCCTAACTATATGTCCTTCCTGTAATTCCGTCAACTGCATTATCTCATTAAAGGGTACACCTTTGGCCCATTGGTAGACGAGATAGGAAAGTGAAAAATTGCAGAGTGCATAATGTTCCTCTCGGCTAACAAGTACATTAAGTGCCTTTTGTACCACGTCCACCTTTTTGTGCAAATCTAATATCTTATCTCGCGCTTGCTGTATTGCGTATGTAGGTGCTGGTACTTCCTTTTCGGGGGATCGGTCGTTGTGAACAAATGCGGATAGAACAGCAGCACATTCCTCAGGCTCAAGGTCCCCTAGTACGTTCTGAAAAATACTCTCGGTCAATGTGATCTCATCTCCAGTCGTCAAATAAGTTGCGATACGCCCCTTTACAGTAGGTTTCCCTTCTTCATCTAAGAATTCTAGTTGCTTGAGAACCTCTACCTTAGCAACCATCTCATCATAGGAATGCAGAGACTGCTCCTTCAGTTGTTCACTTATTTCTTCTATTTCTCTACGACAAGACTCTATTCGTGACTGAACAGAATAGTGCTTGTCCCTTAGATGGCAGCGGCTGCATCTATTCTGAGCCAGCTTGTGGTATATATCACGCTGCTTCAGAACAACCCCGTAAAACTGCATGGACGTTTGCTTCAGTTGTTTGTTGAATGCCAACAATTCTAGTTTCCCTTCATCAACAAGTTTGTGTAGCTCTGAAGCAACTGATGCTAAAAGTGCGATATCCAAATCACTGGTTGCTCCCATGTAGGACTTATTAGAGCCCATTGCGCCCTTTACGTTGATGGCGTTATTGTAGATGAAGGAGACATTATTTACCGAAATTGACTCACAAACAGCAAACTTGATTTCAGCATGCTTGTGGGAGCTTATCGTGGTATTCACTCTTCCGAAGCCTTTGCTTTCATCGTAGAGGTCAGGCAACAGTAGCAGCACCTTGAGCTCTAGGGACTTCCCCTTAGAGGACATGACAATACAACCATAAACGGAAGTATTACAATATCCCAGCGAGTGCAACATCAATACCCTCCCTGTTTTGAATATCTGTGAGCACTCACGATGGTTCCATAGGTTCTCATGCAAACTGTCTGCGATGCGCCTTGCATATGCATCATATCTGTGGTATTCTTCAATAGTGGGCTCACCGTATATGCAATCAACCTTGGGTATCTTCATCAATTCCTGTTGTTTTCTGACACCATCACGTTTGAATATAGGAAGGTTCTTCATTTTGTCGTTCTCCCTGAACGACTTCAACATCATCTCAGTGATGTTCATATGTTCCCGAGAATGTACTTGAAGCAGCATATTGTATGTGATTCTGAAGCGACTCTCTAGTCTGGTGGATTTTTCAAACATCATCGTAGTGAGTTCTTGCAGATCTGGGGGCTCATCTGGGCAAAATATATAAACGCTTCCGAACGAATCAAGCCCTCTCCTACCAGCACGTCCTGCCATTTGAGTATACTCGGAAGCAGTCAAATGTCGTTGTTTCTGGCCATCATGTTTGTGGATGGACGTGAATACAACAGATCTTGCCGGCATGTTTACTCCCATGGCGAACGTCTCCGTAGCAAAAAGTATCTTAATTAACCCCCTTGAAAACAGTATTTCCACCTATATGCAGATTAAACAATATAAACAGTAACGTACGATTTCCTTCATAAGAGGCAATAGCCCAGAGTGGTGAACACCAATGCCTCTGTATAGTAATTTTACTATACCTTTGACCTGTGGTAGGTTCCTATCTGCTTCTGATATTGAGCTTAATGATTCCTTTACAAAGAGATGGATCTTTGAACGCTGAACTTGAGTGTAACTCAGGTTAAGATTAGGCATCTCCTTGGCGTAAGCCTCGCATTTAGCGCGGTTAAAGCAGAAGAGAACAACAGGTAGTTTGTGTGAAGCCTCCAATGATTTAATAAGCCTTTGCAATTTTTGCACTTGACCCTTGAAGGTTGTTCGCTTCAGGTTATTAGACTTCGTCAATGTTGCATAGCTGAACATTTTGTGGTATGCGTCCTGGTTGAAGCCCTTGCTGTCGAGCACAAGGAATATACGTCCATAAATGTAAAGAAAATGCATCAGTGGAATTGGTCTCTTACTTGTAACAATTGTTATAACTTCCCTCTCCATGACCGCGCCGACCCAGTCAGCGAACTCGTTGTAATTTGGTACGGTGGCACTCAGCATGACCAGTTGCAGCGATTTCGGAAGCATGATGAACACTTCTTCCCAAACAACTCCACGGCTGATATCATTGATGTAGTGTACTTCGTCGAAAATGACAACTCCCAATTGGCCTATTATTGCATCACCTCTGTACAGCAGATTTCGCAATATCTCAGTGGTGACTATCAAACACGCAGCGTTGGGGTTACACGATACATCTCCTGTTACTATACCAACATCCTCACTACCAAATCTCTTTGAGAATTCGCGATACTTCTGGTTGCTCAGCGCCTTGATTGGGCTGGTATAAACGGCCTTCTTCCCCATGCTTAGTGCCAGAGCCACAGCATACTCAGCTACAACTGTCTTCCCAGAGGACGTATGTGCAGCTACAAACACATGCTTCATGTTATGAAGGTGGTAGATGGCTCGTTTTTGAAACACATCAAGTTCGAAGGGGTAGTCAATCAGAAGGTCCTCCAGTTCAGGAGTTGATGTGTCATCAACTATTGACCACTTGGTACGAATGTAATTCTTCTCCTCATCCGGCTTTGGGACTACCAAAGAAGCCTTAAGTTCCTCATTATCAACCAGGTCTGGTCTCGGTTTTATATTCACCCTTTGCGATTTAAGATGACGAATTGATTCTGAACAGCAATTAGTTAAGGTTTACTGCAATAGCATAGTAACATAAGATGTATACAGCCAGAATACTCACCATATACCCCTGTATCAGTCTTAGATGTGTCATCTGTCGGCGTTATGTCCTCTGCCACTGTTGACTCCGACTGAACTCTACAGCTGGAATCGAGATCATCTGTTAGGGTATCCAAGCCGATGTCCAACTCCGACTCCACAAAGTCCATGGACTCTCCAAAGAGTTCCCTTTCCAGGAGATCGACGTCAACCTTGAAGAGATCATCTTGGTCATCTCTATCGAGTACACCAAAAGGGGAGAATCCAGCATTATCCTGGTCGAATACTGGCACCCAACTTAGAGAATCCAGGGGGTTGGTGAAGGCATTGGAGAAAGCCAGAGGATCTTCAGACTTTGGCGTAGTCACGGAGTCCTGTCTAGTCTTGTTGAACCTAAGCTTGTTGAAGTCAGGTTCCTCCTCCCTCTCATCATCCGATGTCCAAAAATCGGATATGGACTCGTATAAGTTCGCCATATTGAGAGCGATAACTAACCGAGAAGCAACCGGAACCTTCCTATGTGGCATGTGCCGTTGCGGAGTGGTGTGTAGACACCCATAGGTACACCTCCACAAGTCCAACAGTGCCACAAAAACATTTATCTAACACACTATGTGTCAGGTTCATAGGATATTGTAATATTAAGGTACATTTGACATTTACATGTGCAGCAGCTGTTCACACTGTTGTTGTCTATAATTTATGCATATTGACGCATAGAAGGTCGCGCGTTCATTTAATCACCCTTATATTGATATACTTACAAGTTACATTCCCTCTACATCCTGTTCATGAGAGTACTTGTTCCATTATTGCGACCCGCTCTGATATGAGTTGTAGGCGTTCGTAGTAGTCTCTGCCTTCCATGTGTATCCCCGGCGTTACTTTAAGGTACATTCTGTTTGAATCCCCCTTGTTCATGCTGATGAAGTTGAATATTTGTTGCCAGGGGGCACGGGCATCATCTTCGTTGCACTGTATGATCAAAAATGGTTTCGCATGTGCCTGAGACCTATGGTTGCTACACGGGTTGTATGAGTATATTGCGTCAATATTTGACTCGTCAGGATTACCAAATTCTTCGTGCTCCAGCTGCACCAGTGGTTTCTCTTGCCCCAAACTGCTAAACACGTCCAAGTATGGCAGCTTGAGCAGTATGCAGCTACATAAGTCCGGCCTCATGTTATACAAACACCCAGCTAGGATTCCTCCTGCTGAAGCCGTCACCACCGCTACCTTGTTCCTTTGACAGATATCTTTGGCCAGCAGATACTCAATCACATCAACCAAATCGTTGAACCCATTATGCTTATTCATAAGGGACCCAGCTCTGTGCCATTCATTACCCAGTTCACCACCTCCTCTTACATGAGCGAAGCAAAGTGTATAGCCTAATCTCAGCAGAACATTGTGCTCAATATCACTGTTAACTTGAAGAGGTTCACCATACGCTCCATAAAAGTAAACCACGCACTTTGCATCTGGTCTCTCAAAGTCCCTCAGAGAAGACGTAGTTTCTTCATTATCACACCTCCTAAGAAGGGTTATTGGTATCCTACAGCTTCCATCTCTGGAATAGGCATAAGTGATATGTGATATTACTCCATTCTCATAGTTGTCACAAGTAAAAACACCGCTGCCCAGTCCTATAACTACTTTGCTTCCTGCATGGTGACAGGCCATAATGTTTTCGCCATCTGGAACTACTGGAACATTGCTGTCGATCATATCAGTCCTTTTATAAGATAATACATTACCCTTTAAAGTTGTAACCATATTCAAATTCAATGAACACTCTATATCTGGTATTCCGGGGGTACTCAAAACAACATTTAGAATGTGCGAATTAAAATCAGCATTTGGTTGTGGCTCAATAGATCCAACCTTGATTGGAAGCTCTATTTCGAATACACAGTCATTCTGCGATAATTGTTGCCGTCTTCTGCGATTACCAGGGAAACCAAATTTTAAAACTAGAATCCTTGGACACGAAGGTGGTACGTATGAATACATCACTAAGCCTTTATGGGTCATATCCACATCTTTCACAATAACTCCCGGAACTACAGCAATTTTATCCCAGCGCACTAAGGATGAACGTTTCACAGGTTTTGTGAGTGAGTCATTGGATGGCATTCTCGAACCTCGCCTAAGACGTGGTAGCAGAAGTCCAGTGTGAAAACGGCGAATGACAGAGTACACATTGGAATTATTTAACGTATCTCCTGTCTGTTGTGCCTTACCCTTGAAAAACGTCTTATATACTTCAACTGCGTTTCCCTTGGATGTATTGTGTATGGAATACAGATATGGACTCCTGTGTTCCAATATGGCCTTAGATTCCGTGGGTAAGGGAACATTGTACAGTTTGTTGGATGTCTTAATGCACATGATAGAATGCGTTCCTTTATGTGTCACTACGACAACATACAATAGCCGCCCACACTTTGTCTTGTATAAAGATAGGAACCTTGTGGGATCTACTTCAGTATAAACCTCCCTATCATTCGTGATCCTTCCGCTTCCCATGTGAACATAACAGCTTCTCACTTGCCAAGCTCGCTCTTGATCATCCAACAGAGTGTAGAACACGCGAGAAACATGCTTGTCTAGTTTGCATTCATGTGGTAGAAAATGCACCTCCTGAATCCCAGACAACGTATCCTCATAGATACGAGGTGCATAACAGTTTCCTTTTCTTCCTCTTATTCCCACTGGCCCACCACCGATACCTATGAATTTAACATGTAAACGGTTATCGTCATTTCGATGCGTCACGGCAAGCAACACTCTGTTTTTCTTATATGGCACTGCTCGCAGGGATTCAACACTGCACATGTTTAGATCACTTGATGACGCCAAATCTTCAAAACAGAATAGCCGCTCCCTCTTTTTTGGAGGCCATTCAAGATGTCTTCCAGATGGATGCATTCCACTCATTCCATTGCGACGTCGAGATGAAGGCACCTTAGCTCTGAACAAAAACGTCTTAGAATCGTCAATTGAGTCTTCTAAACCATGCTGCGAGGTTGATTCATTAGTTGGCTCTGCTTCCATGAAGTATGCATATTTACCAAATACTTCGTATGCTCCCTTACCAGCACCGCTAACTCCATCGCTTTCTGTATGAATTAATGAACGAATATACTCTATGGAATCCCTAGAGACCGCTTCTTCGTAGTTCCTCATGGCAGAGGATACTACGCTTTCAGCTATACTGCAATTTCTTCCATCGCTATGGGATTTAACATGCTTCAAATCGTCGACATCCTGTCCTAACAAGCGCTCCTCCGAGCACAACTTCGTATATCCCACTGCATTTGGTCTATTGCAGTGTCCCAAGGTGCTATAGTACGCCCCTTCGCCTAGAATCCAGGCACGCCGATTACATGCTGTGAACAGGAAGTCCTTCAACCGTACAATATTTAGTAGGGAAGACATCCTAGAGCCACTATATGTCGTCAAAGTGTCAGGATTCCACCGTTTCAGAAGCTCTAATCTTCCTTAGGATTCCTCATTCTGCTTCAACACATGGGAAGATCTACACAGTAGATCGTCTACACATCAATTAGCAGTGGCAAATACCAACATCCATCTTACACGCAGTGTTATGTGCCTTTACAGGTACCCACCTATTCCATATAACAGTCCCATACGGTGTCTAGTCCACTGTACTTCCCTAATATTTTCACTACCACACCCTACAGCGGAGTGCCTTGGCAACCGCCCCTGTGTACCTCCCCTCAGACAAAATACATTTCAATTACTCTTCGCAAAAATGTCTAGGGCATCGAATTCTGCTTACGACAGGCATCTCACCATTTTCTCCCCCGAGGGAAAGCTGTTCCAACTAGGTAGGCCCTCATCTTGTCGATGATTTACCACCTCCCAGAGTACGCCCTCAGAGCGGTGAAGAACTCCAACATAACTGGCTTGGCGATAAAGGATAACAATGCTATAGCCGTGGTTTCGCAGAAGAAGCTGTCGGCACAGCAGGGTAACCAGGTGAGACAACGTAGCATGATTCCTTATAATGAAACGCAGGACGTGCTGCTCGATCAGTCGTGTGTGACACACCTCTACCATGTTACTGACGAAATCATGGCGCTTCTCATCGGATACCCTGGTAAGCATACATGTCACTGTGTCTGTCTTTCCCGCTAGGTACACCGCTTCTTTACGGTTATGCATAATTCTAACTATTGGTTTTATATGAGGAAAGCGTCACTAATATGCCGCTGTGATTCTTCAGTAAACGTCAGTGGCATGGTTTTAGTGAGGATATTTAGCACCTTCACTGCATCGCCTAATGCTGTAACACTGAAACATGTTAAACGTAGGTGACTGTCTAAGCATTCTGTACAAAGGACGTGAAATCGCATTGGAGTATCAGTACAAGTATGGGTGCAACATACCTGCTAATGTGCTCTGTGAGAAGCTTGCGGACATAAACCAGCTGTACACGCAACATGCCTACATGAGGCTCCGCGCTTGCAGTACGTGAATAAGTATTCCATTAATATGGTTACAGCTGGTCTTATAATGGCCATTGATGAGGAGACTGGCCCGGTTATCTTCAAATTTGACGCCTCTGGCTGGTATTCCGGCTACAAGGTACGTACAGTGACGTATTTATTCATAACCACCAGGCCTGTGGAATTGGAGCCAAGGACCAGGAATCAGAAAACGCTCTAGAGAAGATTCTGAAGCAACGCGAAAACGTCACATTGAAGGAAAAGGTCAAGTCCGAACTGGACGTCGATACCGAAACCAACAAATTGTCCGGAGGGTTGGAGACACGCGTAACTGTGGAGGCGCTCAAGGCTATGATCGCAATCGACGGATTCAACCAAACAAGCGGTGCTAAGGCCATAGAGGTGGCTGTGTGCACCAGGGATAGCCCAGTATTCAGACAGCTTTCAGAGAGTGAGATAGAAACCTACCTCACTCACATCGCTGAGGGAGATTAAGTGTAATTCGCGTATAGGGGAAGACTATGAATGCAAACGCGTGTTGATTAATAATAGTGAATATATTGACTAAAGAGTTTCATGGTAGTTATAACACCACCGTGCATAACGGTCAAGTAACCTTATGCCTAATTAGCCTCACTACTCACTTGGTTGGTTCTTCAGCAGCTGTTTTCATGTTTTGCAAATCTGCAACCTGCATGGCCAACTCATGGGCTTCTGGGTTGTTCACGAAGTAGTCGCGTACCGGCTGCAACAGCATGTTGATGTACGTTGCAAGGGACGCCTTAAGGTCTGCAGGATGCAGTCTGCCAGCTTTAAAGTCTTCTTCCAATTGTTGTTGACTGTCGTATTGAATATCACCTGCGTAAGTTGCACAACACTGTGAGGGTGTCTTACCTCCATTTTTCGGTTTACGAGTGATAGTCACAGTCTTGAATATTGGGAAGATTATCAAATCAAAGTATGCAATGCATGGGTTGTCAGTAACCTCTTTTTCTGGGCACCATGCACTCTTGATTTTGGCGTTTACTTCTTCTTCAGTATCCTCCATAAAGATTGCCGAGTTCGGTTTAGACTTGGACATCTTCCCACCCTGATGTACCAAGGAGGGCATCATGTGATGTGACATGATTATAGGCCGTGCTTCCATGTTCTTAAGTTCGCAGTACTCGCGCGCGAGCATGTTGATTTTGCGTTGGTCCAGGCCAAGTTGGCATATGTCTGCGCCAATGTAGAAGATATCTGCACACTGCATCGCCGGATACAACAGCGACGCGGCGGGTCTGTTATCTCCTTCGGCACGTCCCAATGCCTCACTACAGCGTTTGAACCTGGTTATGTTGAAGGAGCGGCTGATGTCCATAACAAGTCTCCAGTACAAGTCCGGGTTCTTGTTGATCTCCTCGCTCGCCCAGAGGAATTCCACTGCACTCATATCCATTCCAGCTGCTTTCCAAACGTGTTTAAAGTATTCGCCCACCAATTTGATGTTTCGCATATCGCCCCCGAGTTTGTCGTTGAGCATTGCGAACCAGTCTGCGATCCACATAACACTGCGAATACCCATCTTTTTCAGCTCATTCACTTTGTGAGCCTTGCAAATCCCCTGCACAATGTGCATTCTTCCAGAAGGTTCGAATCCATCGTAGCTAATGGGGATATAATCCTTGCGACTGAGGAGGGCCTCCAGCTCTTCTGCCTTGATACACTCGACGGAGAGCTTGAGGCATCGTTCCACAGCTTCCTTCACTGGAATTCTACGCTCGGTTAGCGATGCAGCGAAGCGCTCCTGGAGCCTGTCTCTTACGCCATTCACTGCGCTGCATGAACCGGGGAAAAACTGAAAGCTCGTCTTGGTACGGTGCCCATCGTCAGAGCCGTCCAGCTCAATGCCGCCATGAAGCGGTGAAACTATTGCCTTCCTCATTCTGGATGCCCCTAATAAATACGCTCTCCTGAAAATTAACATCAAAGTGACACATCGGGTCTAAAAAGTCCACGCATCGCACCGTGTCTAGGGGGTAATAATATGCGGTTTAGTGAAAAGGCAACCTTAGTTTCGTGACATTATTACAGACGTATAGACAGCTATACTAAGTTTTGTATGTGTCCACTAGAGGAATACTTAGCCATCTGTAAATGTACAGTGCCTACACATCACCATTAGTGTGCTGCAACGTCGGCCTGATTTACCCGTACAACCCTCTAAAAGGGAACCGTATATAGATACAATGTTAGTTTGTGTTTTTGTTGCATCATCGCTGAGGTGAATTCCACTTTTTCATGGCGACACTATCAAGTACATTTCCACTATATTAGCACACTCGGTGTGTTGCATGTTGCTCCAAGTTCCAAAACTGGCCATAAGGTCCTGCATTAGCCCTCAGTGTACTGGCTTTACATTACTGTGGTAGCCTTGGCAGAAGCCCCTTCAGCTTCTCGAGCAGTTCCTGCAGTTTATTACATTTATTTGCCGCTATTACATACCTTAATTCTTGGGTCCTCTATGTCCACTTCTGGTAGTGAATATATCAGTGACTCAAGGAGCTCAGCGTTGCCCTCTGACGTCATCAACATCTCCACTATCCTTGGGAGTGGGATGATCTCCAATGCAGGGTGGTCCTTGAGTTCATTTTCCACATCAGTCATTGTCATGGGCTCAACATTTGGGTCCATTTGCACCTCCTCCGCAGCCTGTGCCTCCTTTGTCCTCCTCAGACGCTCCTCCTCTTCCTCCAGTGACATCCTCAGAGCCATGTACAGCTGTGGGTCCATGTCTGGATCCACTCCAAACTCGCCCAAGTTAGACGACATACCGGCACTACCTCCGCCATCTGCCCTCTGCATTAGGGCTGAGTTAAGCAGCATGTCACTAAGGAGCATGTCGCCTCCCGGGGTGCAATTCAGGTAGTGACTCGTGTCATTGTTGTTGGTAGAGTCGTGAAGAGCCAATAGTTTCTGTTCCGTCTCCTCATCGTTACTTATGTTGACTATATCCAGTGATACGTTGTTTTTCTTTAGAAGCTTTCCCAGGGAAACGTAATGTGATATGTCCTCCTTCAGAGGACTGGCGATAAAGCATATGATACGCTGCCTTTGAGACTTGTTCAGCCTGTGCTTCAAGGCCAGCTGGGCCGTGTGTATTCCCTTTATGACTTCACTCTCTCCGTAAGGTTGCACTCCGTGGAGTCCAGCGAGGAAGTGGCCGAGGTCGTTAGAGGGAGCGGTGATTAACCTCGATCCCTTTCCAGCGAAACGTATGATTCCCACAGAGTTCTCGAAATGCTCTGATAGCTTCGCCCCTGCGATGAGTCCAATTGCCTCCACCTGTGCAGCTAGACGACTGGGAGAGAAGTCGGCATTTCTGGAGTACTCCGAGTTATCGACGCAGATCAGCGTCGCCTCGATGCCCATATTTGTACCACCTGTCGTTGCAAAGACACACCGGACCGCAACAAGGTAAGCGAAGATATGTATAGTAGTAATGTAGATGCTACGCAATGATGCCTCTGAAGAGTGTGGTGATGCCGCGACGCATTTGTCTAATTACACATTGACCTCTCACGCCAGCGCTTCAGTATGAAATTCATACAATTCAAAATGATTGTTTAAACATGTAAAAGTGATTGTCGCACTTTATACTAGTCGTATACCTTACCCTGATGCCTCAGTTCACCACCTACCACTATGGGCCCGATACGCTTGTAACACATCTAAAGTAGTCCCTCAATAGTAGTCATTACATAATGTGCACTTGACTTTGATTGCTTCCGTCTTTGCCTCAACATGATTCCACCCAAGAATCCCCGAGTGGCCATGTACTCCTAGTCGGTTTAGGGTGGAGCATACGGGTTTTGCTTGTTAAACAAAAAATCTTTAGGTAAATCGCAACCAGTAGCCCTTATGTAGAGCCGTCATGGGAGTACCTACCTTCTATCGCTGGCTTAGCAGCCGATACCCTCGGGTTCTTCAGGATGTTAAGGACGACCTGAACGAAAAGGACATAGACATGTCGAATGAAGAAACCTTCGCCTTATCTCTGCTAAGTCCTAATCCTAATGGAGAGTTTGACAACCTCTACATTGATATGAACGGCCTTATACATCCCTGCTGTCACCCTGAGGCAATGGTAGGTTTACAAGTTAGCTGATCCTTACTAAGCTGCAGCCCCAACCGCAATCGGAAGAAGTAATGTTTCAGTGCATATTTGACTACATTGATCGCCTCTTCTACCTGATACGTCCCAGGAAGCTCCTATACCTTGCCATTGACGGTGTTGCGCCAAGGGCGAAGATGAACCAACAGAGGTCGAGGCGCTTCAAATCAGCCGCCGAGAGTGATTTAGAAGCTGAGACATATGAGAAGGTGGTTGCTGAATTCGCCAGCAAGAATATTAAAGTCCCTCCAAAGGAACCTCGATGGGACAGCAATGTCATCACACCAGGAACACCATTTATGCATGAACTCAGCAAACGAATCGTGAAATTCATAGAAGACCGAAGAAGGGTATATGAAGCATGGGCTAGGATTCATGTCATCTACTCGGATGCAAATACTCCTGGTGAAGGGGAACACAAGATCATGAATTTTATACGCAACCAGAGGCACTCTCCCAAGTATAACCCAAACACGCGCCATGTGTTACATGGTATGGATGCAGATCTCATTATGCTTGGCCTTGCAACACACGAAGTTAACTTTTACATCATTCGTGAAGTGGTTGTGATGAAGAACCTATCGCAGAAACCGGAGAATGAAATCAGAAAGGAAATCTTAGAGGCACAGTCAAACCCTTTGAAGATGGATTCTGCTTTGAAGAGTGACAAATCGTATCGCTCGATGCTTAGACAGAATTGGAAACCCCTACAGTTTATTCGTCTGCCTGTGCTCCGTGAATACCTTTCACATCAGTTCCATTTCCCCTCAGGATGGAGGTCTGGAAAAGGGCCAATTAACTTTGAGAGGTGTATAGATGATGTTGTTCTCATGTGTTTCTTTTGTGGTAACGATTTCTTGCCGCATCTGCCTTCCATTTCTATTCCAGGAGGGTCTATTGACCAGATGATCCTTCTGTACCAGAACATTCTTCCTGATCTTGGAGACTACCTGTCAAATGAGGGCGACCTCAACTATCCCCAGTGCCAACAGTTCGTATCGTATATTGCAAAGGTTGAAGATAATGTGTTCCAAATGGAACAGGATTTCAAGCAAAGAAGAAAAGCTCGGTTGCAGACCTTAGAGGGGTCCCAAGCAAAGGCACAACAGAATAGTAATGGAGGAAGTGATAAAGGTAAGGGCGCATCATACGTTGATGGAGAAACATCGGGTGATGCTCCTGATAGTAGTCCTCAGGAGGCCACATCAACCGAACTGTTGACATTTGATATCAGCGTTGAGTTCAAGAAAAGGATAGCTGAACTGTTGAAAACACATCGTGAGATAGATGATCCAGAGGAGCCAATAGATTTGACGTTAAAGGACCCGAAAATGTGGAGGGCAGCATACTACAGAATGAAATTTGGTTTAACTGAGAAGGACGATGTGGATGAGTTGGCCAGAAACGTGGCAACTCACTACATCAAAGGAATGTCATGGGTACTGAAATACTACTACCAAGGCTGTGTTAGTTGGGGGTGGTATTATCCTTTTCACTATGCCCCTTTTTGCTCGGATCTAGATTTCACAGGACTCGACTTCACATTTGACTATGGCAAGCCTTTCACACCTTTCCAACAGTTGATGAGTGTTATGCCAATAAGGTCTTCTCATTGTCTTCCGCTAGAGCTCAGTACACTGATGAAGGATCCAGAGTCACCCATAGCTCACTACTACCCAACTAAGTTCATAGAAGATCCTAACGGTAAGAAGTTTAGATACCAATGGATCGCACTACTGCCCTTCATTGATGAATCACAATTGCTAGGATTGGTTGAGCCTATTGAAGCCATGCTGTCTGAGGACGACAAGGAGCGCAATAGTCTAAGAAAGGAACGGCTATTTGTTGGAAGGGGCGGAACCTTTGGTTTCGTAGGTGAATTAACTAAAGTGGATGAATACTTTGAATTCGTTTCAGCATCGGATAATAAACATGAATGCAGGCTCTTGGATGGTGCCGTCGTTCCAGCTCCCGTCCTGCGTATTGAGGACATTATGGAAGAAGGACGAAGCCGTGGATTCAACGGAGAAATTGCTAAGAAAATGATATCTAATCTTATATCAAAGGAGGGTATTGGCTTTAGTGAGCATGATAAACGAAAAGGAGGTGAAGTACTGGGTAACTTCAACCGTGACTTCCATCAGACTCATAACCAGTATGACCCGCAGAGTTACCCTGGTTCGAGTTATAAAAGAAGGAGATACGATGAGAACGGTTCGCTTGCACATGATAATAATAGGAGGGACTCAAATCACTATGAAAGTAGAGGAGGATACGGGGACAGTGGGTACTCGCGGCATGCTCATGATGGTGGAAGAAGCAGAACGGATGCTGCTGAACCAGCTGATAAACGAAGGCAATATCACTACGATGGTAATAGCAGAGGAGAACATGTGAGATCACCTCATCACGGAGGGGATAGGCAGCATCAGTTTCAAAGTCGAACGGAATACCTAGATAGACCTAACTTTAAAGACTCGCAAATGAACGATAACCGCCGATACAACTATCCACAGAGAATAAAAAGTGACAGTCAACCAGGCACTCCTAGAGGGAATGGTTCTTACAATTCAAGGGACAACTCTGGTCGGTATAACCGTGAGAGGCTTCAATACAGTAGTCCGAGTCCACCAAGACAGCCCCATAAGCCTTATGACAACCATCACAGACAGAGGGATGGACAGTTTTATGGTGCTGACAAGTATAAGGAGCATAAGGATTTAACTCCGCATCGTCAGCCAAGGGGAGAGTATCGCTCGAGGGACCATGTCAGCAGCCCAGCCCATTCAGGCAACAAACAGCCACAGAAGCCAGATGATTTAGCTGAAATTGAGGCAAAGAAGGCCATGTACCTTGGTGGTCTGAAACTAGATCCACCACGTCGACCATCCTTCACATTTGGTACAAAGTCCCTCACTCCGGCTAAGGATGCTCAACCTGACAATTCAAACACCTCTGTGTGAACATGCAATCTTAATTTATGCATGTTGTACACTAAATTATCTTATTACATATTAGATCACCGATGTAACGGTGTACTGATGTCGACTCTGACTGCCACGCAACATCAGAACATATTAAATTTTTTATAGTAGCGTATTCGCAGAGATGGAGGTTATTTCAGGGGAGACTAACAGTGTACCACTACGCTACCGTGCCTCAAGGGAGTTTGCGGCCTCTCATAAGGGCATGACTCTAGGAATGGATTCCACGGTAACAATGACATCATACAGCGCCAGCTACTCCGCTGATTCCAAAGGGAACGGACGTGATTTAACCCTAGATAGGGAAGCTGGAATCGACTATTTTAAGTGCGACAGTACCTACAA
This sequence comes from Babesia gibsoni, assembly GCA_035575875.1. Classification (NCBI taxonomy): domain Eukaryota; phylum Apicomplexa; class Aconoidasida; order Piroplasmida; family Babesiidae; genus Babesia; species Babesia gibsoni. Next base: position 1,731,295 of record CP141527.1, read on the forward strand.
ATCGGACTACGTGCAACACGTGATGCCACCCACTCGACTCAAGGTGGTGACGGTAACTCCCAGGAAGAACCTACCCTTCCAGGCAACAACGACTTACCGCAGTGACTTCGCATAGTATGCGGAAATCTGGCCTTTGCAAAAGGGCATTTAACCTTTATAATGTCATAGACAATTATTGTAGCACTAGGCAAGATCTACCGGTTAGGAAGGCGTTTAAAATCACCAGGACAAGTTAACCACGTGTATAATATGTAACGACACGTTTTATTATGCGGCCACAATGGCTCGGAGGTTCTTCCTAACCTGACTTACACCCAACTAGATGCTCACGAATAGTGGGTGTGTGCTGTTGTTTTGCACATAGGAATAGCAGACACAATTATTGTTCATGGTGGTGTAACTATTTATTTTATAACACTTACCATAAACAATGGCAAACAGAAACTCTCTTATGTTCTTCAAGATCCCGGAGAGCCTGGATTACATGAGCCTCCTTCGTCCCCCGGGTCCGGATGACATTGGTCGCCTTGATGCCAGCGATGCTGATGACCCTGAAAACTGGACCCCTGAAGAGATAGACAGCGCCATAGGTGCGGTTTGCGCTGTTGTCTCCAGGGGACCGCAGGACGCCCTTGACATGTTGACGAAGGATTCGTTCAACCATGCCTTCAACCTGATGCGCCACTTTCCAAACCTCGCAAAGAACCAACAAATGGCAGTGTGTCAGTCATTCTCTGTCCTCTGCAACAAGAATCACGACATCCTTCAAAAGATTCCCGCAACTCCCTATTTCAACCAGAAGGACACGGCAGACAACCCACTGTATGTCGACTTGGAGTACAAAATTACCTCATCATGCCCTAATTTGAGTAAGAAAGGTGGCCTTGAATCCCTAGCCGTGTCACCCAGTGACATGGGTTTGGTGCTGAGGTCCATGTGCCACCTCTGCACCTTCCTTGTTTGCATGACCTTCAAATCGGCTATGAACCCGCCAAAAGACAGTGAGAAGTCTTCAATGTCACTGGATCTCACACAGGGAAAGAAGGGAAAGGGAGCAAAGGGTACGAGCAAGAAGAAGAAACAGGAAGACTCTGCCATTAACCAGGTTGCATTGGAGCTCTTGATAGATTGTATGCTGACGATTACAAAATCGTCCATGAACCCGCCATTCTCTGGTGCCTATGGTGGAAACGGTAGCCCCGATCAACCCCTGCTGAGACTTCTGTTCGAAACCATGTTCCTCGCAATGGGTTCCCGCATTGCAGGCTTTGTAGGAGACAAACTTAAGGATGCTGTCTCTCGCATGTTCAAAATCAATTATGACATCATGCAAGAGAAACGGAACTTGTTGAAGAAGACAGAAACAGAAGGAAAGAAGAAGGATGAGGATGACTTGGATGCTGAGGATAAACCAAAGCCAGACGAGTCACCCATTTCTCCTAAATCCGTTGATGACGGAACATCCGTTTACGAGGAATGGCTATCCACCATGGCTGATGAAATCAAAAAGTCGCATTGTGCCATGATTGCAGACTCCATGGAGATGCTCCGTGACACTGAAATCCCCGAGGCCATCATGGCTGAGGTGACCCTGACAATCAAGGAAAACTTTGTCCTTCAAGCTCACAGCAGCTCCAGCCAACTCATGAGTTTTGCCGTGCAAAATGAGTACACAAACATCGGTGTATTCATTGAGCGTGTTTCCAAGAGAATGCCTGTGATTATCCTTAAAAACCATGAGGAGCTGAGGCAACTCTTTGACGTGCCCTCCTACAACCTCCGTAAGTCAATCATGGAGTCACTCAAGTCATTAATTATAATGGCTAAAAGTGAGGATACGCCCACTGAGGAAGATGACGCTGCCATGAAAGAGATGGAGAAGAACACAGACTCCCCTGAATATGCAGCAAAGGCATGTGCCAAGTACCGTGAAACACTTCTCCAGCTATTGCTCGCTCGGCAATATGACACATACATGTATGCTCGTGCATCCTTGCTAAAGGTTTTCCAGGATATCATCGAGGGTGAGGCCTTGCCAGTCAGGTGGTACGTAACCACTGCCAATTTGGCACTTGCCAGACTGATGGACAAGGGTTCACAGGTCAGACAGAGGGCACTGAACCTGCTGACTACAATGATTTTGGATGCCACTACTAAGCGCTTCAAACTCCCAATGGACATGAAGAGCTTAAAGAATGATCTGAGTGTCCTTGACTACCAGATTCAAAAGCTTGATGAAGTAGCAAATCTAACTATCATCATGAGTGGAAAGCCTTTACCAGTTGCACCACCCACTGCCGAGGAGGGGGATGCTGCAGCAGCTGAGGCTAACGGACCTCCACCTGAACCCACTCCCCCTACACCAAAGGAAATGGAGGAGGCTAAGAAGAAAAAGGAACAGCTCATCAAGGAACTGAATGATGACCTCCAAGAAAACATTCAAATGGACGATGACAACTCAGGTAAAGCGGTGAAAACCAGGCTCCTGTTCGCCAGGGAAATGTATTCTGACGTACATGATATATCCGTGGTGGTGGAGAAATCCATCGAAATTGCCAGGGATATGTTGAGGTCATCAGTCGAAACTGATCAACGTGCTGCAATTAAATACATTGCAACATGCCATTTGATGGGTGTGGGTTCTGCTAGTGCCCTACTCCCCAAGGTGTGGGTGCTATCCTGGTCAAACAACCAAAATGTTGTCGATGCAGTGCTTAACGAGTTTAAAAACGTATACTTTTCAGATCCTGATGAGAATAACATTGCCATGCGTCTCATAAAGCTGTTGGCGCGGAGCCAACTGACAGACTTTGCTTCCATCGAGAAGATTTTCGAGGTTAACCTTGGAAGAGAACAACCCTATTTCAGTAACATGGACAAACTGATGGTTGCGCTTCTGCGCATTGCAGTTGCACCAAATTACCAATTAGGGCGTGACGTTATCCCCAGGGTTGCATTGGGAATGATGCGTTTAATATTGTGGTCCTCAATGCGTAGCAAATTACCACAGGCACATGCAATAAGAAACATAGACGAAAAGAAACTCAGTGCACTAAAGGGATTACTTCAACTCTCAATTGAAAAGTCACTAACCATTTTCGGTGAGGTATGCCTCATATTAACCAAGGCTAGCACATCAAAACATACCGAAGAGATCAGTGAATACGTTCTCAAACTGTTCCGTGACACATTCGGTTCAATGGACGATGCGTGGTTCCGCATGGCTCAATGTGTTGTAGATGTAATATTTACACACTGCAAGACTGCGGAGGTCATATGGTCCCAAGAACTATGTGATATGATAAATAAGCTTATATCTGCCAAGGGCGGAAAGGGTTCACTGAGAATGCTTGCACAAATTATTTTTGTCGCTGGACACGTGGCCATACGTACAATTATCAGTTTGGATAGGCTTCAAACGGATCTAAAGGGTGTTCGTGCCGAGTTGGAAACGTTTGGTGACAAGGGTGGGAATGATGCCTCCAGTCAGATGGGTATGGCCACCAGCGATGAGCAGGAAAGGGAGATATTCGAAAAGCTAGGTGAGAGGAACATTGTTTGTAGTAACCTATTAGGAGGGCCTTTGCGAACCCTGATAGTGGAGTGTTTGCACGACCCTGCCAAGTTTGTGATTGGCGGTTTAGATGGGGATAAAAACTTTGACCAACAACAGATCAAGAACAGGGGATCCATGGACAAGGAGACTGCACAAAAGGTTGCAAGGGAGATAGATATAGTCAAGACATGCGCGGCTATTGCTATATGCAAGTATGCCACGGTTTCAAAGCAGTTTTGTCAGTCCGTCTTTATGGGCACCGTAGTGACAAAGTCGTCAAACCTAGAGGTTATTATCTCCCTGTTGCTAAATAAGCGCCTGGATCCTAGCTTGTCTGGGGAATCCCAGCCCACAGATAAACATAGGTACTACTATCTCAAGGAACCTACTAGCACAACACTGCGTTCCACGTTGCTTATCAGTTATGGTGATCTGCTTTGCCGTCACCCTAACCTTTTGGATCCATGGAACAGTGAAGTATGTATGATTATATTGGACAGGGACGAAAGGATTAGGGAAACGGCTGTGCTTGTGTTCACTCACTTAGTCATGAACGATATGGTGAAGCCAAAGGGGAAACTAATTGATGGAATGATGTACCTTACACTCGATACACATGAGAGGATCTCAGAGAATGCAAAAACATTCTTCCACGAAATTCACAAGAAGAACCCCAACACAATATACAACTGCTTCCCTGAGATGATTGTCACATTGGCCAGCAACAAACGCAACCAGTCAGTGGCACGAAACATGTGTATACTAAACATGCTTCTGCAATTCATCAAGAAGGACAAACAGGCTGAATCCATCATAGAGAAAGTGTGCCTTAGATTACAGTCCACTGAGCTTAGGAATAGGATGGCAATCATCATCTATTCCAATGTCCTACTCAAGGTCAACTACGACGAAAAGTGCATGAGGAAACTACTTTCGTCTATCCCTCTGATGACACATCTGATTATTGAAAGTGAAATCCTCCTGGCTGCACTGCTTATCATTTGCAAGCGTGTCAAGTCATCACACCAGCCCAAGAAAGGAGGTGAGGGTGAGAAGCCTGCAGAAGCCGCCGAAGGTGCCGCTGAGGGAGCTGGAGCTGATGCAGGAGCTTCTGGCGGGTTGTCAGAAAATGCGTCTCTGAAGGATATGGCAGAAGAAATTGTGAGCAAGTTACATGCCCTTTTCGGAGAGGGAAAGTCCGCAAGGGTGAACGATGTAGCTGCAAATGCTGACACCATAATGGCAACTGTGGAGAAAGAAGAGAACACCCATATCAACTACTTGGAGAACCTTTTCATCCACAACTTCGGATACGTGTCTGCGAATGCGCACGACGACCTCAGCGACGATGACCTGGATGATCTGGATGGACAGGCTGCCACTAGGAAGATGCTGAAACGCGTCAAGATGGAACGCATGGATGACAGTGCAAGAGCACTAGTCAAGCGTGAGAGAGAAGTTGCCGCAGCTGAAGAAGCCAGCGCTCCCAAGCGTAGTGCCGCGGCTGACAAGAAGAAGGCAGTGGCGGCGAAGGACATCAAGACGGCAGTCATAAAGTCTGCAGCCAAGCGTATTAACGAGTTCGACTCCTCCGATGAAGATGATGATGACGACGACGATTGAACGCAAAACAAAAACAAAACACTTAAGGTACAATCACAGTATAACATCCAAGGACTACCATTTTAATTATTGTACTATGTATCCTTGGTTATTTGTAATTAATGGCGGCTGTAATTAACGTAAATACTTATTAAATATAACCATTACCCGTTTTACCTGCCTTTCCTACCACACACTTGCGCGAGGGGGATGAGACTCACATTGAATCCTGCCTAAAGTCACGGCATAAAAACGATGGCTAAGGCAAAGGAAGGAGAAGAAGCCAGTGAGTCTGACAAGCCAAAAAAGGGGGGTTCTGCGAAGGGGAAGGAAGGGGACAAGCCTAGTAAGAAGACCGTAAAGGCAGAGGAAGGAAAGAAAAAGGCTGGTAAGGCTCCAAAGAAGAAGGTAAGCGGTAGCATCACTCTTCTGACATTCGTTGCAGGCTCCAGCGAGGAAGACTAACGGTAAACAGGCAGCCGTCGTGAAGTCGGATGCTGTACCTTCCGTCTTCAGCAAGCCTGGTCAGAAGCACATCACTCCTCCTAAGGTAGGCTTGCCCTAGCATATTCTCACACGCTACAGGGTGATGGAACTCGAGGCTTCTATGAGAGTTTGTACGAGGCAAATCCAAACAGTGTTATCGCAATTGTATATTGTGTTGAATACGGACTCTTCGGAGGTCCTGCCCATCAGGAGGTATATCAAAAGTACCAGGACCTAAAGAAAGAAGGGCTAATCAAGGGTACCAGTGGAGGTATAAAGCCCGCTGCAGTTAAGTTTTTGACCAAGGCGAAAGCTGGCGCAAAGAAGGGCAAAGATTAGAATGCATTATTAGTTGTCACATTAAAATTAAAATCATATCAACAATTAATGTGAGGGGTCACATCTCAGTTAATTAATCTCGTATAACGTATCTTACATGTCACTGGCTAATTGAATAGCTTCATTATAGTGGCCGCCAATGACTGCCACTCTTGTCCGTGGGAGGAGATATTCTCTGATATCTCGAGCGTGTAGTGGAGTATCAAGTCAAGAGTGGCCTTCTCCACAGCGATAGGGTTATGACAAACACGCTCGAGCAGCACATTTACGAATACAACTCCACTCCTGATGAGCAGCAGCTTGGAAAAGCCTCCGCACTCCTGCTCGGAGTTTATAAGCGTAGTGCAGCACCTTTGTAGTGCATTCTGACGACCTCCCGTCGGTGTAGTTAGCAAAAATAGGTGCCCCGCCATGGTCAAACACTCGATTATAAACAGATAACACTGCACATATGAGTTGGATTCATACATCATTTGATGTACAGCGAAGCCCGGGACATCAGTGACCTCATTATCCTCACGTTCAAAAGCAACTAACGGCCTCAGGTTGTAGGAGGAACTGAAGAGTGCAATAACATCAGTCAGATCAGCATGGTCTGTAAGAACTAAATCCGCTTCCTGGAATATGCGAATGAGAGTAGGAATACACCCCGTGATGCAACACGCCAATTGCAGTTTTGTTTCTATACTCAGCTTTCTACCCAGCTTTAACATTAACTTCCGACCCTTGTTTAACGCCATTATGTCTTCTATGGTGTTTACTCCTGTAGTGAGGGAAACAAATAGTTGATTTAGACGCCCTTCCCTGTCCTTGTGCATCTTGTCTAAAGCAGCAACGTGGTTCATAGGACACTGTTCAATTTCCTCTTCGATATCACACAGCATGTAAAGAGCCTCGTAACCAAACTCTATAGTCTCCCTCAGCGTTCGCTCCTTTGAAACCGGTCCATCATGTGGCTTTGTAATGAAGCTGTTCAGTTGGATGAGTCTACGTCCATGTCTTACAGAGGCGGAGCTTGTTTTACCAAAACGATTGGGATTCAGTACACTCTTCATCTCTGCTGAATCTGCATCTGGAGCTTCCGTCTGGGTTTGGTTTGGGTCAGGGCTCTGATTTGGCTTCACTATACCCAAGTGACGAGCGTTCCACTTTCCAGTGTAGTTTTGCAGACGTGGATCCTTACATATCTGGGTCAGGTGGATACGTAGGATCTGATCGAACGATTGCTCGTCCATGAACAGCTCTTTCCCCATGTTTTCCTTGGAACGCTTTACTCCTCTGGAGTGGCGATCCAGGGTCCTTTGCGATACCCTCCACCTCTGTGGGATTGAAATCTCATTCTTGCTGACCAATTCCATTAAATGATCGTTCAGCTCGAAGAATCCTAGGCGACGATAACTACCAAGGTCAGTCTCCCACATGTCAGAGCGGTCAAATTCCTCCTCAGCTTCCTTCGCCTGAGCATATTGCCGGCCAGAACGCTGCTCATCTGGTTTACTCTGGCCATTTGTCTGATTGCTACCATCTGCGCTACCCCTCAGCTTCCTGCCGCTCCGTTTAGGAGACCGCTGCGGCTCTGGGAAGTCGAAGAGCTCCGATTTTACAAGTTCACGGGGCTCCCTTGGTTTGCGCCTAAAGCTGCTGCTTTCCTCCTTCAAAGCCTCCTGAAATGTCTCTGTAGGATCCCATAGGGACTCTGCGCCCCCTCCAAAGGTGTCATCGTTCAGTTCATCGTAATTATCAGATTCTGAGTCGCCAAGGCGAAGACATTCAATGTCCTCCAGGATCTCTCCTACCACATTGTCATCCGATACCTGTTGCCCATTGTGGGCGTTCTTTCGGAAAAGGGGTTTCATCTCTTTAAGAACCTTCTAAACGGGCATTATGTGCTAAACGCGTGAGATATGCTCCTACGGCTACCCCATACAACATATTGGCATTGCTACTCAATGATGGGATTCGTTGGAATTATAGCCTCCCCCGATGAAAATAAATCAAGTGGACGGTATGCCGGTGGTGGTTGATGGCACGGTACTGTAGCAGCTTTGAGTGTGTATGGTACGGGTCCCCTACGGGCTATGCGTGACTTCTACATCCCATTTAGGGTACTGCATTCTTTACAGTCAAAGATGTGATCAAAGCTAGTAGTAGAAGGCTTGTGTATCGTACTATTTATGCTGTATAGCCCCCTTATTGTGATCGCCTTGGCCGTTTTCACGTACGACATCAGTGTGGATCGTTGAACGTCAAGACACACAGTGTAATAGCATGAATACGAAAAACCATAGTAGCCTACGTATGAAACTAATGACTCGATAGGGATTCCATGAATAATAATATTAGACAATTCCATCAACATAGCGGTAGATGTGTTGTTATACTGATCGCGAAACAACACCCCGCTGCTAGTACAACAAGAATTAAATTGGCAAGCCTAAGAAATCTATTTGATATGATGCTATAGGAATTTCACAATGGCGTCGCCTCACATCTTGAATACGACAGCACAATAACTAGACACAACAGTGATTCCACTGAGCTTCCACAACTTAATCTCCTGCAAATGCCGTGACTGTCATAAGTCTAATGCATTATTAACTTGAATTAACGAGGAGAGTAATAGCCGCAACAGGATGGTAGCCTTCCATAGGTGCTTCTTCGTCATCGCAATCTCCGTTCTGTGTAGTCCGGCAGACGGCCGAATAGATCGTCCCAATTCACACGGAAGACTCGTCTCTAACATACAAAGAAACGGTGCAACACCGCGGCACAGTGCCTTCTTCTTCAAGGACACGAAGAAGCTCCCTGATCCCGCGAAGCCGCCAGGCAAAACCTCCCTTAAGCTTCCGGGGGCGTATGGAGAACAGCTTTTCGGAGACGTGTCTTTGCAAAAAGCAGTGGCTGTGGCGGGAACCACTGCGATAGCCTCAGCTGCCTGCGCCGTCTACGTTCACCGCCTCTTCAGATACTACCTATATGACCAGTATATACGTCCAGACGCTCCTGGCATCGCAGATGTGTTGGGTCACGTCCTCTACACGAAGGAAGACCCGCAAACAGTCGACAAAGGTGGATCCAATCCATTGAATGTTCTAAAGAAGGCCCTTTTGACTCTTATCGAAAAGGTACCTTGGATCAGGGGCCTACTCAAGTCCAACATTAAAAGGATACCTATAGGAGAAGGAATAGAAGAAGGCTCAGTTACAGCACTCTTCTTCCACTCTAATAATGTTCAGAAACTCCTACAGGAAAAGGGCTACAGGGATTTCACCAAAACCCTCGAGCAGATACAGGAGGCTGCCAGGGCCAGTGGGAGAAAATTCCAGGTGGTCTATGTCAACGTCGACCAGAAACAGGTAGACGGTGTTGACCACTTCAAGAATATGCCATGGTATGCCATTCCATTCGGTGATAAGAAACGCATCTCACACCTATGCCAGTTATATGATATTACTGGAATACCAAGTGTGGTCTTGGTGAACAGCGACGGTAGTGTAATAAACGACCGAGCCTTATATCTTATGGCCCACAAACCAAACGACTTCCCCTGGAAGGTAGAGTCACCTCTTGATCTTATACCAGAAACATTGGTAAATGGAAACAACAAAAGGGTAGACAAGGATTCACTCAAGGGAAAAATCGTGGGACTCTACTTTGGAGCTGGGTGGATAAAGTCCAACAAGGACTTCAACGAAAAGCTACAGGAGTACTACAAGGCTGTAAATGAGAAGACGGATGGGAAGTTTGAAATCATTTATGTGTCCAACGATAAAAACCAAAATGAGTTTGACAAGGAGATGTACGATAACAACAGCAATTGGTTGGCAGTGCCATATGACGACGCCGATGCAAGGATAATTCTGCAGCAATACCTAAAGGTGGCAGTGATGCCGTCCCTAGTCCTCTTCGACCCTAGTGGGAATGTTATAACTCCTGACGGGCGCTTCTATGTGGAGGCAGACAGGGGAGCCAACGCCCTTCCATACCGCTCCTATTTAAACAAAGCTGGAAAGAATTATGTTGAGGATATAGCAGTCAATGTGGACGCCTTTGCTCACGAACCTGTTGTCATTGTCTTCGCAGACGATGTCAAGCCAGAGGACCAGCAAGCAGTGGAAGGGGAGCTCAATGAGGCAGCAGTAAACCACTCAAACTATCGCAAGGGGAAACAACTGAAGTTTTTCATCTCCAAAGCCATTGACAAACGTTCCGACGCCGTCAGGTCCATATGTGGAGTCAAGAGAACAAACAGCCCACATGCAGTGATTCTAGACCTCCTGGCACAAAAGGTCTATTACAACCCCAAAATGACCAAGGTTGATCAGGATTCAATTCTATCCATGGTAGATGATTTCTATAAGGGAAACCTAAGGTCAAGGCCAGTAAAGATCGAAGGTTAATATATTGAATTGACTGCTAACGCATTAACAAGTGAGCTATGAAGGCATTATTTTGTTGCAGTGTAAATAGTGTTTGACCAATAAGGTCTCCACAAATTAATTTTCGTAGATGGTAACACGCATTTAATGTTAAATCGCTATGCGAGTCTGTAGTTTAATGTTTCGTTGCATACAATTGGTAATATTCTGAGATGTAGGGCATCTACACACGTATTCTACATTATACATATGATACTTGTTGTTTTACAGTCTCCCTTCCTTAGGGTAGTAACTCCCACTTGTTTGTACATCGCCGCTTAGGTCACGGGCTCCCTTGAAACCTTTGCAAACAAAGTACATTTCCTTAGATTCTGAACGACAGGCTCTGTATATGTCGATTAAAACAGTCAAGTTAGTGGCTGTATTAGTGAAAATTTGACTCACTTAGGCTTAGCAGAGTGGACAGTTTTAAACTGGCTTTGTAGGTATGTCTTGTAGTTTCCAAGTTGGCCGCCCATGAATATCTTCACGACAAACGACCCGCCTACTGCGATTATCTTCTCCATTAGGCTTGCTGCCTGCATGCAAAGCTCCGTAGAGTTAAGGTGATCATCTTGCTTTATCCCCGTGCATGGTGGAGCCAGGTCGCTCAAAACCTGTTAAAGCGTTTAATACAAAAATTAAATGATGATAGTGAATGTTCAATTCGTAATTATGTGATATATTTGTGCGCATGCTTGCTGTGAAGCTGTTCCATGGATAAAAGCAATCCAATGGAACCACCTTTTATGGAAAGCAACATACCACATCTGCCTTAGACCCGTTCAACGCCGATAGAATGTGAGCATGCGTACTTTCATCGTTGATATTGCCCTTTATGAATGTAAGGTTTGGCATCTGGATTCGCTTAATTACTGGTTGAGTCACGACCTACCGGATCCATCTGCATACGGTCGATTCCAATAACCCTGGATGAGGACGCTCCGGCCAACGTTCGAGCGAGGCAAACCTGCGACCAGCCTCCTGGGTAGCTTCCCAGCTCTACTACGATTTGGTTCTTGCGAAAAAGAAGGTAGCGATCATCAAGCTCTAGCAGTTTGTATGCCGCGCGGCTGCGATAGTTGTCCTAAGACATTGTATTGGTCAACCTCATCACTAACCACTTGAGCCTGAAGGGTGTATCTGTCAGTTATTTGCCTCCGAATCCATTCAGCGCTGTGAGTAGTGGCGCTGTTGCGCACACGGAATGCGCGCATCGTCTATATGGCCTAGAAAATCCACACATTACAGTGGAATTGGTATACGAAGGTTGCATTTGTGTGGATTCCTTCACATTACCATGTAAGAAATCTTTGTCTATGAATATTTTACTACGGCGGTTCTGGGTAAAGCTGTCCCCATCGCTTATGTTTATAAGCATACATGACCATATTTAAGAGGATATTTTCACCATCTGCGTTTGTTGTGCATTGTAGATAGTACTAGAAGCCAACAACGCCATGTTATCCCGCGGCAGAGCAGGAGCTCGCGGCGGAAGGCGCGGCGGCTCCGGTGGAAGAGGCGGTAGAGGAGGTGGCGGAGGATGGTCAGGTACGTTAAGCTAATAAGGCATAATATGTCATTGTAGCGCCCGCTGGACCGCCTGCCGAGGTCATAGGTACGTTGCATTGAGCATTGCTGGAATATATACCCTCGTAGAAGCCGGAACAATTGTTCATGACTGTGAAGAACAGCTCGTCGTAAAGAGCACACTGGAAGACAGGGTGCCATATTTCAATGGCAGGGTGTTCCTGGAGAATAAACAAGAAATCGGAAAGGTGGATGAGATACTCGGTCCAGTGAATGAATATGTAAGTGGTTATTTGTCTGTTATTTCATGTTTTTAAGCTATTCACTGTCACTCTGGGAGAAGGGTTCAAGGCAAAGTCCTTCAAAAAGGCATCTGCTGTATACATTGACCCGCAGCAAACTCTGCCGGTATCACGCTTCACAGCTAAGCCTCCTGCACCAGGTCAGGCTGCAGCCAAGAAGAAATCTGTAATAAAGGATAAAGCCTTCAAGAAGCCTGCTGCCGGTAGAGGTGGTAGAGGAGGATCATTCGGACTAGGTAGAGGTAACTCCATGTCATTCCGTGGAGGGCTCTCTAGGGGACGCGGCGGAGGATTCAGAGGCCGCTCATGACCTCAAAAACCATATCGCTAATATATTCAACTTGTTGTATTTTGATTTGTGACTATATTATCAGCTTTCTTCTTCTGCTCGTCGTAGCAACGGCTCCTACAAGGGTATGTTAAGGCCTTATCAAACCTACATGTATCCTTTTCCTTTCACGAAGCGTGTATCGATATATCCGTATTCTATCATTCTGTGAACAGTGAATGCCAAAAATGGGTCAACTACTTTTTAATCAACGATGTCGATACGTTGGTGTCAATGCTAAGCCCAACTACCAAGCACTCCTTACTGATGTATTTCTTCTGCAATGCCATTTCATAACCCTTCTTTAGCAGGTCTAGTATCGCATTACGATTCTAATTGTTTTATAAGAATGAATCATATAATTTACCACTGTTGCTATTTTGGGGGTAGTATTGTTGCTGCCGTTTCGGTTATATAGCTGTGGTAATGCAGCATCTAGCTCCCGCCCTATCTCATTGATCCTATCGGTACCGGGCCTTTGAGCTGAATTTGGTGCGGAAGGTTTTGTGTAGCTCATAACTGTGCGTTGTATTGACGATATCATGGTGTTTCTTACCTGGTCGACGGGTCAGAGTGTCGAACGTCCTGGCACTTGTCTTGCAGTTGGTGATGTTCTCATCAACGTAACATGTGCTTCTCACATCAACCGCCAGGTTGTGATGTCCCGTTTCGAGGGACCCAACCTGTTGGTTAACGTTAATAGTCTCCACCTTTTGGTCCTCATTAACAACTGCATTCCTAAAGTGCTGGGGCTCGTACTCTGGTGGAACACGGTTCTCATAGTATAATAACTTCATAGACAAATAACGACTCTCAGGCAGGGGCGATAAGGACTGCGCAAGCAACACTAGTTCTCTCAATACCTGCACCGTTTGGTTCTTCACCTGCTCCTTGTCGACACTTATAGTGTTGTTACCACTGTTATCCTGCTTGTTATCGTCTGTTTCAGCGCTAACTGATATCTGAACGGATACATTGCCTGATTTGTCTCCCTGTCTGTCCCCATACTTGAAGGAGAAGGTATAGGACTCAAGGGTGTCATTCCTGCTATTGTGGATTCCCAATATCACATCTTTGAGGTATTCACGGCTCATAGCGTCAAACACTCCATGGTCAATCCAGTCCATCAGGGCAGCCGTCTCTGGAATTGAACGGGTTAGGCGCTTCAGCTGCAGACCGCCAATGGCAGTGTCCTCAAAAACAGACTCGGCGAACAGATTGCGGAGGTACACAATAGATGATACGCCGACCTTGAGGAAGTTGCGTAAGACGTTTGTGGACTCTACAGCTGTTATAGTTTTCATATTTACAGAGAGCTAAAAGGAGATACAGCTAATGCTGTATATGTGTTGGTGAATGCACTAAGGTTAAATATAGTGGTAAAACTGATGGTAGAGAGTACTAGTTAACTGCTCATACTAGTGCCATTAGGGGATAAGTGGAATGAACAACCTATTATAGGTTATGCTCGTCGCCATAGTGAGAACGAAGAAAACTGCAGACATTTTCCATCTGAGAATGCAACTGATTGTAGTAGCACAGGCACAGAGTAGTTTCGTCGGTAAATCCGGGAAACTATGTCATATTATAGCAGATTATATGTGGTTAGTTGCACATGACGATGGAGACTGGGGTACACATGGGCTTAATACCATCATAAACATGAACAGAATATATAATTGTAAGGAGTAATCTTTACAAGATGGGTGAAACTACCCATAGTAGATTTAAGCCTAGAAGTGGCGCGGTACGTTATGGAAGCTCTCCCTCTGAATCTTCTCAGAGCCCTTCAAGGCACTCCTCTACCAATGACGCCAGTGCTGGTGAGTTTATCATATTAATATACGATTATAATGTTATACAGATCGTTATAATGGCTATCGTCACGGCAGCTCATCATCCCATGGCTTGCCGGAGAACCATAAAAACGCAGCCAGCAATATGGATAAGTCGCAGGACTCTACTGCTGGTTTATCCAAAGAGGAGCTAGTCAGAAGGCAAATCAAGGAGAAGCTTAGCAAAATCAACATTACCAAGAAGCTTCTACCTGTGACCACCAAGTTGGGTATTAAGCCTTTGACGGTAGATAGTCTAGGGAGGGTCCTGGATGAATCTGGGAACGTTATGAAGCATCGTCCGATGATGCACTCGAGCTTGAAGATCAACCAAAACTTCGAAAAGGAAAGACAACAGAAGGAGGCACTCTCTGCTGCCGCCACCCAGGAAAAGGCAAAGACAGAAAAAGAGGCAAAAAAGGCAGTACAATCACAATACGTTGATCCATCATTGAACGCCGTTAAGGTATGTTTGTGTTTCAGTTTTGTAATGCTGCTTCAGAAACGACGAAGGATGGCTCTTAACTTCGTAGAACCCGGAAGTTACATCAAACAAGAAAGACAACTACAGAGGCAAATGGAGGACAAGGCAGCCGGAGTGAACCACAAGAGCGTTCAAGGGCAAAATAAACGCATATTGGAGCTCCAAGATCGCAGGCTTAACGCCAAACATAGGTTGGAAGTGGCGGAGGAACGTGGCCTCGCGCCGGAAGAGGTCACAGAAAACCTGGAAGAGGTCAACCCCAATCTCATTCCCATCAAAGGTGCCTCTCGCCTGGAGAATAAAGACTCCTGGGTAGGTTAAAACTTAATAGAGATCATCTGTCACAGGATGACGATGAACCATGGTTAGAGTGGTGGGATCGCGGTGTAATCATATTGAAGACTGGAGAAGATCCCTTCAAAACAGCAAATGCTAGAAAACACCAAACACTAGATATAAGTCCAGAGTTATGTATGATAAACGATAAGAAGTTCAATTGCTACATTGAGCACCCAGCAAAATTAGACGGAAGAAAGAGAAAGGGCAAGGAGACACCAGCTATCATGCTCACAAAGGATGAGCGGAAGAAGCTGAGAAGGAGGAAAAGACAGGAGATGTTCAAGAAGATACAGGATAAAATACGAGTAGGACTCATCCCTCCACCGCCACCAAAGCTGAAGCTGTCTAACCTCATGCGTGTGCTGAAAGACGCTTCCGTAGCCGATCCCTCAAAGGTGGAGAAACAAGTTAGAGAGCAGATGGAGGAACGTTTGCGTAATCACGAAAAGCGCAATGAAGAACGCAAATTAACTCCTGAACAACGATCTAAGAAACATGCAAAGAAGTGGCAGGTAGGGAAGAACGAGGAGGTGGAGGCGGCATTATTCACTGTAAAGTCACTGGAAAATCCCAAGCTGCTATTCAAGGTGGATATCAATGCCCAACAGCTACACCTCACAGGTTGTTGCATCGTGGCAAGTCACGTGCCATCCATCGTCGTCGTGGAGGGTAAGCCTCTTTACATATTGTCCATCATACTTTTGCAGGCAGCAAGCTCTCAATAAAAAGATATATAAAGCTACTTATGCGACGTATCAAGTGGGAGGAGGCCGCTATGCCAGAGGGAGAAGCTCCAGTTGGCACTGATACCATAGGGAAATTCTGCAGACAGATCTGGACAGGAAGCGTCAGGAAGCGCAACTTTTCCCATTGGAGCGTTGCTTTTGCCGAATGCGATGAAGAAATAACAGAAGCACTGAAGCCCTTCAAGGCAGTCCACTACTACGAAATGGTACAGAAATACAGAGACCCAATGGAAGATATCTAAAGATACAAATTACTTGGGCGATGTTAGACTAAATATCGGAATAGGTCTTTAGCAACCTGAAAGACGTTTAATTTCCTCCTGCATGATAACTTACACATGTGTCCACACAATGGACTAAATCGTAGTGTTGCCCTAGACACTGCCCCGGCGGCGCCACCTCTAAACCGCGCCCTTCCTTGGCTGCCGCCGCGTATACCTCATTACGATGCTTCACTCTGTCGACACAGCCCTGCGTGGTGATGAACACTATAGTTACAAGACTGATTGCTATATAGAATTGTTGTAGGTGGCGTCAATAGTATTAGGCCTATAAACGTAGCAAGAATAACTGACGCAGCACGTAAATAAGCAGATAAACGTATGTATCAGCCAAAACTCAACTTACATCGTACAACTTGGTGAACTTTAGACATTTTTTTACGCACTCAGGCTCGAGCTTTTCGCGAGGGTCAACCTGAGCATCCTGTTCGTCCTTTGGAGGAATATACTCCGGGTATTTGAACAGGAACTTTGGGCGATACGGGTAGGCCATTGTGTGAAATGTACTGTGTCGCGTTAGGAATCCAGTGGACGCTGCCCCCTCTAAGCGGGGGTGTGGAGGCTGGGATGAGGCGATGCCTTGCGTTAAGCCTGATTATATTGACATATCTTATGTGTATAAATCATTATGGTGTGCTGTGTGGAGTTGTTATGTTACATTGTGTAAAACCGCTTAAAAGTTACACCGTCAAAAGGCAGATACTAATAAGACACGGTTTCGGGTACAACTGGCTGTTTGACGCGTTACGCCTAGGTGCCGTGGGATGTATAGTGTAAAGTATGGCCAACCTCCTCTGCTTGTGGCCAACCAAGCTGTAGACAGCCTTTGAGGATCACGCCCAGGGCATCTGGGAGCGTAACATTTTGGGTTTTGTTCACCATAAGGGCGTCAATCGTGATACAAGTGTATTATGCTTTAACTTTTATTTTTGATAAACGGATTTTAATCTCATTTGAGCCGGCACCGGCTGGCAGTATAAAACTAGACAGACTTAAAGGTGAGATGTAACACTGGCTGGTATGTCGCCAGCTGCTATTCTCTGATGTTTACACATCCATTGTGTTTTGATCTTTAACAATGGAGAAGAAATACATTTACTTACCGAAAGGACAAACTGGATGTGACTCGGACTGCGAGTCGTGTGAGACTTGCAGCGACAAGTGTGGCTCACAATGCAGCTGTGACTTTCCATGTAGCCAATGCTCGTCCTGCAGCTGCTCCCCCAGCGTCTGTATGAGGGAGGAATCTTCCTATGTCGAAGATTTGAACACTATCAAGGCCTTCATCACAGATGTTGCCGGTCTCATAAGACAGGGAAAGGTCGCACAGACGCTTCCTGAGCTTACAAGTAATCGCATTGATAAAGACGAGGTTTTAGACAAGCCCTTTGCTGAAGGGGAGGAAACTCCAGTAAAGGAGAAGGTGCCAGCCTCCACTCCAACTGTTATGGACAAAGGTCTGGAGCGTGAAATAGCACACATTGAAAACCATATCAACAGAACAGAGCTAAACCTTAGGAACGGATACATACAGCAGGGAGATGAATTGTTGGAAAGTGGAGAATCTTTGGCTGGTCTATCACCCGTGGAGTCATATCACTCGACTGTTGCATCCACTGCATTCGGTGGTGACGCATATGAGTGTAACTCAAATGACTACACAGTTACAAATGCTCTGAGCCAAATGAACACTCCAGTCGGAGGTAAACACTTCACATGGCACAGTGGATTCGAGACCCCGTCACACAACATACACCTGGATGGAGACCTGGATGACAAGGAAGTAGACCTCAACGTTCTCCATTCACGTTTGGTATCCTTGGACATTCACAGCTACATGTGCCTCGTAGAACGAGTGCTAGATGAAAGAGTTCGTATGGAGCTTAATCCAGTTGATTGATCATATTAACGCATTGAGAGTTCCGATGTGCCCACTGTGTTACGCTATGCGTGGCCCGAGGAAAAACTCACAATACTCGAAAACTGAGTATCTTAACAGGTAATATCCAGGTTCTCCAGTGCAGCCCTGATGAACTGCTTTCTGTCAATCGGATTTTGCAACTGCGACCACTCTCCACAGCCTATCTCAACAACCTAAATTAATATGCATACTAATACATGAAACATACTTTCCATCCCGTTTTAGCTAGGATGTAGCGCTTCAGACGTGTGGAACCCGTCTCTACAACGCTCCATTTCCCCTCAACAGCGTCACGCATCAGTTCACGCCCACTGTAGAGAACTATTCCCTTCTTGCTCTCGTTGGAGAAACAGATGTCAATGAGGTATGGTGAGTTGTAATGCGGCGCTACCCTGACGAGAACGTCTCGTCTGCCTAGGTGATAAAGAATATCTGTGCAAAATGTGTTGTCACACTCTGTCCC
Organism: Babesia gibsoni; assembly: GCA_035575875.1. Classification (NCBI taxonomy): domain Eukaryota; phylum Apicomplexa; class Aconoidasida; order Piroplasmida; family Babesiidae; genus Babesia; species Babesia gibsoni. The sequence goes on from CP141527.1 coordinate 1,749,925, forward strand.
TACCGGAGATGTGCTTGGTTGCTCTCATGCGCCCCTTGTGGAAATGAGCCTCCTGGCACTGGGAAAAGGTGATTTTTGAATCCACATGATCGCGCATACTGTCTTCAGGATCTACATCATAAGGCAAGATATCGGACGCCCGTTCTTCCTGTGAGCGCATGGCATCACCATAGGTTTCCATGAGTGACTCACACAGCTCTACCTGGTTACCATTAACCAAGCTGGATTCGACAGCTTCTAGTGCCATTAGAATCACAGACTGCTGGTGCTTGTATTCATATATGCTATTTAACAATGAGTCTTTATCTGCCTGTTACTTACCAAGGATGTCCCAATGTCTGCAGTAATACCGTAAAACGAGGGTCCGACTGGTATCCCATAACAGCAAAGGCCCATGTGCTGGTTATCACATTACGAGGCCATAAGTTCCTGAAATGTATGTTTAGAGATGCATGTCACAAACCTGCTCTCCAAGGTCTCCAGGGGACTTGTGCAATTATGTAGGTCCATATCAGCCAGACTTGTTGAAATTTCATTCAAACATGCTTCATAAAGTTCGGGATACTCGATGCTGGCGTCGGCTGCCGCTAGGACTGCTTCACAGACTACGTTTAGACGCCCCCTAATGCCATCAAAATCCTGCATAATTGCACTCAGGAGGTTTCTATAAGACTCCTTATGGTAGAAACGCAACTTGTAAAATGTCTGCAATACACGAACAAGTTGGTGACTCGACACTCGGTGCAGAATCTGAGGTTCCTGAACTAGTCTGTATTATTCATATAGCAACATACAGCAATTATATGATCCGCAGCAGCCTTCATGAATTGTGGACTAAACCACCATGTACTGTAAATGACATTGTAGATTTCTGCCCAAAGGCCAAGGTTGCGTGAATATGCGATCTCCTTTACCCTATCTGCCAAGATGTTTAGGATAGTTGTGAGGTGGGACATTCTAATTCTCCAAAGCTCTATGCATTGCATAATGGGTACCAAGGCTGTAACCTTCATGTTTTCGAATTCGCGCTCACATTCCTTGGTGTTTTGCAGAACCTGTGAGACGAACCTCCCACCGGTCTGCGTTCGTCTCCCACGTGTTAGATGAGCCAAACAATTGAGGAGGAACCTCTGAGGGTAGTGATCAATATCCCTGAGAATGTGATCGAGAATTCGATCCCTGAAACCCATGAAATCGCCTTCCTTGTGGAGAGTCTTGCATACGTTTAGAAGCATGAGCAAATCATCTTGTGATAGGTTTGTCAGTTCACCCTTGAGACCCCCATGCGCTTTTTCAAAAACAGCGCGGTACTCGTACGAAAAGTAGCTTAAACTACGAAGCACTCGCATCAGTTGACTGAGATCAAACTCAGACAGACGACTGAGGCACTCCCTGTAGGCAATGTCTAGATGGTGCTTAGAACGTAAACCTCCAGCATAACACACAGATGTGAAATCAGCGAGTTGTGAAGTGTTGAGAACTGATACTCGTTCGGACACGTAGTCCAGCATCTCTGGATACGCCACCTTTGCCTGTTGCAATCTAACTAGAGCCTTGATAGCATAAGACAAGCATTCCGGGGCTTCATCTCTTTTCAAAACCCTAATCATAATGTAATAATGATATGTAAAACGTACTCCAGTAGTCTGGAAGCAAGCATTGCAATCTGGTTGCCCGAATTTGTCTCGCATTGACTGAGGAAAAGGTCGAAACATTCTGAGCTGGTCAGCGCTGATACATCACTCATCCCATCCCCTTTGGAAGCAGTGAAGGATGCATACTTCTCACATAGAGTTGCGTCCACTATTCCCCTTCTAGCCGCTCTACTTGAGCCGGAAGGCGCACTGGACGCATCATCCAAGGTCAGTCCTTCCTTGATAAATGCTGCTCCATTGTCCAAGTTACCCAGATTAACAGCTTCTGCTGCAGAGGACTCGACAGTCTGCTTATATTGAGGAGAAGAATACGACGGATAACATACGGTTGTATTGGCCTGCGACTGCGACGTAAAAAACAGTCGCCTTCTGATCATATGCAGACGCACAAGGCGTGAACGTGATATTTGTGTTAATAACATCTTTAAATAATTGTATACTTTACATGTTAAAGGTAACGTGAGGAGTTATGGAAGGCTACTGGTAGCCACGGCGAAGACGCTCAGCTTCCAACCTGTAACACATTTAGTATCATTGACTTTTTTACGTACTCTAGATGTGAAATCTCGCTGTTTAGACTGGATATCTGGCGTTGTTGATTATCGACAGTTGACCCAAGTTGTTTTCTGAGGGTTAATGGAAAAGACAGAATACAAAACCTACACATCTTCACGCGCTAGATCAAGCTGCTGGGACAACATGTTATTGACCTCTTCAAGATCTATCACAATCGTTTTCAGCTTTGTAAGTTCCTTGGATAACCGGCGAACCTCTTCCTCACGGAAAGACAGTTCGGATTCCATATTACGTAAATCCCTCTCATCGTACTGTTGCACATCGCTCATACGGTTGTCTAACTCCACTTCTAGCTTCCTACAGTGGTTCTCCATCTGCTCGATGCGTTCGTATGCTCCACTAAGTTCAGTTGTTCTCCGATTCAGCTCCTCCTCTCGTATCCGGCAGAGTGATCTTGCCTCGTCCACGGCTTTGGAGAGCACTTGAGAACGGCGTTCAAGTTCTTCCAGCACGCTTCGCTTCTCAAATGTACCACTTTGCAACACTTCCACCACTAGTGATACCATATCTCCGATACACCGATTCCACATCGTCTTGCGACGCTCCCTGTTACCTGGATCTAGCATTACTAGCTCCAACTGGTAAAACACGTCGTCAACTGTTAGCGACAGTGGACTTCCAGCTACCAGCTCCTTGAGAGTAGTGCAGAGCCTGGAGAAGTGGTGCATCACAGCCATGTCACCATCAATAACCACTGGTTGCTGACGGATTTGAGCAAGCTTATCCACATAGACCACTTTTTGCTGGCGACCTATAAGCTGTGAATTTGCCTTTCCTAACCTATCCAATAGGTCGCATATGTTGTCAAATTGCTTTGTGTGTTTGCGCACTAGCTCCTCACTCTGTGAAAGGTCGAAAAAGACATGCTCTTTTGATTCCTCGATTTCAGAAGCTGATGAATCAAGGTCAGTATCATCGACAGTAGTATCCGACAAGTTAGTCATTCTAGTGGAAGGCATTTCATACTCGGTTTCGTTGCCATCCGCATTAGTTGCCAGGTAACGAAGCTGCTCCCTCAGGCTTGACCTTAATGACTTCAAGTAATAGCGTACATTAGCATCTACGTCCATAATAACGTGGACAAACTCGTCCTTTGCAGTCATATCTTGTTGGCGGTTAGCCCTTTCGAGGCGTTTAACGGCGGGTTTGTCGGGAAGAGGTATATGCCTCTCCGGGGCTGGAGATGCAGCAGCAGCGGGGACAGTAACAGTAACTAACTTGGGTTCTGGAGGATTCTCCAAAAGCTTTTGGTACTTCTCCTTGTATGATGCATTCTTGGATATGAGACTTCTTATGACTCCCAGAACAGCCTTTGGACTCTCGCGGTCAAAATCGGTTTGTGATCCTTGCGGCAACAGGGAAATAGCATTCTCACAGAAGTCTTTACGCTCTTTCAAAAGAGCTTCTAAACGCTTCTCGAACTGCTCTATTGCGTTTGCTGCACCTGTGCAGTCTGACATTAGTTTGAGGTTCTCCTGTTTCAGCTGTTGCTGTTCCTCATCCTTCCCTTTCACAACCGTTGTTAGCTGATCAACATTGGTCTGGTATCTGTCCAAAACCTCCTCATAATGTTCTTTGATTCTCGTTACCACTTCGTTGGGGTTTGTCTTTTGCAGTTTAGTTATTTGTTCCCTGAGGTCCTTGGTATGGGCCTGCAGCTTTCCCAGCTTCATGGACATTTCAGCCAATGAGACATCACTCTTCACTTGATCACAAAGAGGCTTTATAACACTTGCAAGGGAATCACCTTGCGATTGTGCCACCGATAACATTCTGGAGTTCATATCCTGCATCTGACGGCATAGGCCACATGCCAATGTTCCCAAAAGATAGTTGCACTTCATTATGTTAGATATCTTGTCCCTTGCAGCATTTATCAGATTTTTCATGGGACCAGAATCCATTTTGTCATTGTAGTCAAGCACTGCTTTCTGAATTGCATCAACAACACCGTAGTAGACACCCCTGTCGAAGTTGTCAATACCGTTCAAGTCTATGGAGCTTAGATCATTCTTGGATAAAAAGAATGGTTTGACGTCTTTAACGTCAGAAATTAACAGCTTCAAAGCTGATCCTAGAGAATCTACGGTGGAAGAAAGAGCACTCTCTGAACGCTCCTTTTCCACCAAATTGGAGAGTGAAGAACTTAAATCAGCGGCACTCTTTTTCAGCGATTCATTAAGCGATAGTACTGAGGCGCTAGCTCCCTCTATTTGCGATTTCTGCACTTCCAATTGGCTCTGCAGACGGCCTTCAGCTTCAGACATGGCAGCAATCTGTTTGGCATACACCTTATTTGATGTACGCTCTTGTTCAATTGTATAACGCATCTCCATGACTGATTTCACGAGGTCAGCATTGCGAGATCTCAGAGATTCGAGTTCGTACCTGCTGCTGGATAGGTACTCATCCAGTAATTTACAACGTCCTTCTAGCTGTATTATGCACACTCTGTCCCTAATGGCATCATATGGAATGGATTGCCCCCCAACCAAAAGTGCCTGTAACTGTTTCACTTCTTCCCTGAGGGCGTTGATCTCATTTCCTGCGAATGACCTGCGCTCATCCAAGGTGCGCAAGTCATCGTTCAAGCGATTGTTTAGATCACTGAGGTCGGTGTTCATTTGCTTTAGTTTATCCACTTGGTCATCTAATATCTGACACTTTGAACGAACCATCTCAAGCTCATTCGAAGTATCCAGAAGTTTTGTAGATTGATTTTTAAACTTCTGTATGAACTGGTTTGCATTGTGGAGGTCGCTATTCAGACGAGCTATGTTCATCTCCATCTGCATGCCTTCTACGGACTTTTCATGAAGAACAGTCAATAATTGAGACAGTTTCCCTTTGTACAGCTTGTTTTCAGAATCTAGCATTGTAACTCGTAAATCGACAATTTGGTCATCTGTAAGTGGTGATGCAGCTTTGTTTCCACCATCTTGGTTGCTGGCATCCGCATCATCAACGGCTTTTCCACTAATGGCCATTAGAGCATCTGTTACTGTGTGTAGCAGCCTGTCCAAAGCGAGCTGGCCTGCAGCCTTGGTATCAGCTGAAAGCACACCATTCTCGTGCTTTAGACGATCCACCTCACGGTTCAAGTTGTCGATAATGGAGTTCAATGCTCTGTTCTCCGACTCTAGGTATGATAGCTGATCCTGCATTGTAACAAATGCGTTCCTGACTTCCGACATGTTAGAATCTGTGTTTGCTCCTTCCCCATTTATCCTTGAAGTCTTACTGCTACCATGAATATTGCCTACAGACGAAGAGTTTCTCGTTCTCTGATGTCGCAGAATAGCTTCAGTTTCCTGTCGGTAGCCTGCCAGTTTCTGTTGAACGATGTTTATCTCAGCTTGTAAATCGCGGTTCCTGGACTCCTCGGAAAGTAGTCGTTCCTTTATACGTTCGTGCACGCTAATCTCATCGTTGTGACGCTGTATTTGTTTCTGTAGAACGGAAATCTCACTCTTCAGCTCTTTTATCTTGGTGTCCTCCCTAGGGGCTGAGAGCTCGGTTACTACATCGATGCCTTCATTTCTAAGCGGTACGCTGAGAGGTGAAGCGTTCATATCCTCTGAATCTGAGAATATATTTCCAAAGGATTTGTGTTTTCCTCCAATGTGTCTGAATTTGCGCAACTCCCGAGCATATCGCTGTATTTTCCTCTGAAGAATCTCAATCTCTGCCTGCAACTCCTTAACCTTTGTGTCACCTACATGCGTAATATGTCCATCTATATGGCCGCCTGCAGGAATGGCTGAGATAGTGGGGAAGTCTGGGAGGATCTGGAAGTCTGGAGGTACAGTTCCAATGCCGAGACTGAAGGGCTTATCTTTTTGATCTGCTATCTGTAAAACACCCTTAGAAACCTTCGAATCACCATCAAACTTTGGATAGTGGAAGTTGGGCTCATCAAACAGGTTTTGTGCACCTGAAAATACACATTTACCAGGAGAAGAGGGATGTGAATAAAACGATGCGGCTTCTAATGAGTGCCATTCATCAGAGTTATAGCCATTGGTGGAACGATCTTTTTCACGCTGGAACCAATTTTCAAATCCTGCTCTGAATGATACATCCAGATTTAAAGGGATGTTGTTAAGGGAGGATTCCACTGCAACCGATGAAAATGAAAATTCCAGCAACCTACCACCTAAAGCCGTGGGATAACTCTTGAAATCGGTGTAAGGTATGTTATTCAGATACATCTGCATTGCTAAAACATTTTCCGTTCTGAAAATGTAGTCTCCTTGTAACAGGAGTAGTTCGCCCTTCTTGTGTGTCAACTCCTGAAGCTTCGATATTTTCTTGGAACAAGTATAGTTTTTCTCGTGCAACTTCGTTATCTCATAGAGATAAACCTCTTCCTTCCTAGCAATCTCATGTTGCATGCGGGATATGGTAGTGTATGCATCAGAAAGTTTCAGCAGCAATTCAGAGTTGACCTTGGATAGATTGTGTATCTCAAACTCCATAGTCAGTATCTCTTCAGGCGTTTGTGGTAGCCCATTCGTATGATGGAGCATAAAGTCATGTGCTCGCTGTTTCTCAGTCGGTGAGTGAATGGAGCTGACGTTCTGTGACTGGGCGGTCTTGAGGGCAGAGCCGGAGTCGGCTGAAGTGCTGAGTAATGACGAGGACACGGCATCTTCACCAAAGTTAATGGGGACTCCAAAGAAGCTTTTCATATGCTCCGTGAAGGCCTCTGGGTACTCCTTCATGTATTCCATCAGCTGTGGGCGAATCGACTTCATCTGATGCAGGACACGAACAAAGAGAGAATTGAGCCATTGCTTCCTGTCTTCATCAGGGGACCTCACAATATCTGGGAATCTGGCCTCTACAACCATAAGGTTGCGCCAGCGGCGCTTGTAATCGCGCTCATATCTTTTCTTATACCGGAAGTTTTTGTACACGCGGAACCCCGTAGGGTGGAGTTGCGGCGCTACACACACTCCTCCACCTGCAAAATGATGTTGTCTATGCAGTAAAAACAAGAAGATAGGGTCTAGTGAAGGGAAAGCTTTGTCTTTTCCATCACAGCTAGCAGCAGGCACCAATCATACATATTCATCAAGTCAATAGACAACGACTATTATGCACTATATGTCACGTTTATCTCACGAAAAGCTACAAAATTAAGCGCGTACCTTCCGGTGATGGAGCGTTATCCCGAATACGTTTCGGCATTGCGTCAGAGTCGATCACGACATCGCAAGATTTAAACCAAAATCACTAACACTTATACCTTGTCTATAAAATCGTCATAAAACCTTATATGATAAGGATTACTTTTAGCTAGAATTATCCGGCTCAAACGGCGCGGGCTATCACTTCGCCCACCCTTGGGTGCGCGTCACACATCTCGGGAAGTGGAGCTTCCACAAGACTGCGGGCAGAAGATAATATATTCCACTTCCAATAAGTCTCCTATTGCCCATACGATGGTGAAGCTGGAAAATCTCGTTTCTAACCTCCAACTGAGGAGGAGCAACAGCACAGACTTTTTCGATCACAAGGTCGACCTCCATAAGCCCTTGTATATGGATATTGAGCTCATGGAGAGCATCCTGTTTGATGTGATGAAGGAAGACGTAACTGAAGATGTATATTTCAAGGTGTTAGACATAGTACGGAACAGTAAGCCCGGAGATATATCCCTGGCAAGGCAGAAGATCCAGCGACTGGAGACGAAATACTGGCCATATCTCGCCAAAGCCCTTCTTATCGTTTGTGCAATTGGTATGTTTCTTATTTCGTTGCGGAATCACGCGAGTATGTCTTTGCTGCTGTTACTGTGCCTTTTCTAGTTCTTTATGATGCCAATTGCTACGCGAATATGAAATTAACAGTCAATACATGATTCTGCAGGAAACACTGCAGAAAAGGCACAGAAAAAGCGAAGAAGGGACTTTTACGAGAGATCTACGGAGGGCACTGATTTCCAGGGAATCACATACACCTTGCGTGGCATTCTGAAATACTTCAAGGTAGGCTGGATTTCTTTGGAAAACACCAATTGCAGGATAATAGAATGGATGTTCATGAGTTATATGACCATATTTCAAAGATGCAGATTGACTTTGTCCTAACTGCCCATCCTACTGAGAGCCACCGACTGACCAGTCTCATGAATCACAAACGACTCTGTGAACTTATCATGAAGTTTGATAACGTCTCCTGTACAGCCATGGAGGAGAGTGCGGTATGCTATGTTTTATGTGGAATATAGTTTTTTAGCTGCTGGATGAACTGCAAAGGCACATTTGTGTAATGTGGCACACCGACCAGATCAAGAGGCAAAAGCCAACCTTATTCGATGAGGTAGTGTAACATGCGACCTACTGTAAATAGCATGCAGATTATTGCCATAGCACATAGAGTGAAGGACACCATCTTTCACAGTGTTCCCAAGATGTATCAGTACATTGATGATTTTCTGAAGCAGAATGACATGCCCCCCCTTCCACTAGAATCGCAGTAAGTTAACCTTCACTAAAACGATAAACAGCTTACAGAATATTTCGCTTTTCATCATGGGCAGGTGGTGACAGAGATGGCAACCCATTTGTGACACCTGATATGACAAGGAAAACTGTGTGGTATAACAGGAAACACGCGTGTTCACTTTATCTTTCTATGGTTCGTGACGTCTGATGCTTACTAACTTTTGGCAGATGGACCGGCTTTCTGAGGAATTGCCACTTAAGGAGGCTACCGATGAATTTAAAGAATACGTTACAAAGTTGGAGGCATTAGGAGTTGAGAATTTAAACCGTGGAGACAGTAGTGGTGTGGATTTCTCATACTACAAACATATTTTCTCGTACATTGTACCTGATGAGCATCCAGAGGAAGTTTATCGCAGACTATTTAAACATATCGGAACAAGACTGAATGTAAGATTTATTATCTATAAACGATATCCCTCAGGTCACATTTTACATATCCATGAAGGAACTCTCAGGTGAAGGAGACACTGTTGCTCCAGAAGTTAGGAAATGCGCCTATACCTCCACGGAGGAAATATTGGAACCTCTAAAAATGTGCCACAAGTCACTTTGTGATGTAGGGCATGAAATTCTCACCAATTCAACCCTAAAGGCTATAATTCGTTGCCTGTACACGTTTGGATTACATCTGCTTAAGCTAGATGTTAGACAAGAAAACGAAAAGCACAGTGCCGCAATGGACCATCTCGTTGCCAAGACAAATGTGGCCAGCAAGGCGTACACTGCCATGGATGAAGATGAACGAGTTGAATTACTAGTGAAGCTGCTTGAAGAGGAAGATGCATTCGTGGTTACAGAGGACGTCTGGGCTGATGCAACAGAGGAGGTGTCCAACGTCCTTGATACATTTAAGGTAGTTGGAGAACTAGGAAGTGAAGTCATACATTCATATGTGATCTCCATGTGCAGTCAAGCTTCCGATGTGTTGCTTGTGATGCTCTTACTTCAGAAGGTATCCTCCAGATATGGGAGGCCTGACTCCCACCTGGGTGTCAAGGTTGTTCCACTCCTAGAAACCATTCATTCACTACGCGACTCTAGTCGCTTTATGAGTTTTCTGTTCGAACAAAAGTGGTATAAAAATCATGTGGTTAAGCACCATGAAAACACACAGGAGGTGATGATTGGGTATTCTGATTCAGGGAAGGATGGTGGCAGACTTACTGCTGCATGGGAGCTATACAAGGTATATTTAACACTCCAATAACTTTAAATAACATGCAGGCGCAACAAAAGCTCTTTTTTGTTGCAGAGAAGGCGGGGATAAGGATACATTATTTCCACGGACGAGGGGGTTCCGTATCTAGAGGCGGTGGGCCACTCCACCTTGCTATCATGTCGCAGCCCAAAGGCACACTAAACAATTATCTCAGACTCACGGTACAAGGTGAGACCATAGGGTATATGTTCGCACTGCCACATGACTGTCTGAGAACAATGGAGTATTACCTGACTTCCTGTATCAGATTCAATCTCTATTCTGGAAGAGTTACCGTGAAACGGGAGTGGGCAGAATTGTGGGAAGAAATGGCAGAAATATCTTTTAAGGCATACAAGAAAATGGTCGTGGGCGCAGTAGGATTCGTGGATTACTTTTCTTCCCTAACCCCTGTACGGGAAATGGCACTAATGAACATTGGTTCAAGGCCAGCAAAGCGAACGGCAGCAGGAGGAATTGATAAGCTTAGGGCAATTCCATGGGTTTTTGCCTGGACACAGGTGCAACTCAACATGCCAATATGGCTTGGGCTGGCAGATGGCCTGGAGCATGCCATGAATAACGGACAAATTGAACTCCTAAAGGACATGTATGCCAAATGGCCATTCTGCACTAGCTTCTTCCACCTAGTTAGCATGGTTCTTTTAAAGACCAATGCAACCATCACGGAGGAATACGAACGTGCACTTGTTCCACAAGAGCTACACCATATCGGTGAACTCATGCGATCTGACCTGAATAAGGTTACCAAATTGATAAAGCTAATAACGGGAGAAAGTGAATTTTGCGACAATGACTTAATAGTGAGGCGAGGATTCAAGTGCAAGGAAAAACTGCTGGCGCCTTGCTCAGCACTGCAAATAGAGTCCCTATCAGGCTACAGGAACGACCCAGAAAATCTGGAATACCGCGATTCACTCATTATTAGCATAAAAGCTATAGCAGCAGTGATGCAACATACAGGCTAATAATATGGTGAATCACCGCATTCGTGTATAACATATGCATTCTAGAAGAATTGACAAATTCACTCAAAGCAAATTTTTGCTGTAATTAACTGATATATGGTCCCCATGCCACATCGTATTATTGCGCGTTCTTCGCCGCATCCTGCTTGACTGATAGCTTCGCCAACTCCATAACCAGAGAAGGCACTGAAGAAAGTTCCTCGAAAGCTGGAGTGCGCATTACGTCAGCAGCATTCTCCCCAATGAAGTTAAAGCAGTTTTGACGCAACAACTCCGCATTATACAGCTTAGAGTACTTTAGCATGTAACATACGTTGTCGATATCCATGTTGCGACTCAACACCTCCTGGCAGAGGTCCTTCAGGTTATTCAGAGCGCAAGCATCAGCAAGACCCATTATTTCACAAAGCTTGAAGTGGGTGTAGCTGTGGAAGTCTTTGATTTTGGAGGAATAAATGAATTCCAACATCTTCATCACAGCGTCCAGTGACCATCCACAAAGTTCTATCACATCAGGAGAATCCTGCTGTCGCAAGATGTTGTCAAAGTATGGTGAGTTTGCTGCCAGAATAACCTTGTGTGCTGGTATGTCCTTCCCCGATACAGAAATGGAAACATCTGAATACTTCTCATTGGCCACAAAGGCGCTCATATTTTCAGCCAGAGTGGCAAGAATTGGATCGAACGTTCTTGTGCATTCCGATTTGTACTGCATTATGTGCAAATCATTGAGCCATGCACGCCCATTGAAGCCTCCAAAGACATACAATGTGTCATTCACAGGTACCATGGAATTGCGCTGGCGGCGGCAGAGAGGGTCTGCAGAAGAGGTTATGGGCAACCTCCTCCAGGCACATGATGTTGGATTAAAGACATATAGGGTGTTATAGACGTTGTCTCCATCGTAACCTCCGAATACGTAAACTTCATTGTTGAAGAAACATGCGGAATGCCCGCGAACTGCAGGAGGGTGAAGATCCCCCGAGCAGTCCACCTTTGTCCATGTGTGACTGGCGATGTTGTATGTGAAAATGTCGTTGAAGTGGTTCCTTCCTGAGTGCCCACCTGTCATGTACAACAATCTACCGTCTGTAACCATCACATGTGCATTGCGGGCACTTGGCTTCTTTCCATTTGGCTTGCTAAGACGGGTCCATGTAGCAACGCCTGGGTCGAAGCACTCTAGATCGTTGTAGCACTGGGACCCGTCGTAACCACCGAAACTGTAGAATTTGTCACCAACCCTGGTCATAGTGTGGCATGCCCGTTTTGTGGGAACCTTGCCACCACATTGGACATAGCGCACAGGAACGTCGACTGCTTCGTCTGGTTCAGCGCTGTCAAATATATCATTCAACGTTGATACATCAAATGCAAACATATCTGCAAGCCATGTCTCGCCGTCATGACCTCCATGAATGAAAAGTTCGCCTCCGTGGACAGAAGAGGCATGGTTGTTACGAGTAAGCGATGTCAGAGTGAAGTTCATTTTCTTCTTACTAGAGCCAGGCATAGTGACATATGTCTCCTCGACACATAGATTCAAGCGTAGCCACCTACGCTTCACCGTGTGAAAGGCATATGCATCGGCAAGGGCCTGCTTACCGGTCCACCCGCCGAATACCACCAAAACCTTTCCAACCACATCACAGCTGTGAGCTGCACGTACCGATGGTGCTCCAGGCGTGGAACTGATATCCTGGTGTAACAGGAATGTGCTTGTGCATAGAGATGTCATCTTGACCAAACAGTAATAGCAGCTCAAACTAAGCTAAGAAGTCCTTAATTTTGGTCTCGATGAGGTGTGTACAGTAGCGGTCAATCCAAAGAGCTACCGTAAGAAGATCTTCCTAAAATATCAAATATCAATTAAGGGAAAAGAGCTTTATATCCTATGGTAGTAGTACATCACCCCGGCCTTCAAACTCTTATTAAATCCAGACACAGTCAGTAGCAAGAGGTAATTTAGAGTGAATAGCACATTAGGCGATTAACATGAATGTTGATGACGCTCCCTAATAATGTTTCAATGTAGGATGAAAGCAGTTAAGGTCTATTACGATAAAATCCCCCGTCAACCGCTCCTCTGTGAATGTCGTGAGGTATTAATAGCAGTTTAATGTCGCCTTTGACCATGAATATGTGCCTCTCTCGGAAAACATTTAAGACTCGAGGGTAATCTTGTATGACTCTTTATTCTGCGGATCGAAGTCTCGGTGGCCAAATTCACCAACACCCTAACCCAGGAAGAACAACTAGGACAGTGTCTCAACATATAAAAGGTGGTTTTGCCTGGTTCAGCGCGCAAATTATTAATCTTCCGGCAGATAGCTGACCAGCCATAACCACCGGTCCAACCGCTGAAGGTTTGATCCGTATTATCGGCAACGCGCACACGAGATACACGTTATGAGTTTTAATAAACTCTTTGTTTGGTTATTCAATTCCTGTCACCGAAATGGGAAATGCCGGAGTAACTGCAGCGCAGCTACCCCCTTGACAGCGGAACGAGCCCTCCACCTGCGGGAAGGAATCCCATCTATGTCTTTCATAATACTACCGCCGGATGTTTAATGTGAATAGTCCATTTGGTTTGATCCACATCATTGCATTTTGCATGGAGAGAAGACTCTTTATGCAGCTATCGTGTGTATAGGTCACCAAAGACAACGAAGAAAGCCGTGTCTATCTTTCGATATTGAAACTATGTTACTTTTTACCTTGCCATTTGTCTTTATATACTACAGATAGTTTCTTATGCATGCAAAAACTGTTGCAACTCTAGCAACGCATTTTATCAATACTTCACTTCTATTTTGCCGTCTTCCACACTCAACCCTTTAGTTGAAGACATAATGGGTCATTCGTACTTCATTAGTTGGTCACGGTGTGATTGGTTCGCCTTCTGGAAACATCAGCTGGTGCAATTGAATTTCATGCATGCCACCACCTACCGTCACCAAATAGCCCATGAGGTACGACGAGGCGCCAACGACAATGCCATTGAAGGTCATTTTCATGGCGGATTGAATTGGGTTTTGCTTCATGTAGCTACCCTACCACGGTGATGGACATCGAGTTGACAACCCACCTTGAAGTAGCCTAGAGCCATGGTGGCAACCAGAGAGAAGAAGGAAGTAGTACCGTAGCCCATTATTTTTGAGAGCCTGCTGCCACTCTCTCCTATGTAGAACCCAATGAAGCCTAGCATGGGAATGGCGCCGAGGACGCAGAAGCTGCAGAACATAAGGATACCTGCCACTGATGATAACCATGTACTCTCACTCACCCCTCCTCACGGGCGTTATTTCCTGGTCAGTAAGCATGATACCCAGCTCCTCTACCATCATGTGGCGGAGGAAGAACTCTTTATTTCTGAATGCGATATCAACTAGGCTCCTGGCATCCTCATCGGAGAAGTTGTACCTCCCGGTGTATATGTCATACATTTCCTTCTTTTCACACTCCGGCTTTTCCTCCACTTCACTGAGTTGCTCATGTAAAATACACTCTTGTAGCTTACATTTGTTCTCGACGTAACTCCGAGTTCATGTAGTCCCGCTCGGCAATCTCACTCACGTACTCTCCGTAACCCATGGAGAATGCTGACGCCACTAATGATCCTATGGACACGCAGATAGTCTGCACTGGAGATATAGATGCGCCTGCACATCCGAAAACTGTGGCGAACATGCTGAGGATTCCTAAGGAAGATTGACTAATCGGCGTTTTGACGAACCATCTAAACCCCCGAAAACCAAAACCTTGATTGACGGTCCATTGCCTCCCAAGTGATCCTCCAGGTGGTAGGAATCGACGCTGGATTCCAAGGTTGGAAGCTCACTCAGCCTGAGTAGGATTATAAGGGGCAAAATAAAACTGAAATAAGCCAAATAAGACAAGAATACCTACTCCTTGCTGTTCTGGGCTTTAACATTAGACATATTTGCTATTCTTCTGTATACTCGCGTCTCTTTGGCCTAACTTTCGCGGTAAGGGGAAGCCCGGTGATACAGTGTAATTAAAAGTAAAAATATAGGCACAAAAGGTGAATGTTTTTGTATATTTTAGTATCTGTTAATTTATACTGTTTCGTAGCATGTAGGAATGCAGGCTCCTCATACCGACGAGCCTTCTCCCAAAACTGCGCCTACAACAACACAAGTCCACCATATTACTCCAACAGAGCATGCATTTTCATAGCCTTGTGAAGGAAGACCTTGGCTAGATGGGCGTTGTACAGAACATCGTAGCCCAAGAGTCCGAAAACAAGGCAGGCAGCGCATGAACGGATAACGAACGTTGCGATCATAACCAAATGCTTCTCGTCCAGCTCATTTTGTGCAGCTGGCGCATTGCCGTCGTCTTGACCGGCTTGGCCTTCAGCATTTGCCGCGGGAGTTGCACCATCCTCTGTCTCACCTGGCTTGGGAGTAGTCGTTTGCTTGGTGAGGGCCGAGTACATAGGGTACACGTTAATCAAGACCGACCCATATGTAAGTACATTGACAACTGTGGCCCTCATGGGCGCCGGGGTGTTTTCCCATGCCTTAACCAAGCCACTCACGAAATGCCCCGCTCCGAAAGCCTTCAGCAAGGAGAATATGAATAGTAAAATCTTTGGGCAATATCCATCTACCTTGTGTCCATGTAGTATATGACACACAAAGCTTCCACATATCATACTTATAACGTAGCTTATGAGATTGCAAATGGCGATTCGCTGCGTTCCCTTCCTGTCCAGGGGGGATATCAAACGTTCTGCAGGCTTTGCAACCTCTGGCTTCCTCTCAGTCGGAGTTAGCGCCATCTCCCTTATTATGGACGTCGGAGGGTCCGGTGGAGTGTCGTCATCGTCGTATTCCACCTTGGAAAGCGAGCTTAGCCGCTTCGAAGAGTCCGCGAGAACGCGGTTCTTCCTCTGATACGCGGCCTCTTGAACCATCATTTTGATAAACCTTGTTTAATAACAATCCGCCTACAGCCTGTGTACTGATTTGTCGGTTATTGCATCGTCAAACTAAGCCAGCAGGGTTACGTCAAGGGTATCACGCACCAGATGGCTGATTGCAGGCCAAATATCCAAAGTGCAAGGCTATAGCAAAATGGATGTGACTATTTATAAAATAAATTGCAGATTGCAAGAGGTATATCTCCTGTGGTGAGTGGGATGCCTACTGTCCCAAGAGGAGCCAGACCGGGAGTGCTCAGACCGGTGGGGGGAAGGATGGAGATGAACAGGGTTTAAATTGAAGAAAAATTGCACGCCTTATCCTACAACCATGGCTGACGGATCGGCTCTTGGTTTCACGCAATACGTGAACTCGCAACGGGGCACTGGAGGTAAGAAGGTGGATTCGTTCCGAAATATAAGACTTTTTAGACTCCCGCTTCTCAACGCAGGGCACTCCATACGCTGTTCAGCAGCCATCGGAAAAACAGAAACAGGCTGCCTCGAGTAAGCAGGCCAAGGCTGCCGTAGACACCTTCTCCGACGAGGACTGTTGGAAGGTCATAGGTTGGTAGCTATTCCCATTGTATTGTTTATAAACAATGACCATGTATGGCCAATAGCCGTTTGGTGTGTTTATCTGTGTTTAATCACTGTTACCTCTAATGGCTCTGTAACTGATTCCCAGGCTCCTTCTTCAACACCCATGGACTGGTTCACCAACAGATTGAGAGTTTCAACGACTTTGTTATGTATCGCATGCAAGAAATGATAGATCAACATCCACCTATAGAAATAAAGTGCGTTGATCTCCTTTAAATTATATTCCCTACGTAGGCCTCAACCACAGTACCATATCGATGACGAGAGTGAAAACAATATAATATACCGACTCAAGTTCGGACAACTGTCACTAAACAAACCCTGTGTAGAGGAGAAGGATGGTGTCATAAAACATATTTGGCCGCAGGAGGCCAGGCTGAGGAACCTTACCTATGCCTCCATGATATACGTAAACATAGAACAGGAGACGTATCTCAAAGACGAGGCAACCGGCACACTGACCCTGCAGGAAACCACTACATACCCCAAAATAGGGCTGGGCAGGATACCAATGATGCTCAAGTCTGCGTACTGCTGGACTAAAAGTATCGGCGACGACGACCTTGCTGATGTTGGAGAATGCCCCTTCGATGAGGGGGGCTACTTCATTGTTAATGGTGGAGAAAGAGTCCTCATTGGCCAGGAAAGGATGGCCAACAACTATATTTATATCTTCAAGAAGAAGCAGCCGTCCACCTACAGTCGTGTTGCGGAACTCAGGTCACAACAGGAGTGCTCTCAAGGAACTACGCCACTGACCGTGATGATGAAGTCAAACATCGGCGTTGCAGGAAGCAGGTTCAAGTCACGTGGTCAGATTGTGGCCTCCCTGCCTTACCTTAAGGCAGATATACCCATTGTCATCCTATTCAGGGCACTGGGATGTGTGGCTGACAGGGATATATTGCAGAGAATAGTTTACGATTTTGAGGACAAAAAAATGCTTTCTCTCATGAGACCGTCCCTGGAAGAGGCTGCAGAGTATCCTACGCAGGAGGTGTGCTTGGACTTCATCGGAAAACGTGGTCCCACTGTTGGAGCTCCACAGGAGGCCAGGTTGCAATACGCAAGAGACCTCCTCAGGCAGCATTTCTTACCTCATGTGGGAACAGAGGCGGGATCGGAAAGCAAAAAGTGCTACTTTTTGGGGTACATTGCACATCGTATGCTGCTTTCTAAACTAGGAAGGGTTACCGAAGACGACAGGGATCACTTTGGTAAGAAGCGCCTAGATCTAGCAGGTTCCCTTATGGCATCAAGTTTCGGTACACTCTTTAGGAAGATGGTAAAGGATACCAGGAGGATACTGCAGCAGCAAATTGACTGTGGAAGAGAGTTTGACGTAGCAGGTGCCGTTAGGAGTGCGACGCAAATTACCCAGGGTCTTCAGTACCAACTACTTACGGGCAACTGGGGAAGAGACAGGGAAGGAAAGGTTGTTAGAACAGGAGTTAGCCAAGTGTTAAATAGGCTTACTTTTGCATCTTACCTCTCACATCTTCGTAGATTGAATACCCCTCTCGGTAGGGAGGGTAAGATCGCAAAGCCGCGACAACTACACAGCACTCACTGGGGAATGATATGTCCTGCTGAGACGCCTGAAGGTCAGGCTGTCGGTCTTGTGAAGAATCTTGCTTTAATGTGCTATATCAGCGTTGGATCTGCTGCAGCTACCATCAACGAGTTCCTGTGCGAATGGGGAATGGACTCTTTGGATGAAGTGCCCCCAGAGGTTATCAAAGACAGGATAAAGATCTTCATTAACGGAACATGGGTCGGTTGTTTTGACGAAGCTGAGAGTCTTGTGAAGACCTTACTGGAGCTCAGAAGGAGAGGTGATATTGCAGCGGAGACTAGCATTGTTTGCGACATTGTATCCCAGGAAGTGAAGATATTCACAGATCCAGGTAGAGCAATGAGACCCCTGCTGATTGTGGAGAATGGAAACACCCTTGCAATCACCAAGGAACATATAAACAAGTTGGACAGAAACGAATGCAACTGGGATGACCTCATCGAATCAGGTGTGGTGGAATACATCGACTGTGAGGAAGAAGAAATGTGCATGATTTCCATGTTCTCAGAGGATTTGAAAAATAACAGTACTTATTGCAGTACTTACACTCACTGTGAGATCCACCCATCTATGATCCTTGGAGTATGTGCCTCAATCATTCCGTTCCCAGACCAAAACCAGTCTCCCAGAAATACATATCAAAGCGCTATGGGAAAGCAAGCTATGGGAGTATATTCCACTAACTTTAACCTAAGAATGGACCCTCTGTGTCATCTGTTATACTACCCTCAGAAGCCGTTAGTATGTACAAGATCAATGGAATTTTTAAGGTTCAGGGAATTACCTGCTGGAATTAATGCAATTGTAGCCATTATGTGTTACACTGGTTACAACCAGGAAGATAGTCTCATCATGAACCAATCCTCAATAGACCGTGGTCTGTTCAGAAGTGCGTTCAACAGAACTTACATGAGTGAGGAAAAACATATTGGGAGTACATTGGTAGAGAGGTTTGAGAGGCCAAATCCGGCTAACTGTATAGGAATGAAAAGAGGTGACTACACTAAGCTAGATGCCGATGGATTAGTGGAACCTGGAAGTAGAGTTCTAGGTGACGATGTTATCATCGGTAGGACATCGCCCTGCCACGATGAAGAAGATGAAACCCTTAGACAGGACTGTTCTTGTTGTTTGAGGACGAGTGAAAACGGAGTTGTTGATACCGTATTGATCTCTACCAACTCTAAGGGTTCAAAGTTTGCCAAGGTGAAGGTCAGGTCTATCAGGATTCCACAAATCGGAGACAAGTTTGCTAGTAGGCACGGACAAAAGGGTACTATTGGAATGACATACAGAGCAGAAGACATGCCATTCACTTGCGAGGGAATCACTCCTGATATCATTATGAACCCTCATGCCGTCCCTAGTCGTATGACCATTGGACACTTGGTGGAGTGTCTAGTTGGAAAGGTTGGAGCTTGCTGTGGTATGGAGGGTGATGCTACTCCCTTTTCTAAGCTTACTGTGCAACAAGTTGCTGATCGTTTGTTCCAATGTGGCTATGGAAAGCATGGTAACGAGGCACTGCACTGTGGCTTCACTGGGGAACAAATAGTCAGCAAAATATTCATAGGCCCTACGTATTATCAAAGACTGAAGCACATGGTGGAGGATAAGATCCACGCTAGGGCAAGAGGACCTGTTACTATGCTCACTAGACAGCCCACAGAAGGTCGTTCAAGAGATGGTGGGCTTCGTTTCGGAGAGATGGAACGTGACTGTATGATATCGCACGGAGCTGCAAAAATGCTCAAGGAGAGACTCTTTGACCAGAGTGACGCTTTCAGGATACATGTTTGCGACAAATGTGGTCTCTGCTGCGTAGCCGACCTGAACAGGAGCAACTTCGAATGCACAGCCTGTGACAATAAGACAGAAATCTCTCAGGTTGCAATCCCTTACGCATGTAAATTGCTGATACAGGAACTCATGGCCATGGCTATCTACCCGAAGCTCGTGCTCATCCCGGCGTAGAGACAGCACCCACTGCCGAACAATGCGCGAAGGCGCGTTAGGATCTGGTTAATATAAAACAATGGTTTATAATTTATAAAGGCATAAAATGAAGTATATATTCTTATAGTTTGCGACTGTCTACCGCTACACATTTGAGGTGATGAGGTAGCTTCTTCGTTGGTTACATTGACAGACACCATGGCGAGGCCCACTGCTGACTCCTGGCAAGTATGTTCGGGGGCAACCCTCGTACGTGCCGGCTATACTAAGCAGCAGAAGCTATTGATGCTGCAACAGGGGCGAAACTTGCGCCAACTGCGTCTAGACACTAACCATGTGTTGAATAAAGGCTATCATTACTCCTATATAGGAACTGCTTCTTATAACGTCTGTCTAGAAAGAGCTTTGAAGAGTGCTGCACCGAAGAGAAAGCGTGGAACCGAGTCGAATGACCTGAGTCTTGGCACTAGGCAGTTCCTGCAGGTAGTAGACATGGCAACAGACGCCTTCATACGGGATAAGAAGGGAGTCAATGCGTTCAGAACATCTACTCTTTGCAGAATAGCTAAAAAGAAAGGTATGTTTGCTGTATATAAGCTTTAATGTTTATGCAGAGCTTTTGAAATTATTAGACAAGTGCAATGGAGCAGTGGCGCATTCTCGCTTTACTAAGGAGTCACCTAAACGCATTACAGTTGAAGTGATATCTCCACCCGTTGAAAAGCAAGCTGCCGTTTCCATTAAATGGGAGCAGGATACTGTTGCTAGCGAGGGTAACGACCTCGACAAGGCTGACATTGTTTCACTTGATCAGGCAGAGGAAGCAGCACTTCCTGTATTAGAACAACCAGATATTGACCAAACTCTTCCCCAAGATGCACAGGCCTCTGCCGAAACTATCGCAGGTGTTGAAGAACAACTCCAAGAGGCATGCAGGACTAGTGCTGACTGGATTGTAGTTCCCTCTGTGGATCACACCGTAACGAGCTATGAGAAGAGTGAAGAGACATCTTTAGAATTCAAAGAACCGGTGAATATCGAGCCAAAGGAACCCGTAAAGGAGGTTACTCCTATGATTGTGGCTTTTGTAAACGAAGCTTTTGTAGATGCTGAAGAAACTCTGCCACCCCCAGTTATCGTAAAGCCCGAAGATGTTCCAGTACCTTCAGATTCTGGCGACGATAAACTACAGGAACCATCGCAAATGCCACAGAATGAGGCCAAACCAGTGGATGATGTACCTAAAAAATCCAAGGGAAAGAAGAAGAGAAGGGACAAGTCCCGTCTTAACCCTGTCGGCATGGATGAGATTAAGGGATACTACGTTGTTAGTGCTGCACAGGACTTTTATGGGTTCACTTAATCATGTCTTTAGTTTGGCAGAACATTAAATTAAATGTTAGTAGAATTTATACTGTCTATGGAGGTTGCGACGTAGAGCAGGAATATTATCCTTGTTCCACGTGATCCTGCCCGGTAGGTCAGAGTACTTCCTTTCGTACCTCCAGTTGGGGGAGCGAAGTTGTAGTGTTTCTGTTTTACATTAGTGCTATGGCGATGCTAGTTACCTTTACGCAACGGCTGGAGCTTCAGCTCTAACTCCTCCAACTCAGACTCTATTTTACATAGGGAGTTCATCCATCCGACCTTGGTTAGAGATTCAGCAGAACCCATTCTGCAAAGGGTTGAGATAAAGTCGTGATCATGCACCGAAGATGCAAGGAAACCGCATACCTTTTCACCTTGGCCTGCAGGTCCTTCTGTAACTCCTTCAGCTGGAACACACGTGTCTCATATTTTTCCTTTTCCTCCTGTGTTCATAGTTAATTTGCTAAGTTTGGGCAACACCAACCTGAGCCTTTAATATCTCCTTTGCTTGTATGCACTGTTGATGGATCTCCCGGCGAGTTATAACTCCCAGTATGCGCTTCATGGTCATCCGTACCTTGTTTCACTATAATCAGCGTCATGCTGCCTACCTTCTTCAGACGGCCATGTTTGGGAGCTCTAACTCCGTTCTGATAAGCCGCCCATCGTTCTCCCAGTAACAGGTTCTTTTCCTTTAGACAGGCAAAGTACAGGCTTCGCAGGTCGTCAAAGCTCTTGCGGCGGAGCAAGAATGATGGCCATGAGTAACCAGTGGTTGCAAGCTTTTCCTTTGTGCTGAAAGGTGTATGAGGGTCAAGATATCCTCCTGTGGAAGAATATGAAGAACGTAGACAAGCCTACCCTTCCATAGCTCGTCGATTCCACGTCGAGGGATTACCGATATCGTTGGACGTGGGCGAAAGAGGCGTATCATAGACATGAGGAAGGCGATTATATTGCGATAATCTTTCGAGTGAAGCCGCACAGCCCGCCCTATGGGTTTGGAGCGTTACTCATATGTCCAACAAAGCGACACGCTATTAAGTATTATTTGGATGATATGTATCTCTTAGTCGGTGAATACGGAATATTCACTTAAAGGGCTTCATCCCTATGGAGATTACTTGCACATGGCCGTGGCTGTCTAGGCGAGGGTAGGATATGTGATCCTAGACTGTGACGTTCACAGGCGATTCATACACACATACTAAGGTATACAGGTGATACGAAACATATGTGTATGTATTTTTGGTGCTGAATGTTTCTAAATACCTGTCTTTACATTGTTACCACCATGACTATAGTTAAATACACATCTCATTGCTATTATACAGCGTTTATTGCCATAACACTTATATTGTCCACCAGTAGCGCACATGTAGTACCTGAGCCTTCCATTCCTTTAGGAAGCGCGGACGTTTCTGCTGATGTTATCACGGATTCTCCGACGAAGGATGAAGGTTGGTATAGGATAATCACCGTAGCATAACAATGAAATAGAACCTGAACTTGATGGTAATCTAGAAGAAGTTTTGTCTTCCGATTCGCCGAAGGAAGATGAGAACGACAGGGGATCCCCTGGTATAGGTGGGCATGCAGCAAAATTATTCTGGGGAATCCATAATAAATTCAGATTTCCTTGGTGTTGGGTATGATTCCATATTTGGAAACACTCTTGGGAGTGAGGAATCACTATTAGATCCCGGATACAGGGCTCCGATCTTGAAGTTCCAGTGGAGAAAGAACTCACAGGGATACTCCCCCTCGCTGAAGGCCCTCTACCCGCTGAACGGCTGGGTCAGACCTGTTTACTCATGCGGACGCTCGTCAAAGGTAAGTCATATTCGTCAATGAAACTTTACATTCCAGGTTAACAAAGTGAAAAATCTGGATGACTTTAGGAATGCATTCTCTGCGTCTGCTCAGCTGAGTGGTGATGTTCCCTCTGCCTCCTTCTCTGCATCTTCCAAATACAAAAAAGAGGCAGATAAAATAGCTTCCAAGGTTGAGAGATTGTACCTGCATACAGATACGTGCATCCGATACCAGGCTGGTATCCCTCTAAACATCCCATGGTAAAGTTGAATTCTAATACAACTCATTGCATAACAGGGAAACCACCAACCAGTTTAAAGAAGTAGCAGAAAAGCTTCAACAACTGGATGAAAATGTTAAAAATGAATGCTCTGCTCATGATCTTTTGGATCCTGAAGCAAAGGACAACTGTAAAGGGCTTAAAGCCTGGATCGATTTCTTTCGTATATTTGGCACCCACTATGTACATCAACTGACTTTGGGTATGGTGCATGTATTGAAGAGTAATACTTAATGCAGGTGGTAAGCTTGTACAAACGATGAAGTTCGGTCACGACTCACTCAAGAAGCTCAAAAGCTCTGGGTTCAATGTTGACCTTGCTATCTCAACCTCAATGGGAACCGTGAAAGGCAGTGTTGCCGGCAATAAAAGGATGGATACCTCCAAGCTCGATGACATTGGATCTAAAACACTCACCGTCATTGGTGGCGAGATGCCAAAGCTTCCAATAACAGACCTGGAATTCGCAAAGTGGGCCACCTCAGTGGCCGAAAAACCTGTGCCCATTGGTATTTCAGCAAACTCTATAAAGGATCTTATAAAAGAGGAGCTCCGTGATTCATATGTGATTGCACTCTACAAGTACGCAGAAATGAATGGGATAACGTATGAAACCCTCATGAAATTAGGAGGCAGCGCAGGTGGACTCATGAGAGAGGTATGTTGTTGAATTTGTCTTTAAACAACAAGTGCTGTTTGTTCCATATACGCTTCCCTGACTCCTTAACCACCATCATGCAGATAAAAAACGGCGAACAAATGACAACCGTTAACTGGGATCTCAATGGAGCGGAATGCAAACCAGGGAAGAAGATACTCATCGGTTTTTCATTGTTATTCGATCCAAAGGGGAAGTTTCTCGGGATCATACCATGTAAAACTGGAACGTATGTTACAGTAATACGGTAATCCATTTTCACTCAGCGTGAAGTGTAACGTGCCAAGAAACAGGGATAAAATACGATCTGTATCGTGGATTGTCTGCACAAGTGGTCTTCAACCAAATATCAATCAAGTTACAGGTTATACAAAAGGTGACAAGGTAATGTCTATCCCCTTGGTTATCATAATGACGATTACAGGAAGAGGCGACAGTAACATGTCCTCCTGCATCAGTTATTCAATTTGGAATTAAACTGTATTCAAAGGATAAGAAGTTGGTTTCCATTGAAACCTGCAAAAAAGGTACGGGGCAACTACATGATATGGATAGTGTAATGCAGGACTCGATTCTTGCACAGGAAGTACTGAACATTACAAGGCCCTAGGGATATGGATAGTTTGTGGGTCAGGAATATATAGTACAGATGATGTAAATGTTATATCTATGCATAATAATGAGCTTTAGATTAATCTATCTGCAATCATTACAAAGAAGGGTGATGAACTGGAATGTGAAGATGGAGAAAGAATAATCGCCGGTTAGTGATAAAACCCTAAACTGAAGCCACTTTAGGCCCTAAAGTACAATTCCTGCTACACGAGAACAGCGATCCCAGTGCTAAGAGAAGTATGAAGATTGATGTCTGTGAGAAATACACAGATAAATGCCTTTCAAAGTGCGAAAACGAGTGCATCACCACATTTTCTATGGCATTATGTGCTGATACCCAAACTGTTAAAAACCAGTAATAGCACTTTTGGATAGTTAGCAGTGTTATTATTTACCGCATCTTGGTGAACCAAAACATGAGTTGTACAATATGGGATATATTTGCCGTATTTAATGCATTACATATTTTATACAAAATGTTCCTTTTAGAGGTTATATGAGTAGAATGAGATCGATAATGGGTCATCTTAGAGAAGTATAAGCAGAATGGAGATATGAGCACCATGACATTATAAGGTATCTCCCATGAGAATGGGTACAGTTCCATCCTTTTCTATTTTAGCTTTTTTCGGAATATACCCCACACCATTCCTAGCCCTGTTGATCCCTCTCCACGTTCAACTTTACAGCCATGTGAATATTTCTCGCATGCGGATGCACTAAGGGATTCCCCAAATGTTGCTTTTAAACCTAACATGAACTCTCATCACTGTTCCTTGAACATACCTGCGAAGGACATGCTCTTCATGCCCTTATCAGTTATTTCTGGACCTTTTGAATAAGATTTTGCCATAGTTGATGCATTCTGTATTTTGATGATACGGTTACACCTTCTCCCTACCTCTAAACCAGGGAAACGCTTGTCAACACAAACTATCCAAATTGTTGCTTGATTATGCTCCTTTACTTTACACGCCGTTGCCCCTGAAACTTATGTGTGAGTCGATGTAATGCCTTACCAGTTTTGCATGGATCGAGCTTTTTGATAGGCTGTTTCTTCTCTGACGATTCTAACAGTGCAAAACCAGTAATAATGGCTTCAGTCTCTGCACATGACAAAGTCTGATTTGTAATATTAGATGCCTTAGGTCACATCTTACCTTAGTTCCCTCATCCTCAAAGTGCTGGAGCTTCTGAACTATGTTTAGACCCATGGCATTCCCACAGAGCACCCAAATCACAGTTTGATGGCGATTAGAATTGCCATTAGTGCACCTTTTGCTGTAAATACTTTAAGCGTAATCCTATCGGTAGGTACCTGTTTGATGGGCATAGGGTTACCTTGAATCTATGGCTATCCATGTCGTGATCCAGGATGAATCCAAAGAGAATTTTCTTGTTCTTTGGGCATTCTACTGTCACAATGGATTCTTCTGCCCCAGTTTTTATCATTTGATATGCCGCTGTAACCTTCAATCATGATTAGGAAATATTGCTTGGCCTACCATTGTCTTTAGATTAAAATCTATTCCATTGTGTGCTTGGACGAACCATGGAAGTGCATTATTCAGAGTTACGTAAAAGTCCATGGCTTCTTTATATACATGTTCGTATTCCGCTCCCAGGAAATGGTCCATAGGGGTCACAGTCATCTTTATTGGCATCGGGAACCTGGGCACTGTTGCCTTCCACTTCAATATAGATGAGGGCGTTATGTTTTTGCCAACATGTATACCTCCCAGAACGCTAAATGTCAGTTCACATGAGTCACTTAGAGTCTTCAGAGCCTCCTGTTGAGCGTGATCTATCCCCAGATTTGCTTCCGCCAGTGCTCCAGAAATAATCGTTTTCACCGCTATCTCTGCATTAAAACCCGCTTTGGAGAACGATTTGAGTGCCTCGTTAGGAACAGTGAGGTATCGAATGATGCGTCCGCCTTGTGAATTTCATAAGCGATTATAGTGCAACTAACCCAGGTGTATTTCTGTAGTGACATGAGTACCAAACAAGGAGAAGAACTCCATCCATTTGGAAACATCGTCGCAAGTCTTTTCCTTATTACGGTACTGACTGATCGTGCATTTGTCGAAAATGCTCACGTCCTTGGGAAGGGCCTTCATTTCGTCATGGAATTCCTCCGTGGTATCCCTTTACATGTTAATGATTCCACAGCTATTCACCAACCAATCTAAATAGGGTGGCATTCCAGCGGCATAGGTGAAACAATAATATGCACTCTTGTGGATTTTGCTGGACTTTGCCATCTTCTTCATGGACTCTTCATGGTAACCTGTAGCCACCTTTCCCCCGTGCCCACTTTGAAGGGACACGTCAATGCCAATGTCAATCGCCTTTATATCTTCATTGTTGCTATAGTCTTCTGTTTGTTCAACCTATGTATGTATTTAAGACAAAGAAACCCTTACTTACTGTTTGTGTCTCACCACATGCTATTATAGGTCTTACCCACCCTCCCACTGGCTGCAACCAAGCTAAACTATTTGTAACCCCGATATCAGACTTGGACCAATAGAAATCGACTATAGGGGCTCTGTGTCCAAGGTCTTCTCCGTTGTCTATGCTTCCAGTGGTATTTGACTTTACTGCATCAAAGCCACTTCCCAGGTATTCTGATGGTAATTAAGACTTTGTTTTTTATACTTACCCAGTCCTGTAACTATGCTATTGGCAGTAAACTTAATATCAGATACGGTTCCTGCAGGCGATTCAGGGTCATCCACTTTCTCTTGGGCATGCAGCCCATGTGTTGTTGAAAGTATAACTAATAGGTATATTGCAGCATTTCTGTACATCTTTGTGTATGTAATTAAGGTTGCTGGTGTAATGATAACACAATTAGTGGACTGTTGAGCCAGAGTCTTATTGAAAGTATATGTATCAATTCATTCAGGCGGTAATAGGGGAGCCTAATTGCGATAAGTGTAGTTTTATGCCGATGTTTATAGAGGCTAGTTCGTTGGCTACATATCTGAAACGGTATAACAGGTCACATGATCAAACTCACCTTAGCACATATGGGATCGTCACTAGCTTGCACTTCACGTTACACAATCTGCACTTGGACACATGATTCTTTGTTGTTAGTCCAATGGATGTCACCGTAGCAGAAAGCATGGAGCCACATTTGGGGCATACATAGGCGGTATGTGAATCAGAACAGTGCATTAGTCTGTCCTGTAGTAAGGCAGAAGCACCGTGTGCAATGAGAGAATCTCGTTCCATCTCACCAAAACGAATACCACCACGGTTCTTCCTTCCTTTAACTGGTTGTTTTGTTATAGCATCTATTGGTCCTGTTGCTCTCACCTTCAATTTTATGAACGTAATAGCTACATGACATACCTGAGCCTTGTCTGACACCATGTGCCTTAGACGTTGGTAGAAGATGCAACCAACAAAAATATGTGTCTCTATTTCCGTTCCTAGTGTTCCACAATACATGCTTTCTGTTCCATAGTATTCATAGCCCGATTGTAGCAGCGTCTTTCCAAAGTAGTCAACCACATCGTCCTCTTCCTTTTCTGCTTCTTCCTCTTGGGTCATGTATCTGTTTCCCCTTTCTTGCCAACCTATCATATGATTATGTATTTTAATGCATCTAACACACCTTTTAGACCCCCGTGATCAATCCATTTGTTACCTGTACGTATTTGCCTTGGGTACTTTCTGAAGCAGGTAGCATCCTGGAACTCCCCATGAACTGCCGCAGATTTACCTGCCATACACTCTATTAGCTTTCCCACAGTCATACGAGATGGAAGTCCGTGAGGATTGAAGATAATGTCTGGGGTAATTCCAGATTCTAGAAACGGCATGTCTTCTGCGGGCCATGCCATAGACAGAATACCCTTTTGTCCGTGCCTACTGGCAAACTTATCTCCAACGATGGGATTACGAATAATTCGGAATTTTATGGTTGCACGGTTACATTTAAGGCTTGATGAACTAGATTTATCTGTTGTGTTGGAGTCGCTGGACCCTATTAGGGTAACATTGTCAACAACAGCATCTTCATCGTGATATTTTTCAATACGATCAGCAATATGATATTCACCTCCCACCCTTTCTCTAGTTTCCATTCTGCAAATAACAGTTCCATGCTTTACACGGCTTCCCACATTTGGCAGTCCGTCTTTGTCCAAGGAGGATATGATCTTAGAACCCAGGCTGTTTGTGTTGTTGAAGTAGTATGACCGAACTGCTCACAATGGTATGGTACTCCCATACTTTGCTTTAACATTTGGCATTGATACATATTTCTGGGGCTCTGGTTGTGATTACTAAAGGGGGTTAAGGCAGCGGTCACTGACAAAATTGCTGTAGGTGTCACCTCAACGTATTCGTAGTTGACCGGTGCGTTGTCCAGTGTCGGTCTCTCTTTCAGGTTCCAATTCCCATTTGCGCCATACTTTGCGATGACGTCACTAATGGACATAACCTTCTCTGGATTCTTTAATGCAGCCTCCTTTAGCATGTCGTGGGATAGCTTCATTTCTTCGTCTGTAACCGCAATTGTTGACCACAACTGAGAAATTGGGCCTATCCACTCCACTAAATCATTCTTTACACACCTTACTGGCCTAATGACTCTTCCGGGATATGTAAGAATCATTATACTCGTGTACTGCCCCTTACTATCCGGCAATGCTACAATCTCAAAGTGCTGCTTCAACCCAAACTTTTCTTGGCGTTTAGCATCCTTAACTTCCTCATATATATTCTTGGCATCTTCCTCCGGAATTTTGCAGACGGGAACGCCATCAACTATGACTGGAATGTAACATTTCTTTGTACTCTCAATATTGAGAAACTGAGAACAGGTCTCATTGCCCGTAAAGTCTACACAGTAGCCTTGATTACGCAAGAAAGCTTTGACAGAATCAGTTGCACCTTCGCAGTGTGGATCTGTCACAGGTATTGCGAACTGGGTAAGATGTAGCAATAGTCCACAAGGAGCTCCATCAGGAGTATGGACTGGGCAAATGAATCCCCAGGTCTCTCCTAGCAGCTTCCTAACCTCTGTAGACCTCATCTGTGCGAATATACTACCTCTGTGTATCGACCTGAAGTGGCTCATGAACCTATGGTAATTGATTCTTTCAGCAACAACTGTTAGACCAGAGTGCTGTGGTAATTCAAAGTGCGTTGTTGTAGCATTTCCAGTTGCCAGGAAGTAATGTAGCTTCTTGGTAATATCTGGTGCTACTCGGTCAATGGCATAGCTAAACAGCTCTGGCTTTTCAATTAATTGTTCCATAAGAACCTTTGGGTCGTATGATGTAAGATCGATTTCTACTACCCTCCTCTTTTGTCTCTTGGCGTCACTTCCGTGAATACTCTTGAACAGTTCCATAAGCTCCATATGATATATGCCTCTAATTTTTAGTAGTGCTGTATACAGACTCTCCTTGAGAATACACGAATATATTTGACCTGGCAGAAGCAATTCCTGAAAGGCGAAGGAGTCATAGTTCTCTGTCTGTATTTCACCTCTTGAGACCTTAACTAATTTCTTGAGCATATACAATAGTGTCTCAAACTTCTCTGCATTTGTCTTTGCTTGAAGTAGCACATAGTTCTTAAGTAGGTACGCTCCACACTCCTCGTAGGTCGCCCCCGGAGGCATGTACTGATTGACTTGTGCCCAGCAGGCATTGCCAAGTTTGTACAGGTACCTATTTTCGATGAAATCTATGTCCGAAAGCACTGGGTCACGCTCTATTATATCTAGGAAGAAGCGATGATAGTATATTGTCAGCTCCTCATTTCCTTCTGCATCTTGAAGCAATCTCTGCTTCAGCTCTTCGTCACTCATGAATGGCATAGTGGCCCTTAGAAGTACGCCAAAAGGTATGAGAACCACTGAACTTCTTATGATAGTCCTGAAGACACAACGGTTGTTGACTGTCAAGTAGAGTATATTGCTTACGGAGCAGCCATCATCACAGCTGTATGTATGATGACGTATTTTCAATCAAACTTACCATTGTGTTCTCATCATTATGCTGTATTCCGTGAATAGCACATGCTTGGACCTGTTGTTTTCGGATTTGATGGCCAAGGGGTAATTGGACCGCAATACGATAAGCTGTCTTACCAGCCTCTCATTACCTCGAATAACGAAGTAACCTCCTATTTCGTCAACATCCTCCCCCTGATCTGTCATCTCCTTCGGAGAAAGGCCTGATCACAGATGAAATGGTCGTATATTACATACACATACCATCCAGATTGCATCTTTTTGATTTTACCATAATGGGTATGTATCCGACGGTAAGTTCCTTCGTGAGGATACCTTGACTTCCTGGGATCTTCATGCCAAATTGCACGATAAGAGGTGCCTCGTAGGTTGTATGCGCAGTTTTCGCATGCCTGGGAAACATCCGAGTGTCAGATCCCAGGCATTCCGAGCTGGGCCTAGACGGATAATCGATCCGTAGGGAAAGAACCGAAATTTGAACATCTATGACCGTTGAATGTTTAGACAAAGACCAAACTTACAGTGCTTCTTTTCGGCTGGGTTCAGAAACTGCTTCAAGTTCTCAGGATCAGCCGAGATGTAGATGGGAGGTATCCTCTTAACGACGTTCTTCGAGTAATGCTCAATGAACGCATTGAAGCTATCTACGTGTGAGTGTGCCGCACTGATGCGGTTCACATTAAACTCTGTCATTTGCGATAATATATACTGAACTCCTCAATGGAAGGCACTACGCCACGGGATGTATGGAATCTAAGGCTATCAACACATTTCGGAATTTATGTTCCACAACCTCTACAGGCTAACTATATGTTTCATTCTATTCCACTGATATATACTAATAACACATCAACGTTTGCGTTGCTATTGCAGTGTTTCAGCGTGTCTAAAATAGGTTTTGGCGTCTTTTGCCACCGCTAGTCTTTCATTCTTATAACTCTAGTAGTTACAGCTATGTACAACATAAAACGAGTGCAAAATGGTCAGTGATGTGGGCTAATGGTCCCAATCACTCATATGAAGTTCCTAGATTCTAGAGAGTTACAGTTGTGACGCCTTTAATCAAAGGAGTGAATGTAATCAAATGGAATTAATAACCGCTTCTATGATTTGCATTTTTAATTATTGTAGGCGATTAATCTTGTGTTTGTACACTGCCATACGTACGGGCTTGTGCACAACGTAGTGGAGTGACTGGCGCCAGTGACTGTTACTCTGAAGGCAGTACAAGATGCATATAATCAGCACAGGGCTAGCCTCTAAAAAGAGGGTGCTCCTCTCGAGGCAGTACTGCGATGTGAAGAAGGCGGAACTAGAGAAGTGCATATCCAGCTTCACGAGACTTATGGAAAAGCAGGGTATGTGTTCTTACCATTCCTCGCGCTCTAATTCAACTACAGACGACGATCACACTTTCGTCGAAACCGAGAGCAAACGTTTCCTCTACCATCCAGTTGACGATTGCTACGTCTTCGTCATGACTTCGCTTGATTCTAACATCGTTGGAGACATCAACGTGGTGAAAACGTTGGCAGAGATAGTACAGGTATGTGATCGTGCACTCTCCTTTATCCCATTATCGTATTAGGCCATAGTACAGCCAAACGTGAACGAGGAGACCATCAGGGAAAACCTCTTTGAGCTCATATTCCATATGGATGAGCTTATTAGCAACAACCGGGTGGAAGATGTCACTATTGACCAAATCCAAGAGTATATACTCATGGACTCGCAAGAGGAGAGGAAGTATAACATGATACAGACCTCCAAGGAGAAGGAGGAGAAGGAGCGCAGAAGGCAAATCGCCGCCAAACTTGAAAAGCGTAAACAACTGGACGACCACTTCATCGATCATTCTGCCGAAACTATGCCATATATGTCTCGCCCAATGGGAGAACATCACCAACCCGCTCCCACACCAGAGCCTGTTATGGTGCCACCTGGTATGAAACTCTCAATCCAGAGGGTAAGCTTATTGCAACGAGTGAATAACAAAGTTAGGCAAATCCGGATCTTATTACACCAGGACTGACTTCTATGAGGAATGTTGCCACACCACATGCATCGAAGGAGGAAGAAAGCATCAAGATGTTGGATGCCGAGGCGCCAGTTGTAGTTCAGATACTGGAAACATGCAATGGAAATGTACACTTGGAAGGGGGTAAGGCATTTCATTCTTTGTATCATGTGAAACTTAGAAATTGACGTATTGAACGTCCAAGGTGAACTTATATTGACCGCATTCGAGGAACGCGCCAAAATGGCATCACTTGAAATTAATGGAAACCCAGAGTGTAAGATGCGGTTCCACCCAAACCTCAACAAACAAATGGCGGCAAAGAATCTAATCGAGGTTCAGGGCCCTCAGCAGGCACACAAACTGGGCCAATCCACTGCCATTGCCAAGTGGCGCCACAAGACGTCCCAGGAGGTTTGTTTGATTTCGTCTACTCACTAATGGAAACAGGATTACTTCCCTGTGACATTGAGCTGCTGGCCAAATAGTGCAATGGGCAAAACCACAGTAACCGTTGAACTCCAAAATACATCAGAGAAGGTGCTGGAAGGCGTTACCTTCAGGGTTATGGATTCACGGTATAATCAAGTAACAGTAAACGAAAACGACATCGGAGCAGTTCAGAGGAGCGCCGACTCCATGAACTGGGTGATTGAAAAGTTGGAGGCTCAGGAGTCAGGAAGGTTCGAATTCACTACCAACGGTGACCTCAACTCCATCCTCCCCTTCACTCTCGTTGCTAAAGTCGCAGAGGCCATGAGCCAACTAAAGGTGAGTATATAAGTTGATGTGTGCTAATAGCGACCAGGTAATGCGATGCTACGACAAAAACACAGGTGAAGACATCGAGCACGTGGTGAAGTCACAGACGTCATTCTCGGTTACCATTGGTAATGAGGGCACTTAATGAACAATACTTATATCGTACTGATTTATTTAAGCTATTTGTCTAGTGTAGTATGCCTCCGCCTCCCTAGATGTTACATTCACGGCGCCCCTGAGCAGAGGGATGGCATACAAGTAAGATGGCAGACGAACAAGAGGACTGGGAAGCCAGAAAGAGCTTATTATTACGTGAGCGATGAGGGTGAAGTTAGAATCCCGCAGTTCTCGCGTAAGCGGGCATTCACCTACAACACTCTTGTTGCTGCACAGAAACATGGACAATATACTCCTCCAGATATCCTGCTGGAGCGCCTAAAAGTGAGCTAATGCTTCGCTATTACAAAGTATCTTGCAGGAGGTTAACAGGAGTCATAACTTTGCCTACGTTAAAGCAATCTTCCTAGACATATATAGGTACATTACGTCCTTGTCTAAAATATTGGCGCGCAGGTGGTTTTCCTTCAGGAAGCAAGAGTTCTTAAAGGATGAACTTTTTCACAAGATCCGTCATGTTGTCAGGAAGAAGCACTTCTTCTTTGGAAGGGTATATTCAAGGGTCCTGCGTAGGCTCTTCAAGTTCTCCAACTGCTACGAGGACCAGCAGAACCTCTCACTACTAGACTTCTTTGTTGCCTGGGATACCGGCGGACTGGATAAACACTTATATAGTTTGGAACACATTATGAATGGGCATTTCAACGCTGTGCCTGAACCGTGGGTATTTGACAGGATACTGTCATTATACGAACATGTGGATAGCATGGAAGTCCTGCAGTCGATATTCCAGGGGGTCCATTATTCACAACACAAGTTCGCAAAGGATTCCAGGAGTTGTTTACTCAAACTGCTGAATTCTACTGCTGCCAGATCTCTATACGGCTTCATGAAAAGGGCCAAACGTGTCCATACTGTTCTGCAAATTCATGAACTTACCCGTGTAAAATTCCAGGAAGTTGATGAACTTGATGCAATTAAAAAGGGATTTTCTGAAACTCTAGATGAATACGCCATGAGAATGGGCAACATTGTAACAAGAGCGTTTGAACATGTTTTTAAATTGTTGCAGATGATAGAAAAGGTTGATGAGGAAAGGGAAAGTTTTGATGAAAATGGTATAGGCTTTGAACGCAATGCGCTTAATAGGGATGAAATGCTTTCAATTAATCTTATGGCTAAAATGAGACTGTATGAAGAGCATCGTGATGTTGAATTGGTGGTGAGAGGGGCGTTTGAGATTGTGCAGTTCCTTAAAGAAAAGCTAGAGCAATATTCAAATGTGGGTAAGAGAACTGCTTTCATCAGCCACTTTAAGAGTTCCGTCCTACTACCTTATATGACTGTACTGATGAGGGCGACTACACATGCTTATGATACTCTGGTGAAGATGAAGGCAATGCACGACGAGATTGGCAAAGATGATATAGTGGGCAAGTACGATGTGTTTCTGTCTGCCAACACGCTGAAGAGATTTCAGTGGCTAGGTATGGATAAGTTCTGCTCGTTGTTTGATTACAAGAAACCCTTTCATAAAATCATGGATAAGACATACGCAATATTGACGAATGATGAGCACAAGTACCTTTATGATCATAGCAACCGGTCAATTGTTGCTTCAACAGATGTCAAGACCATGGATCTGTGGAATTTGGGAAGGCGTGAGTTTTTGGGTGGCCCTCTCAACTGCCAGCTTGTTGTAACACTCACATCCGTTGAGATGGAAGAATGTCTACCTGAGACAATCAAGAGAGTCAAGGAAGCATTGCTGAAGGATTTAGGTGTCCCTTTGGAATTCGACAGAGTTGTTAATTTATATTTCCAGAGGAACGCGGGGGTTGTTCCGATACAGGAGTTTCACCCGGGGCTTCTGGAATCAGGCGGGAATGGCACAATAGTCGCACA
Source organism: Babesia gibsoni (assembly GCA_035575875.1). Lineage (NCBI taxonomy): Eukaryota > Apicomplexa > Aconoidasida > Piroplasmida > Babesiidae > Babesia > Babesia gibsoni. The sequence goes on from CP141527.1 coordinate 1,785,482, forward strand.
TCCTATTCATAAATTTATGTGTATGGTCCTGGATGAATAGCAGCCAGCGGAAACTGCAAGATCTTGTCTCGCCAGACGGTGATAATGTGTCCTCTCTTCCTCAGGAGACCGAGCAGCTTCGCAATGCTCTCATCCGCAAATCTAGCCAGCTGCTAGAGTAAGGTGAAACATGTGATTCATTAACAGTCGACAGATTGAGTGAAACTCTTAGGCGGCAACAAGAATCCTTTGTTGCTGAACGTGAATACTACCAGTCTCAGGTTTGTCTAATTTGAAAATACCGTATAATTTGGCAGATTGATGTTCTTGAGGAACGTGTAAAGGCGCTGAAAGATGGGAACGAAGATTTGGAGGACCATTTACTCCAACAGAGTGTTGAACTCAAGAAGTATTTTGCCCTAAAGTGTTCGTCACAGGAGAGGGAGTCCAGAATACAAGTCCTGGAAAATTTGCTCAAGGTAAGTTCTCTAAGAAGTTATCGTCCCATTATTCTCAGTCTCTCGAGATTAGTGTGGTGAAGGAGCAGAGAAACAATAAGAAGGTGGGTTAAAGTTTTGGTAGTCAATATTCACTGCAGCTCACCGATTCCATTCAGAGGTGGAAGGGCCTAGTTACTCTCAGGCCTAAATGCAGAAAACCAGCTCACCGTAGATCACAAAGCGAGATAACTATATCGCAAATGAGCAGAAACAGACGGTACAACCCTGTTTCCACAAACTGGCAAGACTCTTCGACCACCCACCTGGAGCAAGAACTTGCCGAACTACGCGAATACAAGGAAACACATGGTGCGAAGCTATCTCAGGTGACCAACGTTCTCAAAAACGAGATTCGTAAGGTCAGACTGGAGTTGGCTTGCGCTTTGAAGTCGAAAGACCAATTGTTTAAATACTGTTGCCTCACGGCGACAGCTACTGCTGGCTCAAACGAGAGCTTTCAAGATGTTGAGGCAACAGTCCTACGTGTATCGGAGGTGGATCCCTCATATATACAATCATATCGCGAAGGTATGTAGTGGAAGCCTCTTTCCACGCTGTAATGTAAACACAAGCAACGCCAGCATATAACAATTCATTCAACTTTATGTCGTATGATACACTACTGCTAATCATTTGATTCTAATTGTGCTTAAACACATGCCATGCTTGACATTGCTATCATTTCTCCGGCATGATCATCTATAAGTGTCCTGATGAACGCCTTTTTGAATCTGAATTTGAAGCCATCGTCTGATAGGCCGTCGAAAAAGTTTCTTCCAGACAGCCGTACCAGTTTGTAGATGAAGCTATCGAACAACTGTAAAAATCTAGGTCTGCTGGCTACATCTGCGGCCGTGTATTCCATGGATTCCCGCTCCTTACAAGTCTGCAACTGTTTGAGTTTGTTTGCAGTGACTGGGTCAAAGACACCCACTGAAACCTCCAAATTCCTCCTACTGGACCACCTGTCCCAATTAAAACTTCCAACGGAACTCCAGAGTCCGTCAATAACAACTGCCTTGCTGTGGCAGTGTTCCTTTGTCGTCATGAAGACCTTGAAATCGCTGTTTGGCGGGCCTTCAAATCTACTTTTCTGAATAGTTGGTGATATGTTATCGATATTTACTTACATAGAACTTCCTGAGCACGTGTATGGTGGCATTTACATCTCCTGGGATATCAGAGTTTCCAGAGAGGAGCATGTGCAAACTCAACCCCTTTCTTTTGGCATTTATAAGCGATCTTTTCAGAAACCCGGGAGGATAAAAATAACTGGAGGTCAAATAAATTTCTCTCTCAGCCTGTGCAACTGTGACGTTCTACTGGTTTAACCTACTTGCGATAAGGCTGCTTCTAGTGATGATTGTATTCCATTTCTCCTAGTGCGCCGTGACATGTTAGATTCCAATATCTGTACCAATACCCCGTCTTCAATAGGGTCTGGTCGCTTGAGCGGTTTTAACGTGTGTAGATTGGCTGGCGTCATCTTCAGCGTTCCTTTTAGAACTTGTGCGAGGTCGTAAACAGCAGGGCCCTTCAATTTGATGGCAAGGTCATAGAACCTTCCATTGCCTCCCACCTCCTCTGTGCCACCATCCTTAGATATGTTCACAGAACCACAAAATGCCGTATGATCGTCCACAATCAGAATTTTCTTGTGATCTCGGAACGGCATGGAACCAACAGCAAACCTTCTGCCCGTGAAGGGGTTGAAGATATGCAACTTTACGCCATGCTTTTCTAGCTCATTCTGATATAGATCTGGAAAGCTTAGTGAACCAATGTAGTCTATTACAAGGACAACTTCACATCCCCTCCTCGCAGCGTTCTGCAGTGACTTTGTAAATCGAGCTGCCAAAGGAGAGTCATCAAAAATGTATACTTCTAGCCAAACTCTTTCTTTTGCGCGGTCAATAGCATCCAGCATCTGACTCAACGCCTCTGTCCCTGTGAATGATGTTACAACCCTATTATTCCCACTAACCGTTCTGACAAATATGAATTTGGTTTCCTCTGCTTAGTCTCCCGAAACGGGTAGACATCAATGAGAGGATATTGGCCCATTTTGTGATCTATATCTGTATTTAGTGACCTATGGTAGTGCATACCTCCTTGGAAGTCGGGAATATCGGTTCTGAGAGTGACTCCACCCCGCTACGAGCAATTATTTTCTGAATCTCATCATGAATATCGTTTGATCCCAGAGAAGGCGCATTTGCATCAGTAGGATCCTTCACAAATTTGGAAGAAAAGTTTTTCGGCCAATGTTTGACCATTCTTAGAAGGATATCATGCTTATTTTATGATTTATTCCCGTCACGGCGGGCCAAAGAGTGAAGCAGTCGGGAGCCCCGGTGATACTCATTCACAACTCTTACATAGTATGAATTCATCTTGCTCATTTATAGTGAATGCTATTACATATTTAAACTTATGTGTAGTATTCTACCCTCTATATCTTACTTTTCCATCTGTCTAATGCGATAGGCCGTCGTGGATAAATGGTACCTTCCTTTGCTTCCGTTCTACTCATTTGGTGTTATTATACATACAGCGTGATGCAAACAGGGTGGAATAGATGATAGTCAACTTCTGCTTATTGTTCTCCAGTTTCTCATGTCAATAAGACCAAACCGTAAAACCATGGCTTTATCCTGTATGTAATAACCGATTAATCGTATCAGCTTCGGTTGCTGTGCCTATAGGCATCAGGTTTCATTATGCATGATACAGTATTGGTGATAGTGATGTATACTTGATACGTCTCATGGTTGTACTTCTACGTCCATACTTCTGAACTACGATAGATTCAATACAATATATTATAGTCCACAATATATACTAAAAGCTGGTGATAATGCGTTATTGAGACGCTTTAAAGACTCTTCGAGCAACATAATATATTAATATATTGCTTTTACAGTAGTCTTCCAGCTATATCGTATTAAGGTATACCCTAATACTATTACTCCTAGACGTATTAGTGGAAATGAATGTCGTGTGGGTTTTAATAAAGATATTCTCCTTCTAAGTTAGTATGCATAAACAATATGGCAAGCTCTAAGTTTTTTATTACCCTCATGGCATGGGTTGTTGCCCGCGGAGTGGTTGCGGCCTTATCTGATGACATGCTGGAGAAGATTCCACTTCTATACAAGGTTCACGAGGATCCTATAGAGTTTGAACTCATTGATGTCAAGACGGCCCCAGAAGGAACTGAACTCAAATTTGCCTTCAATGTCAAGCAAGAAATAAAACCATCATCTACTCTCTCGGGAGATTTTTCAATTGTCATGCAGAGCCCTCTACGTTTTGAGTTTGTAAAACAAAAGGTCGCATTCAACAAGGAAGAATCCGCCTTTGAGAAACTTGTCGGTGGTAAATCCGCAGATGCCAGAGCAGCGAAATACGCTGAACTGGTAAAGAGCTTTGAAAAATCGTCATGTGATGTGAAGGATTTCCACAAGGTATTAATGGCCGCTTTTCACAATACCAGTAGCAATGGCTTAGGTTTTCAGAGATTTGAAAAATCCGAGATGGAACAGAAAGACGTTACAAAGCTATCACAATATGCTAAACAAATCTCCGTTAAAACCGATTTGAAAACCATTGCAGTCGGTGTATACACATGGTCTGGTGTCTTCAAAAATAAGTTGAAGGAGCTTTCGTCGTTGGACGAGTCAGGATTATATAGGGATTGGCTTGTGGCTGTCTTGCTTAAACCGTCATTGAAGCCATCCAATCCCCCAGGTTTGTGTTTATCAGCTGACCCTCTTAGTGTAAAACTCCTATTTAAGAACCTTCCTGCTACGCACCAGGTTGTTTATTGTAAAGGAAAGGCAGAGTTCCCCCGTGTTGCTGAAAAGTTGATAGACTTCAACTTGAAATCAGATATGGAGATTGTCCTATTTGATTCCTATTCTGGCATGAATAATATGTACGTTAAATTCATATTCAATGATAAGGATTACTTGAAGAAGCTGAATACAACATCAATGCGCATTTCCCTCTTCTTGCCGGAACCTTTAGAGAAAGGAGAAATCAAAGGGATATCCAAGTCTGATTTCACTAATTCAGTTCATCTGTTAGGACCTAAGTTAGATAAAACTGTAAAGGTGGAGAACTATGACGCCGCCAAACGTGTGCTTACATTTACTGTAGAAACCCCAGTTGAGACTGGGAAGGAGTACATATTCGGGTTTTCTCCCAAATCCTTTTATTCCAAGCTTCCAAAGAAGGGAAACTGGAGCTTTATGGTAGAAGGATTGGTACCCTCTTCATATAAGAGTTGGGAGGCTGTTGAAGCAGATGTTGAATCCACCGTTGCGTGGGTCTCATCTAAACTAAATAAGAAGGATAGCAGCTCACAAAGTTGTTTGAAGAAGGCACTGCATGGTGCTTACAAGGCCATAACTGGGGCTGGTAAATCGGAATTCACGTTTTTGGCTGTTTCGAAAGCAATCGAAATTGTGCTCCCCACTGTTGTTCCTACTGTTTCGGGCGTTTATGAAAAGTACGGGCATTCAAAGTATATGCTGACATTGAGTGTAGAAGCCTTAAGAAATATCCAATACTCAAAGAGTACTATTAAAGTCATGTTCAGTGATGATGACTTCTCATTAGACGAAGAGGTAATCAAGTCCTTTCATGGTTCAGAAGCCTACTCCTTTGAAAAGGAGTCTAAAACGATAACAGTGGATCTCTATTTCACCGGTGGATTAGCTCTAATAAGTGGCTCTGCTTTTGTCATCCCAATACCATTCGTAACCACAGCAAGCATTAATAAAATCAAGAATCCTAAAGAATGGAAAATTGAACTAATCAATGCCGCATCTATTAAACTTCCGATCTCTGAGTTTGAATTGTCTCCGGGCACTGGCTTCGACTTTAAGCCTGCAGGAGAAAGGAACTCATCTGCCAAGCCAGGTGTGGTTAAATCCCATTACAAGGAAAGTGAAGGTAGCGTGTTCTACACAGTAGAGGTCATCTCCTTGGTTGCAGAAGATATGTTATTCACCGTCATATTCTCTAAGGCCGTGTTATCTCTATGTCACGCATCAGTGAATTCCAGTGCTATGCGTCTATTCAATTTAACGTGCTCAAAAGATGGAACTACATTTGACATTTACATCCGCAACGACCCACAATACATTGGTCAGTTGAAGCTTTTTACTTTCCATATGAAAATACCGGGGAAGTTTAGTACTATAAAGGATTCTGTAACCTATGGACTAACCGCTACTGGAAAGAGTGGACGCGTTCCATCTAATAAGTTCATGCCAACCGCTAAGTTACGATATGAGGAACTTAAAGGAAGAAGTACCCCCTTGGTTAATGCAACTGTAAAGCTAAGTGACGCAATAGAGGTAAAGGATAACGATGCACTTCCATGTCGTTCCAAGCAGACCAGACTTGTAACTGTACCCTTCAAAGGAAACACAAACGGTGTTTATTTCATGGCTAGATTTCATAACTGTGCCAAACCATGGCTGGCTGCCGATATTGAGAGTCCTTATGAGGCATTCTCCTTCAACCTCTACGAACGTACGCCAAAGACCAAGTCCTCGACCACATTGCTAGAAATTCTAAGGATCGACCCATACACTTCGTTTAATGGCAGTCTTGCTCAGACCGCCATGAGATTTAAACGTTTCATGGAGCACACGTTATATGTCTTGTTTGACAAGGAAACCGCCTCCATCCTACAAAAACACTTACTGGCTGCTTCAAAATGCAGATCAGACGATAGGGCTTGTTCAAAGGGTGGAGAAGAAGAGGCCGTGCAACTGTTCGTTGATGAATTCATTAGATCTGGTACCTCAGGTATTATTGGTGATATTAAATATGGTTACTACGACGAGTCCGCCAAAACATTGACATTGAAAAGGAAGGCTTTGTTCCCAGAGGATGTAACAATAAGCAGAGATACGCTAAAGGTTAGCTCATTAACTTCATTAAAGGATGTTATGGAACGCATTCTCGATGACGGTTTTGTTCATGTGATCCCTGAATCCATGAGTGAAACATTTTCAGTATTGGTCTTCACGAAGAAAACTGACACAGAAAGCTTTAAAGCTACGCTTAGCAAGCATTCTCCATCAAAATATACCCAGTCTAACAACAAGGTTTTGCATCCTGTTTTTGTACAAGTATATAGTGTTTACAACAACTTCACCGCTAAGGCAGCTAAAGACGGGTGTTCAAAGCCTGCTGGCATATTCTACCCATTGAAAAAATCACTGGAAGCTGCCAAGAAAGTTAAATATACCGACTTCAAGCGCGTCGCTGCTGTCAAAAAAGAGGAGGAGACCTACAAATTTACACCATCAGGTAGGGCTACAGAACAGGAGGACAAAAAGACTCCTAAAGAGCCTTCCACATTGAAGGGTGCCGGACCCATACATCCAAAGAGAACTCCTAAGCGCAGTGACTTCGAAGCGTTCTTACAATTCGATGAGTTGAAGGGCGAGATGTGCTACTCGAATGGTTCCAAAGGCCGAACAGAATTTAACAAGATCCTGGAAAACTTTGTTAAAACTATCACCACAACCATGGCACCAAAGAATTACCTGTTTGCTTCTTGTGTTAAGTTTGAAAACGAAGTAGATTATGAGAAAAAGGACGGAGAGTACGCTCTTGCATTCAATGGTCATGATTTAACTCCAGTCACCTCAACCAAGGAAGCCTTCGCTGACAAGGTCGATGATAGATGTAACATATTCTCCTTGTACACCAACATGCCACACACGTTGCATTTCGATAAAAAATTCGAATACAAACAGACAACTACGATTTAAATCTCAGCTACGCTATAGCTGGCACAAAGATAATATAATTCTGCATTCATATGAATGGCTAGATATAATAAGTAAAATGAACAACAGCAATTGCCTATTAGCCCTATTAACCGTGAAGTGATAAATGCCACGGTTCTTATTGACCGACCATGATAATGGTGATATGAAAAGGACACCACTGGAAACATTAGGCTTTATTTCTAGTATAAATTTGTAAGTCTCCCCCTATGCCACTCGTAACAAGTGGCTAAGCAAATGCAGCCTAATCCTTTAGTCACGTTGTTCATTACGGCTGATCATGGAGATCTAATCAGGCATTTCTGTCCTGTGATATAGCCTTCAGTAGTTGGAAGATACAAGGGGATTCCCATCTGCAGGTGTACTATCCTCGTTACCAAAGGAGTCATATGGTAACTATATAAAATATTAAATGCCTATGGTCCCTCTGGTATGTTGTCATAGTAATATTGTGTCCACCTGACACCATCTCCAACTGGCCTATTTAGAGGCAAGTTACAAGGAGCAAACCAGCACAGTGGGTTTACACCGAAGACTTGTTGCAGGTTTGCACCAACTCCCAAATCATATATCCCTTGGTCTTTGGTTGATTCATCCAGATTCTCTATGGTTGTTGAGTTTTTGAGAACGAGTCTAAAGTGGAACTGGACGAATGGGATTAGTGCAAATATTAGTGCCATGCCCACAAAAACCATGACACAAACGTATATGTTTAATATTGCTCTGATTCCAGATTCATATTTGGCGAGGTCAACGTCGCCCACCCCCTCTACGACCAGGGACTCTGTAATCAAATAATACAACCTGAAAGCATATTATATCTTTCATTGGGTAAACATACGCATGAGCAACTGTAAATATTAGGCTGGCAACAGCATATACCAGTAGTTGCATGAAGTACTTGCGGTTGTAGAATCCGACACAATTGCTGATCCAGGGGCAATGGTGATCCATGTTCAAGACACACCTATTGCATGCAGAACAATGGTGTGTCCTATCAGGTTTCCAGACGTTACATACTTTACAGTAGCGTCGTCGCTTGGTGTCATCTCCCATGTAGAATCCCCAATTTGCAGGGACGGCTCCAGGGTCAGTATTTGATGACTGATTACCACTATAAGAAAAGACACATGAACGTACCCTAAGAAAGCTGATAAGGAAGAGGAAGAAGAGAATGTTGAACACTCCAGCCATAGAGAAGCCGTATAACGTCATAGGACTCATATACGGTCGCAGCAAAATACCCATGACTCCGGCATACATATACCCTGAACATATCTGCGCGTGTGCTCTCTTGACAAACCTATTATGAACAGGGCGATGTTCCTAAAGCATGTCGTGTTCTTCTTCTTCTGGACAGCTGCCGTAACAGTGGCAAGCATTAGCTGTTCCGGCATCTTGGTGGATGTGTATGATACTTGCGATAGTTAGTTTGAGATAGCCTCCCTCAGTACACTGCCAAAACAACGTTTAACCTTTCCCCAGTCACCCTTTCAGAAGCGTACGTGTCTTCTTGCAATTTATAGACCTATGCACATTTCGTCAGGATGTGTAGGCGTTGGGATGCCCTGGCGTAGTTATACGACAGGATGTACCGCACATACGCAAGATGGCAAGTGTGCTTTTAAATCTGATTTCAGATTGAGTGGTGCTTGTGCTTTTTTCAATTCGCACATCTCCCGATGTGTGAGGGCTGGACCGGGTAGCTCTCCCCAGCAGGGGCTGTCTGCAGAGGTATCAGAGTTGCGTTCTTCCGTGATTATCACGAGATAGAAGTGCATTACATTGAGTAAACAGTAATTGGTGTTTTCGTCTATGTAGAGTGGCTTTCTTGTTAATTTGTACCTAGGGTGAGGTGCATTGGTAAATACACATCTTGCTGTGTAACTGAGCGCAGAAGGTGTAAGACGCAACCGAATCAATATAAACGGCATTACATAAGGGTTACACGGATATCCCTTTCCAGGGGGAATCACGCAGCTGTCATTAGAGCATACATTTCCTACGCAGGTGATTTCACGCATACTATACAGTCTGCAAAGGCGTCTGGTGTAAAGAGCTGTGCATTTCTGTTTTTAATGGGATTGAGAGAGTGTGATAAGTTTAAGCCAAATTGGTTTTCAACCTTTGTCGTTTGGTCAATATCATTATCCCATTCACCGCCATATACCCATATTTAGCTTTTACATTTTTCACTTTTATGTAAATATTTCTAAATTCATCACATAACCAGTATGCGTTTTGTTGTCTGCCTCGCATTTTGGTGGTCTTCCTCTCATGTCTACCGATGAATATGAATCCCTAGATTCCTCGCTTGTTAACTGCGCAATCGCAATCAGTGATTCCAACTGCAACCGCACTCCGTTCAGTGCAAGCAGTAAAGAACATTATGTGATTTTATCTCCCATTGTTAAAATACATCAAAATGGCAGACAGGGGCTCTACATCGCATGAGGGTATGATGAAGAGTAACGTTTTAACATATGTCTTTCAGATCAGGGTGGCGGTGACCCGCAGCACGATGGAGGTGGTGGAGTGAATCCATATATCCCGAAATTCATCTCCAAAGCGCCATGGTACATGAAATCTACGTCAGGTATGTGGATTCTCCAGACGTGACACTGAATTCAGATCTGCAACATCAGCGTCTTGCCGAGCAGGAAAAGACAGGATTGGATTCCCATCATCGACGTGGTGTTACATCCCAGGTCGCTATCAAATATCGCAAAAATGCATGTGAGAACTGTGGAGCCATGACCCACGACGCCAAGAGTTGCGTTGAGCGACCCCGAAAGAAAGGTGCAAAGTACACTTCAACAGATATATGTCCGGATGAATACATTGTTCAAAATGCATCTGGCAGTTATGATGCCGTTAGGGATCGCTGGGCTGGCTTCGACCCAGAATCGCACCGTCTCCTAGTCGAAACGTACCAGGCTGCTGAGGAAGAAAGGGAAAGGCGCAAAATACGTAAGATAACGGAAAACCTCATGCTAGAGGCTGCGGGCGGTAGTGCGACAAATGCCGAGGGAGATAAGGATAAACAACCGCCGGCACGCGAGGTTACATTTGACACTAAGGATGACAGTACACGTACAACCACACGCAACCTGCGTATAAGGGATGATACTGCCAAGTATTTGATCAATTTGGACGTAGATTCAGCATATTACGATCCTAAATCACGTTCACTAAGAGACGACCCCTTGCTGGGCATGAATGATACTGGAATTCATACCTTCAGGGGAGACAATGAAATGTTCACATCGGGAGATACGAGTAAACCAAAAGAAATGGAAGTATGTTTAGGTTTTGTAACTTTAATATAACGCAGGTTTTTGCCTGGGAGGCTCAACAGAGAGGTGTTGATGTGAAGTTCATGGCCCAGCCAACTCAACTGGAGTTTCTGTACAAGGAACAGCGAGAATTGCGTGAGGTTAGTCGTGAAATATAATTACTTCAAACGTCTCAGAAAGAGAAGGAGGCCAATCGCAAAGCTCTATTGGAGCGTTTTGGGGGTTCTCAGTTTTTAGACGAAACAAAGGAAAGTGAGAAACCGACTAGTGACCAGGAAGGTGATGACAAACTGCCACCAGTAGCGTAAGTAGTGTATGCCTTCCACTATATTAAACACAGAAGTGAGAGAACACGTGTAATGATGTCTTCCAAGTACGAGGAGGATATATTTACACTTGGACACAGTGCCGTTTGGGGATCATACTATGACAGGGACAACAGCCGCTGGGGGTACAAGTGCTGCAAATGCACAACTAGAGACATGAAATGTACTTCAAATTAGTTTAAATGTTATTCGCCTTTTCACGTTTCCTTGAGTCCAGAAAGTCTAGATATTTTGTTCCTGGAAGCTGAACATTTATGTAGCAACATAAAACAGTATCCATACCCTGTATACTCCCCACTTTGATCTTTCTCTCTTTTTGTGTAGTTTCTCGCTTCTCCTTCTTTGTTCATCCTGTGTTCCTGTTATACTCCTGTGCAAGTGACTTACCATTCCATATATTTTTATTCGCCTGCTTGTTTCTGCACGAACAAGTCTGCAAGTATTGTTTAAGGGACACAGTTATGTAGTACCTTGACCTTTGCCTAGTGTTAAGGTTGTATGCTCCTCCCCAGACATATGCAGGTAGGCCAGCCTCCAGTCTCATCTGGTAGTAGCTGGCCTTGAGGCGAGCTATTCTGTTCTTTAGCCTGCTCTCGAAACTTCTTATTCCTAAGGGAAATGAGTTGGGAGCAACTCAACGCATACCTGGCTTGTGGACTCCATTCTTCCTGGAAAATCTGTGCCTCACGTTTAGGTGAAATCTATATCTGTAATCCTTAGTGATTGGTTTCATTAGTTTGTAGTTGCGATTGGTTGTTCTTCCCGCATTGGACACGCTTTTCATGACCTTTATGAAAATGAGGCAGGACAATTTGAGCTGCTACCTTAACATTAAGTAATCTAGGAGAATAGTAGGGAACCATTTGAGTCACTCCCACCCCGTCAAATGCATTCTTAAGGGTGAAGGATGAGTTTAATCCTTTTCTTCGTATGTCAATACAGTAGCCTGCATGTTGTGTATTCCACCCTTGTGATCATACCCTGAAATGTGGCAAAGGTTTGCTGGGTCCTAGACAGCTCATATTTCACTTCTATTAGATCTCCTAGGTTTATCGCAGGCATCTGTTACAAATTGAGATGAGGAATTCATACATTACATTGAATTTGCGTGCCCTGCTCATGCGCTCTATTTCTAGCGCATTGAGATCATACATGATCTTCTTGCATTTTTCCAGCGTCAGTGGATCTCCATGGTCATGTTTAGGCGGCCAGTTGGCTGAGGTTATAGGATTACTCACAACGTAATGCGAGTCCCCCGCCTCTGCCACAAGCGCCCTCGTCCGGAGGGTTCTTGTAGTTACCTATGAGCCATTGTATCACTTCATTAACTAAACATTACTCTAAGCCAGTTAGGTAACAGCTGTGAGAATTTTCGTATATACATTATATGTCAGATGTCTACATCCACTGAAGGTGGTGTGTGGCCACGTGGGCAGCCTGAGCTGTGTTCTTGTTCATTGTGTAAATGAGGAATAGGTTATAAGCCGCGGACTAAGGTAAAGTCAACAGACATTAGGATAAACTGACCCTGAGAAGCTGTGTACGTTCGTATTTCCAAACGTATTGTCCCCCTGAGTATCCAGTGGCCGAATGAGGGTATGCTTGCGATGTTTGTCTACTCATGGTGCATATAATGCACGGACAATCTGTGCGATAGTCATCTTCTTTGCCTTCCAATGAATATTCCGCGCTCTTTATCGTATTGATGCATCTCTCATAAAGCGGCACCGCAAGATGAAGAAGGTTTAGGAAATGCATTGCTCTGTTCTCTGCTTTGATTCAATGTTCTATTGGCTTACCTTGCCATATTGTACTCGGATTCTGCGGCGAATATGTCACGGCAAGGGTGGTTTTCTGTTTGAGATTTCCTAAGCTTTATACTGTACTGGAGGAACGTCATTCCGAGAAGTATAACTTTGTTCAAATCCTATTCGATTGTTTGTTCTATTATATACACGGATACCTTTACATTTCGACTGCTTAGAGAGTTGAAGTAACTTGTTGCAAGACACAATGCCGCCACAGGGTCATTGGGCCTTTGTATTAGTGCACGTTTGTACTCTTCAATTGCAAACGGCCAATTTCCAGACACGGTACAAAAGTGCCCCGCCAGCATCAGAAGTTCATAGTCCTGTGGTTTATGTAATATTTGGCGCATGATCCAGGATCTGTTCAAGTTTTAAACTCCTACATTGTAAAAGATACCTGTTCTCCAGTAGGGAGTCCTTTTCAGGAGACGATGACAGAGATGTGTATGTTGCTTTAGCTAGTGCCCCGGTAGATATCAACGCTGCATACCTCTTCAGGTTTCCACATTTAGCCATTTCTTCTCTAGCATGTGCAAGTGCTATTTTGAACATCCCACCAAAGCAACTGAGTTCTGAGGAATTGTTATATTTCTAATCCGTAACCATAACTTACGATATGACAAATCTTCAACCGTGGCCAAAAGTCGCTTCCTCTCCTCTAAATCAACCGTAGATTTGTATCGTCTCCGGTTGTTTGCCACTACTTCCAACAGTTGAACACCTTCTCTGCATCGTTGAACCACTGCCATGAGGCAGGCCGCATATCTCAGTAAACGTTCATAATTTGCCCATCCTGTTTTACATGGTAACGGCAGCCATCACAGAATACCTACCTATGATATCTTCAACTGACCTCAGACCTAGGTCTTTCCTAGTTCTGTGGAGAGGGGAATACGTCTTAACAACGTCACCATGTTCATTGATATATTGCTCTTCTGCAATGCCTTTTTGCATTCTAGTGTTATTTAACATCTGATGTTTGCGTTCTGTGTCCAATTCACAGTCGTTAACCACTCTCAGGAACCGATTTATCCAAACGTTTGTTTTCTCAGAAACCTCATTGAAATCTGGATGCAAGGCTACATTGCCGAACTTTGCCAATAGACATGGTCTTGGCCTAAATATCTCATCTGTAAAGCACATATCCATGACTTCTTGGACTGTTGACTCTAAATGTAGAAGCTCCGTTCGTCGCTCCTCTGGGTCAAGGGGCCTGTGATAGTTATATAATATATATCACAACATACTTTTGTATCATCTTCAACCGATTTAAATCCGTTGTTGTTAGTCGTACCAGCAATTCGTCAGACTCAGAATGCTTCCCTGCTTGCAACAAGATATCGGCGAGCAGTATGATGATCTGTGAGTTGGAAGGCTCACGGTTCAATATATGCCTTAGAAGTCTTATGGCCATTTCATGATCCTTTTCTATCACCACTATACATTTTGCCATGTGTATAGCTTGTTCTGCTGATAACACATCTATCGTTTCCTGATTTTGTTCATCATAGCCCCTCTTGAACCACCGTAGAGCAGTCTCCTGACACCTGTTTGCCCATGCGGTACCAACTGCATATAACATTGAAGCGACCGCGTTTTCAGTGGCCCATACGACCTCTAACTCTTCTTCCACATCTTTATCCATGTATAAAGAAGCTATAGTGTACGTCGACAGAATTTCAATGGGGAGCTTGGTGACCTCTATATCCAGAGTTTCTGATATGGACAACACAAATTCTATGCATTCTGCGTAGAGTTGCAACTCAATACACAAAAAGCATGCATGTTTTGCCGTCTCCATATCCCCCGTCTCCTTGTAATATTTGAGCAGCACCGATAGAAGGGTCACTTTGTCACCGACAGCTAATAGAGACCGCGATAGTTCTCCTAATATTAAAGCATCATCTGAGTTGAGCTCAAAGAGTATTTGCAGCAACTTAATTGCCCGTTGATAGTCATTCTGTTTTATATGTAAGCATTATATCAATACAAACCTTCTGCAAGTAGCACATGGCGAGTGAGAATGTGACCTCCTCGTTAGGTTCTCCATCGTCTGTTTTCATACACTTCTTATAACAATATATCGCTTGATCGATATTACCTATCTCCTGTGACATTTCCCCAATCCTTCTCCATAGTTCCAGATCAGTCTGCACGAGGTGAGCTGCCAGCAGGTAGTAACCAGTGGCAGTAGTAATATCTCCATACTCTTCCTGGTATATCAGTCCGAGTAGATGGAACGGGTCATGCAATCCCGGTGCCCTCCTTACTACTTCTTTGAGTATCTTTATTGCCTCTTCGAAGTTTTCATTGAGGTACATGTTCATTGCATCCTGCATATACTTCTCCAACTGTGGAGTAAGCTTGGATGGATGTGCCGCCGTCTTACGCTTCTTCTTTTTCTTCTGTTTTGGGATCGCTGGAATCGGAGGAGGCGGT
Source organism: Babesia gibsoni (assembly GCA_035575875.1). Lineage (NCBI taxonomy): Eukaryota > Apicomplexa > Aconoidasida > Piroplasmida > Babesiidae > Babesia > Babesia gibsoni. Next base: position 1,800,645 of record CP141527.1, read on the forward strand.
GTCTTGCCCTTCTTTCCCTTCTTGAGCTTCCTTTTTAGCAACTTGTCTGCGAAGGACAGCTTACGCTTCTTTTTGGGCTCACTTCCTGAGAGTACGTCGCCCATAAGGAAGCTGTTAAGCTCCTCCTCGTCCACTTCAGCGTCGCTACATTCTCCACTGTTCGCTATATGATCGTACGGATATAAGGCTTACACAGGCTCGTCGTCATCTATAAGATCCAAAGGGAGTCGCTCCCTCCGTATATATTCGTCCATAATTAATATATATTATGTTTAAAATATATTTGTGAAAATTAGAAATAGTTGATGATGACTTCAAGTGAAGCCTAAAATTGTTATCGTTACTCTAATATCGCAAATCCATCGATACGATCGGTGGGGATTAAATGCTGAAGATCCCTTGACTCATCTCAATAGTTGATGCTAACTTTTTAAGAAGACATTTAGTTGTCGTGGTGGTCATCGTCACCGTGACCAGCGTCACCATCCTTCTTCTTGGGGAGAAGCACAGCCTGTATGCTGGGCATCACACCACCAGAGGCGATGGTGATACCAGCAAGGAACTTGGAAAGCTCCTCATCGTTCCTGATGGCCAGTTGGATGTGGCGGGGAATGATACGGGACTTCTTGTTGTCACGGGCAGCGTTGCCAGCCAACTCCAAAATCTCCGCACAAAGGTACTCCAAGACGGCAGCAAGGTACACAGGGGCACCAGCACCGACACGCTTGGCGTAACGGCCGTTCTTCAGGTATCTTCCGATACGACCGACGGGGAACTGGAGGCCAGCCTTTGCCGACTTGGTGACCGATTTCACGGTCTTTTTGCGTCCACCACCAGTTTTATCATCTGCCGCCATTTTCATTTTGATATGATCATGTAAAACTTAGATACGGCTATCGTAATTAACCAACCCCTACAGGCTTTTGTGGCGACTGATTGGAGAGACAGGGGGGTGGCGCCCTGTATTTATTGGGCACACACTTGGGGCAAAAATAGACACTGCCTGACATAGCCCAGCGGAAAAGCATGTACAAGATGCGTATAAACACGTGACCGATGGCACGGGTAACCGCAGGATATGCCACGAGAGATTACAAAAAGTTACTAGGGTGTGTCGTAACACGTGCACGTCGCCGTGCATCAATGGCGACGCCAAAATATCGCTATATCCGATAGATTAAGTGATTATTAGTGTAGATGAGTGAAACTAGTGGGACGCAAACCCGTTGTTTCGCCACGGAAACGTGATCATGGATAGATAGACAGCAAAATTGCCACCATTCACATGTTTGCCGCAACCGTAATATCACACATTACACTACATAGATATTTAACTATCCGAGCGTTCTATTGAGGCCTGTATACAGTAAATGTGTACCATAGGGTCATCGGAAGCTGTTCGTGCAGCTGGGCCCTTGTTTCACGGCGCATATCGTACATTTAAACAGCCTACAGCTGCCGTATCGACCCAATGCAGGTGCAAAGATAAGAGTTGCATGACAATGCCCACGCTGTGTAGCTTTTCTCCGCCTTTATGTCCCCTTTCTGCTCCTCTGTAGTGGTTGGGGCACCACATGTGTGTGGGCGTTCTGTGTGGTGTCTTTGCTTCAGTACGCGTTTTTCTCGTGGAATAGCCTAAGACTCAAACGTACTGTAATCTTTTACCTCAAAAGACAACAATGGCGCGTACCAAGCAGACTGCCCGTAAATCCACTGGTGGTAAGGCTCCACGCAAGCAATTGGCTACCAAGGCTGCCCGCAAGTCCGCCCCCGTGGCTGGTGGTATCAAGAAGCCACACCGCTACCGCCCAGGTACCGTGGCCCTCCGTGAAATTAGGAGGTACCAAAAGTCCACTGAGCTTCTTATCCGCAAGTTGCCCTTCCAGCGCCTTGTCAGGGAAATTGCTCAGGACTTCAAGACTGACTTGAGGTTCCAGTCCTCTGCCGTTCTTGCTCTCCAGGAAGCTGCTGAGGCTTACCTTGTTGGTCTCTTCGAAGACACCAACTTGTGTGCCATCCACGCCAAGCGTGTTACCATCATGCCCAAGGACATTCAGCTTGCCAGGAGGATCAGGGGAGAGAGAGCCTAAGGCACTTATTCCCATTGAATTGTGACCGTACTCTAATATCGCTTAAGGCTTCACTTGAAGCCATCATCATCAACTTCAATTTAATGTTTAATGTGCCTTAGATTCGCTCGTTTCGTTGCATTCATGGTGTTTATGTGTGTTGAGAAAGGCATCTGGTTTATCGTGCTTTAAGTATTATGGTGGAATGGGCTAGCGATTTGCCTTTGTGCTGCATCAGTCCTGCTTCATGCATATACGGGAATTTTAAGCATGCTAATCAAATAGTGGAAAATGACTGTCAGCATTGTTTCGTTCGTGCTCTTGAGCTGATATGGAATCATCTTATTGTAAGCTACAGCCCCTGTAGGTCTACTGTTGTCTAGCATGTACAAGTTACATCATCCCGTTCGTGTAGCATTACAACGCAAGTGCCCCCCCTGTAGGCATGTAATCTAGCATACACCTCACAATATGGATCAACAAGTGTATGGAATAGATGTTTTTTGCTTTATTACATTTGCTTAAACTGTAGCTGCAGAAAATTAAGAGTTGCCACAGACTGTGTTCTGGATTTATTGGTTACCCATATAGGTAGAAACTTTTATATCAACGCATACTATGAAAATATTTCAATACAGTGGGATTTGTATTAATGTAATGGTGACTGTGGCTCTACTGTAGTGTTTTTTGGAGAACGACGTACGGAGGATGCTCAATGGATATAACCGGCTAATAAACAGTTAATTCCGAGTTACTTTTTATTAGTTGACATGGTATCAACATAATTAGTGGATAATATCCATTCGGATTTTTACCAACCTAACCTTCAGTCAATGGAATCATAATTAGGAGGTACCCAGTGACCAATTTATGGCTGCCTCCATTTGGGACTATGCCAAACAATTTCTGGGATCAATATTCATACTACGTGATAGACTAATTCGCCTCTTACTCTGATTTCAAGTAAGATGTCGACGCCTAATTACCCTGGTATGTTTGCTTTTTGGATTTAATAATGTTCAACAGTGCCTCCGCAGGGCTATTATAATCCGCAATCCATGTATCCTGCAGCAGGTTTGTATACTTTGGGCTGATTCACATTTTACAGGAGTCATGTATCCACCGCGTCCCCCTGCTCCCGTAATGGCAGCTGCTGCGGCACCGCCAGTACATTCCGCTGTTATCGCAAAGGGTCCAGCTGCGCCCACAGCACCAGTGGCCTACTCTTCACACGTGGTTCCAGGATTAATCGACACGTTGATGATGCCTGCCACGCCTACATTGCCAGTCCAAGACAACGAGCCGAAACCTATGGTTAACGTAGTTTACATTGGAGGTCTCCATTCAGGAACTTCCAGTGATTTTGTAATCAATATAATGCAGGTATGTCGCTTGTTCTCGTTTTCATTATCCATAACTCTATCAGAAATGTGGAAAACTTGTGAACTTCAAAAGACATACTGACCCGTCCAGTGGTCTCCTCGCCAATTTTGCTCTTTGTGACTTTGAGTCACCCAAGGGACCCTACTACGCCATGGAATGCCTTGCTAACCTCAAGTTTGGTGAAGGGGAAATAAAGGTGAGTCTACTATTTGTGACATTTATATGTTGTAGGTGAGCTGCAACGACAAGGTCAAGGGTATGGTCGATGAATGGGTGCGTGAACAAGTAGATCTTTTGAAGAAGGAGTGCCCAGAGAAAACTGATGAAGAGATTCGTGAACTGTTCAAGGCACCTGAAGTTGAGTTACGCAGTGAACTTGAGAATCTTATAAAATATGAGGTAATGGATATGCAGTCGGGAAACACACGAAATGCTTCCATATCAACTGTCCACAGACCAGATCCACAGAGACAGACCTCTATTAAGTCGGACAGTGCGCGCAGCGATCACTCAACCACCTCCAAGCAAGACGCAGCAAATGACATATATCAATATGTTAGTCACGACTATTCCGTCCACCACAAGGAACATGCCCGACGAAGTCGATTTAAATCGAAGCAGCGCTCTTATGACGATGAATTCAAGGACGCAGAACGTGATTGGGAGGAACATGAGGAATCCTTGCTAAGAAAACTCCATCGCATTGGCACGGTAAAACGTAGTACAAGAGAGAGACTGGTGAACGACGATCTGAAAGGATTTGCCAGGTCAACAAGTAGCAAGGAACGAGAACGCGAAAAGGAACTAGACCTTGAGGATGAAATGGAGGAGGCAAAAGAGAATGCATCTTCAGAAGTCAGGTGCACAATTCCCCTTGCCGCTCCAGTGGCACAAGCAATCCCTGCTGAACCACAGAAGCGAATCTTGCCAAATGTATTTAGTTCCAACGTCGATGAGGAGGAACCCATCTTCAAGCGTACTCACAGGCCACACATCAAGATGGTCATGTCAGATACGGAACTGTGGGAACAAGTGCCAAAAGATGAACATGACCTTTTTGCATTCGAAATCGATTGGGATCACCTATTAGTTGACAATAGTGTCATGATATTCTTGGAGCCGTGGATGAAAAAGTGCATTATGGAATTCATGGGCGATGACGAAGAGGTCACCAAGGAAGTGATGGAGTTCCTCAATGGCAGATTACTAGAGAGGCCAAACCCTAACGACCTTCTAGAAGATGTCGAGAAGTTCTTAGATGAGGATAGTAGAGGGTTTGTATATGAGATGTGGCGAAGAATTGTATTCCACCAACAAAAAACAAAGGCCCTGTTCTCGTAAAAACCATACAGTGACACTAAATCACTTATCAATATCATTGAACTATATAGTGTTGTATTGGTATAGTGAACTGTGCGATACATTTGTAACGTCGTGTCATGCTTTGGATAACTATGAAAAGGTGTACATGCCGAAATGATAATCAGCCACTTGGTAAAAAGACTTCCATTGTCTCACACAATACTAGGCTAATCCCACGAACTACGCACCATAAATGAGGCGTTAACATACCTTGCAGACTCATTGCGCCCCAGTTGCAGCCCTTCCAGTGAGTGGGTTAATGGGCAACGCTCTATCAAGTAAACTACATGTTTCTACTACAATACAATTGGAGCTATGGTATTATCCTGTGCCTTGAATGTATGTATAGATCCTCAATCAGTAGGTATCTGGATCCTTTCCTAAGTCTTGTATTTAACCATGACTTATCGGAAGCTCTGTTAGTTAACACTTCTGGCAAGAACGTTGTGATGAGGCGATAATTTATCCTCGTTCCTCAACATTGGAAACACTATTATGCACAATGATTATATACAATCCTAGTCTGAACCATTCTAGCGGTTTGACGGCTTTATGGTGGTATTTCATGTGTTTCTCGGCATGGGCCTCCTGCTCCGTCCATCATGTGACTCTGGTAGCATATGGTCCCCTTGCCTTCCTTCCCGACTTCTGGGAGGAGACCGTCTTCTATCAGACTTGTCCCTTGGGTAATCGTCGTGGTACGGCCTTCCGCCATACCTCCTATGAGGACGGTCAAGGTGTTCCTGCCTGGAGTCCCTGTCGCCTCTATGATCTCTGTAATCTTGATCATAGTCGTAAGGACGTGAATATCTCTGGGGTGAATGATCCATGTCCCTTCTATAATAGTATTGATGCTCATCCCTTGGGGGAGAATGCCTCCTCTCGTAGCTGAAGGAGCGTCTGGAGTATCGCGGTCCAGGGCTCCTGCTTCTTGACCTCTGCCTACCGTAATAATCACCTCTTCGCAGATCACGATCATCGTCCCTCATGTAACCGCCCCTTCGTGAAGAATTGGCGTTGCGGTATGCCCTTCGCATGGAGTTCGGGGACTTGCGTCTGTCCTGAGCCAAGCAACACACCACCACGGATCCATCCAGCTCGGTGTTGTCAATCGCCTTTACAGCTTCTAAAGCATCCTGTTCATTTCTAAATTCGATGAAGCCAAAGCCCCTAGGGCGCTTGGTCTTGTAGTCTAGAGGAAGGTATACATCCTTGACATCACCAAACTTCTCGAACGTCTCTTTGACTGTTTCCGAAGTTGTAGTGAAATTTAGGTTCCTTACTAGCACGGACTGACTAGAAGACTTCTCCGACTCCATTTCTCTAATATTTTCTAACTGCCAAGGCAGGCCACATATTTGGTGTCTCAACTATCATTATCATGATAACTATGCATGACGATGTGGAAAGGCATTTTATCTTAATTATAATAATTTTCAATCTGACATTCTAAATAAACTGGGCAACACTATTAGTTATGATCATTAAATGGAGACGTCTAACGTCGTGGCATGTGCCACAACTTTCAAACATTTATGCCTCAGCCTCATCGTTGATCTGGAAGTATCGAAGCTCGTACGAGTAGTCCTTGTTTGCCACGACGCGAAGGAAATCACGCAGTTGCTGCTTCTTCAGGTACTTCTTGGTGAGGTACTAATACAGATTGTATATCAACATCTCAAGTTATCCTACCTTTATGTATCTCTTAGAGAAGGGGATATCAGCAGTAATGTAGATTTTGTTCTTCTCCCTAGTCACAGTAACGTTGGTACCCAGGTTGCCAGTTTTGCCATCTACTTTAATGCGATCGATCAAAAACTTCTCCTACGAAACCGTTAGGTTGAGTGTTAAATACAGCGCAACGAAGGCGGTAAAAGGCCATGTATTAGCGATGCTGCAACAAAAAGTTACAGTACCGCAACCTCACACGACCGTGGCCGGTGGGTTTGGCCAACGCGGACGACGTATTATTATAACGTCAATCATACGTTTAGGGTGTACAATAACCTACCAGTCCGGATGGGTTGATGATATTGTCGTTTGCCGGGGCAGTACAATCCAGAAGGAACTTGGACTTTTGGCCGGGGGTGCCCTTTTTCAGCTGCGACTTCTTCTTAAGTTCCTTCATTGTGAACAGAAGTTGTTTTACAAATAGAAAATGCGTATGACGCGATAATTAAAAGGTCTATAAATGCCTTTTCCCGCAAACTGTGCCCCTCCCCATGAAGAGGGATGGGGATCCGAGCGGAAGCCAGTTCAAGGAGTTACTCGTCGTACCTCAGTACTCACTAGCAGTTCATCTACACATCTGATTCGACGTGTTAGTTTGGAGAGATGCGTCTTATTTACACAGCCGTTGATTAGGGGATGACATTTGTATATACCAGTTGGACGTGGTACTTCCCAGTCCTGATATTAAAATTGAAGTATAATTCCACATGTTTACATACCTAAAATCAATAACATGTGGTAACTGAAGCTACTTTACTGCCAAATATACCGGTTTCACGTGTCTACGTAGGATTCATGAAGATTCCTTCGTTACAAGTCCAACATAAACATAGCAATTATAACACTGTACACGTATTAGTTTTCACATAATGGGAAGCGCCACCCATTCTACTTAATTTTATGGTTTTGTCACCAAACACCATGATTCCAGTACTACCCTAGTGCGGGAGTGTATGTGTACGTTTGTCACTCATTATTCACAATGGAGGTCACACATCGTCGGTAAGTTGCTTGTCCATCAGTTTGCCAAAAATGTTAAACATTTCATCCCTCCACAGAAAGGAAAACGCCGCCATGGCGACCTTGAAGTCGTTGCCTAACTTCGAGATAGACCGCCTAAGGTAGATTTTTTTATGGTTTGGCTTAATCATATACACAGACATCTGTTAACATTGCCGTCTGATGCCGGTGTTGACGTATCTAAGGTTAAGGGGAACTTACTTGAGAACATCGAGAAGAATGGTTCGTTCCGGGCTGTGCTGTTACACCCATCTCAGATATGTATCCATATTTGCTGCGTCTGAAGGAACAGCTGCCAATCATGTCTGACGTCCCTCCGATGGATACCCTCAGGGAGGCTAATGTTAAGGCACTCGCTGAACTGGACGAGAAGATCGAGTTTGCAGAGAAGAACTTCGGGTCGTCTGAGGTTAACGACGCTGTTCTGGAAAAGGCCAACTACTATTTCAAGATTGGGGATCATGTAAGTGGCGCATTTTTAACCCGTCATTGTTCTTAGGAGAAGGCTGTATCGCAGTACGAGTTGGCACTTGGCAAAATAGTGGGAATCAACAGCAAGTTGGAGACCATTTTAGGAATCATCCGAGTTGCTTTCTTTTTCAATGACGTCCCCTTGCTTATGAAATACATGGAAATTGCTAAAAAGTAGGTTCACCATTCTCCGTCTTCAATTTTTATTGCAGGGATATCGAGAACCGCGGTGACTGGGAAATGCGCAATCGCCTCCATATTTACGAGGCACTTCAATTGATTATTTGCAGAAAGTTCAAAGCTGCAGCTGAACTTATGCTAAGCTCCCTCTCAACATTCACGGCTACTGAACTTATAACCCTAGACGAACTGGTCCTATACTCGATCGTATTGTCGCTGATAACCATGGACCGAAAAACAATTCTCACCAAGGTTCTTGAGAGTCCTGAGGTTAACCAAGTGGCAACTGAAGGCTCCGTTCTCCACCATCTCATACATGATTTCTATCACTGCAACTACAGGAACTTTATGCTCAACCTAGGTAGGTGTAGTGGCACATTAATAAAGTCATGATGTATGCAGTTCTCACTTCGGAACTTATTCAGAAGGACCGCTATTTGGCTCGTTATAGAGGCTACTTTTTGCGTCAGGCTCGCCTGCCTGCATACAGGCAGTTTTTGCGCCCGTACAAATCTGTCACCATCGAAAACATGGCAAATGCATTTCAGTTATGCCCAGAGTTTTTAGAGAAGGAACTTGTATCGTACATTAGTGGAGCCCGTCTGGACTGCAAGATTGACCGTGTTAACGGCATTATCGAGAACAACGTCGTGGATGAGCGAAATAACAATTACATCGAGACTATCAGGGAAGGCGACCTACTACTCAATCGCATCCAAAAACTGTCCCGTGTTATAGACATGTGATTCAAACTGAAAAATCATTAAATTATTAGTGTAAACCATTATCATCCTGTTAATTGTGACTAGAGCCCAGCAGGCCGATTAGGTTGTTTACACAATCCTTCCACTGGGTAAGATTAGAGTGCAACTGTTTCATCTGCTCTTTGCCGAATTCACGCTGCATGACAGATCGAAGTATGACTCTTTCACCCTTTTGGTCTATTAGGGCATCCATTACTCCCTTTGTGATGGCAGTTACAACCACCTCTTCCACTTCCTCCTTCGAAAGGCAAAGTTTATCCTTAATCCTTGCGATTGATACCTCAGACTCTTGCTGGCATATTGATGCTAAGGTTAGAAGCTGAATTTTGTGCCGACAGGTGTCCAGCGGAATACCATATTTCTCAAACATGCCCTCACCATATCTAGCGACAATAGCCTCAAGATCAGAGCTGCTACCCTTGACGAATAAGTCCAGAAGTTCAACCAGTGGTGCATATTCAGTTTTAGATAGGTACTCCACAGCAGTCATTGTACGAAGACGATCAAAGTAAAGCACACCATCTGCCTTAATGCTCCTGATACAAAATTGGGCAGTTGCCTCCACATTTTCAGGTGCGGTGAACAATGCTGGCTCAGAACAACACTCAACTCTTTTCTCATAAAAGTGGTAAGAAATGTCACTTCTGTTCATCTTGTCCAACTCTGCAGAGATTATCTGGTATATATATATCTTTGTCTTCTTGTCAATAACCCAATCCTTCATCCAATCTTCCAGCTGCAACTTATGAAATGGGTAGACATGCACAGTACCTTTTTTATAACGGGTAGTAAAGTGTGGAAGATCTCGTTCTTGGAGGCGAACTCCAATACAGCGATATATACATTAACGCGCAACGACAGTGTGGGATCCACGCTGTTATAGAGCATTTGAAGCAACCTCAAACGAAGCTCCAAAAAGGACGTGCCACCAGAAAGAGCCTTCAGCAGTAGTGTTCCAGCCTTTTCTATCTGTGCGTTACTTGTAAACCTTAGCTGTAACATATACATGAGCACTGTGAAGTACTCTTCCACTTGTTTCAGAGCATCCTGATACTTTATTTGAATCTGAAAGTATGTTAATGCTTATTATCATTAATCTACCTCTGTCTCGACCTTGCTGTTGTGATCAATGGTCAGAGCTGTGGTTACACCGTTGTCCTTCGCATCCTGGAGGAATCCAAAGATCATTTCGTGCTCACTAAGCAATAATTCAAACAGTTGAAAGGAGTCCTTAATAACTTGTTCGCCTTCCACCTCATGGAACTGATTTAGCAGCTTAGAGTAGTAATCTGCAATTTTCGCGGGGGCTCGGACCTTGACGATCGATAGTATCCAGTCGCCCAGGGCTGCCGAACTCACGGCACCCTCTGTATCCTGCGAGAGAGGTACGAAAGTTGTCATTTTTAATTGTGAGCCTTCCCGGATTAAGCTCAGCCACATATGCCGTACCGCGGGGATGGGGAGGTAAGGGTAAGCCTCTACGAGAATCTGGCTCACATTATCTATATATGAATCTCTAGATTATTGTATTATAATGTGGCCTGTTGTCTATGGTGTGTAGGATAATATAAATTATTTAGAGAAGACACACCTCGTGATCCGAACCCAGTCGTTTGTTAGACTCTAACGGTCAATGTGACGCGTCCTCCTTATATAATACTTTCTATGTTTAATGTTTATGAAATTCAATGCATAAATGCAGAAGTGTTTTATATTTTATACATATGTATGGGAGTTGGCTTCACTAATGCATAGTAGCTCCATTGTTCCATCAAGTTGCCATTTCACTTAGGTACTACGACGATAGTGGTCAACGAGCTTGTTGCAGCATCCTATCAGTAGTAAATATACCTAGCTTCCTGTAGGAAATTATCACTCACATTTCGGTGATACATTTCTTGAGTAAATCCACATCCAGATGATCTTGCGATACTATTGGTGGATACCCGTCTATTGATTTCTCTAATGCTGGAATGAGCCCTTCCAACCCGAATTTTATGGCTTCATTATCTGTGAATTCATTTCTTCCTAGGTTTATGGGATACAGCTTTTCTCTGCTTGAATCCCAGGCCACCTTATCCTTTTCGGATTCCATCAATCCAGTGTCAGATTCTTCATCAATAACCTTATTTATCATACTTGTTGCTTGTGGTATCGCCCAATTAGGCAGTTCTAAATGTTGTTCTCCAGGTTGTAGGCGCTCCCCCGAGGATATTACAGAGTCATCAATGGACGGGAAATCGTTAGAAGCCGCCACACCTATCATGTTCGCAGCAGAACGTGCCATAAAATCTCCCATATGTGTCCCCTGCGATTTATAATTGCCGTACAGTGTTTTTAATACCGCATATGGCCAGAACAAAAATCTAATTTCGATTTTTCTCCAGCAATTTAATACCTATATTATCTCCTATATATTATTATAAGTAAAAACTGATGTTATATTGGAAAAACGGTATGGGTAGTGTGAGGCTCGAACTCACGACCTCGGGATTATGAGACCCGCGCGCTAACCAACTGCGCCAACTACCCTAACAGTCACGGACACAATCTAGCGTTAATTTGCATATTGTATCGACCTAGTAAGAGGGGTATCCATTGTCATTTTCGGCATTTATTTAACAAGTTACCATGTAGACTCTCTAATTAATAGTGGTACTGTTGTCGCTTGAATAGTTTGGATATAACGATACTCTTTCATGTTTTGCTGTATGATTCAGTTGAATCAATGGTACTTTGTGACAGCATAGTTTACATGCGTATCGATCATAACACTTATAGTTGAGTTCAATATTATGGGATTGTTGCTCACTACTCGCATCTACATAGACAACATAACTTTGATGTAATCAGGTATGTGGACCGTATGGTCAAGCTGTGGAAGTGTCGATTCCATAAATGCAATGACGTTGTGTTGGGTTTGCAATGTCTTGATGGTAGCCTCACCCTGCTCCTGAGGAAGTTGAAGTAGTAACTTACACAACTGCTCCTTGTGTCCAACCCATAGTGTGGTCATGCATATAACAACTCCTCTCCATAACATTTTATCGCTCCACGCCCCCCTCTGGAATAAAGCAGGTAGTATAGACTGGACAACCACGCTTCTGGTTTGAGTTACTCGCTGTACCAGCTGACATATTACTCTTCCAAACACAAAAGACACTTCGTCCGTACTTTCCACTATAAGCGTGCATGCAGATAATGCAGCTTCTACACTCATCTGTCCTCGAACACAGCATTCAACACAATGGTCCAGTATGCCAGTTTGCTTCCTAAGAAGCTCCTTATTTGGTTTGATACTGTAGCATTGATACATGAAATGCTGTGGAAGTGCAAAGTTAAGCTCCTTTTGTTCCCTCCTGAAACTCGTGGGTACTTCTAGAAGAAGCGAAAAAATTTGTTTAAGGCTTTCTTCGGTCCCATGTGTAAAAAGATGCATAATTACCTTTCCCATCTGTTCTACTGTCATGAATGGGACCAGTTGCATCGCATATGCATCACATGATATCAAGTGCTGCAGGGCAACGTCAACTAACTGCTTTGCTGGTGATGGTGCCTTACTCCAGAGTTCCAGCAGCTGATACTTCGGATCTAACCACATTGCGCGTAGCTCTTGTAGTAATCCCACCAAAAATTTGTCTTCTTCTGGCTTGTACTTGAGAACATATACTATTTCTGTGACATGAGCAGAACAGCTGCGCATTGCCTGTTTTACCATATGATCGTCGAAAGAATCCGTCAAATCACATATAAATGGGACCATATATCCATTTTTCCCTGCAGCAACAATCAATGGTTCTGGTAGGCATTCAGTAACCGCATCCTTCCTAACACATTGTGCTATCTGACAAATGAAAGGGTGTGCATTAAGTGAACCAGGTTTAGCCATTAATGCAAAAATCTCTTCCAGCCACAGGCTTGGCATATATATCCATTCAACAGCGTCATTGCACTTTTTATTGTCAGAATTAAGGAGGGTACTCTTGAAATTCTTCCATCCACATCCCTCGCAGTGCTTCTTTTTCTTTCCCTCAGACGCACTGGAATCATCTATTGCTTTAATGAGCCCTGATGGCCACTGCCACAATGGTCTGGTGGCCATAGAATTACAGTCTTGAATATATTCTTCCTTCAGGCTTGGCTCGATCTTGCACTTGGAACAACCACAGCCACCACGTATCCATTCAATCATGGCATTGTGAACTGATTCGTGCTTTGCCTTGCTGTATCTCCTGCCATCAACGTTGATGTGGTATATACCTTTTGGTGACGACACCAACCTCTGGAACAAAGTTCTAATCTCTGGGTCTTCCGATATCAAAGTACGGAGGAACATTATAAGAGTCTGTTCCTTCAACAGTGGGCACTGGGACTTCTTAAGAATATTAGAGATAAGCGAAAAGGCCAGCCTTCTGCTTATTTGATCAGACATCCAATTGTTTATCTGGTTAACTATTGTCAGAGGAATGAAGGGCATGTGAAGAATGAATCTGCATATCTGCAGAACGTATGTATCTCTTATTTCAACTATCTCCAGTATACGCGACTTGTACAGCTTTTCTAGCACTATTTCAACTAATTCTCCGTATGTCGCCCGTGATCCTTCCGTGGCTTTGCGAGACTTCCCTAATGAGTCCTCACCAGCATCTATACATCCAATAAGCTCTTTAACGCAACATTCTTTTCTTCCTGCTACTACAGCTCTTGCCAGTTCAATGCTCGCCTTGTTCATCAGAAGCTCATTAATATAATCAAGCAAAGACTCCAGAGCTGTGGCCCTACGCTGTGAGGCGACATGTGCAAGCAATTCGGAAACTCCAACATTTTTTGCATCCGCCAGTGCCGAAAGTAACGGGTTTGTTGCATCCGTTAGAATGACATTGTTCAATGTATCCTTCTTTATGGAAAGAGATACTACGTCAATAAGCGCCATTTGTGCAAGGTGGTCCATGAGCTCTGAGAACAGTGCCAATTGAGTGTCTTTCGTCATAAACCCTGATGTAAATAACTTGTTAAACAGCACCCTATTAAACCATGTAAACCTGTTTCGGTGGTTTCCAGATACAACGGAGCGTTGCAAATGCCAAGTATATGATACCACAGTGTCCATCATCTGTGTGGCTACCAGCTGGCTGTAGAGTTGATGATGCTCCCGTATAGCTTTACAACTTGTTGGTTTCACTTCAACTACAGCTGACTGATGTAGATAATCGGGATTAAATTTATCCTCTAGAGTTATTTTGTGCTTCTCTTCCATTGCCTTGGTGTGGGATAGACGCAGTTCTGATGTTGTGCAATCAAAAATCTCCTCTCCTTTATTCATGTGTTGTATGATTTCTGGATCGTATTCAAATATCTGTGCTGCGTTTATTTCATTTAGCGTTTCATCAGGTAACCTCTCACCATACTTCTGAGTTGCGAGGTGAAATAGTTCATTATCCTCATTTATACCAGATAGCATGGACACTATGTTTACTGCATCATCTAATTTCACATCTCCCTCACCGCCATAGACATAACACTTGTTTCCTGTCGCTTTTGAGTGGGCGCGCTTATAAATTTCAGAGAGGGAGCACTTGTAGCCGGCTTCGTTTAGCATATCTGCGAAACCAACATGATACTCTCGAGCTTCATCACTTGTGAATACACGGAGTATAAACGTTTCGTAATCACTCACTTTATTATGAATATGAGTGTATGTTGCGATAAGTGGCTTAGCCAGCATGTCGAAGTACTGATGAGGATAATAAGTAATCAGCGTACACGCCACTTCCGCTGCCAGAAGACCACGCTTGGTTATGAACTTGTTTTTAGGCTTTGCTGATGCGCATATGCATGATGCCAAAAGTCTAACCGCATCATAGCTCCAAATACTCAGATGGTTCATTACATATTTATTGGATGTTATAATGTGGCGCCATTTATCATCCGTGAATATAGCCTCTTTATGAATCCTTTTTTCTTCATTTACACCTTCTGATCCCTTATCCTTACTTTTAACATGGTTAGAGCACTCATCATCGCCATTTGCTTTCAAGGGCTGTTGTTTTCGTGATTTTGACGGCTCCACTCCAAGTTGAGCTGAAAGTGCCAGTTGCATCATGACTATTTTGAAGGCGTTTACCAGAGGTACATTAGATATATTATGTATCAAGCTAGGGAATCCCATTGGCGTGTTTTGTTCTTTCAAATCGTGTGAGTCCATTGCGGTGATTGCGTGTTGGACGAGATTTAAAGCACACTGCAAATCTGCAAAGGCGTCGTTTGCCACTTCATTCCCTGGGTAGCACGCACATGCCAAAAGTATATTAAACATAAATGAATGTCCTGATCTCGCAAATGCAGCAAGTGCCTCGTTTCTGACTACTCTGTCAGAGTCGTTTAGCATATTTGACACATCCTCGATTAGGACAGTAGCATCTGATCATTCATTTCCTGATATATTTATTATACTTACACTGTCCATCCAGTTTAACTACATGATTTATAAGCCTGCATAGTTTCCCTTTCCCCAGCTTTGATTGCGATAGCTAAGAAAATTGAGCATATGTGATACATTTACCAACCTGAATTCTCCTGAACTGCTGAAGACGTGCCTCAAAAGCATCACGTTCTCCGCGGTACAGAAGATTGAGAATCTCCGCTTCCTGCGAATGAATGTTTAGTAAATGACTATTAGTATTTACCTGCGACATTGTCGTCACAAAGAGGTAAGACGGATTCCACTACGAAAAACAATTATATTGCTGCAAAAGCTGTTCCTCGGTGCCTAATGGACTATATATATAATCCATACACCTTTGGAACTACATGTTGTTATTTGTTTTGCGTTGCCATCATTTTATTGTGTATCAGGGGGTGGGTCATTGTTTTTATTATAAAGCGATACCATATCCCTGTCTTCACAGTTATAAAGGTCCCTAAATTTTCATTCCTCCATAAAAGGGTATATTTGCTCGTATGTAATAGGCAATGTCTGAGGTATTCGCCTTTTGCTGAGTCACATATGACACCTACACATCAATCACCAGCCCATTCATAAATCAGAATAAAACTTATGTAATAGTTACTGTACGTCCTCTTATGCTATAACATTGATTGTTTGATGGTCGTAAGATACTTCATAGTTGCCTTTGGTTCTTTGGTATCACTGGCGCATGGGATATTAGGTTACCGACTATCCAAGGATATTTTGCACATTCCCGGTGTTACCAGACAACGTCTATCAGATACCGAACCAGGTATTTGTCCATGAATACTCATGTGTATCGAATACAGGATTCTTTTTTATGTTAGAAACGACGGACTTTCCCTTGAAATCTTTGACTGATAGACGCAGAAGTATTAATAACCTATCGCGTATGTTTACACAAATTATTGCGTCTTTAATAAGTTGTTACAGCATTGTACAACATGTCAACCCCTGCTACTTCGGCAATGGAAGAGCGTGAGGAGAACACAAATACCCCTGTATACCTAAAAGTTTATGACCTCTCGCATGGCCTGTAAGGTTACAATTGCAAATTTTAATGGCTTTCATAGCGTGTCCGATATATCACTGCCACTTCTTGGCTTCCATTTGGAGGGAATTTGGCACACCAGCGTAGCCATATATGGAAACGAATATTTGTTTGGTAAGTGCAGTTCTGCTTACTTGCAAATATCTGAATAGGTTCCGGTATCGTATATGAGGCTGAAGAAATCTGTCAGCGCCATACGAATGCACCGTTAGTGGAGAAAAAGTTGCTTGGTCATACTAACATCACAAAGGACGTTTTCCATGAGTACGTTTTATCTTATATATGATAAGAGAATTCAGATACATCGATAGTCTGAAACATCAGTTTTCTCCTGAGTCGTATGACCTTCTCAAATGGAACTGTAACAACTTCACCAACGTTGCTGCTGAGTTCCTCACTGGCAGTGGTATCCCTGAAAAATACCTAACTATTGTGGACAAAATAGCCCAGTCACCAAATGGGAGAATGGTCCTAAGCATGGTTGAAGTGAGTTTTCATTTTACAGGTTTTATAGAATTGCCCAGAACTCTAGACGACAGGACCCAAATTCCTTTGTTGTTCCAGGACAGAGGCAATAAATACTGTATAACATTGTTAAGATAATGAATCCCATAGAGAAAACAGTGTAAAAGCAAAAGTTATGATTGCATTGTATTACAACTATACTCTAACTTTTACTACTGTTCGTCACTTTTGTCATAGATGGGATCGAATTATAATCGATTCCAATGCATTTGGTGGCCTAGGAGTAAAACCTTTGCGTGTATTAGTCCGAAAATTGAAAGCTGTAACCATAGACTGGGTCTGTATTAATATGCTATGAACGCAAAACAAGGTTTTCTATGCTTTTGCATTGCTGATTCTCACCAAAATAGTGGGGCAATTGTTTTGAATCATATTTTTGGGATTTAAAAGTGGTATTTGTGCTTCTACAGCTGGAATAATAGTATCAGTCGCACATGAAACCAGTTTCACAGGTATAAACTTATTTATAGCACCAAGCTTTACAAGGAGGTTGCTATTGGTATGTCATTGTTACTAATCACTAAAGAGCAATATAGTCCCTCATTATGTCATAAATCTCATTTGATACTCATTCAATTGGTGAAACACTGTATAACAGACCAATAATCCTTTAATTTAACATCATCTTTCATTGTTGCCATTTGACATGGATGTACAGGTTTCCATTCACTTTTTTCACTTTTCCCTTCACCTTGATCCTTATTTACCATGAGGCATGATGTTAAAACCCAATATTATGATTTATAGGTGGCAAATATCTCCATTTAGGTTGTCTGCTAGGCTTACATATAAAATGTCCAGGAGGCCATCCAGCAACCATGGCTTGATCCACGTGGTACAAAAATCCAAAAGTTAAATAACAGAGATACAGACCCTACGCATGTGGTGTGAACACTAATGTACAACGAATTTTTCCGATTTTTATACTAAACTTTCTGCAATATCGTTACCCCCACATTTTCCAGGGATAATGATGCAGACAAATAGTGATTATTTACTACAACCGCTTAATTGTTAATCTACCTCAAAAGCTGATAATCCACGACCCATTAGTAAGAAGAATCTATATGGGCACATAAGTTTGTAACGTAAATACTAATGACATAACAAAGTTTACAATTGAAGATATATTTTGAAACTACATTTATAGAGAGTTTTTGACTCTATGTTTCAGGGTCCAGGCACAAACTCTCCCTGATTTTGGAAGTAAGTGTAATCTGTTTGCTTGCTCCTGGACATGTAAAAGAGTCCACTAATTCCTACGAGAGCGATTACGATAGCTGGTGTCATCAGACCTTCAGTAATTCCCTTCTTTTGGGCATTGAGCTCTGGTGTATAACCATCCTTTACAACTGCAACGGTGGCCGTAATATCGTTTGGGTCACCGCTAAATGTGAAGTAGCAATTTTTATCAGCTTCCAAGATGAGCTTAAAATCAACCGGATTAATTGAAGTGCCGGCAGACACAAAGAGACCAGTCATGTCAAACTCCACTAACTCTGAGGTAGCATCCGCATATACGCCGTTCCCTATAGTCTGTGGAAGTTTACCGTTTCCACCTGAATAAGGGTTTGCTAGCGATACTTTGACTTTCTTTGTTGGGCAAGTCATTCCAAAGTCTTCACCAGTTCCGGTTTTCTTGAGGACCAACTTAGCGCCTTTAACATGACTTCTACTAGGTAGCACCACTCCAACCGACATGAAGTGCATTACAACAACATCCTTATCATCGTTTGCAGTTTTAGTGGAGTCCTGACCTTCACCGGTTGCATTGCCTGGAAAGTTGCTGCCGCGAACACTGCTAACTTGCACCATGGGTACCTTGATAACATCTGTAACAGCCTGTGTATCAGCTGCAGGAGTACCACCACTTCCGTAGAACAATGAAAGTGGGAAGGGCACTGAACTATTTTGTTGCTGAGCAGCTCCATAATTAGCCGAGGATGTACTAGGAACATGTTGAGGCATCACAGGGGGCATGTGGGAGCCCGTGTGACCTGCAACACCGGCTGGAGGCACACCATGCTGTAAAGGTTGATTTGTACTCAAAACATCCGTGAAATTTGCATGGCGATAGTTCGACGGTGTGTAGCAAGCGGTGTTATGTATCATTAACAATAAAGCGGACACGAATCCTATCACTTCCATCTTGTCGTTATATTTCACAACAAGTTTAAATCTGTACAGGTTATGTTCTTACTAGGATATAATATCCATTTGTAAACCTTCTATATAGAATCAATGTCGCGGATGTCATTCATTTCCGAAAGCACAGCTGACGACAAAATCCCAAAAAACCATTCAATCCAATGTGTTTGAGCAGTAATTTTTCTTTTTGTTGCGTCCAACGCCTAATTGTTTCTGATGAAAAGCATGTTTCCTTCGTGGTAAGAGGGTGCACCTTCCTTCATTATTCCGCGACATCACGCCGAGAAATACAAACACATTAGAGTTACGATGTCCTTTACATAAAGTTAAACCATATCTGGTTATCTTTCATCCGTAGATTCATCTTCTGCAGCAAATTCTAATATCAGATGACGCCCATATAGATGGGTGTGTTGCAAGGATTCCACCGCCCTTGCACTACTTTCTCTATTTACGAAGTCAACGAATGCAAATCCTCTATTGTTGCTTTTAAGACTCTTAGGAATACGTATAGATTTAACTTCCCCGTAGAAGCTGAACATTTTGTATAGGTCTTGTCTCGTTGCTTGGAACGCAAGATTCTTAACAATAATCTTTGTGGTTGCCTTTAGGATCTTGTTTTCAGACACTTCAACAATTCTCTTATCTGTCTTCTTGGCAATTGACATTTCTATGACTTTTCCGTCTATAATAAGTCCCGTCTTGCTTCTGATGGCAGCCTTTGCATTTGCAAGGTTGTCAAATTCCACGAATCCAAAACCTCTGGATAGAGTTGCATTATCCCTCATCACCACATTGCACGATACATAGCCTTTGCATCCAGAGAAGTGGTTCTCCAATGTCTTATCTCGTGTTCTGAAGTTGAGGTTCTTCAGGTATATGCTGACGTTTGTGGGAATGTAATCATCTTCTTCAGAAGCAACCTCTTCTTGTTCAGTAAGTTGCTCACCGCTTTCTTCCTTTTGTGTAGCGCCCGTGGATTCGTTTGGAAGAGGTGGGATTGGTGCTCCCTCATGGAATAGTTTCATGGGTGCCCACTCCAAATACAACGGTAGCCCTTGATAAGATTTGTAAGCTAAATTTTTGAATGCACTTTTTGCATGTTTGGCCTCCAGAAACTGGACAATTCCCATAACCATGTATGGTGATATGGAGAGTCTGAGGAGTTTCCCATATTTGCTGAAAAGTTGGAGTAGTTCTACGTCAGATGCCTCACTAGGAAGGTTCTTAATGATTATCGTATCATCACAGCGTTTTACAACCTTTGTTTCGTTTGTTTTCTCTTGATCTTCCCCATCTTTTGAAACCCTAGACACCTCGAACTGTTTATAGTCAATGCCCTGCTCCTCCAACCATTTTGTAAGTTTATTCACTACCAGAGTTTCTGAGAGCGCTACGTTAACGGCAGCAGATGATTCATCAATTATATCTCTTTTCCCTATTTCCAGTTGTCTTGCGACTGCAGTGAGTGTTGCATTTATATCTATGTGTAGAGTGTTCCATATATTTGCATCTTCCGCTTGTGCCATTTTCTTTTGTTCCAAGGTCCTTTTGTAAGATGACTTTTGTGCGTTATTTCGCGCAATCCTACGACTAAGTTCCTCGTAGCTTAAGCCATCCACGTGCGTTTCCTTTGGCTTTGCAAGATTTACATGTATAATACGCCCGCAGAAGATGCTGCGATTTTTAGAGTCCCTGAACTTTACAGCATCAGAGGGAAACATCCACTTCACATAGCAGTACCCTTTTGTTAGTTTATCACCATCCTTGCCGTCTCCTTGTCCTGTGTTGAGTGGTAGGTGTATCTCTGTGACTGGACCATATGGCCTGCAGAGCTCACGGATTGCATCTTCTGTGATGTTGTAAGGAAGATTAAAAAGAATAACCCTATCGAGGTTTTCTATATCCTCATTTTCATTTTCATTAGTTTCTCCTCCCTGTTCATCTCTACCCGGCGTCGTTTCCTGCTGGTCGGTCTCATCTACATCGTCAAAGACAGTATGCTTGCGCTCACTGGAAACACCGGCCTTGGTATATGTGTTTACCTTCTTCACTACAGTTGTAACAACTTCACCATCTTCCACTTTCTTCTTTAATTTTGCATTGACTGTTTCCCTTTTGCGCTTCTCCACCTTTGGCTCAGGTTCCTCTATTTTAGGTGGAGGCCTAGAATATTCAACGGTGACCTTACACGCCCGAAAATAGGTTCCATTGTAGTAGTCTTTAAACTTGGTAGCATCCTTTTCCTCAGAGAATCCAACGAAGCACAGTCCCCTAGACACTTCTTGTTGGATGTTGCCCTTGACACCGCGTTTCACTACCCCTGCAGACTTCTTTGTAAGCAGTTTACAGTCAGTGTGTACCAACCCAATATCCTTACACTTTTGCGATACAAGTCTCTGCACACTAGCCTCATCCAGGGTTAGGGGAAGGTTTTTGATTATCACCCGGGTATTATAGCCAACCCTCATTTTTCAAGGTGATGCTGGCTTCAGGGTATGAAAATACACCTGTTTCTTTAACCGTAAAATTTAAATACCGCCATCTTACTTTTAGTGATAAAAGGTAACTGGTTGGAGGGCTCGGATATAACATCAGTGTGTCTAATGTAGTGGATATAACCATAAATAGCCCAATTGCATACTGAAATCGTATAACTTGATAGAAAATAGAGCGAATTAATTTCATATACAGCTGAAAAGTCGGCCAAACACATGCCTATATAGCCATATAAGGACTGTAATAGACATTCCTAACAGCGGAAGAGCACTGTCTAATGCTCTTCATACACACTCTCGAGCAGAATACAGTAGTTGAGCAGCCTTAAAGAGTGAATTGGAGTTCTTTCCGAACGGTGGATTCTACTACAAATAGTAAGGAACGTATTTGCTGCATCCCTTATGCTAGGAAAGAGGGCAAAATATTCAGAGTAGCCCCTAGGAAGTTCACCTAACTTGTGCTAAACAGGCAATAGAAAGTTATATGAGGTGAAAATACACAACCATGGTCTGACAAGAATCCGCAAATGTGGCTTCGCCAAATCACCAGACGAATGCCATGCATCTTTGGCATGAGCCAAAAATTGGTACGACCAAAGTTGCAACCCCCTTCTATACATATACTAAAGTATCGCAACTATCATGCCACTTCTCCATTTTGGCAGGCGTTATCATTTTCACGGACTGAGTGCTTAAGATTCCCAGTTGAAGGTAGGCCCATCAGCACCCTTAAGAGGCGTGTTTTCAAAATAAAAAAGCACAAGAAAAAGAAACGGAAAAAGAGACTATCTAGACTGAGTATCATACCATGGAGGCCCCCATCTGAAGAAAAGAAGATAACTTATCAGCTGCCATACAAAATGCGCCGTATCGTAAAGGAAAGGCGAAGGCGTAACAAGGGTAATAGAACAATAAGGGCACCAAGACAACGTTAATTTCTTTCAGTTTCATTTTTGGTAGCAGCCGCAATGGTTGCCTTTATCTGTGATATATGACCATATCATCTCAATTTTCCCTACCATTTTGAACCGTGCCAAGCATTCTTTTGGAGTCTTTCCCTTTACTTCTGAAGCTATCATGCGCCACCTGGTGGCTGGCTCTAGCGATGCTGGGTATTTTGCCAACGCATACTCTAGAGATGATTGCTCTTCAGCAGTCCATACGTCACCAGTATTGCTCTGCGACTCTTAATCAGACACAATAATAAACTTACACTTAGTGAAATAGGAACAGTTTTGCCAGCAGCCATTTCGCGGGCGGCCTGGATACACTGTGGCGCTGTCTTAGTCTTGACATATTTTGCGATTAGGCTCCAACGGTTACTAACTCCAGCTACATGTAATTCAACGGCCTTTGAAAGGCGTGAAAGCTCCTCCTTTGTCCATATCACAGTGGTCTCTTCCTTTTGTTGTTTTTCCTTCGGGGTCGAGATTTCCGATACACCTTCTGTAGCTGGCGATAACCGCAAGGATACCCTTTTTATAACTTCCTCAAACGGGGTTGATTCGTCTATTACGGCAGCTTTCACGATGGAATCCATGCGCTTAACAAACTGTAGTGACTCGTCTGAACCCTCGATAACTGTAGCATGGCCAAGGAGGCTGTACACTTCTTGGCACGACTCCTTGACAAAGTCATATTCAAGTTCTGAGAGACGATCGAAATGTTGCGATAATTGAACTCCGTTTACTAGCTTTCCACTTATAGATCTTAGATGTTGACGGCTGAGAGGCAGATTATACGCCATACAATGCATATAAACCTACAGTTTCTTGACGATTTGCTTTTCAAAACGTTCACGCATCTGCGATTGTTCCACTTCATTACGTCGGCGCTCCTCTTCTTCCTGTTTGTTACGCCTAGATATCCATTAATCATAAAGAATATAAGGTTACATACAATTCTCGAAGTCTCTGCTCCTCCATCAAGCGCTGGCGCTCTTCCTTTTCTAGTCTCTTCCTTTCTGCTCGCGCCTTAATCCTAGGATCGCTGAAAGACCATTATAAACATCTAGGAAACTCCTTACTATGCCTGTGCAAGATCCACCAGCTTCTGTATCCTAACCAGTTCCTTTTTGACGAGTTTCTTCTGAACCTTCTGGTTTTCACGTTCCATCCAACGCTTTTCTTCACGAGATTCAGCGTCATCCAATAGATGTGGCGCTGCATGACTAAAAGTACGCGTTGTTTCGAAGCCTCTCCAGAAATCATAGAAGGCATCTACCTCCTGGTCACTAGAGTTAGCTGTGCCCAAAGAGGGTACTGGTTTGGTACGGGACCATCTGAAAGACATAAAAACACGCAATCATATCTTTCTCACCTTGCGTTGAGATCAAATACGGGAAGGAACAGCGCAAAGAAGTCGGCGGCCTCCTTTGCATCCTCTTTTGATGGTATGCTCTCGTCAAACGGCAAGCTGCAGTCGTATTCATGCCTAAGATCAGAATCTGCATTATATTATGTCAACTCTGATTACAAGAACTCACCACTCAGGATTGTAAATGCATCCTGTAAGAGGATAAACTGCTGCCTCCTCTCCTCATCACAAAGACTTCGAAGTCTATACTTGACAGCATATTCCTCGAATTCCACAGGAACCCTGGTATTGGAGGCCTTATCGGGGTGTAACAGTAGCACTATTTTCTTGTAGCTTGCCTTAATTTTGGTGACATCATCAGACTCTCTGACATTGAGCAGTTCGTAGGCATTCTGATTCTTCCCCAAAAAATCACGTACTAATCCAAGACATTTTTTGGAACTGCTTCTTGATATTCTTCCTACATCCTCTGTCTCATCCTCCTTGCAATTTCCAGCAACCGGATGTTGAGATACTAGACTGAGTAACTGAGCCCATTCCCTTTTATGAGAGTAGACATGTTGGGCGTTAAATCCTTCGACGTGGCCACCCTGAAGAAACTCTTCGACAACATGACGAGTGTCCGTTGATATATCGATATTTTGTGCTGGATTGAAGACATCTGCAACGCATCAGTAACGTGGTAAGTTCACCTACTGCTGTATGAAACTTCTAGCATCCACTCTCTTGCCAAAAACAACGCAAACCCAGCATTTTCTACTCGCCTAGTCGCAATGGCTGCCTTAAAAACAACAGGTTGGTCGGCGTTGTACGCCGCATTAGGCAGCGCAAGAGGCTGATGTGCTACCATCGACACACAGTTGCCCTAAGAATCTACAGCCTATCGAATAACCTCCTACTTATCAACCCAATACGAGTCAGCATATCATTGCACAACGCATATTCAAAGATGGCTTCCTGATTAACAACAGTGGACACGTCGTGTAAAAATAGCGTCGCCACACCAGTTTTCCCATAAATTGACGTTTTAGCGACAGCTTAATCAATGAGTATAACCACATAATTATTTTTAGATTTATGGGATGTACTTACCTACGGCGGCGCATCCGTACTACAGTCGCACATCTTACCGTGTCTTATTTTTTACACCATATAAAGGACACTCTAACATATCACAGCATCCATACATTAACAATAATAGATGAATAACATTGCATATATTGGCGATAAGCATTGATTCAAATGTTAAATGTGTCGTTAAACGACACTTGTTGCTATATACATGGAACCACTGTGAAACCATGCCTTCCTAGGTAGCAGGAGCCACCATGTCACCATAGTTGTTAGGTTCTTCAAGTTCCACTAGGAACCAATGAATGAGATTTGCCGTGCTGGTGACTCTAACGAAGAATTCCCTGGGGTTCAGGTCACGGTGTCTCTTAAAGATATCCCTGTATCTCAGTCTGAACCTATGACCCGCCTTTGTGAGTTTTTCATCAGTAATGGTATGACTTCCGAATACCTTTTTCTCGGTAATAAGACCGTTCTCACCAATTTTCATGTGCTCAATGGTAACAGTAATTTTCTTCTCTCTGTATACGATAGATTTATTGGTCATATCCAATACAGTGAAAACAAGGCTTATATCATTCAAACTTGTCAATTGGACATGATCCATGTCTCCTCTTCTCCAAAATTTAATAATAGGCACCTTCACAGTGCCATTACGATGATCCCAAGTAATAACGGCGCGATGAGCACTGTGAGCACTAGGATCATTCTCGTCAGGCTGCTTAAACGTGTAGGGATTCAAATACCGTCTCTCATTCCAGTCCAAATGTCTGAGTGCCGTGTAGTCCATAGGTAAAACAGATGCAGGTTTACTAGAAACAGGCTTACCACCTTTGGCAGAAACCATACCAATAGCGGCGAAAAATGCCGCAAAAAGAAGCGCTGGAGACTGCATTTTCTGTATTATATCCTATATATGTCGGTGTGTTGCTATTCTAATCATATAGGTGTATGTAGGCGATACGATGGCGAATTCAGCTCTATCGTTCACCGTTCCATACATACACATAGGACATGCACACTAATATATTTACAGCACATGCCCATAAATATATGTATGCAATCCTCTAGCTTCCTGTGAAGAGAGCGTTAAAAGATGCTCAGCGGACTATCATGTATAGGAGTGCATCCAGAGCAAATGTGTGGTTTGCCTACAGATAGACTACATATGTGACTCCACCGGCTTAACATTAACAGTGATGCAACCTCTGCACCTCGTGCTTATGATGTGTATTATGAAAGTATGGCATATTCTAAAGCATTGCATCCAACACATACAACGTTGACTATGTAGGCCTGTGATGTGTACAGAAGAAGGTGGAATCACTGAAAGAACTTTCATCATGAATGGGCTATGTGGCCTATTAGGATACTAGAAAAGGGATCATGCTGTTCCTATCTACGCCTTTCTAGTGGTATGCTGCTAGGACAGTGGTAAAGTTCATGCTTTGCTACATGTAGAGATAAATTTATGGCTTCTAAGATGAAGCTAATTGTTATCTAAGATCATTCTTGTTGTACAGAAGATTGTAGGTCCATTCGTCAGCGAATGATGCGTATTCATTGATCCATATCGTACGCCATTCATAAACGCAGACAATGATCCTGGCATGTTGCATGTACTTATCTGGATATATCCATGCTGAAAAGAAGTCTTTGCTCTGCTAGGAGTGTTATACACTTTTCAATCCAATGTGATTTTGAGTGCATGTTATTCTTGCCTACAGTGCTTATGAAGCCTCTATAGGATGTATGATAAAATGGTGTAACCATATAGGCATAATTACATAATTCTACTCCTAAAGCGCAGTTATCACGCAATCTCATTCATGTGAGATAACATATCCAATCTTTATAATGTGGATATGACTTCATTTCGTCTCATAAGACTTTGACAAGACGTACCGTCACATGCGTAACCACATATACGGCAGCGATCACTTACATACACCATCTCAACAACGTGCGATGTGCAAAAACATTGAGTGTCTCTCAAATCGTTGAAAAGAACAGATTCTGAGTGGCAAACTACTAAAGGCTACCTATTCATAACAACGACATGCATGAACATTGACGTTCCATGCAACGCTTTTCTTCACGAGATTCAGCGTCATCCAATAGATGTGGCGCTGCATGACTAAAAGTACGCGTTGTTTCTAAGCCTCTCCAGAAATCATGGAAGGCATCTCACACCTGGTCACTAGAGTCAGCATATCATTTCACAACGCATATTCAAAGATGGCTTCCTCATTAACAACAGTGGACACGTCGTGTAAAAATAGCGTCGCCACACCAGTTTTTCCCATAAATTGACGTTGTAGCGACAGCTTAATCAATGAGTATAACCACATAATTATTTTTAGATTTATGGGATCTACATGCCTACGGATGCGCATCCGTACTACAGTCGCACATCTTACCGTGTCTTATTTTTTACACCATATAAAGGACACTCTAACATATCACAGCATCCATACATTAACAATAATAGATGAATAACATTGCATATATTGGCGATAAGCATTGATTCAAATGTTAAATGTGTCGTTAAACGACACTTGTTGTTATATACATGCAATAACTATGAAGCCATGCCTCCCTATGTAGCAGGAGCCACCATGTCACCATAGTTGTTAGGTTCTTCAAGTTCCACTAGGAACCAATGAATGCACCTTTCGGTACTTGTTACTCTAACGAAGAATTCCCTAGGGTTAGGGCTATTTGTTTTCTTAAAGACATCCCTGTATCTCAGTCTGAACCTATGACCCGCCTTTGTAAGTTGTCTGTCTCTAATGGTGTGACTTGCGAATTCCTTTTTCTCGGTAATAAGACCGTTCTCACCAATTTTCATGTGCTCAATGGTAACAGTAATTTTTTGATCGTTGCATACGATTGATTTATCATTTTGTTCCAATACAGTGAAAACAAGGCTTATATCATTCAAACTTGTCAATTGGACATGATCCATCTCTCCTCTCCTCCAAAATTTAACGAGCGGTATCTTCACATGTTGCTTGTTTCCGCGATGCTCCCACTTGATAACTGCACGATGAGCACTGTGAGCACTAGGATCATTCTCGTCTGGCTGCTTAAACTTGTAGGAATTCAAATACCGTCTCTCATTCCCGTTCAAATGTCTAAGTGTCTTGTAGTCCATAGGTAAAACAGATGCAGGTTTACTAGAAACAGGCTTACCCCCTTTAGCCGAAACCATAACAATCGCGGCCAAAAAGGCTGCCACATGAAGCATTAGAGATTGCATTTGCTGCAATGGATCCTATATGTCAGTGTGCTGCTGTCCTAATTATATACATGTCTGGAGGCGATAAGATGGACGAAGCTAGCTCTATCATACACCTATCCATACATACACATATGACATGCACACTCATATATGTATAGCAGATGCCCATAAACATATGTATGCAATCCTCTAGCTTCCTGTGAAGAGAGCGTTAAAAGATGCTCAGCGGACTATCATGTATAGGAGTGCATCCAGAGCAAATGTGTGGTTTGCCTACAGATAGACTACATATGTGACTCCACCGGCTTAACATTAACAGTGATGCAACCTCTGCACCTCGTGCTTATGATGTGTATTATGAAAGTATGGCATATTCTAAAGCATTGCATCCAACACATACAACGTTGACTATGTAGGCCTGTGATGTGTACAGAAGAAGGTGGAATCACTGAAAGGACTTTCCTCATGAATGAGCTATGTGGCCCATTAGGATACTAGAAAAGGGATCATGCTGTTCCTATCTACGCCTTTCTAGTGGTATGCTTCCAGGACCGTGGTACAGTTCATGCTTTGCTACATGTAGAGATAAATTTGTGGCTTTTAAGATGAAGCTAATTGTTATCTAAGATCATTCTTGTTGTACAGAACATTCTAGGTCCATTCGTCAGCGAATGATGCGTATTCATTAATCCATATCGTACGCCATTCATAAACGCAGACAATGATCCTGGCATGTTGCATGTACTTATTTGGATATATCCATGCTGAAAAGAAGTCTTTGCTCTGCTAGGAGTGTTATACACTTTTCAATCCAATGTGATTTTGAGTGCATGTTATTCTTGCCTACAGTGCTTATGAAGCCTCTATAGGAAGTATGATAAAATGGTGTAACCATATAGGCATAATTACATAATTCTACTCCTAAAGCGCAGTTATCACGCAATCTCATTCATGTGAGATAACATATCCAATCCTTATAATGTGGATATGACTTCATTTCGTCTCATAAGACTTTGACAAGACGTACCGTCACATGCGTAACCACATATACGGCAGCGATCACTTACATACACCATCTCAACAACGTGCGATGTGCAAAAACATTGAGCATCACTCAAATCGTTGAAAAGAACAGATTCTGAGTGGCAAACTACTAAAGGCTACCTATTCATAACAACGACATGCATGAACATTGACGTTCCATCCAACGCTTTTCTTCACGAGATTCAGCGTCATCCAATAGATGTGGCGCTGCATGACTAAATGTACGTGTTGTTTCGAGGCCGCTCTAGAAATCATAGAAGGCATCTACCACCTGGTCACTAGAGTCAGCATATCATTGCACAACGCATATTCAAAGATGGCTTCCTGATTAACAACAGTGGACACGTCGTGTAAAAATAGCGTCGCCACACCAGTTTTTCCCATAAATTGACGTTGTAGCGACAGCTTAATAAATAATTATAACCACATAATTATTTTTTAAATTTATGGGATGTACTTACCTACGGCGGCGCATCCGTACTACAATCGCACATCGTAGTAGCGTGTCTTATATTTTACACCATATAAATGACACGCTAACATATCACAAATTCCACACATTAACAATAATAGATAAATAAAATTGCATATATTGGCGATAAACATTGATTCAAATGTTAAAAGTGTCGTTAAACAACACTTGTTGCTATATACATGGAACCACTGTGAAACCATGCCTTCCTAGGTAGCAGGAGCCACCATGTCACCATAGTTGTTTGGTTCTTCAAGCTCTATTAGGAACCAATGGATGCAATTTGTTGTACTTGTGACTCTAACGAAGAATTCCCTGGGGTTAGGGCTATTTGTTTTCTTAAAGATATCCTTGCATCTCAATCTGAACCTATGTCCTGCCTGTGTGAGCATCCTGTCATTAATGGTATGACGTGCGAATACAGTTTTATCAGAAATGTTACCATACTTGTCAATATTCATGTGCTCAAGGGTCACGGTAATCTTGTGATCATTACATCTTATCGCTTTGTTAGGCTGCTCCAATACAGTCATAACAAGACTGACATCTCTCAAACTGGTTAGCTGCACATGGTCCATGTCCCCTCTTCTCCAGAATTTTACTATTGGATCATTTACTTTACCTTGACGATGATCCCACGTAACAACGGCGCGATGAGCACTGTGAGCACTAGGATCATTCTGCTTTGGCTGCTGTAGCTTGTAATACCTCAAGTCCCTTGTTTTATATATGTCCAACCGTTTGAGCGGGGTGTAGTCCATGGGTAGAACCGATACAGGCTCACTAAAATTAGTCATAGGAGCTTTTGCCGAAACCATACTAATCGCGGCGAAAAGAGCTGCCACATGAAGCATTAGAGATTGCATTTGCTGCAATGGATCCTATATGTCAGTGTGCTGCTGTCCTAATTATATACATGTCTGGAGGCGATAAGATGGACGAAGCTAGCTCTATCATACACCTATCCATACATACACATATGACATGCACACTCATATATGTATAGCAGATGCCCATAAACATATGTATGCAATCCTCTAGCTTCCTGTGAAGAGAGCGTTAAAAGATGCTCAGCGGACTATCATGTATAGGAGTGCATCCAGAGCAAATGTGTGGTTTGCCTACAGATAGACTACATATGTGACTCCACCGGCTTAACATTAACAGTGATGCAACCTCTGCACCTCGTGCTTATGATGTGTATTATGAAAGTATGGCATATTCTAAAGCATTGCATCCAACACATACAACGTTGACTATGTAGGCCTGTGATGTGTACAGAAGAAGGTGGAATCACTGAAAGGACTTTCCTCATGAATGAGCTATGTGGCCCATTAGGATACTAGAAAAGGGATCATGCTGTTCCTATCTACGCCTTTCTAGTGGTATGCTTCCAGGACCGTGGTACAGTTCATGCTTTGCTACATGTAGAGATAAATTTGTGGCTTTTAAGATGAAGCTAATTGTTATCTAAGATCATTCTTGTTGTACAGAACATTCTAGGTCCATTCGTCAGCGAATGATGCGTATTCATTAATCCATATCGTACGCCATTCATAAACGCAGACAATGATCCTGGCATGTTGCATGTACTTATTTGGATATATCCATGCTGAAAAGAAGTCTTTGCTCTGCTAGGAGTGTTATACACTTTTCAATCCAATGTGATTTTGAGTGCATGTTATTCTTGCCTACAGTGCTTATGAAGCCTCTATAGGAAGTATGATAAAATGGTGTAACCATATAGGCATAATTACATAATTCTACTCCTAAAGCGCAGTTATCACGCAATCTCATTCATGTGAGATAACATATCCAATCCTTATAATGTGGATATGACTTCATTTCGTCTCATAAGACTTTGACAAGACGTACCGTCACATGCGTAACCACATATACGGCAGCGATCACTTACATACACCATCTCAACAACGTGCGATGTGCAAAAACATTGAGCATCACTCAAATCGTTGAAAAGAACAGATTCTGAGTGGCAAACTACTAAAGGCTACCTATTCATAACAACGACATGCATGAACATTGACGTTCCATCCAACGCTTTTCTTCACGAGATTCAGCGTCATCCAATAGATGTGGCGCTGCATGACTAAATGTACGTGTTGTTTCGAGGCCGCTCTAGAAATCATAGAAGGCATCTACCACCTGGTCACTAGAGTCAGCATATCATTGCACAACGCATATTCAAAGATGGCTTCCTGATTAACAACAGTGGACACGTCGTGTAAAAATAGCGTCGCCACACCAGTTTTTCCCATAAATTGACGTTGTAGCGACAGCTTAATAAATAATTATAACCACATAATTATTTTTTAAATTTATGGGATGTACTTACCTACGGCGGCGCATCCGTACTACAATCGCACATCGTAGTAGCGTGTCTTATATTTTACACCATATAAATGACACGCTAACATATCACAAATTCCACACATTAACAATAATAGATAAATAAAATTGCATATATTGGCGATAAACATTGATTCAAATGTTAAAAGTGTCGTTAAACAACACTTGTTGCTATATACATGGAACCACTGTGAAACCATGCCTTCCTAGGTAGCAGGAGCCACCATGTCACCATAGTTGTTTGGTTCTTCAAGCTCTATTAGGAACCAATGGATGCAATTTGTTGTACTTGTGACTCTAACGAAGAATTCCCTGGGGTTAGGGCTATTTGTTTTCTTAAAGATATCCTTGCATCTCAATCTGAACCTATGTCCTGCCTGTGTGAGCATCCTGTCATTAATGGTATGACGTGCGAATACAGTTTTATCAGAAATGTTACCATACTTGTCAATATTCATGTGCTCAAGGGTCACGGTAATCTTGTGATCATTACATCTTATCGCTTTGTTAGGCTGCTCCAATACAGTCATAACAAGACTGACATCTCTCAAACTGGTTAGCTGCACATGGTCCATGTCCCCTCTTCTCCAGAATTTTACTATTGGATCATTTACTTTACCTTGACGATGATCCCACGTAACAACGGCGCGATGAGCACTGTGAGCACTAGGATCATTCTGCTTTGGCTGCTGTAGCTTGTAATACCTCAAGTCCCTTGTTTTATATATGTCCAACCGTTTGAGCGGGGTGTAGTCCATGGGTAGAACCGATACAGGCTCACTAAAATTAGTCATAGGAGCTTTTGCCGAAACCATACTAATCGCGGCGAAAAGAGCTGCCACAAGAAGCACTGGATACTGCATTTTTTGTAAAATATCCTATAATTGTCAGTGTGTTGCTGTCCTAATCATATACATGTCTGGAGGCGATACGATGGACGAAGCTAGCTCTATCATTCACCTTTCCATACACACACATAGGACATGCACACTAATATATTTATAGCAGATGCCCATAAACAAATGTATGCAATCCTCTATCTTCCTGTGAAGAGAGCTTTAAAAGATGCTGAGCGGACTATCATGTATGGGAGTGCATCCAGAGCAACTGTGTGGTTTACCTACAGATAGACTGCATATGTGACTTCACAGACTTAACCTTAACAGGTATAGAAGCTCTGCACCTCGTGCTTAGGATGTGTATTATGAAAGTATGGCATATTCTAAAGCATTGCATCCAACACATACAACTATGACTATGTAAGCCTGTGGTGTGTACAGAAGAAGGTGAAACCACTGAAAGGACTTTCCTCATGAATGAGCTATGTGGCCCATTAGGATACTAGAAAAGGGATCATGCTGTTCCTATCTACGCCTTTCTAGTGGTATGCTTCCAGGACCGTGGTACAGTTCATGCTTTGCTACATGTAGAGATAAATTTGTGGCTTTTAAGATGAAGCTAATTGTTATCTAAGATCATTCTTGTTGTACAGAACATTCTAGGTCCATTCGTCAGCGAATGATGCGTATTCATTAATCCATATCGTACGCCATTCATAAACGCAGACAATGATCCTGGCATGTTGCATGTACTTATTTGGATATATCCATGCTGAAAAGAAGTCTTTGCTCTGCTAGGAGTGTTATACACTTTTCAATCCAATGTGATTTTGAGTGCATGTTATTCTTGCCCACAGTGCTTATGAAGCCTCTATAGGAAGTATGATAAAGTGGTGTAACCATATAGGCATAATTACATAATTCTACTCCTAAAGCGCAGTTATCACGCAATCTCATTCATGTGAGATAACATATCCAATCCTTATAATGTGGATATGACTTCATTTCGTCTCATAAGACTTTGACAAGACGTACCGTCACATGCGTAACCACATATACGGCAGCGATCACTTACATACACCATCTCAACAACGTGCGATGTGCAAAAACATTGAGTGTCTCTCAAATCGTTGAAAAGAACAGATTCTGAGTGGCAAACTACTAAAGGCTACCTATTCATAACAACGTCATGCATGAGCATAGACGTTCCATCCAACGCTTTTCTTCACGAGATTCAGCGTCATCCAATAGATGTGGCGCTGCATGACTAAAAGTACGCGTTGTTTCTAAGCCTCTCCAGAAATCATGGAAGGCATCTCACACCTGGTAACTACAGTAGCATATCATTGCACAACGCATATTCAAAGATGGCTTCCTGATTAACAACAGTGGACACGTCGTGTAAAAATAGCGTCGCCACACCAGTTTTTCCCATAAATTGACGTTGTAGCGACAGCTTAATAAATAATTATAACCACATAATTATTTTTTAAATTTATGGGATGTACTTACCTACGGCGACGCATCCGTACTACAATCGCACATCGTAGTAGCGTGTCTTATTTTTTACACCATATAAATGACACGCTAACATATCACAAATTCCACACATTAACAATAATAGATGAATAAAATTGCATATATTGGCGATAAGCATTGATTCAAATGTTAAATGTGTCGTTAAACAACACTTGTTGCTCTATACATGCAATCACTATGAAACCACGCCTTCCTAGGTAGCAGGAGGCACCATGTCACCATAGTTGTTAGGTTCCTCAAGTTCCAGTAGGAACCAATGCATGCAATTTGGTGTGCTGGTGACTCTAACAAAGAATTCCCTTGGGTTCAGTTCATGAGATGTCCTGAAGATGTCCTTGAATTTGAGCCTGAACCTATGACCCATCTTTGTAAGTTGTTCATCGCGAATAGTATGACTTGCGAATACCTTTTTGTCACTAATAACACCGTTTTCTCCAATCTTCATGTGCTCAAGGGTCACGGTAATCTTGTGATCATTACATCTTATCCATTTGTTAGGCTGCTCCAATACAGTCATAACAAGACTGACATCTCTCAAACTGGTTAGCTGCACATGGTCCATGTCCCCTCTTCTCCAGAATTTTACTATTGGATCATTTACTTTACCATGAACATGCTCCCACTTGATGACGGCACGATGTGCGCTGTGGGCACCAGGATCCTTCTCATCTGGCTGCTTAACCCTGTAAGTCTTCAATACCCACGTATCATGGTAATTCCAATGTTTTAGATGTTTGTAGTCATTAGGTATAACGCTGTTCGATTTAGGAACCTTAGGCTTAGAATTTTTGGCCGAAACCATACTAATCGCGGCGAAAAGAGCTGCCACAAGAAGCACTGGATACTGCATTTTTTGTAAAATATCCTATAATTGTCAGTGTGTTGCTGTCCTAATCATATACATGTCTGGAGGCGATACGATGGACGAAGCTAGCTCTATCATTCACCTTTCCATACACACACATAGGACATGCACACTAATATATTTATAGCAGATGCCCATAAACATATGTATGCAATCCTCTAGCTTCCTGTGAAGAGAGCGTTAAAAGATGCTCAGCGGACTATCATGTATAGGAGTGCATCCAGAGCAAATGTGTGGTTTGCCTACAGATAGACTACATATGTGACTCCACCGGCTTAACATTAACAGGTATAGAAGCTCTGCACCTCGTGCTTATGATGTGTATTATGAAAGTATGGCATATTCTAAAGCATTGCATCCAACACATACAACGTTGACTATGTAGGCCTGTGATGTGTACAGAAGAAGGTGGAATCACTGAAAGAACTTTCATCATGAATGAGCTATGTGGCCTATTAGGATACTAGAAAAGGGATTATGCTGTTCTCATCTACACCTTTATGGTTGTATGCTGCTAGGACAGTGGTAAAGTTCATGCTTTGCTACATGTAGAGATAAATTTATGGCTTCTAAGATGAAGCTAATTGTTATCTAAGATCATTCTTGTTGTACAGAAGATTGTAGGTCCATTCGTCAGCGAATGATGCGTATTCATTGATCCATATCGTACGCCATTCATAAACGCAGACAATGATCCTGGCATGTTGCATGTACTTATCTGGATATATCCATGCTGAAAAGAAGTCTTTGCTCTGCTAGGAGTGTTATACACTTTTCAATCCAATGTGATTTTGAGTGCATGTTATTCTTGCCCACAGTGCTTATGAAGCCTCTATAGGAAGTATGATAAAATGGTGTAACCATATAGGCATAATTACATAATTCTACTCCTAAAGCGCAGTTATCACGCAATCTCATTCATGTGAGATAACATATCCAATCTTTATAATGTGGATATGACTACATTTCGTCTCATAAGACTTTGACAAGACGTACCGTCACATGCGTAACCACATATACGGCAGCGATCACTTACATACACCATCTCAACAACGTGCGATGTGCAAAAACATTGAGCATCACTCAAATCGTTGAAAAGAACAGATTCTGAGTGGCAAACTACTAAAGGCTACCTATTCATAACAACGACATGCATGAACACAGTGTACTATTTTTGATTTTAGGATTGAAACAGACGTTAAGCGGCTTCTAGTGAAGCCTTAAATTAGCATAACTACTCTCGCCTTGAATAGAATGGAATGTAGAGTGAACTACATTTACTTTCCAGTGAACTTGGTCACGGCCTTGGTACCCTCAGACACAGCGTGCTTCGACAGCTCACCGGGGAGAACAAGCCTGACAGCGGTCTGTACTTCGCGGGAGCTAAGAGTTTCCTTCTTGTTGTACTTGCAGAGTTTACCTGCTTCTCCTGCGATCTTGTCGAAGGTGTCGGTAATGAAGGAGTTCATGATCATCATGGACTTCTTGCTAATACCAGTGTCCGGGTGAACTTGCTTAAGCACCTTGAAGATGTAGGTTCCGTAGGTCTCAGCACGGACCTTCTTCTTGACCTTCTTTTCTGGTTTCTTAGCCGCCATCTTGATCTGCAAGGGCATGTAATATGCTCAATGGATATATTCAGATGGGACAATGGAAATAACTCGTAATACATAAACATATGTGTGCTCAGAGGTGGCACACCTGTAAATGGTCTTTCACACAAATTTCAGCACACTTTGCGTAGGCCTCAATCTGTTAGAAAGCAAGGAAAACATCAATCAACAAAAACCATGCACTTTGAGAAACTTACATATCTCGATAACTTGAAGCAAGGAAAAATACCAAGTGAGCGACGCTAGCAGGCGGACACCATACGATTGTGGGATAGGGGCACAACAATTGCCTGTCTATGAGAACACCACGGCATGGAAATGGTACGCATAAGCCCCCACGAAGGAAAAGGCAGTCTCATAATAAAATCAGATGCCTGAAATGACGTTTATACGCCCAGAAAACCAAGCTACTGGGGTCCTACTTACACACACCTATAGACAGATACCATCCACTGAAGTATCTAGGCCATTAAATACAGCACATGTCGGCAGAAGTGGATGTTTAGCCTAGTTAAGCGGGGATATTTCCGCGATGAGATGCATAGATGTCTCTGTCGCATCACTGCAACAAGTAAATTCTACTTTTTCCATCCCCTTGATGGAATTTCTTTTGGATGCTCTTTTTGATGTATAACGACCCATCGAAAAAGAAATGTGTTAAAATATGGATGATAGTTTGAATATTCTGTTTGTTGTGATAAATTGATGGCATTCTACTTACTGTATATATGATAATGGCAATGTGGAAAGCGCCATGTATGTTAGATTCAAACAATATAACCCTTTATAACGTTTAAAACAGCCATTTTCTGTATATCAACTGGCACTCTTGCCTACACATCCGACTACCTTGCTATAGTTATAGGTTCTGTAAGGATGCCTCGAGGAAATGGTGACGACAGAGGATACACATTGAGTCTATCCAGCCTTTCTCAGTTGGAGCTCAGTGATTCAGAGAGGTTTGTCTATGGCTCATGTCTAACATGGGTGATGTTGCACCGGTGCTTTCTTTTATGTTGCTTCCTGGTCCTAAACATACATTTGTAATCTATTTGCCTACACATTTCAGTTTTAATGGCCTAATATCATGCATTTTCTCACGTAATACAGCGGAGATGAGAATGACAGCCTTATGTCTTGGAAAAAAGAAACGACATCAAGGTCACATACCGCAACTGTTAACAAAAAGGAGGATCCTCAGGCTTCCAATGCTACAAATTATCAGCAACAACTGAATGCTGTGGCACCTGCTTCTCTTACGGTGATAAACAATCATGAATCAATCACCAAATCTGAGTATTCCCCCCTGCCATCTTCCAGGAGGTCATCTATATCAGTCTATCACGAATATCAAGAACGACACATAGAAACGGCGGTATCTACAGCTGATGTGATTGATACACATAGTAGCTCAAATCAGGGCACAGTAGGATATGAAACCCACGTCCCAGATGAAGAGGCACATGCATCATCTCCCCAAGGGGGGTATAGTGAAGAGGCTCACATTAGTAGTAGTGCTACAATATCTATAGGCAATGCTTCCAGCAAGCAAGAGGTCAATGAAACGCCGAGCGATATGTCTGAAATTTATGACAACAGGTCATTTCACAGTAAGCATGCAACGAACATAGACGAACCATCCAACACTGATGGGATGGAATCAGAAATATATGAAACACAGCCACCACGGAATAAAAGTGTGATTTCTTCCGCTTCAGTTATTAATGATGAATTAGAGAAGGAAGAAATGCCACTAGCTACTACTTTATCATCTTTGGATGTGGACTCTATTGAGGCCATACTAAAGCAACCACCGGCTTATCAGTCTCTTCTATATCCACAGGGCCAAGTATCCTCCGTTGCAGAAAGGAGCTGTGAATGTATGAGCAAGAGTTCGACCAGTAAAAAAGCTGAAGGTGGCTTATCAACGAGGAATGAAAGGACTAAAATATCCTCGCACTCAACATATCCTCAAGATGATTCCATAAATATGGACAAATCAGACTTATCGCAGCCAAAACTTGGCCCAAATATCATAAATAAAGATTCGTCATATAGTAGCCCTACGTCAATACCCTTTAATGGTGGAAACATTGATTTGGAGACAGTTGAAAGTGAAGTGAGAAATCAGTACTCGGACGTTCATCGGATTATTGTTTTAGAAAGCGATAGCTCTAGTTCATCTGAATCAGGCGAAGTTAACAAACAAAGCTATTCAACACGTAAGGATGTGATACATATCGAATCACCTAGGAATGTCACTCACCACACTTCTAATGAAGCGCATATGCCACGGCATAAGGTACTCCATCAAGTGTCTGTGAACCAGTTTCATGAGTATTATGATGATAAATACAATGAGGAAAACCGCAAATTTACGAGAGGCACGAACATCACACCTAGAGTGGACGGTGAGGCCGTTTTCAGACGGCTTGAAGGAGTAGTAGAGAACTTCAAGCACATAAATGGTAAAATGGAGGCTCTCATATCCGAGGAATTGGATAATGAAAGAAGAGTGGCATCGCTCAAAGAGGTGTTTACTGATAAACCAAGGTTGACAAATGCATACCTAGAAAGCAAATGTTACACCAGTAAAAATTTTAAACCAACAGTGAAGAATGAGGACTTTCGTACCGATGCCTATGCTAAGAAGCTACAGAAGCATATTAAAAGGGCTTTAATGAAGGAACGCATATCCCAAATGCAAGGGGTACAATGCGTATTACGTGAACACCTTGAACGAAGAATTCACAACAGTATGAATGATATTTTGGCTGACATAAGTAGGACAGAAAAGACCATGAAAGCTATCGCAAAGGGTAATAAAGTTTATGCCATAAGGTTGTGCAATGTAAGAAATGATCCCCAGTCGCAGTATTTCATAAATGTCCTATCACAGAGCCACGGTCAGAGCAGCACGGTTGTTCTTAGCCGTAACATAGGACTTTTTAGGATGACTTCGGTAACTCCTCCCTTGGTGGATAACCAGTTGATGAATGTTATAGCTAAATATGAAAAGAATCGAACAGCATTCCCACAACTTTTAAAAATCATGGCTGACTATGTTAGCACGTCATATTGTGGTACGTCACAATCTAATATAAATTGTTGGTATCAGAATATGTTGGAAACAACACCAGACCCACATGAAAGCATAATCCAGTTGAGGTACATGTCTACTCTAACATGCAATAAGGGGGAAATGTCACTTGAAAAACGGGGTGCCCTTGCAGGCTGCAAAATTGCGTCGCTTTTCAACGGCAGGCACGAACAGTTGTTCTGTATAGAAAATACACGTCATGTAAAGATAAACCAGCTAAAAGGTGATCGCAAATTCAATTTCATCGTTGCTCCTACCTCTAAGCAATCGAGTCATGGAAGAATTAGTATCTTCAAAGCACCACTTAAAATATTGAATTCCAGGACAAGGGATTATCTTTGTGTGGATCTAGTGACAAATGAGCTTTGCTTCAGTAATAACGATCCTAAGAGCAGTAGATACAGCCCTACTGTTCCAGCTCATTTTGAGATTATTCCAAGTTACAAGATTTAATGGGTGTATGAAGTTTAGAACAAACTTTCCATGGACATGCAAATGAAAGAGACACAAAATGACTCTATTATACAGGATATTAAGAGTTGTGATAAGATATAATTGGGCAACTGGAGCTTGTCTTAACCATTTAACGCATCATGGTACACAGGTACCTTATTTAGTGAGTTGTGTTTAGTTGTCTTTGTGTTTTTTAGCACCCTGCTTGTCTGCTAGGGCATGGCGCATAATGGTGGAGGATCCGTCCACAAACCTTGTTTTGAATAGAACATTTGCGTTTGAGAACATTCCTTCCTTGAGGCTGACAATTAGGAATTGGGAATTGGGGAATTGAGTTTTAATCATCTTTCCTATGTTTTGGGTGTGACTCAGATCCAAGGCTGCATCAACTTCGTCTAAGATGTAGATTGGTGCAGGACGCACTTTCAACATGGCCAAGATAAGAGACAGAGCCAACAATGAGCGCTGACCTCCGGAAAGTTCAGAAAGCGAATTTTTCCATGTGTCATTGAATCCGACTTTCATCTCTATTCCGTTGAGGACATCACCATTAATTGGAATAAGAGTGGCTTGAGCGTTGCTGAGAAGGATGTGGAAGATATCTGAGAAGTAACGTGTAATAACAGTGAAGCTCCTGTTTATGTTTTCATGTTTCTTTACATCGAGATCTGCAATGACACTGTTAATCTTGTCTCTATCCTCTTCAACACGTTGCTTCTTTTTCAAAAGGTCATTGTAATCACCTTCCATCTTGTCATATAGCTGCTGGGCCTTACGGTTGACTCTCCTTGAAAGCTCATGTTTCAGTTGCTTCAGCTCGTTGAGACGTTTGGTAATCTTCTCAAGACGAATCCCACTAAAGTCGAATGTGCTACCCTTTGTGTTGAAATTCGCTTCCTCTGCCACAATCCAAGGGTTTTCCTTCACCAACTTATCCATAATAACAAGTGATTCCTGAGCCTCCTTTTCCATTTCCTGGATGGCATATTCTAGCTTCTTCAAACGCAGAGCCATGTTTGTCTTATTTTTCTCTATGGTATCTATTTCCTTGTGAAACGTACTCATTTCATTCTGAGAGGAGCACATTTGGCTGGTAATTTCAGCCAGCCTCTTCTCCAGCTCCTCCATTTTTTTCTCTTCCTGCTTTTTCTTCTCCTCTAATTCATTCATCTTCTCTGTAATTGTTCCCATGTTAGCTTCCTTTTGCTGCAGTTCCTCCTCAGCGGTTGTGATGTGATGTTGCAAGTTGTCTTGTTCAATCTTGACCGCTGCCATGGCCTCGTTCATTTTGTCAAGTACGGAAGAGTCTTTCTTGATTGTAGCCTTCAGTCTCTTGAGCTCTTCCTTGGCATCTGCCTCCTTCTTTGCTCTGTTTTGTTCCCAATCTTTGATTTCTGCTTCCAGGTCATTAATGCGTTTTGTCAAGTCCTTATT
The DNA here is from genome assembly GCA_035575875.1 of Babesia gibsoni. Taxonomy (NCBI): domain Eukaryota; phylum Apicomplexa; class Aconoidasida; order Piroplasmida; family Babesiidae; genus Babesia; species Babesia gibsoni. Next base: position 1,842,673 of record CP141527.1, read on the forward strand.
CTTCGCTTGGATGTCAACCACTTCTTTCTTCTTCTCTGTGACCAGGGCTTTCAATTCTTCTATCTTTTGCATTGCAGTTGTGGCTCCGAAGCTGTTGAAACGAGCTGTGATACTCTTTAGATTGTTTTCCAATATACCCAACTGCTTCTTTACGTCGTCATGTTGCGCAACTACCTTGCGCATGTTGGCCAGTTGGCCGTTCAGTTTGTCAATTTCTTCTGTAAGGACCTTCACATCATTCTGTGAGCGTCTCAGCTTACTAGAAACCTGAAGTACCATATACATTCCTTTGTTAGACCCTCCAGACATTGACCCTCCAACGTCGAACTTATCCCCTTGCAGTGTTGCTGTGGGGAAAGCCTTAGTTTTGTCTTGTTGGTATGATATTTTACGTGCAATCTCACTGGTACTGCATATGAGCGCATTGCCTGCAATGTACTTGGCAAGCTTAGAAAACTTGGGGTCGAAGGTCAATACATCCATGTATGAAGCAACTACACTTTTATCCTTTGCATCTGCACCAACTAGCTTTCTGCAGTGATATACATCTCCGTCACTCACTACATGACCAACAACAGTGTCATTGAGTGGCAGAACGGTAACCTTTTTGGCACTTCTTGCAAGGTTGTTTGCCTCGAAAATTGCCTTACCACATTCTTTGTCTCTTGCAATCAAGTAATACAGCTTATATCCAAACAACACATGCAACGGTAGAGAGACTGTGTCACCCAACTCGGGGTTAAGTTGCAGAAGTTCGAATGCCTGCCCATAGTACGGAGCCCTGAGGTCAGAGGTACTCTGTTGGCCTAGCTGTGGAGGGACATTGCACCTTGTTCTGCACCTGTTTAGGTCAGCTTCAAGCACAGTTATCATTTCACTACTCTTTTCCCTTTTTGCTCCAAGTTCTCTTATCTTGTTTTGCAGTGCTTCAAATGCCTCCATCCCACCAATACGGTCCAGTTCCTTTTTGACAGCTTCTAGACGGGCAGTGGCTGCGTCTTTCTCCTTTTCGGCATCACGTTTGTTCTGTTCGAAGTGTGCAATTTCTTTTGACATTTCTGACACTATCTTCTGCTGCTTTTGTATCTCCATTTCACTGTGCTTGATCGTGTTGACCAGAGCTGTTTCATCAGCTTCCATCTTTACAAGCTCTGATTTCATGTCTTTCAAATGATGCTGACGGGAACCTCCAGATGACTTCTCACCACCCTTGCTGGAAACAGATGTGACGAGACCCAAGGCTGCTTCAAGGTCTGCCACCTTGGCCTTGTTCTGCTCCAGGGTTTTCACGAGTTGAGCGATATTATCGACATCTTTCTTTGAAGACTGTTCCTTCTGCTTCAGTTTGTTTTTAACATTAGTAATTTCCTGTTGTGTCTCTTTGGCAGAATTCTGCAATTCTTCAAGGTCACGCTTGAGCAACCCTCCATCACATTCCAGCTTTGCTATCTCAGCTCTCACCTTTTCCTTACTTTTTTGTACTTCAGCTATGGGTTTGTTACCCTTTTCAACTTCGGCGCGTTTTTCCTCCAGAAGCTTCTTAAGCTCAGCGAGTCTATCGTCAAGGGAGTCCAGATCCTGCTGCAGCGCAAACTTCTCGGACACTGCATTACTTTCCTTTTCAGCGTTGGACGAGGACCTGTTTTTGGCCAGCCAGTACCTGTGTGCCAAATCGAACCTCTCTAGTCGTTCTGCCTCCTCTTTTATGTTACTCCACTGTATAAAGTCTTCACAGTCGTTTTTGAGTTTCTTCATCTGCGGCACTAGCTCTTCCTCCATGATTTTGGATATTTCCTCTAGTTTTTGGTTCTTCCTTTGCATTAACTTCACAGCTGCTGCACGCTTGTTCTCATAGATCCTTGTTCCTGATGCCTCCTCTATCATGGCGAGTAGTTCCTTGGGCTTCATGTTAACGACCTTGGTAACTCTTCCCTGCATAATAAGGAAGCGAGGGTTGTTGACATTCATGCGTGCGCACTGGAAGAAGTCTGCAATGGCCTTGGGCGTGGAAGGATGGCCATTGAGGAAGTACCTGTTCCTACCACCAATGGCGATCTGCCTGGTGATGGTGACCTCAGGCATCTTACGGTAGGCATCTGGAAGAGGGCTAGGGTGGCTCTTATTATCTAGCAATACTGTGACGGTGGCTTTGGTGATACCGGCCTGCCCTTGCTTGTAGATTAAGTCGTCAAGCTTGTTGGCACGCACACACGTCAGATCAGAGATTCCCAGACAGAAACAGAGGCTGTCTAAGACGTTTGACTTGCCACTTCCATTGAGCCCAGTTACCGCGTTGAAATGAGGATCCAGAGGACCGATGACCGTGCGAGTTGAGTAACTCTTGAAGCCATCGAGAATGATGGAATCAATATGCATTTTGACATAACTCCATGATTCTCTTGTCTCTGCTCTGAAAATTTTCAGCCAAATCAGCGCGAAAACCTTCAATGGCTACTAGTAAAATCGAGAGAGTGTACCGGTAAGAACACTTGAAATTAGTGTAGATATTGTTAGGCCAACCGTGGAAGGCACCAGGGCGTGGGTGGATGTCGTTACTCCCCATGTGTATACAGGTGAACACATATCATTCTAAACAGGTGGAAATCACTTATCTCTCATTTTAATGGTGACGTACACGGCCACAGAAGCCGCGACTACCATGAGCAGTGTAGTCACAAAGAGAAACTTGCAGCACATCGTGTAGACTAGTCTTTACAAAGCATATATATCTCGATAGACAACAGTTTTATCGTTACTGTACCAGTAAAACGACTTGCCCTTGTAATAGTTGACGATTTTGGCTATAGTGTGTGGAGTCGTACACCTAGGACCAAAAATGCGCAGACGTGTGAATGCCACGCCTTGCTAGAGTACACAAAAGAATCAATACTATGGGACTTGAATGTTTTATGATGTTCCTTCGCTTTAACTAGTTCCACTTATGTGATAGTCTAACGCGCGCGGCAGAGCTATCTCTCAAGTATTCCGCATTACACATTTGATCTTCACTCCCAGAATTTAGTAGGCGTAGTCGATCATGATCCACCGTCTAGGATACGTTATAGTGTTAACTACCTCTCACTAACGAAGAAGGTTGACTACCCATGGGGGAGGTGACTGTGATGTTTTCCCATATTTTGTACATATAAGTTACCAAACTGCAAAGCGATAACTCTTACATGATAACCACAAACCCATACCATATATAGACATACGCCAAATCCGCATCCATGCACATACAGACCCTGTTGCGCTGCAATAGACAGGTGGCCAAATGGACATATTAGACAACATCGACGAAGCGTTAGACGATGCACACTCTAATGGGATTATAACAGAAGCGGTCGCACTTGCAAGATATGGCTCCATCGTAGTGTCTGCCCACACCGACATAGGTAGGTGGTTGTGTGTAGGCTCCTTAAACGTATTAACTCAGGCGGTCGAACTTCCCAGGAAGACAGGCTGGTTATGGCCCCAAACCTCATTGCTAATGGTCATGAGGTCGCCTTCTTCGGTGTATTCGACGGAACTGTCGGTGAGTGATAAGCTCAGTCAGCATCATATCACGTTTAGGGGACTTTGCTTCAGACACTATCCATAGGATCATAGTGAAACACCTTGTTTCGACAGATGCCTGGTAGGTAAAGGCCTTAACATGTAATATAGTTCAGGCAAAAACTGCGTGTGGCGTTAGAAACAGGAGAGGACCATGGCATCAATATCCCGGACCTTGCGGTCCTGGCACTCTCGCAAATGTACAAGAATGCAGACTGTGAGCTGCTGGAACTGTGTACTCAGCATGATATTAACTATGCTTCTTGTACCAGCGTAACTGTTCTGCTTATTGACGAGTACACCTTTGTTGCGCATTTGGTATGCTATCTTAAGTTAAACATTTAAAATGAGTAACAGGGTGATAGCAGAGCATCCATGTGCTACGAAGAGGGAGGTAACTTGTTTGCCAAGTACATTACCACGGACCACAAGCCCAACCATCCCGAGGAGAAGAATCGCATATTGGTTTGTTTCTTACTAAACGTCTTATAAAACCTCCTTACAGTCAGCCGGAGGATCAGTACAGTACCTGTCCACTCACAGCAACAAGCCGTTTTTGCGTGGTGGTGACTTCTTGGACAGGAAGGCTAGGGGCGACAAGCCCATGCAAATACAGTACTCAAGAGCCTTTGGGGTAAGTCTAAAACACCTAAGTAGCTACCATTCCATTTAATTGGCTTGATAAAATCCCTCAGGGAAAGGATTTGAAGATGTATGGCCTGTACAGTGAGCCCGAAATTACGGTGTTTCGTCGAGGAGAGAAACATAGAGGCCTTATTCTGGCTTCTGACGGCCTGTGGGACATCAAAGAGTGTGAACAGGCCTTTAGCAGTGCCCTTGGCGCCAGGGAGAGAGGTTAGTGCCTCATATTTCGTTTAACGTTTACAGGTGAAAATCCAAGCAGATACCTCGTTGATATGACGCTGAAAGAACAGCAAAACAGGTCAAAGCGCCCTGACAACATAACCGTGATTGTCATCTTCTTTGACTAGTGATGACGAGTACATTATTATAATATTGTCTACATATATATGAGACAACTGCTGTGTGTCGGGGCAATCGTGCATTGCGCAGTGTTGTAGAATCTGGCGAATACACACCAGTAACCAATAATGAGGTAGATTATATACACACTAGTATCCGAGAACCATGTTAGCATTACTGTTGCTGTGTCATGTAAGTTGCACATGTTATGTGAACGGCGTTGAAGGAGTGTCCAGGTTGTAGGAGCTCTCAAGACGGAAACCAGCAACAAGGCATCGTCTCAGTCCAGCATATCGCGTTACACACCAAGTAGTCTGCCTATATATCCCCTGGACTTTCAGGTTAGTGCGTTGTGTGTAGGCTAGACAACGTCGCAGGACAATTGGCAAGCCTCTAGACCAATTCCAGTGGACATAAACTACTCAGTACCGTACGTTATGATAGGGAATACTTCAATAAACGACAGGCAATACGGGCCAGGGGATCTAACGAGCTACTTGGAGAAGCTTTCCAACGACGCCGGTAGGTGTTAAACGAACACAAATCATTTCTCTTCAGGGGTGCTGACTACTAAGGTTAGAATCATGTGTCAGTCATAAAGATCTGTGTAGTTGCAAGAACGCGAGTGGCAAGAAAATAACATAAAGGGAGCACAGGACAGGGAGGAGTTGCTTCTACCGTACATTAGGGAACGCATAGCTTACGCACACCTTCGTTAAATATGGAGCCAGATCTTGAGTTTATGACCCTGCACAGCCTGCAGGTGCTCAACAATAGCCTCTTGAAAATGAGAGCAGGTTCGTCTCGTGATGTTCGAAGTTACACTTGTTTCAGAGGCAATTGTGAAACTACATGCCCTGCAAAAAACCAACCACGACCTCATAACGGAGAATACTAGATTAAGACAGCATGCTAGGGAAGCATTTAAGCACCAACAGGAGAAGCTCCCGGTGAATAATGCCCATTCAGAGGTAGCCAGACGTCCTGAAAGGCAACCCCCCGTGCGGCAGGCTGTGCGCAGAGATGAAAGGGGGCTCATTAGCGTCAACCTTCAGCTGGGTCATGATTTCACTGCCATTTGGGAAACCAGAATAGCACTTACACCAGCCGAGATGAAGGAATACTTCCAGTCAGAGGACATCGACTTACAGTATACCATGATAGTAATCGAAACTAAAAACGGCATTGTGGAGAATGCATCAACCATAGTGACGAAAAAGTCAAAAGTCACGCTAAGGAAGCTGCAGGTACGTAAAACCACTATTGTCGCATCACTTGCAGAATGACATGTTATATCATATCACTGTCCACTGCACTGTGCCTCAGGGAAAGCGGAGGCTCACGAGTGACAAGAAGTTCATCTATCACCAAATGAATGCTACATATAGACAGTCGCAGAAAGAACAGGAGGTGCAGCAGCCAGGGGCTGAATCGCCGATCAGCGTAAACCAGCAAAAGTACACCCCTGAACGTGCAGATTGGGGAAGAAGACTATATCACTTGCACGTTCAACGAAGGTGACTCTGTATCGGAAAAGGCAAGAGAGTTCATGGATAAGCACAAACTGAAGCCCATACTGTTGGATGGACTGGTGAGAGCGATGCAGGATCTGATGGAGTCTAAGGTGACAATTAAGAGCGTAGACACCGCGGATCTGCTATAGAGAGACGTATGATAAGCCGTATGAATACTCCTAACTACATTATGCAAAAGTGTATGTGTGTGTCAGCTCCCATCACCTACTATAGCCGTGGCACTTGGGGACCACATGGCTTCATACAGACTAGCATACTAAACAAACTGACCACTATTGGGTTAACACAATAATAGAGGTGGATATCCCTGTGTCAACAAGAGCTGTTAACACACGGCAATGTGGCATGGGGTATGCGCTGCAGTGATAGACGAAGGCATACCATCCGCATCGGCCATATATTAAATGTAAGGACTGGCAATATTCAAAAATCTATTTAATCCCAGGTTACGCATTAGATGCGCCAGCCATGCAACGGAGATGATAACGTTTTCTGCAGTCCGTTCAACCGTAGCAAGGGCGGCGTGTTCCCGCCAGGGATATGCTGTCTCGAGGAGGAGATTCTCTCAGCTCGCGGAAAGCGTCAAGATGGATGGTGTGGGAGCACCCAGATCACTGTACGAGGCCACCGCCACTGCTAACCCGTCTGTCAAGGGCAAGGAGCTTCCGACCAGCTACAAGCCCGGGTACGAGTCTTGTCGTATCTTTGACAACCCAAACATCATCGAAGCAATGCGCAAAGATGGGCCGGAGAGCGTGGGTGAACGCATTTACCGTTATATGGATGTCGGTGGCTTCTTCACAATGTTGAACAACAGGAAGTTCCACATCCTGAGAATGCCAGCAGATACAAGAAAAAGCCTTATGTTATCGACCGAACTCGAAAGAAAGCAGAATCTGTTCATGAATGCCGTAATAAATGGCCTTTGTCTATATCTCTTGTACAACCTGGTGCAACACAAGAAGCATGTGTACGACAAGCCACCAAATGTGGAAGTAGCCGTTCGGGAATTCACCGACAACAGGCTCAAGGACTTTACATGGCACGGTAGCATGTTCTTCCAATACCCCAAGGGTCGTTGCAAGGAGTGCAGATGGTTGGAATTGGAATGCAAGAAGAAATGCTACGACAAACTACTGAAGGAGGGACACAAGTTCATTATCCATGAACCCATGCAAGTTCCAAGGAGCAGGTTGTACCCTACTCCTTACCCTCCAGCCGAAGAATGATCGCACTGTAACTGTACAACATAATTTAATACATCATTGTATACATGGCAGATTACCTGACGGTACACATTTAGTTGATATTTTGACCATATAACGAGATGGAGCCCAGTTCCGACGCAAAACATTGCTCGAAGAGAATAGAGGCGCTGAAGTATGAAATTCCTCGAATAGCTCGCGTATTCGGCAAGGCGGACGACATACTGGAGAAGCAGCCAAACATCTTCATAGAAAATGCCGGAGGAGTTGGTCATTCTTTCGACCATATGCGAATCGCACTACTAGAAAATCGAATACAGCGTTTGAAGGATGCCAGGAAGCTCTTCAAACCCATCTACGACAGTTCCAGTCTCATGCTGGAGCGCGTTGACAGCATCGCCTCTATGGTTGCTTCAGCGCGCGAAAACCTCTCTTCTGTCGTACAGACTGAGGCAACTGCCGAGATAGAACGGCTGAGGGCACATATATCACTAACGGAGAAGCGTTTGCTGGCTCTCAACCAGCTGATGGACCATCTCAATCCTTCCATAAACAGCATTGATTACGACTGCCCAAGCTTAGACAGTCAGAAAACCACGTGTGACTCAACCAACATCATGAGTGTTCTAGAAACTGCTGACAACCTCATAGAATCAATGAAATTCTGTGAAACACTAAACGAGTTGGAATACCTCAAGGGATCAACAGTACTACTAGAGGCGTCCCAAAGGATCACTTCGAATATGGACAAAGTTTGTGAAATGCTATACCTTCGTCTGCAAAGAGCTTCTAGAATGTTGTCTAAGGTGCTTTGCAAGGCTTTTGACGAGGCAAGCGACATAGCATTGAAGCACTCAAACTCCTTTGTTCCTCCAATGCCACCAAAAGCAAGATTAAGCGATGACTTTGGAATGAGCAGCATTTTGAAAGCTAATTCCAACCCTGAGTCATCTCTGGCCCTTCGCGCCCTGAAGCTTCTGCAAATGAGACCAGCTTACTTGTACCACTTTGTAAATGGTATGCGGGATATGCTTGGCCAAATCTCGTTGAAGCACTTCTCAGCATACGCCAGCTCTTGTACGGTCGACCCCTATAACAGGAATGAAGCTGTTAAAAGGGTTTTGGAACATTTGTATCATAACGTTACGTACATCAGGGGCTGCGTATCCGGACTGTACAGTAATGCTGGGTTGCCATTCCATTACTCAGAATCTAGTGAACATGGTGCAAAACTGATGAAAGTATCAGAATATTTCGGTGGCATTATAGAACTGTTAGTCAACCCTCTGGAGGAAAAGCTTAACAAAGTAATGGCAGTAGATGGAGCAAAGGTAGTTGACGGGATTGTAATATGCAATGGGATAGTGGACATGTTTATTGCCATGCAAGTTCTATATACGTATATTGAGAAAATGGAGAACCTAATCAACACTCCGTGGGTACATGCTGGGGTAAATGCAACCCTTAGCATTACCAGTGAACAGGAGGAATGCGTAACCGATGTAGAGGACGAAGGAGATGAAGCATCACAGGACGGAGCATTCACAACACACGCACAAGACACCGCCATTGTAGTAAAGTTAAGGTCCATATTCGGGGAATGGAGTGATAGGCTGTTCTCCAGTATAGAAGAGGGTATTGGAGTCCCTCTTGCTGATGAACCCACATGTCAAGTAGACGCTGTGGCCATCATTGACATATCGGTACCGCATATAATCCACACAATATGCGAATTCTTGGAGGAATTAATGAAAATAAGGCCTCAGTATGACATGCCCATTGAAATGGTACGTATATTGGAAACAACAGTAAACCCAACGATAAACTGGTGCCAGAAATCAGCACAGCATTACGGAGAGCACTCAAGTGCCTATTTGATAAATTGCTTCGCTAAGCTACAGAAAGCGTTGGACAATGATACAGTATCTCAGCCCTTCAAACAACTGCTGCAGACAGAAATAGACACCCATGTAGAAGCAACCACAAGTGACATTTCAAAAGAGCTAAAGGAGCATCTGGGAATAAATGGCATAAAGCCCCGTTCTGATAGTGCGAAAGAAGTTATGAAGAAAATATCTGCAGTGGTATTTGGGGATGGTATCATGGATTGCGACATACCCACTATGAAAAGGCTGAAGCTAGTGGTTGATAGCTACCAGAAGGTGATAAAATCGCGCCTATATCGCATATTAGCTGGTGAATACCTAACTCTGTCTGGTGACGAGAAGTCAATGCAAGTAAAGCAGCTGATTGAGTTCACAGAACAACTATAAATAACACAAAATCAATTGTATTAATAAAAATATACATATGTTTGTGACTTAGTTCCCAGTGCTGTGTCATTCACTTTCCAAGGAAGAAACTAAATCTGGACTTCTTTGGAGCTTCTGCTACCTCGGTTGATGGTGGCATGTACTCACTCTGTACTACCTCTGAAGGGCGTAATCCTTCACAAGTAGACCACGCATACACTGTGAATTTGTTTGATGTGACCCTGAAGTTCAACTTTTTACTGCTATCATATACTGCTGGCGCCGTTGTATAGACAGTTGGTTGACCAGTATGTGGGTTGATTTGTTCGGGGTTAACCCTAGAGGTTTGGTAATGAATGACAGCTCCTGGCGTTGCACATTCCAGTACCATTCGTTGCATGTCCTCTGAAACCGCTTCAAATATGATCCTAGGGGCCGATGAGTGCTGGGACATTTTACTTAGGGCAAAGAGACGGGAATTATGCATTTCTGCTATTGATGGCATTCCCAAGAAGTGATAGTGTGGGAATACTTCATAGTGTCGTGTAGGATCATGCGTGTTCATATTCTCCGGCGGGGAATATGTAGTTCCTCTTAGACGCCTTGCATAAGACACCACCTCGTCCAAGTGTAAGGGATTATTCTTGTTACACGACTCAATAGCTGCGATTTTCTTTCTACCTTCCAACCATATACCCTCCATCATTGCTGTCACTTGACAGGAGAGTTGGAAGTCTTCTTCTTGCGATAGGCTTCTCAAGTCAACTTTAGCGATACGGGAAGCACCTTTTTTCTTCTTCGCTCCTCCATAGTCACACGAAGAGGCCTTAGTTTCTAGATACCTGTCCACATCTTCTTTGAATTTTTGTTTCCATTCTTCGCTCTGTGGACTGGGTATCAACTGCCATTCAGGTCTTATGATTGAGGAGACCTTCTGGCAGAAAGCGTTGAGATCACCCATCCTTCCTCATTGATATACAATGTTGAACGTAGTGTTAGTCATAATAAAGCTGCTCTAAGTGTATTAAAACATTTAATCGGCATTACAGTAGAACGACGTAGACAATGAAAACTGAACGTTACCTGCCAAGATTCCACGAATAACCCCTACTAACTACATATAATAGTACATAATGTATATCAACAATGTCAATGAATGATTTTTCTTGCATAATTACCCATGAACGCAGGAATGATGGTGTGTAGTTAGACAATGGCATACGTCCAGCGAATAGGGTACCACAACCTCGCTGTGCCTCCATCTCTCCAAGTGGTATCACTGCACAGCACATACCTGTTCAACGTAGGAGAAAACTCCCAGAGGTATGCTCCATTTGAAAATGCACATTGCTCTACAGGTTCAGGTTTGAGCATGGACTATCCATAGGGAAAATATGCAACATATTTCTAACAGATACGTCTACATCGTGCATAGATGGACTTATCGGTCTTATGTTTGCCCTGGAAGGGACGATGATTCAGAGGCTTACTGTTTTTGGGCCCCCGTCAATAAAGGAAATCATGCATAACATCGGCCACTTCTACCTTGAACCGTAAGCCTAGTGATGAATATACCACCAATTATAGGTGTAAATACGAAATATGTTCAAGAGAGATTGTGGAAGTTGGTTTTAATGAGTTACTGAAGGAGAATGGCATAACCATATATGGCACATGCATACCGAGAGCTGCTGCTCACGTTGATGCAGCCACAACTTACTCATCCAGTTCTTACAGTTGTGGTTACATCATTAAATGTGATGATTGCAGAGGCACATTTAGACCACAAGAGGCAATAGCGCTCGGTGTAAGTGAAGTAAAGGCCAACTATTCGCATCTTGTTCAGGTCAAGAAGGGCCCTGCCTTCGCCCTACTGAAGAGCGGTCAAGCTGTTCAAATTGAGGGAGGTTCATGGGTACAACCGAGTCAAGTTTGTGGTGATCCGATTAAAGGGAAGTGCTTTGCTGTGTTCCATGATAACACCCCGGCAGCCTTGGAGATGGTTGGTTAAAGGGTGAAGCTTTAGCATCATTTCAGGTAAAACAAGCCTTGCGGTTGCACGAGAACATGGATTATTTGTTTTTTATGAGAACGATAAAAGGCCAAAACACAGGCTTAGATGAACTCGAAGATATAACAGTAGTAGCATGTGATACGTAGGTTACCTAACAGATTTGCATCATTCAGTAGGCCAACTGTAGAGGCTGACAAATATGTCATGTTTCCAACAGCTTACAGGCGTAATTCAATTCTTCATGCCTATGCTCCTCAGCTGTACCCAAGCCTATCGCGCCGAAAAGCCAAATCAGTCAACTCCGAATCATGTTCAAAGGCCACTGTCACATCTTTTTCTGAGACTAAGGAAGTCTTTTCTCCTCTGAGTAAGCTGGTTCTGACGCCACCAACCAAGGTTAGATGCCCCAATAAACTGCAATGAAAGGCCTGCAGGCACAGTTCAATAGCGACGTGTCTCTGAAATTTGAAATGCAAGAAGACTATAGTGCAACTTCCATGGAGATGGCAGGGTTCTTTATGCCCATGCTTGATGAAAGTCTAATGGGTAACCCCTCAATGACATTTCTCGGCACCGGCTGTTCTGCGCCGTCGCCACTTCGCAATGTATCAGGAATACTGTTACAGCTATCTGATGATTTCTGTAAGTGTCAGATAGGTTGCTTTAACCATTGCAGCAATGTTGTTGGATGCAGGAGAGGGTACACTTCAGCAGATATTCCTCCTTTCCAAGTCCTTCGAGGATTTCATCGACACAATACGAACAATAAAGTAAGTTGTCAAATCAAACCTTAAGATGCTAACAGAATCGCATTCATATCGCATTCTCATGCTGACCATCATTTGGGCCTATATAGCATCCTGGCATTCCAAAAGCTTTACATGATGGACATGGACAAGGGCACTGACGAGCGCAAGACAGTAGTGATAGCTCCAAATGAAACCCTTAAGTGGATGGAATTCTACAAACATAACATATCGCCGATGGATTTCAACGGGTTATCATCGTCCATAGACACGCATTATGAAACCGTGGTTAACGGATCTACACTATCCCTAGAACTCATAGAGGTAATGAATCAGCTACAATATTTACATTAGAGTAGGTGGAGCACATTCATGATTCCGTGGGAGTAAAAGTAACTCATCAGGAAATCGGAACCCTTGTATATTCTGGTGACACCAGGCCATGCCCAGGCATCATAAAGGCTGCCATGGGCTGCGACATACTGATACACGAAGGTAGGCATAATGACGATCATATAAACAACATGACAGCATCATTTAACGATGAAGAGCGTGAAGAGGCATTACGTAGATGCCATACAACATTTACAGAGGCCCTTGGCCTTGCAGAGACCTGCAAAGTGGGCACACTTATACTGACCCACTTCAGCCAGAGATATCAGACAGTAAGCTACTAATGTTAAATATTAAACAACTTCAGATTGATCTTGAACCGTTCAAGAGTGCTGAGAACGTTATACTAGCAGAAGATCTGTTGCGTCTACCGATAAAAGCATTGACACAGATATGCGTTCCACACATGAAAGCGTTACAAAGGATGAACGACATCATCAATATGACACCCTCGTAGACCTGTATGCCGTATCCTGCCTATGCAGCTTCTCCATATCACAGTATTGCACTGGTTTATTGTCGGTGGGTAGAACCTGCTTTGGAGGATTAACGAATGTTGCCGTCTTCCATCCCTTCCTAAATTTCATGTTTTCGTATGTTCCTTGTGTGAGCCATCTGCATAAATTCCACCTCGGCCTCTTGTTAAACCTTCTTAGGCTGCGATTCATGTCTCATGTGCCATACGAAACCTACGATCTCTCCCAGTTGCGATACCTGGTTCCAAATAGCAGCCTTCCCGAGAGGAACATCATTTTCCCTCTCCTTGCGATGTAGGTTAAAGGTCAAACACTCATGTCTATGGGCATAGGTGAGGGCTTATGGCCGTGACGTAACACCTATCGTGAACAAGTGAATTCCTACATTTTATGCTGTGTAGTTGTATAGAATATTAACTCATATGTCGATATGTGCCTGACAGGCAGGTCGATTGCATATGGTACTAAATTTACACTCACATAACCATGCCCAGGCCGCGTGGGCTGCAATACACGCTGTTGGTCCCACAAATAGCACACATCAAACAAACACGGTTATATAATGCATTTTTAATCAATATTGTTCTTCTCCATGGGCAGTAGCATTACATTAACCGACTTGTTAGTTTGTGTTACTATGGTGTCCATTTTAGACACCCTCTCACCAGTGGCTATGGAGAGCCTTTTGGCGTAGAGTAACAGACTTTAAAAGGCACTTAACCAATGTGTGATCTTATCACATTGTAAGGTTTTGGTATGATTGTATCTACCTCTCCATTGGTATGTGTTTCGCCTCTGTGCTGAACTGGAGGAATAACGTATAGTGCGTGGCCACTTTCAGGAGCGTAAAAAGTCAAGATGACTAACATGGCGGTACGTTTGGTGGTTCCAGTGCTCAGTTTCTCCATGTGTGGACCCACCATGTGTCTTTCACTCATGCACGCTGTAGAACGGAAGCTCCGATGGAAAACATTGGAATTCCATCACAAAGGGTGTTTTCGACTTTGTTCTGATCACCTTGCTTACTACATCGCTATTCTACACGGTAATAACCTCTAGAGATGGTAAGCGTAATGAAGAGTTGTTATGCATCCTTCAGATGATAAACTATGGGAGGAAATCGTTCCCATCATCATCGGCACCATTCTCTACCCTGCCACTCTCTACTTGTTCGAGCTCATACAGAGCATGGTCCGGAATATCAAGGACAACATATTGCTCAAGAGGTGAGATTAAACAGTGGGGTGTTACATGCTGTGAAGGCGGCAGGTGGGAGGGATTCATCACATAGACACAGCCTTGCTTCGGTCAGACGAAAAACAGCCCAAGAAGCGTAAGGCTGTATCGAAGAGTATGATGGAAACAGGTAAGCGGATATTTTGCCGCTACAAATTTCTCAGCAAAGAAGAATATGGTATCATGGCTCGGATACATGAAGTTATCCCTAACCTTCATGATGCACAATTCCTGCCTCACAATAATTCTGTGGGATAGTTTTAAGCTAATCCTCTGGGTAGTAACCATAACTTACTGGAGGAGAGATAGCAACACGGACGATTGGAATTTTTCCTTAGTTCCTGTAAACATATACAGACTTCACTTTATCGCATTGTCACTGGTAAGCATTATTATGCCATAAACACGGTTAACAGACCAATACGGAGCTATGCCTGTTTATTCTGGGATCAACAGAAATAAGGGACGTGTTGGGGTCACTTACCTTCTGGGTTAGCCTCTTCACGTTGCCTCCTGTAGCTATTATTGCCAAGTATCTTTTCTGTTCACCCTTCTCCTTCTTTAATATCTATTGGATGCTGGGCTTTATGATTTGGATAAAGTGCTTCCGTAAGTTATCAGTCCCCCTTTTCCAAAACGTTGCAGTGATCATGGACAGAATTATTAATATATTTAACTTTGGTATTGAGAGGAAAAGCCATCGCTTGTGGAGAATTGGTTTTGGTATCTTTCTGGTGGCTAGTGCATTCGCAAGTAAGTAAAATAATTGGGTAATTACAGAAAACAGGTTCAATGTATGTCCTCCAAGGTATACACCCCTTTAAAGAGGAAACCAACCAATTTGTCTATTCATTAGCTAGATTTGGGGAGTTCTTTTACTTCTCTTTTATCACCTTCTCAACTGGTAATTTCATTATTCTGCGGCATCATTTTTCGCACAGTCGGTTATGGTGACGTTACCCCTAAAACCATCAATGCAAAACTCATGTCTATTGTATTTATATCTTTAATGCTGGTCTGGGTTCCTTATGAAATGAACAGCCTGATTCAAGCCTTTGGAGGAGTAACTAGGATCAGCGGTCATATTTCTTCATGGTATGTTTATATATTCTTGCATTACATTGCAACAGGGGATCGATGGACGACTTCATCATCGTGATCGGTGATATAGACCCGATACAGCTTTCATCATTCATATTTAAGATTTATTATGCCGGAGCTAAGATGTATGTGGTATACTAGAGTAACAATAACCTAAAATGCAGGAAAATTATCTTACTCACGAACAAGAGCATAGAAAAATATGACTTGCAGGTAGACCAGGCCAAGCTTCTGCGCCAGTCACTGTGTATAATCAAGGAAGACGTGGGGTTGAACGGATATATAGATATTTTGCATACTGTTAAGATTAATCGGGCGTCTGCAACATACGTCCTGTCAACTTTTAAGACAAAGGACACGAGGAAAACCGACATGAAGACAGTTGCAAAACTTATAAGTTTGAAGAAGTTTGGCTACACGGGCGAAAATCTCCTGATACAGTTTTGTTCCCCCATTGGCCCACAAATAACTCTGCCAGGCTTCGGTCATATAGGTAAAGTGCATTGTAGCAGTAATCATGTTTCACAGTAAACTTATATAGGACGAAGATGGTTATTATCGCTAAACATATTACCTGCCCTGGGATAATCACTCTTATCATCAACCTTTCCCTAACTCACAACGCAATGATGCCTAAGGATACAAACGAACAACACAGCCAGAAACTACCACATCTATACAAGAACTACCTGGTGGGAGTTTCTAAGTGCCTACGCATTTATGAAATTCCTGAACGGCTTGTGGGTGTAGCATTCGAGGTTTGTTCCACTTCTTTCCATGCATCACATGCAGACCTTATGTTCCAATCTTTATAACCGCCACGGCTCCATCACTATCGGCATCATGCATAGCAGCGGTTTGAATAGGGTTTTCCAACTGAATCCGGCTGGTAAGGACTATATTATAAAGAAGGGTGACAGAGCGATACTTATTGCTGATTCCGCCTACACGAAGTCGATGCAACAGGATATAGTGTCTGCTGCGGGTACGAACTCATCATACGCCATGAGGGACACCATTTTTAACTTGGTTAGAAATAAATGGTCAGAAGAGGAAGATGATGGTGAAGCAACAACTGGGGGTAAATCCGACAATGATGATGACCATGCGGATCGTTCCTCGTCCATTCACAGCAACCAAGACGGCAACTCGCTAATTCCAGTTGACTTGGGAGAGCTGGATTCCAAGCCTGACGTGAATTGCATGGTTGTATCTTCTATCACCTTTGCTTGCCGTTACGTTTATGAACATTCATCACTGCCAGTTATCGCTATCATCGGATACTCGGACTTTATTCTGCAGTTGCTTGTATACTTCGAGGAGATCAAAAAGTTCAATGTCGTGCTATTTGAACGAGAAGTAGGTGGTGTCTTCCATCACTTAATGTTATGCAGATATCATCAAAGTTACCACTGAATATCCTTCTAAGATTCAAGAACTTCTTGGCGGTGATCGACGGTGACCCCATGAAGAAAAGCGATGTTAACAGGTTTGTCGTAAAGCAATAGTCCACACTTCTTACAGGGCTGAGTTACAGAAAGCGTGTTATATATACGTATTACCCAGCCCGATCTTAGGGGACCCCGAGGAATCTGAGGAAGACCAGGACATCAGAACGATCTTAATTTATCGCCATATAAAGAGCATTATGGTGGGTCATTAACTTGTAAGGTTATATGCCTCTCAGCAAGGAACTATGGTATCGAAGTTAAGCAATGAGGGTAACATATTCAGTCTGGTGGAGTTGCATAATGCTGCAAATGTAACATATTTGGACGACAGAAAATGGTATGTATGTCAAAGGCTTTATGAAAATCACTCAGGGCTGCATGGAATGTATTTGATAAGCGTTTGGATCCCTCCTTTTCCTACATACATTCATTCGAGTACTCCATGGGACAGTTTATTAGTGATGAAATGCTGTATGGGTTGACCATAAATACCATGACAGAAGAAGACTACACCATATACCGGATCCTATTGGGGCTTGTAAGCACTGGAGATGCCAACGACAAAAATGTACGTCATTGCTCAAAAAATAACACAATACAGACCGGCATCGAAATGATGGCCATTAGGGACATAGAGGGCTTCAACAAGAGGACATTTGGACAGCTCTTTGACCATCTCTTTTCAAAAATGAACAAGATAGTTATAGGGATTTACAGAGTGTTTGTTTATCCGTTAGACATGTTATTATGTTTTAGAGGCGTTGTTCCCATGGAGAGTTGCGTGATATGTGCTCCCCCTTCCAACTTCCTCATTAGTCACATTGACATGGTAAGTCTCGCATACTTACGTTAAGCATCTTTAGGCATACATTATATCAAACAATAACGAGATTTGTAAACTTTAAAGTTTTAATTCCTGGCCTTTTCACAAAGTACGGCGTGGACGATTCCATCCGCGGAAAGGGCGGCATCGTACGCCATGAAGTCAGTTAACGGGTCAACAAGTTCTTCTAATACTCTCTTTATGCTTGTCTCCTCGCTCAATTCAATAGGCTTCATCTTTGGCGTCCTTGATAGTGGCTGGGTGAAGTAATCAAATATCATTTGGTAACCATCATATCTCTTGCGGTAACTCTTCTTGCCGTCGATGGTAATTTCAACTGCTGGTATATATGACTGCTTTCCACACTGTATCTTCTTGTTGAAGAAAGCGATGTGGGTAGGGGTTGTGGCGGTCGTGATTTCTACATTTCCAGGTGTGCTACGATACGTGCCGTAGGCGTTTATGGCCAACACTGAGGCGTAACGGTCACTCTGCTTAGAGTTAGCTATTACAGTATAGAGACGTACGTTGTGCTTTGTTGCGAATTCTGCTGCGTTGTTCTTGTCGAATACAGTGACTAAGGTCAACTCCTTTTCAGGGTTGATTGCTATGCACTCAATCAAATCACGGTATTTTTTGAGTCCATATATCTCGTCTGGCATTAAATGAGTAACTGTACCATGCTCACTTACCGCTTTTTTCATGGTCCTCCACTTTGAAGTTGCCCACACCTACTGCTAGGACGCTGTATTTGTTCTCTTTGACCACTAAAGGTATATATCGAATTTTCGTTAAAACATACTGTCAAATATGGTGGACTTCATAAAGGACTCATGGGGTGATTCAAAGACGAATAGCATAACCTTTTTGTTGTAGTCGTCAATTTCTGAGAATACTTTAAACATATCATTCACTTGACGTACTGGGGAAAAGATGTATTTTCATTTCATTACATTTATCTGTCTTGAGCATTTCAGCAATAGTGTAGACCGGCTTTTCTTTCTTCCCTATAATTTTATGCCGTTTAACTAGAGACAACTTACATAAAATGATTCCAATGGGGATTGCAAGTATGGCGAGTGCTCCGAATGTAAGTAGCACGAGGAACCACACGAGCTGCAATGTTATTAAAGGAGGTAACAGTGGACATACCTTGCGCTGCACTTTCTTTGTTTTCTTCACGAAAATACCGTAGATCATACCTGGGGAGAGTGAAACATTGATCATGCAACATACCGAAAAACCAGGAAACCCAGATAAAGGGGAAGAATCCAAGAATGATCATAATACGGAGTCTGCGGTTTTATATTATGGGAATCATTGTTACCTACGTCTTTTGAACCTTGTCCATACCCTCAGTACCAGGGCTAGCGAAGAAGGATTCTTCTGGCATCTTCTCAGTGGCAGCATCCCGCTTTGGCAGGTCTTCGTAGTTAGCTGCTGAAAGTCTCCTTATGGGAGAAGTTTCATCATGTTCTTTTTCTGTGGCAGGCGTTTTGGTGGTTTCTTCAGTCTCAGCGGCTGGTTCCTTTTGCATTACTTCAGTAACATCCAGAGACTTGTTTTCCGTGTTATTGGCTGTGCTGTTGCCAGCGGTTTCTTCAAGCTTGGTTTTAGCATTCTCAGCATCTCTCAAAGTTTCAGATTCCAACTCTGCGTCAGCTTCAGGCCTGATCTCCCCAGCATCAAGTCGGCGCTCCGGCTCAACAGACTCCCTCTCCTCAATACCAGGGAGTGAGGTCCTTTCCTCCTGCTCCCCATCATTGGAAGGGCGATCTCTACGGTCGAACGAACTCATTTTGTTTGTCTGTTAAGGTGGTAAACATATAGTACGTTGGTGTCTCCTGCTTGCATTCGGGATAAAACTACAAATCCCCGAAATTGAGTCTAAATTCTAAAATTTAGTTATGTTTACACTGCCATTTAAACGCGTGGCGGTGGCTAAACTGTGATTATTGGATGTGGAGCTGATGAGCTAGAAAATATTGATGCGCGTACTGTTAGAAGTACAGCACTATCCAGCTGTGTTGCGTGGCTGACCACCGTTGGTATCTCTTGTTTGAATATCCTGAGACTCATCGTTGAGATGACCCACCAGGCCAAAAGGAACTATAATGAGATTGATGGAAAAGTGCTTAAAGTATGTTGGCATGCTTTTTCGATGCAGAAGCAATAACACGAACTATGAATCATCATTGTCAAATATACTGCACATACGGTGTAACCAGGCTGTTCCGAGCTTCTTTTACCACATTACAATACCGATGTTGCAAAAGCGATACATTGTCTACTATACGACGCCATTGGCTGGACTCTGGCAAACTGTGCCTACACAGTAGCCTCACACCCGTATCCCACGCGCATAAGTGAACGCGCAGTCGCACTAACACAACATAAAATCTTATAAGAAATTACTACTACCTGTAGCATATTTGGATTCCACAGGTGTGACCCTCCCCCACAGCCAACAAACCTGATGCCTGTTTTATATCAATATATCGTAGAGGAATCGTATAATCAGGTAGGTTGCGCTTAATCGTATATTCTGCGTGGCCCCTTGTCAACTGTTTGTGGTTCCCCGCAGCGGTGGTTGCTATAGGTAGCGCAGTTTGCCGGGGGCTACACCGTTGACCGGATTGATCGTTACGTAACAACTTCCGCGCCGCATACACCAACTAATTGCTTGTAGGAAATATAAAGTCAGATTATATCTCAAGATGATTGGCTTTGCAGGGGTAGGTTGTGGCACAGTGTCCCTTAACCGTGTTTCAGAAATCCAAGCGCAGAAAGTTCATCAACGATGGTGTCTTCAACGCCGAATTGAACGAATTCTTATCCCGAGTGCTTGCTGAGGATGGTTACTCTGGTGTGGAACTGAGGATTACTCCCGTTCGTACCGAGATCATCATCAGGGCCACTCGTACCCGTGAAGTCCTGGGTGAGAAGGCCAGAAGGATCATGCAGCTGACATCCCTGGTGCAGAAGCGTTTCGGGTTCGCCCCCGACACTGTGGAACTGTACGCCGAGAGGGTGGAGCACAAGGGTCTTTGTGCCATGGCCCAGGCCGAATCGCTCAGATACAAGCTCCTCAAGGGCCTTGCCGTAAGGAGGGCAGCTTACGGTGTTTTAAGACACATTATGGAGTCTGGTGCCAAGGGTTGCGAGGTAATTGTCTCGGGAAAGCTGAGGGCCCAGCGTGCCAAGAGCATGAAGTTCAAGGACGGTTACATCATTTCCACCGGTCACCCAGCTCAGATCTTCGTGGCCACCGCCACACGTTCAGTGCAGCTGAGGCAGGGTGTGCTCGGTATCAAGGTCAAGATTATGCTTCCTCACGACCCCGAAGGGAGACTTGGACCAGCCACCATATTGCCAGACAGCATTACTGTACTAGAGCCTAAGCCGGAGGTGGAATACTCCAAATAAACACCTTAGCTAATGATAGGGTTTGTCTATATGTGTTGATAGATTGGATCTATTGTACATTGAGAGGTTGCTTGTCACTTTCACCTGGTCGAAGCAGGCACAGCGACCACGTGCCCGGCCATTGGTATTATTGTGGGAATCCCTCTGCATATCCACGATGTATGCTTTGGAGAGATGTTAAATTGCGATGTGGGTTGATAGGCAACGGTAAACGACATGGGGACATTGGATTTGGCTAGTTTTGCCACCTCATAGAAGTCCTTCGTCTTGAGTTGCTTGGGTCTGCTGCATATTCCTAAGTGCCATTTAAGAGCACAGATGCACGTCATTACCTGTGTAATTCATATAAACAGTGTGTCCTGGTAGCCTAAAGTGGTCTGGCTTTAGGAATGCACACTGGCCTGCGTGGTCACCTTCAAAGTACTCGTCTGTGGCATTGACACAAATCACTACTTTAAACTAACCAGTATGTAAGCCACCGTCAGAACACGTAACATATCGGCACGTGTTTGAACGCCAGCATCTGCCCAAAGACTTTTTCAGTTGCATGCTATTCTGATTAGCATCAGCGACACTGTCGCCTCCAGGAACCCTGAGAGATGTGATAATGAAACAGATTGAAACTCACAATAAAAAGCTCCTAGAGACACCCTCTATGAATAGTTCACCGTTATTGAGCGGAGGCGGGTTCCTGAACAGACAATGAATTGTGTTGGTCAACAGCATACTCTGAAGGTTCACATGAGTACTGAACAATCATCTTGTTTCCCTGAGTTGGAGGAGCACGCGCAACTTTTCGACAGTCGCTGACTGAAACCTAGTAGACAATGAACCGACAGATATAATGCTACACTAACTGCACATGACTGTTGATCCAGGCATTTCGACCTCATGAACTCCGTGCATTCAAGCGTCCTGCTTTCCTTTGCTTGTCTATCAGAGCCCTCATCGTTAACGAGATAGGCGTTATGCACACGGACAGTGAGTCGGGGTTGACAGTCTAGCTTCGCGGAAGCTACCTACAGCCTCGTGTGTAACAACGTCAACCATGCTTACCGTTGCCAGGGAATGTGAGACCCCTATGACACTGGAAGGGCCCCTCTGGTACCTGAATGCGCATGAATACTAACATATGGTGGTCCACACACCCGTAAAAGGCGATTGGAGATATAAATCTCTTTTCAGTGTGAGAGGAGGGGGACCTTGTCTGTGAAGGGAGTGTAAAGCCCATTAACAGCATCAGAGCCGTAACACCCAGCATCTCAACCATTCCAGACAGACGCAAGTATTTCTTTACAGCTTCCTGTTGTCTTCTCGATACCACCTGGTATGTTATCGTTTCCTTCAAGGATCACCCTGGAAGGCACACATACGTTACACCCCTCCATACAAGAGCATCTATGGTGCAGCTCCGATACCTCCTTTGTTCAAATATTCTGTTCCTTCCCTTGATAGACCCACTTTGACTCATTTAGACAACAGTGCCGACGCCATACACATCTACGGATGGGGCCGTGAAACTACTCTTTGGCAACTTCACTTCTAGACAGGATTATACTGAACAAGCGACGTCAAATATATTACCTATATTAGACGTAGACAACACATCCAGGTTGTTGCAACGCAGAATGGTCCGATGGCTTACCAAAAGGTGGTTTCTCTCAAAGGTGAGATACCACCCGCCAGATTTGGGCATACTACGACTGCCATAGGAGGAGGCAAGGTGCTCTTATTCGGAGGCGCGGTTGGAGGTACTGTTGCGGTTTTGTAGGCGCATGACTCGCAGATGTTGGAAGGTACACGATAACATCCGACCTCTACATGCTGGATGTGACGAATAATGTCTCCACCAAGCTGCAATCCGAGAATACTCCATCTCCGCGTGCTGCACACGCAGCAGCCTGCGTGGAATCCATGCAGGTTGTCGTATTTGGAGGCGCCACGGGCGGAGGAGCGCTGTCATCAGATGAGGTTTGTCTATAAGACAACGCGACACATAATGCAGCTGTATCTGTTGGATTTAAGGCGGGATAAGAATTTGTCTTGGATAACTGTGCCTACTACTGGTCGTTCCCCCGGAAGACGCTATGGTCACAGCATGATTTCCTGCAAACCTAACCTTATTGTCATAGGAGGAAATGATGGGTATTTTACATTGGGAATATGTGTCATACCTTATAGGCAACAAGCGAGTAATGATGTTTGGTTCTTAAATGTCGAGAAGTCGCCATTCTGCTGGGTGGAGGTCGTCTTTCCTCCGAATATGAAGAAGCCACCAAAACGAGTGTATCATTCTGCGGATTTGTGTAGAGATGGCCCTGCATCCACTATGATTGTGATCTTTGGAGGAAGGTCTAGCGATAATAAGTCTCTGAATGACCTTTGGGGTCTGAGGCAACACAGAGACTCTACATGGGACTGGATGGAGGCGCCTGTACGATACATGAATGCACCTGAACCGAGGTATCAACATTGTAAGTTGCGGATTGAACTGAAATCACATTTATCAGCTTCCTGCTTTGTTGGAAGCAAATTGGTCATCATTGGAGGCCGCAATGATAATGACTTCAACAAGTAGGTTTAACCGCTCAACGTCATATCCCTTTAGGCCACTTTCCATATCAGCGTATGATACAGAATCAGTGGAGTGGTTTAACATGTCTTCGATACATAGGGTAAGTGCAACTGATTGAAGTAACATTTTTCAGTTCCGCCATTCTTGTTGGACACATGGCAACCAAATTTACATATTTGGAGGATTCTCCCACCAGACCCAGAAACATCCCACAGCGGAACTGCGAATCATAGATTGCCAAGAGGCGTTCTCGGATTACGCCTATTCAAGCATGGAACAGATGGGAGCTAACCAGATGGCATCGCCTGTTGTTGGTGTACCTAACTTCCAACAGCCCAACGCACCACCAAAGCAGCAGTTAATTTCGCCAATAAAGGTTGCAGAACGTGAGATACGGCTTTCATCGCATGCTCATGCAGTACATGATACTGTGTCAGACTTTTCATACCTAGTGCGAAAAATATCCATTGACAAGTTAGAGGATGAGGGCAGAAAGATAAACAAGCCTGAAGCGAGTGCACAGCTAAGATGGCCCAGCGATGATTCAAACACTGTATACGACAGAGTAATCAGGACACTTTTAAAGACCAACATCACAGGTGACTCCAGCACCGGTGCTTACAATGAAATGGCGTTTGCGGTACCATACGATGATGTACAGGCACTGTGTCAAATGGTATGTTGTGGCACTCTGTGTGAAATATAACGTACTAGGTGTATCAAATAGTTAAGCAAGAAGAAACTGTGCTCAAGCTTCGCGCGCCTATAAAAGGTATAGAGACTCTAAATCGTTTAACTGTTCCCAGTATATGGAGACATTCACGGCCAGTATTACGACCTGATGCGGTTGTTCCACCTTTATAAATGTCCTCTGGAGGAGTCATTGGCGGAGTCGATTGGAGCAATTGGTGACATGGATTCCAACGACTATCTTTTCCTAGGGGACTATGTGGATCGTGGATCAAAGAACCTCGAAGTAATATGTCTTTTATTTGCCCTGAAGTGCAAATACCCTACACAGATTCATCTGCTTAGGGGTAACCACGAAGATCCCGGGATAAACGCCATTTACGGATTCCAAGACGAGTGCCGGAGGCGGCTGAGGGAGGAATGTGAGAACCCCTACAGCTGCTGGAATAACTTTAACAAGGTGTTTGAGATGCTTCCACTAGGTGCAATAATAGAAAAGAAAATCCTTTGTGTTCACGGGGGCATAGGGAAGACCATCAACAATATGTCAGATATAGAGAATTTGCAGAGGCCCATTACGGTGGCTCCCATCCCCAAGACAGAACAGGACCAGCAAATTCTAGACATCCTCTGGTCAGACCCGACCGACAGTGATGCGGTACTGGGAACCATCCCCAACGAAGTCAGGGATCCGGACAAGGTCGGCCACATTGTCAAGTTTGGACCTGATCGTGTTCACAAGTTCCTCACCATTAACGACCTCCAGCTTATTATCAGAGCTCACGAGTGTGTTATGGACGGTTTCGAACGATTCGCAGGCGGTCGTTTGATAACTTTATTTTCAGGTAGGAGAAAATTGACATGTAATGTAACCGGAATGCAGCTACCAACTACTGCAACCACTACAAAAATGCAGGTGCTCTACTTTTTATCAGACGGGATCTAACTATAGTTCCCAAGCTCATATACCCCTCTAATTCCGAAGCTAAATACATGGAAACCTGGTATGTTGTCTCCTGTCTGCATACACACAGCCACAGGGATATGCACATGGCCGAACTCAGACCACCTACTCCACCACGTAGCGCACCCAGGATGGTTGAAAACAACTACGGAGCGCCCTAGTAATGACTTGTACTTGTAATGTAGAATAGCTATGTGTCTATGTGGTGTCCACGCTCCGCGACGCGGGAGGATTCCTCACCTAGTCAATCGAAATAAAGATGGCGGCGGCAGAGGAAAATAATATGATGGCCGTTGACGCCACGTCAGAGGTCTCTATGATGAGCAATTACTTCCTTTGCTCCATCAGCTCGGCGGAGCCTGTGCTGGCACACCTCAACGAAAATACAGACGAGGCGAGAGAGCTCGGCCTGCGCCAGCTCAACGCTATCATGGACACTTTCTGGCCAGAAATCGCGGACAGTCTGGTATTAATGTGAGTTTTCTCCCACATCTCCGATGTGTCACGTTTCCGCTTGACGTTCTTCAGACAGCACATTTACGAGGATAAGACGTTCAAATCACACGAGCTAGCGGCTTTGGTTGCCTCCAAGGTGTATTATCACCTGGGTGACTACCCAAATGCGCTTCAATACGCCCTCAAGGCTGGCGACTACTTTGACCTCAATGAGACGTCAGAGTATACGAACATCATCATAGCAAAGGGTGTTGCAGAGTACATTAGGATAAGACAGGAATCGCAGGGCGAAATAACTACTGAGTCAGACATCAAAAGGGAACCACAATTCCTAGGTACGTGTTCCGTCGTATACGACAATCTTGCGCAGCTCGCCTGGAAGCTATGGTTGACAGACTCATAGCAACCAGCTTAGAACTTGATGACGAATATCACGCCATGGGAATAGCCGTAGACAGTCGTAGACTGGATTTGGTTTTGGAAATTCTGACAAAGACGGCAGACAAAAGTGCCCTAATTGACTACACCATGCTTTTGGTGGACTGTGTAATAAACAGGCAATTCTGCATGTCGCTCTATGAAAACATCAGGAACATATTGTTTTCCAGCCCTCGTGAAATAATTGTGGAACAGTATTCCAATCTGGTGACCTGCATGTATAGGCTAAACAACCATGAGCAAATGGCCCAGATGCTTCTGGACATGATAAACAATGACGATTACCTAAGGGTATATCAAATTTGTTACGACTTGGTGGATATAGGTGACCAGAAATTCATAAAGGCCCTTGACGACTCGCCCATACTTGACGTAGAGGGTAATGTTATGGTAGACCGGGTGAAGCACATTCTTTCTGGAACCAGTACAACTCAACTGCACCTACAGTTTCTGCACAGGACAAACAACACAGATCTCAGGCTCCTTGAGAACATAATGGTAAGATACCTTTTTACACCATTAAACGCTCTTTCAGCAAAGTGTTGACCAGCGCAACAGCATTTTGCACAATGCCATTGTCATGTCCCATGCAATTATGCAAGCTGGCACCTGCTCCGATGTCTTCATCAGAGACAACCTCAGCTGGTTCGGCAAGGCGAGCAACTGGGCAAAGTTCACTGCCACGGCTTCGATCGGAGTAGTCCACAAGGTATGAAATCCCATAATCAGTACATCTAAAAACAGGGGTACGTGAGCCAATACAAGAAGGTTCTTTCTGCGTATTTGCCAGGAGAAACTTCATCAGCTTCCCATTCCTACTCGGAGGGTGGAGCACTTTACGCCTTGGGTCTAATGCTATCTAACCACTTTGACGCCGCTGCCAAGGAACTCCTCATTGCTCATATTCGGAACGAAGCAGCGGAGGAACCTCTACAGCATGGCGCGGCACTTGGTATAGGGTTAATATGCATGGGGCAAGCTGACATGGAGTTGTACGAGGAATTGAAGGGCCTCTTGCTCAGAAACAGTGCAGTGTCAGGGCAAGCAGCGGCCATTGCCATTGGCCTTCTTATGCTTGGTAGTGCCAATGAGGAAGTGCAGGAGGACTTGCATGGCTTTGCTTTTGACACGCAGCACAGTAAAATATCTAGGGCATGTATTCTTGCAATTGCCATGTTACTTTATCGACGCGAGACGGATGCAGACGAGATGATTGCTAAGCTCTGCAAGAGCAATGACCCGGTATTCAGATACGGAGGCATGTTTGCCTATGCTATGGCATACTGTGGAACTGGATCGGTATGTTTTATCCATATAATATAACATGTGTTTAGTGCAAAGCAATTAAGGAACTTCTATACGCATCTGTGTCGGACGTTTCTGACGACGTCAGAAGGGCATCCGTAATAGCTCTAGGATTTGTATTGTGCAACACTCCAGAGGAGGTGCCAAGAGTTCTCAAATTGCTGGTAGCTTCCTACAATCCTCACGTTAGGTATGGTGCCGCCTTGGCCTTGGGTATAAGCTGTACGGCTTTCCCTCAGCCAGAAGTCGTTAGACTTCTACATTCTCTTTCTTCAGATCGCAGTGATTTCGTCAGACAAGGTTGGAATATTTCATCGCATAAACATGTATTGTAGGTGCATTCATTGCCCTAGGACTCGTGCTCCAACAAAGTAATTCCGAGACAAGCAATGACGTGCTACAGGTTCGCGATCTCTTCAAATCTGTCGTAAAGGAGAAGCACCAAGATGTTATGGCTAAATTCGGAGCCATTCTGGGGATAGGGCTCATGGACTCTGGGGGCCAAAATTGCGTGGCGTCGCTTTTCAGTTCTAGGGGAAACATGAGACAGGAGGCGGTAGTTGGATTCCTTATGTTTGCACAACATTGGTACTGGTATTCCTTTATGCATTTTGTTTGTCTGACCTTCCAGCCGACCTGCTTGATCGGTATTAACAAGGATCTTCGTATTCCAACGGGGTACAAGGTGCTATGCACTGCTCCACCCAAGATGTTTGACTACATCCCTCACGAAACAGACGAAGTTACCGATAATAAAAAGGGTGAATCTGCAGTTGTTCTTTCCATTTCGGCCAAGAGAAATGCGTGGCTTTCAACTCAAAAGTCTCCTGAGCATGCGGTAGACACAGACAAAAAGAAGGAAGAGAAAACTGCGGATGACGCCATTTCTGTCCTTTCCGAGGGGAAATCACAAAAGTGAGTCATTGCACTGTTCCTGTCATATTTTTGCAGAATGGAAATATCTAGTGTCGCCGCAACCATGGGTCACTCGAGCAGAGCATCACATGAGGGAAGTAGTGTAGACTATAATGGTGATGTAATAATGGCATTAGAAGAAAGTTCATCTAGTAACCACACAGAGCTGTTGAACGCTGCCGTCCTAGACGAGATTGGTCAAGCAAACGTGGACCAGTTGATGACTGGAGCAACGCTGTTGCAGAACCCATGCAAGCTGGTTCCGAAGCAAGCCATGTACTGCGTTTCACCCAAAGACAGCAGGTACACGCCAATATTCCCCGAGCGCAAGTATGGAATCGTGTTGTTACACGATAACATGCCCAACGAGCCTGAGGAGTTCGTGGCTTGCGATACCGAGGAAGCAGAGGCACAACCCTTCACACCCTTTGAATATAAACCCAATCGTAATTAATTATAGTTTGGCGAGCTTAACCCTGCGAGTTGAGCAATTGTGTTGTTTGTGTACCCTGTTTGGGGTCCGTGGCCAGAATGAGGCTCTGGAACCCAAACGATCGGTTAAGATCATTCTCCTCCGAAGATTGCTTGTATACTGAGTGCACATAGGGGGAGAGGTAGGGACTGCCCAGTGGTGTGGTGTTCCCGTTGCTGATGATGTTAGGTGGTCCCCTTCCGTAGTTAGCTGTGCCGTCACCATAATTGTAGGTATTAAAACGGAATCCTTCTAAACTGTCATTTGGAGATAGGCCTATAGACTGCATTAACATATGAATTTCGGCGTCCTCATGTTGCGGTGAGACGTCATAATGAGTACCGACGAAAACTCCTTGGTTGTTCGCGATATCTTGGTTTTCCGAGTAGATTTTCGGTGGCGACAGATGCGAATGCGCCTGCTGGCTGGCCAGCTGTTGTCTGCTGTGTCCACAGCTACAACTCAACATAATGTCATTGTCGTTATAAATACTTGAATTGGGAGACGGATAGACCACATCACCTTCGAGGAAGGGCATTCCGTACTTTTGATTGTCTATGTAGTAGTCTTGATTGTATATCTTTTTAATAGTCGGCCAATTGCTAGTGTTTGGGTAGAATTTGTCATAGTCATGTTGTGACTCTAGTGAGCCACTCAAGTAGTTTGTCTCGTGTATCGCCCCTTGGGGTCCCATGTAGTCGCTCTCCAAGGAGGACGGGTTGGTCATATAGCACGGTTCCAAGAGGTTTGAGCTTATGTGAAACTGCCTCTTAAAAATTTCCAGGTCATATGGCTCCGGTGCTGCGGGTTGGGAAGGGGGGCAAGCCATTGCTTGCTTTGTACTTCTCTGCTTGCATTCCATCCCTACCATTTGGCACGGTGCGCTCCTCTTCCTATTCCTTGAGGGTAAATCCACTCCGTGTGTCTTATCCACCTCGTACGTTTGATGTGCATACGATGAGCTACTCTTGTTATCCCTCCTGCTTTTCCTAAGACTACAACGAGGATGTTTTTCTATTGATTTCATGAATTCTATTGCTGCCTGTTTTGCCTTTTCAACATCAAAGTCGTAATACTTTGGATGAAACGTTCTACTTCTTCTTGTGTCAGCATCGTAGTAGAATGACAACCATGCTCCCATTCTCTTGTTCCAACTAACTCCAGGATATCCAGAAGAGCTGGATGGTGTAGCCCTTGGAGGTGGAGGTATTGGGGGCTTTTTGGCTCCACTCTTTGAATAACGATTTGCTGAGGTCTTCATTGCAGAGGGGGCTGCATCCGTCTGATATCGCTCATCCCCAACTGAACCCATGGCCACCGTTGCCGGCGCCTGTTCAGCCCCGCCAGCGTTGGCATCTGCTCCTTCCATGGTGATAAATTGGCTTGACTTGTCGTTTGCGGAATTATCGTTGCCCTAGTAATATGCTTGCAAAAGCGGTTCTTTTAGTCCAGTGATCGAAAGCAGGCGCCGATACGTGAGCAGACAAAGTTTGCACACATTAACATCCATGTAATACTCCGTGTTCCTCCCTTGCCAAGCCTTGAGGTTCCAACACAAAAGCCACGCCGGGGGCGTGGATATATTCTGAAGATTGGATGCCTCACTATGGTTCCCTACAAAATACCCACATCCATATAAGCTTCACACACCTACTTTTCAAGTGCTAAAGAGTGTATAAAATGTGTGTGATGTCGTGCGAATAAACATTACTTTTTGGGCAATACACTTTGAATGTGCTGGAAGTCCCCTTGCATTCCGCGCACATTGTAGTTCCAGTACCTTGATCTTTGGCCGTTTTGGGCACCTGTGTGTTATTCCGGGCGGCGGAGAAGTTTATCTGCGTGTCAGACTGGGTAAATTTGTGTTTTCCCGCCCCACTGCTGACGTCGCTTGTCTGGCCCACTCCCCCCTCAAGCCCCTAAAGGAATCATTCAAAACGCACAGTTGGGGCGTTTTTAACATCGCAAGCTGGGGAGTTTAGGCGGCGTGATGAATAACGCCCTACACATGAAACAACGCGCCGCTTTCACAGATGAGGCTAGAGTCGGCGTGTGATACTTCCATGAATTGTAAGCGATAGGATGTCTTCAAAATTACACGTAACGATCGCAATGTTTAAAGTGTGGGTTGTACTTGCATTTGCGTCGCTTCTGCTGCGTAATACGGCGGCCACACAGGCGGACTCATACCCGGAGCAAAACCACGACGGCAACATCCCCTTTGTGAACGTGGAAATGCAGCCATCGCAAAGGTAGGAATCTATACACGCGTCTATCGGGCGTTTTGTTGCTGCATTTATCACTCCATACAGGTGGAAAGACGCGCGTATGGGTCTCGACAGACTGAAGAAGGAACTAAGCTACGTTGTAGACAGAGGTGTGTTTAGTTGTTGAGTTATAATTATGCGGTTGCAGAGATTGAAAAGGCGAAAACAAGCCTAATTGACAAATTAGACACGGCGAGCTACATCCAATCGCCAGTATCACAGATCAAGCTATTACAACGTGAGTTTCTTCATTATTTGTGTAAAATTACATGCAGACAAAAACGCTTATCGTAACAAAACCCAAAAGGTCCACTAGTTCTCGGAGAACTTGTCACTCAGTGTTGCCGTTGTACGGCCTCCTCCCCTCGGTATACTGCAAGACGCTGTGCGTTGCGTATGCTGAGACACAAACCACCGTGTTCAATATAATATTTGGGCTTGTTATTCTGCTGTCTACTAAGTGTAGATGCCGGGAAATTATGAGTACGTGGTGTGCCAGCTGGCGTAGTATTCCACCGTATGAAGGCAGATCTGTTCCCCGTATGTGTAAATCCAGCACACTCTAATGTCAATTTTTGACGTATGAGTCTTCCATCGGCACGTTGATCAAGCCACGAAAACTTTTGATTATTACTGCGATCGACACGTACACCACGACGCCACTCCCTCCACCACCAACATACCCGTAACGACCCAAGCATATCACATTAATCATAATCATCTTTATTCTCGTATTAGTGGCTTGGAGAATTCGCCATTTACCGCGGATCTTCATCACCTTATCGCAACAACCAATACCCCGTCCAACAATGAGGCCACTGAGTGAGGACGAAGCCCAGCTGGTTATCCAGAAGTTGGCGAATTAGTGAGTGACTTACTCCTGCGTTCATAACCGTCTGCAGCATCGGTGATAAAGTACTATCCATGGTGGACCCCGGAGATTCGTCGCCCCAATTCGTTTTCCGTCTTCATAGAGAAAGGGTTTACTACATGAAGTAGGTCCAGTGCACTTGCATATCATCATCTGCAGCGAGAATATCTTGAAATACAGTGGATGTATTCACAAGAAGAAGCTGGTACGTTTCCCCTCACGCTTCCCTGTTTGACAATGTTTACTGTCGTGTATTCTAGCTGTACATCTAGACAGCATGTGATGTTTTTGACGCATACCAACATTGTGCTTTGTCTTATGATCCAGCTATTCACCTTACCAGTGCATATTTAACATGTTTCCCAGGTATCTGCTGGAGTATGCATCGGCAAGTTCACAAAGACGAAGAACTTTCGTCTTCATGTAACTGCACTACACTACATGGCACACTATTCGAAGAATAAGGTCTGGCTCAAGTCTGGCGAGCAGTCATTCGTGTATGGAAACAACGTAGCAAAGGTAAGGCAACACATTAGCGTGTATATTTGTGCATAGAAACACATCAAGCAAATGAGCGAGGATATACCACAAAACGGTGGTGTGGTGGTAATGTTTAACAACCTTCCACTGGGATTCGGTGTAACCTCCAAGTCAACAGACAATCTGCAGACCTCACTGCCAGATGATGTTGCAGTTTTTCACCAGGTGAGACTGCTTCTGACACTTGTAATGGCGTTTTAGGCTGATATAGGAGAGTATCTGCGCCATGAGGCCGAAATTATATGATGTACTCACTCGAATACACACTACCACATTTTAATGCCATGTCTCTATAACCAAGTGACACACTAGTATTAATTATCGCAATGTAGACAATGCCTTCCATTAAGCCTAAGATAAACATTAAGAAAAAGAGGCGCCAGGAGCAATCGCAGGCAAATGTCGCCAGGAAGAAGCAGTCGCGTCCTATAAAAAGTGACAGTGACCCTTCCCGTGCCAAAGCACCGGATTTCAACGTGGTGAGGCTCGTTACTTTGGAATCTTATAAAAAGGTGATTGCTAAGGTATGCAGTGAAGCCGTATCGAATCCGGAAAATGGTTTCGGAGGTGTCTTTAAGCTCTTTGATATCGTTGCCCTGAAAGGTGGTGGCACCGATGAACTTAAAGCATACGTGAAGAATCTGGCACTGCGATCCCTTGTTGCTGTCACTACTCATCTGATACCTCGGATTTCGTACGAGCTCCTGGAGGAAGGTGGCCAAGATGCAGACGGCAATACGAATTCCGTATCTAAGAAGAAGGAAAAGGCTTCTGGTAATCCTAAAGTAAAGGGATCGACTGCTAGCAGCCTGGTGGAGGTGGAGTGCACGATATCCAAGAATGTAGTTCAGCTGCGTGACCGTCTTGTCGACTACTGTGCTCAGCAGCTGCAGACGGAGCCGCATGTGATTGTACCAATGATTGCAAGATTGACATCTGCAGATGCAAAACCACAAGCGAAACTGCTGAAACTGTGCATGCAATGCTGCAACTTGGAAGATGAGGCCCTGATAGATGTATGTCTAGAGAACCTGAAGGAAGTGATGGACCGTGCATCCATTAGTGACTTAGAAAAGGCTTTGAAGATCATTCTGGATGAAAATAACGTCCATGCAGGTGTTTTACGTATCATTAATGGCATACCCATCATAAAACGCCAACATAGTTTCGAAATCCTCAATGAGAAAAGCTCAGCTTCTAACAAGCACGTGGAGGAGTTATTGGTTACTGTAATCACCTTTTATCTGCGTATATTGGCGAATTGCAAAGGAGATAACCTAGATGAATGCTTAAACGGTCTGGCTAGGTATGGTGTGTTGGTTAATGAGGTCATACAGAAGGAGATACTGGGAAAGATGAAGAGCATAATGCAAAAGGCAAATACATTACGGCCTTTTACACACGTCAGAGTTCTCCAGGCAGCAACGATGCTCACTAGGAGTCTAAATGTAAAATCTGACTGGATAATTCAAGAGTTCACGAGAATAATCCCTACCACTGCTCCGTACCTGTGCCAGGGCCAGACACTGGAAGAAGGGGACTTTGTCCGCTTTTCGGAACCCTGCTATACGAGAGACATCATAAAGACAATTCATGTGGTTGCCCATCATGCAATAAGCTCATGTACCGTGTCTGGCACCGAGGATTTAGTACGTTTCGTACAGGAGGTCATAGGTCAGGCCCTGATCAGTGACTCAGCAGTGGCTCAAGCTATAGTGCTAGAGGTAGGCAAAATTTGAGTAGCGTTACATCGTACAGGTATGCCGTATACTCCAAAAGACACCAAAAATAGTGGGTATCCTGGATACGGAGGGTATAGTTTTCTCCGTGCTATCAAAAAGAGCAACGAGCTTCTGGGAAATTGAACTACTTTTATCGCATGTCT
This sequence comes from Babesia gibsoni, assembly GCA_035575875.1. Taxonomy (NCBI): domain Eukaryota; phylum Apicomplexa; class Aconoidasida; order Piroplasmida; family Babesiidae; genus Babesia; species Babesia gibsoni. The sequence continues at coordinate 1,877,248 of CP141527.1, forward strand.
GCCCAGAAATCGCGCTCAATACCAAGAATCTCAAGCACCATAGTGCTAATGGTAGTCTGGATCGCCTAAAATTGGCAAGTGATATTGGAAGAAAGGGAGAAGGCACGTCCAAGCAGGATGCCTTGTTCTGCGGTTACGACATCAACGAAATACTGATGTGCGATGAAGCTGACATGTTCAGCAAATACAAACCTGCGAACGATTAAAATGATCCAAATTATACCAGTTTTTATGATTCTCGGCTTATAACGTGGTGTCTACAGCATGTCATCTCACTCGTGACCGCACACTGCATTGTGAATTAGCAACACATATAACTATATAAATTGTTATATATTGGCAACGCTCTTCATTGCCACGCGGAACATTTACCTTCGTTCGCTACATCCTTAACGGGGACATAGAGGTGTGACGTTACTGAGGCCTTGTAGGCCTGCCGCAGCAGATTAAGATGAACTTCCTCAAGGGTTTCGTGGACGGTATACTCGCCGACGATTTAGACCGCGGATCGCTGCAGAGTGCCGTGTACAAATCCTTCGGAGAGGACCACCTGGAGGGTGAAGAAGTGGACGCTGTAGAAAATGAGCTTGTCCACTCACTTGATGACATATACAGGGAAGAGCGCAAGAACTGCATCACCAGTTTACTGATACGCTACGGAGAGGGGTCCGTCCACCAGCTCAACGAGCTCCTCAAGTCCAACAACAGCACTGTAAACGAGCTGGCAAAGGAGCTAAAAGACGCATACAAGTCACTCGGTGACTTCAATAATGAACTGGAATCGTTGTCCAAGGAAAATGTAACATTACGCAAGCTGGGTGCAGACCTTCGCAACGAAATAGAGTTGCTAAAGTCTGAAAACGTTAGCCTTAAAACGGTAGTAAGGCAGGCAGAAATAGATGCCAAATCGCAGGAGGAAAGAATAAATGAAATGACTGGTACGTTGTCCCTTGTATTCGTCATATTTCGCAGATATGCTAAAGGAAAATGCCATCACCTTCAACCACATGAAAAGCAAGTGTGAAGGCTTCACAGAATACGCTGCAGAGATGGAGGCCCTTAAGTTAAAGCTATCCACTGCAAACTCACACGTTGAGTCTTTAATGAAGGAGCGTGACTCGTTAATAGACGCCAATTACACGGCAGACAATCGCATTAAGGAGGCAGTGCACAGACAGGACCGTGCAATATCCATAGCCAAACTTATGGCACAGGAAATAACCTATCTCACATCACAAAACGTAAAGAAGTTGCAAGCAGGGGGAGATGACATCGATTTCGTCAAGTATAATGAGGCAATTAAGAGAGCAGCTGACCTGCAGATACGCGTAGACCAACTTAGCGAGGAGAACAACCACCTCAAGGATGCAAACGATAAGCTACATAACATGCTTGCTGAAATAAGCAACAAGTCGTCAAGTATGCAGGAAAATTGCCTGAGGGAAGCCATTGAAAATATGGGAAAGCGCCACCTCAAGCAGCTCAAGCCCATACAGCTGATATTCATACAGCCTACTCGAGTGCTCAACCTCGACATGGATTTAGAGCAAGTGACAGCTGAGATGTCGCACGTACTGCAAAGGGTAAAGACTAGTGAGCAACAAAGGCAAGCACCAAAACCAAGGGTGGAGAAAGATTTACCTCGTACCCCTCAAATGTCCTATGCTGACTCCTACTCTGGCAGCAGGGCTAAGAATGAACCCCTGCCCGCCTCTGTACAACGATTTGATCTGCGTATGCAACGGGGTGATAATGGTGACGCAGCGCCAAAACCTAAAAAGGATGATTGGGGCTCAGATTGGGACTTATACGAGGAAATCCTCCAGGAAGATGAGACTATGAAAAGGGAGGAAAGTCAAGCAGAGGCTGCTGAAGCAAAGGTTGAGCAAGAAAAGGGGAATACAGTTTGGGATGACGACTTGGATGAACTACTCAAAGATTCATAGTTTGTTTCATTCGACTGAATCACCGTTGATGAAATCTTTCATCGCTGCAAAGGATTCATCTGCGATGTGGTCTTTTAAAGCCCTATGGGCTCTCTTCAAAAAGGTGATATTTAATCCTTCAAAGCTCTCCTTGTTGAAATTCTGCAGCTTCTTCTCCAATGGGCCAAGAACCATGGTTGCATTACCCACCTTTGTGTAGCTCCACAAAAGATTCAAGCACACTGTTGGTGTTATATTGTCCATTTGCTCTAGTATCATACGGGTTATATGCTCATATAGAGCATCATTCTCATAATTAGCCCTTGATAGGGCGAAGCATATATTTTCCAGGTGGTCCACGGGGATGACGTAATCAGACTGTAAAATACGTCCTGCAGAGTAGTCCCCTATTTTAAATAGGTCTGTTGCAACAGTGCAGCTGTTTAGCAAGTACGCCAAACTCCTGAGCTGATATAGCTTTGAGAATATTAAACCAACCTGAAACTAATGTTGCAGTCATTTTTTATCGTTCTGTTCACAATGACTTTGTGGAACTTTGCAAATGCATCATCTATGGCGTCTTTTCCTAATGTTCTAAGCTTTGGGCCGTATAGCATAGTAGCAAGGAACATTGTTAAAATGCATTGTTGGTTTGATAAATCGCTGCTGTCAAAGAAGCGAAGTAAGTGATCCAACAAGTCCATTACACAGTGGTCCACTATTTGCAGTGAGTCTTTTGTTTTTGAATTCTCATAATCGCCTTCTTCAGGTGGCTCATCAGCGCTTAGCTCAAAGTAGAACGGGGTGGTAATAACAGGTGGTATTGCGATAAGCTGGTCGGTATCTAACCGTAGAGGCCCTATATAACTGCCTGAGTCCTTCATATCCATGCTTCGTACTTGGTTTATGGGATTGTCTTCGAGCAAACTGCTAAACAGTTCATCATAGATGCTGCATTTGCTTCTCGTCTTGGTCAACTGCATTGGTTGCGATGCCTCTGGCACAATCTCTTTAGAAAGTGGCGTCCGCTTTAACATGTAATAAGGCCTTATTTTGGCCATCAACTTCATGTATCTCAGGAGATTAGAGGGTTGAAGCACATAATCCGTAACAGCAACGTTGTAGCACTTTCCACTCGGGAATATTACGCCTTTATCGCATATGAACCCCAAAGGGGACTCTTGTTTCCAACCTTTAGCCTTATTTTGCTCCTGAATCAGCTGCAGAAGGCTGATAAGAAGCGTGGTACATTTATCTCTTGTGATCTCACTGCGATATGTAGACAGGTGCTTTGCATAATTGTATAACACAAGCCACTCGTGCCTAGAACTGACGATGTTCCTTATTGCGCAACTCTCTCCAGGTGTTGCTTCAACTCCAGATTTGCTCCTTACTAACGCCAACGTCGATTTGTGTCTTACAACTGAGTGCCTGTATTGTCGCAGTGACTTGAAGCACTCGACGTACAACATCATCTGTGCGTCCTGACTGTGTTATACATGGCTGAAGATGCTGTATATAGGTGCCTCGTGGCGGCATTTTACACAAAGTGTGTAACCTCATCTGTCCTTGTTAGGCACAAAGACAGTCAACAGAGGTGAGGCCGAAATGTGTTAGACATACCAACATGATATCATACCAAATCTGGTATATACATGCATGTATAATTTTGTGAAATGTTGCACAAAAGGTCGGCCAGGGCTTGATAAAGGAAACGCTCTTGGACGTCATGGCATCAGATTCGGATGACGCGGAGGAAAGGGAGGTCTCCGATGAGGAGAGCAGCGAAAACGATTCAGAAGAAGAGTCTGAATATGACTCGGATGACGAATCGGAATCTTCCTTCGACGAACTGAGTGTTGGAGTCGCCCTGGAACTGCCTAAACGTGAAAACCGCGGGAAAAAGTAGGTCATCACCTCGAATAATCACACAGTTAAGGTATACCACGCTGGTTGGAGAGGAACTGGAGAAGGACGAGCAGTTTTGGGGGCATAACACTTGGGAGGAAGAGGCTGTTGATGAGGACTACAATTGCAGTGAGGGGGAGGAGGAATACGCCTACTCTACGGATTCAGATTTCGACGACCCTGAGACTGATGTAAGTCGTGTGTGCTGCGCTTGACATTTCCCAGAAATCGGATGAAGAGGTGGATGAATCGCATTTAAAGGAGGCCAAGCAAAAGAGGCATGGAGCCTACGTTGACCCAGCCTTGCAGCGCAGCAAGCGTACGCGGATTGCGTACCAAAAGCAAAAGGCAAGTGAATTGGAGAACATATAAACGTTTTTGCAGGTTAAGAGCGCCGGAATAGAGAAGAAGAAGTCAGTGAGGAAACCGACTGCAGCTGCGCAAGACTTGCCGGTTGACAGATCCATGAGGGCAACCACCAAACTTAAAACTGAGGCAATCATACAGTTGGAGCGTAGGCGTGACATGATAAAGACACAGGTGGCAAAGTCTGCCTCTAAGAAGCCAGCAGTGAAAACAAAAGTTTACACCCAGGAGGAGCTTATGGCAATGGCGCTAAAAACTGAGGTGGAGAACACAAGGTCACTAAAAAATCTGCAGGCTTGGGTAAGTGGCTGTAAGTTACCTATCATTGCGCTCTCAAGGAGGACGAAAAGAAGAAGTACGATGATGTAAAGAAGTGGAATTACAAGGGAAACTACGACATCTGGGTATGCTGGAATTCTCTCCTGTCTATTGTGACAAACAAGCCGAACGAGCCAGAACCCGAAGAGATCAAAGAGGAGGATTTGCCGCCGATAGAGGAGAAATCCCTTGAGCTGTACATGTTCACCAGTGGGAAGGTGCCTGAATACTACAGCAGGGCTGCAGAGGAAAAGGAGAGGCTGCAGACAGTGAAGAAGCCGCTATGTGCCATAACAGGGAGACCAGCCAAGTACCGTGACCCTCTCACTGGGAACTATTATAGTGACATGACGTCCTACCGTACACTTAGACTACACGCCAGTGACACGGAGAACGCAGAAATGGCTGCATCACTTGGTAATGTAGAAGAAATTATAAGAGAACTGATAAATAGTGAATAATTACTATTTTGTACATGTATTTTTAATTGTTTCCATAATGGTAAAACTGACCAATCCATATCAGAGAATGGACTTACAGTGACGGGTTGTCTTTTGCGGGAAACCGAACCACGTAGCGTCCAGCATATCGCAATAATGGAACCGAGTCAAATGGCTAACAGCAACAAGCCGTCTCGGCAGTTGCTGCTGCTGCCACCGGATTGTAGATTTACGATGCAGCAATGGCTCTACAGAAAGTCCTCACACACAAGGAGATACAAGCGCTGCTATATGGTCCTGCACAAGGATATGTTGTACTCATTGAGGAAACCGTCGCTCAACCAGGGAGATAGGCCCGAGATAATCATGGAATCCTTGAGGTATAGTAGCTGCGTCATCACCGGAGCCGAGATAAGGGCGGAAACCAACGAGATTGGGGAGCTATTCAGATGGATTGTAATGTTGAAGCATCCCAAGACGTATGCAGGTGGGAACAATGAGGTCTTCGATAAGTTAGTTCATAAACTGCCCCTTGGCACTGTGAACTTCGATGACCCTGCTGGCGTGGAGGAGATATTCAGGGAATTGAACGACAACAACCATGTGACAAACCACAGCAGCTCCAACTATAATGAAGAGCAGACACTATGGCTGGCTACGAGTAACCACAAGGTGGCTACAGATTGGCTCAACGCCCTCCTTTGCGTTAGTCGATATGGTTCTATGGAAAATTTTGTGTACCAAAACACACTGAGGACGAAACATCTGTCATACTCCTTACCGTTTTATCTTGTACCGTTCGAGTTTTTCCCTATATCTAGTAAAAAGGCCACAAATCCGAAAAGGAGGGCTGCTTTTACTTTTATGAAGCTAAACATTAAGGAGCTCCTGCAGATACCTGTGCTTGATAATGAGACACTATGCTGCCTTGTTGAGTACAACAGCAGTTTTTACATATTAAATCTCCCTGAAATGGAAAAGGAGGAAGCATTGGAGGTAAACAGGGTATCCTCAAACTTGACTAGTCTGGAAGACGATGGAAGAGAAGTGTACTACGATGAATACGGGCTGACCTCATACAAGTCTAAAGCCAACATAAAGTTGGGAGATATAACTCCAAACCATGCTCTCACAAGGGAAAACACACAAATGAAGAACATAGGGAAAAGGACCTCCGGTCTCTCTGCTATCCTAGGGAGAAGCGAAAACCTAAATAACGACTTTATAGATGATTACAAAAGCAGAAATAGACTGGGAGCAACTGTAACGCCTGCTAATCAATCACAGGGGTATAACGTGCTGTCAAAGCTGTGGAACTTGAATAAGGTTACAGACAAGAAGAAAACTGTATTAGAGAAAAGATCTGTATATTATGGAGAAGATGCTTTTATTCACATACCAATGTATCAGAACCAAGCGCAGGATGTATTGTGGCTCCATTTCGTCACCACCAGTGACAGTTACATTGGAAGTGCATCCATTGACAACACAGACTTTAGCATAAATGAACCCTGTATTCCCAAGACTTGTGTTATAAGGAACATAGAGGATATAAACCCACTAAACCATAAGAGGATTGACATTACTGACTATCCTATACAGGATACCGCCTTGAAAACATGGATGGCAAATGACCCTCTACCAGAGGCCGGTTTAGTCGTACTTTCTGTAGTTACTCCCAAGCATTATGGTAACTTTATGGACCCTGTTACACCTGCATTTCATTCGCCCAAGGACTACCGCGTAAAGGTAACGAATGCATCAACATCAGGGGGAATAAATATGCTAATGTCCAACATAAAAAGAGCAACTGTCGCATACAAGACCTCTTATACACTGAGAAGATATGTGAGAAGGGTGCTGCAGTTCCAAAACATGTATTTGTCGTTTTTCTGGATGCTTTACCTCACCTTAGTACTTGGCGTGTACCCAGACAAACTTCTTTTTTTTAGTATCATTGCTCTGGTGTACTACTCCATCAAGTCACACCCTCGCTTCAAGGAGTATTTCATTCAATTGATGTTGACTTACCCTATTCTTATTGCATTGTTGCCAAGGAAATTCACACGATCGTTTCTCCTGCTTCCCAAGGCTGTTTGCATGGCATGTGCAAAACGGAAAGCATTCCTGCTGAAAAACAGCCACAACACGGAGGAAGAGGTGCATTATGAAACCATTGCGTCGGAGAGAATACGTGTAGCAGACAATAAAGTAAAAGGTCGTCTAACGTCTCGGAAGTCAGAGTGCATTTCAAATACGGAGAAACTTGTCCAAATAGAGCACGCAGAGATTCCAATGATGACTCCCAATCAACAGATGAACAGCTATGTATCATATACTCACTACCCTGGGACTGACGTAGAAAGATGCAAACACAGGGGAGTGGTGCTGTCATACTTGGCATCCTTGTTTTTGAGCCAATTTGCCGGCAGAGGCACATTTGCCAATTTCAAAAAGGTGGACTCGCGCAGCACTATACGTGCATTCCATGCCATATTCTACGAGCCCCCTCCGTACCCATCTGAGGTTATTCCTTTCTTCGAGAACTTGGTTCTCACTATGCAGTATTACCTTATGGTCATGCTTCTCACTTTTAGTGGAGGTATAAACCATGTTCAGACACTGCATCTTCTGCACAGGAACAGAATAACCAAGAAGCTTATGATTCAATCCGCATCATCTGGTATTGAAGGGAAGGGGAAAGAGCAGCAGCACAACAGATGGAGCGGCATGTTTCCTGAAGGCCAACTCATGGCATCGGAGTGGTACGAAAACGAGCGTAAAGCGTTATTTGGAACTTATTCAAAGTACCATCTCAGAATATATGATAGACCTGCCGTATCCACAGAGGATGGTAGACCACTGGATATACCGGAGATCCTGATTCACAACGCCAAGGTTGTATTGACAAAAGAAACCGACAGACATGGGTGGTCTTATTCCAAAAACTGGAGCTCCACGTGGAGCAGCGAGCATACACCATTCACGTTTGTCCGGAGGAGAAAGTGGGTGAGTAATTTCAAAGATAGCCACGTCCCTAAAGAAATACATGTGGATAAGGCGATCGTTCACACTTTTTCCGACCTGGATAGTACAGCTGCAGAAAAATCAGAGCCTGTTGTTTCCACTGATGGTGAAGTTGTGCCAGAACTACGTCTACAAAGTTTGAATACACCTGCAGAAATCCCGTTTGAACAGGCAAAAGCGGCTGACATACCAGCTAGTCACCAAGTTTTGCATAACATACCAGGGCGAGCGGGCTACATAGAAGTTATTCCTAGAGCGCCGAAGTATTCATCTGAACAATCCGTTTTACGTGTATCCAATGAATCCTCAAATCAATATGGTGTGATTGACAACGGGTACCAAACGTCACAAGCGGCCACCCCTTCACAAGAACCTTTGAAGTATAGTCGATCTCGCTTCAATGGGCAGTCTAAGATGATGGGAATGTTTAAGATGGGAATAAAGGGTCTCTTGACTGAAAATCTACGTAACCACGCAAAAGTAGCGAACGGTGGCACGTATGAGACACAACAGTCAGGCTTTGGATTCTCGAAATGGAGAAGGTACATGAAGCGCAAAGCCGAGACATCTATAAAAGAGAAGATTAGAAACATGATACATGATAGAACACCCCGCTCAGAGCTGGAACGGGTGGATTCAAAAATCCCTGAGGAGGTTAAAATACATGATGTTCCCCGTGTTGATGAAGTAGCTGAGCTGCCTGTGGAAGAGCCTGTAGATGAAGAAGAGGAACAGTGGACAACTGATATAGAGGATATTGAGGAAGAAGAGGAGAAGGAAGAGCCTGCCGGTAATACGCGGAGGAACCTTTTTAACAGCTCTGTTGCATTCCTACTAATCATCCCTCTCTGCCTTTTGTTGGACATAGTTAAGGTCATTTGCAACATCATCTGGGCTCTAGTTCAGGTTTTCTTCTGGTTACTTGGTATATCACAGGAGGAAAACGAATATAACATCACTGATGAGCACCCTATGAAGGATCAGTTGGGATGGGAAAGGCCAAAGATCCGATGTAACGTGGTGCTGCACGGGCGTCAATACTGCTATGAAATACCAAAGTGGAGTAAGCGTTGTTTCATGGGTAGGGCCAAGTTGAGAATATACAAGGCTGCCAAGGGTAGGAGATCCAGACTGAGGATGTTCACGCATCGCCCTGCGTACAAAAACCTGAATGTTATGTTCCTTTACACCAGAAATAAGAACGTGATGTCTATAAATCCTGACCCCGAGGAGTACTATTACGAAACGTATCTCACCGGATCTGACGATGATGACCACTTCAGTGAGGAGCAAGCAGAGGACAACAAGGTGGACGTTGAAACAGCTCAAGACCCCGAGGAGTCTGAGCGTGAGCTTACATCGGCGGAATCATCGTTGGATGACGATGACGACGGGGAGTTTGACATTTCGTTGGATGCGGAAGTGTTGGAGGCTGAGATGAACACGTTTGTTGCCAAGGAGCTAGGCGAATACGTCTACACCGACAGAAGCCGCAGGGAATCTGTTGGGGTGGAGCAGTTAGAAGGGATTCAAGGTCGTAGGAAGGTACTTTCTTATATCAAAAATATATACGATCGCAAAATAAGAAAGCACCAAGGCGAGGCAAATGCAGTAGACGTAGCAGAGGATGCATCTAAGCCTTCGTCAGAGTACGAAGGTGTGGAAAGCCAAGATGATATGAAAACTGAGCACAAGGTCGGAGTGCTGGGTATGCTTCGAAAGGCAAAGGACCGCATTGCTGTCGCCAACTACTACATCAACCTCTTCACAGTGCGCTATGAAAAGTTCATAAACATGATTTTATGGAGACATGACACTGTAACTAAGGTGTTGCTGATACTGTTGGTTGCGCTGGCTATCGGAAATATCTTTGTTAGCACTTATGTGCTGCTTTTATTGTACTTGCTCATGTTTTTCAAGTCTGGATATGCAGCGAGCATGTGGGAGCGCAACATTCACCAAACTGTGAAAAGGCACCTAGACACATCGCTTGCAGATCTGGAGATCTACTCGCCGTTCTGGGACCTGAGCAACAGAGAGACCGCGTTGCTGATAAAGGCAATCAAGGGCTTCTGCCAGATAGAGGTCACGTCCACTCTGATCCGGGAGTCGATCAATAGCTTCGATCTGGCTACTGTAATCACTAAGAGAATAATGGACGAAAAAATGTGTAGGGGATGGGAGCGCCGCAACTGGTTCTTCAACCTGTTCCGCCAGTCGCCTAACCTCCTGGAAGTCTGACTCACGTTCACACAACATATTTTATAATATGGAACTAGCTTGTTTTAATATTGATTATGGGTACCTAGAAGGCGTCGTTAGGGGCTACCGCTCGACATTTTTGAGTCCTATGGACTACAAGAAGATGAAAACGGCGGAGAACCTCGACGACCTGCGTGCGATACTTGAGTCAACGGATTACGGATCCGCTTTCTACAATGAGCGGGGTACCATAAACACGGCAATGATTACGAAAAGATGCAACGAGAGGCTCGCGGAGGAATTTGAGTAAGCCCGTCCAGCACATAGCACATACGTCTACAGGTACCTCCGGCAGCAGTCCGACGGCAAACTCGCGTTGTTCCTCGACTTTATTGCGTAAGTTACATTTTCTTGGGCCTTAATATTCATAGGCGTGAGAAAATGATAGACAATATCATCGCCCTTCTCCAGGGTGCCAGCAACAAGAAGACTCCAGAGGAGCTCATGGATCGCATTGATCCCATTGGCTGGTTCCGCGGTATAGAGGCCATTGTCAACTCCGACATGTGCCAGTCGATCGAGGAACTGTATCGCATCATCCTCTGTGACACACCAATAGGTGAGGCATTGCGTGCGAAACCGATATCATTCGTAGGCCCCTACCTAGAGAGGTTCCTGCCCAGCTTCTCCATTGGTAAAAAGCAGTCGTTTTTGGAGTCTGGGACCATCTCACTTCTGAAAAGCTTCCTGAAAAAGGCGTGGCTCGACGACTTTTACAACTTCTCCATATCTCTTGGGGGTACCACCGCCGAGGTCATGGGCCACATCCTGCGATGCGAGGCTGACTTCAGGGACCTGGCACTGACGTTCAACTCGATCAACCTCAACCAGGGTACTGGCCAATCTCAGGAGCGCAACAAGCTCTACTCCAGCATCGGCTACCTCTACCCGTACGGTACAGAGCGTCTATGCAAGGCCTTCAATGACAGCACACTGCAACAGGCGCTTGCACCGTACCCCAAATATGCCAAGCTATACGAAAACTGCAAGGTTCCATTCAGCAGGGTTAGTGGGCACAGCGTTTTTCTAAACTTTAGCAGACTGACTCTAAAATGTCCAAGTACGACAGCAACGAGCGTTCAATGGAGGACCACTTTTATGCAGAAAGTGTGAAGCTTTTCGAAGAATGCTTTGAGAGGCAGCTTCACTTTGGCATATTCTACGCTTGGTTAAAGCTTAAGCAACAGGAAATACGTAACATCACGTGGATTGCAGACATGATCCTGCTCAAGAGGCCAGAGAAACTTTCCCGTGTGCTACCTGTATTCCAGCCTAGGGTTTAAAATGTGAAATAACGAAACAGGAGTGTACTTTATAATGAATACGATTGGTTTTAATTGTGCATAAGGTTTAACATACATTTAAAAATCAGTTATGTTACATGTTTCACCGTCGTCTATTCAACGGAATTTGTCCATATTTTATTCCAGTGAGATTTTGACCCAGTCATTTTCTCCAGCGATGCCACCTGACTTTTCAGCTTTTCGTTTTGCTTTACAGCCTCATAAAGTTGCCGCTTAAGGGTCAGTAGCATAGAGTCCGACGCTGCGTCATTCGTCAGAATGGGCTTCAGTGCAGACGAGTAAGATGGCCTGTTATACCATGTGTGATCCTGGTTGCTGTAGAGCATCTTCTCAACGAGATTATCTATGTTTTCCTGGCTCATCCATATTGGTTCGCTCAGATCCATATCTGAGGACTCCGGCTGGAATACCCACGTCAGTCGTTGCAGTTCCTAATATTCATGTGACGGGTATATTATAGCCTACCCTTGTGAGTATACGCCTGGATAAGTTAGAGTCTATCTTATTCAAGTGCAATGAGGCAATAACCTCGTCGAACAAGTGAGTACGGCAGTTGATGTATGAAGCCCTTGCAAGAGTGATACATTTCCGGAACTCCTCTTGTTCGTATTGTATTCTAATACACTTATAGATCAAGCATTGTTACTCACCTTTCTCCAAAATGATGGTGCTCCTCAGGACTCATAAGGTGGCAGGTTTCGTAATACTGGACCTGTGAAAAATGCATATAAGGGAATTTTACCAACCTTTAGGTCATTGCATGTAATCCAACGTATCAGCATCTCATATATGTCTCCATGGTAAAGAAAGTCATCCAGACGTTGGTACTCCATGAGTACCTCATTCTTGTAGTTATGGTACATTGCGGTCGTATGTGCATACTCCTTTTTTAACGTTTTAATCTCAGATTGCAATTGTGCGATATCATTATCATCAGAGTTGCGGTCCGTTGAATTTTGTTTATATGCCATGATTTTATCATTAATCCTGGAGACTTTTTCCAACTCCAGGGTTTCCAGCGACTCGAGCAGCCTCCCCTTTTCTACCTTTAGTTCCTTGATGGTTTTCTCCATCGAGGCCATCTTGTCCTCTAGATGCTCTATGTGGTCTAGGTACTTTTCTAGTTGAGCCTTGAGTCCGGCGTTCTCCACCATCTGAATCTCCGTACTCTCGGAGAAGGCCTGCTTATTAGCGTTATACTGAGACATCAGCAACGTGTTATCCAGCCTCATCATATCCTTTTGCTGCCGCAGCAACTCATGGTTATAACGTAGGGACTCTATGGCGTGTACAGTTTCACACGCCCCGATTATGCCAGCCGAGTCCCTTTCCTGCAGCGACTGGAGATACATGAGACTGCATCGTTTAAAGCGCTCCTGAGTGACCCTACAGGCTTCTTGGTCGGAGAAATAGATGGCCATGAATGCTGTTGAATTGTCTAGTACACATGAGACAGCTCGGGACATGCACATACCTTCCCCGTCTATCAAGTAGAGAATAGCGCCATTTGCGGAGCTACTTGTGCCTGCCACTGAAGGCAGCGTCATGAAATCTGTCGGTGGGCGGATTTCCATGCTAATGTGTTCGAGCAACCAAGCCATAATGGGCGGGGCTGTCTCGACACACGCTCCATCGTCAGGTTGATACATAAACAAACCATTACCTCTTGTGTGCAATACAACCTCATTCCACCTTGTGCCATCGAAGATATCCTTGTCCGCATCGCAGCGGAAGCGTATGTCGCCGCTCACATTAACCTGCACATCGGCTTTGTAATCCACCGGCCAAATAGCCTGCCAATATCGCCACAAGGGTGCCGGCAACTTCATATTAGTGAGGGATTGAAATATTAAAGTATGGCAGAAACGGAGTCTAACACCCCTACGGCAGGCAAAACCAGCCAGCCCTGCGACGCCTTTAGGGAGCTGCTCTCCTACTGTACCGCAATGACGGAGGCGGCCGTGGCGAGGGCAGATGGGCGTTTTATGGTTAGGTTGCTGCGCCATATTAAGACACTGCGCAACCTTCTCAAGAACTACAGCGCGGCGACCCTTCCAATCCTTAAGCAATCCATCCAGGTGTATGCTACCGGGGCCAAAAGCTGCCCTGTCGCGGCTGTAGCCGTCAGTATGATAGGCGACGTCGACCAGGACGCGCAGAAGATGGACCAGGACACAGACATTCGGCTGAATTACACCGTTAGGCCCATCTTGGGGATGCAGGAGTACCTGTCCAAAAACTCCAACCTCGTCGAGACAAAGGTTTTGTTCATCACGCTGCTAGTCATTTATCTCATCGACGTGGAGCGCTACGCGGATGCGATGAGGCTGGGAGAGATGCTGGCTAAGCACGTGTTGGAGCTCAACACCGCTTCCATGGACCAGCTTGCAGGCAAGGTGTTTTTCTACTACTCTAGGACATTTGAGCTTGGGGGAAGGCACCACGAGACGCGCACCCTGCTCATGAATGCATACAGGAAAGCGTGCATTCATCATCAACCAATGACAGAAGCTGCCACCTTCAACTGCATCATCAGGTACCTGGTTCAGCACAAGCTGTATTCTGCGGCCTCGACCCTCATAATGAAGGCTTCGTTCCCTGATTCTTTGAGCTCAAATGCGCAGTATGCGCGATACCTATTCTATTATGGGAAAATACTAGCAGTGCAGCTGGAGTATTCAGAGGCATACAACAAGCTTGTCCAGGCGCTGAGAAAGGCGCCTCAGTCAGACAAGACAGGGTACGGTTTCAAGCTTACGGTTACCAAGATAACCATCATCGTTACGCTTTTAATGGGTGACGTTCCTGAAAAGAGCATTTTTGCCAACCCCCTCATGAAACGCGACCTAGCGGCTTACGAGAAGGTGGTAATTGCCGTCATGAACGGTGACCTTCCTGGGTTCTCTGAAATCTGTGACAAGTTCAAATCACAGTTTGAGAGGGACGGAACGCTTTTCCTAATCGCAAGATTACGTCAGAATGTTATCAAAGGAGGGTTGCGCAAAATCAACCTGGCCTACTCTCGGATCTCGATAGCGGACGTGGCAGAGAAACTCGGCATAAACTCACTGGAGGAAACGGAATGCATCGTTGCGAAGGCAATAAAGGATGGGATTATAGAGGCCACCATCTACCACGACGAAGGATACATTCAGTCAAAGGTATTGCGAAGTTGTAGCACTACATTACATGCAGGCAAATGTGAACATATTTACGAGCGACCAGCCTATGAGAGCGTTCCACAAGCGTATTAGTTTCTGTCAGAAGTTACACGCCAACACGATACAGGTAGGGCGAAGACGTTTACTTACATATGTGTCGCAGGCCATGCGTTACCCCGACGAGCCTGAGGTTGTCCCTGAGCAGACACCTCCAACAGTAATCGACGAGAGCGAAGCCGTAAGTGGGTAGTTAATGAGCGTGACAATGTCTCAGATTGCTGCGTATGACGGACTGGGGGATGGCGATCTTCTGTGAGAAGGCGCCATCACATCAGACAAGTGAAAGGAATAGACTTCCTGCTCCACCATGTTCTCTAAACACATTCCCACAGTAGCGTTCAAAAATTAGGCTATCAATTTACCCGCTTAGTCTTTCCTCTCTTAAACCAGCAGCCTGCTTGTCATCCCGGGCCGTAGGTATGGTGCACAACATCGACCACAGTTACCCGTTATTCCTTTTCTTCATATCAAACTATCTAGTAGATTTAGGGAATGCTGAAGGTGAATCTATATCTTTGAAGGATGATTGACAGCTTCGGCGGCGCCCCTAGCGAAGCACCGGGAGAGGAAGGCGGCACTGATGTCGAAGGTCATCCGTCAGGTAAACAAATGACCCATAGCGTATATAAAACAGTTTTTGATGCGGAGGGAAATAACAAATTCGTAGGCAGGGAGAGAGCTGAAGATAACTTTTCCACTCCGCGTTGCGACAACGAATCAAAACCTAACGTAGACGGTATCCTGAGGAGCTATTCCTCGGACACTCGGTTTCAAATATTGCAAAACGAGGTCTATGTACTCAAGAACGAACGAAGTGCGTGGTCAGAGCGGGAAAGGGACCTACTGGACAGGTTGCACAACGGCCGTGATAGACTGAGGGAACAGAAGCAACAGCTGTTGGAAGCTCAGACCAAATCGCAAGCTCTAGCACAGGAAATTGAGCTTATCAATGCTAGGATCCAAATTCGTCAGGAATCATTGGAAACCAGCTACCGTACTCTCTGTGAAAACGTGAGGCTGACTGAGGAGGCGTCGATACGTTCACGCATTGAACTGAGGCGCATCCAGACAAAGAACTTAGTTTTGGAGGAGCTTTTGCGTGCAAAGGGACTTGCATACGACCAATTGGAAGCAAAAGTCAGAGAACTTATGGATTCTGTGACAAGGGAGGCTGGCGAGTCTACACCCCAAGATGGGAAATCCTTGTCCTCTCAGCCGGACGCGGACGCGTCCGAGTTCAAGGACGCATTACCGGGTTATGATCTCAAAACAGCAACTGAGGACCCGTTAAAGGCTTACCAGCACACTCCCCTTCTTTCCACTCACTATGTCAGCAACGCAATGCAGGTAGATTACACTGGAATTGGCAAATCCCAAGACCCCGTTTCCATGAGGCTCAGACCAAGGAGGGCTTCTGCCAGCGCCTCAGCTACAGTTGCAGTAGGCGTTGGCGACAAGCTTTCAAAGCCAGGGGACCTCGTGGAATTAGCCGCCCTGATGCAGCAACATCTTAAGCAGATGATTACCTGCAGCCAGGAAACAGAAAGGCACATGAAAGAAGCGGTTGATTTGCAACTTGAGGAATTGAGGGAAATGCTTATGAATGCGCGCAATGACCTAGCCTACAAAACAGAGGAGTGCAACAAGTTGTCACGAGCTCTGGAAAGCATGCGTGGGGAGTTGGAGATGGTTAAAGGCGACCTTATCAGAAATATGGAACTTCAATCGCAGTTGAAAACCAACTATGAGGCTAAGGTATTAGAGGTAGACAACGCGCAAAAGGCATATGAAGAGTTGGAGTCGCAATACGAACAGATGAAGAGGGAACTTGAATCATGTTTGTTGCGCGAGAAGAGTAACAAGGCTTTGTACGATGAATACGTAAAGGACACCGACGCTAAACTGTTCAAGATGGAAATGATCCTGGCGGATAAGGACAAAGGGGATCTTGGCAAGGTCGGTGCAGGTTGGAAAGGTGGGGACAAGGTCAGACTGGACGACGCTGACCAAGATAAGAAACTAAGCGAACTGAAGAAAGCATTTGAGTCCAAGGAGCCACTGGATTCGATACCAACATTCAATATCAACGATCTCGAACAACTATCCAAGACAGCAGGTGATGGGTATGTAAAAGTAACAAAAGACTACATTTTGAAACTACTAAAGAAGGAATCTTTACTTCGTGACAAGCTTAAGGAGGAGGTTGTGCGTGCTTACAAGCTTGAACAGGAACTCAAAGCGGCTGGAGGCCGGCGGAAGCGCATGTGCATTTGCCGCAAATCACTCAAGAATGTCAGGGCCACAAAGACCAAGCGTTGCTGGTGCAAGTTCAAGAAGGTGCCACTTCTTAAACGCAACATTGCCAGTGCTGCTTTGAAGCGCGAAGTCACAGGGATTGACGCATTGATTCAGACTTTGGGTGCACAAAAGAAGCTGAAGGGAGTGAGGAAGTATTAAGATAGCCTGCTTTAATGCAGGGCACCTTTTGTTTGTGGGTTTGTTTTGTTTGGTGGACGCATACCTGGGTCACAGATTGGGTTTCCTATGTGAAACACGGTTGTTTTAACTATAATGCAGTGGATTGAGGAAGATAAAGCCATAATAGTCACAGGAATGAATCTTAATTGGCACAGCTGTACACATCTGCCATATATTAACTGTTCTTGCCATACTCAGATGGTACACTGGAGCTTAATATATAAAACTCGTCTGACTTTTTAAAACCGACATGTTGTAATAAAGATATAGATTTTGCATTAGCATATTTAACTCTGTTCTTATTAGCTATTCAGTATATGACACATAGCCGTACGACTATTTGTCATTGTCTTCCTCTGGGAAATACATGACCTCCTCGATTATCGGGGGCCTACGCTTGGAGAGAACTTTGTATTTCTCATCTAACCATGCATTTAAATCGCCAATATGATCAGTCTGTGCTACGTAATGCGTTGCTGGTCCCTTCGTCTTATGGAACGTTTGTGATCCCCGACTTATTTCCGTGTACTCGTGGCGATTCAGAATACCATCATGGACATACAGTACACGGGCAATGATGTGACCCCAGAAGTCCTCAAATAAGTGCAGAGACACTTGTTCCAGGTCAGGCCGAAGGGTGATAACCATGTCGCCCATACGGATTTTGTATAGGCTATAGCCCTTCTGTACATTGTACAAGTGCAGACAACGCAGGTCCTCAAAATCCAAACCAGGTGGGATTAGGATCTGATATATATCAAAGTGGATAAGATATTCCGTGTTTGGTATTTCTCCATCATGCGTCAAGCATGCCCTTCCCCATTCCCTGCTGTAGTTTGTACCATACAGAGGATCCGGTTTCTTCAGTAATTCCTGGAGTTTGCGGTCAAAGTACTCCGGGTCGTATTTTCGTCCCGTGAGCTTTATGAACATGTTTTGCATTTCTTCTTCTCTGTTCTTTTTCTCGGTTTCAGAACAGTCTCCAGAGGTGCACCCACTTGAAGTACCCTCTCCCGCATCTCTTTTAGCTCTTTCTTCCAGAAATATTTTCAGATCCTCCAGATTGCGATGGAATTGGCTATCCTCATGTGAGCTTGTCGAATAGCTCAAAAGTTTTGACATGAAGGTAGACTTGGTGAAGAGATCCCGTTTACGCTGTCTCTCCTCGTCATGGTTACCACCACCAGCGAACACCAAAGGCCGGCATATTAGGAGATATGCGAGCATGCAGCGCAACAAGGCTGCCAAAATGCGATTGAGTTTTGGTGGCTTCATTTAAGTGCTTAAACCCCAAAACTTAAAGCGATGCGCATAAATACAAACCAAGTGATCGGAGCATCCGAAACTAGCCCATGACTTCCCAATCCAGAGACTTATAAAGGTTAAATATACCTATCGAGCGCCTGAAAGATCCGCTTTAGCTATGCGCGTCGTTATATGCGCCTTCTATTGCAGACCTAAACCTCGCTCGAACAGTGAAAAACAACCCAAAAGTGACACCGATTAGTATCTATTAGGGTTATTCATGCGATCTCCCCAGAGCGTCTTGATTTCTTCAGGGCGCTCTTATTTTATTCAAACCTTCTGGGCTGTCTTGGATATGCTCCCAATCACCCCTTGCGAAAAAACCACCAACCAACAACATAACGCGTAGCAACCACGATAAATTCTATAATCATGGCAGCTAGCTTACCTATATTTCCTGTGGGACCTTGTGAATACGTTTTTTCCGTAGAATGCCGATAGCGATACGGTCATAACGCACAATACGGAGCCTATACGAAGCAACGGGGGCCTCCCAGTTCTTCTTGTTGTGATAGGCACCAGACCCTAATCTCAGAACCTATTTAGATAGATATTGTGCGTATAACCGTTTTACTTTTGGTAAACAGCATTCCACCTCGATGCGCCTCATATGCCGAGGATGGGCATAGGGCCAACATGAAATCAAAAAACTTAAAACTTCCGCCAAGTACTTACAGAGCAATTGTAAGGACGTTAGATGCTAATAGGACGTTGGGAGTGAGTACTAGTAGTAGCGGGATAGTACGCTCCTTTGGGTCACACGGGAAGGCGTATTTTCGTTCATTCGGTACATCGGCTGACGTTACCTTCAGGTTCGTTACACAAAGGCCTAAATGATATAGTTTTGCCCAGGTGGCTCCTAGGGGTTGCAAGAGTCCCACACATCACACGTGTTTGTCATACACAAGATTCCACTTACGAGAGTCGTCCCCTGCTTCCTCCAGGCGAGCTCTCATTACACGCATATTAGAATTAACAAAGTGTGCCGAGATATATGTGATTTTTGATTTCAACAAGGCGCGCAATTCAGTAGTCAAGATGCCAAAGGAATACACTAAGATCGTCAGCGAGGCTGAGGGCCAGAAAATGATGGCAAAGGCAGCTGTTGAGGATTATGCCCCCAACCTGAGCTACCGTACCATCGGGGGTGTCAAGGGGCCACTGGTCATGCTGGAAAATGTGAGGTGTCCAAAGTACGCAGAGATGGTAAACATCAACCTCGGTGACGGCTCCGTTCGTCGTGGACAGATCCTAGAGGTGCGCGGTAACATGGCAGTTGTGCAGGTCTTCGAAGGCACTGCAGGCATTGACAACCGCAGCTGCAGCGTCGACATGACTGGCGACGTGCTGAAGATGGGCGTCAGTGAAGACATGTTAGGGCGCGTGTTCAATGGTAGTGGGAAACCAGTTGACGGTGGGCCCAGGATTCTGGCTGACGACTACATTGATGTCAATGGCCAGGCCATCAACCCTATGTGCAGACTACACCCCAGAGAAATGCTTGAAACTGGTATCTCCACCATTGACATCATGAACTCCATTGTGCTCGGCCAGAAGATCCCACTGTTCTCAGCTGCAGGTCTTCCTCACAACGAAATTGGTGCCCAAATATGTAGGCAGGCGTCTCTTGTAGACCGCAAGGATGTAGTGGATAGGCACCCTGACAACTTCGCGGTCGTGTTCGCAGCCATGGGAGTCAACCTGGAGACTGCTTCATTCTTCAAGAATGACTTTGAACAGAACGGTGCCATGTCGCGTGTCGTTCTATTCCTTAACTTGGCTAACGACCCTGCTGTAGAACGCATTGTTACACCCAGATTCGCATACACGACTGCCGAATACCTTGCCTTTGACAGGGAAATGAACGTCTTTGTCATTCTAACCGACATGTCTGCATATGCTGATGCACTTCGTGAAGTATCTGCGGCCAGGGAAGAGGTGCCCGGAAGACGTGGTTACCCTGGATACATGTACACTGACTTGGCCAACCTCTATGAGCGTGCAGGGAGGATCAACGGATGCAACGGAAGTATCACCCAATTCCCCATTCTGACCATGCCTAACGATGATATTACCCACCCAATTCCGGATCTTACGGGATACATCACCGAGGGCCAGATATTCGTGGACCGTAGCCTCCACAACAGAGGTATCTACCCACCAATTAACGTGTTGCCATCACTGTCACGTCTTATGAAGTCTGGTATTGGCAAGGGACTGACCAGGGAGGACCACCCAGCGGTGTCTGACCAACTCTACGCAGATTATGCCATCGGTCAGGACACCAGAACCATGAAGGCTGTCGTTGGTGAGGAGGCCATGTCATCTCAGGACTTGCTATACCTGGAGTTCACTGACAAGTTTGAGGAGAAGTTCCTCAAGCAGGGCCAGTACGAGCGCCGCAGCATCACACAGTCACTTGACATTTGTTGGGAGCTGCTCCGTACTTTCCCTGAGGACATGCTTAACAAGATTAAAAAGGACATCATCAAAAAGTACTACCCTAGAAGCAAGGCTGGAAACGCCCATGAGTGAATTAGGAAAGGGCTCCCTCTCCCGTACCAGCGTGATATACTGAAACCATAATACCAATCGCGCCATTGCTAACGCCCCTTGTAAATTCCAAAGCCCAAAACCAGGGAACCGAATGAGCGGTACATGAAACAAGTACAATCGCAACTGGGGTTATGTTCGGTCTGAAGGGACGCAAAACTTGCGATACTACAGGAATAAACATATGCCATTGAAAGACCAAGTTTGGTTCACTCTCGCCTTATTTATAGTAAAACAATTAAATTAATACTGTAGTTATATACCGAATTGACGGTTGCTCCACACTTGCGAGCCGTGTATGCTAACTAGTTTTTCTTCTCTGGCGTCCTTCACATTGAATTTCGCCTCGCTTATTCCGTAGGCTTGGAGACCACCTGCTGCCAGTGATTAGACGCAACATGCACTTACCTTTGAAGGTCTTTCCTTTCGATGCCTTGATTTGTTTCTGCCACTCAGATATGCGTTTTTGTTCCGTCTCCTCGAATATGTCCCTGATGTACAATGAGGCAATAGATGTAACAGCGTACCTCTTGAGATAGACTCGTTGAAATAGGCTTTCAATGCTAACCTTTGCCCAGGGGAAGGTAAAAAAGTCAAATACGATAGCCAGTGTTCTGACAAATGCTTGCTTCTGTAGCTCCAGTAAGCATCTTTTGCTCGGTAGTCTGTATTTTCCGTCCAATGAATCATGCCCATCTTCCTGTGGCAAATTGCTCTCATGGGTGGCACTGACAGCGTCTTCTGTCTTCTCCAAAGCGTCATTATCAAAACAATCAGGCATGGAGGCAATTTGAAGGAATTCATCAAAATGCCCCTCAAGCTTAGATACTATAGCGTGAAACTTGAATGAATCGTTTTCATACCATAGCGCAGAGGAGTAACCAATGCTAATCTTAAGGAGTTGAAAGAACATGACTTCACGGGAAGTAGTGGACGCATCCGCCTCCAATCTGTTTACCACCTTGTCTACAAATTCAAGCAGGGCCCCTTTTATGTCCAATGAATCCTTGGGAATCGCTCCACCGAGTTCGGCTATGAATATTCTGTCTAAGTCTGCATAAACACGAAAAAAGTCGCTTTTGTCTATGCCAGCGAACTCTGCATTGTCCTTGTCATCCAGGTAGGTAACAGAGAGCTTTGTCAACAGCTTTACACTTTTGGCAAGGCGATTCCTCCTCTTTAGATGTTGTTGCGATAGGTCGAAGAGAATCTCCTTGATGCTCTTCTTTGATTTGGGGGAATCTTCAGTGGACTCATCAGCTTTTGATGTTCTTTCTTCCTTGGGTTTGAAAGGAAGCTCCTTAATCTCACGCGATTTGCTATCCAGCAAATTGTCCGGTCGCGGCTCGCGCTTTTGTATCTGGGACCTCTGCCGATTGTACAGGCGGTCCAATCTACGTTCCGCGGCAGAGCGTCCGATGAGTTCCAACGAAGGATCCTCGTAGTTACGCTTCATCTTCTGTGTCTATGTTTTCATAACTATGCAAGGCGCTTCTCATGCTTTACTATATGAGCTCCCTATGTCTTTATGTTACAATGTAAGATTACAGCCTTCCGTAGGCTCAGTTGCTGTTACATGTGCGAGAAAGTTGCCCGTCTTCTGTGCAACACGGTATAACAAAACAATCAAATTTAGCCGTATTTGTGTTTTAATAGGTTCTGACTGTTGAATATAAGTGAATTTGTCGGTATACGTCGCACTCACACCACGCCTTGCCATGTGTTGCCTACAAATCCTCAGCCATTCTATCTAATGCGAAATTCTGAATTGCGTCAGATGCAATTCAAACTAATGTTTAAGCATGTATATACACACTTTACGCTGAGTTTCTCCTTTGACTTTAGGATTCTTGACCTCTAACGTCGCCTTATGCTCTGCCTTTGGAGGCCTACGCATCACCCACATTCACGATGGCTGATAAGGTGGAGGAGGTTTACCGGGTTGTGTATGAACGGCTGGGTGTGTATAAGAACAATGGGAAGGGGTTGTACATGAATCGCACGTTCTGTCTAGTCGGCTTCGAGCATGAAGTCGACAGCGGAAAGGAGCTCATCAAGTACATGATCACTACGCTGATATCACGAGGAGCAAGCCTATTCAAGTATCCTAACAAAAACCTGGAAAAGAATACGCTCACGGCTGCAGACTACTTTGTCTGCAACTACGGCCTGGGATTAAGTGCGTTGACCTACGATATTCTAGAAACCAAGTTGGTCACCCCAATATGGCTTTATGTGTGCAATCGCGATTGTGTCGTGTACGATACTCAGCTCCTGCCCATTTTCACTGCTGCTAAATCCTTCCGCCCCCTGATGTTTTCGCAAGAAGAAATAACCGTCCTCATTGTCAATGAATTGGATTCTAGGTCAATAAAGGACAGTGCAGATATTCTCACCCGGTTTGCGAGGCACTGCGGCTTCAAAATTGAAAATGCGGGAGCAATAAGATCAGGTAGGCCACATTTTTACATGAAATCATGCCGGCCAGACGCTCCACCTCAGGGGAAGACCTACTTTTTAATCGCACAGTCAATGGACAAGAAGTTTGACGCTCACATTTTGGCGTATATTCACAAGTACAAGGTGCCATGCGTGGCCATTCAGTGGCTCCTCGATTGTTACGCCTCTGGAGAATTGGAGGACGTAAAGAAATATCTCGTAGACGCCCAGTTCGAAGCGACTACTGTTACCACTACAAAGAAGCGTAGAATCAGTCCCATAGATGGCACTATTGCTGCCTGCATCCAACACAAGCGAACAGTCTGCCTCTCTTACGCTGCGGCTCTGGACTGCAGCGAGGAAGTGAGAAGGATGATACGAGGCGGTGACGTCAAGATCCACGTGGTGAATCCCATTCATTTGTTAGCCCCTTGGACTATGGACATTGTGTCCACCCGAGACCGCAGCCTCTACAACAATCTGTCACTGGTGGACGAGTCGCGCATTCTGCTATACGTATCGGCCCAGGAGGCTGCTGAAGGAGCACTAGGGATTTTCGCGCAGATATCAATGCTCATGGATGACTTCCAATACAGGCATATCAAGCGACACAAGGGTGTTCGTAACATTGAAATCCACCACATACAGGACATTTACCTTAAAAACTTTCCAGGACCATACACTGCCATAAGTGTACCACAGGAACTGATTGCCGGAGATTCCTTGGTCCCAAGGGGACACACAAGGACATTCAATCTCTACGACCTGGCAGATAGTATCGCATTCATGGGGGATGATAACATCATGGAGGATGAAGAAATCCATGACCAGCAGACACACATTCGCCACAGGTGGGTTATCAATATCACGTAATGCCTTTACCTTTTGATGGGTTTTGCACATGTAGTCGTTTTAAATTGCTTCATTAACTCGGTATACCCCAACAATGCATGCTATACGTTTGTGTCTCCATAGTCGTTCATGAAACTGTACTGTGATCAATTACATAGCGGTATTTAAATTTACTCGTGTGAGTTTTACCCATTAGATACCAGTGATGTGTTCTATCGTTGTGTAATCAGACCGGTGAAACCAGTAACATGTTGCTGCAGTGCCAACGAATACTCCAGATTGTTGCGAGAAGCAGAATTGCGATGGAGAGACTCAAAATGAGGTATTCAAATGCTCCGCAAGAGCAAACTGCAAATTTGCGAGATTTGATAGATAGGCGATCTGAAGACGAGTGTAAACGTAAAGTGATTGCATGACTCACCATTAGGTTGTCCTGTAAGGCAAGTTCAGACAACTTCTCTAGCTTGCTATGACTAATGGTACCCTCAGTGCTGGTGACTTTAAGCAGAAAGCGTCCTATTTCTGGATCTATTTCTGCACCTGCCTTTCCAGCTAGCGCATCTTCCACACGTTTGGTGCAGCGATCTAAAAGGTCAGCCAACTTGCCAAGGGAAAGGTCAAATGTTGACGTCTCGCGCACTCTCTCATGTTTACGAGACTTGGAATTTTCCATGGATTTCAGAACTGGGGAAAGGCCAGCTGCATCATTTGGAGAGACCATAAGTTCTAGGTCAATCTCGTGAAACTGGAAGCATGCATCTCGGGTCAATGTGAGGGGCATTTGGACGTAAGCCTGTAATAAATTAGTTTAAAGTGTGATAAAGGGATGGTATCTATGTACATACCTTTATCATCATGGAGCCTGTGTCACAGGTGGCATCCACAAGCAGGTGGATGGGTTCATACAAGTTAGGTTGGGGGTAGAACTTTGAGACGGAGCTGAATTGCTTGAACCAACCATGTACGGCACAGGTTAGCTCTGTCATTTCACCTCCCGTGCAGAACCAGCCAACCACCTGCTCCTTTGGGTTGATCTTTTGCTTCAACTCGTACATGTTCTCGTGGTGGTCCTTGATGATTTGGAGGAGGCCCTGTAATGTTTTAACAACCCATAGGGAGTAAGCATGAATAACATGATCATGTAACATCTATATGCATAAACAAAGGCATGAAGTTTTTCACAGTGTATGCTCTATGTACAAACAACAACGTATGATATGAACACCATTGCAGTAACCATTGGCCATAACGTAGAAATGCCATTAAATAACACGTATGAACAACGATAGAAGCAAGGCCTACCTCCTCTGTAAGGGAATGTCTGTCAACGAAGCAGTCGGTGATCTCGACCACGTTCCCCTCGCAAATTACACCCATAAGTGTGCCTATTATATTGTTCTGGCCCTCCTCACGCCTCATGTAGGAATCCAAAATGGTAAATACCACCACTGGATGGAGCTTCCAGCGGAGGGGAGGCAACGAAGACAACGGAAAGCACTTGGAGACCAGCTTGTCCGACATCTCGTTGCAGAGAGTCTGTGGATTCGCTCGTTGTGCCATCTTGATTAATAAGTACCACCGCAGATTATATGTGTACGTAAAACTTATGATTCTACCGGGTCTCCAACCGCAGCCTCTCATGTGGTGGGTAACGGGTACCGTAGCCGAGGGCAGCAGGATCGTAAATTCTACCACTATATTCTACTATATTTCGTAAATGTCATAAACCCATGGTATATGGAAGTTTGTAGTCGTTTTCCCTAGTATACCTCAATGACGGTATTAGCAACCACGTATCGTTTGCTATTAATTTCAGATAAGATCCAGAAATTGCACTCTCAGCTTTTGTAATCCGGCATAGACTAGCTATTGGTGGCAATTTATGCCTCAAATGTTGTTTATTGTTATGAATAACATTTTACAGTAACGCATAGCCAGTAACAACACAGCTGTAAAACTAAATTAGACACAATTCACCTACAAACCATTAGCGACGTGTTACGTGATACTTGTGTATGGTGAAATGGTCATATATGAATGCGTATCGTGGACATCCTGATGCCCCTTTTGGTAACGCAGTGGCACTCGAATGTTTTTCTGCACGAGGCTTTCAGCTTAGGCATGCCCATTTTAAATATGCCTATCTTCTGGAATATGTAAAAGTGCAAGTTCCTATCGCCTCCTGGCGGTCTGACCCTAAAAGGCACTGATACGTTGGTGGGTATGCAACCTCTGGGTAGTGATGTGGGCATGCAGTTCATCGGTTCAGTGTGATAGGGCAGTGGGCAGTAGAATGAGGCGTCTTCGTATTTTATATCTACTTCACAACCAATCGTTTTGCCAGCAGAATTTAGCATTGGAATTGTGTCCTCTCTGAAAAGCTCTTCGCTTGGGTCTGTCACACCACAACCACGCAAATACGGGTCCGTGGCTGGAACTGCTATCTTAATCAAACCCCAAACACTCAGCGCTCTCGTTTCTTTGATTCTAAAGATATCCGGTGAGGATCTCTGTGACGTGCTCTGGGTAGGAGAAGATGAAGGGCCAGGGGCATCCAGATCCACATTCTGTGACTCGTGCTTTACGTCTACGTCTGTGTCGTCTGCAGGACCATCTTCTTCCCTTCCGATATCCCCATCAGAGTTTGAACCTGCGTCTACCAAACTATGAGGCATTGTTAGTTTTCCACATGCGTACATCAGTTTTATGAACTTATCATTCGTTTTAGAAACTATGATTGCACTCATGGGATTTTTGAACAACACCTGACCGCACAAGTCATTGTAAACTTTATGAACATCTCTCATGACCTTAAAACCTCCAGCACTTGTGCCGAGCACCTTAGAGTATTCCACTGGAACCAACTTATGCTTGCCATTTTCAGAAACATGCTGGTAAAAGTACTTGTCCCTGTTCAAAGGTAGAAGAAGTGATTCATCATTTGAGGGCTCATAATCTTCCCATTGACTTTCTTTTTGCAAATCCAATGCCTCTTCATTGATCCTTTGATATTCAGTAACCATAAATGGTTCAGTTCGTTGTTTTCCTAGCATGATTAAGGGTTCGCGACGATACCCATGGACTCCTGAACCCCAAATGCGAATGGAGGTTCCTCGTGACAAGGTAATCCCCAATTGCTTAGGCTTGATGCAAAACGGTATTTCTTCTACTTCAGGAATTCTTTTCCCCTCTATTCCCCCATCAACTATGTTCACTCTAGGCACTATCATAGTCATCCCATATTCTTTACCTATGGCGCTGTTTAAAATGTACTTGTCTTTGTAACTGCTCAAAATCATCCTCGACACTTCAATCCCATCGCTATCTACACAAGAACAGGACCTGCTATATTGCGTCACCTCCCCATGATAGCTCTTAAGCATGGTGACCATGGTAGGTACAAACCAATTTTCACTGGCAAATACTAGTGTTCCCCAATGCCTTACAGAATGTGATATTTCATCATATGCGGACCATAGGCAACCCTCAGGCTGCAACTTAAACCCGAGTGGGCAATACAACGCAACATTAGCATCCTTAACATCATACGTTTGACATACACGCGTCCTGTGCCCGTTTATCTCCATGTCTTGTTTGCTTGTGATATGATAGCTACTTATAGGGAAAACAATTGAATTTGGTGGTTCGCATCCAACCGTGTCGTATTCATGGGTTACTACAGGGATCAAGTTTATGACTGCCATTATATCTTTGATGTGACTCAGACCTTTGCTGGCGTTTAAAGCCCATATGAACGCAAACCCTGTGATACAATCTGGATAGGATAGTGGCCTATTCTCCGAATAGGTAATTGTTATGATTCCTTCCTTCTCTTTCCTTGAGTGGTCTATTTGCAACGCGTCACCAAATAGGTAATCTTTAAGGTTACTTGCCTTAGGTGGAAATAGCTCATTGATTATTTTTGCGTGATTGAGAAAAGTGCTTTCCATATCATCTGGATAAATATAAGAATTCAAGGCCAAAATATCTGGCGTTACAAGCTTGCCATGTTTTACTATTGGCGCTCCATTAACGTATTTCTTAAGTGGAATCTTGATAGTCAATGTACTGCCAGGCAGTAGTGCCACATCACACCAATTGCCAATGATGGGTTGTGTCCTGTGTTTTAGCATCATCCCTGTAATGTCACATAAATGAGAAGTTCCTGTCTTAATCGTGATTTTAGCCTTTATCCGGCCTGTTTCGGCATCAATACAGTGGCAATATCCAATGAAACTGTATTTATTGCTTTTTCTATGATAGTGGGCGAAACGCCAGTTATGGTCTCTAGACAGTATTACATCCACATGTTCCGTTAAAGTCATTTCAGTGACAAAATCCAGGTCGTATATATGTCTAAAGCAGTCCGATGGTTTTATTATACCATCACAGTAGAACCCAACATCAGGGTGCTCCATAATATCCACTGTGCATGACCTGATACCTGTTAATGGGCTAACTTCTGTTTTATTGAGAAACTGAGGTGTATCAACGGAACCACAACCATGAGTAGCTTTAGTCATACCACTGATGTCAACAGAAAGCATTGCCATTGCCATGTTTTGCTTCCTAAGGTATTTCATCATTGCCTTTCTCTCCGGCTCGAATCGGTTAGTCCTAACGATAGTTAAGCCTATCAGCATTTTTGATATAGCGCCCTCTACATTGAAATTAGGGGGTGCACACAAGAAGTGGATATGTTTAGCATTGGTCCTTATGATATTCGCGTGAGAGGTATTTCTGGTATCCCCGGTTCCAGGATAGTGAATCGACATTCCATTCACTCGTTCATCCTGAAAGAAGCTTACTTCCGGCGGCCCATAGAGACTGGAGATAGCTTTGGATATGGGAACTACCGCAAACGACCCGCTTGCTGAAACAAATACATCTGGATCTCTTTTCGCTGCCTGACTCTCATTTCTGGGGTAAATGACGTACGGTTTTGGGCAGTTTACCTTAATGGATAAGCCACTTATTACGAACAGCCTGATGATTACCAATCTCTTGCTATCATCATGAGCATTCAGTTCGCCAACGTTTAACTCTGTCCATGCGATGGACTCAACAGTACCAAGGACTGCTGAGAGCAGGGTAATTAACCAGAAAAAAGAAGCCATGTTACCTAGTGCGTCAATTCAAGGTATACGGGACAAACGTGGATTTTTAGAGTGTTACTTCCACAGTATACATCAATTGTCGACCCTTAAAACAAGATTATTACCCTCTTCTATATTGGCCCAACTCAACATATATTACGAATAACGGCCGATATAAGATTGTTTCCCTAACAATTGCTAATCACACAAACATTTAACACAGATGTCATTCTTATTTCATGTTTAAATGTCACGTACTTCTCACAACAGGCGATTTCAATCTAATGCAATCAGAGCCGGGGCATGTCATAAACATGAAAATATCACGTAGGGAAACACATATAGACCTTCACTCTCAGTCATCCCTCAGTTGAACCTACCTCACAGAAGAAAATCAGCAGCAACATTTATAGGGCCTCTCCATTTTGCTAGCCACATCAGAATCCTCTCCACCTCGGTAGTACACATAGATAAACATATTAATAACCCACTTCAACAACATAAACCTACTTTGGGTTCCGTTAAAAGACGGAATTATGCCTCCTTTCGTTTCTCACCACTTTTTACAAGGTAGAGTCTTTTGTTGCGCCCGTGAATAGAGTGGAACAAGGTCCCCTCTTCGCCCAGCAAATCGATAATACCCTTAGCAACATCATTTTCACTTGCAGTACGATTGACAGTTTCTCTAAAGAGTGCTGGTTTCGTCTGTTCCACTTTACATGTATGCATGTACTGATTCTCCATAAAAATGACTGCACTTATAAATAAAACCACATTTCACTGATTACAAAGCAGTAACGCGTCGATTTAAGTGTAAATACGCTTGAACGAGCGACAGTCAGCTAGACTCATTGCAGGAATGAAAAAAAAATATTTTGTGCTGCTGCCCTACTGAAATCACCTGGTACGCCTGTGATGCCTTGTATGATCAATTCCTTTAATGCTGCAGCTTATCATCCAATTCGAAAGTTTACGCTCTGTTGTGTTGTTTAGAGTTTAGGTATTACTCGTTTATTTTGCCGCTGGTATATGTTACAGCATGTGGGTGTCACTTAATACCGGCGAAGACACTAAAGCGGTCTGCTGCTTTTTTCACCTGTGCGGTTAACGATCCATAATTAGTCATTGCCACAAACATTCGGCATAGGCCTCCATCTTTTCCTATCAAGACATATTTTCTCTTTAATGAGCCCGTTGTAGCCCTGTGTTTTTTGCCATGAGATCACTGTATCAACATAGCCATGTTGAGCGTAGCTAAAAGCCTTTAGTTCTAGTAGCAACGCCATATTTGTTGGTTTTGGCGTATTTGCCAATTGTATGAGGGCCTGAGCTGTTTATAATCGCATACTCCTACCTCGGGTATTACGGTTCATAATATAGCCATTCTTCTTCGCTCGTAAGAGTTTATGTTTATCGAAACAGTTATCTGCTGTAGTATGTGATAGCCTGCAAACATGGTGTCATCAGTCTGGACCGTTTCTCTGCTCTTGGCTCTCCTCGGTAGTGTAGAAGCCATCAACTTCTTAGACCTATCCATTGACGAAATAAGCACTACTAATGAAAGCAAAAGAGTGGTTGTTAAGAGGGGTACCTTAGTCAATGAATTTGCAATTAGACTGAGATGCCCAAAGCCCTACTATGTCGTACCCTACTACACCGAGAAAGACCAAAAAATTGGTACGCCTGTATTCGTTGAGGCTCTTCAAAACTTGGTAGAGATTCCCATATCAAAGGTCCTCTACAATAACGGCATGAATCCCATCGTAAAGCGCTACAAAGATGGCAAAAGTAATATTATAGAAATTTTTTATCCTGAGAATGATAGCAACGATGCCAGTTTCACCACGATAATACGAGGTCATTCCACGCATATATATTTCTTTTGCGCTAAGGTATTTTCTAACATACACAAGGACTTGACAAGCGTGTTGCGTTACATGAGATTTATTGATGAAACATCGTTCGTAAAATCAAAGAGACAGTCAATTGATAAGTATCTCAAAAGCAGAAGCACCGGCATTGGAATGTTCTATATAGACATTAGTCATTTTCAAAAGGCTACTCGTGGTTGCGGTTCCGTGGATACACCTCAGTTTGTCAATAAAACAGAAGTTAGCCCATTAACAGGTATCAGGTCATGCACAGTGGATATTATGGAGCACCCTGATGTTGGGTTCTACTGTGATGGTAACATCGAGCCATCTGATTGCTTTAATAGATTGTTGGACGCTTCCACATCCCAGGAGCTTTCACTGCCTAGCAACTATGTTAAAAGGGTTTCGCACCCAGACCAATTCTGGTATTTTGCAAGCTATGAAAGGAAAAATATTAAAATGGGATTCAGCGGAGACTGCCAATGCGTTGATCCTTCAAGTGGATATGTAACGGCAAGGATAACTGTTGTTGCGGGTAAGGATCATTTATGTGATCTGATGGAAATGTTTGTGTCCCACGCGAGAAGCCCTATCACTGGTAACTGGTGTGATGTAGCCATGTTCCCTGGCAGCACTTTGACTATAAAGATACCAACCGATTCAAGTAACGCTGCAGTAGAAGTTGTCAATGAGAGGATCAAGAATACGGGGCATCCGAGGCTTATGACCGTTCGCCTGTATCCCAAAGGTGTGAGACGGCATTTCCTGAATTACGAAGATGTAAGGGATATGTCAGATATACCAACCATATACGAGATGAACGACTATTTAGTGGGTGCTGCACTATGTTTTGCTCATGCCAAAAAGGAGGGAGGTGCTATAACCGTGAGATATTTGGATAATACTCCATTGTCATACCCTGATTTTGTGACGGGTATAGCTTATATGTTTAAATTTGTGACATTTAACAGGCAGATTGGTGTCAAAGATATGTCAGCTATTATTAATATCATACCGGTAGTAACCCATGACTACAACATGTTTGGATGTGAGCCACCCACCTCATCCTTGTTTTCTAGGGTTGGTAACAGTGCAACTTACAAAAGGGAACTGAACCTATACCCACGGAACCTGCGTTTATGTACTGTCTATCCGGGAAGAGACGATTATTTTGCCTTGTATTGCCCCTCAGACCACACTGTTGTTCCCGCAAACTGTGGCCAATATGGTTATAACGCTTCGTTGCAGGAAATAGAGCGCTGGCCCGAGCCGTTAACAAGTCAGAATAACCCACTGGTGTCGTACATGATAATGATGCCTGCCGCTTCCTCAGGAATAAATCGTAGCTACAGTATGTCATGCTCCTGTGTCAACAGTGGTGGTGTAGAAACAGCTAGAATGGTTTTACACGGCTACGATACAGAAGGTTCCATGAAGCTAAAGCTTGAATTAGAAGAGGACTCAATGGCAAAGGAACTGCCATTAATAAATGTGTTTAACGAATATACTCCGGATGGGAAAGTTCTTAGGGAAATAAAGGAGATTCCATTATCAGAACCTCTGGCGCAAGAAGCAAAGCTTTTGAGTCGCGGAACATATCTATGGGTTGAATGCTCTCAGAAAAGGTTAATGGATATTCCAATAGTGGTAGACGCAGACGAAACCCATGACCCATTCCTGGCCTCCTCTGGTCAATCGTTGCAGGATAATGAAGCAAACGATGCTGAATCAAGTAACAATTCAAAAAGTATTGAATGGCATTATGATCATGCAAGTTTATTCCCTCTGAATATGGACTTTTACTTCTATCAGGAGGTTGTTGAGGGTAATCAGAGAAAACTTTTGCCAGTCAAGTACTCTAAGGTTCTGGGCACAAACTCTACAGGTTTTAGAGTTATAAAGGACGCATCTGATGTGGTAGTTGATGGTTCTGTTTACTTCGAAAATCCAATGAGCTCCATCGTAGTGTCGAAAACTGGCGACTTGTTTGCCAACCTGAAATATACGTGCGGTAAGTTAACAACGGCCCATAAAAGCCAAGCAAGTGAAGTCGCTGATGATAATTTGGATGTGGAAATGGAATCTAGCAGTGAGGAGGGTGATTTGGTTATCGACCTTGAATCAGAGGATATGGAAGTGTCTGTGGAAGCTGCATCGCACAACGGTCTTAAAGATGTCGGAAAAGTCGTGCCACCTGAGAGTATGAGCAACACTGAAAACATTAGAATGAATGTAGGGGAATCGCTATACATCCTAGTGCCAGCCACGGACCCGTATTTGCGTGGTTGTGGTGTGACCGATCCAAGCGAAGAGCTTTTCATAGAGGACACAGTTCCAATGATCAATTCTTTCGGCAACAGGATTGGTTGTGAAGTAGATATCACGGATGAAGACGCCTCATTCTACTGTCCTCTGCCCTATCACACTGAACCGATGAACTGCATGCCCAAGTCGAAAGACGCATCAATTACAGTAAAGCAGCCTGGCGGATATGACAATGCTCACTTCTTTGTTTTCTCTTCAAACAAAAGGGGGTTAAATACTTCTGGAACTGATACAAATACTCTAAAGTGGGACTTTGAGTGTCGCTGCGTCAGTAGTTCTGATTACGTCGTCTCTAAAATTCGTCTGATATATCCATTTTGAGATGAAAATCATCTTCTTATAGATATGCTGAAAGCATTCTAGTAGTAGCTTATTTGGCAACCGTCAATAATGATGCAATAGTGCTTTCATCTTTGTTACCTAGCATGCTTGGTATAAACATTGTTGTTGATGATATTTGTATGTTTCACGTGCTATGCCTGTGCTAGTCAGTACAACGGTGACCAGTAAACGATATTTACATGAACCTATATAGAGAGGCACGATGAAAAATCGGGGTATACTTTTATGGCCGAAAATCTACCCGCGTATCTTACCGGGTTAAGTAAATCCTACCTCTCATTTCTTTCACTGGCGCAAGTTATTCTATGACATTGTAATGATGAGGAGAGCCATTTGCAGTTATACACCACTCTCGCGGCTGGGCCATAATTTGTTGTCTTCAGTAACTGCTTGCATGTGATGCTACATGCTGTGGTCATCAGATGCCATAAAGCTGTTACTGTAAGCAGTATGTCTTAGCCTGAGCTGCAGTCAACTCCACATGTAACCAAAGTGATATATTTATAGAGTCAGCATGTTCGCTTCTGTATGAGCTCAATTGTCGTTTTTGTCCATCAAAAATGCTTTATAAAGCGAAAAATGGCATCCCCGGTCAGGGCGGTTTGTCCGAGCGGTTAAGGAGATGGACTTGAAATCCATTGGGCGTTGCCCGCGCAGGTTCGAATCCTGCAGCCGTCGTATTTGACACATTAAATTATATGTGATATCGCAATTGTTTATTCATAAAAATGAGGGCAAGAAGGCGAGCGCGGCATAAAGGTATCGGAAAGAAGCGCAACCTTAAGCGCGGAACCCGTGACCTCAAGAACAGAACCAAGGATATCGACCAAAGTTAGTCAAACGCCTCAGATACATGTATTATTCAGTCTACGAGGCGGTTATGAAGGATGAAATGGAGTTAGATGTGGAAGCTTCGGATAATGAGTCGAAACGTAGGTTAGACATCTCCTTGGTTATACGCTAACAGAGGCCTACTGCAAGTATTGCGACCGATACTTCACAGACGATGCAACACTACAGAGCCATAAACGTGGAAAGGATCACAAGAAGAGGGTGAAGGACGTCGCGAAATACCAGCCAATGGATTGACGCATGGAAGCGACTATGCTGTACGTATTGAAAACACAAATATAGTTCAGCTACGATTAACTGGTTTCATAAAGCTCATTATCTCGCTTGACAAGTGTATATATATAATTTAGATACCATGGCAAACTTTGCAATTGCGACTCGTCCATGTACATCTGAGAGAGTAATGCCCGGTGGTCATCAGTGTCGTCGGCAGTTGTTCCGGCTGTAGCTTCCAGCTTTAAACCTAAAGTATTAGCCAGCAGGCTCGTCAAGTAGCGTTTGTTGTTGTAACAGAAACGCAATTTCTCAGCATCATCCAATGCATCAATAGAGTCGGCATCTGGGTGTTGGAACATGCACTGCTCATTGTCGCAAGTACCTTGAATCACCACATGCCGACACAGGAATAGACTGGGATTATGAGAGAATTTGCACTCTTCGTCTGAATATTTGCAAGCAGGCGTGCCCCGCAGATAGAAGCTACACAGCTTCAGTTCCTTCTTGTTAAGTGGGATGCAGTCATGAGAGAAGCTGCAGTTCTCCCCGTGGTTGCAAGCTCCTGTGCGATAAAAATACTTACATATCCTCTTTTCAACCCTGCCAGATGTCGCTAGTGGAGCTGAAACGTCGTTGGGTGCAGCAGTTTGCGATTTAGAGACCTTATTTTCCCGTCTCCTACGAAGGATTTCCAAATACTTTTGCCGTTTTCTTTCCGCTGCTTCCTTTGATCGCTTCCTTTTCTTCTTTGTGCTTACATCATCCGTCAGGTTTGATGAAGCGTGATCGACTGAAACCATCCTTTATGCTCCGATAGCTCGGCAGAGCTCATGCGATACTGCGTAGTACACTAAGGATAGCTTATGTGGGTGAAGTTAAGCATTTTGCACTTCATATTAAGTCATATATCCCTTATGTAACTATTAGGTTAGCAGCATGATTATCTACTACTCTGGTGATTGATGATGTCATGAGGGTTACGGAAGAGACAGCCGTCTGCTGGCGCAGTAGTGGGAAAGGCGACAAGTAGGCAGCACATTGCATCACGACAAACGTGTAACATAACTAGTCCCCCTAGCCAGACAATATTGTATTTAGGGTATTTCTAAACGTGCTGTCTTTCTGTCCACTGTGACATGGCTTTAGATGTGTAAAGGAATCCTGTCTAAAACGCTGACCTGGCCACAAAGGGCACCTTCACGGCCAACAATATATCCTCACAGAGTCTTTACTGTCACAGTTATTGTAACTAGAGTCCTTTTTAATGGAATCCAGGCCATTTGTCTTAGAACCTAATGTGCAGACCAGTGCCTAGGTGAAACATACACATGTGGCATAACGCCGCAAAATAAGTCACATTTAGGGTTACTGTTAACCCCCTGTTATGGTTTTAATGGGTTTTGCTCATTTTGTATGGATAGCTTCTCAATGACTGCCTCGGTCATCCCTTAGTAGTCTCTGCTTTGTTACTGCAAGTAGATTGTATCGACTGCTGTAAGATAACGGCAAGTGCCACTGGGTTAGTGTATGTGCCGTTTGTTATGCAGTGAAACCAGGTGTATTAGTTCATGTGTTCCATTTGTCTACTGCTCCCTGCGGTGCTGCTTGTCTAATCTGACTTGTTGTTTCCAAATGTCCGCCATCCTTCATGGATACATTTAGGTGGTGCTAAGGCGTCATTCTGAGCGCGTACGGTATGGGAAGACTGTGAAAATGGCGGGCACTAGTCGGGTTCCCAAGGCCGCATTGCTGCTTCTCTCAGTCGTCCTACTCTCCTCCAGTTGGGAGGCCGTAGGCATAAAGGAAGACAAGCACAAGGAGGAACTGAGGAAAGGTGACCACGGGCAACAAGGAGTGCTAGCCAAGGAGGGAGCCAAGGAACATGATGAGCATGCAGCCCATGACGGCGGTGAGAAACCCAAAGAGCATGATGCTGCCAAGACGGAAGAGAAAGGCTGTAGGTTGCCCACATGTCCAGAAATAATGCTTCAGCTCTGCGCGGTAATGCAAAGGAAGCTGTGCCGACTGATATTACAGCAGACGTGATGCTGAACAGGGGTTACTTCAATACACTGCTTGTTGTGTTTGGGTTGCTAGTCGTGGTTCTTACACTAGCGTCTGGTGTTGAACTTGTAGTACAATCGAAGGACGAGTTCATGAGGCAATCTTTCGATTCATGCTTGAGACAAGTGTCACTCATGAGTTTTATTCTGTTATGTTTTAACATTGTGTTGCACACGGATATTGCATCGAGGTTGGAGATGCTCTTTTCCAACATCCCTGAACATTTGCAAGTCATTGATGTTATAATGCAAGTATCTTTCTTTTTGTTGTGCTTCTTCATCGTCTTTTGTTTGTGCATTGCCTTCTCTGTGTCACGTATAGTCAAGTTCATGCGCAAGTGCGATGAGGCCGACATCCTAACTACTGCAAAGGAGTACGATTTTGTCTGCAGCAGCATACTCAGCCTGGACAATGGGGTCCTGGAGAGAGCAAAGTATCTCGTTACACGTATGGAGTTTTCTGAGGAGGCTAAAAGACACGGATTTCAAGAGAATGGTTCCCGCTACTTTTATGACTACATGCGAGCGTCAGTTATGAAGACTTCCATGAAATTTACAAGGGTATCTCGTGGAAGCTTCGTTGTAACCCTTTGCGTTTTGGCAATTATGAGGTGAGTCCTCACTGCTTAGGTGTATAAAAGACGCAGACTGGTGAAGAAGGTAGAAATCTTCGCGCTTCTGAAGCTTCTCATGTATATCAACTCAATGGTCATATTCCTGCTGACAGCGAGGCTGCTATCATTGGAAAAGAAACTGTACCCCAATGAACTGTCCCAGTACCTCCTGCTGAAGCTGAATATAGGGGACATAGAAGACATCCTGCGTCCAGTTTACAAGCAAAATGACAGGGTAAGGAATTACTTGCACTGTTTCATTGATCCCAGAATTCACCCTTTGACCAAGCTCAAGATCCAATATATGACTTGACTTCAGCAGAGGCCCATGAAAGGATATTCTGGTTCGGGGAGAACGGGCCAGCGGTTCTGCAGAACCTTTACGAAGTCTTCTTCTTCTGTCAGCTCATTTTGCTGTCTGTCTGGCTGTACAATGTCAAGAACCAGCCATATATGGCATTCCGAAGCTTTGAAGACCTTGTCCCACTATTCTTAACACTCACAATCATCATCTGGCTACCATGCATCTTGTACTCGTTGGTTGTTGTTTCCAGGTGTGGTGGTCTGATAGACCGTGACTTGTTGGAACTGGTCATCAACGCAAGCAGGATCGAGGACTCCAAGCATGCCATCCAGTTGATCGACGTGCTTGCAGTGGAATCAGTCAGAAACTACTTGGAGAGAGGCGGGGAGGAAAGCTGGAAGGCGCTTTTGGGTAAACACAAGACACTGCCTGACAAGGTCATAGCGCAAGTGGCAACTGAATGGGACGTGTTGAGAAACAAATACGATAGGGTAGAGTTAGATCAAGTCTCAAAGTACATTATATCGCAACTGCCCGGTGCAGCGGTATGCAGTAAAAGGCAGCTTAAGGTACGTCTGCATTGCCAGAGCTCCTTTGATAGTAACACGTCATATTCACGAGTAACTTTGATTCCATTTCTAATTCCCAGCTTCATTCTTATCAGGAATTCATCAAGCTATTCATGAGGGGCGATGGACGAACCCTGAACGCAGAGGAATTCACAGCTCTGGGATGTGTCATCAAGAACATCCTGGTCAATCCACTAGATGAGGCCTACCTGGCCGTAAGTTCAACGCTATTCACATCATATCCCCTCAGGATCTCTTCCAAGACAGATATGACATTCCATGGAAGTCACCATGT
This sequence comes from Babesia gibsoni, assembly GCA_035575875.1. Classification (NCBI taxonomy): domain Eukaryota; phylum Apicomplexa; class Aconoidasida; order Piroplasmida; family Babesiidae; genus Babesia; species Babesia gibsoni. The sequence continues at coordinate 1,916,196 of CP141527.1, forward strand.
GGCATACACATGAACAACTTCGACATCATCCTAAAGAATGTAAGATGACTTTACCTTTGCATAACGTTTCTCAGCTGAACCTAAAGTGGACTGTGACCTCTCAGAGGCACTTTTTGGAATTCATTGGGTGCGGAGAACTGGAGGGGCTGTCTCCAGAGTACTTTGTCAAGCAACTTGAACAGGTGCAGGAGGCATGCCACAAGAAGTACATTCGCACCGCGCACTAAGCATTGAATGCAGACTGTATATAGAACATATAGAAACATCGGATCGGGCTACAGTTATAGGGTGATGTGACGTTTAAATTTAATGTTTAGCCACTGAATGTATCAGTTATCTGTTTGTAGCTATGGTGGGCGAAATGTGAGTATGGGCACAATACCAGGTTCTATGGCCTCTAATGGCTTTAATACAGGTCGCAGCATCATTGACAGTTCAGTAACAGTGTCTTAGTGAGCATACCTCCTACTGGGTACCGTAAGCTACGGCTCCGAAATCTATTGTGGCGATAGGAGATTTTGTGGACTGCAGCCATCATTTTCCGTACCTATGGGTTCCTCGTTATTGTCTAATGGCATATCTGTTTGTAAATACGGGTAAAGTGTTACGGCATGGTTTTGTTTTGTAACTCGCAGTGTACCAAGTGGCAACAGTACGGCTACAACTGCTACCACGAGCCTATAGCAGTACGAACAAATATAATCACACCATAAAATATAATTTAAAAGCCCCCGGATCTAATGCTCTTAGTGTGAGTCCCCCCAAGCCTCACCATGGCTTTTCTCACAACCGCCTGCCACTGCCAGGTGGCGGAATCAGTGCGCATTAACACTTCTAAATCGGGAGAACTTACGGTATTTGGTCGCCTATTATATTTTTATCACAATATGATAGGTACACGTCACTGGATGTGTTTGACATTTCGAAGCGTACTTGTCTTTGGCGCATAACGGTGAAACAGATGACACCACTAGTGTTTGACTTATTTTGAGACTCTCTTAAAACTTCGTTTGGTAGGTCTTGTGCCATCTGGGATTTTTGCTTGCCGTTATTAGTGGTTTATGATCGACAGTCATGGGATACAATGTCATTGCGGCAGGGTTTATCTGATTAGTGAACTATGAGCACCGTTGATCAGCAAAGGGGGTCTGTCCCATTGGGGCAACCCTTGGTTCTAGGGGTCGTTGACATTGGTAAAATGATGTCCTTCAAGATTTTGAACATCGTAGCCTTGGCCACCATAGTCGTTGCAGTGTCGCTGGTCTCGTCGCCGTTTGAGGGCTTGCTCATGGTAAAGGGAATAGAAAGGATCAACATTAACCTGAACGACAACCGCTCCTCATTTTTGATTAATATCCAGTACAAGAACTTGGACGACAACTGGCTGGCTCTCTACTTCACCACATCCTACCGGTATTATTCTATAGGTGACGTCACCGTGGGCGATATCACTGCCAGGCTTCCATCGCATTGCAATACAAGGTTTGTTTCGGCATACTATACAACGAAGCCGCAAGGGACCCCGAGGTACCTGCATGTATATGACTACTACCCCGGCGCTATCACCGTTTCCAAATACATGAAACCTGAAGGAGGAGATGCGTATTTGAACTATGATAGCTCTATATACATGATCCCGGTACCTACGGGCAACCAACCGATTATTAAGAGCACCATCAGGGAAATACTGTTTAAGGATGTTGAGTACGTGTACAAAGCCAAGTTTGTTGGAAGAGATGGAAAAATACATTACGAGGTACGATTCTGCCCAACTGCTATAATCGAGGACATTGAAGTAGGGGAAAGTAGCCTATTACCCCCTATGTCAAGGGCGGCCTACACCATCAGGGCCTTGGAGGTGCCACAATACAAGCTAATCAAAATAGCCGTCTTTAGTAACTCTGCAGATGACCCCAAGATCCACAAGGAGTTCTACATGAAAACCGATGAGATGGATAAGGAATATTCAAAGGAGGAAGGTTTCGAGAAGTTGATGAAGGAGAAGGATATCGCAGGTACAACTTCCAGCCAACTATTCACGCTTAGTCGCATCTCAATCCCTTCAAGGACCGCCGTGCCATACAACTACAGGGATGAAAACAAAATGCTACATATGTTCTCTGCGGCCGTCGGAAGCTGGGAGTATATGATAGTCAATGCAGATATGAACAATGTTATTGGCTCTGTGAACAAAGATGGAGTCAACGTCCTTCCACCAAACACTGCTGCCGTGGAAAGGGTTTTGCTGTCATGGCGCAAGACATCGGAGAAGACATACAGTGAGCTCTACATTTGCACCAAGACCGACCAAGGATACGAGTACATACAATTGAAGTAATTCGGTGCCATTTCGTAGGAGCAAACACAAGTTCCACAGTTTTGGTCTGGAACATTTGGCCATTGGGTTTAATGTAATAATATATGATATATTCATCTCCAGGAGGAAACTGATGAGTGGGTCATAATAATGGCAGAAATACGTAAACATTTTGATTGGGAGATTATTTAATCACGCAAGAAGTAATCACAGGCCACTGTCGGTAAAAAAAACTGATAGAGTGCCTTTCTTCATTATAATCGCATGCCATGGTGATATGAAAGTAATGACAGCGAGAACTGGAGCAAGGGAGTACCGAGTTCCATTTTCACATTGTCTTGAACATTGAAGGCCCGTCGTCTGGTTTCCTGCTTCATAATCTAGCTGATTTTAAAATGAAATCACAATGAATAACATAAATAATGTTATTACCATCCATGTATTATTCACTTGCATATGCCCTAATAACCCAAAGTGACACCTTTACTCTAACACTTTGAGTGTTGCAAAGCCGCCATTCTGCATTAAGCGTTGTTGACTGTCTCCTGTATACAGCTTTGGTGATGGGGCCTGGCAATGGGGTCGCCGGTATGTTGGACATCTCAAACCAAAAATCTCCTCCCTAGGACCATACAATGGTGGATGTTATTTTGGAAGCGATTAATTTAGGGCTACTTGGGCTGCTCTCTAAGCTGGAGCGGCCTCCTCAGGACGTACTTTATCAAAAGACACTGGAGGATTCCATTCTGCAGCTAGTTAGGCACGTAGACAGCCTCTCAGAACAAATAGACCAGCATACAGAGACCCTTACTGGCCTTCTAGTGCCCTCTGCCGACAGTACTCGGTCAACCAAGGGCAATGTGCCACGTGACTTCAGCTTCCTATCGGAGAAGGTGCTGCAACAGCTCAAGGAATGCATCAATGTGGCCGAAAAACTGAACAAATGTATGACATATGGTGCCAAGAGAGGCAATGAGTGCAGTGGAGGCGGCAAGGATCGCGAGTCGTATGGTTTCTGCAGCAGGGCTGCAACACCGGGAGTGGAAAACACTGCTGCAGACTGCCGTGCAACTCCAGTAAAGGTTGCGATGGACATCGGAGGAACGCTCATTAAGGTGGCATACATCTCGGATCGAAATGGACACAAGGATGCGGACATACTATACCTGTTTTATCAGTCCATGTACAACCTAGTCAGAAGCATGGAAAACCGACTAAGCGTCGACGTCTTAACTAAATGTGAATTGGGAACTAGACTTATGAAGGAAGTCCCCAACAGCATTGCGTTGAATGACAGCTGCATGCTCAATTTGAAGGTCTTTCCGGTCGAGAAGCTCGATGACGTTTTTAACTTCCTTGAAGGTAAGGTGCTCATCCTTCCATAACATGTGTTCTCAGAGAACAACTTGGCGGCAAAGGGCACCGTTATAAATGCTACAGGGGGTGGCATTTACAAGTATGAAGCTGTATTCAAGGAGAGGTTCCCCCAATGCGAAGTCCGCAAACTACCAGAAATGCAGTGTCTGGTTGCAGGGATAATGGGCATTCACTACTTTGAAAATGCATTCTTAAAGTACATTTTGGATCCCTTGCACACTGAGATAGTAACTGAGGTAGATTATTATCCCAAAAAAGAAAAATACTCAGGAAATATCGTACCCTTACCTCATCGTCAACATAGGATCAGGTGTATTCATGACAAAGGTACTGTTTCTTTGGGAAGAGTATAAGGCGTATCGTCATTCGTATGTGAAGAAAGTGTGGTTATAATGTAATATATGATTGCTACAGTGCCAACAGCAGTAAATAGTCCACTGTAGGTCTCATCTAAGGATGCTTTCGAGTGGGTAACTGGCACTTCCTTGGGAGGAGGAACAACTTACGGACTTTCGAGCGTCCTTTTGGGGGTAAATAACTTCAGTGATATAGCAAAACTGTACCAAAATGGTAAATCTTACACTCCCATGAAATAGATAACATCAGGTCACAATTGCATGGACACCTTTGACATTAGCTCTCCAGCGGGAGGACCCCCACCCTACGGAATGGATACAAGGTAGCTGAAACTTGTGCATCCTTCATATTTTACAGCTTTGGGGCGCTAGACATGAACACCTATTTTCATACTAACGCAGGAGTGCCGCCATTGCAATTCAGCAGGGAAAACCAGGCTCGTAGTATAGCTGACATGATATCATACAATCTGGGTATCATAGCGTTCCTCGTAGCGAAAATGCACGGCATAAAGCGCATACTATTCGCTGGATCTTACAGCTTATCATACAGAATGGCCATGGATTCTGCAGCTTCGGCGGTTAAATACATGGCGAAACTGCACAATGAAGAGTCTATGGAGCTGCTCGTTCCCTTTTTCGCCAGCCACATTGGCGCTTTCGGGTGCCTGCTATCACACTGAAGCCTTCTATTCCCAGCGCTGGCTTGGGTATTGGAGTGTGTAGGACCGAAATACCCGTAGTATTTTGAATTTAAAGCCTGATAACGTAGTTTTAAGCGAACACTGGTGTTTAACAATTGCCCAAATGGCAGAAGACAGTTACTTATTAGCAGTTATTGGCCATACATGATGAAGTGAATCGCGTCCACGACTTGCTGTACAATCCGGGGTATACACTTCGATTTTATGTATTATACTCTTTGATACGGCATATAAGAAAGTACATACGGTTGCTTCTGTGCCTGATGGCTTTTTTAACTTCTATTCTGAGGTCGGTAGACAACCAATGCCATGAAACAATGCTCAGATTTAGTAATCTCGGAAAGGTATCGCAGTACGTAGAGAAGGTCGCGGACCTGGGAAAGAGGAATCTGCTGTTCAGAGTTGATGTGAAGCATCTCTACTCCATATGGCAACTGTGAGTTACCTTGGCTTGGCAACCCTGGCCAATCATTTACCCCTTTTTATATAACACATCTCAGATGCAAGTCACACGAGGAGTATCAGCTTGGACTAACTGCTGTGAACCACTTTTATAATTTTGGTCGCCAGTTGAGCCCAGAGGGTGTCAACAAGCTCTTCGTCTTCACCATGAGATGTAGAGAATACCGGGAAGCAATAAAGGTTGGTTATAGAATTTTTCTAGTTAAAAGTGTTAAATATAACAACCATGTCATATACAACAATGCTAATGACACCTTTCCCTATTCTTGCTCGTTTTAGTTGGGAATATTTACATTCAACATGACGCCTCAGCTGTTGGAAGGAGCACGTGACTGGCTACAGGCACCACCAGACATGAGCCTCATTTACATGCTCATGTCGGCATTGATATCGCAAAGGGATTATGCAGCAGTAAAGGATGTTTTTAAAGCTGTTCGCTCCAATTGGTTAGTTTCAGCCAGCGCCATCCTAGCATGCAATAGGCAACTGAAACCAACGGATTACTTGTACAAGCTCTGCATAGAGTCCATGCTGTGCCTCCAGGAGCATCCCCTGGAGGAGGCATTGATGGTAGGCAGCTAAAATCAACGTGCATGATGCACAGGTATACTGTGATTCTGCCATCATGGATGTACCACTGCCAGTGGATTTACACCTCTTAATGCTGGGTAAGGCAGCTCAATGTCAGCGCATATACACCCTAGATTGCGTTATGGAACAGGCTGGAGTGGACAAAGAGAAAGAAAAGCTATACTCCTACACAGCATCCTACATACGGGAACGACTATCGCGGGAATCTTATTCACCAAAGCGTATAATCCCGCCAAATAGGCCACTATAACACTTGTTTAATGATACCTATACCAAAAACAGACACAAACACAATACGGGCACCGAGGATCGAACTCGGGAGCTTCTGCGTGTAAGGCAGACGTCATAACCACTAGACCATGCCCGCTTCTATTGCAAGCTGTTTTCTGCCCTCATATACATAGGCAATCAGTTTAAATGTCTACTACTCCGAGCTCCGTTAGGAGCCTGCAGGAGATTTGGGAAACCGCAGATGTGTCACACACACCTCGCCCATTGGAGTTCGGGGTGAGTGAAATTGATGCCGCATTCAGTGGTGGACTCTCCTGTGGAAAGCTGTACGAAGTGTATGGCGAACCTGGCGCCGGGAAAACTCAGCTGGCGCTAACATTGGTGGCACAGGTATGTTATACTTCCTCGTGGGCGTGAGATGTGTCTATGTGGATCGGTGGAGAGTGCAGTGCTCGGGGCTGTATACCTGTTGTTGTATATGCCAAGTGTCTAACTGAGATTCCATAGCTTATCTATGAGTAATGATCCTAACAAACGCCGCTGTCCATTACTGTGTCCTAATGTAGTCGCAGAAGCTTATCAGCATTCACCTGAACAAGGGTGACGAGATCATCATATATCTGCATAGCACAGGAACCTTCCCTATAGAGAGACTATGCGAAGTCATAGGTACGACTGGAGTCACAGGAGTCATTTATCTGCAGATGGTAAACTGCGAGCTCAGCAATACGAGTCCAATGTTGACTCGTCCCTTATAAGGGCTATTTTGAGGAATCTTCGCATAGACAAAGTAGTGGACCCTCCGGTATTTTAGCTCTTTTGCGTAACAATTTGCTTGAAGGGGTTGATCTCAAAGCTAGTTAACTTCCAGAGCAACGTAAAAGATGCTACAAAGGTAAGTGACCAGCCGCCTGCATGCATCAGCTCCCAGGTACGGCTGCTGGTAGTTGACTCTATAGCATCGGTTTTTCGGCCATTTCTTATGTCTAAGGGGTTTGTTTGGGTTGTTTTCTTATTCATGTCTATAAAACAGGCCAGTGAGCAACTACACGTCAAAACTACTACAGGTTGCCTTCCTCCTAAAGAGGCTGGCATTCCAGATGCAGATGTCAGTTCTGGTGGTGAACGAGGTGAGGTACACCCTTGGGTGGTCTTACTGTGTTCAGGTGTCTGGAACCCCCGAAAACAACGTCATGGGAGTGAGGCCAGTGGCAGCGATAAGTACAACCTTAAACAACGCCAGCAGGAGCAAACCTGCACTGGGAGACACTTGGACACAGTCTCTCAACTGCAGGGTGGCCATGTACCACACGAGTGAGTGTAATGTTCGCCTAATATGCAGTCCTCAGAAAACATTATAACAACGCGGCGCTTCATACAGATAGCATTCTGTGCCAACGCGCCTTCCAGTGACCCTATTCCGATTGTCATAAACAACCGAGGAGTGGACACTGGCACAAGTGATCATGCGCGATAAATTCCGAGGGACCTTGCAGCTCCTGAAGAAAATTTGAGGTGCAGCATCCGGGATGCCGTTCCCATTTTCATCCCTCGTAGCGATTACCCAAACGAAATTGATAGCCCATTTATAAGTAGCAAATGTTTTTACTGATATGTGTGCCCGGATTCCTACGACACCATCGTGATGGCACCCGCCAGGTGTCACAAACAAAAACACATTCCCCTTGTGTAATGACACCAAAGTTGGCGTACGGTTCAAAATGATGTAACAGTTAGCAGGAAAACAGGGGTGGCTCTCATAAGTTTGCATAGTGAGCGCTAGAGCGCTACGGCCTCAAAATGGGTTCCCTACCTAATGAGGTCACATCCCTGGTCGATACGGAAACTTACAAGACGTGGCGCTCAAATGAAATCAATGTAAGTCAGGAATACGCCCTAAATTCCCCGTTTTAATGATCCCTTGCAGGAACTCGAGCTGTCGGTCTGGACCGCTGATATGTTCAAGTATGGTATCTCCTCCAGTTATGAAAGCTACGGATCCTTGAAAACAGCCATTAGAAGGTGTGTGATGGTCATGTGTGATGAGGGCGTTTCTATATGCATGTCCGCCGGAAGTTGTCTGACGTTGGTGCCTATTATGCTTATGTCAAAGGAGGCGCCACGGCTCGCTTCCGCAGTTGTTTGTTGAATAAGAGTGCTTGTTTGACGTCTTTATGTGGTTAGGACAGTATATGGGCTGCTAAATATAGGAATATCGTCATGTTGAATGCTGCGGATCATGTTGACTGTGTATTTTCTTTTCATGCTACATGACACTACTTTGTATGGTCTTTTCTGATGGCAGCTTATTGTTGTGTGCCCTTGAGACGCTTATTCTGCCTTTAAAGTTACCCCTTTTCATGATGCTTCAGAGGTGTGCCTGATATCATAAAGCACTACATCTGGATAAAAGCCAATGGAGCCGACCGTTTCTACGCAGAGCACCCCAACTTCTACAGGCACTCCTTCACCACCACCTTCGGGATCAATGTCCCGGAGATTATGGGTGAGGACTGCCCAACCTTTTGTGGTAGGTTTCACCATGACCTTTATTCATCACAACTACAGGTGGCATTCTGGGTCTGCAGAGTGATATAGTAGGAACTCCAGCGAGTGCCAGCGATTTGGACTTTGACGTTGTTTCGCTGGACGGAGATAACATCCGTGGGGCCCGTGGAGCGTGGAAGAAGTTCTCCGAGACCGTACCACGGAACATGAGTGTTGTAGACCTCAGAACCGATACCTCAGTTGATCGCGAATTCTCTGCGGCTTCCTTCTTTGATGCCTACGACGATCGGCGTAATAAGCCCCTTAATCGTAAACGTTCATCATCTGGTGGCCATAGAGTAACACGTGTTCAATCGGACTGCAACCTCCTTGCGGATGATCGGCCCCTGAAATTGCCAGACGTCATTGAAGAAAACACAGAGCTAGAGCGGAAGGACTCCATAGATGACTACCTTTCGTTTTTGCATGAGGAGAATCGCACCCAACACCTGCTCATAAATACTACCAAGAAGAAAATAAGAGAGCGTCCTGGGCCGTCCGTGATATACCCACGGGATCAGACCTATAGCAGACAGTATTCTGATATATATCTCCCTTCAGGAAAGGGTTCCTTATCCACATCATCACACTATCGGAAGAACATAGGGAGCCCTTCCTTCAGCGACATAGCTAAAAACGAGTCGTCGTTCTCAAAGGAAACATGTATGGTAATTCAAATGCTCAAAGAGAGAGAAAGAAGTCCAAAATTAAGTGCCATTGAAGTTAAAGCGCCGAGAGGCAGTAGGGTTAAATCCTTCTTTGTCTGGCTCGGCCAACGCTGTGGAATTAACAAGGATGTTGCAGAAAATTATGCACCCTTGAAAACCAAACTATTCAACAAAAGGGCAGCAAAGAAGGTTCCTGATAAAATAGATGACAGCGTTTACACGGCAGGTGCTAGCGCCCATAATAGGCGCAACATATATGAAGGAAAGTCATCTGGCGCAATACCCCAAGACGAACCTGCAACCGATGCTCATGGGTATTACATATTCCCGTCAACCCCTGCGGATGATGCTATGGTGCGGCAGGCAACGAAAAAAGTACTGTGCAACTCAGTATATAAGCTTTCAGACGTTACTGACTTCACGAAGCTCCTGACTGCCAGTGGCATAGCAGAGGTTAAGCGTATCCTTTGGTGCCTTAATATCTCTTTCTCCTCCAAAGTGGAGTTCATGCCCATCATTCCGTCGCTGTGTTGCCTGCTTCTGGTGTACATGACGCCAGAGGCGGCCATTTGCGTGCTACACTGCCTTATGGTCAGAGCAGTAGAAACGGGGAATCTCGAATATGGTCACAGGTTTCTGTTCATCGACCGTGAAGGGTTTACCAACTTAATAACGTATGTACATAGCGTCATGAAGTACCATCTTCGTCGGCTGGTTGGAAAGATGCAGCTTCTGAAGGTGGACATCGCTGCCTGGATAGCCAGGTCAGTGCAAAGTGGATTTTCGCAATTACTCCCGTTTGACTTTATCCTGCGTATATACGGTGACTTCCTGTTCGAGGGAGAGATTGTCCTCTGCAGGTACTGCGTCGCCCTGGTAATGTATGCGCAAGCTAAGCTCATGAAGTGCAACACCCGTCAACAGGCAGAAGAAACACTTTATCGCATAGGTTTGGACGAAGAGTTGGACATTGACCAACTTACGAAATTAGCTTACAGTTTCAGGATCAAGTACTACAAGAGCGAAGTCAAACGAGGAGTTATTACGCCTTATCTCATGCCCGTTAAGATAAAAACATTCTACAGACCGCGTCTGTCAAGTACTTCAAGTATAGTGAGGGAACACAAGTGGGAAACCATATGGGACTGGTTGTTACCAGCCTACCGTATTCTCGACCCCCAGAAGATTTATTCTTCTGAGCAACATGGAACATCTCTTCTTGGTTTGATTAAGAAGATAAAGGAGTCAGGGTGCGTGGATGTTGCAGCTTTGCTGTTCATTGAGACCACTGCTAATGATATCTTTGGGGTTTTCATCCCTGCCATGAGCAGTCAGGCAACCGATGGCCACTTCACGTCACAAAAGGGTTAGTGGTTCATTTGCATTTTTCATGTTTTCGCAGTATCATACCAACTGAGTTCATTTGTTTTCACACTCAAACCTGATGAGGAGGTATTTAAATGGTCTGGGCGTAACACAAGCAGCATCAAGATAGGGGTGCAGCAGATCACTGTTGGGAACGACATGCCCGCCCTCATACTGGACAAAGAGTTGGATCAGGGGTTATCACAGGCGTGTGCGTCATACAACTCCCCGTCGTTGGTGGCGAGCAGTAAGGGACACTTTGAAGTACTCAAGATAGAGCTATGGCATTTGGTATGAAAAATACCGCTAACAATGCTAAAAGATTCATAAGCAGTTACGTACATAAATATATAATAAGTGCACAATAATGCAAACATTAGACAACAAATTCCGCTGTAATTAATACTGTACATATGATGACCTCCATGACATTTCATGTGCTACAGGGCCATCAACGTAACTATCAAGTTAAAGAGTTGGGCCAGCATTCACTGATTCATCGGGGTGCTGGAGCCGGACTGGTGCAGCACCCGCAAATTGTCTTGTACGTTCTGGTAGTACATGGGTACAAGCTTAGTGTTGTTGAAAGCCTCATGTGGAAGCGGGTGATCTATAATTCTTTGCACGTGGATGGGCACTGGCACCTCATGGTACCTATGCAAAGTGTATGATCCTTGATATAAACTAACCTAGTCTCCACGTTCCTGCAGGTGTACTCCTGCACTACCTCAAGTTCAACGGGAACGGGTACATCACGTTCGATAATCTGGGGTACTGGCACGCTACGGACCTGCTTCACAGGCACCTCCACCGGTGTAGGTACATTGCGATATTGTGTCGTAATGACATCCTTGTAGGTATGCTGTAGGCAATGTCTAGCAAGAGGTAGTAGATATACCTGGATCTGTGGGACCTCCACTATTCTCTCAACTTCAACCGGGCGGTCAACATAGTGGGTCACATGCACATCCTTCTGTACGATTTCCGGCACTTCTTGCTCCACCTCAACTATACGTTCCGTGATAACCTGCATGTATATGCATCACCATCTGACATGGACAAAGACGTTGGGAAATAAGACATACCTCCTTGTATTCAATCTTTGGCACCTCCACGATCCGCTCCTTGGTCACCTTCTTTGGAATGGAAACAATGCGTTCCTGTATGACCACCTTGGGCACCTCGATCACCTTTTCCTGGTAGACATACTGGGGCACCTCCACTATTTTTTCTACAATCTGAACTACAGGCACCTCCACAATCTTCTCCCTAATGACGGGCTTTGGGAGGTGCTTTATTCTTTCTTGTATAATAGGCCTGGGAATATGCACAATGTTTTCCTGGATGACGGGCTCAGCAATCTCTGTTACAGTCTCCACATACTGTATTTCAGGGACCTCCACTATCCTCTCCTGGATCTCCGGTCGTTCCACTTCAACCACACGCTCTTTCACGATCGGCTCCAGAATAATGGCATCGGAAGGGGGGGTCTTGAGTCCCACGGCCGAAGCCATGTCTGAAAAGAGTAAGACAGCTATGTGTTACGCTAGCGGTAGTGGTATATTTCTAGACCACTAATGTACGCCCTAATGATGTTTATTTAAAGCTGCTCCGGGAGGCGTGGCACATTTTAGTAATAATACGCGTTACATTTGATTCTAGGCACCAGTGTGCATACCCGCAATAGACATTCCAGGCAGAGAGTTAGATTTCCGGGAAGCTTGGGCCTAGTAACATGCTGTAGCGCTAGGCAGGGGATAAAGACAGCCCAGTTTGTTCAGATTGCCGATGCTTACATGTGTCCGGGTCGTACTCCGGCAGCCTAGCTAGGTGGCATAGGCACAGCAGCTACATCAAATTTACAATTACGAGGACAAAAAGCGGCACTAATAGCCTTTCTATCACATGCTAAAAGCAAAATGCCGCTGTCTTAACGGCGGCTCCGCGTATCTCAGGGTGTGTGTCCACACTACCATTATAATGGCGCATAATAGGATTGTCACCAGTCTTTGACGTCTAAAAATAGTAATACTCCTGTCATTGGAATATGTCTGAGCGAGCAACTGACAGTCAGCGAACACCACATGTGTACCGGCGGCCTCATTGTCCGGGACGTTCACATTAACATATTTTGTGCTTACACCTAAATAGCGCCCGGTTCTTATATATTGCTTTTCTGGACCCCTTCTCCTTTCTTCTTCCACCATGCTGCTGCACAATCTTTTGTCGCTAGGCGCCAGGAGGCTCTACAACTCCACCGCCTTACGCTTCATACACATGTCGGCGAGGATGAACAAAATAACGACCTTCAAGCTGAGCGATATTGGAGAAGGTGGGTCGCACGCTTTCTTGGCGCCATGAGCGTTTCAGGTATCTCAGAGGTAGAACTGTTACGGTGGAACAAGGCTGTGGGTGACGAGGTGGAGGAAATGGAGATTGTCTGCACCGTGCAGAGTGACAAGGCCGCCGTCGATATCACCAGTCGCTACACTGGCATTGTCAAGAAGCTTCATGTCGAGACGGGTGATATTATCAAGATTGGAAACCCCCTCATGGACATTGAGGAGGAAGGCGGTGGCGACGACGACCCCGAGCCCGCCGAAGTAGCTGACAAGAAGAAGAAGACAGAAGTCAAGGACAAACCGACGCCGCCCCCCCGCACTCAGCGCGAAGCAGCGGTACGTCATGAATAAGAAGCGTAATTTCTCCACAGGGTCGAGTGGTCGCTTCCCCAGCCGTTAAACAACTGGCAAAGCAACTTGGCGTAGATATAGAAAGGGTAACACCAACTGGACCAATGGGACAGGTCACTAAAGAGGACGTTGAAAAGGGGGCTGCCGTTAGCGCACCCATATCAGACGTTCCTCATGAATTCGTTAAACTTAACGCCATTGGCCGTGGAATGGTCAAGTCCATGGTGGCTTCACTACAAGTGCCACACGTTACCGTTGGAGAGGACCTGGATGTCACTGACCTCAGGGCCTTCTACCTTCAGAAGCGTGGCGAGGAGAAGGAGTTCAAACTCACCATGACCCCCTTCATGCTCAAAGCGCTGTCCCTGACACTCAAGGAATTCCCAATGATGAACTCTAAATTCGCCGGGGATGGATACTTGCAGTTCACTGTTCACAATGTCAACGTCGCAGTTGCCACAAGCCGCGGTCTACTTGTGCCTATCATTAGAAACGTAGAGTCAAAGAACATCAGGCAACTACAGATGGATCTCATCGACGTACAAACACGATCAAACGAAATGAGACTCACAGCGGAGGACATGAAGGGTGGAACCGTTACCCTGAGCAACCTCGGAGCCATTGGAGGAACCTTCGTCAAGGCTTGCTTATTCGAGGGTCAAAGTGCCATATTGGCATTGGGCAGAGCGAAGAAACAGCCATGCTATGTTGGCGACGAGCTTAAGCCACGTGATGTCGCCCCAATGGGCGTAACAGCAGACCACAGGCACCTGGACGGAGCAACGATAGCTCGTTTTGCAGCCGCCTTCAAGGCAAAACTAGAAGATGTCGAACTATTGAAACAGCACTATGACTGCTGAATAATTTAAAAGGCGTAATATGTGAGATATCTTCACATATTGGATTACGTGGCACAAATGGCGCTGCGTTCCCAGGTGTATCATGTAAACTGAGTAATTTTAAATTGGTGGACTTTCGCATATAACTAGTGTATACATCATTGTGTTTAGCACTGTTCCCACTACCTGTAGAAACCGTTGTACGTGAGGCGCAGAAAGAGACTGCCCTCACTGTGTTCCTCTGATTTACCCAGCAGTGTCATCAGTGACGACGTGTGCTTTTCAAACTGGCGATATGCCGACCCAATCATTGCGATATACCCTGGGTTCTGGAGGAGCTCACTGGTGAGTTTGGCTCCACGTTGTAGTCTCACGGTACCTGTACCGTCGGCGGTACCGCGCGAGGCTGCGTACCACTGGTCGAGGAAGGTAAGAACCTGTGTAGCAAAGACGCTGCATATAGAAACGGCCCTTTGCACCGATGGAAATATTTCTCTGTCATCCATCATACACTGTTCCACAACTTTGCCTATAAACTGCTCGTGGTCCTTTGCGATAGAGGTGAAAGTTTGTTGCACCTTTGCGTTGCTGATGTACCCTTCGTAGGCCTGCAACATCATATTGTAGTTGCGCTCTGTGACTTCTATGGTGCACATGTACTCCAGGTTACGGCATAGAAAGAGCATCCTCTCAATGCAGACGAACGTGAAGTTTAGCCTGGGCTGGGAACTTGGAGCCAAAGGCAACCCCTTCCACTTCATGTGGCTTAGCCATATTCTGGATAACGCATTTATTGTCTGTTTCAGCTGAAATAGGAACCCAAAGACACACTGATACTTGTTCAAGATGTTGTCATTGAAGAACATTTTCAATGGCCATTCGATTTTGAAGTACAGACCCACAACCTTCACGGAATCCTGGCTGTACGCCATAGCTCCTTCACCAGATCCAGCCTCCCTGCCAAACTCCATTGAGTATTTTTGTCGGTATTCATCGTTGCGCAGTGAAGATAGTGCCACCGCCTCATGAAACCTAAGGTTTGTCGACTCGTGAATGTCACTAGAGTCTGCAAGCAATATGGATACGTAGTCCCCTCTTGCCATGAGATAAAACCTGTGGACTGATTCCAGCACGTCCATAAGGTTACACTCGACGATAATATACCTCATAAGTTCACCTGACACGTACTGGTTTAGGGCAATAACCTTTTCCTTGAACTCCTCTGCATTTTTGGCATGGAGTCTTTGATCTTCAAAGGTGAGTTTCCTTCTCGAATTTGATAATATTCTGACGTAGTAACCAGTATCCAATATGATTTGTGCAACGTCCTTTATTACTTCTGGCACCCTTATCCAATCGATAGTGAATTCCTGAGTTCCCTTCTGGATCACATCCCTCCTGTTTTGTACGACGAAGAACTCCTGGCACGGGTCATACAGCTCTCCAAAGTGAACCCATGGATCGACCATGTAGCAGTAAGACTCAAAGGCCTGTTTCATCAGATGGTTTACTAGGCTACGTCTGGGATCCCCCGTCCCAAACATATCATTAACGGAGGTCAACACATTTACCAAGGCAGCCCCGGTCATGTTTCCATTTGATGTTATCATCGTTAACACCTCAAAAGTATGTAATGCGGGTTGCAGAGATAGTTTGAACATTTGCAAACTCATTGCCCCCTTGCGATGTGATCGATCAAACTGCGTAATACGACCCTGTAGTTCCTGGAGCAGCACGTTTATTACCTCACAAAAGCTAAGCGCCACGAATCCTCTGTCGTTGCTGTTCACGAAATCCTGCACCTTCCGCTGCATAATCGCAAGCTCCAGTACCTCCGTCGCCATCGTGTACAACGTCACATCATTGTCTGTTTAACATGCTTGGTAGACACCAACAACCTACTTAGATCGATGATAGGGCTGCAGCGCATCTTGTAACTGCCCTTCTCAACGCCGAACAATGTTCCATCGGATCCACAGAGCACGTTAATAAGGTCTTCCAGTACGATGCTTTCCTTGACGTTAGCCGGGTAAGAGGCCCAGTGACGCCAAATCTGGCGCTCTAACGCGTCGTAGTTGTCGTCCTGGACGTTACACAGTGCGATAAGTGGAGGGAAATATGGGTTAGACACATCTGCGGTGTGTTGAAACTGCGGCTCAACACAGCTTTGGTAAAGCATGCCGTCATTCTTCATATTTCGCGACACACTATATGGGAAATAGGTAAGGGCTGTGAATCATATTAAAAATAATTTACATGGTGTGTCCATTAGAAAACTCAACACACATGTAGTGATGAAGTGATCAAGCGTTTATCCAGAAAGTGGTGCAGTTCTTGGCGAACTGCAGGCATGACAGACCAGTGAAATCCCACCAGGAGCCTTGCATCTGGCCTCTGAACTGCTGTCTAACGTATTCAGGTTTGCGGAGGTACTCGTAGAAGGTAACGTCAGTTATGATGTTGCGTGCGAGCCTGAGAAGCAGGTACAGCACGAATGAGAGCCACGCTGCGTTACCGACGACAAGGAACAGGACTATGCAGGTGTCCCATATTACGTGTACTTCCCTTTCCATTACTGCCTGTGTGATGTATAAGTAGAGGACGTAGTAGGTATGGCAGAATCCTAGGGTCAGACTCGCCAAGAATAGGCAGAACGACCTCTGATTGCCCTTAGCGACACAGTTGTCCACCCATGCGCAGTGATGGTCCTGTCTGATCATGCATACGCCACAGCTTCCACAATGGTGTGACCTCTGTGCCCTGATCATGTTGCAGGTGATGCAGACGGAGGATATGCCCAGTCCCCTCACTGTACCCAGTACAGCATCGGCATACCCAAACACACAGTGCTGCTGCCTTTCAAAGCCTACTTGGGGGTATAACGCATGCATTTCCGTCTTTAAAATTTGCGCTTCTTCCTTGCATACCTGCATGCGCTGGGCAAGGGCATCACTGCTGCTGTTTCCGTACGGAGCCAGCGGCTCGCGAAGATCACTGTCAAAGTCGTCGTGCGGGATCCATAAATTCTGTCTGTAAGAATCACAGTTGATGCGATAGAACTCAAAGTTGATAAGTTCCTGCTGCTTCTGCAACGACTGGAGATGGCTTTCAAATGTGCCCCCCAACATAGGTCCGTCCTTCATCATATCAACCTCAAAGTCACCTGAGACTCTATAGTTTTGCGATACCACCGGAATTTTTCGTGCCTTCCCTGGGTCACTGGCGAAGGTGATGAACCAGAAGCACTGACTGAGCACCCATCCAACAATCCACATATCCACAACAGCTCCTTGAAACGGTGTGAAGGTTTTCAAGTGTGTATACATCCTGTAGTATAGCACCAAGTTCGCAAATGAAAGTCCCCAGTAATACCCAGGATACGAGCTCCTGAAGGAGATGAAATTCCCAAAGAGGGCGTACTGCCAGGACCATAGCTGCATGTATGTGAATAAAGTAAACGTAGGGGGGTAGTAATGTCATCAAAAGTTCAATGATCACGTTAAGTTCATGGTTTACAACTTGGCCACACCATGTATACGAGCAAACACAACCCACATAAGCGTGAGGCATGAATCAGTTGAATAAGAGTTTAAAACTCACCTTTAGCATGGTATACTGGAGGTAGTGCCTCTTCATGGCGCATATTCCCAATGCAGTTTCCTCGTTTACTGTCATTGCCAACGACCTGGACTTTAACAGCCCGATGGCTCCGTGCTTGCAGAGGAACCTTATCGTCGCCTCGTCACCACCGTGACAGGCATGATGCAACACTGAATTCCCGAAATGGTCACGGTGTGCCAGGTTAGCTCCTCTGCTGAGCAGCCACTGCACAACGAACTGGCAACCACGCCTACTGGCGAGCATCAGTGCAGTACGTCCCGATGCATCCTGCTCTTCAAGGGAAACTCCAGACAAGTACAGGAATTCAAGGGTGTGAAGTGTATGGATCACATTATCCTCTACAAAGTCAGAGGCGGCTAACAGAAATGGCGAGAGTCTTTTGCGATTCTCGTGGCACAGCAATTCAGTTCCAAACCGCTCAACCAAGAGCTGGACCACGGGGACGTTTGAGCCCCTAATTGCGAAATATATTGGTGTTTCCAGGTTGATATCATCTGGGTAGTGAGGGTCGCAACCCGCCGCAAGGAGTCTGTCTACCAGTTCGACCCTCCCGCAGTAGCATGCTGTAGACAGTGAAGAGCGTGTTTGTTAGAAACCTACACCAGTGAAGCACACACAACGAATCCAGATGCGCCACCTCGTTGGCCTCCAAGAGAGGGTAGATGATCTTGTACAGTGATTCAAAGTCCCTGTTTGAGGCGGCCGATATGATCCTACTCTGCAAGCGTATGTGTGTAAGGCATCACCTCGTACCTCTAAAGACATGTACAAGGCGCTATCCTCCTTATCGATGCAGACGCGTTGGTAACCCCCCTTGTAGTAGGCGTTATTCTCGGCGCCGTCGTAGGTGGACGGAACATCCGTTGAGTAGTCGTGGATGCTGCCAGAGTCCTTCATGTTGAACAGGATCTAGTTTCTGGGATTTATGACAATGATTATGCACTGCTGCCGCCAGATCTCCAGCTAAAGCACATGTGTGTGCCCCTTTCGCTGTCAATCTCCAAGATCTACAGTGATGAAATCCAGATATGCTAAATGTGTGTCAGGCCCAAACGAAGCGAATAAGAGAGATCAGTGCCTGACTTACACTCACTGTCACTAAGTCGCCTATCTCATTCACTTTAATGATTCTACATTCGTGTCTAGGTATGTTGTGTAGCTATGAGGCATTACGTCTTGCCACCGCGTGTGCCGCAGTGAAGGCACCAGGAACTCGGAGGAAACGCGTTTTGGATCTGCAGTGCAGAAATTTTATACATTTACAGTTGATGTGTAATCATGTGGACAGGGAACTAGGTGAACTTCCTCACCCTCGCTTAACATTGATCACTCCTAACACACCGCCCGTGATAATCGGATCCTTCTAACAAGTATGAGGCATCCGCTCAGTATAATTTCTCGTTTCACATTTAGTGATATATCGTCCTCACCTTTTACGCAAAGTAGCAAATTGCTCTTACCCTAAACGGCTAATGGCAAGACCTAACTCACCACACTGTGGGTTTTCGTGCACATCACTCATCCTTTTACCATCTCCCAAATCTATCCATACGCACAAGTTGAATCGGGCTGTGCGTTGTAGCCTATTCAGGGCACATACGCCTGTTTCACATTTCACTGTGTCACAATGTGGGAGAAGTTGTACAGCAGCGTTGTAAATGTCCTGGATATCAACCAGGCCACCCTCTCCGGGTGTGTTGACATAATTTGTGTCCGCCACAGGGAGGTTGTGGGTGGCGAAATGACCATCGGCCAAACAGGTATGTTCATTCCCCTCTCTGCCTCGGAGATACACATAACTCTGTAGGTGTGAGCACTCCGGATGTGAAGTCAGAGCTAAGTGACAACGAAAGGTGGGTATACCGATCTACGCCCTTCCACGTGCGTTTCGGGAAGACTAAGCTCCTCAAATCGCGGGAGAAGACAGTGTCCATCTATGTCAACGGCGAACTGTCCACCCTCACTATGAAGCTGGGAGCAGCGGGAGAGGCGTTTTTCGGGGAGGAAACATCGGAAACAGTCGGGGACCCTGGGAAATCGCGGTCAGGTGCCTCCTTTTCCTATGATGCCAGTGAGGCATCCGACTACACAGATGAAGCAGATGAATTTGCTGAGGCGAGGGGCATAATAGATTACGGCTACTACGCATGTAGCAACGGCCCACGCAGTTCTGGTTCCGAAATGTGGGAAAAACGCTCCTCACATGGCGAGGACAGTGCGAAAAGAACAGTTTCCTCCGGCCTAGCTCAGCCTGTCAACCCACCTAGTTCAGGTGCTAGAACCCCAATAAAAGACTTTGCCAACCCACATAAAGTATGCAGCCTCTCGCAAACGCAATCCGGTGCTGTAACTCCAAGGTCCGAGGGGCAAAAGTGCTCGGCGGAAAGCCCCGTAGACGCTGATGCCAGTCACCAGTGGAGCTGGAATGAAATTAGAATGAAGCAAGGTGATAAAGCTGAGAAGGACGATCAACTTTTGGAGTTCAGCCTCTGTGGCCATCTTCTCACTGCCCATGATGAAGAGCTCAATAAGCAGTTCTTCCAGGCCAACATTGTGGATTGGGTGCGCCTGAATGATGACCCATCGCTGTGGTATCATTCTTCACTAGTTGCCCGCTTTGACAGCAAACCGCCGTATTACCCGTCTAAGATCGCACTGCCCCTCCTAGCGTCATGGATAGTGTTCAACAAGCCACTCTCCGGGGAGGCAATCCGCTCGTTGCTACGCACAAACATCGTCACCAACCACAAGATGACCTCTACACATTCTGGAAGGTCTTCAGGCCGAGGAAGGAGGCCTACTAGCCCAAAAAAGATGGGTAAGAATAGGATCCTGAAACGCTACCGGCTGGCCATCAGACCAACCTCCGAGCAGCTGGCTTCCCTGAATCTCAAGGTTGGAGTCAACCACATAAAGTTTACTGTAAATTCACCGCTACAGGGAACCAAGAGTGTCACTGCGACACTGTATCTGTGGCCCTCTGACGCTAAGATTGTTATTTCCGATGTTGATGGCACCATCACCAAGTCTGATGCTTTGGGCCACATCATGCCCATATTTGGGCGTGACTGGTCCCACACTGGAGTGGCGGAACTGTTTACGAAAATCAGGGACAATGGGTATTACGTCGTCTATCTTACAGCAAGGGCCATCGGCCAGGCAGAGTACACGAGGGAGTACCTGTTCGGCTTAACACAAAAGGATAAGGACAAGCTACCACGTGGCCCATTGTTCCTATCACCTGATCGTCTTCTTCCCTCGTTCAAAAGGGAAGTAATCAGCCGCAGTGCCTACATGTTCAAGATCCCGGCACTACGTGACATTCGCAACCTCTTCCCTCCAGACCACAACCCCTTCTACGCTGGGTTCGGAAACAACGAGTCTGACCACAGAGCTTACGTGTCAGTAGGCATTCCTGAGAACCGTGTATTCATTATCAACTCCAGTGGCATAATCAGCCACGTGAACACAAGTTACGCCAAGACGTACGAGAGCATGAGTGAGATCGCAACACACATGTTCCCACCATGCGACCCCTTTGTTAGCACTAGAAGTAGGGACTAAATCTACAGAAAGTCAGTAAGATGTATAACATCCGGGATGTGACACCCGTGTCTTTCTTTACTAGGGGACAGTTGTAAAGTGGTAATTTCGTATTTTATTAACGCATATTAGTGTTAAACGCATGTTAAAGGCATCTTATGCGTGTTTTACACGCGGGAAGTGATTTGCATGATAATGAACGGCGCAGTGTACGTAAATGCAGAATTGACAGTTATGTCTACGGCACGGACTAGGTTAACATACACGACTCAGTCGATGATCAACTCCTCTATCTTCCAGTCCTCGTAGGAGCCGTTAGGCAGG
The DNA here is from genome assembly GCA_035575875.1 of Babesia gibsoni. Lineage (NCBI taxonomy): Eukaryota > Apicomplexa > Aconoidasida > Piroplasmida > Babesiidae > Babesia > Babesia gibsoni. The sequence goes on from CP141527.1 coordinate 1,937,834, forward strand.
TACCTCCTTATGATGAAGGGAACTGACTTTTGGTAAAGCTCCTTCTCTGCTATGATCAGGGGGTCGATGGCCGCGGCGGAGGCGTCTGATGTCTCGCCGAATCCCATTGCGATACTTTCATCGACGGCATCGGTCGATGCGTCTACTGGAATTGTGATTGGCGCGTTCAGGCTGATTTGCAGGGCGCGCGTCCCGATGATCCGGGCCTTCTCATACTTGGTCATGTAAGGGCTCGTAATGCGGTGCGTATTCTCCACCTACGTCAAGCTTACAAACATATATACCACAGTAACCTACGTGCTGTCTGTATTCGTTCGCGTCGGTGATGATGTCAACGTCGGCGACGCGCTGCTGGTCGTAGTCGTCAAAGTCGTCGTACTCCTCCTCCTCGTCGGCGAATTCGTCTATTCCAAAATCATCGCCAAAAGCGTCCGCCATTTTTTACGGTGATACGGTATGATTACAACTGTGATTGCCGCCAGGGGCGGAAGGCAACACGACAACAACACAAAATGTGCAGGCGCTAGCATATTGTAATAAATTTAGGTTAGTTTCAAATGGCCCATGTATCTGGCCAATACGGCCATTATGAGGATGATGATTGGGATGTACCAGAGCTCGAAGGATATCTTGCCTCCAAGAGAGCCGGACGTTCCCAAATTAAGTCTCTGCTTAAGTTGCTCGTTTTCCTTGATGATTTGTGCTTTGACCTTTTCAACCGAGAGACAATACTGTACCAATTCGTCATATTTTTGTCGAAGTTCTGAGCAAAAGTGAGCGGCGTTGGCAAAGGGTGCTGTGCAGGCAACACGCCAATGTGTAGCAAAAACATGCAAATTACATATAAGACACGTGAGAAAACACATACAGACGATCTATAGCGGTCAACGATGGCATCATGCTCTACAAATCCGGTGAATACACGCCCCGCAGCAATCAGGATGTGGGCCACTCACTGCAACCAACAACATGTGTTAGACAGTAGAGCCAACAGATCACATGCAGGTGTCCTGGTGTATCACCTTTACTGTAGCACAACAGGCCACTGTTGACTTTAAATAGCACAAATGGCACATCAAAACCTCATAGACACCAAACTCACCTGGTAAGTCCACATTCGAACTTTGAGGTGTGAAAAGCCTAGCTGCAATTCTCGGTGGAATACCATGGGGAGAGTTTCCTGATTGGATATTGAGTCCTGGGTCCTTAATCAGGTTGACACTCAGGCGGTGCTCAGCGATCTCAGTCTTCTCAACCTTGGTCCATATCTCCCTGGGTAGAGGTTCCCCGTTGGTGTAGGTCACGGCCTGGATGAGGAAACGATCATTGAGTGTTTTGGGGGCCTCGCTCAGCGGCTGGAGAATGATTTGGATCGTCTGTGCCTCTCCCGCCTTGATGACGCCAGTGCTCGGCCTTACGAGGTACCCCTTTGGCGCGGTGGTTTTGATTTTAAATGCCACACTGTCCTCGGAGATGTTCTCCAACTTTAGGTTGGAATTTAGCGGCGTGTAAAGCACCAGAGGAAAGACAATAACATCCTCCGGTGTAATACGCAAAAGCTGCATCATCTTGCTATTTTAGGAACATCCGGCGCATATCCCGTAGTATGAAGTGATACGGTAGTTTAAAAAATGGGCTATGTGATCCGAAAGAGCGCGGATATTAAAGCCAAACGTTTATAATAACCACAACGAGCCGAGACGGATATGTTCTTGCGAGCCCGCTAGAGGCGCTGTAAATGTCTACGGCGTTTCCGTTTTTTAAATACATCCGTTCAGGATTGATGTAGCCTAGTTTTTTCCTCTCGGTAAAGGTGTACGCAACCGTGACTGGGGTCTCCCAGCCCCATCCTACACATGTATATGACGTCAAGACCACTTCACTAGGAGGAGATACCATGCACACACATGGGTTTCGCTGCCCTGCTTTCACAGTTTCTAACGCCCTCTGCGGGTCGAGCGCGGGATGGCAAAAACAGAAGGGTGCACACCTCACCCACACACCTCACATGGAATCACGGGATAATTACCCCGTACCACAAAATTAAAAGAGGAAACGTTTCATGTGCATGCAAGATCCACCAAGTCGTTAAGTGACGCGTCCAACGCTCTAGGCTATCATTGTGTTTGTCTAAATGCCAATTATTAACGTGTTTCCACCACGGCCTACGCCTTTATGTCCCTCGATGTCTGTATGGGTTCCCAGAACCTTCTAGACGGAGCCACCTCAATGGCCGACCCAGGAAGCTTGTCCTGCGAGAGCGAGATGAAATCCGCGTTAGCCAGCACAAGCGTGCGGTAGAATATGAGAGCGGTGTTCTCCTTTGAGCGTCCCTTTACGACGCGAGAGAAGTCTATAGAATCACCAGGCCCAGCATCGTGCAACAGTGCCCTGTACGCTTCGATGACTTGAACAGTGTTCATGGTTTCCTTGTCAAAAGTATGACTTGGGGAATAGCTCTTCCTGTTGCCCTCTGCATTCTTCTCTGCCAGTTTCATCCACGTTTCACTATGCTCGTTTATGCTTATCTGGCTTGTCGGTGTATCGGGAATACTGGGCGCTGCAAATTCGAATGTTTCCACGTATTCGTCTTCAATCGCTGGCGCCGCCGCCCCCTCGTCTTCAGTGGGCATGCGCCCTATAACAGACCGTAACAATGAGTCGATAGCGTTGTTAAACAGATCCCGCTTGTCACATGCCACTTGTGGCGATACCATGTACGTATCCAGTGTCGTCTGGTCTCTGGGGAGCTTCACCTTTCTCGGCGTTTTTGTGGCGCCGCCCATTATGCTGGCGTCGTATCTGCCCACGCCTCTGGACTTTACTAAATGTACTGTCTTTCCACCTTTCTCGGTGTATTCCAAAACCATACGACGCTTCCTCCTCTTGGCTGGGACTATGGCCCCTCCACGAGTTATCCTTGCATCCGAGGCGAACATATCGTCCTCCTCAAAGGGGTCATTGTAAATGTCCCAGTCCAGGTCATATTTTCTGAACTCTGGACTGTTCAATTCCACACTCCCAGAATGCATCGTCGCTTCCGTGCTTGCGATGGTGGTGTCCGCTTCCGACATGTTACCATTATGCCACGCTTGCTGTTGCGGATGTAGCTAACAGAATAATGCACCTACCGGTGTGAAGGAGTAACCATTTATTTTAAACGGCGAACTCAGAGAGTTCACGTCAAGGTATGATGACGAATTTATGGTATCCCTGTTTTGGTGGAGCGTTTCCAGGGACATGACAGGTCTCTCCACCACTCCATGCTCAAAGTTGTGGTAACTGATTCCCGGCTCCCTGGCCGTTTTCCCTGCCGAGTAGAATGCCAAGTCGGTTCCAACACCCAGTCCAATTCCAAAATTCATCAACTGAAGTATTTCTATTTGGTCCATGGGGAGGTAGTCCCTGAGATTACATTAACTGTTGCACCACAGGCAGCACTCTATACATACATATGCCGTTAAACTTACCCATCATTGTCGTGTTGCTCATATGGTCTCGCGGTTTCCATGTTGCTTCTGTGAAAATATGTTACGGTGCTCATCAGAACGTACAAGTCAAGCTCCTCTCCATAGCCCTCACTGTTAAACTCTCCACCAGATTCATAATAATCCTCAACAGCAAGCATGCGTTTTTTCGTCTTGCGCTGTTTTCTGGTGCCCTTCCTCCGTTTAGGGCCCTCATAGTCGTCATCGTCAGCCTCACGATACGACCTGCGCTGCTTTGGGGGGCCTGCTATCGCAGCTGGTGTCGCCACTAACAACAACTTCTTTGATATTGCACTCATATCCTCTGAGAGAAATTTCAATTTCTGGGCTAGTATAATGCAAAGGCCCTTGACGTGATATCCCACAGTGAGGAAAGGTTTATCCTCAATCCTAGAAGCAGTCAAGAGAGCTATGCACAAACGCTCTAGATCAGCTCCGATAATCGTTCTGCATTGATTATAACGATAAAAGGTACACCTCTTACCTCTTCGGCAGCTTCTTTGGGCTGAACACCGCCATCCACAGCGGCCTGAAGAGAGCACTTGATAGACCGTTAGGGACATTGCGCTGAGTTTTTGGTCCTTCCACCTCCTGTGGCTCCTCAAAATGGGTCTCACGCCTCGGAATACTGTCTTGCTCAGCCCTGCGGACGATCGCCACTTCCTTTCCCGGTTTTTGGAAAACTAGTGGCGAGTTCTCCTCCTCCAGCTCCTTGCCTATGCTTCTTGTGGCAGAAGCGGGGTCAATGGTGTCCATGTGCATGAGAAACCCCAATTCCTCGTGTCTCTCCATCATGACGATTGTCTAAGAATGATCACGTGCACACTGCAGCGTAACAAAATAGCAGTGTCAACGCCAAGTATAAATACACATCTAAGTTCCCCTGCTCGTTGTTCCTTCAGCACGTCAGAGATATCATGCTGTGCCTGTATTTTCCCCGATAATGCAACGACATCCACAGTGCAACAGTGCAACGACACATAGAAAACCAAGGCTGCGTAGCTATTGTAAACGAGTATATTGGCGATAGAGTTTATACACACAAAAAATTTACTGTGTCTATCCCCTGGCTAGTTCTGTTGGATGTGCCTGATCACCTCATATTAGACGCTGACAGGTTGAGGTGGTACTTCTATTTCACATCCTGTTTGTGTCTTTTTATGCTCTTTCTCGAGCCCCCAGCAGAATTGCCCGCGCCTTGCACGTTTATCATGTGCAGGAGGGTATTCCTTCGGAAGGGGACGAACTGGAAGTGGTCAAGAGTGGACGCTTACACATACCTGTGATGTCGACATTTCCCGCGGCCGCCGTTGCATGTCTAAAGCGCTTTTGCCATTCAACACGACGGGGTACTGCAAAATATTGCAAAGCCTGGTCGGAATTGTGTCAAATCCTACGCTTTGGCTGCGGTTTTATGATTAGGGATACACACACACTAACATACCACAACACCACGATGCTGGCCTTTGCCAGCTCCTCAGCGTTTTCACTAACAGAATGCGATATTAGGAGCTGCATTATGCGTCGAAAGGGGCTTTGTGTAACTCACCGTCATGTCTTCCAGGTTGAGGTAGTGGACATAGACGAAAGCCAGGAATTCCCACCCGGCGCTGTACCGAGTCGTTATCTGCTGCTCACAGTGTCCGTTGCACAGTGCAACTATGCTTCCAGCTATCACTGGGCAGATCTGCAACAGAGTCAATCACGATGTAAACCATAGTAGCAACAAGTACTATAAAAGTGGCCATATAGACAATTATAACGACCTTCCAATCATGGAAAGGGTGAACATACCTCATTTATCTTATCCACTTCGTGGTGAACCTGCAGCACGAACGATAGCCTCTCCACCCCAAGTAATAGCTGCTTTGGCGGCATGAATAACTCTGGGTTTGCCACAAAATCACGGAATTCTGGTCCTCCAAGGTTTCCGAAGAACTCCTCTTGTTGGAGCTGAGGAAAGTGCATTGCATCGGCGAAAGACGGTATCAGCATGGCACATGTTCTAAGCCATCGAAGGTCACCAGGAGAGGGTTCAGGGATGCTGCGCTTCCTTTGGAACGGCATCCAAGTTTTAAGTGAGCATTTTCGTTCATCTGCATAGTTTACTTTCAGCTGCTCCATAAGTCCATTAATGAGTGTAGTGATTTGAGAATGCGATAGCATGTCTATTATAGAGCAGTTGCTTCTGTCCCACATTGGTTTCAATCCTTGTGCCTCCATTATGGTTTCGTATATAGGCATCACCTCAGTTTTTTGCTCTGCTGTTGAACTATCAAACGAAAGAGTCAGCGCTTACCGTCTGTTTCGTTTTCAATAGTCGTCTTTTCAAGTATAGCGTTCTCAAGTTCTTCGTGGTTAGTTGCCGTTGGAAGCGTCACCCCGTTGAGATGCTTACTGTTCAGCCTCAGCATTAAGGATGCCGTGGTTATGGTTGCTACTGAATCTAGTATCTTAGCACCCATGCCTGTTGTCCACCCAAACGTGTTCACTATGAGTGGTATGCTGCGATCGTCCTCCACGCATTTTCGGTAAATCTCAACACATCGATTGATATGCCCCATGGTGAGCACAGGATTCGAAACTTTAACATCTGCAGGTGTATTAGGCAACCTCGCTTAAGAAGAAAAACTAGTTTTAGGTTTATGGCTACCATCATAACAATGTCAACCTATGCTTACCTCCTATGAGTAGCGTCACCTCTGGTTTATTTTCCGCTAAAAGCGAGTATGTAGGCGTTGTTATTGGTTCTGTGACGAATTTCAAAGATACCGTAGCCGGCGCTCCAAAGATTGGTTGTCCAACATCTGTGTCCAGGAGTGCCACAGTAGACACATGATTGAGCAAGTAGTTGATAATGTATATCACTGACGTAGATTTTCCAGAGCTTTTGTCCCCGTGGACTATTAGTACGGGTGGTTTCTCGCCCGATGCACATATCTCCAGCAGTTTGGAAGCCACGTGGGTACTGAGGTTCATATATCATAAGGACAACAACTAACAGTTGCGGTGTTATAATTTTGGGTTTCCTCCCAAAAGCGAATATATGTTTGATTCTTATGAGTCCAAATGCACTTTTGTGCATTATAAAAGCCACCAAAGTGGAGTTGCTGTCCTGTAGAATCATGGGCGAAAAGAAAAAACAATGGTGTTTTTGCTGGATCCCTACTCACCTGTAGGGGTCCTTCTCGATCGTAGAAGCTAATAGCTTCCTTGTCAGAGTCGCTACAGGTGTCATCATGGCAGTTTCGTGGTTTTGCGATATTGAAGTGCCTCTTCACCAAGACGTCATCATTCTCCAGACGCCGTCTGAGGTCGCAGCATGATCCTCCCATAAACTGCTGCTCTAGGAGCCTCTTGCAGCTGCTACAGCCATGCCTTCTCTGATGCTTCTGAGGAGAACCGGCTTTTCCCAGTTCGTGGCTCCCCTGGCAGAGAGCAAGCATTCGCTCTGGCGGAACCCATGGTGGAATCAGCACTTTTTTGAAAGATTTATATTGAGGGGTGTATATATGCCCGTTTAATTCGACAGAGCCCCTATAGACATGTGATTTAACCAGATAAATCTTCGCATACCGTAGAACCCTGAAGTGGAATCCATTATGCAGACTTATATATTCCCCCGGTAGCAAGCCAACAAGCTCCACTCCGATATTGCCATCGATAGATCTTCCCAAATACTGGTCTTTCAGCCTCTGAGTCGGTTTATAAGTCCGAGTATTTCCATTTACTTACTCCTTCTATGCTACCGACAGGAAGACACAACGACCTTCTCCTCTGATGCGTATCCCTCGCAGTAAGCCTGCAGGTAACACCTTGCATCTCAAATACTCTCTTTGATGATAGGGTGTACCTAGGGAGGAAGATTACCTGCGCACTACACTAGCCATTGTGCATACGTCTATGCGCGATCTTCCAGGGGCTGCGGTACACATTATTTACCCCTTTACATCTAGGTATATAAAATTCAGGATAAACGTAAAACTCTACAATGCCGAAACACGCCAGGCACTGGGTAGGTGGGAACTGGAAGTGCCATGGCACTTGCGATGGGCTTGCTCAACTATTGGAACAGTTCAATGGGCTAGAGTTTGACCCAGCAAAGACCGGTAAGTAGTCAGTGAAAGGCGTTAAATTCGATACAGAAGTCGTCATATTCCCTAGCGCACTGCACGTTGCATTGGCTGTGGACAAGCTGGACAAGAACAAATTCGAGGTTGGCGTCCAGAATCTGTCCCAGAAGAAATGCGGCGCATTCACTGGTGAGATTGCCGTTCCAATGGTCAAGGATCTTGGTGTCAACTGGATGCTCATCGGCCATTCCGAACGTCGCTCAAAGTTCGCGGAAACAGACGAGGTTGTAGCGGAGAAGGTCAAACTAGCACAGGAGGAAAAAGTTAAGGCTACAGTCTGCATAGGGGAGACCCTAGAAGAGCGCGAAGCCGGAAGGGTGGCCGAAGTAATCACGCGCCAAATGAAGGCATTCATGGAACACGTGACGGACTGGGAACTCGTGGTGGTAGCCTACGAGCCAGTTTGGGCCATCGGAACCGGAAAGGTGGCAATGCCGGAACAAGTAAAGGAATCTCATCAGGTATGTTTCACTAAAATGGGGGTTTATTTACTATTCTCACATTGTATATGCCATCGTTGCACAACCCTTTTCCTAATAAACTGTTGTATTTCTGCATATTCCCTACTACAACCACTTATTTCGTGAACTTATCGGTCTTCAGCTCGTGAGGGATCTTCTTACCGAACACATTGGAGCGCTTGCGGAAACCGTGAGAGTCGTATACGGAGGATCAGTAACCGAGGAGAACTGCGGCGACCTGATTGACGTCCCAAACGTGGATGGATTCCTCGTGGGCGGAAAGTCGTTGACCCCTGCCTTTACTAACATTATCACTGTTGCACAGAAGGAGTAGGACTCACACAGTGCCTCGCTACGGCGTTTTGCAGTGACTACACCTTCTTTTGCAATAATCACTGCTTGGCTGCAGTCTATGTTGGGTATGCCTTGTAGGCGACCAAATACCACAAGACAACAGTTTTATGGCCAGGTACCGTCAGTATAGCGACTACTTGGTGATCACATGTGAGTAGACTGTGATTCCACCTATGCCAGACCGAACACGTGTAAAATCTAAGTTTATATTACTGGCGCGTAACTAGTGAGGAAATATGGTCTTTTGTGTGTGATAGTGCCCTTTATCCCATAGGGAAGCAGTGTACTTATGGTGTTGGTTTAATTATCGCAACACAGCGTTATTCTTATCAGACTAAACAAATGTTAAATAATGGTTGATGATACGGAAGAATCTAGTAACCATCTGCCTGGTTCCGGGGAGATGCAAGGCTCATCGGATCCGGGCAGCCACTCCGTGGGTGGCAAGAAAGGTAGAAGCACCCCCAAAAGGAAGCGAGTAAAAGCTGACAAAGGTTCTGATGATGTGGAAGACGGGGATTCCAGGAAGCAGCGGCTAAGTGAGGAGGCTAATCACCATGAAGGCGCTGCAGAGGAAGCCGAGGACCGTGCTGATGCAACATCCGATCACGGAGAAGGTGAGAATTCACCTGCATCAGACGATTCAGGCCCCAGAGACTCCTTGTATGCTGATATTATACAGAAGAAAATAGATGCTGGTGAAATCGACAAGAGCATTGTCGACAGCCTCCAGCTCCAGCGCCTTGTGGACGGCTGTGCAGTCCCCCTGGGTCAGGAGGTAGTGGAACAGGCCGTGGCTGACCAGGAAGAAGAGAAGAGAACGCATCTAGAGATACTCATGTCCAGGCCAGCACGCAGGCAAATAAAGGAATTCGAGGGCAATGCATACATACAGGGGAGCGAGGAGTACAACATCTGGTACAACAAGTGGTCAGGCGAACGGACAAACACGGTTAATGGCCGTGCAACGCTCATGCCGGCCATGTACAAGTGTGACCCTGAGAGGGACACAGGATACACGAGAGGAAGTGGCAAGAACACCTTGGATGACGCAGGCACCAAGTACTGCTGCCTGTTCTTTGCCAAGGGTTGTTGCACTCAGGGTTCAAAGTGCAACTACCTTCACAGGGTGCCAACATTGGAGGATGAATTCTTCCTGGACACCAGTGTAGATATCTTTGGGCGCGAACGCCACGCGAAACATCGCGACGACATGAGTGGAGTGGGAAGCTTCATGGAGGACACCAAGACACTTTTCGTTGGCGATGTTTACCCCGACAATGCAGAGTATGACCCTGTGGAGAACCTAAAGGCCGTCCTGATGGAGGAATTTGGCAGGTTCGGCAAGATTGCCGACTTCAACCTGGTCCCGGCCAAGGGCATAGCATTCGTGACCTACGAATCTAGGGTAATCGCAGAGTTTGCCAAGGTGGCAATGGCCAGCCAACCACTGGGAAACTACTCCACGGCGCTCAATGTCAAGTGGGCGCATGATATGAAGAAGGAAAACAAAAAGAAGGGCCACGAACGTGCGGCCTTCGAGGCAAGGGTGAAGCAACATGAATCGCAGCTGGAGGTGTTCCAGGAGTATTTCCTCAAAAACAACTTCAGCACTTCGGGCCCGTCTGCAGCGGAGCAGGCGGAGATGCAGCGTGCTGCACGTGAACGGGTGGCTCAACGTGTCAACAAGCTGAACTCAATCCTGCTAACAGGGGATGCCCTCGACGAATCTCAATTCGATGTAAACATATGATGACCAGACCATAGCTGATCTGGAGATGGGAGTGTTTTTCCTACATTAACACGTGTGTTAGCGTCACAATTGCAGCAGCGGAGGGAACAACATACCACGCTTAATCTGCATATATTTCATTATTGTCTATATTTTGCCAAAACAGCCCATTACTCACTTGTTAGTGCTGCCTATAACATGTGTTTAATATTATGTAAGTGTTCAACCGGGGATATTTAACTGGCACGAGCCTGTCTAATTGGTGGTGTGTATGTGGTCGTTATTAATGACACACTTGTTATAATAGACAAGACAGAGTAACACACAGACAACACATGAATATGAAGGGTGTGTTTGTGCCGTTATATTGCAATGAAAGTCGCTTTTGATGTCATTCCTTCGTTAAATTTGTAGACACCGCCGATGAAGGCTTTAAGCACCAATAAACGGCGCTACAAGGTGTTATATGGCGCCCAGCGCTCTCAATACTACCTTGCATTGGCCGTGCAGCCTTCCAAATCACTCATTCTCTACGACGACCAGCTTCGCCAGGTTCGGAGCATTGATCTGAAGGATGTCGTAACCTTCCAGAGGTGCATTTCTACTTCAACCGCTGGAAATGACGACTATGGCGGCCAGCGAGACGTAAGCTGATTGGATGTGGCACTAACTCTTTGCAGATTTTCGAGATTCACCTGTCCGCTGATGGCAGTGTCACTCTACAGTTCATGCTGACATCCACTGAGGAAATTGAAGACTTGTGTAGGGACGTACAGACGCAGTTCGGAACTCCAGTATACAGTTATGGGAGCCTGAACAAGAATTTTAGGCAGGCTTTGGGGGCCAGACATGTGCCAAATGCCTCGGCAGCCAACAAGGATGGAAAGGGTCTTCCCCATCAATATGAACTTGTGAAGGACGAATTTTACACCTCCTTTGTTACTGATGCCTTGACGAGTCTTGTAAGTGGTATTAGCGCTGTTTATATGTGCCTAGGGCATCACGGATAATGATTTGGATCACGAGCATGGCGAACCTCCTGCCGAACATACCAATAAATTTCCGGTAGTCATAGATGGAACATTGGAAGAGACCAGTTATCTTACTTTCCGCAGCGTAAAAACGCCACACATGCCTCCATTTTGTGTATACAAGGTGGAGTGGTTCCTCTCTAAGCGTCGAGGATACAGCAAGGAGTTCCGTGAAACTCCATCATGCTTGGGGGACACTTTCTACCTCACTGACAGTATGGTAAGAAGATTTTATATCCGCTTATAAGTGTTAGGTTGGCTTTTACGTCTTGCTAAAGGTCTACAAGGCCGTGGAGGGCCATACCAACAGATCATATGTGTTTGCCACGGCTACCAAGGGGCCCGTCCGAGTTTGTAGCGTCACGGCACATAGCATGCTCCTAAACATTTCAAAGGTAAAGATATTTGTCAGTGGTTTATAAGATACCCTAGGATAATGAAGTTCATGCTGTACTTGTCAAAGAAGCAGACCTGAGGAATATCGCAATCCAGCTACATAAACTTCCAAAAGGCCCCAAACAACCTCCTGTGGAGCAACCATCCGTAAATAAGCCACAGCAAATGCAGACAGCGGCTGGAAAGAATGCTGGAACTGCAGCAGGTAACCCCAACCCGAAAGGGGGATCGAGAGATGTAGACGACTCCTATCTAGCCGATGAAGAAGACGATGGGAGTGAAGATTTGGGCAATGCCTATCAAGCTGCTGGTGAGGACGAAGTGGGTATGGGTCAACCACCTCTAGTAGGTGATGACCCAGACAAAAGAGTATCGCATAGTATTGTAAAGATTGAAGATGGTAATTTGAATGAAGGTGGGGAACATAAAGGACCCGCACCAAAGGGAGGGGTCCCCAAAGATGCTGCCGCTAAGGCTAAGGCAGTGGTGCCTAAAGCCGCAGGTAGAGCTTTCAAGGGGAAAGCAGTTCAACCTCCTATGGCTAAAGCTGGTGACGGTGGGAAAACTAAGATGAAGGGACTTATGGGTAACTTATTCAAGAAGAAAGGGCTGCTTCAGGCAATTTCCCTACCAATGAAAGGAATGCTAGGCAAAGGAAAGCAAGGGGCGAAAGTGGAGCCAAAGCCGAACACAGCGGCCCCGCCTCATATGTCCCGTCCTGCAGCCTCTTCGAATAAAGGTGTAGAAGGTGCAGAACGATGGATAGAAGTAATGGTAAAGAATTGCTGTAAGGTATTTCCATATGGCTAAGAGTGGTAACCTATGCTTCAGGGACTGCAACTGTGGAGCGGTGATATGGAACTGGAGCTACCATGGACCCGTTTGGAACTACTTCCGTATTGTGAGATTGACGTGGATAAACCTCAGGACCTTGAAGATCGCAGCAGAGGCATGCTGCCTATAAAGTATAAGTGGTAAGCTGGTGTTGTAGCTATTCAACATGCTCAGCAAAAACGAAACTGATGAGGTGCTGCTTCCATTTGACATCAAAGCATCCTCCTTTGAACAGCGTAGTACGCTCTACCATTCAATGATATTCAACAAGTATCGCAGGAACTATTATGTACGTTTAGCCTCGCATCCTTCTAACATCCTTTCGCAGTCAATAGATCAGGGTGAAAGAGATATCCATCGGGGGTATTATTCAGACGTCAAGGACGCCTATGTGAGAATCTGGAAGTATATAGGCCATAGACAGGCCTCTAACCAACCAAACGTATAATAAGTACACACTCCACCGTCTCGTGGAATCTTGTGCTGTAAATGAGGCAACCAGTGGGATAACACAAAACTGTCTAGACACGGGAATTAAAATGGATAGTATTGAAGCAAAAAGGGAGGCATACAAGAAGCTCGAGAAGGAGCGCGTCCGTCTCCTCGGTCAGATGGACGACCTATCGCAAGAGTCCGCAGAGCACACGTTAGTTTGAACGAATCCTCTCTTACTGTGCGCAGATTGGTGCTCAACACCCTGTCTACACTCCCGGACGACCGTCGTTGCTACCGCATCATCGGAAAAGTCGCCGTTGAGCGCACCGTTGCAGAAGTCCGCCCGGCTTTGGCGGCATATGCAGAGAAGGTACGCGTGCTATTGCTCTATTCAATGCTCCCAGGTGAACGAACTTCAGAAGGCAACGGAAGAAAAACTTAACTTCATTAACCAAGAAGTTGCCAAGTTGACCAGGGCATTCACCACTCCTACTGAAAACGCATGATCAGGGATTTACATTAGTTGTTTGCACTTTTTGCTTTAATATCTAGGTTAACGCTATCTAGTTATGTCCATTTCCACTGCCATGTGCTTAGCAACATTGCCTTGCTGCTCTGTTGTATGGCATTCTATGTTGTATATCACTAACAATAATAATGCTAACGGCACATAGCTAATCTGCGCGCTTTAGTAGTGGGAATGTTTGTGTGTTCTTTATGCTTGTGGTTCCAGTTAGAGCCATCAGCAGTCTGTCGATGCCTATGCCAAGGCCTGCTGTGGGAGGCATGCCATGTGCCAGGGCATTCATGAACTCCTTATCATGTTCATGGGCCATTTCCTGGAGACCACAACGGTTTAGTTTCTCCATGAGTTCCAAAGGATTACATTCCTCTGTGCATCCATGCGCAACTTCCATTGAGCCTATGTAAGACTCAAAGACACGACTGTACTTGCCATTCCCGTCTGCAAGGGGCGCAACTTCCGCTGGCAGCTCTGTTACATGTATAGGCTGTACAAGCTTCTCCTCCACATCACTCTTGAACAGTTCGCATACCAGTTCTCCCCAAGTGGCTGCTCTTATGAGTTCCTCGTCTATGCCACGCTTCTGCAACAAGGTTACCAATTGCTCCTTGTCGCATTGATCTATATCAACCTGGCTATGCTCCCTTATCAAGTCTCTCATGGTCCTTCTTTCCCAGCCCAGCGGTATTGCTTTGGCTCCAATTTGTTCCGCTACTTTTGCTACAATCTCCTCTGTCAAGGCAATCATATCGTTGGCATCAGCCAACTGCTGATAGATTTCTATCATGGTAAATTCCGGTGAATGCTGCGTGCTAGTACCCTCGTTACGAAAGCACTTTCCTATTTCAAATATTTTGTCTGCAAGTCCACCGGTTATGAGCCTCTTGAGGAAGAATTCGGGTGCTATGCGCATGTAGAGCTTTTCGCCAAGCGCCTTAGACGTTGTTGAAAATGGCACTGCGTTGGCGCCACTGTAGTTGTAGTTGAGTATTGGCGTCTCTACCTCCGTGAATCCCTTACTGTGTAACAGCTGCCGCAGCCCCCATACCATATTGGACCTCTGTAACAGAAGCTCTCGTGTGTCGTTGTTCGTCATTATATCAATGTGCCTGAACCGGAACCGGGTGGAAACATCCTTAAGGCCATGGTAGAGATCGGGTAGGGGGAAAATACACTTGGCCAATACGGTCATCGACTGGGCTACCAGCGTAAGCTCCCCTGTGGAAGTCTTTTTTACGTACCCCTTGACGTCAACTACATCACCTATATCAATTACTTTGTTGATGTTCTCCCCTGTTAATGTCTTTTTTGCGATGTTTACTTGCTCCTTGCGTTTGAACATTACCTGAATGCTGTTCCCCTTGCAGTCCTGCAAGACGACAAACTGCCCTTCAAACCGAATTGAAGTTATGCGGCCGTACACTCTGTAATCAGTTGATTCCAGCTCAGTTCCGTTATCCATATCATTGTGTTTGGCGATAATTGCAGCAATGTCAGTAACAACGTCTGCAGCTGACACCTCCGGATAGGGGTCTGCGCCTATTTCATGTTCAATGAACTTCAACTTTGACAGTCTGCTACCCATCTGATTCTTCACTGGCGCATTAGCGTCGTATGTGAACTCTTTGGCGAGTGCATCCAGGTCGAAGTTTTCGGAGCTCCCTGACGTAGAGTCAGGTGATACCGTGCTGTTTACATCTTGGATATTACCTGATTCTACCTTGCTTATTCTGCGATAATCTTCCCTTTTCTTGGCCAAATTGATCCCTGGACGTCAGATTGGAGACTCTGTGAAGTAAAACTCACTGTTAGCGTCATTGTTCACTTTTAGAAATGCAACAAAAGGATCCCTTCCTAGCCTGCTGTTAGAAAGTGCTTTAGCACATGAGTTGACTAGGAGCAGAAATGATAAAAGAGCGCTCCTAGCAATCATATAGTGGTCAATTTGCTTTAAACTGTAAAACGTAATAAGGAAGGCTATGAGTAAGATGTTCAATTTTTGCAAGGAATCCGGCAAAGAAGCCTCTGAGCATTCCACAGAGACCTGGATGCTACATTTATTTCGAGAGGGATAGAATGATGCGTGTCTATAGGGACTATGATGGGTATTGGGTGACGCGGATTGCACGGGCTGAGTATTGTCGTTAAAAAGAAGATCTAACACATTTCACTTGCTAATTTAATAATGGACACGGTACTCTAATTGTACACAGGGGTACTGTCTTATCGCATAACTCCCCCGGCATTGTAGAATCACTCAGCAAGCATGGAGAAGGTGGACGTCAAAGCCCCGAACATCACCTTCAGCATCGAGAACGAAGACCATACCATAGGCAACACGATGCGAACGCTGCTCGTTGAGCGCAAGGACGTCGTGTTTGCCGGGTATTCGGTTCCTCATCCCATGCAACCGGAAGTGAGCATCCGCATACAGACTACAGGTGGGATACACTGTGGCAAACGTAATGACTTATAGGTGTCCCTGCTGTGAAGGTGTTTTTCGAGTCTCTGGATACGCTGGCGGAGATTTGTGATATTTTAACCGACGCCTTTGTAGAGGCTGGAGCGGAGAATTACACGGATTGAACGTGATCTCCCAAAGTACACATAGATATCGCACACCTGCAAATGAAGTTACCATAATTTCCTATTGCTTTGCGCATTGTGGTATTCTCGTTATGTTCGCCGTCCTGCCCATGGCACATGTGTCATCTGGAACGAGCGCTATGTTAGACAACATGAATAGTGCGTTTAATGTATGGTCGGTGGTGTGTAGGTTGCAAAAGCGCGCCTTTCCTTTGTGCGTTGGTGGAATTATAACAAGTAGGTAGCCTAATGTCCGGCACCAGAAGAGCTCCACCCTTGTCGCTGTTGACGCCCACACACAACATTTTGGGTCATGGTTTTTGTATTTTAATTGTATTTAAAAGGCTATGGAGCGGAACAGACGCCTGAAAGGCCTCTGAGGCGCAACGTCAGTTACGTATACTTTTCCGTATAGACACATGTTTTACTCGCCAAGATGACGGAGAAAAGCAGTGCCGCCGCCTCGGCGCTGAGCATACCCTTTGTGCCACGGCCACTGGAAGACATGCAACATCTCACCTTTCTCGAGTATTTGCTTCAGGCGTCCTTTCACACAACAGAGTTGCACGTTACCAGGGGCTTCACGTTCGTTACGGCCGAGGAAGAGGATGGATTCAAGGCAGCCTCCGTAGAGGTGAGTTTGCAGCCAGATGTGTGACATTGCTTCAGAGTTTCGACGGCTCCATCGTCTCAGTCTGCGTTGACATGAACCGCATGGAGCCACCGCAGTCTTTCGAGGATTGCGTGGCCAGAGGGTCCATGGACGTCGATATAACCAAGCAGCTGTTTGAGACTGGCACCATATCTCCTCCGTTGGGTTTCCATGGTAGGTCTTGTTGCACAAGGTTAACACGTCACTCAGGCAATCCGACCGGTTCGTATCGCATGCTTATCTTCAAGGTGGCCCTGGGGAAAGTTCTGGTGCATAACGGCGACACCAACAACCAAAATGCCTTCCTAAAGAGGAAGATCCCAAAGGGCTACGACTCCATTGAGTTGTCTGTGAACACTGACCCAGCATTCTACAACTCAATTTATCGCATTAACCGACACCAACAGGCACTGCTGTATGCCTGTGTTGAGTTAGAGTTCACGCCTGTGAAGATAGATGTGCCCGAACCAGTCTGTGAGATGTGTGAGACAGCCGTGGCACAATGGTACTGCCATTCAGACAAGTGAGTTTTACGCTCCCTTTGTTCATTTGTTCCTAGGGCACACTTTTGTAATGCGTGTGATGCATCCCATCACTCTGTCACGCCTATCTTCTCTAGGCATGTCCGCATCGCCAGCGCAAACTCCCCAGTTCAGTTTGGAGTATGCGAGGCACATCCATCCGAGGTTATAGACGCTGTCTGTTTGAAGGTAAGAAAACACACTCTGTTTCTTCATGTCTCCTCAGTGTTACCGGGCATTGTGTAGCCATTGCATACTTTTTGATTCGCACTCTGATCCGTCATTCTTTGACCACCCACTTATGTCCACCACCGACGCATATGAATGTGCCATGAGCAAAACTTCCGAAAGTGACGCCCGCTTGCAACGCCGAATTCAGGCATTAACAGAGCGTGTAAAGAACCGACATGATCTGCTGTCACAAATTTATGCTAGCTTTAACAACACCAAAAAGAGGATCGACAACGCAACCTCCATGCTTCTGGAAAAACTAGAGAATATGAAACAGAAGAAGATGCAGTACTTGGATGCAATAAAGCGAGAGGCTGACATGGAGATCCGTCTGATGGACTGGACAGAGGCCTTCTTTGACCACCTGCTGCTTGCTCTGAACCCAGCAGACTTCATCACCAACCGAAAGAAGTACGACCTTCTGGTCACACGCATGTTCGGAAGTGAGTGCAAAATAAACACATCCAACCTTCCCATCTGGATGCTGCAAAAACTTATTTTAGTGGGCACTACGCGCCTCTGGAAGGTGCCATTGCAGCAGGCAAATAGGAATGGCACAATCGCAGACACTAAAGACGGTGCTATAGCTGAGGATTTCATGAGACCAAGTATATTAGATGATATGGAGGCGTGCATTGCTCACGCTGCCCTAGGGAAGGTGGATCTCAAACACAAAATAGACAAAATTGTACATAACGAACCAATGGACCTTAAAGGGGTAGGCAATGTCAACCCTGATGCGGAGCTTGTCGATGCCGTTCCATACCCTCAAGAAAATGGAGACTTCGATGAAACTCTGGAATCTGCCATTGTAATGCATGAGCATGTGCTGGAACCCGTTTGGAACCTGCTATCAGAGTGTAATATGGCGACGCTGCTACAATTTGTTAGGGTCGTGCGCCTTCCTGAGAAAACTCATCTGATACGACACCTAGCCATTATCGCAAATCATTTCGAGGAGCTGGATACTCTGGTGATCAATGCCTGTGAGTTTGAGATGCAAAATATGTGCGACAATAGCTTCTGCATACTCATGAGAAGCTCCAGCTGCCTCAATGAGCTCCTGAGTTTCATATTCATTCACGATAAATACGGGTGTGTGGAGTCCCTAGAGTGGATCAGGTCTTACTGTGAGTGCATACATGCATATATGGCCGATGCAACGGACATTAAAAAGGCTGCAGAGGAGGCTACAACGCACGTGGTGAATAAGTTGGTGGAATCTATTGATGTCACAACCATGCCTTCTACACTCAGATTTGTGCTTTACTTCTTCTCGGAGCTGTCTGGGGATCGTGCAGCAAGTCTGTGTGTTGATATGCTTTTTGGGGTGTTGTTCTCCACGTTCGTTTCCAGAAACATTACGAACCTAGAGCGTGAGCCTCTTACGGAGGTCTCCTTCATGATGGGGCGCATTGGAATTGCCTGCTGGGATGCAGTAGAAACCAAATCACTCGAGTTTTGCCTTGCCTCGAAACTGAAGGTGTGGATGCAGAGTGTTCTTAAGCGGCCCCGATTGAAGTCTAAAATTCACACAAGACCTACTAAATCGACACGGGAGGCACTGGAGTATGTGCTCAAAGCACTCGCTAGAATGCACGAAGAAGTCAGCCAGGGACAGTTTGACCTCCCGATAGAAGAGCTCAACGAGTTGACGTCCACATACAACTTCATCCCCCTCTTTGAGATCGCAACCAGGTGAAAACTGCCACTAAACAACGCTCTGTAAATGTATGCTTTGCGCTTAGAAAAATTAATCTAGTGTTGTATGCACAATGCGGCTCCATATGTTACGTTCCACTAGGCCAAACGCTTCACATGCAATTAGCAACCTTATATCGTCCAATGTTATTCGCTTAAGCACTTTTTCGAACTCCGTCGAATATAGAGAATTCTTTAGCGGCATCCTGCGACTCTGCATTCCCAGTAACTCACTGGTCCACTGTCTGTTTGTTGTACGTTCCTTCGTTAATCTAGCTAAGACCTGGTCTTTCGCTCGGCTAAGTTGATACTGTGTCACTGGCCTCTCGCCAGATCGGAGCTCCTCAATGAGTTTCTTTGTTTCCTGCAGTATAGATTCTGATTTGTCGAACGAAGAATGTACAGAGATTATATAATACCCAGCGAACTGAACATCATACAAGACAAAGTCCACAGTGGATTCATAGGTCAGGTGCTTCTCAGCACGTAACTGAATGTCGTTATATGTTATATTTCGCTGACATACCACTGTGAATGAACGATTGGTGAGTATCTCCTGCATAAGTGAGCATGCAGCCTTTGGAAAAGCCGGGTGCATCCATAACTCTTTACACGTACGCGCCAGTTTTTCTAATGGTATTAAATAATACGACAATTGTACTTACCGACGTTGTTGTTCGTGTCATCCTCACAAGCCATCAATCTTACGAGGCGTCTGTGGAGCAAGTCAGCCACGTGCGTGCCGTCTGGGAGGATGCCACTTGCATTTGGAGCATACCCTCCCACTAGAACCATAGCTCGTTCCTGATTATCAGGAACCAGGATTAGTTTGTGCTGCTCCTCAGGACTGATAGGTTCTGAGTGTTTATCCACCTTCTCCCCAGTGGGAAAGAAAATGTCTTTAGCTAGTGCATATCTGTCTGCTGCAGGTGTCTTTGCTTCAGGTAGTTGTATTGTTCCAATGTAGTTAACCAGCAATCCTTTCACCTCCTGCAGATCGGCATCGCCTGCGATCGATATTTCCACTGCTCCACGCTTAAATATGCTGTCTAGAGTTCTCTGTACATCATCGAGTTTTACTGTGTCCCAAATGGAATGGTCCAGATCATGATAGGTAAGTTTTCCTTCGCTCAACGTTGCTATGAGGTCGCCAGTACCGTACGCCTGCAAATCCTGCATGTAAACGTTTCGGTCACGCTTTATCTTTTCCAACCCTCTGGAGAACGCATCTGGTTCTATTTTGTGATTCTGTATCAAAGCGTTCAAAATTTGCATTGCACTTTCAAGGTTACCATTTTTCTTTCTCTTTGTGTAAGGGAATGACATTTCTATAGAGAAGAAATCCTCGTTGGCGCTGATGAGTACGTCCATGAGGTGTTGACTGCAGAACATCTCTACCTGCAACCTGCTGAGGCTTCCCATTGCTCCACCCTCCATCATGGCCGCTGCCGCTAGCAGCAGGTTTCTCTTTTTGGACATCAAAGCTTCCTTGTCATTGTAGTCATACTCTATAGGGACGATAGCTCTGATGGACATCTGATCGATTTCATCTAGTCTCACGTTTACCCTAGTGCTATTGTTTAGTGTCAAAAGGTGGATACCGTTCTTCCCAGCACTTTCCTGGTATAGAGCTTGACTAGGATCAAAGGCACATCCCATGGGTTTGCTCATCTGTACTAATGCGTTGTTGTACTTTCCCCTGTCTACTTCTTCTTTCATGTGCTTTGTCCTTTCCAGAATTTTCTCCCCAAGCTTACTTAGCTCTGGAGGCGGAGGTTTATTTTCTGTTATATATTCAATATCTGAGCGGAACTTAAAGGAATCGCGTATGTCATCTATATATTTTTCAGCAACTGGCCTAAGGTCTCCAGATACCGCAAGAGACCTTAAAACCTCTTCCTTAGCTTCGTGTATGTCGTAGTACGATTCCTTTGGTAACATTGGTTGTTTGACAAAGCCTGGCTCTTCACTGTAAGGTTTACGATTAATCACTTCCTCCTTTTCGTCATCGCTTAGCAGCTTTGACGGGGTGTTAACCTTTGGGTGAATTGCCGCTTCAGACAATGGTTCGTTACATGTCCGTTGGAAAACATCTGCGATCATAGCTTCCCCCACACCATCATAACCTAAGTAAAGTGAATTTACAAAGTGAACTCTTACCTATAGATCTGTCTGGAGGAGGTGTTGAACATATCAAGTGAATTCCCATAAAGCTTTCACCTGTTGCCCAAGGGAAAAGTTTTTGGGAAACTTCATTGACATCATCAACATGAACCTTCTCTAGGATATCCTTTATTAACTCTTTTTCATCGTTTGGTAACATCACCGTGCGTCCACAGGTGGTTGCCTCCATTACGGCACCAATAACATCCTTGTTATCTGCCTTGCTTGTATCTAGGCGACTGGAATCCAGAAGCAGTGAGTCTTTCACTATCTTGAACATGTCTTTCGTTGCGCCCTGAGTAGTGAGGAACTTTGTCTGAGTCACTGCCGTAGACAGGGCCTCTTCCCACTTGTATGGCACGCATTGTAGTTCAAAGGATCGTATCCTACATCCTTCATTTGTGCAATCATAGTCATTTGCTTCAACTGATTCAAAGGTCCCAGCACCCCTCTGTAATATGTCGAAATTTAGAGACAAAATGCGATATGCGAGTTTCATTACAATGTTGTTGTACATGTCGTTCCATGTTTTAATTTCTGGAATTGGCATTTTTCTCACAATCTCCAGACTGAGGTTCTTTATCTGATCATTTTCCCATATGTGAACCGTAGGGCCTACATGAAGATGCTTAAAGATTAGCTTTAAACTCACCTAAGGTATCCCAATCATGCTTTGCAGGAGGTAGCCCCCTTCGCTTTTCCTTAACGGTGTCACGGTAAATATCAGCATTTATGCTCAGGTGATTGTCCACCACCTCCTTATTGTCTCGCAATCTAGAAAACACTCTTTCGATTGCCCCCGGTGCATACGCAGTGTCTACATCTCCCACCACAAAGAGATGTAGATTAGACGGTCTATAGTGAACTGAATGGTAGTTAACCAGGTCCTCCACACTGTATTCCTTCAGTCGTTCTATATCCCCAATAGGGAATCTTTTGGAGAGTCTGTAAAAGGCTATACGTTTCTATCTCAATTTCTAACCTGTTTTCCGAGTGCAAAGCCTTAACAGTTGCACAGTTCTTGCGATATTCCAGCGTGTTTATTATGCTCGCCTCTGAAAGAATGGCCTGACGCTCTTTATCAACCCTAGATGGAGTGAATTGGGTGGGTGCCTCTACCACATCCGCAAGGGTTTCCAACGCCTTTTCTAGGGATGTCTCCTTATCTAGGCAGTCATCCATCTTTGAGGGGCACGACGTATAGAACACAGTGTGATGAAAATCTGTGAATGCGTTTGTACGTACATCCTTCCCTATGAGACTGTCACGTTTTCTGCTCATATGTTAAAACAACGCTTAATATGCTACCTGCTGCCCATGTAAGTGACGTGCTCGCAAAAGTGAGCTACGCCCCTCTGGTTATCCAACTCGTCAGCCGAACCACTCAACACCTCTAGGTAAGCCTCGAACCTGTCGCAGTGGTTCTCATTAGGCAGGATGGTGTACTCCAGACCATTTTCCAGCCTACCCCTGACGAGTTTGGGATTCTCAGTTAAGCCATCAGAGCACTGCAGGAAGTATGAATTGGTGTCATTCAACAGGAATGTATCGCACTAATATGAACACGAAAATATATGTGGTGGCCAGTGCAGTGTAATTAGTGTAAGCGGTATTAACGAATGATAGAATTATATGCGCCAATTCAAGACTTAGAAGCCTATGGCTACGTGATTGATGCCGTTGGTCTGCATGTCCTCCAAAAGCCACTGAGCAACATCCTTTACGAAGTTGGAGATTATTATATCCGCACCTGCACGTTTCAGGCCTCTAAATGTCTCCAAAACGGCATCCTTCTCTTCGTAAACACCTGCATTGGCAGCAGCTTTCAGTGCCTTGTATTCTCCTACGGTGTGAACGGCCACAACGGGGGTGCGTATTCTGTCCTTTAGGCTGCGTATTACATCCATGAAGGATGTAGCAGGTTCAACAGCTATGAGGTCGGCTCCTTCTTCCACGTCTGAACAACATTTTTTGCCGGCATCGATTGTTTCATCAAGTTACGGACTTGACCTACCTCCCATGCCTTTGAGAAGAGATTCATCTCCGACAGAAACGTCATGAAGGTATGTCTCACGTCTTACAGTGTCCGATGGTGTTATTCCCAGGAGTTTGTTTTGCTGGTCCATAAATATAGAGTTGAATTTTCCAGCCTTGCTCATCACAGACACATCAGTAAACCCTTCAAAGTCCAGAGCCTCCCGCACTATTCCTACAGTCCCGTCCAGGGTGTCATTCACGGACACTACATCACAACCGGCTGATGCCAATGTGGTCACCTATTTGTTCTGACGCCACAAGAACCCGAAAACTAACCTGCTTGGCAACTTGGCTTACAGAGACATCATTTGCAATGTAGTCCGTTTCTGGTTCAACCAAACCGTCGTGTCCTTGTAGAGAAAAGTGTGATACACTAGCGTCCGCAAAAACTTGGACATCCGGAAAGGCCTCCTTGATTGCATCAATTGCCCTTGGCAATAGTCCATCAGGATTCAATCCCTCATCGGCTGAATCTTTATGTCACATACTAACGAGTTTCATACCAAATTGACTTTTTAGGGCAGGGTCTATGTACGGGAATAGCATGAAGGAAGTTAATCCAAGGTTCCTTGCTTCTTCCACTTCCTGGACCATGTCCGCTATTGACAGTAGTCTCAGTCCGGGGACATCAGCAACGGCCAAAGAGACATCCTACAGATATCATGTTTCCTCGCTTTCTTGATCCTACCTTATCATGCACGACCAGAGGGTATACTAAATCTGACAGGTGAACAACATTGTTATTGAACAGCTTTTGCCTGTTCCGTGAAACCCTTGTCCGTGACAGTCGTGTTAACCCAGGAATCATAATCTCTCCACGAGCATTGTACTCAAAGGAATTGTCGACGGCATCCACATCCTCTTCGTAGTCAGTCTCACCATCCTCTTCCGTTTCGTCATATTCGTCGTAGACATCATCGTAATCCACATCAGAGACCACATCGTCTTCTTCCTCTAGATCGTTAGGCTCGACGTCACCCTCCTTTAAGCAAGTGAGTGTTCGTCCAACACGCTTCACACGCCACATGCAACTGGCCCACAAACACCATGGCCTGGGCCGAAGCCGTTATAACACCGCCAACCACATACTATAATACACAAAACACGAAACCACTAGGACATGCATCGCGAACCTCTTGTTTCTCTGTCTCAGCGAATCTCATGAAGCTCCTCGCGACTGTGCGATCGTATCCTAACCCTGTCTTTTCGGCCTAAGGCTCATGTTAGTTGATCAGTTACACAGGTGTATCGCAACACAATAAGGCAAAACTCCACTAACCTGGCGGCCTACTCTCGGTCCTCCGATGAAAGCAATGCTTTTTAGGCGTAAGGAAGAACCAGGTCCAAGTGGCTCTGACAGCACATTGCATCCCTGCAATTTCACTGCCACGGAGAAGCCATTTTCATGAAGCAGTGCTCCATAATTGACCAGAGCAATGGCGTAGGTTGCGATAAAAAGTGCTCGTCTGACAGAAAGGAATCCCATATTTAGCGATTCGACTCAACGAGTCGTAGACAGCCAGATGTGCATTATCGTGAAAACTCGCCTATATGAGCATCCCTAAGATAGTAAATGGTATAACGCCGTTATTCTGTTAGGAAGGTCGTTGTGTGACTGCTTTCTGGTTCCTGCTGACCAATCGTTATGGGGTTTGACGTTGCACATAACTGCCTTAAAGAGATCTAAAAATAGGATTCGGGCACCTCAAAACTCCACATTAAAGCATGAGCTGCTGTAATCTGGTGCTTATATGCATTTTTAGCAACGTGGGAGGTTATAGTTGGCCGTCTGATGCCGGGTAACTGTTTCAAGGAGAGCATTCAAATGGTCAATGAAATTCAACTATTCTGGGCTACAACTGCCTGAATAGTCCTACAAGTAGCAGTTGAAGGTGGAATCTCGTTGTCTAGTACGATTTCTCCCACGCGTAACGCCTGTTTGGCCTAGCAGCAACCAGGGGTTATCCACAAGGTGGAAGGTTGGTAATGCAATATGTGGCCTCCGATGAGGGATTTTATCATGTTGTGCTATGCCACTCGTTAAGCTCTATGCATTGTGTGGCTCTTTTGGCAATGGAGTAGTGCTAACCGTATATAGTCATACACATCTCCCCGTCCAGCACATTAGAATATTCATATCGCAAATATAGTAACGTAGTGCCATAATGCGAATAACTGTGTTTGGCAAATAATTTGTGAGCTCTAGTGTCCCGCTAGGCGCTATAAATAATCTTTAATGCTCTGTCCCGCCTTTGCGTAATGATGAGCTGGAGCGCTCCGGCAAAAGGAAGTGAGTGATGTAATGTGTCGACGCTTCTTGCCTAAATGTAATCGTAACTAACACTACTATCCATCAGTATGGAGGCATCGCATGAGGAGGAGGAGGTCCGTTCCTACGAAAAGCCTCCGGACGAACGGTTCGTCTATCTCGCCTTTGACTTCTTCAAGAATGAACTGCTCGGCGACGACAACTCTGCCATGGAGGCGATCACGCACATCGACGTGGTGACGCAGGAGCTGGGTCCAGAGGAATGCGAACGTCTGCTCGTCCCCTTCCTTGCCGGTATGTCCTTGCTTTCATAATTCCCTTTTATCTAATGCATCCCAGAGACCCAAGCTACTATGCCCATGCGCACGTTCAATTCCATTCTAGACGCCTGGTATACGCTATCCAAAATCAGTAACTCCGAGTCCTACATCCGAGGCATATTCCAAGGTCTCGAGTTTTTTATATCGCAGGAGGATACAGATATTAGGTCAAAGGTGAGTTATTGTTGCATACACTAAGGATACTTAGGGAATCAATCTTATTCTAAAGATTGTCAACGATCTAAAGTGCAGCGATGCGTCTTACAATGTAGTCGACGCCGTCATTGTGCCCTTGCTCAAGAAGCTTTCAACAAGTAAGTTGTAGCATGCCGCCGCAAATCAACACCAGGTGAATGGTTTGCTGAGGCTATATCTGCCTGCATCCTCATACCCAGGACTTACGCCGATGCATCTGAGGAAAATCAACAGCAGTTGCGAGAGTGAGTTGCCTTTCAGTGTCACTTATCTATTCTTAGGTGCTATAAGCAACTCTGGGAAACCAACGTGCTAATTGTAAGAAAAGAGGTCGCCAGGAACCTCCATAAACTGTTATCTATCATGACTATTGAGCACTCCGTATCCATGTTCTGGCTGGTCCTGAAAAACATGTCAGTAGATAACCAGGAAGATGTCAGAGCACATTGTGTTGAGTCATGCCTCGCATTCGCCAAAAGGTGTTCCACTGAACAGAACATGTCGTTCAGTTATCCTGTGATACTGGCAGCCGCCGCAGATTCCTCCTGGCGCGTGCGCAAGGCTGTTGCTAGGGGGTACTACAAGATATTTGAGGTATTCGGGGAGGATGAGTTCTGCGAACGTCTTCTAGAAGCACATTTCGGTCTGCTGGCTGACTCAAACGACATCGTGCAGGAGTCCGCTTTGACATCCTTCAAAACTTGGTGCAAACTACTTTCTGAAGCCACGGCGGAACGGTATATTACCTTTTTCCAAACACAACTACCCGCTTCGTCAAGCCAAACTAAGCAATACATTTGCCAAATCATCTCCTCCTTTGCCGCCTGTGATCACAAGGAGCCCGTGAAAAGTCTCATCAATTCCATGGTCATGTCAATGATCAGCGACGACTCCCTCGACCTCAGGCTATGGTATGTTGCTCAGTCTATGATATAATATCTGTAGTGTTATAAGTAACATCG
Source organism: Babesia gibsoni (assembly GCA_035575875.1). Classification (NCBI taxonomy): domain Eukaryota; phylum Apicomplexa; class Aconoidasida; order Piroplasmida; family Babesiidae; genus Babesia; species Babesia gibsoni. Next base: position 1,964,858 of record CP141527.1, read on the forward strand.
AGGTACTGTGCGAGCGAAGGGCGTTCGAGGGTGAACTGGGTAAAAAGATCACGGAAACTATAGAACTTATTCTCCAAGGCACCCGATGGCATCACCGTCTTGTACTGGCCGAAAAGACCACCGCGCTGTACCAACACTTTGGGTTCGGCATATTCGAAAGATACTTTAACGACATGCTGTTTCGGCTTTTGGTTGACGGGGTCTGGAAGGTCAGGAACACCATGCTCTTCAGCATAGAGAACATCTGCTTGGAATGCAAGGCAACCTGGGCAACCGACACAATTCTGACCGAGTTGCTAAAGATGTATATAGAGCCTCATAACTCTAAGTATATTAGTCAAGATCGCACTCATATATCTTACTCTACGAAGATCATACTCCTCCAGGCATTGGTTGTAAGTTTGCAGTAGCCAGTGAATAACGTGCTCAGGCTGTGATGAAGTCCCTTGATATAGACGTAGCACTCGCACAGGTCGTGCCACTGCTCATAACGGCGACAAAGGTGAGAAATATGTGTCATGCATAACGCTTGTGTAGGATCCGGTTGCTAACGTCAGATTCGTGGCTGTGAAAGCTCTGAGTAACCTATTCCATATTTACAAAGACGAGGACCCCGAGTCATTCCGGTGCATCAGGAGGTGAGTGCTAGCTTGTTTCCTTACACCTTGCTCAGTGCGCTCTTCAAGCTGAAGCAGGATTCCGACATCGACGTACGGTATTACGCCACCATGGCACTGGAAACATACATGGCTTTTTTCGACACATAGCTCTGTTATGACACGTTTTAATGTGCCACAATATTTTTTTGGCCGTTTCCATACTATTAGTAGCGCCAGCCATCGCGGTATAGTTGAGCCTGTAGGCGGTCGCAGCCTGGCGGCACTCTCTCTGACGGGTAGAATTCCTGTAGCACCGCTAATAACAACGAATATAAGCCGGGTCATTATGGCTACACGTCGGCAAAAGACCCAGTACAGGGTCGAGCCTTATCGCATCTGTGCCGTAGGTATGTGTATCCGTTCATGTGTAATCCATCCTTCCCAGGGCCTAAAAGCCTGCGACAAGCCGCCACTGCCAACGCTAATGGTGCTCCGCCTGTGGCTAAGGCATTAGGGGCATCCGATAGTCGTCATATGTCGAGTGGTATGACCTTCAACAAGAAGTTTGGGCAGCACATGCTCAAGAATCCAGGGATTCTTGACAAGATTGTACTCGCTGCAGAAATAAGGGCATCCGATACGGTTCTAGAGATTGGTCCAGGTAAGTTAAAAGTCCCAGGATTCAATGGTTATTAGGTACTGGAAACCTTACAGTACGTCTAGTCCCACTCGCCAGGAAGGTAATAGCCATTGATATTGACAATCGCATGGTTGGAGAGGTGAAGAAGCGGTGCATTTCTATGGGTTATAACAACCTAGATGTTATCGAGGGCGACGCTCTTAGGACCACCTTTCCCAAGTTCGATGTATGCACAGCAAACCTCCCTTACCAAATATCGAGCCCGTTCATTTTCAAACTCCTATCGCACAGGCCACTGTTCAGGTAATTGCCTAATTATACATGCTGACGTGCTTCAGGTGTGCCGTTCTCATGTTCCAGAAGGAATTCGCAGAGCGACTTCTGGCTAGCACAAACGAAGACAAGTATGGTCGCCTAGCAATAAATACGCGGCTGTTCTGCACGGTTACAAGAGTATGTAAGGTGGCTCCGGGTATGGCTACTGCATTAGTATATTAAAAAATGTTTAGGTAGCTTTAACCCGCCCCCCAAGGTTGACAGCATGATTGTGAAGATCGTGCCGAGAGAACATCCACTTGTGGTAAGTGTCACTTTTACCACACCAAGTTGATGCAGGTGGACTTTGTTGAGTGGGATGGCATGATAAGAGTGTGTTTTTCACGCAAGAGGCGCACCCTTCGAAGTCTTTTCAAAAAGCAGTCAGTTCTCTCCATTCTGGAGAGTAACTATAAAAACTGGTGTACCATCAATCAGAAGGCACCTGCCGCCATTCCCTTCAAGGTAAGGTGCGATTATTGTTATATATCTCTCCACAGGATTACTGTATGGGTATTCTAGATGAATCGGGCTTGTCTAGCAGGCGGAGCATCACAGTGTCCATTGCCGAGTTTCTGGAACTCATGCTCAAGTTCAACAACGCTGGCATACACTTTGCCAACGTAGCCAGACCGGCAGAAGCGATTCCAGATGGATCATCTCTTGTTAAACGTATGTTACTTGTCCTTATTTTCATGTGTTCCAGCCGGAGAAATCCGTGTCCCCGAGTTCCTCTTCAACGATGATCACATGGAAATGGACGACTGATCACCAGTGTGTGAGATTTAGATTCTTCCCACAATTGTGGTCCTTGTGTACCTCGTAGCATCTGGCGCTGCAGTAATAGGTGGACAGCCGTGATGTACGCTTAGACACGCACTGAACACATTTGTAGTCTCCAAAGAAACCGCATGTCACACAAATGTGTCTCGGAGGCACACTAGACGCCCCTGCGTGTGCATTCTTCCAACTAGGTAGTCCCTTTCTACACAACGATGATTAATGGTATTTGGTGGTATGCTCCAATGGCACTTCCTTAACTTACTTTTCACAATCCAGCGAGTCCTGGTCTACTGCGATACGTAAATCTATGGTGTCACGATTCTTGAAGCCACCGGTGGTGGTTCCTTTTGATGGCGTCGCATCGGAGTCAGAGTCGTCCGAGTCTGCCTGCTTCCGTCCTCTTTTCCCCGGAGGTTTTGCCATATTAAGTTACATTTCAGCCTTCCTAGGTCATTGATGGCATTTACAGTCTAAGTGTGAGTGCCATTAAGCAGGTTATGTTAGAAGGAGTAACGGCAGCCACCAGGGTGTGTCCTATATTAGACAGTTCCTGCACATAGGAAAATACAGGTTCAACATAGTTCATAAAGTGCTATTTTGTACATATTAATTACAAGTGCCAGTTTGTAGCTAACTGTGTGGTCCCTTTAGCCAATGTTGTGGAAGTACGTTGCTTCACTTGTTCTTATCATCCTCTCCTGGGGGATCACCCGTATTGGACGAAGCCTTCACATCCGCCATTTTGGTTAATGCTGTCTTTACAGCCCACTGCGACACTGAGCATGCGATTGACATCCCTTTGTATTTTATTGGATCGATGAACCTGAATCATCTGAGGGCATACATGTAAAACTTACTGCCTGGCACGTTCCCCGAATACTGTGGTAGAGAAGTACTGTACAACAAACAAGGCTACTATGAGCAGGGGGATCAATAATTGTACCTTGAATATGATCCTGATTATTGCAATCATTTCGTTCCATCCGCAAATCAATAATGCGACCCAAAATGCTGGAGGCACGTTCTTCCATGAAACGCCGCTATTAGAGGAGCTCTGTATTTTCTGAGCATTCATATATATCTCTTGGAATCTCTTTCTGCACGCCTTAACTATGTCAACCAACGCGTCTGAGCTCAGCAATGAGGTAGTTTCCGAAAACTCTGACATGCCTGTGCTGAAGTCACGGTACAATATGTGATCCGCCTTCATTTGTGTTACATCAAAGGCGGGCATTTTAATTGAAGGTGGTTTACAATCGCGTAGGACGGCAATGATGTTCAGTGCTTCCTTCTTACACTGAGTATATGTCTGCTTGAGGAAATCATCGGTAACTTTTTCCCATTCCCTTGGAACAGGCTCCCCGTTAAATTCCTGATAGTTAAAGAACGCCTCAAATCTGTTCACCACTATTTCTGTTACGTTTCCTTCAATACGTTCTAAGTTATGCTTTGTTGCTTCCAGCAACACCATGAAGCTGAAGTACTCAAATTCATTTTTCTTCACATCAGCTATCATACCCTCGTAGCAAGTTTTGTAAGTGTCCAAAGATGAGTTGTAAGCCTTGTTCAGGAGCTCGCTCACATCTCCCCAGTATTTCTTGCTAGTTATGTCGCGGGCTAAAAGTGAATCGTCTATCACCTTAAACCCGTTTTTGATGAGACCTTCTATCTCCCCTTTCAGAGCTTGTAAGTGTCTTGTCTTAAACATGTCTCTTTCATTTTTGAAGGTGACATTAAACATGTCTGTACATACAGTTTTGTCAAATTCAAATTCCACTGTCATCCCCTCTTCATTCGCGTACTTAACATCATAGCCTGCTGTCTTTGCAGAAAGCAAATCAAGAAGTTCTTTTCTTATTTCTTCACAAATCTGTGTAAACTTTGGCCATACTTCAACAGCCTTGCTAGAGCCTATCATAAGGGTTTTCCCCCTTCCATTCAGGGCTAGCTTCTCTTGCATCCTTAATGAGGCCCTCAACATAAGCTCCTTACAGTAGTGAGATACATTCGCCTCGAAAGCCGGTTGTAACCTTTGCAGGAGAGTCCTTATGAGCTCAACCCCAATCTTCACTGCGGTGCCCTTTTCATACCTGCTGGCAGACTCGTTGTAATCTTCTAAAACGACGTTTATTAGTGCTTCTATTCGCACATTTAAGTCTTCAACCTCTCTTTCCTGAACCTCACCCACTAACGCCTGTATTTTTGGCAAGGCTGATTCCAAGACGGAGTTCTTTATCTCTTGGCATCTAATGTTGGCAAGCATTTCTCTTTGCGTTGGGATATCCAAGTGACTCTGCTCCTTTACTGTGTTAAGGATGTTTTTCGCATAGTAAAAGAACCCGTCTGATGGCACCTGGCGGGAGTACGTCTTAGGCTTAATGGTGTCGTTCCATGTCTCCCGGAACTTCTCTGCGTCCGCAGCAAACTCTTCCTTCTTTACCAGGGCATGGTTGAAGCCAAATAACTCAATGTGGAACAGGTCTTCCATGTCTATATTCTTGAATTTTGCTGGCTTCTTTATTTCCTTCCATATATCCATCATGTAGCCGTTTACGACCTTCTCCCTAACAGTATCTAGGGGCGCCAGTTCAGGGAACCAGTCACGAATGCAGAAACATATTATCGTCTTAGATGAGCCTTGACCACTGCGTGCATGTGTATTTTGAGTTTAATTAACCTACCCGGGGCCGCCTGATCCTTCGGCAAGCTCCAGATTGGCCTCCATGACAGTCTTGAGAAGTCCATAGTTGGAACCCGTTAAGTTTCCCAGCGAATGGTACCAAAGGTTGATTATGACACAATCTGATATGGCTAAACACAGTAGAGAGGACCTATGTTCAAAGGTTAGTCTTCCCTCTCCACGTTCACGTGAATCTGTTCCTTCCACATCAATGACAATGGTGGCATTGGAGTCCGTCCCATCGTTAGGCGTGATTAATGTTCCCCAAAGACCCTTAGTAGTTTGACTGTGCCCTAGTTTCGTGTTCATAACATCGAATTCCAGGCCGAATACACTATTGAGTAGAGAGCCTACAGGAGTTTTACATATGCACACCAATAACCTACTCTTTCCACTGCTCTGACAGCCTAAAATTGACAATACATTGTACTTAAAGTTGTACTTGTCGAACTTCCACCGTTTAAGATAGGCATTAAATTCCTCACTAGAAAGGATGCACATTACCGGGAAGAAAATACCTTATTTCGCAGTCGTAGTTGATGAACTCAACCGGCTTAGTTACCACCGTATTGTGGAAGGGTCTCCCTTCTTCCGTCGTCATCTTCTTATTTAGTGACTACACCTAGTTATACCGTGAAGGCTAAAGAATCATGGTGCACAGCAAGTACCTTATAGGGTTATAGATACACATTCCTTAAAATTGCAATTGTTTATAGCACTCCCTGCTTAACGGGCAACTCTGAAAGGAAAGCCCGGGTTATAGGCTGAGCAAGCCTGTACCCAGTGTGCTTGCAAGCACTCGTGTTGTTACGAGGTAGCATTTGCAAGCGCGCTCCGTTCTTCTCGAACATCGCTGATGTGTTGCTCCTTGCTTGGCTCATAAAGCTTTTTTCGTGCATCTTCTTCGGTTGCGGTGCCGTGTAATACAGGAATTCAGGCTGCGGAGATCCCTCATATGCTCCATACTGCGGCGAAGCCTGCAAGTGTTGCGGGCCATAGAACATGTTTTGATGAGCCATCACGTACTGCTGTTGATATGGCTGTTGCATCATTTGCTGAGGGTTGAAGAGAACCTTGTCAACGACGTACTCATGAGGCATGGGATGGAAATACTGCTGCTGCGCCTTCTGTTGCTGCATTTGTTGTTGTAGCTGCTGTTGTACAAGTTGATGCATCGGTGGCTGCATTGGCTGGTGCATCGGCGGTTGCATAGATTGATGCATATGATGCTGCATCTGTTGTTGCATTTGCTGTTGCATTTGCTGATGCATAGGTTGATGCATAGGTTGATGCACTTGCTGATGCATAGGTTGATGCATTTGCTGTTGCACTTGCTGATGCACTTGCTGATGCATAGGTTGATGCTGCATCATGTGGTTAGTTGGCGTTGATTCCTGGTTCATTGGTGACCGACTCTGAGGTGTGGGAGGCTGGTCCACCCAACTCTGCCTGGCAGCAACGCGCTGTTGAGCAGGAACATGGCCAAACATTACGTTTGAGCTCTTAATCCTTGCGTTGTATGCCTGTTGATTCATCATACTTCTTGCGTCAGCAGTCACCATTCTGCTCACGTTCACAACAGCGCTACGCATCCTTCCAAATTTCTCTCTCTGCTCAAATGCCTTCATTCTTCCTTCGTTATGTAGTTGCATCCACGCCTCCGTAAGTGATAGGAATGACTGCAGCCCATAGCCTAAAGGCTTGTATGGGTACTTAGTACCAGCCATACGACCGTGATCCAACAAAACACGACCTCCCCATGGCGATAGGAAAAAGTTGTCAATATTTGCGAGTGCAGAAGGATGGATAGTAGCCTCACACACTTGATCCAACCTTGGCAACCTAGTTGCCTTTAGATATTTACATCTCTTGTGTACCCCAGAGACTAGCTCAGCAATAGTCATTCCTCCTCTTTTTGAGAAACGGTCTCTGAGCAGTGTTGATAACAAACAGTAGGTAAAGACTCCGTGGCAAACAACCTGTTCGCAGCCTTCTCCCTGAGCAGCTACCAAGTGGCCACCTGTAAGATCCATAGGTTTAAATAGGGCCTCAACTGCCACTTCCTGAAATGGTGCTGCAGCGATACATATAGAATTAGATGATGCATTCACGTTGTTGGAAGATATAAATCCATCTACCATGGCAGCAGCAGAATCAAGCTGTACCATTGGTAAAAACTTTGGGCGGACGAGCTGCTGCTGCATTCTCACGTCCCTCCATACCTCTGCCTCATATTTTGCTCCATCAACCTTCCCTGTTGCGTCTGCTAGTGGCCACATACCTCTTAGCATTGCACCCTTAATGTATTTCCATGGTCCCAACCTTCCTGCGGGATCCAACGCCGTTTGCATGCCAACAGTGTCAAGGACTAGTGTCATCTGGCAGCACTTGTCTACCGATTGTACTAACTGCTTGATTTGCTGTGCAGGAATTACTCCGTGAGCGGGGTCACCTGTTTCCATGTAGTCGCACGGCACTAGGGCCTCGTCATAGCCCTCTCCTTCCCATCCACCCATATCATCTGTCTGTACAGAGTGGCCAGAGAAGTAGAAAACACCGCAGTCCCCGGGGGATGTGTTACTGGTGAGCCATCTGACGGCTTTCAGTATATTAGACCGTGTAGGTTTACCACACTCTGGGACAGGCTGTCCAGGTGAATCCAGCATTAGCATTTCAGGTATGTCCAAGTGATTGTCTGCCTTGGCTGCACTGAAACCATCATCGAATATACCTCCCAGAATCCCACCTATGACTCCGGTCTTCCGTCTCTCCCCTACGTTTCCCCGTGGGCCAGCAAAAATATGCTGAGGCATGGATGATAGAACGGCCAATTGCTGTATGTATACATCTGCTGGTTCCGTCTCAACCAAAAGTATTACATCATCAGCATCAAATCCGAGATGAGTAACAAGAACTGTTGCAAATAGCAGTGCATCGTTACAGGACCCCCTAAGAAGTGCTTCATTGTCTCCCGAATATGTACAGCCCACCACAACAGCCTTTCTCCTAGGCCCCACCTTGTTTGCCTTCCTGTTTCTTGTATCTTGTACTGCAACATTATTTAAATCCGTGGCATCTTTGGGGTTTTTATCCCACACCTTCTGTGGCGACGGAAGTACTTCCTTCTCCACGTGTGTCTGCTTGGATACATCTTCATTATTCTGATCCCCGTTTTTATTAGGTATTGTGAACCTTTTAACGAGTTTACTTTCATTCTGAGGAGTTGTCTGTCCATCCTTGTTGAGAGTAACATTTGTTCTTTCTTCATCTAAGCCTGCTGTAGTGAAGGAGTCAGCGGGAGTCAGTACCTTTCCTGCATTTTGCCCCGCAGTATACTCACGCCTATTAAGATCCACTTCATGTCCATTCAAATCTTTAAGTAAACCCGAAACAGGGGTTACGAGAGTGGCTCCCTTTTCTTGATAAGGCGTATCATCTAGTGGTCGTTGAAAGGTAGGAAGTTGTTCAATAACCCTCTCTACCTTTTCAACCACAGCTGCTTTAGCGTTTACTGCTGCAAATGGTTTACACTGTGCATTATTAGGTTCGGGCATTGGTGTCTTCTGCTTCTCAACAGTTTCTTCTACAGCACCCGTGTTATTGACATCAGTAGTCCCACTAACGGTGGCATCAGCAAAAGGGGTGTGAGTATCCACGACAGGGTGTTGTAAGTTTTGTTGTGTAACCGCTTCCTTCTCTGCCTTAGGAACTAATTGCACGTTTTTCATCTCCATCAACAAGGATGAAATTCCGCCCTTGAGATCAAAAGCCTTTACTTTAGGTGCTGTTGTTTGATATTCCACCTTCTTTACGGCAACAGGGGCAACTACTTGCTGATGCCTAACCGGCGTCACCGTCTGTTGAGTGGTAACAACTTTCCTTTCAATTGTCGGGATGTGGGCTGTCTTGCTCACTTGCCTCAGCTGGGGGTATGCATCTTTCAACTCAACCTTCTGTGTAATATGTTCAACGTTCACACCTGCGCCGTGCTTCAATGCCTTACGCTGTTGCATTTCCTCCAGTGCTTTGTCCAATTCCAATGCGATAGCAGAGCCCTGCTCTAGGTTTTGTACAACAACCCGGCAGTTCGGGTTGGATACCTCCCTAAGATACTCATTTAGGTGTTCTACACTAATGAATTTCGTGTTCTTCATCACCTTTACTACTTCTTTGTGTGCGCTAGCAGCACTGAGAAGTTTCTCTCCAGGCTGAGAATTTTCCTTGTATGCGCTCTGCATGGTGACACTTGCGAGCCGGAAAAAAGTGGTCAAAATTGGTACATATTTGTTTCCTATAACTACATTCAATTGGAATTTTCATGTGTCTGGATCCACAACGCAGATGTGTTGAGTCGGAGCGGAAGTACCACGCACCTCCTGTATGCCCAGATGCACATGGGTCGAGGTATATCTACTGCATTCAGGTGTGTAGACATAGAAGACTATTAAAGCATGTGGATGTTGTTACTTTCCACTGATTTCCTGATAACGAATACCGTCTTCATCCTATAAAATGCCTCGTTACTCAGGAATGTTGGCAGCATCTGATGATGTCGGTGTTGGTCATGTTGTTTCCACCTTCACTGATCACCATCGAGTAAAGGGCACACACCCGATCATTTTAGGGGGTTCTGTGTACTTTTATTGCTAATGTGTTAAGTTTGTCGCTGTGTAGGTCTGATGTCTTACGATGGTGTCTTTTACCTGTTTTGGATGGTGGTAAGTAGGGGGAGGCATCCCGCAATGCGTCTTAGTTGGTCGTTTTCTATATCGCTAAGTTGCTATTGTTTAATCTATCTGAGTTACTGGCGCTTCTGCTGTCAATGTTATAAAATATGTAGTCTTCCAGTTAAAAAAGTAAATTGTGTCTTATGTGACTACGGCATACATCAATTTCAGTGTATGTGCAATGAAATCATTCGTTATTGGCTGTTTTGCTGCGGTAAAGACCCTCCAGAGCCCTAGAGCAGTCCTGCTTCTTTCTCACATATTGTTTTCTTATCCTTTGAACTACTGAGTCAATGTCCTTCATCGCCGCCTCGGTGCTCTTTACGGTGAGTTCATTAGAAACAGACTTGCTTCCTTACCTGAACCAACTCATTGCACTTCGACATTAAGGGGTTAGTTCCCTCAGAGGAGGCGTTCATACCACTTCTCTTCATTTCCCTCATGACTGTGTTATTTTTAAGCGTCTCAAACTCGCTTAGCAGTCTCTGCGTTTGCTAACTCTATATAATTGTGTTCTGCTACCTTAATTTGATCCGCCAACGACTGATGGTTGTGCTCAATTTCCCTTACTATGGTATCCACCTCTCTCTTATATGACCCATGTAGTTCCTTCCTCCTTGCGTTTTGAGCCTGTTTTATATAAGTTAATCATTAATTAGCACTCATACTGCACTAAGCTTTGATATCTCCGCAATGGAGTGCTCCATCTCCTCCTTGTATATCCTCTTGAAAATTGTATACATCTCCTTCGCCTTTATCTCTCTGTAGTAGTTTAGGCTTGTCTGTAACATATATTTCACATTCATGTGGTTTTCAACCATGAGTGGTTCAGCTGAGTGTTCACGAAGTTGCATGGCTCCGTGGGATGCGGCCATTAGGTTCTCAGTAAATGGCTTTTCACATGATGATATGCTATTGGATACCTAAAATACATATGTCCATAGCCTTGGAAGATGTGGTGTAATGGCCATATTTGCTTAAATCTACCTCAGTTGATAGCGACACTGATGCTGGGTCATACCCAATGCTTGATGGGGATGTGTCGACTGCACATAATTGGCACTTTTGTTTGCTTTTAAAAGACTTACGTTCCATTCCTTTGCCTATTTTACCCATCACTTTGTAGTCTGAGGTAGTGACTGAATCATTTCCTGGGAGGAAAGCCTCTGCCTTCCTCCTATTTGAAAACATAAGGGATGCAGGAATTACAGTCAGTTTTTCATGATCCATATCACATTCGCCCTTTTCATCTGAATCTAACACCGATATTGGCTCTTCATCTGGTAAAGAAAGCTCCTGCATCATATATTCCTCCTTTTCAACGTTATCACTGTTGACGATGTTTCCAATCGCGCTGAGTGTGTTATATTTGACTTTAAACCCATTAATACATTACGGATGTCAGTAGTTCAGGATGCACAGGATCTACAAAGCATATCTTAATCTTTAATGCTTCTTCCGTGCCAATCACAGTAGATACTTCATCTTGCAGTGGGGCACTCCTGGGAATCCATTTAGAGCTTAGAGAACTGTACAAAGATCCTACCATAGCCCTGCTATGTTGAATCCAGCTTCGGTGAACCTGAAAACCACATCCAGGCAGTCAATATTCATTGATATTGTTGCCATGTGGGAGTATGGCATTTCCATCTTTAGGCATGATGCATCTTCTGATCTGTATATCTGAGAAGCCATATTTAGGTCATAAACAAACAGTGGTCATTGTAGAAATAACATACATGTATCCTTAGCATTGATGGTGAGAGAATAATCTCACTGACGTCATGCTCCACGATGTTATGGGTTTCTGTCAGGTTCACCTCCAGCTTCCCTGTCACGCTATTCATGCTGTCATAAGAGATGGATATGTTGAATGGATGCCATACAAATCATACCTTTGACTTTATAATAGCCTTGGGACTCATTTAGGCAACCCATTGATCTAAGCCACGAAATGGCATCCCTCTGTTATTAGTTAATTGTACTGGTTATAGTGACAAACTTCGAAGTTATCTGCACTCAGCTGTCGTATTCCTTTGAGTGGAAGTGATGCGGAGGAGCTAATTGCTTTAATAGCTTTAGCATTCCCAACTCTACGAATGCCCCTCCACAGTAACTCTACTATTGATATCTTCTCTTCGAAATCTAGGTTTGTAAGCAACTTATCAGACCCCCTTCTAACTATATTTCCACTAGTACAAACAATATACACTTTGTGTGGCTCTTATCTTACTATTTATTTAAAATGGCAGTTTCAGCACTTTTCCTTGAACCACGGGCCATGTTGTTGAGTAATGTGAATAAGACTAAATCAGGATGTCACGTAAAACATACGTTTCTTAGCAAACCTGAGGAAACGATTCTCCTACATATGCACTGTTCCAAGCATGTATAGTACTCTTGCTTTGATCTGCATTCGAGTGGAGGGATGTTATCCAATAAGAAAGGCAGTGCTTTCCCCATAAACTTTTCTACCGTCTGGAGTTCAGCAGATGTTGTGGAACCCTCTATTATTGTTCCAAGTTGTTGGACCGCATTAATGCATGTTGGGTTGGTAAGTGTAGCATAGTTGTCAATACATTCTTCTAGAGCATTTATGGCTTCCTCTAAAACGAGGGGTTTATCTGATAATAGAATGTAATATGGTAACAAAGAGGGGCATAACGTGTCTATACTATATGAAAAGTAAGGCAAGAAACCCTACTAGGACCCACCACTAGACGTCAATAATGAGTGCAATTTTGAGGTAAAATGAACCTCGGGACGCTTATTACTCATTGTTAAACAACTTAACTCCTCCATTTTTATATGCATTAATGTAAACTAAGTGTCTCGTAACGTGGAAAAGGTAGTGGAAAACGATGGCAGTCGCCCCGTCAAAACGCACTCATTTCCTTTAGCAGCAGGAAAATGTCGTCATAATAGACTGGAATAGACGCTATACATAGTATATATCAAGCGTAAAGTGATCTTGGAACCACAGCCATTGATGGCCATAAAGGCGAGGAAAACCACTCACACTTTATTATTTAGACAACAAAAATCTGTCGTGAAAACACTAGTAATGCGTTGTTATGCCCTGTAACAAGCTGTAAACATGTGCAAGGGGTCTACTATTGAGTTAATAGTACTGAAGCAAGCGTAAAGTGCATTAATTTACCAGAGCTAAATATAAGAAAATTCTATGGTCACTGCCTGTTTAGCCTGCACATAGGCGACATACATTGATAGAAGATTGTATTGTAAACTAGTTCACTAAGAATTTTAGGTTTCTTTTATTCAGAGTGGCAGCAGGCGATAATGATGGGGACACCCTTGCACGTTGCCTTTAGCCGTGAAACTCGAGTGGCCAGGCACACAACCACAGCATCACATTATTTATATTAAAGAAAATAACATATCGGATTAATTTTACCAAAGGTAAGTTGAGGTTCTAAGCTGATTCCATAGTTTCGTCGTGACATTCCCTCGTTCTCCGTCGTTGCTTGCCTTTCCAGTCGACAATGGAACGTAAAAGCGGCACAGTTGACTTTTGATAAATTACTGTTTTGTGTATTGTGGTATGTGGGATCCGTATCGGTGACTAATTCCGTGATTATGGTTCCATACCTACTCTGTGGAGCAACGTCCGTTACAACTAAACATATCCACTTCAGGTATAAAGATGGTGAATATTCCCAAGTCTCGGAAGACTCTCTGCACTGGCAAGTGCAAGAAGCACCAGCTTCACAAGGTCACCCAGTACAAGAAGGGCAAGGACAGTGTCCATGTGCAGGGTCGTCGTCGTTACGACATGAAGCAAGCTGGTTTCGGTGGTCAGACCAAGCCCATTTTCCGCAAAAAGGCCAAAACTACAAAGAAGATCGTCCTAAAGCTGGTATGTTCAAGAAAGTGTTACAGTTCAATCTTACCAGGAGTGCACGGTTTGCAAGAAGAAGCACTTTGCTAGGCTCAAGCGTTGCAAGACTTTCGAACTTGGTGGAGACAAGAAGAACAAGGGCTCTGCCGCAGGTTATTAACTGGATTAACTTAATCATTGCTTTATGCATCATTATGTTTCATTATATTAGTGTCATGTCCTGGATCTGCTGCTGCGGACCTCCATCAGGGATCCTGGTAGAGGTGGCTATAAGGGCTAGTTATGAGGTTCGTGCGATAAAGCATACGTTGTGTCATATGCCTGAGTATGTGCTCGTGGGAGTTATACAATTTGTGTAACCCCGGAACAACCTTTGGATTGGCAGCGATGGCGATGTAGTAGTACTTGCCGTACCAAAAGAGTCCCACCCTGGGCTTCTGCACCCTAAAGAAGTGTGATAATAGACTATTATAGGCACATACCTGTGTGAAGTGTAGCGCAAACCGAGGTCCTGCGTCCTCAGGACTAGTCCATGGTGACTAGAAGCGAGTTTTGCGATATGAGAAACGAGCGAGTTTATTTCCTCGACCGTTATGTGCCTCGACAATAAGAGATATGACTCATAGAATACCATGTTGTGAACGTTCCTGCTTCCAAGATTCTCCTCAGGAGGTGTAGTCCACACCTCAACATTACGTGACTACATATGAACCCTAAGACATGGTTGAAATGAAGGCTTGACATAAGCTACACCTTGAACAACATTTAATGATCTGAAAAATGGAATCTATAGTGTATGCTGCTGTATGGCAATACAACATCACCATGATTACACATTCCAGGAATGTCAATTAGTTTTACAACGGGATTATTCAGGATGTACCAAACCGTTAGCTATATTTTCATACTGTTACATGCCGGTTTCAGCATTAGGGTATAGCATTATGTGTAATATGTTTAGGGCTTGGCCAATATACCAATGCATTGTCTTATTACATTCGTGTCCTTAAACATGCTTTTCCTTTCCCTGGTATCGCGTAAAACTAAGGAATCACCACAGTTATATGGTGTTTCATATTGAAAATTATCACTGTAGTAGTTATGAAGTCGTGTATTCCATAATCTCCTTGGCAAGGTTTAGTATAGCCGGGTTTCTGAATTTGGTAATGTTCCTCATTGTGCATTGCTTTATCTGTTCCTTTATGCTTTTCACATGAACTACGTTTGCGGGGGATATTTTCTCTACCCTTCCCTGCATAATACATGACATTGCAGTGAGAATCCTGTACAACACGTCGGCGTCATCTACTTCATCTACTGTTTTGAACAAGTTTTTTATTTTGCTGAAAAATGGCAAATATTTTGCAATCCTGAGGTCCCTCACTAGGAGAGCAAGCGTCCTGTAAATATCTAGACAACACAATTCATTCACTTACCCAGTGCTGGCCTTGACTGATCGTAACTCAGTTATGTTTCCAGCAAACATTAGAAGAATGGTGATGTCATGTATGTTCAACGTGATGACTTCTGCAGGGTTCTCGACTGATTCCATCTGTTGTGCAAGCTTCTTGTAAAAATACCCATGTACAACATCCTCCCCCGCGGCAAGGTTACACCAACCCTCTAGGCAAGCAGCCTTCAGCTGTTCATTGTCAGAATACAGCAGGTTACCAAGTGCATTCCAACCGTTGATTGACCACACCCTAGTTCTCACGTCATCGTCAATAGTTAAAAGGTTTGTGAGGCCCAGTGCAGCCTCATACTGGAATAGTTCATTTGCATCGTCTAGAAGCTTCACCAGGGGTCCAGTGGAATCAAGTGCATCCCTGTACGACAAAACTCTTGGATCTGATGAGATACACATATGCGCGATAGATTGTGAAAGGTATCTGCATTGGTTTGTGCCTTTGTATACTTTGCTGTTTGCAGCGTCAATAAGCATCCGTAAAACACCAGCACTTTGCATCACTGGTCTGTTGATACTTTGCAGCATCAAATAGTGCAAAGTCTCCATAACAAGCTTATAAGCCTTCAACTGCATTTCCTCCTTTACTTTATCACCACGCTTTTCTAACATTTGACATTCCTTCATGATCATTTTAGCGATGCTTACGAGGCACCTAGGAACATCGTTGTTCATCATAACTACATACCCCCGCATTATATCTGCAACGGACACATCGCCTTCTGTAAATTCGCCGTTTTGCGCGGGTTTGCTCGCTTCAGGGAGCTTTTCATATGCCTCGCGCATGGCCTCCAGCTGACTGTCATCCCACATTGGGTTGCCAGCGATATGCTTATTAAATCCATATCTATCATCCCTTGATCTGAACATATTTACAATTGAGTGGCAAGCCATGTACATTGTCTTCTGTTTACAATCGAAACAGTGTTCCATCCAACGCATTTGTACGTACATGCACATGAGCATCTCCGGGGTTTTTGCCTGTTGGTGCAATGTAATATATGACATGGCGTCAATCAGAATATCCGTTTGCTGACCCTTCATGATGGCTATGACTAAAGCGTTAGGTACAATGGTAAAAAGATCAAAACATTCCAATATCTGGTTCATCACAGGCGTGGAGTGCACCATGAATTTAGAAAGAGCTAAGATCTTGTATTCATACAATGCGTCTGACGAAGTGCTGCCCCCATATTTCTGAAAGTGGAAAGTCCCGCTTTTGCAATATTCTTTCACCTCAGACTCCTTTTCCCTGATCCCTTGAAGGTATTTGATAAAGCCCACATCACTCCTCAAATAGTCAATAATGGAAACATCCTTTACCGGAGTATCCAAAAGCAACTGTCTGCACTCCATAAAGTCCATGGATAATATAACTATTTCACTCTGAAGCAGCTGGAGCTTTATGCGATCATATCCTGCATGGTAGTCACTCATGTAGTTGGAGAGCAGAGTGCCCATAAGCTCGTTGACTATAATGTAGGTTTTGAAAACATCCCTAGACGACACATACAGGCATTTCAAAGCGACATAGCACGTTGGTTGTAAAAAGACACCTCCCTCTATTTTGGGATCACCAATTGTAATGTAACCATTGAGGAGCCTTGCAACAATGCTAAAGAAGGACTCTTCACTGATTTCATAATTTCCGAATCTTCTTAAGAATATGACAACTAAACACCCCTCCAGGTGCTCAGCAGTTCCACTGTGGTAGTCCAGGTCATAGTAGCTCAAGAGAGTTTCCAGCATCCTGGTCAAAGCGACCGTAAATTTCGAGTCTGCCACTGGCTTATCACCCTTCATATCGGTGAAGTAGTGCAGTATAGAACTTAGAACGTGATCCTCCGCATCTGATTTACACTTTTCCAGAATGAGAGTGAGTGCTTCGAGAGCTGGTATGGTCCGAATATCTGAGCATACCTTGGAAAACTGTATCAGAATGGGTTGTACAGAAGATGCGATTGGTGGATTCTTTTCCGCATTGCTTATTAGCTTCCTAGCATAGCCTTGCACATCTATATTGTTATCCTCTAAAGCTCTTTGTAGCTGTTCCAGCATTTGTGACTCCACCTTTTCGTCAACCCTGTGGAAGAACTGGTGGATTGATGACCAAATTCCACTGTGAACGTCGGCATATTTTACATAGTCATCCTTCTCCTTGAGAATAGCAACTAGTTTTGGTATTACTTGCTCCCTAATTATCTCTTGTTTAGGGTGCATGTGCAAATTCTTTAGGTTGAGAATAACATCAGTGCCAGATGCTATGTTTGAAATGATGTCTTCGCATCGCTCCAATACTACTTTCTTTGACATATCGGAGTTCATAGACTCCCTTATCCGTCTTACAAGAGCCGCGTGAGGCACTTCTTGGTTGCTGAACAGCTTCTTTGCGTCAACTATGCTTTGACAACGTTCCACGTGCTTTAACGCATTTTGGTACTCATTACTTACCAAAGCACACTTAACCAGGTAAAATGCGGCCTTGTAATTATACGGATCCACGCATAGGCACGCATTACAAAGAGAAGATGCCTCGTATAGTTGGTTGAGGTTGAAGTAACACAAAGCCGAATTACACATTAAAGTGGCAGTAAAATCCACCAATCTTTCGTCCAGCGTGCCATTACCTCTAACTGTTTTGGCCACTTCGGTGGCATTACTAGGGTTGAAATCGGTTCCGACGATTTCCGACAGAAGGCGTGTGTATGATTCCACAGCTTCGCGGTAGCATTTTGACCTAAATAGGACATTTGCATTGTTTTTCGCCTCATCAAGGCCGCCGAATTTCGATGCGAATGCCTCCGCATCGAAGGCGAC
The DNA here is from genome assembly GCA_035575875.1 of Babesia gibsoni. NCBI lineage: Eukaryota > Apicomplexa > Aconoidasida > Piroplasmida > Babesiidae > Babesia > Babesia gibsoni. The sequence continues at coordinate 1,982,743 of CP141527.1, forward strand.
TTGTTTGGCTTCGCTAGAACACATATGTATTAACTGAACTTATGGCACTACATTAGTGTGTGTTACATCATTTCGCCCTGTTAACGCAGGCTTGCAAAATTGCAACCAGGTTAGGCTTAAGCGTTTTAAGCTCATACATGAGCAATTTCCTGACCCTTACCGCTAGTTGAACAATGTGGCAGAGAGTACCGAGGGTCATGCCTGAAAAGAATGAAAGCTCCAATTGCTTGAAGACTTTGGCTGTTCCATATATACTTCCGGGGAATACAGGCAGCGTATTGTCTGGGTTGTTCACAAGTTCAACTAGCAGGTCGAGGAACTGATTCCACATTTCTTCTGGATAGATGTCGGTCAAATCATTGCGGTCAATCCACTTGGTAAAGTAACTTGGTGGAGTTACAAAGTAGATGAAGGTTTGGTTAAGGCTTTCGTTCGTTACTACCTTAAACACGTCCTGGCGTTGCTGACATATATTCATTATTTGTTCCACGGGAATGTTTTTAGTGTCAAACTCCACGAATCTGCTGCGAACATTGAAAAACGTGGGTGGGATCTGGTCGCGGTAGAGTGACTCCAAAACATCCGTGAGGTGCTTCATTGCATCATCAAAATCCTTTCCTGTGAGTTGCGGAAGGGGCTTCTTTTCGTTACCCTTGTAGCCCCCGCGCTTCCTTCTCCAGGCATTCTTGTTCTTGTCGACTGCATTAGTGTGTTCAATTTTGTGACGTGTGTTGTTACTGCTGTTGTTGTTGCTGTTGCTGTTGTTGCCTGTGTTGTTCTTCGAAGGTTTTGGCTTCCTTGAGACGGTAAGTTGATCAAGGGCTTCTATGGTCTGCATACTATCCCATCCCTCTGAATCGAGGGCACTAGGTGGCACATCTGTGGCACCATCAAGGTAGCTGTGAGTAGCATTATATAAACTATCAGCGCTAAATTGATTGATGTAGGAATCAAACAACTTTTCGTATAGTTGAGCCTTATCAGTTCCGAAACAGTTGCTGGGAGTGTTCTTGGTCCAACTGAAGTTCTGCTGCTTCTGGTAGGCATTTCCACAACTTTTCAACGAATCCTGTGAATACCAGTCAGCCAAAGGATTGTTGGAATAGTTCACTTCAGCAGGTATTATCCTTTTGTACCCAAGAGGTAAGATGGTATCCGAGTATACACTTTCATCACCAATATTGTTGGAAAAATTCTCTAAAACTGCATTTAGTAAGCTGCGTTTGTCTTCGTCCACTGCAGTAGAGGCACTGGAGTCCAATTCAGAGTATCTTCCATCAAATCCATATATGGACTTTTTAGTCAATTCCGGGTGGAATAAAAGCCTAGAGGGAGGGTATTCCGGCTTGTATATCTCCATTGTTTCAATTGCCCTGCGCTGTCGCTTCCAAAGCTTAAACTACATTGAGTTAATCCGCAGATTCTGTGCACCTGCTATTTTTACGGCCTCGGGGCCTACTACGGGCCTAACAGACAGTAGACAAATAATTGACACTGTCAGTAGAAGGTAACGGCACAAGTCAATACACTGTATGCCTGTGCTCTGTGGTCTTTTATAGCCTATCTTTGTACTGCCCTGTCAATCGAAACGATCACTGCCTAAGCTTCCTGTGCACCTTGTGCAACGACTTTGAACCAGTATCGAGAGTTTGATATGAGCTTAGGTACAGGGAAATGACCAAAGAATTCCCGTAATCATAAAGAAACAATCCTACCCATTAAAGCACCCTTAGTGTTACCTTGTTGGTCTAGACGCAGTAAGCACCTGCACAGCCCTTCGCGCGTTATTGCACCTAACTCGATCTGCACGGAAGGTTAATTACTTTGGCGAAACTATATATGCTTTCAAAAGTGGTCGCCGCGTACACCCTCGAATTTCCGCAGGAGGTGGAAGTACCGCAAGTGTCCGCGTCTAAGAATTTGGGTACCAGTGATACAGTGTGCGACATCCGACCAGAGGCCGCCAGCAGCCTGAAATCGTCTATAGGCTTATATTCTTCATGTTCGGGCTAGGCGCAACAGATCAGCGTGCTTGGAAGAGCAATATCCACTCGCTATAGGCGTCACTAGTACATACCCAATATCAGGGGGATCCAGATTGGGTTGCCGATACGACGCAGTCGTGACCGTTGGATTACATACGTAGACGCACTAGTTTTCGACATAATCACTTTAGATATATATTCACAAGCATCTGGAGGGTATGATTCCTGCTACCAAGTCACTGGCAGAGCCTGTTTTGTGCCTAAGCCATGGTATGTGACCGCCTCTTGCCATGTTGTCTCGATATCGTCGGAAGGCTGTTTATTACTGTCTTAGGCATATACGACTGTGTTCTATACATGTGCTATAGTGGGAAAACGAGCAACGAAACACTAGGCCGTTAGATTAGTTCGATTACAAGAGTAGCCCTATTCACCATTCTTCTCGGCTAATGTCTTTATATATTCCAGCGTATGATAATTGGACGAAAGAACTCCTGAGATGTTGGCCTTTGTTTGTCTCAATTGCCTCAGCAGAAGAAGTAGCATAGTCCTGATATCTATCTTGCCAGATGTCACCATTCCCTGCCAGGAGTTAATGTCACCTAGCCCACCTATCGTTTGCATATGAATGCTGAATATCTCTTCCAACCACAGCAAGTGCCAATTTAGGTGGATTGTTCCACTTGGCGAGTCCGGGTTAATTACGGCGCGTATAAAATTTAGCAGCACGCATATGAACTCCGTGTCTATTGACGCCACGACTTTTCCAATTGAACTAGCAGGCACATTTTCGTAACACCGTAGCAACGTATTAAAGTCGTTTAGAGCTATCGCCAATATGAAAGCTTTAGCATACTCCTTTTCTTCTAGTGCAACGAGAACATTACCGGTGGTAACGTTCTTTGTGAGAAGCTGCGGCTGGAAGGTGCCGATGGACTTTAGCGTCTCCTTAGCGTAGTTGGGAGTCTTTATGAAAGCGTCCATAGAGTAGACGTAAAGTCCGTGGGATGTTGCGGCTGCAAATTGGCGCCCATCCAGGGAACATGCTACCTGCCAGACGTGGAAACGCTTTGATAACTTGGATAGCTCAGATGACTGTACACCTGGTAGAGCATTATGCGCCTGTATGCGACGACGCTCTGAAGCTCCTTCTGCAGCTTCATCTTCGTCGGATAGGTCGTATTCTTGTATGGAGTGACCATATTCATTCATATACCTTGAATTCAATTCTCTCAGAATCCCTGAGAAGGAACGGTTGCTTGTAAGAGTCATAGAATACAGAAGAGTATACTTTTCGGTATTATAGACGCAAACATGTGCCGAGTTCCTCGATCCCGCTATTAGGGTCCTACCACTGGCAACGTAAGCTATAGAGTTGAAATGTTGGTTCTTGTTTACTCCTGCCTGTAGATCTCCCACTTGTCCTTTTTTCCCTCTTGTATTGTTTGAGGCGTAGAATTCCCCGTGATCACGTCCAGTCTGTAGGTCACGTATTCCATCTATGGTTCCAATTTGCTGAGTAATAATGTATGATAACTCTGTACACTAACCTCACTATTGTCCAAATCCCAAAAGATGATCTGTCCACAGAGCACCGCTGCTGCGAGCAAATTGTTATCTCTAGGGTCGAATGCTATTGCTACAATGCTAGAGGAGTTAAGAAGGGGCTCTGTGGCCCCTCCCTTGTCTGCCCTTCCGTAGATATTCCACACCTACACGATGTCTACTTTGAAAGAATGAAACCTACATTTATGAATTTATCCCATGAGGCTGATACCAAAAACCCTGAGTATGCGATATTTGGATGGAATGCAACACTAGTCACTGCCGATGAATGGCCGTGGAGCTCATCCAACAGTTTACCACTTTGAAGGCTCCAAATAAATACAGAATACGCCTCTCCCTTTGACCCAGCGCATACAATAGACCCAGATGAATCACATGCTACTGATATGAACTGAACTCTTGATGCCGTTAGCGTCCTAAAGTTTTTATATCTGAATAGGTCGAATGCCCGAACAGTTCCATCCAACGACGCCGTTATGATTGCATTAGCTTGGGGGGTGAAACACACTGCTTCAACAGAAGCCGTATGATCACTGAATGTGACGAAACAAATACCACTATTGGTATCCCAAAGTTTGACCTTCCCGTCGAATCCGCCTGTAGCCACCAAATACCTGCTCCCAAGCCCAAGCTTATTTCCAGCATGATGCTGATCCACATCACTCCTCATTTCCTTGTCAACAACACCTCCTACATTGATGGAGCTACCCCCTCCTGTGGAGAATGCTACACATCGTATGCCGCTGCTATGGCCTTGTTGCTTCATGATAAACGTCTCGCTCTTCCATTCCCAGACAACCAACTGAAGGGCGTGAAGCTAATCGGAGTATCACATACCGTTCCTGTCTCTGAGCATGCAAGCCCTAACCAATCTCCGTCTCTGGACACATCTACTGAGTCTACCACAGGGAGTTCATTCCCTATTCTCAGGGTATAGATGGAGTCGAAAGATGGGAATCGGTAGAGTCCGAAAATGCCGCCAGTAAATCCAATTACCACTAAATTCGTCGCTTTGCCAAAGGCCACCCGTGATACCTTAATGAGTATGATGTGAAAGCCATACACCACTAACCACAGTGTTCCTAGCTTGGTTACAGTACGCCTGCGTCTCCTTAACCCAGACTGCCGTCGCAATATCGGCGGAGTTCCCTAAACACAGTGAATGGGCATATAATTGCACGAACCTGCTTCCATGGGTTTTGTCATCCTGTCTGCCTTCTTCTTATTCCGGCCCAAGTGTTTCGCAGCATTTTCGCCGTCTTCATCAGCACCTGCAACTTTCCAGACAATGATGACACCCTCTCTGGAAATGGCACATATGCGGTGCATATCAGCAGAGAAGAAGGCTGCTTTTACAGCCCTTCTGTGATCCACAAACGCACAGGGGACGAAGCCCTCTATTGGGTTGACAGACCAAAGCCTAACAGTTAAATCTGCGGATGCAGTGCATATAAATCTGGAGTCTGAGGACCAATCGAGGCTGTTGATCGTATCCATATGTCCGACAAGCTCCCTATGCAACGACATCCTCCAGCATAGCTGTTCAGCAGGAGAACGCCACACCTACAACAGGTTACAGGTTAAGGTACAACACCTACACAGAGCTTTGTGCCGATGGCCACGGCGAAATACTTGGAATCGGGGCTGAATGCTGCATCTGTAACAAGCCTTTGCGCTTCATTAGGTGGTAGCAACGACGAATGATTTTTCTCCGTCGGTATCGTACTAGACGATTTGAACTGCAAGCGGTGTAGAATGCGATCTCGTAGCAAATTCAGTATGTATCCATATCCTGTAGTGGTGTTATAGCATGCAGTGTTCACTAACCATGGGAATCTATGAGTATTGCCAGCGGCAACGTGGGATGGTAAGACACTATGGCAAGGTCTGATCTGGTTTGCGATGAAAGGGTCGTGCATTTGCTTGTTTGAAGGTCATACACGGTCACTCTGTTGCCTACAGGGGCGATGATGCATCCGCCTGAGTATGATTATATCAGTGCTACTGTAGCCAGGGCCTCAACAACTGCCGCCAAGGCAACGGAATCCACGAGCTGTGACCTACCATCTGGGCTGAAGCATATGCGTCCGCCTGTATATGGCGCTCCACATACATGGGCAAGCGAATAAAGGCTCATTTTGCGATTTCAAGAGTGCGACGAGCAGCTAAAGCTCTTATAAAGCCTCCAACCATACACTAGACAATGAAAAGTATCAATTCCTAAATACTCCAGTCGACATTGTATTTTTCTAGTTTCGTGTTTAACCATACAGTCGCAAGATCTTTCGACAATAAGAGACTACAGTATAGACAACGTGGAATCCGAGCTGACGATGATATCAAACAACAATATGCAAATAGCAAGGTATCACCTGCAGTGGCAATATTCCAACGAGATACAAAGAGGGGGTATTGTGATGCTCACTATTGGCTCTATTGCAGGAGCGACTGTAAACGTATTTTATAGCCTTATGAGAGGTAAATTGAGGCGAACAACGTTGCCACCTTAGCATAGTGGTAGTGCATCGGTCTTGTAAACCGAAGGTCGCGGGTTCGAGTCCCGCAGGTGGCTTATATAATGATTATAGGTTAGCAACTGTATTGCAATGAGTGTGCTATATAAGACTACAGGCGCCATATACCCCTAGGAAGGCGTCGCGTATTCGGTGTGTTGGTCCTGTGTGTAGCATGCCTTCCACCTCATAGTGCCCGTCGGGCTGATGTCGTTTTTATATCAACACACATCTTCATACAAACATCATAACGTGATCGAGAATGATTCCATTGTCGATCGCCGCTTTTGCTGTGTACACACAACTCGTCGCTCCTCTGACTGAGGGGCTTACACATCGGAAGCACTCGACCCTCTGTGGCGAAATCCTGCCTATCGACCCACACGATGATAGCAAAGTTGCCCTAGTGATACCTCTTCCGTCGCAACATGGACATAAAACACATTTGCCTACCAATGAGGAGAACGCCCTGTTGCCAGATGACTTTGACTACCATGCGGACGAGGAAGACCTGAAGGACCTTGAGGAGCTCATGAAGCGTAAGTGACGGCGTGTGTGGAGCCTTTATGTTTGCGCAGACCCAGTTCCCGAGAAGAGCATCGAAGCAGAACGCGAGGAACTACAGGCCGCCGGAGAGTTGCCAGAAAAGGAACCATTCAAAGTGGTAAGCCGGGCAACACGTACAACTTATAGCAATGCAGATTCCGAAGAAGGGAAGCAAAGAAGAGAAATACAGTAATGGTGTGTCTGATACGGCCAAGATCTTCGACGACGCTTCAAGTACAGTAGAGGATGACGGAAAGGTCGACGAACGTAAGCGGCATGATAAATAATGTAAATGAAACTCAGATGGTGAAAATGAGCGCCTAGCAAAGGAGTTGAGGGAATCCATGGAAGCACTAGATAGCCTGAAGCCAGAGCACTGAGAGTACCATGTGTATGTATAATAATTGAAATTTAGTCATGGATTCATCGCTACATACACAACATAAGCTGGTGAGAATTTAACCTTATAATCTCTTAAAGTAATAACCCAAGTTACCCTCTATCTCTTCAACGGGCACAATACGACCCGCAGAGTAGTCATTCCCCAATACATAAAAGGCGAATATGCCGTTGTATATGTATTATGGGTGTGTACAATTTATATGTAGCAGCCGAAAGTGTTAATCTTAAAGGTGGATTATGTTGCTATAATAGATGCTACATGGGATCATGACAACAAAGTGGAAGATATAAGCATATTCCCGTTCAAAATGACAGAAGACCAGGTACGTTATATGAAGAGTTGCAAATTCTGTCTTTTCATTGCTGTGGATTGAGCTTATAGGGCACATTCTTGTTTTCATATTTTAAACAGCGTGATAACATTCTCGTACAGAGCCCAGGATACTCCCTCAGGCCAAGGAAGAAGCGTACTCAGTTGCCGGTCGTTGCATCAGCTGATTGTGATATACAAGGCTCTGATCGCTTTAGTATAGAGGATGAAGCAAGAGCCTGGGACGCGTTCTACAAATCAGGAAAAAACTCCGACGATCCATTTTCCGGTTTCGATACAAAGGCTACAGTGAGTATAATACGATATTGCCTGCGCAAAGTCTGGCGATCTCCCCTAATCGATAGCAATGACGTCATCCTCGAGGTCGGCCATGGAAAGCACCCACTGCTGTGGGACTTTAAGCGAACATTCCTCAACTTTCGCTATTACATTGGTGTGGAGTTCAGTAAGGACAGCATACACGAGGCTATAAAACTAAGACAGCGCCTAAGTGAGCAGAACAAGGCCCCGCCAATTTGGGACAACGTGGAGTTCCTCTCAGCTACCGACGTAAACTACTTCGAACCTGATGGGTCATGCAATGCTGAGGTGGTCCTTCCTCCAGAAAATACTAAACCGTGGGTTCGAGCTGGGTACGTAACCCTGCTACTGGCCAAAAGCACACTGGACTACATCACCTGCAGGTGAGTAATGGTGACATGGAAGTGATGTATATCTGCAGACTAACAGGTAGCGTAGACTCCATGGATTGGGCTGATCAGCCCAGAATAGCACCCTCAGTTGTGAAGATGTTCGACGCATTTTCACTGGCGTTGGGGGAACCTGATGAAGAAAAGCCACCTACAATAATTTTTGTGGAACCAGGGTAAGTAACAGCTTCTTTATCACAACCACATGCGCTATGCAGTGACTTTGTGAAGTTCCGTGATCATATCGCAACCATCACTCGAGTGATATATGCAGCAACCTTCCGGACCAAATCTCCGGCGAGGTGGCTGCGGCTGAAACATGTATTCCGCCACAAGAACCACAAAGCGGTGTCGTACACACTGCATAAAACATTTGATACATACAGCAGTTACGACGATATTCGTGACGATATGTACCGCGTGACCAAGGGCCTCTACGAGCTTAGTGAGTGGCAAGACAATGACTGGCTACTTCCAATGGAAGTACCACCAAAGTGGAACAGCGACAGAAAAACTGATCTGGAACAACTGTCTTCTTTATAGAGTTTACAGTGTGCAACATCCCCACCCTAGAGGCTGTAAAAGTATTACCATAGAACTAACCAAAGAGTTAACAACAGATAATATTACACCTACACATCTTGACGCCATATCATAAATAACAGTAATAAAGGGCGTAAGGTGCCGCAGTACGTGTCTGGAGTAGACATGCGTCATTCCAGCGTCGAGAGTGGAATCCGTTTGCTTCTGGGTATACTCGCTGTTTTGAAATGGATTCCACTTCCTATTCAATGTGTTGTAGTGAATCCAACAGCCCATATCGCATATCTGTCCAGTGTGGCAATTATTCCTAGGAATAAGCACAAATCGCAAAATGTAGTTGTCTTCCACGATCTTCTGGAGGATACATCGCATGAGTACCCGCCATTTGAGTTCACTAGCACTCAATATCCACGGTAAGTGGCGTCTAATGCGTTACATGTCATCCTTCTGGAACTTATAATTCTCCACAGCTATCCGTATTACGACGCGCCGCGTAACCTTTTCTTCGACACCACCGAACTGGTTAAAGAAAGCGAACAAGAGGAGCCTGAAGATGAAAAGAAGTGCTCCAACACTCAAGAGGTATATATGAGAAACGCGGAGAAGCGAAGGTATGATACAACTATTGGCGCTATAACCGTACAGGTATAATGAGGATATTGACGCCTGGGACGACAGTCCAATCGCAGGTATGTGAAAAGAAGCATCGATTTACACGACCATGGTAGAATTTGACCGGGCTATCGGGAAAGATTATCGTGACTACGTATACGTGGAGGGGTCTAGACACCCGGAGGAAATGACGACGGATGTCGCTGAATACGACGCTGTGAAGCCTGGCATAGCAGCTTGGCCGAGCTACGAGGAACTCAAGCGTGATAAAATTGCTTTAAATACGTCACTCGTCGAGGAAATGGATCCCAGTAATCCCCTCCAGAAACAACTAATCACAAAACCAATGTGGCGTAACGAAATAAGGGTGGGTGCACATATATTTATGTTCACGCGTTATAGACAGTTGGAGAGGCTAGAACTGAGCAAAAGAGATGGTTAAAGAGGAGTTACTACGAAGGTACAAGTTGCATCCATGAATATTCCATCACCTCCCAGAGTGGCCACTAACGTGCAAGGAGTTCTCTGAACTTCCACTGGACCTTCGGGAAGCATACTACGCCAATCGGTACCCAGTATGCGATGAAGAGGAGCGCTTTAAGATGGTACTAAATTATCGCCGTTCCATTGGAAAAGCAGGGGACAAAATGCACCCAATGGAATTCCGTTACATGGAAGACAGCTATACCTATACTCCAAAGGAAAGTCCAGTACTTCATGATTTAAAGAACTGGGATGACCCTTTGGAGGCGCCATGGAGAATCCGTGTGGAAGAAGCCATAAGGTAGGCCAGCGCTACTCTGACAGTAAATCGTCCACAGGGACTGTGTCTCCTATGGTTGGCCTCCCCAAGACATACGTGTGCACACCTGCTTTGAAGTTTATGATATCACGTGGCTAGCAGGTGTCATCAAGATTGTCATTGAGCAAACAAGAGATGAAGGGGGGCCTATAACACACAAGGAGCTGAAGCTCATGTTGAGTAAACTAGGTAATTTGACAGCACAAGGTCATTTTATCTGCCCATAGAAAAGCGCTTACAAACACTAGATGAAGAAGAGCATACAGAGTCCATCAGCAACCACATGCTACTGCTGATGTCGTTGCCCAATAATAGAAGCGATGAAGACAAAAAGAGGTTGTTTTGTCGTCGTGAATGGAACGACAACATTGGAAAGGAAGTCATAGTGACCTTTACTGATGGTGCCAGGAGTACCATGTCAGGGATAATGCGTGGATCACATAGCACCCTGGCTTTGGATTTGGACGTTGACGGTAAGCGTCACAGGTTGCCCTTAAACTTCATCCGTGAGGTCCAATTGTTGTAACTATTCATTAAAATGTGAGTAAATATTCATTTAGCGATAAAGTCTTCTTGGTATACTGGTTTAAGTTTGAACTCGCTCTTCTGCTTTATCTGGATTGAGAGAGGCTTGGCCTCGTATGATACACTTGGTGTAGCATAGCACACCTCATTCATTGCTATGCGCTTCAGATGCTTCTCTGTGTATTTGGCAGCCTGTAAATTAAGTAACTCAAGAGCATATACCAACCTCTGTTACTTTAACTGGTTTCTTCCGCTCTGTATACAGTTATATGCTTTGTACGGTAAACAAACTTGTTGGTGACTTCACCTTGTCAATTTGATCGGGCAGCACTAATTTCAATGTGATTCCTTCACTACCCGTGTTTTCCTGTCTGGGTGCCTCTTCCGTCACATTGGCATGTCGTTCATCGTCATCATGGTGATCCCAGAGAAACAGGGACTCACACTTCACCTGCAGCGAGTATAAGACACCAACTAGTCACTACCTTCTCAATAACCTTCCCACTTTTTGGACAAAACCTCTCTATAGTTGTGAAAACAGCCTTGCACTGAGGGCATGTTGTTTCCAGCTGTGACCACTTCTGCACGATGGATGAGAAACTAGGCAGGGAACAGTGCACAAACCCTTATACATGAGAAATGAAACCTGTGGGAACAGGTTTCTATCCTTGCGATCCCTTTGGTACGATCTTCGTTACCCTTTATGGGCAGAAGACAGCAATCTACGACAGACATGAGATAGCTAATGAAATAGCTTACCACATGATTGATTGCCTCCTTCGTCAGCAACACTATCGCTTGGGCCTTCTGCACCAGCCTTTCGTTTCCTTGAACTCCGCAAAGTCCGAGCAGACATGGTCACCCTGATTGAGTCAAACAGAGGCTGCACATGTGCAGCAGGGTCGTATGAAACATTCAGTGCAATATACTGGGACTTTATACTCCATTTGCTGCGATATTCCTGACCATGTCACAGTGTAGTGTCGGTTCTCGTGAGTTGACACTTGTTGACAATGGAGGCGTGGATGGAATGTGTATCGAAGTAATCGACACGGACGCTCTAGACGACACGTATGAGGTGGAGGAGTTCGATGTGTACGAGAGTTTTCGTTATTTCAACGAGCTGTGCTTCGACTCGACACTGGAGGCTGTCCGCGTCTCATGGAGCAAAAAGCTTACTTTAAGCGCTGGGAAATGCCAGTTTAAGGTTAGTGGCACCCTACACAGCGTAGAACCTACTTTCAGGGTCGGCAGTATTGTGAAATTAGACTAAGTGAACCACTGTTGAGATATCGCACAGCCAAGGAATGCAAGGCACGTTACATCCCTAGCTGCTCACATGCACCAACAGGAAACCCTCCTCCACGAGATGATACATGCTCACATGTTTCTTACGAAGCAATACAAGAACTGTAAGGCTCACGGAAAGGTATGGTAACACTACCAGTTTGGCCAATCAACTCAGGAGTTTATCTGGCACATGAATAGAGTAAACGAGATAACAGGGCTCAATGTCACTGTTTATCACAACTTTAGAGACGAACTAGAGTACTACCGGCGTCATGTTTGGCAATGCACAGTAAGTCTTTATCTCCCGTATCCAGCATGTTCAGGGTCCCTGCCGCCTCCTACCACCATACTTCGGCTTCATTCGCAGGGCCCGCAATATGGCTCCAGGTCCCCGGGACAGATGGTGTATGTCTCCGTATCTATGCAAATATGTTTCACAGGGTCAGCTCATCTCCACTTCTGTGGTGGGACCTTCAGGAAGGTGGAGGGCCCGGATGTAACCTCCACAGCATCCACAACAGTATCGCACTGAGTAAATGACAGAGCACTAGACGTAACTATCCCAGGTAGCAGCGATATTGCGCTCTGAAAACAAGAATGTCCATATCGCTCGCCACAAACAACACAAAGTAATGTAGCACAAAAACTAAACAATGCCATGTGACCTGAAGCTTATAACATTAGACAGAAGTTGTTGTTCACTTCCAGACTTTTGCATCAGCAATGGCAACGCCGCCTATGCTGTCTTCGGCACAGAAGTAGTCAGTAACGAGCTTCTTGTCAGAATCATTTTTGATGTCGAGCTTATCGAAGGTGTGGAACTCGAATGATGGGTGCTCAGTCACGCTGGGTGGGAGTTCCTTACCCTTGATGAGCCATACACCCTGAATATCGAAGGATCCAGCGGTTCCCATGACGTTGATTACACCGAAAGAAAGGCGCCTAAACTCCGGTTCGAACCTCTGGAGGAACCCACTAAGCATGTTAGAAGTGGTGATGTCAGTGGTACACTCGTCGGGGAGCTTATTGTACTTCATGAAGTAGAAGGTCCAGTTGTCCAGATCGACATTATCCCACAACCATGGCATGACTTCCTTCTCAAGGTCTCCCTTGCAGTTACTGTAGGTCTTCTTCCATGTGTCTATAACGAATGCAGACTCTGGGGCTGCTCCTCCAGCCTGCAAAGCGGCTAGCTTCTTTTCAAAGGCAACGAATTCGTCGCTGGCCTTGACGGTGCGGCGGAACCTGGCTAAGCTGCGCAGGTCTTTCTCAAGGTAACCTTGGTCTAGCTTTTCGTTGGCAACAAGGTGGTCCAAGGTGACGACACAGACAATATCAGCAACAGAGAGTACCTCGCCAACAAGGTAGGTATGCTGAGTAAGGAAAGCATTAATGGCCCTGACTGTTTTGGCGAGTTCAGAGGTGGCCTCAGCGTCAACCTTGGTTACGGTCTTGCAGCGGCTACCAAAGTCGAGCCTCTCGTTGAAGAACTCAAGCCATGAGGTGGTGTCACTCCTGACCAGGAGGTCAGCGGGGGTATCACCCTTCTTCTTGAGCTCCATAAAGTGGCGGCATATGCTAATGTGGCCGCAAAAGTTCCCATGTGGTGGTGAGCCTGCATCCAGACTCACAGCAAGCTTGATTTCGCCGAAGGCGTTTTTTTTGCCAGGGGAACCACAGCAAACACCCTTTGCCAGTTCGAAATCGAGGTTCACCTTGAAGAATGCTGCAGCAGCCAGGACATTCTTGGTGCCCAGGTCCTGGAATCCTACACCAATGACTTTCTGCGAAATGTGTTAAGAGGGGGTGGAGATAGTGTAACTCACCATTGTTATCGCAGTTGTCAAATTAAAGCTGTGGAAGACCGATAATCGCCGGAGCAGGCAAACGTATGAGTATCTTCACGTCGCAAAAACCGTGAATGATTGGAGTCGGTGAGGCATACGGGATCTATACCGGGCGCCACACAAAAGTCGCGACCATCCATGGTACATACAGGTAATGTGGTATCGAAGAGACTACTATAATTGCGGTAAAAGCTCAAATCACTTACGCTATAAAGTCATGCGTCCAGTGAACGGCCATCAAGTGTCGTAGTGGAACTGCAAGGATTCCTACATATCTAGCACAACAGCTGCTCCCATGATAAGTGCATCTGCGTTTAAAACTACAGTGACCCACTAAGGCTGCGTATATGCTCTCAATCGAGCGCTATCAGTGATCTCTACGTTGAATCAGCATTCCTGCTTCCATATCCCTGGACATTGAGCAAAAGGCCCACACCAAAGCCATATGAAACCGTTGCAAACCCATGTGTATGATTTAGTTACGTCACTTTATGCTAGGATATGTTCCACGGTATGGGCGCTGTGAACACTTGAGCAGCCAACAAGACACAGGTGTTAGCAGCAACTGCCTTTAGACGATTACGGCAAACATCACGTCACATGTAATACATCTCTTGCCATCTACGCCCTTAATATGCCCGGTGTTACTCCAATCACCACTGGTTACGGCGCCGGTGGAATGGGGCATGGGTGATGGCGCGGCAGACGTAGCCTCTTTGTTAGTCGAATACCATCGTTCCCACGGCAAGAACACGGTTATCCTATTTGGTTGAATATACAAGTGTGCAAGCAGCACCTGCGTATAGTATATTATAATCAATTATCATCGTAAGGTAGGTGGTGTTTGGATTCCGGCGTCCCCCTGGCAGACCTGGTGTTGTATCTCGCCGCCAGGGCTGTAATTTGCTCGCATATCGTTGTCATGTGTCTTTGTTTCCGTTTGTGTTGCAACGTGAGGCTGAATAGACCACCTATGTGGTGGGTCTGTGTACCATCGTCACAGACACATACACAAGGGGGTGTTTGGTTTCACCGAAACCCCTATAGTACTCTTCAAGGTGTTCGTGCAGCTGCACTCTTTCCATGTGATTGATGTGATTATACATTTGAGTATCGTCTAATATGCTTGCAGAAATTTACCAATTCTGGCAAGATGAGTCACACCGCCAAGACTTTGAAGGCCAGGGTCATGCTTAAGGGCCGCAGGAAGGCCCGTGTCCATAAAGCCGGCCTAAAGCCTGTCAACCGCAAAGCTGCCGGAACCCCCAAGGTCCGCCCTAGCCTTCGCCCTGGTGCAGTCCTTATCCTGCTCAGTGGTAGCTACAAGGGCAAGCGCGTCGTTCTTCTCAAGGTTCTCAAGGAGAGCGGTCTTCTCGTTGTCACTGGACCATTCCTGTTCAATGGTGTTCCTTTGAGGCGTGTAAACCCTCGCTACGTCATCTCCACTTCAACCAACGTCTTTGAAATGCCAGAGGTCAACGGCCCCGAGTGCAAGGCAGCCGTTGAGGAGGCCGTCGCAGGTCTGACTGATGAATCATTCGGTAGGACCCAAAAGGACAGACTTGCGGATTTCAAGGAGCGCAAGAAGCGCAACAAGAAGGACGCCATGTTCGTCGACAACGCCGAAGCTGAGAAGATCTCTGAGGAAACAAAGCAGATGCTCAAGGAGAAGCAAGACAAGGTTGACGGAGTCCTCACTCCTTTCCTCAAGAAGTACGAACTCCTCTGCCAGTACCTGAAGACACGCTTCACCCTGCGCAGTGGCATGTACCCACACAAGCTCAAGTTTTAAACCTCATAAACCATCATTCTAATACTTGAATGAAGATGATCTTTATGTATTATGAGTGTGTTCCCATGTATTTAGCATATTTTGCGTTTACCGAGTACCGAATACATACGTTACAGCTACCCCTCAGGTTACCACAACAGTCACCTCTACTTGAAGAGGCCATAAAGATGTGCTTCATTAATAGCAAACGGCTATACCACCAAAACTGATGCGGAAATATGCCAATTTATATTTAAATGCGTGTTTTAACACTCTAACTAGTTCAGCTATGGGTGTTGTGTCTCCGGGATCAGCGTCTTGGAGTCGTTAGTTTGGTACTTTTTCAGTTGTACCTTCATTTCGTTTTGCTGATTCCTACGATTCTGCTCGATTTCGAGCGTTTCTCCTCTAATGGCATGACGAATCTCGTCAAGCGTTAGGGTCTCGTACTGTACAAGGGCATCACAAAGGTTATGTAGTTGGCCTATGTTTCTACGTATAACGCTTGAAGCCCTCTTGTAGCCATCCTGATAGACGTTAACCGCATCAAATGCAACTTACATTAAGGATTCCTTGCACAGCTGTGTCGACGCGTTTGCGGTGTTCCTCACTGAGGTTGTTGTACTGCCTAGTATCGAGAAACATGGGCCCGCTGACATTTTCCAGACCCACACCAAAGTTCATAACCTGAGAGACCATGTCACATACGGTAAATGGACATACCATCATACGTGCGATTTCCGTTGCCTTCTGAAGGTCACTCTGGCATCCAGTGGACACGTTTTCCTTTCCGAATATAACCTCTTCTGCAGCCATACCCCCCATCAGAACATCTATTTCAGCCTTGAGCTCTGTCATGCGAGTGTCCGATTTTTCCTCAGGCACCTTCCAGGTCTGCGAAATATGAAAACCGACTTTTAACACTTACCGCTCCCAGAGTGTTCCCACGTGGAGCAATCGTTGCCTTATGTACTTGGGTTGCCTCTTTGGTGTGCAAGCTAACAAGAGTGTGACCACCCTCGTGGTATGCAGTGGCTCTCTTTTCCCGCTCATTCACCAGAGATTTGCCTTTCAGCCCAACCACAACTCTATCAAAGGCCTCCTCAATTGCCGAAGACGTCACTGCTGCCAGACCTTGTATGGAGCACTTTAGAGCCGCCATATTGAGGATGTTGTAAATATCAGCACCAGTCATACCAACCGTTCTCTTGGCGAATGTAGAGAGATCTACATCTGGCGCCACCGTTATCTTCTTGCTGTAAAGCTTAAGAATATCATAGCGTCCTTTGTAATCTGGTAAGGGTACATGTATGGTCTTGTCCAGTCTCCCTGGTCGCACCAGTGCAGGGTCTAGTGACTCCGGGAAGTTGGTGGCACAGAGTACAACAACACCGTCCCTCTTTTGGAAGCCATCCAGTTCTACTAGCAGTTGATTAAGCGTCATCCTCGTAGTGTTATGGTCCGAGGAAGACCTCTTTGACCCTACGGCGTCCAACTCGTCAATAAACACGATGCAAGGAGCGACCGTTTTGGCTATCTTGAACAACTCGCGAATACGACGAGAGCCCACCCCGACATACATCTCCTCAAATTCTGACCCGGACGTCTGGATGAAGGGTACTTGGGCCTCACCAGCGACTGCCCTTGCCAACAGCGTCTTACCCGTGCCAGGGTTCCCTGACAACAAGACACCTTTTGGCAGTTTGGCTCCCAGCCTGTCGAATTTCTCAGGGTTCCTGAGGTACTCAACGATCTCGTCCAACTCCTTTTTCACCTCATCACAACCCTAAATGTGTTTATTAATCAATAGCAACTACTAACCTTAACGTCTGCGAATGTCGTTTCAATGTCTTCTGGATCCACCACCTTGAATGAGTAACTTATGCCTCTGTGGGTGGTCTGGCTGACAATGACATATAGCATGCCGAAGCAGAATGCGATAGAACCGAAGGAGAGAAGCCCCTTGAGGAAGCGTGCGAAGCGACTTCCAGCGTGAGGAGTGACGATAACATGTAGAGGGTTCTTGTCATCACTCTTAAGGTACATCTCATTGCGATCTAGCATGCGCCTTATGATCTCCTGAAAGCCATGCCTAGCTTAATAAGTGCCACGTAC
Source organism: Babesia gibsoni (assembly GCA_035575875.1). Lineage (NCBI taxonomy): Eukaryota > Apicomplexa > Aconoidasida > Piroplasmida > Babesiidae > Babesia > Babesia gibsoni. The sequence continues at coordinate 2,000,280 of CP141527.1, forward strand.
CTCTAGTTTGGGGTCGCTGGTACCCGATCTTTCATAAGTCTCAGGGTGAATGAGGGGCTTTAGATTGTGTGAATCCAGTCTATTGGTCAACATAAGAGCCTTCAAGTACTCTCGTAACACCCCTTCATCATGTGGGAATGAATTTGGGTATTTTGCCTCAACTGCGCGTATCGTAAGCCTTGGATCGACGTTATTTGCCTCTCTCAGGTTGAGTTCGTTCAAACGTCCGCTTGCTAAATCCTCCTCAGTGCTCCTTCTTAGGCGACCGAGCCTAAACGTGGAGAAATTGACCGCGCGTCCGCCTTTTAAAGGCCGAGCCGCCACAAACGCCAACCCTCGGCCCTGGTAGGGAGGGCAGACAAGCCTAAAGACGCCTCTTAATATCATTTATATTCCTTTTAGGAATTTATAAATTAACCTGTCCACATTATTATGTGTCATCTACAAAAAATTGTTTGTGATAGGCTACCAGATTCATTAAGGGAGTACGGCAACCACTATTTATCATGACTATTCCACACCCAAAGAACGATAACCGCCGCACTCATCAACACTGGTTTGCGCTATACGTGCCACTGCGGGATCATTTTCTGTACGCGTGCTATACTGGAATAGCGGTAGATCCATGTATTTCCCTGTAGCGTATATACATTATCCAGTGAGACATACCGTTATGAAATATGGACCTTTTGGTGTCGAATGAGACCAAACTCCTTGGATCATCTGCCAATTTCCGCATTAACTTCATGCGAGCAAAGTACGCATGCTTGAAGTCTTCAAACCGTAGTACAATCCATTGAGGGTCCATTCTAGCACAAGTTATCCGTTACTTTTAATAAACCTACACTGGGGTGTTTTCGTTCTTGTTCCTTATCTTTTCCAGCATTGAGGAATCAACGTGGTTGTCTGGAGTAATCTGTTGTGATGCCTGTCTATCCATCTGGGCACTGCCACAGTTGGAATCTGCAGTGACTACTGCCTGCCCCGCCATGGCGTTCCTGCGTTTAGACGAAGTCATGATTTTACACTGGCTTATTGCAGTTTCTCTGCTGTATCCATCAGTATTACCGTCATCCCCGTCATGTGAAGTACTGTGCTGCTCTTCAGATGGCTGTTCTGTGAGGGAATTGGCAATGAACTGCAGTGCCTCAGTGATTCGCTTAAATGGCGGATATAGTGCCACCAGTATGCTGTGTTTGCGTTCCGCAAGCTCCGGGTAGACCACCCTACCACAACACAATAAGCCGAATACACGGATGTGCTCATCACATATGTAGTCACGATCTTCCTTGCTTTCAAATTCTGCAACGTAATGTGCCCTTACATGGCATAACATACCAACTAGAGCATATAAGGGTGAGTATTTGTCCCTTGGAGGGGCAGTGGAATTCTTGGGGATAGATGCTCGCTTCACCATGGTCGTCAGAGGCGGCATGCGGTCGGCGAATATTTCAATATTCCTGACCTTAGAAAACCGTGTAAGCACCTCTTTCAGCGCCTCTTTGAGTTCAACATGATCTATAAAGGGCAGGTTGTATACGAACGCAAAGCGTTCCACAGCCAGTTCTGCCGCCTCCACCTCCGCATCGTACCACTCAATGTTAGCCTCATAGACAGCTTTCTATAGGCAATTAACATCACAGAAACTAATAACTCACCGTCACATTGTGGTCCCTCATGAACCTGAATTTATTTATCTTTAGGTGCTTCATCAGCAAGTTGCGCTGAGCAGTTTTACTTTTCAGCGCCTTCTCCTCCATAATCTTGCTTTGCTGCTCCTTTGTGCTACGCACATTTGAGAAGGTCTCAAAGTTCTCTATTCCAAAGGAGGCGCGGAAGGTCTCAAACGAATTGTCATAGTTGAGAATGTGGCGTACTCGCAACATGGAGTACAGATCGTGACACGTAAGCAGGTCGATACACCTCAGCATCCACTTTGCCAGCTGAGGGTGATCCTCCTGTGGTTTGTGCTTTCTAATGCACCTGAGAAACTTCTGCACATACTGCTTTCGCTGGGAGGCCTTCTTCCTGCGTGGCAGTGTCTGATATGCAGCAAGAACCTGGTTGGTTATCTTCACTACTGTTGCCATATCCAAATGGTTGTAGGCATAGAGCAATAGATTTCGATGCGATATCTTGCATAGTTGCTTGTTGTTCCAGTCTCTGGTCTCCCCGTCCTCCAGCTGGAATGCCGCATCCAAAGCCGCGGCCTGAACACTTTCACCTTCATATTCAGCCAACGACTCCTCATGAGCATATCCATCAATTAGAAGTTCATTAGAGGTGTTGATCAGTGCAGATTCGCCTCCCGCAACTTCAGAATTTGCACGTACCTCGGTAGTACACTGATTTTTACACTCGGAAAGCAGCTCTGATGAGCCTGTGGTATACTTTCCATCGCTAGTGTGGTGCCTACTATCTATTGCGACAGCTTCAGTTGCACTAGATGCCCATGCACGTGATGTCTGTGGTACAAGTCCTTCTACAGGAAAAGCATACTCAGCGTATGATATTGGCCGAGCAACAGACGTCAGCAATCCCCTCCAATACACCCTTGGAGCCAAGTTTTGGCTTCTCACAAACGTCTTGCGATGGATGGCAGGCACATTGACCCTTGAATACCATGTTTCATCCGATAAAGTAGCTTCCGAAATGAGGTACGACTGTTCAATATGACCCTTGCCAAGGCGTGATACGGGATAACTCGAGCCATGAGAGTTCCGCCGAACCCCTCTGCGCACAACACATTGGTATAATTGTACGCTGTGGAAGGGAACACCCCTGATTCCCTGAGAAAGCAGCATCTTGCACGGAAGATGGAGGCAACATATGGATTATCACGGTCCTTCCTCCCTCATTGTCGGTAATCACTCCTCCATTATGTGCCAAACATCTCCATACACCTAGATGTCGTTATAGGTATTCTGAAGAAACTTGTCTAACTGTGCTATCATTCCCTACCATCACCTAGAGTGCCATGCCTGACACCCTGCCATTTAGGCACAATTTAATCAGTAAGAGCCCTTTACATAAAGATTGTAAATTAGCCGGAGCCATATGTGTTACACATCCATCCGTCTGTGGCTTTATCGCAATATCCCCTTTGCCATTTTTGCTCTATAGTTGGTCGCTGAGGCAGCGTAAACCTCGGAAAACTATAGTATGCCGCGTCCAAAGAAGAAATCCCGTCAGGGAGACGAGACTGAAGCGGCTGAAGATGGCAAAGATTCCCATGATAAAAAGGTTTCCTTCAATGACGATGTTGAGAAGGACTACAACGAGCAAAGTTGGTTTAACAACGACTATCCCTGTCATTCTGCTACAGCTGAAGATGAGGAAACAACTACAGAGGAGTCAGAAGACGAAGAGGCTGTGCTTCTAACCGGCAAAGTGGAGAACAAGATCTTTGAGACCCTTCTCAACATCAAGAACAAGGACCCGGTAATATACGACCCGACCCACAAGATATTCCACGATTCTGACTTTGAAAATGATGAAAGCGAGGAAGAAAAGAAGGTAAGATGAAGCTTTGTCTCTACCAATTCCTGCAGTCAAAGGCCGTCACCTACAAGGGCATGGTCCGTGAAACATTACTGAAGGAAGGCGCTGAGGGTTTTGAAAGTGATGAAGACGAGAGTCGCATGAGATCTAAGGCACGAACGTATCAAGAGGAGCAGGAAGACCTTAAAAAGGCCTTTCTATCCGCTGCTGAGGAAATTGACGGGGAGACTGATTTCTTCAAGAAGAGCTCCACAATTGACACATTGCCAGAAACCAAACTGAACAGAAAGGGAGTTGCATCCAAACTCTATGGAGAAAATGATGAAGGCCTCATATCGCGATATTGGAGTAGGTTAATTTAACCCTCATTTCATTTGTTCCTGCAGGCAAGTCACAGGAAATAGACCCGGATGAAGAGTTCCTGAAGGACTACATCCTTAACCAGCGCTGGAGAGAAGACAGACGTGCTAAACAAGACTATCTAGATCGCCTTCGCATTGACGAGGAGGATGAGGAACACATAGAAAAGGCAGACGAATTCGAGTACAAGTACAACTACAGGTTCGAGGAGGAAGGCGGCACCAAGATCGTTGGGCACCCCCGCAACATAGAGGACTCAGTCAGAAAGGCAGACGATCGCAGAAAGAAGAAACGTCAGGAAAAGAAGGAAAAGAAACAGGAGGAGAAGGTGAGAAGGGATGAAGAATTGAAGCGCTTGAAGAACCTAAAGAGGTCAGAAATCGAGAAACGGCTAAAGGATATCGAATCTCATGCCGGTGTGGCCATTACAGAAGATGCCGTTGACCTCAATGCGCCATTTGAGCCATCACAACACGACAAGGATATGAAAAGGATCCTTGGCTCACAATATCATGAGCAGGACGATGAAGGGTGGAACCCTTCGGAAGCCTATGAAGGAGAGGAAAACGAACTATGGTGGCTCTGTGACCATTGTAATAAGGGCATTCCCGTCGGACATAAGCACTTTGACTGTTTGGAGTGTGATAACTACTCCTTATGTGAAACATGTGTGCCACTGGCAGAACACGAGCATTCACGGATGACGGCGAAGATTGTCCCCCCATCATGTGCCCCTCCAGCGCATACAGAAGAAGTTTTGGCTAAAATGGTCGAGGACTACTACAAACTAGACTACGAGGACATGATCGGAGACATGAAGGTCAGGTTCAAGTACCGCAAGGTGGAACCTTTCAAGTGTGACGTGCAGAAGATCCTAGAGAAGAGCGACAAGGAACTGAATGCGATGATTCCTTTGAGCAAGCTCCTGACTTATGACGAGGACCTGCCCAAAATCGCTTCTAAGAAGGCCATCAAGAGGAAGCTGTATGAGAAAGCCAGCAGCAACTCCATGGACCGCCGCATGACAAAGTACAACGTGAACCGTGATAGACTGCAGGCGTTTGGGCTGAAGGACAAGAACGTGGCAAAGAAATCCAAAAAGTCACACTCTGCAGCTTCCAAGGACCAGTGAGAGCTGTTGTGTAATCGCAAAACATTATGGCACATTAAGTTGAATATGGGTTTCCAGTTACTCTGAACTTTCCATTGAATATGTTCCTGCGGCACTGCGCCATAGCGCGTCGTAGTTGCAGACACTCGTGGCCAACGTCCTCTGGACGGAGATTATTTATGCACTCGCTGAATGGACGGTTGAGCTCCTTGCAGCATCTGGATGCCTTGTAGCACTCTATGAGGTCGTTTTTCAGTGCCTCACAGGAGTTTGACGGATGTCTGTGCGGTAGGTCAGGGTCTACCCTCAGCGCCATCTTGACTCCCGTACCGATATTAAACTGCGATAACCTTTACGATCTTCTGTGTCACAGAACAGAGGTGCGTGCCCTCTCTGCCTGCTGCTTGATTAAATCTGTTTGTTCTTGTACTTTGACTTCAGGCTTGACCTCCTCTCCATCAAGGAATATCTGCAAACGCATAGATTCACCGAACCTAGAGACCTACCTGAGGCTCGCCTGTACCGACACTCTTTATGTCTATGTTAGTTATATTGCTTTCATTCCCCTTGCCAACGCCAACATTGCCCTTCCCTTTCTTCGGGTTAAGCAAGTCAGCCAGTCGCTGCGATTTGTTTGAAAGGTCAGGGAGTTCCGCCGAGCCCAAGCCCTTCTCAGGTGCTGCTGCTTTGCTCAAGGTGGTATGTGCAGTGTGGCAGAATTTCGCCTTTAGAATGGCATGCATCCAGTAGCTGCAAAACCGTGTCGACAGTGTGTCTTCAACTTACTCCCGGTGGTTCGTGTCCTCAGCGCAGAATAGCACCGGTTCCCTCTTGTAAAACAGTCTAAAACCTGAGGCTATATGATTACAAACCGTTGCGACCTACAGTCCCTTGACGACCTGACTGTTTCCAGAGGCGTAACTATCGAACTGAGAGAAAATCTTGCGAAAAGCTTCCCCATCTTGTACCCCTTCTCCGTCCCATTTGCCCGCTCTGCTGAATTATAAGACACGCGACCTTGAAACTAACGCTTAAAATACAGGCGCAATTCAGCGGGAGTTATACTGCCGACAAACTGCTGCGTTTTCAGCATGTCCCTCGGCTCGAGGGCAACGTCGATTAGGTCATCCTGCGGCACTGTGAGGGAACTAATGCGCGACTAACCATCAGAACATCACACTTGCTACCGTGGTTAGCAAGGTAAAAGTCTTCGCTGCGCCCGAGGTCCAGAATCTCGTGGTTGCGGACCTCGTCGTCCAGGTTGTGGATGGCCTCCGATTCATCTGAACGGACGTTACATGGCAGTGGACACAGACGCATAAACGGCCACACATCGCATTGGTAGACGATATGTTCACCATAAAAAGGCAGTGTGTGCGGTAAACTCACTTATCTCCTCATCCTCGATATGTGCGATGTCGCTCTCCTTGGGGACCGTTGCAGCAGACCCTAGACATGTGTGTGTTTCGGCGCTATATGTTACTAACCAAGTGGAGAGCTGTTGCTGGGAAGCGTGAATGCCTGGACACATAGCTGCGGGCCGCCTCTACGAACAAAACCCAGAGCGACTGTGGCAGCCAGGTAGACCAGCGAAAGATGCATATTCACACACAGCAGCGCTATATCCATGTATGCAATTCCATGTTTAGTAGGGTGTGTAGCATTCCGATGCTTGGTTCGTACTGAATTTCACAACGACATTGTGATGGGGACCAGTGTGTACGACATCACTACTCCAGGGCATCAGCCGTGGCCAACAGAGCATGTCTATGTAGTTTTACTCACCACTACAACCACATTGGTTCCTTCTGGTTGATTTATATCCCCGCCAGGCTCTCCTGTGTGGATACACACCAACAGCTTGGAACAGCTGTTGTTCGATGTCGATTTATAAATGTGTTTAGTTTAAGAGTAATACACCACTCAGCGACACGGACGATAACCAAAATGCATATTCTTACCGTCTTCACTGGCAGTACTTGGTTATTGTCGCAATGGATGACCAGAACAGTCCGGGTATGTTCACCTCTATGATGTGACGCATTAATGCAACTATTCTCGTTATTCAACCATATTCTCTGCTAATGTCACATGTAGTGCGAGACTTCCAGTGCCATCTTGAGCTTCCTCCAAAAGCAGGAAGCCGATATAAAAGACAAGCTTTCTGACCCGGACGTATACGAGGATGAAAGCCAAAGCGAGCCTACGTGGCTCGACGAGGAGGACATGCTAGCGGAGTATGAGTCATCGCAGGCTGAACGAGCCAATGAAATGAATATGAAGGCGATACAGAAACGGCGTGCTGCCAACGTGCTGAGCTCGTATTCAGAGGGTATCAAAAGGGAGATGGAGTACATGAAGAAGCAACCGGGGGATCATACTGAACAGGAGGTGAGGCTGACGACGCAGCTAGAGGCCAACCTTGCAAGGGTGGCTATGCTGCGCAAGCAGGCTGACCTGTTGCGTGAAAGAGCAGCCGAAACGAGGGAGTCCCTGTCAAACTTCAGCCTCGCTGAAAACAAGGGCGACATGCTTATAAGAGGTGAGTGACTGACCTGTTAACATGACAAACTGCTCAGATTGTAACATACTAAAAATCGGTCCCCTATTCTATTCTGCCAGGAGCGATGACATCGACCACAAAGACAAGGTCCCGCTTATGGCAAAACTGACGGGCAACTCCCTGGTACTGTATCACGAAAAGATACCACAAATCACCTTCTACCTCGTTGACGTGGAGTTGCCCGCACGCCCAATCGAAAATGCTCCCAGTTGCTTTGCTTTCGCTTATAGAGGGGCAGAGCAGGCTCTATGTGCAGGCACGGAAATCTCGTGTCACACGTGGATGAACGGTACGTTGCATGATTAGATCCAATAAAGGTGACGCAGCACTAAGCGAAGCATGGTTCTGCAAAAACCAAGGCATAAAGGGAACACTGGTAAACATGCATGGTGACAATAACGACGACAATGACGACGAGAAAGGAAAGAAGGAAGAGGTAAAGGGAATAATGAAGCACGCCGTCAAGGAGAATCCAGACAAGGTAGGGATGAGGTGTACATCTCATATATGTCAGGGTCTGGTGAACATGGAGGTCTTTGTGGACGACAAGAATAAGGTGCACATGCTGGTAAATGGCAAGGAGAAGCCTGTTACTGGAGCTTCTAGCATAGTTGACATCAAGGAGATTATGAAGAACGCCGCCTCGAAGACCAAATGACAGTAGAGGGGTAATATCGCAAATAAACCCTGCCTATTCATGTTAGTATGGACAGGCTGGGGTGAAAATGACGTCTATGAATGTACAGTATCTCCTTAATGCTCTAATTGGATGTTCATGAAAATTACATTGCTTGCCACCTGGGTAACATCCCATCTACAGGAGCCGAATATGCGTTTCCATTGGATACCAACAGTATGTGAACGTTAGTTTAGACTCGTTACCGCCATCTTTATGTTTATATAACCCCTTTCTGTCTATTATAGGGATGTGTAGAATGGTGTGTCTACGACCTTCCAGCCAAGTGCTACCTGTCTAACCCACCAAACAAAGGCGGGCGCATATCATACATTTCACTTTAATGTTTTGTTTCTGTCTTTGAGTTTATTTGTATGGTTTTGTCATTTGTCTACACCATGCTGAAGCATGAAGACAGACTGATTGGCATACGCCGTCAGCCATTTACGGGGACTGAATACCCATCTCTATAGTTGTGTATCCCTGAGTTACAGAAAAATGGTAGAATACAGGGAGGGTGCCATTAAATCCATACACATGGAGAACTGGATGGCCTATTCAGGTCCGGTTGTCCTAACGGCATCTCCAGGCGTCAACATCATAGCAGCAGCTAACGGTTGCGGGAAGAGCGCAATTGTATGTGCCATCGCACTGGGATTGGGCTTCGACCTGAATGTCCTATCGCGTGGTGAAAAGATAAAATCTTTTGTCAAAAGGGGTTGCAACAGGGCCAAGCTGAAGATTGTTCTGGCGAACAGCAGCGCCCGCCAAGGAGTAACAGAAATCGAAAGAACCATTACACTTGGCACGCAGCAACCCACTGAAGATGCGCCAGACGTAGAGGAAGTCGACGAAAGTGCCAACAGCAATAAGCGCAAACGTAAGAAGCCTTCTAAGCTAGAAGAAGATGATGACGATAACCCTCAAAAGGTAGCCAATACCAAGTCTGGGGTAACTGTGAGGAACGAATGGCACATTAATGGCAAGTCTGCCACCCTGGACATGGTGAGGCAGTTGCACAGTAAGCTTAACCTGCAAATAAGTAACCTGTTGACCTTCTTGGCGCAGGCAAATGTAGGCAAATTCGCTTCCATGAGCCAGCATGACCTCTTCAAGTCAACGCTCAGCGCCATTGAGCCCTCTCTGTGCACCGATCTTGACTCGCTCATTAATATGTCAAAGGTGCTGAAAACCAAGCATTCTGAGATGCAATCACTAACGGCCGATCTCAATAGCGTCACTTTGAAAATATCACACCTAAGGGTCATCAGTGATACCCTTTCCAAAATGAAGGACGCCACACTTTATGCTAATTTGGTCAAGCACAAGCTTTTCAGGGTCAAGATAGCCAACCTGGAGAAGGGTAGAAAGGCCAACAAGACGAGAATGTCATGGAGGTCAGAGGAACTAAAGCGCTCTGAAGAGGAAAAGGCGTCACTAGACAACAGGATGAATGAACTCAACACAGAAAGTGCAAGGCTCCTCCGTGAATCCCGCTCAAAGTTGACTAATGCAAAAAAGATAAACCTTATGACCGTTACAAAACAAGGCAGAAACGGAAGCTACAGCACAAATCTTCTGGCAGATGACAATCACATTGACAAGGAGTATTATGACTCTATGACTGCCTTGCGCGCCTTCGCAGCCAGCCACAAACCCCAGGCCCATGGCTCCAAGGTTAGTGCTAGCAGCAGAGGAATCATAGAGCATCGGTTGAGCGTGATAAACAAACAAATAGAGGTACTACAGCTGCAAGTCACCGGAGAAAATGAACTTGCTTCAGAAATAGCCGAGTGCAGGATAAATGAGGAATCACTTAAGGCGTCACTCAGGAAACTCCAAAACACATCATTAAGGGGTTACAGCGATATACAAGTGGACAATCTATTAAAGAAGCTTAATATAATAAACAGAAATAGTTATAGGCGGTTCCTCAAATGGAGAAGGGAGACAGTAGAAGGAGGAGCAAATAAGGATGGCAGAAGTGTTGATAGGGACGCAGAACAAAAAAGGCATTCACGAATACCGAAACTGATAATCAGTGACCTGAAAGTTGAAGGGCGTTTGAATTGTTGCATGATAGAGGAAGCCATCAGTAAATACGTAGATTGTCTATTGATACCAGTGGGCTCCTTGAATAATCTGTCCTCAGTCAACAAGTTCAACTTACCAGCTGTAACTGTGCCAAAGGTGAAACCTATACTCTGCCATGTCACTGACACCATGAAAAAGTTTGGCGTGACACACTTTTTGCACCAACTGGTTTCCTGTGATGATCCTGATACAAAGCATACAATTGCCAATATCGCACAGTTGGGAACAACATTTGTAGTCAATGCAGATGCCATTTCCCGTTGGGTCCACCCTGCTGAACAAGATGAAAGCCCAAAAAATGGTAAAAAAGATCTAGATAATCCATCCGCACAATCTGATGGAAATGAGTCACAGGATGGTAAGGAGAACGGCCAGGATGGTGATGAAAAGTCCCCTCAAGCCGGAGCCTCCAAAGAGTCAAAAGACTCTACTGAGCAGAGTGGCACCCCAAAAGCCGGCAGTTCAGAGTTGCCTGATGAAGGAAACAAGAGTGAGACAGAATCATCAGAAAAGGATGAAACTAAGACGCCTAATAACACAGACGGTTCAAACAATAAAGACGGAAAGCGGCTATCTAACACTGCAAAAAGGGAAAGTCTTTCGGTTGCAAATTCTCCCAAAAGTCCGAAAAAAGGAGTGGAAGCAAATAAGCGACCCAGTGTTGAGATTGACACCTCTTGTGAGCCCTCTGATGAATCACCTGAAGACAGTCGGTACAAGGTTTTCTATGATACTATGCTTAAGGAAATAAGCAAGCAGATCGGAAGAAAGGTTTACGTGCTAAGGTACTATGTGGGCACAAAACGCCACATTTACAGACAGTTCAAGGATGACCCCAGCTCCTACACTGATTATGCCGTTGAAATACCAAGGGTTCCCACCATTTTGTACGATTGTTCAGCGCTAGGAGAGGCTGACATGGCAAAGAAAAACAGCGTCGAAAAGGAACTCAGTGATGTGGCTGAAAGACTAAGGGTACTCAGTGGTATGCTCTATGGTCGTAAACAGGATAATAGGGCAGTTGGAGGAAGACTGTATTCACTGAACAGAGAGAAGCTCTCACTTGAACGAACTCTGGAGGCCATAGATGGGCCTTATGGGTCCCAACGTGCGATGAAGAGCAAGCAAGAAGAACTGGATCGTCTACTGGGTACACATAAAGAGAAAATGATGAAGGCAATTGACGAGAGGGCTAACCTTATCTCTGACTGGATTGAAAAGGTTTCTGTGCGGCGAACCAATTTGTTGGAGGCGCACAACTTATATGAGGAGTACAAGAAGAAAATGAATCGCATAGGTAGACTAGAGGAGCTGAGCGCCATCTGCAACACGACATACGAAGAGGTTAAGAGCGATGTGGACAGAATTAGTGACACGTTAACGCAGCAAGATGAAAAGTATAAAAAGTACTCTGATGAAATAAGAAACTTGAACGTTTTGATAAAGGCCATCAGTGGCGAAATGGCCCGGTCTTCTGGTGATGAGAACATGACAACGTTAAACCAGGATCGTCAGGCGCGGGAAATCAGGCAGGAGGCCTCGCTAAAGCTGGAGAGCATGACTGAAGGTGATCTGGAGCGGGAACTCCACATCGCCGAACATAACGTAAAGCAACTGGAACGTGATGATTGTGAAGAGGCACAAAATGCCAAGGAGATAAGGGATGAAATGATACGTGAGAAGAAGCTCTCAACTGAGATCGGAGAGGTGGAAGGAGACATAAACCAAATGACGGCCGAGAGATCCGCACTCTATGAGAAGTGGATAGGCCGCGTTAACCATATAGTTACCCAGGTAGACAACAACTTTGGCCGCTACATGAGAGATATTGGAGACGGATCTGCTGGGCAGGTGCGTGTCGAGGCTAACCTGGAGAACATCAACGAGGCAAAACTCAAGATTCTGGTAAAGTTCCACTCTGATAGGGACCTTCTACCCCTAGCAGCGTCTTACCAGTCCGGAGGAGAGCGTGGTGTGACAACTATGGTTTATATACTGGCCGTTCAAAACCTCACGACAAACCCATTCTTTGTCATAGACGAAATCAACCAAGGTCTGGATTCCAACTATGAAAAACGCATTATGGGACTGTTGTTGCGCCACAATTCACGGGGAGAGGCCGTTGAAGGAGATCCTTCAACCATGATACAGCCTTATGAGAAGGAAGACAGACGGGGACCGTCGCCACAGTACTTTGTGCTGACGCCGCAGCTCCTTCCGAACATTGACTTGCGCGGGGCTACGCTGCATTTTCCGCTCAACGGCGCTGGTGTGTTGAATGGAGTTTCAATTTAATCATAATATCTGGCATATTAGTCCTTTAATCGTGCTGTTCCATTCCCTCTGCTGTATATGTGTTACACATGTCCACATTGAGATCACACGTATATGGCGCCTGTGCTATATTAGACACTTCAGTGTGGCAAAGACTATTGATAAAACGACGACATACGTGATATTCATTCGTCAGTATACACTACAGCTGTAGTCTCGGTACTAGCCATGTGTAGCACTGTTGCCCACCAAACCATGTCTATGTGTATTGGGAATAGTCCTATATATGAAGAGGAATTATTAACTTGGCTCCTCAGTGGCAGTCAACAATTTAAATAACATTCGTGAACATTCAAATGTTCACTGTGTGAAGTACAGCTACAGATACGATAAGGCTTCCAACAACTTCCGGAATTCCACGTTGTTGTGACTCGTCGGAAGCTAGCAGCTAGCTGTGTGGTTGTAACACCATGCTGTCTGTCTTTGAAGTCTGCTTCATTACCTAAAGGAAGAGGACTTATGCAACTTCCTGATGCCATCACCTAAATGGAACAGATATTGTTGGATGGCTCGTTGGATTTTTGTGAACGGCAGTGTCTTCATGACAACAATGTGAAGTTCTCGGCATCTGGAAGGTGGACAAAGTGCACGCTGTATGAAGAAGGACCTTAATTTGTCCATCACACTTCACCCTTAAATTCTGTCTATAATTCCTTACTGCCGACATAACGGTAAAATGTACTGTGAAGATGCAGGATAGTTTTTCAAATGACGTAGACATAGAGGCGCTGTTCAGCGGAGTGGTTAATTCGACTAGCAATGGCATGCCCTCAGCATCACAGACTGATTTAGACCCGGTGTTACTTGGAGAGATGCTGCTGGATGACGAGGGAGCCCTAGATAAGCGAAACACAAGTAAGGACAAGAAGAAAAAGGGACGTTTAGTGAAAAGGCTATTCGAATCATCGGATTCCTCGCTTCCAGACGCACCAGAGGTCGTATCCGTGCCATCCACTCAAGAGACAGAAAAGCAACACCTGGATAACGGAAAACTTGTCGATCGTAATTCACTACATGGTGATGACGACGATGACGCTGATGAAAATGAGGTTGTAAATGAGAGTAAACTGGCTGTAAATCACCTGCAGCGTGTGCTTCTTACTAGCGCTGAATCTGAAGACACGCCTGTAAGGCGGCTACAGTCGAATGCTGATACATCTGCGCTCTCATCTGATGGAGCATTGGTGCTAATCAGTCCCCAGAGCGAACTGCAAGATGAACGAAACGACAAGTGCTCACGGCGGAATACAGAGCCTTCGGGTAGTGACATGATCACCGATAAAGCCATAAAGGAGTTTAACCTTGCAAACAAATTACTTGTAACTACGAACTTGGAAAACACTTCCGTTTTTCCGAAAAAGGAGCTGCCGAAAGCTAAAGTCGCCCTCTCTGACATAGACAAGGACATTTTGGATAGCGTCTATAAACAAAGTATGACTCTACCACCCCCATGTCTTCATACTATGCGCTCTGACATACTTTCAATGGAACATCCAAGCAGTGAGATCTTTGGGAGCATTCCAAAGGGGTATGATAAAAACATCATACAGGATGTTGATCTTAAATCGAGCAACTCTAACGTAGGCGATGTAAACGGCATGGTAGGTCTATTTACTCCGGACTTGAATGATTCCATGATAAACGAATGTTCGCCAAAAGATGGCGGAGAAACGCTCAATGCCAACGTGCAAACAGAGTTGGCTTTGGCGACTGATGAAAAGGTGACATCCACACCAGTATTATCGCAAGCCACTGGCGCGCCACCGAGGAGCATGCCAGATGATCCAGATGTAGAAGACTTTGCCTCGGCTATTGCTGCGTTACATCAAACAACGACAAATGTAAGTTGTGTTTCCGCGGCGTCCAATGACCTGTGGTCGACACAACATGAGGCAACTCAAAATACATCTCTTCTCAAAGCAAAAATCCAGGCGCCTACATGCAGAAGCGAACCATCTTCTGTATCCCCAGATAAAGGTACAATTGTGATCGATGAAGCACCCTCACAACACGTTGCAACATCTCATCAGCTGGAACCCAAGAAGAGTGTTCCGCATAATGAGGCTGCAAATGACAACAAAACGCCAATGCCTTTCATCGGTGAAGCTGTCAGCTTCTTTGCAATGAAACACATAATATCACTTGTCAGAGAAATTGGGGCATGTTTGTCATCCGGAGAGGATATTGAAACAAGGTGGCAAGATGTCCTCAGATTGGAAGCACGGACTCAGAGGTACATTGATGAGGCTGTAAGGTTTAACTTCGAAACGGAAGACCTTAGCGCATACAAGACCGCTCTCCCGAGGATGTTGTCTACAACTGGGCTAGTATCCCATAAAAGCCCATGTGCAATTAAAGGAAATACTGTTATAGAAAGCTCGTCTCAAAAGACAGCTAGGAGCTATACAACGACAAAGCAAATTGCTGAATTCCAAATGTTTATTAATAAAAATATGCTAGACCAAAGATTTATTAACAGGAATAACACATCTGATCCCACAACGAAAGATAATAAGAACCTGTGCAAAGTGTCCACGGCAAGTTCATTTGCCTCCGGTACATCAGGCAGTTCTGTTGTAATGTGCCGCAATGACTCTGCTGAATCTGCGGAATCATATCCAGGGGATAATGCCTTGCCCGTTGTGAGGACATTCCATGACATTAAGAACCAAATGGATGCCAATAGCCATTTAAATGGAATCAATAAGGCTTCCAACTCCAAGTCTAAGGAAACGCAGCCGGAACGAGCGTATGTAGATGAAACTGATGAGGACATGTTTATCTTCGATGAAGATTCAAGCGATGAATTGGGTGATATATCCAAACTTTCAGACCATCTATCCTTTGCAAGAAAGGAATACATGCATATGATAAACACCAACGCCATACCAGGGATGGATCTTAGGGTACCTCGTGATGTGCTTGATCAGTACAATCACCTTTTCAACGACGAATATGAATTCAGTTCAAAGGTTAATTACATGAATGAGAGTGTTTTCGGTTATAAGGGTTTCAGAGGAGTTCAATTGGCTGCCATAAACGCCGTTCTTCTAGGGAATGACTGCTTCCTCATGATGGCAACTGGAGGAGGAAAGAGCCACTGTTACCAGCTTCCTTCACTTATACTTGGTGGTATAGTTGTGGTCTTTTCGCCCTTGCTATCCCTCATGGAGGACCAGGTGAGAGCTCTTAAGCAGTACGGAATACGGGCGGACGTAGTAAACGGCGATGCCACCTCTGCGGACATAAAGAACATATCCAAGCAATACTTGAATCAGGATGATGTGACCAAAAACGGTGCCGTGTTGTTTATCACGCCTGAGAAGTTTGACAAGTCAGTGCTAACTGCAAGGTTGATTGATGATTTGGGTATCGCAGGCCGCTTGAAATTGTTCGTCATAGACGAGGCTCATTGTGTATCACAATGGGGGTTGTCATTCCGGAAAGATTACAGAAAGTTGTGTAATCTAAAAACCAAATTCCCCAGTGTTCCTATTCTGGCTATGACGGCCACTGCTACTCCTGAGGTTGCTCTAGATATCATGAACGTCCTTCGTATAAATGGTTGTGCGAAGCTTAGGACCACCATAAATAGACCAAACTTATGGATTGAGTGTAGGGAAAAGACGAAGGATTATGTAAAGGAGATGATTGAGATCCTATTAACAACAACGGGCTGTGGTATCGTATACACCCTAACCATAGGCGATTGCCAAAAGGTAGCCCAGGAACTACAAAAGTCTGGCATATCTGTTGGTACCTACCATGCAAAGATAGACAGTAACCAAAGGAAACAAATTCAGAAGCAGTGGACAGCTGGAGAAATAAGAGTTATGGTAGCTACCATAGCCTTCGGAATGGGTATAGACAAACCAGATGTGAGGTTCGTTTTCCACACCTCCGCGCCAGTTACGATACTGGGATACTATCAGGAGATTGGACGTGCTGGAAGAGATGGCAAGTTCTCCACCACCATTCTGTGGTACAACCTGCGTGACTTTGAAAGGCACAAGAACCTTGGACAAAAGGCTGCGTCAACTAATCAGATGATAACAGGCGAGGAGTTGGCAGAGAATCCATCTCTTGAGAACATGAGGGAATATTGCCAGAACAAGTCCACATGTAGAAGGTTGTTGTTGTTCCGAGCATTTGGCGAGGATCCCACAGAGATTTTGCCGGGTAACTGCAGAGGCTGTGATAACTGCTGCCTTAACGTCGTCAGTGAGAAGGTGGACGCTACTGAAGATGCACTTGTGATATGCAAGTTTGTTGATGACGTTATGCAATTCCGTAGGAACGGCATTTTAACAATGAACATGATATGCGACTCATTAAGAGGATCGTACCGCTCTCTGATTTGCAAGTACCGGCTACACCAGAACAAGTTCCATGGTGTAATGAAGGAAAGGAAATCCAAATACATAAGCCAAGTTGTACAGGAAATGGTGAATTTGAATGTTCTGAGGGAGAACAGAAGGAGCTGCAGGAGCTTTGGCAGAACTGTATATGTGTTGGGCCCAAACTATCGGAAACTGTTGGCTAATAGACTTCGTGTCACAATCATAAGCTACAAGCCCATAAATTCAACATCAGCTTCTGCACGAGATACAGACTCCGTTGGCGGTTCCGATGGCTGTTCACTTATTAACGATAATGTGGACATTGAGCCAGACGATATTCCAGAAAAATCGCATAGAGCTAGTAAGAAGAGACCTCGAGAGGGAGACAAATGTAACCAGCCTAGCATCAAAGAGCTAGTGGCCATGTGTGATGTATCTGCGTCTCAACAAGGCAAGGGTATAGGAGCCTCTAAGATAGTGCAGGCGCTAAAGGACGCTAACTATATGATTAGGAGTGACAGTGAAAGTGAGGATGATTTCGGTACTTGGCCTAACCTAGATGCGGAGCCAGTGAACCATTCGATTCCAAGTGTCCGGGACATAGTGACAACCATATCAAAGCAGCCGCCTCCAGCCAAAACCTCTGCAGACGGCCACAAAAATGATGTGTTAATAATAGCGCATAAGGTAATACCAAGAGCAGTGAAATCAGCCTCTGCTGGGAACATTACTGATTGTAGTTCAAATTCGTCAACCTATAACACGCAGAGCAGTACAACCCCCAACGAGAGAGGAAATTCTATATTAGCGATTCCATCTAAGCAGATTACTCCACCAGATGGTTTTTTGGGTGGGAAAAGTGCACCGCCAAACAATGCAACCCCCGCAATAGTGCCCATTGCAAAAGGAACATCCAAGCCAGCGTTTTCCCTCGAAGCGAGAAAGGAGAATCCCACTGTTGACGTACAGGTTGCAAGGCAGAACAACATCCGCCGAAAGGTACCTAAAGATCTTCTTGGGGTCCCTATGTGACTATAAGCTTGGAACGCTGGAAGGGATACACAGTCCCAAACACGCAACCCCGCAACAGTCCTATAGGTATCTGCAGCTGATATGTTGTGGTATAAATAACACTTATTCATGTTTAAACATTCATTGTATGCTTAACATTCATGTAGTGCCTAGTAGTGCAGTGTAGCATGTAATAAATGGTTAAGTTGCCATCAGAGGCGTGTATGAATGAAACCATTCAATTCAGAGTTGTTGATACTTACCGCGCCAAAGGATGTGCTATCTGGGTCTCCGGAACGTGGATTGTCATTTTCAATCCTGTAAACCATGCAACGATCACTAGAAGGACGTACCAGCAGTGACCAGACGGGATCTTGCCACGCATCTCCTGCAGACTCTCTGTAGTTTTCATCTTCATCAGCCTCCCGATACTCTCTTCCCCCGTGTTGGGGTTTAGATACAGCACAACATCGTTGCAGTAGAACTTTGTTACGCGAGCGATAACTGCCAGGTCTGTAGACAATGCGAATGCTCACGGAGTTGCTAACCTTTATCTCGATCACCAGACACTAGCAGAGGAGACATAGCATCTGTACTGACCTGTACATCACTTCACTCTGGTAAATAGCGGGCGTAACCTACCCAGCGGAAGGTGACTATGTTGTCTGATATTACTACACCAAAGGCGGAAGCTACAATGGAGCGAGAGGCTAATAGTTTCAGCCTGCTAAAAAACTCTGACATTTGTAATTTCCTTATTTGTTCTTGACAAGTTCCTGGGAAAAGACTGCATTATGGAAACTGCACACCTACCCTGAGAACGGCGTAGTTCACGGTCCCCTTGTAAGCCCAAGGAATAGACAGAATCTTGATCTCCTCTGGCTCTACGCAGTTCTTGAAGATTCCAGTAGATTCTGGCGTCTATGATTGCCCTCAGAGAGTGACTTACTTGAGATGTCTCGGAAGCAGCTTATCATATCCTGAGCAATGTCTGCCTTCATGGCAGTGACAAGCTCGACAGCGCTAACTATTCGACTTCCTCCCTCTGGTAGCTCCACCTGCACAGTTTCCACGCGCACTACTGGGGGCGTCAACTCGTATCTCGTGCATATGGCATGATGTAGAATCCGGCTCGTATTGAGTAGCTCGATATACGGGTAGTCCATGCCTTGCGGGATCGTTGGATCCACCTTATAAAGCCAGTAAAAGTGTTTTACATCATCTATCGTTAAGTAGAAGCCAACGTCATCAATACCCAAGTATGTGCCATCCTCAAGGAGGACGTTCCTAGGGTTGCCAGGAAGAATTAGTCTAGTGGGATTCAAGGCATTACAGACTATCCTCCCAGGTTCCCCTGGCGAGCATTCAACCTACATAACTGTTTAGAAGTCATTAATGGCAACGTACCATAAAGTCTGCATCACATGGGTCGACCGACTTGACAACATTAGTCTGCAAATCTGGAGATACTGATACTCCCACATAGTGCCCATTCATTTTCCGTCCATCAAACGTATGCTGAATGCCCATCTCATACAGCTCGAATAGCGTCTTCCTGTCCATAACAACGGGTACAAGTGTCATCTGATAAGTATTTGCTGCGAGACATGTACACCTACAGTTGGCGATATTTCTGTGCAACCATATCTAATAAATGGAGTCTTTCCTCCAGTTAGATTTGCAAAGGTTCGACCTAAAACGTTAAATTCGGCACTAAAATGCACTTACAGAGGTCAATGCTTGCATATGTGCCGGACAGCATGAAGAAGACATTCTTGTCGCAGAGGACATTTCGTAGTTCAGAAAACTTCAAGTGTAGCTTTGGGATATAGTTTGTTCCGATATTTTCGTTGTAAGCCCGACTCATGCTAATGCTTCTGGTAAGTGATGACACCAAATGGTCTTTTATGTCCCTATGAGGGGAGTGAGTGGTTAGGCTCCTAGCTATAAGTCTTGGCGACCTGCCTCCAGTATCCGGAAGTGGTAGTAACGGCTTGTCATAGTTCCCCAATAACAATTCTGTTTGCTTCCTACCGATTACTTTTTCAGGTGTGACTTCTCTTTTAGGGAACACGACAGGGGATTCAGAGCAAGACTGCTCCCGACTAATAGTTTCTTCTTTTTCATCAGATAACTCCTTTGCATTAGACTCCGCCTCTGCACTGCCAGACACAATAAGTGAGCGAGTGTGGTGTAGTTTCTTCATGAGGGGGGTGGCATCGTTCTGTTCAGTAACAGTGCTCAAAACGAGAGACTCCCTAGCTACCTCCTCCAAAGTCAGCAGAGCCTCTAGTTGCCTTGGGAAAAGCCAACTGAGTATCTTGTATTTCTTCCCTAGTTGCGGATACACGTTCTTTGCGTGTTCGTTTGCTTCCCAGAGAATCTTCCAATATGTTGACATATACCTCTGAAGAAAGTGCATATGGACGTTCGGGCGTCGTAGACAGTAGTACAGGATGATACAAGTGAAATAATCATATGTTGGGTTTGCCATGAAGACGACTAGGATATCTTCTGGTGTCCAGGCACCCATGCTATCCAGTTCTTTAAAGTGTCCAAGCATGTCGCCGTATGTCACCTTTCTAGCCTTCGGCCTCGTAGACAATACACTTGACGTGAATGTTATCTGCGGTCATTTATTTGGTATAAATTGTGCCTACCATCATGACCGATTCCTTCTTTATTTGTCCCATGAGCTTAGACTGAGAACTCAGCAGTTCCTGTATTCTAGAGTCTGAACGATCCTTTCCCAGAGATTCCACCAGCGTTAACGAATTGCTTAGCGACACACTTTTGGTGTATATGTTTTTAGCATATATGTCCGATAAACGCAGATACTTCACTTCCGGTATCATGCTGCTTGTCTCTATTTCGTCGTCGACAATGACGAGGCGACAGTTGGTCGCCCTGAGCTTGTACGCCAGCAATTCATCACTGCTCGTTATATCTGTATATAGCAGTAACTCACGTGTCTGTGTGCCAGTTGCTGTGAAACAAGGTATAGCCGTATATCAAGCAGGTAGCGATGATGTATATGTCATGTATCTTCGAATGCTTCATATGGGCGCATATAACCATGCCTGTGGCGACATACAAGGGGTTTGAAACCCGCAACGTACCCTTTGTCTCCTCCTTCTGGAAGATGTAATCTATTCTCCTGTTGAGGATTGCGGCACCGTACAGGATTCCAAGACGGCTAAGTTTGACCTCATCGATGCGATGTTTCTGCCAAGGGATATAAGGATTCACCGTTGAAACGCACATGTGTCGACGAGTAGTACTTCATGAAGTCATCCTGGAGATTCTGCAGGTGAAAGAAGCTCGTGTGCTCCGGCATCTTTACACCCTAAAGCCGCAAGAACGGCGCGAGGAAAGAAATGTGAAGATGGAATCCGGCACGAAAGAATTGTTCAAAAAATCTGGCTGTCGCTACTCCACCTAATACCTTCAATGGTGGCGACTATCGTGGCAGGAGGGAAGGGGTACCACGGTACGTCCATGAATCTAATATAATGCACAGCCAATACAATATTCTATTTTAAAGCTACATAACATTACAGACTATAAGTCAACCACTATTCATTGCGGCTTGCAACAGGGCTTTGCTGCGCAATTTTGCGCGCAATTGCTGCTTTTTGGTTAGCTTTGCTGTCGTACCAGCTGACGCTGGCACAGCCTTCAACACTTGCTCCAGTGACGCCAGCTCGTTTTGCATGCTGGAAAGGTTGCCGAGTGCCTTCCCGTGCGTGTCTTCCTTCTGGAAGCTCTCGACCAGGCGCTTGGCCTCGTTCTTGAAGTCATACTTGCGCCGCCACATCTCCTTACGCGTTTCGCGTTTCCGTTTGCTTCTGCTGTCGGCCTTTGCACCCGTCTTTATTACCTTGGTGCCTATGCTAGCATCTGCCTGCTTTGTTGCGATTTTGCCCTTTTTCTCTTTAGCCTTGATGAGCCCCTTGGTGAGCTCACTCAAGTCATTCGGCTTCAAAGCAGAAGCCGCAGCTGCATCGGTGGCCTTAGCCGTCCCCTTCAGCTTAGGTAGAACTACATTCTTCTTGAAAGTTGACTGATTACTGCGACCCTTTGCGATACCAGAAGCCTTTCGGCTTACTGTAACAAGTGCCTTCCTGCGGGCACGCTCCATACTCCTCAGACGGAATTCCTCATCGTCGATGATTGGCAAATTGCTAAAGTCGATGGTTGGCTGAGGCAGTCCACGCGTTGCCAGAGACTCAACACCCGGAGCAGAGGTGGATTCCGCCTTCTTGGCATCCTGCCCGGTGGGACCCTTGACCAGGATCTTCTTTACGATTCTAGTAAGCTTTGCCATTGTGCAATATTTCTAGTCTTCATGGGCTCAATTTTCCATGGTTACGGGTTGCTGCGATAATGTATTCTACATTCGAGTGGCAGGCTTCGCAGGCTGGGGAGGTCACATACACATCAGTACCATAATTGTTAGTGTCGTAGCCTGTGTAACTAGCATTTACTTGTTTGATCAGTTGAATTAGTGACGGAAGTAAGACTATAATCACCTATTTATGAGTACTATTACACTAGATGTTGTCGTCCCTGTTACATGGCTCCTCCTAGTGAGATACCAAAATAGTCTTGCTTTCACAAGAAACCATGCAATATCTGACCTACTTGTAGCACTAAGTAGCTGATTCACGCCTTCATGGCGTTGTAAACGTCACCATCACTCATTAGTTACCTAGAATGCAGCACTAGTCACCGTTTACTGTTATAATTGTGTATGGATTATTAGAGGATAAGTGTTTAAAACTATGGTAGCTGTGCCACTTCATTGTGTGGTCATCAAGCGGACATTGCCATCTTGATTGGAGGATGTGAGACGTAGTTCACCACCTGTATGTCATCTATCGTGAAGCCCTCAATGTCTTTGACGTCCGGGTTCAACTTCAGCTGAGGGAAAGGGTATGGTACTCTCGACATCTGCAACTTGACGGGTTCCACGTGGTCCACGTATACGTGGGCGTCGGCGAGGTTGTGAACAAACTCGCCTAGCTGCAAACCGCAGACCTGGGCAATCATAGCCGTGAGGATGGAGTAGGAAGCAATGTTGAATGGCACTCCCAGACCCAGGTCACAGGAGCGCTGGTGCATCAAACAGGACAATTTACCATCCTTCACGTAAAACTGGAAGAAGCAGTGGCACGGGGGGAGGGCCATCTTGCCAAGATCTAAGCATGTTGTGCGGTAAAACATGAAACCCACCTGCAACATTCCACGAGCATACTATGAGTCTGCGGTCATTGGGATTGGTCTTGATCTTTTCAATGACTGTCTTAAGCTGATCTATTCCTTGCCCACTGAAGAGGTGTTACAGTTTATGTGGCATATCTTACCTGTAGTCAGCGTGCATATCTAGGTACTTTGCTCCAAAGTGGCGCCACTGGAAACCGTAAACGGGTCCCAGGTCGTGCTCTTCACGGTCTGTGAAACCCAAGTTATCGAGGAAGCTCCTTGCTCCGTTGAGTTCCCAAATGCGGACGTTCTTGGCAAGCAAGTCGTTTCCGTTGGTGCTGCCGCGGATGAACCACAGCAGTTCCTCTATGATACTCCTCAAAGCTACCTTTTTAGTGGTCAGAAGTGGGAATGACTTGGATAGATCGAAGCGCATCTGGTAGCCGAATTTGGAGTAGGCGTCAGTTCCTGTGCGGTTTTGCTTTAGGGTGCCGTTACTGAGAACGTCAGCTAAAATGTCCAGGTACTGGAATTCCTCATGGTACCGTATCTTCACCGATGGGCATGCCACATATTGTGGTACTTTCACCTTGGGCTCCTCACCAGTGAGAACCAATTCGTCCATGGAGGGGTGGGGTTTGTCCTTGACGACTGATTTCTTCTCATATGTCACAAAGTCATATGTCACGAAATCCGTTCCAAAGGTCTTGCTTATTCCAGTTATCTCGAAGGTGTCAGGAATCTCGGGGAAGAAACGGTCACCCTCGTAGTCCTTGTTGATACGAGTTTGGTAAATCTTGTCGCAGAGGTCGTTCTCAAGAACCAGCCTGTATATTTCCGATCCTCCTGTAGAAGTTATGTTAGTTATAGCTTCAGTAATAAGGTAAATTAAGGTGCGACATAAAACATACAGCTACGGCTCGAAAGCAGTAGACAAATGTGGCATGTGGTCAATGCAATGTAATCATTATGCATGCGACAGATATATACCAGCAGTATAGATAGTATATCACCCATTGACTCATTTCTTACCTAAGATGAATATCTTGTTATGCGGAACAGAAGCACGTAGTTCCTTGATGGCGGCATCCAAACTTGAGAATGTCAATACACCCGGCATCTCCTTACTGTAATATTGATATGACAGATACTTGTTAGACATAAACATACATTGAACGGCTGATTAGCACGTTAATTCTCCCCTTTAGGGGGAGAACATTTTGTGGAATGCTCTCGTAGGTTTTACGTCCGAAGATGACGACATTCTTCAACTCCGGATTCTTCGCCTTTACTTCAGGCTCAATAAACGTAGTGACCCAGTAGAGGAAACGGAAATCCTGGCGTATGTGTGGCCAAGGAATCTCGTTGTTCTTTCCAATCACCCTGTTGAGCGCAGTTGCGACGATTATCTGCAATCCGTCACACCCTGTGTAGTCTGCCATCGTATTTTTGAAGTAGGTCGTTAATCATGTAGCGTGTCTATGCAATAATAAGTGAAATGGAGGCCACATGGGGAAGAATGTCGGGGTGGCCACTGCCTGGATCATTCACAGCCGGGGAGAAAATGCATGTGGCATAAATATCTAACACGTTTGAGCAGTGCGATATCGACAATTAACACGCTGAGTTGCTGTTTTGCAGTGAGTATCGTGGAAACCTGTAATGTGCGCCGACGTTTATTAGCCGCTACACACTCAGATAGCTGTACCCTCTGGAGCTACAGTTTCCCCCGTTTCTATGAAGTGCTCCTTCTCCTCCTCGTATTCCTGTAACGCCTTAGCTATGCGCTCCTTCTCGATGATTCTGCATCTAGACAATAAACATTGACATTTGGTAACCTACATGTAGTTGTATACCATAGTGCCTAAGAAATATATGGCAAAGGCGATAGCCGCACCGATAAGGCTCTTTTGTGGCTGTATTTTAGCATAAGAGGCTGCTTGTGTCCTCGTTATAGAGCCGCGTCCGCGGATTGTGTCGTCGGTGAGTATCTCGTCATTCGTTCCATTTGCCTTGCTCGCGCCCTCCTCTGCCTTCTTTGAGGCCTCATTTGAGGAGTGGGGGCTAGAAACAACAGCTGGCGCTTGGATTTGGGCCTGCGTTGCAATGAGCCATGTGCCGTGTCTATTTATCACACAATATGTATTAGACATTATAACACACAGAATGTTGCACATCAGCAGAATATAACAGATCAACATTAATGTACATAAGGGAAGGATGCGGCGAAGATTGAGTAATCGGCGCATCTGGGTGGAATCCCGTGAATAACGTACCGCATGATGGGTCCTTTTTGGAGCCAACAGATCATGTGACCGCTTGTCCACTCGTGGAATATGCCTCGCAGCGGTGCCACTGCCCAGCAGTGACAACAGCACAAGGAAGTAAACGGCGTATGTAGACAACATGGTGACTGGCGTCTAGCTGGGATTCTACACGAAGTTCGACAACCTTCTCCTATACCGCGTCCACAGCACGACACCTTTAGTTTCTGTAGGAAGATAAACTTGTCCGATGAAGTTATTGTGCATTCTGCCCGTTTCGGAAAGGGTGGAAAGCCGCCCGCCTCGCGGTGAGGTCACCCAAGGTGTGTATAGCGGCGGGCAATTGGTATTACAGGTGACCATGCCATCTTAGATTCATGCAAAATCTTAGCTTCACTGCTCTAAACAGACACATGCCGGGAGTTTTATTCCCTTTATGGAACCGCCTGGTGCATACATACACTGCTTGTCACTACCAACCAGCCGGCAGAACGCATTAAGTATCCGCAATTCCTCGGGGAGTAAAACGCTTAGTAGTTTAGTGCGTCTAATAAGCTAGATATATGGTCTGTCATGGCTCCATAAGCGGTGACTTTGGTCGCATACGTACCATCCTGTGCAAAGCCTTAGTTTAGAGGAAGAGTGAGAATACGGGGAAGCGGACCTGAAACCCGCGAAATACGAGTAGAAGATTGCATCCTGAATGTTAATTGTCGCTCCCTTCCTAAAATTCCAGACATGAGCCGCAGGAAGTTTGGCCTCGACATGGACGTCCTCTCGGATGCCTCCATAGAGGCCTTCCAAACACTTGTGCTCTTGAAGAAGGAGGTCATCGCAGCACTTCACGATGAGTACAGCTACGCTGAGAGGGAGCACGAAACCATATCGTATTTCAACAGTGTCTGCCACGTTGACCCAGAAGCCACCAACCGCCAGCGGTCCTCTGGCCAGTCGGACGTCAGCTCCAAGCCAGACACAACAAAATCGCAAGACGGAGACAGTCATGCAAGTTATACTAGAAAACTGTCGTTGCTGAAATGGCAGTCCCCAGAGTTCCAAAAACTGGAGATGCGCTGGCGGTCCCAGCTCAACAGAAGCGTAGAGTGCATTACGCAGCAACTGGAACAGGAAAAACGGGGTTCAGTCTCAACGACAGAGGTTGAGGGCATATATGAGTCCATTTTTCAGCTTCAAAATGCCTACTTCAAAGCTGTAGAGGAACGTGAAAAGAGCAACAAACTATGGCTTCGGCTCAAAATGTACGCCGCGTCCAGAAAGGATATGTTGGAAAAGTACTGCAAACCTTATGGACTGCTTAAAGGTGTAATGAGAGGGGAAGACGACGTTGTAAGGGCTGCAGAAATCTCTGAGCCTTACCCTGCTAGAGGGGCATCCAAGCAATTCCAACCTACGGATGCCTTTGATCCAAGGGGCCCTCTTAGTACTGTGGAAGTTCTTCCCCCTGAAATGATCGCCCCCTCTACTCCCTATGCCAATGACCAAGGTCTACCGCATCAAATGCAGGGGGACGCCCAAATGGATTTCGACAACTCCACGATCTCGGAATTCCTTAACCAGCTGAGCTCCATAACCAAGTTCTACGCCATGACCAGGAACATATACATTCAGTATGGTGATGGTAACATGTCATACAAAGTCTTCAACAACATCATCGACTTTTTGTTGCGATCGTTGGGTATTCCTTCCATAGACAAGGTGGCTGTTAAGAAGCTTCTAAAGGCATATGATATTGGTATGGGCGCCACAATCAACTTCAATACATTCGTGATGTTGTACTGGGAAATCGCACACATCATTCGCAATGCATTGGATGTCGTACAGTCAATCAACGCCAAGGGAATCCATTCCCACAATATCATGCGGCAGCGACAGGAACAAAACACGTTTGTGGAAATAGAGGACATCCTCATCTTCAAGAAAAAGCTCAGCAGTGGGGAAGTATGTACCAAGTACTTGGCCATGGAAGTCAGCACAGGTAAAATGCGTGTCGTCGACATGATCACCAAGTCCCTGAGAACCCCCCCTTTCGAACAGATCTCAATGGAAGTTTCCAGGCTGTCAAAGCTACAGAGTCAGCATCTTGCATTATATCTGGCTGTCTATCACGATCTAAACACCATTTATGTGGTTTCTGAGTACTGTGAGTACGGCTCACTGCTAAACCATATGCAGATCAAAAGAGACACCATATTCACAATGGGTTTCGTACATCTGGTGATGGCACAGCTGATTGAAGCGATCCTGTATATTCATTGTAACAATATTGTTCACGGGTCCTTGAGCATAGATAAGATTATGATTCCAGATACTGAGTACAACCAAGTGAAGATTCGGGACCTGGGTATGAAAGGGCTGTTTGATGCGGACATGAATGGTTCTACTCTCACTCAGATGCATATGGCCCCTGAGGGTAATGACGGTCGTCTGTGCCACCAAAGCGACATATGGTCGGCAGGCGTCATCCTCGCTTTCCTGGTCACTGGCATAATGCCGGAAGAACGCATGAGCTACTCAGAATACGTAAGAGCAGTTGAAAAGGGTGTCATGTCAGGAAGAATCTTTCCCCGGGATGACGAACTGTTGGATATCATAAGGAGGATGATAAACAGTGATGCCAGCTCCCGCCCTACTGCATTTGAGATCATCACGCATCCCTGGTACACTAGAACCGTGAAGGAGGAAGTAAAGGGTAACTTTAGGCTCATGATACAGCCGCTAAATAGGCTTATGAAATATAAGAGGATGCAGCTGGACGTGATACGGGTGCTAGAGTCCCAGGATGCGTTCTTCGTCAGCAAAATAAAGAGGCTGAGGCAAACCGTTCAACTACTCAAGAAACTAAGAGACGAACGACTGCTTGTCAACGATCTGAAGCTGGTATTGCAGCAGGAAGGACTCAGCATGCAGATGATCAACAATATACTGGTGGTAGTTGCCTTTGACGAGCAAGAAGTGCGATCCGAAGATCTCCTCAACGCCCTCTCTCAGTGGAAGAATGGCGAGATAGCGTGTTTGTGGAATACCTTTAAGAACAGGGTCGTAGACGAGGACTTCTGCATGGGAAGGACGGAGTTCGCCAGATTTCTCTCTGATGTGCACAGTCGGCTGCTCTCC
Organism: Babesia gibsoni; assembly: GCA_035575875.1. Taxonomy (NCBI): domain Eukaryota; phylum Apicomplexa; class Aconoidasida; order Piroplasmida; family Babesiidae; genus Babesia; species Babesia gibsoni. The sequence goes on from CP141527.1 coordinate 2,028,874, forward strand.
CGCGAGGAAATACCACGGGTATGCAACGCTTTAGCAGTTAACGATAACGTTTACTGGGCTGATTTTGTCCGATATTTTGACTGACTCCCAATATAATTTAGTAAAATACACATTACACAGTGCGCCTTGGTCACGACGACTGGTATATGGTAAAGTAGTGCTGTTAGTTGGGTACACCTGGCTAATAGAAACTAACATCTATGCAGTAAATATTCCAATCTCAGTTATAAATTATAGAGGCGAGTACAGAGAGCTCGTCGCCTTGGCCTTCCGTACCTTCGACAAGCCACCGGGAATAGAGCAACTGCTCGGGTATTCTGCCAGGAATATATCAACTGCTATCTCTGACGCCGAGAGAATAGCAGCCGGGTGCAAGAAATTAGTCGTGGAAGGTGGATAAGGGAGTTGTGTGCCTGTTGCACGATGGCTGGCGCTGTGTCCCTTGCCGGCGACTGTGAAATTATCCATCGCACATCGTGTAGAGGTGGTATCGGTGTCTTCCTTGATTGCCTAACCTTCAGCTGAAGGAAACAAGGCATGACACAGACTGGGGACTCCTTATCGTGTGGAAAGTAAAACGATGTACAGCTAGGATCATGGAACAGGGTGGAAAATCATTGCCTCCAGGGGCATTGGAGGGGCTATCCCCCTCTATCGCCTTATATAGGCGTATGAAGGGTATATCCCCTACTTCACATGATGAATTCATGGCCCATCTTTCTGAGCGTTTGAGCTCTCGCATTGGCAAGAGTCCCTTACCCAGACATAGATACACAAGTGATGATGGCGAATCGCAGTCGATGGATGATCATACAACCCCTGGGCCTACCTACTCTAGGGTTACGCCTCCCCCAAGAGAGCGACACATGCAGACGCCTGAGAAACCTTCAGTGCATTATAAGGGGATTACACAGTTTACCCCTCCGAAGAATGATGGAACACATATCCACAGTAATAGGGGATCTACAATGACTCCTACAAAGAGTCACTTTAACCCCCCTTTCATGAAACACCTCATGTCTTCCTGCTCCTCCTTGAGGTTCAACTCTTCCTCCTTGGTCACCTACCCCTACCTCTACTGCAATAACACATTCGTGAAGATGAAGCTGGAGGATGTGTTTGACCCTAGGGTCGGACGAAAGAGAGTCAAAGCGGATTACGTCAAGCCAGTAGATAAACGGGGTAAGGAACGTCCAATAGAGCCGAAGCGTCGAACACGCCAACAGGGGCATGATAAATACGACCTCTGGGAGGACGTCAACGAGGATTACTCACTGTCTCTGCTGCAGGCGCACTATGACTATGCCTCTGACCCTTACAAAAGAAGGTATGAATCCAACATAAAGGAAAGAAGACGTCTGTTGCGGACCGATTCGTCAGATTTCAAGGAGCCAACTTTGTCGGCCTTGAGGAAGTTAGTGAAAAGCTCACGCCCAAGTTACAAGAAGAAGGAAGTCTCTGTTAGCTACGAGGATGAAAAGGATAATGATATATTGTATGCCTTGGAATTGGCGTCACCTACAATACCAGCAGCAGGTGATATCACACCCATGTATCGGAGGCTTTGCTCTCTTTCTGAAGAGGATAAGGCATCCATTCAGCATCTAAACGATAAGAGGAGGCTTGTCGACAGCGAAATGATGACAGAAACGTTGGACCTCCTCAAGGTGGTGGCACTACTCAAGCAACTTGTAAGGGGTGCTGAGGTTAATGGCACTACCAGGAGGAGCCTTCTAACACTGTTCAAGGATCTAGATACGCTTACCGAAATGGAACACATTATTGAAACATTGCTAAAAGAAACAGAGGATACTATAATCATGTTGCAGTACTCCAAGTTTCTTCTCAATGGAAATATGAGCCAACAAGAAAGCCTCGTGAGCGCACAGATAGCGAGTGACGTTGCCGACGCTGAATTTGACATGGCAATTAGTGATGACAATCCTTCCAAGAGAGAGCGTAATATGACTTCAACTCCATCTAGCAATTATTTAAGAGATGATTTCACACCTACATCGGGAAGAGACCTAGTTGCAGCATCACCCTGCCTGTCCTTTGTGTCCGGACTAAATTGCATCAAGGGCGTTTGCTCTACCAGTGTGGAGTCTTTTAATGCTTCCAAACCGACAGATTGTCTATCAGCGGCGGGATGCTACCTTTGGGACCCAGAACTTTTGTCAAGAGAGAACAATAATGAAGTGTACACTACGAAAACAGTAGAGCATAATGTCAACGTAGAACGGGACTCCAAGGCTGAAACCCTTGAAGAAGAAGTTAAGGGTGAAAGTGATGCTGAGAGTGATGAAACTGAGGATTACGTGCTCGGGAGAACTGGGGCTTGGACGGATGACAGTGCTTTTTCGCAAACAATAATGGAGCAAAATTGCAAAAGGAACTACGATGCGATTAAACCTTTTCTCAAGGATCTATGTGATTTAGCGTTGGCTGAGGTCCTCATCCCCAAGCCTGAATGGAAGGGGGTTAACGAGTACAGATGCATTAATGATTCATGCTGTCAAAGGTGCTGCACATGCGCCGACGGCTCTACAAATGCTGAAATGCTATTAAATACACCCAGTCAGAACTGGTCGGAGGAGAACATAGACACAAAGTTCGAACTGGAAACTGCCGTGGCAATGATAGATTTACACAAAACACTATTGGGGAAATGCATTTGTATCTGTAGATGCGGCACTCACATGAATGCTATGGACCAAGTGGTGCGTGATCACACAGCACATAAAACCATCATGAATGGTGGAATCATATGGCACGACGTGGAACCGTCTGAGCAACTGAATGACTCCCAGGGTCATCGAATCATCAATGACGTTGTCTTCCAGGAGAGGATAACTCTAAGGATCAAATCTGACTGTTTGCCCGCTGGCTGGAGGGAGCGTGCACCTTTTATATGTAAGCTCAACATACAGTTCGTGGATGAAGATGATAGATGCATTGAAGATTGCTCAACTGAAGCGACCGGAATAGGTGATGCCAATAACATAAAGGGCGAGCATGATATAGAATGCAATCATGCAGTTGATATAATGAATTACTCTAACCTAAATGAAGGGTACATGACCGACGGAAGTGACATGGATGTGGTCGATGAACAAGTTGTCTATGTCCCACCACCTGCTTCACACTCAGCATTACCAAGAGGTGCAGACACCGCATCAAAAGTCCTTGTTCCAGAATTCAAGACACTAGTTGATTTCACTATGTGGGATGCGCTTCACATACTCACTCAAGAACAAACAGAGTTACACAATCTTAAAGGAGAAGGCCTTGAATATTTTGACCCATTGGAAACATCTACAAAGAATATTCCCGTGGAAACATTAAGGCTTACCTTCAATTCACTAGTTTCAGAGACTACCGATGAGGCATACGTTGATATCGCCTTGTACCTACCATACGTGCCAAGTACAAACCTTCCATGGAAATTTGAGTCCATCACACCCATAGATATCATGGATAAAAGTGCGTATCTTGGCCCAGAAGTAGTGGCAGATTCTATAGAGAATGTGGTAGCCAAGTGTAATGAGGATGGAGTCATACCAAATAAGCCTGAAAGTCGGGATGATAATGCGGTTGATGCAATGCTACAGCATCCACTTCCGGGGAGACAGACATATAGTAATGCAGCGAATGGAATCAAAACAGATGATTCCTCCGACAACTCTATCAGCATGGACGAATACAGCAGTTATGGAGATATTAGCTTTGGTGATGACACTACCAGTTATGCGGACGACGCTTTCAGCTTTGCAAGGGATTCAGTCTTTGATGAAAAGGAACCTACAAAAGATGAGCTTGTTTGCAATGCCATATTCAAGGATATGGTCATACTCCCTGAGGACACGCAACACGTCTTAGCGTTTTTGAGGGAACATATTTTGATGCGGAACGAAATTCTCTACAAAGAGGCTGAGGCCTGTAGAGCATATATACAAATGTGGCAAACTCATCTGCGGCGATTAAAATCAAGGGCGCCCCAAGTCGATATCTTCGCCTGGGGAATACTACCAGTTAGGGCCATGGATCTACCTGACATGTTCATACCGCTTCCTGCAGGATATAAGCAAAACGATATAAACTGGCCATATACTTCTAACAACGTGATATCTCCCTTTAGAATTGACAGTTTCGGCCTATGGGATTTAGATGGCAAAGTCCAAGTGTTCAACACTATGCGCCACCGGTCACAGGAGGACGTGGAAGAGGACTCGCCTTCAGCTGATCAGCTTTACACTGCTAGAAAGCTTATATCGGCCAGAAGGAGAGGACCAGGAGACTCTGAAAATGCAGAACCGCAAGATGATGAGGCTAATAGGGCAACAGTATGGCTGGCACCAAACTACAGTAACCTGACAGGTCCTGGAATAAGATGGACATACTCATGTATGAACAGCGTCGATGAGCCTATGCGTTGTATTCCTGACTTCAACGCCGTTCCTATATACCGGATCATGCGTTCACCAGAATTTGGAGTATATAAGCTTGACAACTGTCTCACATACGAAAGACGCAACGCCTTACGTCCTGATGAAGTAATACAGGAAGACGTAATGACACGTATGACGAACATGTGGACGAAAAACGAGTGCCGCATATTTATTGAGAAGTATTTGATGTACCCCAAGAATTTCAGCAAAATTGCGCAGTTTATTGAAACTAAGCGTTGTGGAGACTGTGTAGATTTCTACTATAGGTTTAAGTACCGTTTGAAGTTAAAGGAGCGGCTGATGGATCTGAAGGAAAAGCCAAGAAACAAAAACGAAATGTCACGGTTCCTGAGGAGAGACATGCATGTCATTCAGGCATTGGATAGCCTCTTTGATGATTGCCATACGGAAAAGATGGAAGCAGTCTGCAGCCAGAACTCAATAAGCCTTGGGGGGGTAAGTGAATACCTTCTTCGCGCTGGTGGGTTGGACACCGGAAGGAAATACGAAATTGCCCTGACACAACACCGTGGTAACTGGTCGCCTTTGGATGAAGATATCAATCTGGTACTTGACAACTTGAACGAGGGGTACTTCATCCCAACGAAATTTAGGTGCATGGTTACTCGCAAGAACATTGAAGTACCGCTGAGCCTTGCTGCGGACAGTGATGAAATCACTATCAAAAGAGGATGTTTTGTCATCAACGGCAACAGGGACTTTAACAAATTGGAGCAGCTAAGGTCTCTAATAAGTGCAATTAAGACAGAACACGTTCTTTCCCTCAAGCCAGTCTATTGTAGGCGAATCACTGGGAGATCAGTACTGGAAGCCCTGTACGATAAACCAGTAGAGCAGATAATTATAATGAATCCACCCCCAACTGATGTCAACTATGAGAGGGAAAAACGTGCCACCAAAAGAGACTCTGTGGATAACCATTTGGATGTGACATACAATGATGCAATGTTGGATACTCCCACATCAAGACTTCAAGGAGGCAATTCCATGAGAACTAGAGTTAATAATTTGAAAGTTCAACCTACAGTGGACAGTGCAAGGGCTAAGCATTCACAAAGACGCAATGTCAGAAACCCGATTGCTAATTCGGATTACATAGATCCTGTCAGTGAATTCAGCTTCTCCCATGCTAAATTACCGAAGCGGAGCAAGAAGAACCCCAAACTAGCGAAGAAGCACCCGGAAGAACGTTTATCTTTCCTAGAAGAGGAAGACGTAATACCATCAGGGTCCAACTTTCACGTTGTTGTCCCAGTTATGTCTAGAACTAGACGCAAGCGGATACCAACATACAAGGCCGACCATGTGGATAATTCTGAGATTCATGTAAAGCCAAAGAAGAACAAGCAGCGTAAAAGACCGCCTGTTGTTAGATCTTTGCCTCCACCTGATGCGCCGCTGGAATCCCCCAGGAGTATGGTAGAATGGAACGACGAGGAAATATCTGAATTCGTTCGCCTTTTCAGGATCTATGGTGAAGACTGGGACATAATAGAGAAGCACATGTCGCCTTACGGAAAGTCGAGGGACGACATCATATCCTACTACGTCATGAGGCTAACGAACAATGTTCTGAAACGAAGTGCTGAAGAAGAAGAGGTATAACAACTGATTGAAGAGAATGCTGACTAGCTGAGCCCAGATGTGGATTCCTATCACCAATTAATCGCATTTTTTAATATTCCCCCCAGTATCACTTAAAGTTTTGGGATACATAATTTGCCGCACCAACATGCCGTATCACCAACTCATTAGCTATTGATGAGATTTTGTGATCGTATAAGCAAAAAGCAGCTATCTTTAAGTGAATGCATTCCTCCTATGAGGGGATAAGGTGTAGGTACCACATCGTGATCATATATCCACGTTTGGTGCGCTCATAGATAGATATAAAGCATGACAGGTGTCTAATTATTGATTTTGATTTCACTTTTGTTATCATATCCGCCCCTCATGGACGGAAGGATGCTTAACCTGTATTTTAATGGTACATGGTAGTGGATATAAACGCCCATAGGACACTATCTGGGGCTATTGTAAATATTTATCTTGATGTTTTACTCTCATTGACATATGTATGTTGCTTCTGTGTAGTGATGGTACTTGTTAGGGGTATTGTGTCTGAGTATTCGTGGAATTTTTACTATTCCCTGAGAGGAGGAGGAATTCTTGGCTTCTCTCCTTCATATTGCCAAATGATATCTTCACAATGGTATTATAAACCAAGGTGGAGCTTCTATGTGTGATTTCGGTATTGTGGCTAGTTTTTAGACAGGTCCAGCTAGGGGTACAAAGGGCGTGATGAAGCGAAACCAAGGAACAATCGGACCGACATCCACTCCATTCGGGAGAAGACGAATATTCCCATATGGGAATAAGGTCGTCATAGACACGGCTTCTGAACAGATATACTTTCCTGAGTACATGCTGCCGCCCCTGGGATACCAGGAACAAATCGACATTAAGAAGGGTACAAGGATTTGTGAAATACTGGATACCAATGTAGACGAATACATAAACGGATTTATTAATTACTTCATAAATGATGAGGCTACTATGAAGCAATGTCTGAATATATTACAACTCAAAGATTCTGTCGACTCCTCACTGGTCAAGAAGATAACTTTTGATTTCGGAGGCCCATTTCTACTTTCTGTATCCGATGGCAGTTCAACATCCGCTGGGAGCAATTACAGGCACTGTCAAGCCATCAGTGGCCTCACCTCAGTAGCCTCGACACCCAGTATCGGGTCATCAGGAACCCCTTACGACAGCCAGCCTAATGACGCCTGCAGCAGAAGCAGATACTCAGATAGCAACAGTGATTCAGGATATCGTCCGATGCCCTGGGGTGGTTACCATATGGAATACAGTGGTAGAGGGCGTGAACATGCTACACCATCGTCGTTGTATTACGCTTTAACACCAACCTCTAGGGATGAAGACTTTCAATCGAATATGTCTCCGCCCAATAGCAGCAAGCTCAAGTTGTCTCTAAACGGGTTAATGCAGCACAGTAACGCCACAGTCAACGATGATGCTCATTACATGAAGATTAGCCAGTATCACAGCTTCTTCGTGGACGTTACAAATTTGCTGACTCAGGTACCATTACTAGGCTCAGATATTATGACTGTTCCTCAAGTCATGCTGCTGCTGCTCGACAAAAAGATTGTGCCATTGCTGTTTCAGATCATCGATCGCATCGTCGATGCTGGATGCCCACCAAATTATAATAGCATTCTGAATATGTTCAATAACATGTACGGCACCCATGATATCTCCAATGAGAGGATTTCTGTAAACAAATATCTGGGGAATATGCTTAACTATATCTACTGCAAATACTCACTTGGTGAAGATACTGCAAAAGGTGAGATCAGTAACTTCCACTTCACTGCCCGGCTGAAAAACATACCCCCCATCATGCCTTTCTGGAAGTCTACTGTGGATGAAATTAGTGATAACGACGTTGGAAATATGGTTGTCCTTGTGGCAACTGTTACCAGGGTTGGGGCAATATCAGTGTTAGATGAGGAAAGGGAATACAAATGCACAAAGTGTGGACAGAGTGTTGTTGCAAAAGCTGTCCCCGAATTACACTATTTCATAAGTGTTCCTACAAAATGCCCACATTGGCTAACCAGGGAAAGTGGTGATCGCAGGCAAAGATGCAATGCTGACAGCTTCATACAATCTGCTGCAGTCATGCGTACAGATATCCAGGAAATCAGGTGCCAATCCATTGCTAGAGGGTCAAGCGTTGCCTATGTTGGTGGGACCACACCTGTGGTCCTACGCCGTGACATCACTGGAACCTGTGTCCCCGGTGATAATATTCACATTATCGCATTTGTTAAGAGAAGGTGGAATACTCTCCGAAACGGAAGGAGGTAGGTGTTACCACAGCTGTCTATGTCATTCATGGATCGTGATTGCGACCATTCCATGTCACATTGTGAATATTAATAACATGATGCTTTAGGTGTGAGTCTCAGATTTTCTTGGATGCAATAAACATTGAGGTCATGAACATTAACAAGGTCTCAACGAATGAACCTTCTCCTCCAATCCTAGACAGCATGTACTATCCCTTCTGGTATATGTACAGGTCTGACGAGGTAGCTGGTAGACAGGTGATACTGGAATCTATGTGGACCACTCTAGTAAGCGTGGATAACGCCAAGTTAGCCATTCTTCTGTGCATCATCGGTGAGTTTTTGTGCCTTATTAGTGGCAATTCTGTAGGAGGTTTCCCAATAAAGGATCGAGATATGTCAGAGGAGGGGCATTATAACAAATGGGCAAAATATACCAAAACTGAGCGAGAGAATACGGATGCAACGTCTAGATCCAGTTACAGTTTGCCATATACTACTGAAGAGAATAATCAAAGTAAGCTGTTACGAACGCAGTGCCACATTCTCTTGCTTGGTTGCCCGGGAACTGGAAAGTCCCAGTTTTTGAAGTATGCCAAAACCCTTGTGGATCGGCATGTGACAGTCTCTGGAACAAACTGCAGTACCGCTGGTTTGACCTGTACAATCATACGAGACGGAGCCAACTCCATGCTTTCAGCCGGTGCGTTGGTCTTGGCCGATGGAGGAATTTGTTGCATCGACGAATTTGCCCTCATACATCCAGACGATAAGGCCTGCCTGCATGAAGCCATGGAGCAACAGCTGATATCTGTGGCCAAGGTAGGCATAAAGTGTTCCCTTAACTGTCGTTGCTCTGTAATTGCTGCGTCTAATTTCAAGATGCCCAAGGGAAGAAACGTTTACACATTAAATGAAGAGGAAGCCATGAACTCGGAATCAGGAAGGCATCTCCTGAACATCGATGTTCCCTTGCCGCTTCTATCTAGGTTTGACGTCATTCTTGTCTTTACTGAGAATCCCTTGAATGACGACGAACTTTTAGATTTCCTCCTTGCTGACCAAAACGAAACAAATGACGCTTTAAAAACCGATGGAAAGCAAAGTGAATATGGAGGTAGTCAATCGCAACAAACACCTCCAGATTATGGCCATTTTACCCATGCAGACACCGTGGACTGGAATTCGGCGAATGCAATCAAAAACTACATAGACTTCATCAAGGCTAACGTTTTCCCTACTCTATCGGAAAGCGCCAAAAACATTATACACGCATATTATATGGCGCTGAGGAAGCAGGCTCAGGATGTAGACCTACCAGGAGGTCCAACCATCCGTACGATTGAAAGCCTAATTCGTCTGTCTCAGGCCCATGCCCGACTGATGCTCAGGAATGAAGTAGATGTATTCGATACAGGTATGTTTATTTAGATGTACTGGTGTACACTGCATATCTATTAAAGTTTAATTAGAAGGTACCTTGGTTAAGAAAAGGTCTACTTGTGATTTTCTTCACCCTTATATACCAAGTCAATGACCATGCAGTATCTGTGATATGGCTGGGAGAAATAGGACTACAAGGGTATAGAGTTGGAACATGCAGCGGCAGCGACCAGGTCGTCGATCGGCAGGGATTGTTCCCAAATATCAAGGAGCTCTTCAACAGCTACGCCTTCCATCACTCCAGGGAGGATCGCCACCATGTTCCCAAAATGGGGAATGGGATCACAACCATGGGCATGTATCGCTACTTTGAAGATGTGCTACTGCGCAGGCTAAACCTGGTGAAAGTGGAAATAGCGGATGGAACGTGGGTAGTTCACCCTGCCCAGAACTCTGACATATTTCCAGATTACTGAAATCTTTGTAAACGTGTAAATAATACATTTACGCATAGTCGTGTTACCGTTACGACTAAGTTTCGCCAATATATCGCGCTTTCTGGTTTACTATAAACTTATTAGACGTATAATGTTTCATTCTGTATCATGATGGTAGTGATGTAAATGTACCCATTTTCTGTTGATAATACTACACATCTAATCCAACGAGTTTATTTAGGGGTGCAACGGATGAATCAGGGTGTTAGATGCTATAATAAATCATGTTACGTTCCCTAAGGGCACATTAGACATGACCGCTATGGACATGTGGATTCCACTATTACTTGTATAGCTAATCCCGGATTATGCAGAAGCATTCAATATGAATAGATTATGTTCAATGTGCGATTTGCTTAAAACGTGTATAAAGGATCAATGACTGCCTTGAAGTTTACCTTGCATGATGGCGTTTATTTTTAGTCTGGAAAGGCAGCTACAGAAGCTATTTATGGCCAAGTCTGGGACTGCCAGATGTGTTACGTCACGTTTGAGCTATTGGCCGAAGCTTCCATTGACTACTTACACCAGGAATTATTCGACATCTCTCTCTAATGACGATGGGACTCTAGACGAGAAACACGAGGAAGCAGGTTACATCCACCTAACGCAACCTATTAGGGCTGTTAAAGCAACTAGAAGCCATTCGCTGGTTGACATAACTGATGAGTCTGTGGATGTAAGCTCTAGTGTCCTTACTCCTCAGGAGTTCCTACAAGCAAAACAAAGGTACATCATCACCCAAGAAGACTATGATAACCTTAAGCCGCATGAGGTTGGTACTGCTATCGTTGTATTCACGTCGCTTCGCAGGTCAGGAAGATCATTAAGGCTACCATGAAGCAGGAAGATCTCGAGAAGAAGTTTGGTAAGAAGCTCGCCAAGAAAATAATTAAACGCCGTGAACTGGACGAACACTCAAAAGTCAACTTTAATCCGAGAGAGAAGGTTGCAGAGACAAAGATCAAGGAGCTCAGCGCAGATGATATTGACATAGAGAACCGTCCAAGGGTGGAGAAGTTCCATTTCATCAATAAGGTGAGTATGTGTTTCGCTAATACCCGTGGTTAAATAACACCAACTGCTGTTGTTAAAATCCAGCATTGTTATTTTTGTGATGCTGCCTGAGTAAAGTCTTTCCTCTAAGGCATAGAATAAAAACACTCAGTCCATATATGACATGACCGAGGACGAATTCTATGGATCATTTTTCCGCGACCGAGAACGACGATTCGATGGAATGGGAACCAAACTTGCCGAGTTGGAGGGTAGAATACTCAAGCACAAGAGGCAAGATGATTTATCAACAAGAACGCGCATATCACCCAGAGAATATTGGTATGTTAGTGTCTGAAATAACAGACTCCTGCAGGATAAAGCCGGCATACGTGTCCCCAACTGTAAAAGAAGTGGCATCCTTGAACTCAATGGATCTTAAATTTGTAATGATGAATGAAGCCAGGAAAGCCATTGCAACTCAAGAGACTGACCTAGGACTGTGGGATGCATTTCTCATCAGAGTCAGGGAGATTTCATCTAGAGTGTGTGTGAGGACCTTGCTAAGGTTCCTGCAAATTGTATCCAAGGTGCAAATTAAGCCAAACGATCATGTCAAGGCACTAGTGGACCACATTCATTCCAGGAGTGCAGAATTCAAACCTAAGCACTATGTCTTTTTGTTCCAGGTATGAAACCCCCTTTCTTATTGCACAAACAGTTACTAACAAGGGTCGCCTCTGACATACATCCTAATGATTAACGTTAACTAATTTATATGCTAGCGTTATTATGGTGCAGGCATTGAGTAGGCTGCGGCTACGAGACCAGAGGCTATATGATGACATTTATGAAATGATTCTTTGCTGGGCAGTACTCAGGAACAACTTCATCATCAAGGTAAGCTCCATGGTTATTAGCTGGGGCTACATAAATTTTTTCGCTCATTACTTTCTTCATGAAACATAACCCTATAGGCATCAAATGCAATTTCCAAGCTTGGGGTTGCCGATTCACTTCTGGTGCAACCGCTGAAACAAGTGATAGCCAACAGAATAGACACTTTTACTGGTATGTGACTATGTAAAGGTGAATCACTCGTGTCAGCTACTGACTGTGTGAGGACTAAGGCAATAACAGTGCTGGAGCTGTTCACTGATGACATGATAGTGTCATTCCTCAACAAATGCGAGTATCACAGGCAGCATTTCAGGCACTACTCCAGGCACCTGGAGATAATAGAGCTATATCTGAGGCTCATCAAGACGGAAGTGTACGACAAACTTGAAGATGCCACCAAACAGTTTCTTATTGATGCTAGGAAAAATACACTATCAAAGAAGATCCCAAAACATTATAACGATGCCAGATACGAAGAGCGAAACGTCGAACTGGATGGTGTCGAGGAAATGGTAACTCGAGAAGAAACTAGTTTTGGAAGCCCCAGTGGTTGCTATGCGCCGCCGATATTCCATTGCCAGTACCACGAGGATATCTCTAAGACGCTTGATGTGATGGGCATCCATCATCGCAACTTTATGAAAGCTGGTGAGTGGATAATTCCATCGCTGTATGCATACCTCTTAGGGGCGTTCACGCTAGACATATATGAACCGCGGTCTAACACGGTCATCGAGATCAACACAGAATACCAATATTACAACGGCACCACAAGACTAACCGCAATGGCAAGAAGGTAGGAAGGCTGTGTTTTGTTTCGCATATACCTTTGGTTTTTATATTTGTCTAAACGTAGTCTGGTGTAAATACCAATTTATATGCATTTGGGGCAGTCGACATATGTCAATAGCACATGATGTAGTATTACGCCGTTCAAAGCATCGCAGGAGACATGAAATAATAAGTGCAATGGGATTCCGACTGTTACACATACCTTATAGATGGTGGCGTCAGTTGGAGGGGCACGACGCCAAAGTGGAGGCCCTCCATAAACTGTTAGCATTTACAAACTGATGTTCTTAATCACTCATATCGCAAATACCTTATCGCACGGCGCCTGCTTCCCACGCTGGTTGCACACCGCCTCGGCGCGCCTCGCTCCCAAGAAGGGGAAGAAGGGTGCCTCGGAATCGCAGAAGATCACAGAAGCTAGTTCAGACAAGGGAGATGATGAGCACCTCTTCAACATATACGCGTCTATTCCGCAGGACCACGTCATGTTGCCAGATGAGGCCTATCCCAAGTGGCTCTGGGATCTAGACAAGCCAGACAAGACCTACGGCCAGCTCTTGCAAATGTTTGTCTATGGCAAGGGTATACAAGAGGCGCAGATGAAGGATTACAACCGCTTCAGAAGACTGCATAATAGAGCTTTGATCAAGATGAACAACATCAGGCTGCAGAAGCAACGCAAGTTCCAGATGAAGGGCTACCTGTGGGACAACTGACTTATTGCCTACGAGTTGCACCGTACTAGTCTGAGGTGATCTAAACTGTGGTGGCAGATTTGGGGGCAACCATGTCACTCCTATAGAATTCTCATCACAGGCTAACACCTGCCACAATGACACATGTAATTATACCTTAATTTTATTTATAAACCATTAGCTTATTCCGTTTTTACTATCTTCAGCACTTTGCCTACGGCTATGGTCTTGTCCTCATCACGCAACGTGAATCTTCCAAGTTGCTGACAGTCGTCAAAGACCTCGAGGCACACGGGGGAGGACAGCACCAGGTGTGCTGTTACCACGGTGTTGTTCTTAATGAACGTTGGATTCAGCTTCTTTTTCTTTGTTGCCTTGTCCGTCGTCTCTAGAAGCTTAAAGAAACGCACTTCCACCACCACACTGTGGGCATGCATGATGCATAAATATCCTGAGGTAATGAGCGGACGGTGCTCAAGTAAATCGATAACTTGAACCATAGCGATAAACTCTGAAACCACCGGGCATGGACGCTCGATGTCACAGATAATGGCGCCCTTGCTGATCTGGTCATCCTCCAGTCCCACTATGCGAACCCTTATGTTTTCTCCAGGCTTGGCATATGCGAATTCATCCTCGTCGAACAGCACATTCTGTATCTTCACCTTGGCCTTGTTTGGCATCACCACGCAAGTCTGACCAGAAAACAATGTTCCTGATTCAACCTTGCCCATACACATGACACCGTTCTCACGGTAGCTGTCAGTTAGGGGAATTCGAAGGGGGGCTTTATCGTCAAAGATGTTTAGATCCAGGCTGTCTAGAAGTTGGAAAAGAGTTGGTTTCGACGTTGGATACCAGGCAGCATTGGCATTGTAGGCCTTAAAGGACGGGTCTGAGACGTGATGCAGGAGGTTCTGTCCCATCAGTCCAGAAATGGGAAGAAAGTGTAGATTCCTCCCTTCGACAAAACCACAAGTCTTCATAAACGGCTTCAGCTTTTGTATAATTTCGTTGTAACGGGATTCCGACCAGTTGCAGGTGTGGTCGTCCATCTTGTTCACGGCGACAATCATGTGGCTTACACCCAACGTCTTTGCAAGAAGGGTGTGCTCACGAGTCTGGCCACCACGATCGAAACCAGTTTCGAATTCACCCTTGCGGGCGGAGAGAATGAGAACGCCACAGTCCGCTTGAGTGGCTCCTGATATCATGTTTGGCACATAGTTCTTGTGTCCAGGGGCATCCAGGATTGTAAAGCGTCTGTTTGCGGTCTCAATGCGTGCTTGACCAACTTCCACCGTCTTACCCTTTTGGCGCTCCTCCTCGTTGGTATCCATGATGAAGGCCAAGAACCAACTTTCACGGTTGCGGTCTTTGGCTTCACGTTCATACTTCTCTATGGTACGCTCATCAACGTGGCCAGAAAGGTAGAGGATGTTCCCGCAGGTGGTTGATTTTCCGGCATCAATGTGACCAATAAAGACGATATTGATATGTTGCCTCTGGTCTGGCGCTGGGCAATTGGGCTCTGCCAATCCACCTCTCTTTTTGGATGCCGACTGCTTGGCCGCAGTGGGAGTAGCCTTGCCTTCTGTCGGTTCTGCGCTTGACGCATCTGGTTCCGCATCCATGGGTGTCGTCGCATCCATGTGGAGCTCCTCCAGCCGGTCTACCACGTCCTTTACCGACGTATCCGCATTGCTCCATGAATTCCCCGGCTTGAATTCTGCTGCTTTCACGTTGAAAGTAAAGCTAGAATTTGCAGAAGCATCTTGGTTTCCGCCGCTCATTTTTTCAAGCTATGGTAATACTGTAAATGATCAAGGATGTGGGACGCGCTACGATATGTGCAAAGTAGACACCGCGATGGGAACCCAAAATATGTCTACCAGTGTTACCAGCAATTTTTTGTTAAACCACGGAATCTCGTGAACCTATGTTCACGTATGGTGTATCCACCCATTCCCGTGCTGAGCCTGCGGAGGGTAACGGCATCACTACCAGTTGTAGCACCTATTTTCAGACCAGTTCATTACAGCGCGCCCTTGGCGATTCGCTTAATAGGAGCGACGCGGCACACAGTAGGATACACATAATCACTTGCGAGTGTCCTCAGCTTGCCAGAAGACCTCAGTGCCCGAACGATCCAGGCCGAGGCAGCTTTGATTCACGCTGAGCAAGGTGGCATTTCAAATAACGTATTCTGACAAACTTTGCGTCTAATAGGGGCAACTTGTGTCCTACCAGCGCCTAGTGAGCTCGCATTTTAGGCAACACCTTGTCTTGGAGAGTCTGGTACCACGTGATCAAAACCATTGAATAGGCACCTCTGGCTGGACTATTGTATCGTGTAAAATGCTTGATTGTGCTACATCAGGGATTTCTGCCCCTTGAGCATCATAGACGGATCCACTGTTCCAGGCAAAACACACCGCAGCAACCATGACAGAGTCTAAGGATTTCGAGTGTCCGGTGAGTCTTTTTGAACTGTTTGTCTTCCTGTTTGTGCTTTGCCATTCTTTCTTGCTTCCGTTTGCTAGGAGTTGTGGTCATATCAAGTGCTGTGGTCGCTGGACAGGGTATACTGGCTAGCTGAAGCTTTCGATATTATATTACCTATGGCGTGCACTGCGCATTATATATCTGTTATATTCATTGTGAGTTGTCCCCGGTTGATGTACACACTTGTTTTTATACGCTTTACGTAATGTCACCCTATGACAAACATGCAGATATGCTTCAAACTACTCTACAAGCCCGTGACTACAACATGTGGGCATAACTTCTGTAAGCTCTGCGTAGAGGAGGTGAGTATTGCTACCACCTGGTGCAATCACTGAGGCCCGACTAATCCCCCTATAGGTCACCAAACACAATACCGTATGCCCGTTGTGCCGGGCGCCCATGACCCAAGAATATGGCACCAACCTTCTCCTTACCACTGCAATCAGCCAACTGTTCGTGGATGAGATGCGTGAACGGGAGGCGGAAGAGAGAGGAGCCATAAAAACTGATGAGACCTCCTACAGAGAAAGGTGCAACTCCAACGGCAGAGAGTTTTTACCCATATACTACCACAGGGGTAGAGACCGCCCGGTAGGATTCATTCTTTGCTGATTATATCTTGCAGTACTTTTGCGGTGAGGAGTATAACATCCTAGTCAAGACCACTGACATGTCACGCATGATGAGACTGGCAAGGGTACGTTTCACGTTAACCTAAATCATCTGCTAACAGAGTAATGATGGGAGATTGATAAGAATTTGTCGTCGTTCTCAATACAAAATAGGGACCATTCTGCAAATTGTCAATGACATATCGCAGTACGTAGTTGACGACTCCAAGCTGCCCTACTTTGTTAACACAATTGTACAAGAAAGAGTGGAACTCATAGATTCAGAGGTTACTACGCAGTATGGGTGGCACTCTTCAAAGTTTAAGGTGATTCATGATCAGTATCTATTCCCCCAGTCGGAGGGTAAAAATGAGGGGGAAGTGCTGGAAAAACTTCAACAGGCTATCCTTGTCAAGTCTATTTCTGGGGAGCCTCTCGTGCGAGAGTATAATGAGGCTACTAATGTTGCAAAAAAGAAACTAACGGATATGGACCGTTATCAGCTCTGTATTAGTCTTATGAAAATATGCAACATTATCGCAAAGAGGCAGTTGAACTTATGCAGTCCTGATGGCAAGCGACTATTTGCATCAAGATTCAATGCACTCCCCTCCTTTCACGATCTTCCCTCTTCCAGGGAATTAGAGAATGGCTCCATGTTTTATTCTAGATTGATACTTGCAAGTGATAAACAAAAATGGCAATGGTATATTATGCAAGGTTTGTTTAACGTATACGCATATATACTGTTACAGACCCCGTGAAGAGGCTTCTGGAAGTCACCAAACTATACGCAAATGCAGGAGACGCCTGTGTACTACAGCTTGAGTTAGTTTATTACACCTGTTTTATAAACCCTTGCAGGGACAGCTTTTCCCTCGGCATTGGCCCCTTCTGGTTCTCTTTTCTAATACTGTTGATCGTTGTACTCGTTCCAGTATTCATGCGGAGGGGTCAGATAGATCTGAATTTCCCAGCGATTCGAGACTTTTACAATTCCACCTTGCGTCTTTCTTTCACCAATCTCTAGAGATATGCGATCTTTATCCATAGAACAATTGTATATTCCCAGCGAAAGGTCATCTGGGAATTATATATACTGTTTTATTTTAACCTACTGGGAGAAGGTATCTGGCCCAAGTTGTTTAAGAACGAGTCGGAGAGCCGCCAGCAGTGGGACACGTCGAGAACTGATAACTTGGGAAGACATGCTAATAGACGGCTGAGCCCCTCATTAGTCAGTGCGGTGCACCTTGTTAGCTTCAACTTCTTCAGGGATCGTTGATGGTGACAAAGCAGATCTATCACGTCGAGTGACATCTCTGATCCAGATATGTCGAGTACAGTTAGTTTCGGGCATCCGCGAATGATCTCAGATAAGATGGAAATAGGTAAAACGGACCCCACTAACAGTTGCTCTAGCTGTTTTAGCTGCCCAAAACGAGCGTACTCTTCTGGGGGTATGTCGCTGCAACCTCGCAGATCCAGGACTTTTAGCGTCGTTGACAGGAGCTCAATCCCAGCCAGGGACCGAACCTCCGATCGGTTTTGCAGGCAGAGATACTCTAGAATGGGTGCTTCCGCCTTCCCATTGCTAAATAGGCGTGCGATAATATCCTTGTTTGTGGTTTTTCCTCTGCTCCTAGCCACTCCCATCATAAGAACCTAAAGGGACTTAATGACTGAGAAACAGCACCTCACGCACATTTACATATCAACAGCATACTAAATATCACAAAGAAACAAAATTGTTGTTTTTGAAACTGACTGGCACCGCTTCTGGCTGTATCGGAATACTGATAGCCATCGGGCATGCAGTACCGTACGCAGCTGTCAGTTATGCATCATCGCAACGAAAGTTAAAATTTTGGCAAAAGCATGCACTCCCTACTCACCTTTAGCTTAACGAATCCATGAGGAAGGCAGCTGCCACTGAGAGAGCCACAGTCCTGAAGATCGAGGTACTGTAGGTAAGGGCAAAGTTGTGACAGCAAATCATACACAACCGGAGCCGAAACCTCGTTGCAAGAACGCATAGACAGCGCCCTCAAGTGGCGAAACTGCCCTATTCCAACACACCGCAGGAAGCGCTTTACCACGCGATCGTTCCATAGCGGCCAATGCGATACATCCAGCGCCCGCAAGTTTACACATCTATGTATATGGTTAAATAAATGGCTAACACATACTTGAATAATGTTCCCTGTAGCTGTTCGGGTTTCACTCCAGCTGCAACGCCACGAGAAACGTTTAAAGTTCGTTGTGCAAGCAAAGCCAGTTCGTGAAACCTCTTGGAGAGCTGCGCGCAACCTCTAGGGTTGTGTTCTGCGATTTCCTGTAAGATATCGCGTGGAAGATCCGTTAAGGATATGTTCCGTGAACGTTTAGGCATCACTCAACAACTGTAGAGAGGGTCTTATCTCCCTGCTCCTCTGCCTCATTCTGGAGGGCCTGCAGGTTATTCATGCAGCTCTCAGAGTATGGAATGACAAATGTAGTGTCTGTGGTGTTCCTCAGTGAGTGTATGAAATCGGGCGCCGCGCCCAGGTCCTTTCCGTTGTTGGCAAACTCATCGTAGTTCACTGCCACAAAGTTTTTCACCCACACATGTTCTAGAGCTTCGAACACTGTTATGCGATCGTCTGCGTTCACCTGTAGCATGCGTCCAATGAGGTCCTTCGCAGACGTAGACACTCCCTCCCAGTACTGGCCATCAAAGCGAACTGCGTAATGTGATCTCATGTTCATCGAGCCTGGGTACTTCACTGAGAATGGCAGTCTCCCACGAAGCAGCAGGTACATAATCACTCCAATGGACCACACGTCAGCCTTCTGATTGTAACCTTGCAGCGTCAACACTTCAGGGGCCACATACGCAAGGGTTCCGCATGGCTGTTTTAAGACTTCGTTGGGCCCACAAAGCGTCGACAGTCCGAAATCTGTTAGCTTTATGGTTGCTTCCTCAGTTTTGTCTGTCAAGAGGATGTTCTCAGGCTTTATGTCCCGATGGATTATGCCGCACTTGTGAAGGTAAGCCACAATCTCCAGTAACTGGCAGATTATCTTGTGAGTGTGAGTCTCTGAGAGTCTATGTACCTGGTTTATCAAATCCAACAACTCTCCTCCCTTCACTAGTTCCATTACTATGTATAGGGAGTCACAAGTGTCATTCACATCCTTCAGGTAAATCACGTGCTGGTTACGTAGCAGACTTAAAATCGCAATTTCACTTCTTAGTAATTCCCTTTCTTGGTCTCCTATCTTGGTTTTGTCCACTATCTTCACCGCAAACTCCTCGCCAGTGCTCTTGTATATTGCCCGGTATACTACACTGAATTTTCCATGCCCCAACTGCTCACAAATAGTGTACAGCTGCGTTATGCTCTGTTGCTTCATGGCCACTGAAAGCGCTTCAACCCATTCGATAAATTCTGTCTTGGAAGAAACGTAAAATTCCCGTCTGTTTAGTTTTTTCGACTTTTGGCAGATGCGTAAACAGTACATAGTTGTGATTTTGTCCTTTGCCACTGAGTTCAAGTAGCAGCCTTCAAGAAAAATACAGCCCCGAGGTGTAGTGGACTGCTTGTCCATGTAATAATACAGCAACTTGTCTACGAGGACATAATACCGTTTCTCCATCTTGTGGAAGTGCTTGCCACGCTTGTACATATAACCCGCTTTTGTAGGCGCGTTTGCCCTCAGCAGTGGCCATTCACCGTTATCTGTAACGCCAATACTGGAAGACATGGTTTCTAGTGATAATTTGGAGAAATCCCTCGAAAGGGACACGTTCTTCTTTATGGAAGAAGTTGTGGATCGACTTAGGAGTCTGCGATTTCCATATGAATTGCTGTGTAAAATTGATGCTGATGACTTCATCAAGCACCTTCTTGATGTTTCATCCGTTTTCCTTGTCTTAGACGGTGACTGCGCCCCGTGGTATCCCCTCCTTGGAGAGTTTCTCACCCTGTATCTGAAGCGACGCAACAGCTGCGATTTGTGCTGGCGTCTTTTTGTAATTGCCATCTGAGACGCCTCAGAAAAGTTCCACTCACATATCCAGCATTTTGTGAAACGAGTCTCCTGTTGATTGCGAGTGCAATTCTCACATATGATGTAAATCTCCGGGTCTATGTAAAGTGAAAGACATTCATGTCTCTTGAAGCACACAGGGCACATGAAAAAGGGGGTAGCACAGTTTGGGCATGACAACACATCCTTCATAGATGAAGCGATTTGGCTATGTGATTCCATTGATTCCCGCTTGGAAAAGTTTCTAACTCTACCATTCTCCTGTATTTTGTCGGATACATGGTGCAGATATCGTAAAATCTCCTCACTAACAACGTTTTCCAGTGATGATATGCACTTTTTAAATGTTTCCGCTTCTGATTTGTTAACTAAAAACATCTGGTAAACCATTCGCTGTGTCACCCGGTCTCTACGGTCCAACTGTGAACTACCAGCAATTTTCTCCTCCTCTTCATTGACGATGTTTTGTGGCCTTGAGGGTACCTCTCCGATACTGCTTATGAAAAACTCCAAGTTTTCCGGCGATGTTATGAATGCATTTCCTCTTAGACCCCATACCTCTTCGTGCAGGTATTGAGAGAAGAGTGAAAGAACACAATTGTTCTTCCTTACCCAAACCCTGAAAGTGTCAAAGTCGAGATGACCGTTATCATTGAAGTCACATTCTTCCAGTATGCTCTCTACGAGAATGTCCAAGGACCCACCGTCTGCCTCAGTCAGGTTCTCGTGCTCAATGATGGATGTAGCAGCCATAGATGCAACTGCACTATCTTTTATTCTCTTTACAACTTCGGGGGAAGGTTTCCCATACATTTCTGCTTCGTTCAACCCTTGGATACAGTTTTTTACTTTTTCGCGGTGACCATGTGCTACACTTTTATTCGTGTCAGAGTCGTCACTATAATTGGCGCTTTTGCTCTTGGGATGGTTAAACCGCCTGTAGCTATCATAAAAATCCTGACTCATGGAACGTCCGCGTATTTTGCGATCGACTTTGGTAAAGGAACTGTGGCTTCTATTTGTCATGACTTTCTCGTGGCATGAATCATGGCTTTCCCTTCGAGAAATCCCACTTTTCACGTCATTCACATCTGGCGGTGAGCTAGGAACTGCATTTTCCGCACCATTGAATGAATCTGGCGTACTTGTATTGCAATCACGTCCACCAGTGGAAATACTGTTTACCTTTTGAATGGAATTATTTAGTGTGTCACACCTTGAAACACACTCGCTAGAGAGAGCTGATTGAAATGATGTCTTGCTGAGTGAGGATATTAGGCTTTTAAATAGTACGGTGTCATGACGCAGCTTCTTTATATTCATTTTGTTATCTTCATGTGGGTTCCCCTCCGCAGACACATAACCTGTGACTGAGCGAGAGCTTTTTTCACCAGATTCCAGCCCAGATTCTGCATATTCTGCTCTAATATTGTCACTGGATGGTGACCTGCTGGCCACAGATGGAGAAGCCAAGGTCTGATTAAACTCAGGTTTCATTCGCTTCGCCATCATTGGAAAGTTCGAAAGCATCGTAACCAGTTCCGCCTTTCTGATGACACTATCCTCATTTAGGTCAAACACATGAAACAGCACTGTTATCTTCTCGCTGGGAGTACCGCGGCAGCAAATTGATATTCCAGCAATGAACTCTTCAAACTCAATGTAATTAGACCCTGAGAATAATGACAGTGCTATTTATAAAACTAACCATTCATGTCAAAGTAACGGAAAAGGCGCTCGCCCCAAAGGCCAGGCAGATTGAAGTACTGCAGGAACGTCTCCTTGTTTATGCCTACGGAATCGGACCTACTGGCAAGATCCTTGTGGAGAAACTTCAAAACTTCATATTCGCTGCTAGCCAGCCTGCTCACGGAGAGACTGAGCAGATCCTTAGGGATGCTGGAATCCCTCGTTCCTGGTGGAGAAATCATCGTGACTACGGTTATTGCAATGAGGGTCCTCTAACTGATCTCCAGGCTCTGACTAGTAAAATTCATCATAGCGCTGCATTTTCCCGTATTGTCTGCGTAACATGCAGCTACATTCATTAAAGAAAATACCGGATCCAAATCCAAGTGAAAGTAATTGTCACGTAGTAGTGAAGAGCATCTCTATTTGAGAATCATAACCGTTGAAAATGGCAGTGAGATTGCATGAACATCCTTTCCTTCCTCAGAGGTATGCAATCATGGGCCCTTCCTAACCATCCAGTAGTATTCAATAGCCTTAGTGTCCTTATAGGGGCTAAATGAAGTATCTTCACCGCGAAAAATTGTAAATCATAACTAGTCAATGATTATTTATTTAAAACTCCCACTATGGTTATTTCTCCTTGCATCACGCTGAGTTATGGCATTGTCCCCTCAGCCCATGCGTGTTCCGCTCGGTAAAAGCCGTGAAATCGTGGGTAAATGCATACAATATTATAACCGATTAGTCCATATTTATATTCGTTAGGTTAAAAGCTATTTCTAGAGTGAGATTGAAATTTATTTTCTGTAGCTGGGATGCATCACCCAGATGCATTCTAGACATGAGAAGGGTGACCATGGGTTACGCGGCACGAGCTACTCAGGCGTTTTAACAGTCTCAGGTGTTTCATCATTCAGCATAGTATATATTGTTTCACGCCTAAGAGCGGATTTCTTTGTCAAGTTTCCTACAGCTAGCTGTACCGACACATTAGACATAAATACGGCATTGGCTAATCACAGCTGTCTAGCCACTACCTTCCATACCAAGGACTACCAGTGAAACCGTCCATCATTTATATAACGAATCTCTATATTTTTGAGTTGGAGTATTAATTCAGTATTCGCAGCCAACTTGGAGGGGTATGACGCTCATTTAGAAATAGGAGGAAGTCCAAAATTATCTATATAATAACTGCATCTATCCAGAATATAAGGATTCTGCATTCTGCAAGAACCGTTTCCCATGCACAACAGCGAATGGTTATGAGGGGTACCATCCGCCGGTAGGGTGTTTTTATCAGGTAAATGGCTGCAAGTGCAGACAGATGTTATTCCTTCTAACCATATACGGCACTGTGAGAGGGGAGAGCCTCATGTGTAGTCTACCTTAGGATCCGGGGGTGCTGTCAAAATGGAGGAGGACCCGAGACTTCTGTCCCCTACCATGGAGATGGCCGGTGAAACGCTCGATCTGCAGCATATCAAGGACGCGTATGGCAATACGCGAGAGAGGGAACGCCTGTTCGATGAACTTTACTGCTATCTATACGCAGGCGTCAACAGAAACAAGATCCACCAACTTATAGAGCTACATTCCGGTAAGTTACACTATTCACTTGCTTTTCTTTGAATTACTCGTATGTACTTACTATATCACGTGGTTGGTGATGCAAATCTAACTGTTTATGGCGTTTATATGCCGAGGATGTAAGCCTCTGTCATTGCATTGCTCAATGTGCTTCTTCCCTGGTCCTTATAATTGCTCTCTATTGTCTAATATGTCTTTTCCATGTCAACACCCTCACTATTTGCAGATCTGACTGGTCTCTGTACTGCAAAATGGCTGGAAGAGACTGTCGCTGTGAAGTGCTACGAATGCGAGGCGGATTCCACCTGCGCAATATGTCTCGAGTGCTACTTCCGTTCCAACCATGAAGGCCACAAGTGTCGCCTGACACGAACATCTGGCGGTTGCTGTGACTGTGGTGATAATTCTGCCTGGAATCCCAAAGGATCATGCAGCAAGCACAGCACGCCCATTACCCTTGAGGCCGAGAAGGCCCTACTGCAGCTATTCCACGGAGACTTTATCGCAAGGCTGAACGATTTATTGCAAAAGATAACAAAGGAAATCACGGAATACATCCAACGGCTGGATCTCATGGGGGAAAACTTCGTGTATATGTTACTCCTCTTTCTGGGCGAATTGTTGAAGGTCACCCCAGCATACAGATTAGCCATGGGTGCTACCATAGAGAGGAAGACACTTCTTCTGTGGGTTAAAAACCATCATCTTCTTTCAGTGGAGTCTCGAAAGGCGTTTAACTCGCTATATCTCACTATGATCACCTCAATGAGCTTCAGGTCACTGTTTGCTGAAGTATATGTAAGTGCCAATTATTATATATACCATTGAACATCAGGTAGAACTATACCGTCATATCATGCATCCCTACAGAGACACTGCAGATGGTTGGTTTTTGTATGTTTATACTATAATCGTGCAGAGTGGCAACTCACCGATCTGTCCGTCCAGATATTCACGTACTCATTTGTCGCTGTTAAAGCTGTAGAACAAGGTTTCCTTGAAGATGGTCTTTATCCCGTCATTGAGCAGAATTACACAGATACTAGAAAGGACACCATTGTCTTTAAGCGACTTGACAGTAGACTGTTTGAGTAAGTCCTTCTCTACTGAAATTAAAAACGCATTAGGTCCATATTGAGGGTTATGAGTGACCTCACGTACATACTTAATCACCCTGCCGTAGTGGAGTTGGTTATAACGTCACCTCAGCCGCGGATGTCAATATTCAAGCTGTTAAAGAAGATGCATATGATGAACATCATCGTAAGGGCAACTGGGCAGCATGTACTCTACGAAAATACCGGTATGTGTAAAACATATTTGGTTTGTTTTATTGATGCCAATATGGCTTTTGCGAAATACTTTGTATTTGCAGTGTTCTATCAAGCATCATACGTTTATCCACCATTCTAATGGGTTTTACAGGGTTCATTGTTGCATACGCCAGCGAACATGCACTGCAAATGGCTATTCGCCCGATAACAGAAGCAGCAAGATCAGATGTCAAACGGTCGTCTGGATTGTACATTGCCATGAATGCCTATATTCGGGAAAACCTATGCTCTTGGAGTTACGACAGCACCAGGCTATGCAGAAGCTTCCACGTACCATTTATAAGATTTTTCGTTTCTGTGATTTGTACAGACCATCTGGCAAAATTGCACAGCCCAGACACCACAATAGATGAGCTTAAGAATGATCCCATCGTTAGCGCCTTCGATGATGAAGTTCTCATTTGGGTGTTGAAACAGGCAATAAGTATCATCAGATTCCATATGGAAATCAGGAACAAATACTGGCTATACAACGGTGAATCTATGCAGGACCAAGCTGACCAATACACAAAGGAGACGTTCATACAGATGGACGTATGTGCGATGCAAGTGGTTGCGATCATTGTGGGTTTAAGGAGGCGGGCAGGCCTCTCTAAGGTGGAGCTTTTACCCATTATATACAAAGAGGCATTCGCAAGCCACATGAAGCCTACGAAGAGTAGTGAGTTCAAAGAAGTCGAAATCCCCGGTGACTTGCAGTTTAAGATGGTGTTCTTCGTCCACATAATCATGCTGATAGTAAATGATATCAGGAGCATGGGGATGTTATCCATGGCTGACAAAACAACTCAAAAGTATGTGCAAAGGGCATATCCAATGATACTCCTGGACATTGTATTAGCTCTTTCTGTAGGCATGATTGAATTCAAAGAGATTATGAATTCCGTAAACGCCATTTGGAGACGACACCCCAAGGTACTACAGGCACTGGAAGAGGTTGCAACTTTGACATACTCCCCGGTTGCAGACAAGACGTATGTAAGAGCCAAGGGAGAGGCTTTTGCGTTGCTTGATGTGCTGTGGAACCCTCATGTAAACATTGCAGACTTCACAATCTCAAGTGACGTGCTTAAGCGAGGGTACAGCATGCTAGGTCAACCGCGAAGTGCTAAATTCGTGCAATCTGAGTATTACCAAATGCAGGATGCAGTGGTACACGGATTAGGTGTGGAAGAGTTGTTCGATGTTACCCTCCGTTACATAAAAGTATTGGCGTACAACCAACAAGGTGGAGACCCTGAGGCAAAGGATGTGGATCACTCGACAGCATCCCCACGAGATGGAGAAAAGTTCTATGATGCAGCTGGGGAGTCTGACAGTTTCGAGGACGCCGTTTCTGGGCATATGCAGTACTTTAATACCGAGATAAGCCTACCTGGCTCTTTGGATAGCAAGTGGAACCAATCTATCCTTTGGGTAATTAAGACAATTAATCTTTTCATGGAAACAACTAAAGTAATCGATTCTACCAATGCGAGAGATATTGTAAATGCTCTAGAAACCTTAGTGCAGCGTATTGGTGAAGAACCTATCGTAAAGGCGGCCATCGAATACACCGTTAAAAGAATTAGGGAGGCATTCCACGTCGAGAAGGGGCAAACTGAAGACGAACGTCTAGAGGACAGCATGAAGACAATTAAGACCATCCAGTCCAAGTTTATGAAGAAGATGATTGCACGGCAAAAGAAGATAAAGCTTGACGACCTGGATGATACTGTGGCTCCTGTGTTTGAGGAAGATGATCATCAAACATGCATTTTATGTAGAGAGCGTATGGATGATAAAAATCCCATGGGTTTCATGTGCTTGTTATCGACAAACAGTGTGATGAGGAATTGCGTGCAATCCATAGGTGGAACAGGGGTATATGCCGTATCTTCACTCCCACGCACCACCTCAATGATAAGCTCTTGTGGCCATGTAGCCCATACCAAATGCATCAATGATCATCGTGAAAAGCATGTGGGAGGGAATATTCTCATGACAAATGCCACAGATAAGTCGAAGAATGAGTACTTCTGCCCTATATGCAAGGCATTATGCAACTACACCATGGACTACGTTTCCGAAAGCGCAATGATGATGGACAGACCTACAGATCCACATAACGATATGCTCAGTTCTATATGCAAGGCAGCCTGGAGGTATAGGTTCTCTGTTGGTTGGGCTCCATCACCTATACACTTGAGGTATGACAACAACCCACACGCCCTTTACACCTTTAGTGCTCTGCTTCCTTTGAATGAGAATACTCCCTTGCCGAACGCTGGTAGAAGTATTCTTGATGATCTAGGCAACAATAACTCGCAGAATATCGTTATGAAGTGCCTCACATGCACTCATGAGACGATTGTTGATGACTACTTTTACAAACCAAAGTGTAAGGCACTATTCACCCCAAAAAACATTGAAGCAACACATGTAGACAGAGAACATCTGGCAATGCAATTATGTCATCGTGTTAAAGGAAACCCAGAGGTACTTGAGGGTTTAAAAAAGCTGTTGGATCTTGACCCCCTTAAACCGTTAAGTGCCAGAATCCATACCAACTATTGTTTGGCCGTATTTTCTGGCAAAAGGACGCTCTATGGAATCCAAAATTGGAGGCATGTGAATTGTGGTGTCTTGGTTGACCCCAAGATATGGATTCTTTATAACAACCTCCTGGCCACCTGCTGTTGCGCCCGGAACCAGTTGACTGTAAAACCTTCACTACTAAAGAACCTTGTGCGAAGCTACTACCGAACGGGACTGGTTGAAGGGGATCATAGCTTCTCTTTAGCCCTGAATGAACTAGACACGGACTACTTCGACTACCCGCTTAATGACTTAATCATACCGTCCCCAACACGGAAAGATGAACGTGAGATCAACCTGATTTCAGTACTGGTAGAAATAATGGACGATAAGCAACTTCTATCTCTTGCCTCTTCTATGAGTTTGGAGGTTGTGGAGCAGAAGCGGAAGTTTAGGCATGTTTCCAACATGGAAAGGAATGACGGCCTCATAGAATTGGACAGTACGTCTCCATGGTCTAAGGACGTCTTACGAGAGTTCATGCAGTCATTCTTACATAATGCTTACGACGAAAGTGGTGCACTAGAAGAGCTTGCAATGTGGATAGGAACGCTAATCATGCAGGTAATAGAACGCGTTGCTCTACAGGACATCAAGGCGTCGTTTGAAACCTTTCTGAAGGTGTCCGCTGAAATTGAGAAGTCCAATGGGTCAGAAGAGTGTCAAACAATACTTTTCAGGAGAAAATTCCTGAGGGCACTTTATGATACGTACTTCAAGGAATGCTTAGACTCGGCAGAGTTCCCAGGTGATCTGCTGGGACGAGTAGATTGGTTTGGTTTCCAGGAAAAGGAAAGGGAATTCAGGCTGTATAACCAAGTTAATCTGGAACTGTTGGAGACGGACATGATTTACACAGGGGACCCTGATGGCTCAATTCCATTCCAGAATCCAGAATGCCTAGCAAGTGAAGAGGGAAAGAAAACTATATCACGCATAAGAAGCTACATAGATGAAGCCAGCTTCAATGCTCTGGCCATGGACGAAAATGAGATTGATGACGCCTACATGGAAATGCTCATAAGCGTGGAGGAACGTGTCCTTCTGGCCACGAAACTGCAAACTGCACATCAAAAGACAATCGAATCATTCACAGAAACCTTGCCTAAGGGGCCCGATGGGGATATCGCAAAGCAGCTCAAGTCCTATCTTAGCAATCAGATACTCAAACTATTAGAGGTGAGGCGTATCCATAACATTGTGGAAACCGGCTTCACTGACGAGGCGTTTGAAAGCCTTATTCATGTGTTGGATGGCCACGTTACGTTAAATGGAGACGGAAAGAATGATGAAGGCGACACTCTGAAGAAAATATTTTCCGTGGATATGTCGACCAAAAGCCTAGATAAAAAGGTGGATGAGGCACATTATTACAAAGGAATCGACTTTGTTAAAAGAGTCAACGAGGAAACATACAAGACACATTGTAACTATGCGTTCTTCGAGGTTATTAAACATCTGGTGCCTCAGGAGCGTCACCTTGTAGATTTCATCGGTAAAGACCTCTACGATACGGTGTTGGGAATGAAGCAACAGTCTGACATTCTGCAAATCGCACGTGATATAACTTCTTTGGTGTACGATAATTTGATATTAGGCGGTTATTTGAAGAAGGACTTCCGCCCCAATATGGATGAAATCATGAGTTTGATGATGAAGCATCTGAACTTCTTCCTAGATGCTGCTTTTTGGGTTGTGTTTAACGTCTTTGAGAAAGATCAAGATACTTACACAAAGGTTTCGTATGCCCACCTACAGTCTGAGGAAGCTAGGTTTAACTTATTAATGGAGGTGACTAACCTCGCCCCCTTGGCCCATATGGTACATATGTCGTCTGCACACATGCTAAAGTATGAAACAAGAATGAGACTGACACTTATGCGCGCAACCGGACAGGAAACTATGGCACCACTAATATCGGGCTACGATTACATTGATATGCGAAAGCATCTGGAGGAGGACGCATGGGACATGATCAGAGCAACGACGTTCCGCATGTGCCCGTATTGTGGAAGGCAACCCTGCAATCCCCTAGTATGCCTCTTATGTGGCAGCATTGTGTGTCATCACGGCGCTTGCTGTGAAAGGAATAAGAGCGCAAGAACGACACAAATGATGGAAGCAATGGAGAGGGAAGAGGCCAGGTTCATGCTGCATGACGTGTTAAGCGTGTATATGGATGAATTAGTGGCGCATACATACACTTGCGGTGGAGGACAATGTGTCTATCTTTCGCCATACAACAGCTACATTGTCTTCATGGACCAGCACAGACACTGCGTTACCACCACTCTTTACGCCGATAACTATGGAAACAGGGACCTGCATCGCAAAGTCTACGGCAACATGACAATATCCCAAACTAGACTAACTAACGTGACCAATGCTCTCTGCCAAGGGAAACTAACGCACGAAATCATCAGCATACATAAGGATGCACTCGTATGATTCCTTCATACATTTTTATTCATGGACCTATACATTAATTTAATACATTTTTGACAGCTAGTGATGTAACTATAGCCCTTTACTTCCTAACTCTTTGTGCTGGAACACACATATTCCCATTATTCCTGTGGAAGGTTACACACCCCCGAGGGTATGACGTTAAGAAGACAAGTACTCACATAGAATTTTGGAATGTAGGATGCTAATTTCCAGATATGTACGATCAACTGTGGATGTTATTGGTAAAGCGAGGAGCAATAGGATGTATATAAGGCCATGCCTTGTGACTAGAAGATACATCGCAACTAGGCCCACAAAAGAACAGCTGGCACCACTTCCAGCAGCTCCACTCGGCAGAAAGCCCACAGGGTACAGAGGTATGTATGATATTCTGCCTAAAATAGGTGTTAGGTAACCATCAGCACAAGAAGGATCTCTACGACCCGGTCTATCCAACAACAAAGGTAATCGTTCTAGCTCTATTCAGTGACTTAACCCCAGGTTCCTGCTGCTCTTGTTCCTAGGTTTCCTCTAGACTGGAGAAACGCTGGAAGATTTGTGCTCACGGCGGCTATGGCAAAGCTCGAGAACAGGAGACTCCTGCGACATTCACAAAGCCTAAGGTTTCAACAGGAAGGCCCGTGTGGGCCCCGCTGTAGCGTCCATTGTTCCAAGTCACCATATAGGTGTCTGTGTGCCTGGCGAGTTACAGGAGCCTACGCCCACTCCAATAACGTTGACAATATATTGCTATCATTCAAGGGACCTATTCATAGCCCGAAGCTCTTCACTGTCCCTAGGCCTGTGGCAAAGAAAAATAAAGACCATGCGCAAAAACTTGTTCTGGATGAGTCGGGATCCTACAAGGTTGACAAGAAGCTTTATAGGTACTCCGTCTTTAACGACAGGGATATAAAGCCTGTATCCGCATATCACGGGCAAGTCCAGGAATACGAGCCTACCTTTAAGATATAGACAATGTGGCTGCCACTAAACTCCTACAAATTCGCCGTAAGGCGCATCGCAACAGCCTTTGCAGCTCCCAAAAATAGAGCTGTGCAGATATGCCGGGTTCCACGTTTCTTTTTACAGCATCAGCTTTTCTCGGCAAAGTCAAAGCATAAGAGGCCCACCAAGGTTAGGCCAGAAGAAGTAGAGGAAGAGGAGGAGTTTTTCGATATAGATGACTATATTGGTAAAATAAGGGAGACTGAAGGTACTACCCTTTCTGCCATCGAACAGCTGAAGCCAGTTGCTATGACTTTGGAAGACCTGGAAATTATACAAGTGATGGATAAGGACTTGTCTGATTTGTCCCAGATTGTTTTAAAGTCACCTGTTGTTGTTCATTTGCATGTCTTCGACGTCAAAAACAAAAGTAAGATTGTCAGGGAGCTGACACTACTACGAGATGACTGGAATGTACAGCCAGACGTAGACGACCTGATCATAATAAGAATGCCAAGCCCCAACTCATCGCAGGTAATGAAGGCAGTGGCTGGCAAGGCAGCCAAGATTCAGGAGAAGCACCAGCAGCAAGTGCAGCAGATTGTGGCCAAGGCCAATGCCATGATTAAACAGGTTAATATCGGAAACAACTGGCACAGGAAGCAGTATGATTTGCTGAACAATGCGACTAAGAGTGCCAATGAAAGGATAAAGGCTGCTATCAAGAGACTTACCTCAGTCTAATGTTTACTTATCATACATACCTTACACGCTTTATATTAGGTCTATGCAGAGCTCGCCCTGACGTGATTGAGCCAGGAATAATTGGGCTATTTTGCTATCCAGCGATTACTTTCATCATAGAGAAGGCATTATGTTATATTCACCATTTTGTGGAATTAAATTCCACTCTACATGGTTTACTACATGCGGATATATGTACAGATGCAATATTTTTCATTTAATTATGTGTGTTTATAACGATCGTTGCACCGTTTCTGCAACTCTGCGACTTTTATAAGCACAGAAAATGTATGAATCAGTTGGCATTGAGGAATGACTGAATTTTTTCATTCAGCATTTCAGCCAACCTTTGGACCTCAGTCGACTCGTCTTCAACCAACTCCCCCACCATCGGCATTACGTTTACCACTGTTCCACCCATGTGAAAGCTTGCTTTGTTCCAAAGAGAGAGCAAGATATTCAGAATGTGGCATTTGCATTTGGTTGAACGAGCAACCAGGTTACCAGATAGCACCAACTCAATACGGTCTACGTCATCGGAACACGTAGATACTAAGTGCAAGAACAGTGTCTCTATTGCGTTTCCCCATTCTTCCAGTTCATGATTACCTTGTAGGACGTCAAAGACGTCAAGGGCACGCCCAATAGTTGGAAGCACGGCGTTCAAGAACATCTCTGGAACCGACGCCTGCTTGGAATCCCATGTTTCAACACATATCCCTATGGATTGTATAACGAGAATACCGTTGACGAAGCTCTTCCACTCTTTGGCGGAATTTTTGCCTTTGTCAGTCACTTCTCCCTGGATTGCGTTTACAGCGCCATCTAAGATAGTATTGAGGAATTGGTACACTCGAGGAAGCACAAATTGCGTTGCTCCAACACTTCCATATTCAGCCAGTGTCGCTGAAAGCACACGTAGGAAAAGACGGATGCCATCCATTGGAAGCGAAGATGAGCCCATCTTTTTCTGAAATGCTTGGAGCATGCTGCAAGAAGGAAATGAAAATGTGAGAATTTGAACAAACCTCATATGGTTGGCAAACACTTCAACTAGCTCGTTTGATTGGATCTTAGAGAAGTACTGTAGAGAAAATGCGATTACTGAATCTTCGAAGAGTTTAACTCCCCTTATGTCTGCCGGCGACAACTGCATGCTTCCAAAAAGATTACATGACATATCTAGATGACGCCCTGCATCAGAACCACAATATAATCGTCTTATAGAGGCTCCGTAAGCAGCTAAAGCATTCGCAGTGTCACTTTCCAGATTTCCTGGTGCCGTGGACTTGCGTGGTTTATTCTTTCCCTGTTTCTGATAAGAAAGCTCGAAATCTGAGAGAAGGTTGACGTTCAGGAAGTATATTCTCTCCAAGTCAGCTATATGCTTTGATTTAATGCGGTTGTAGTGAAGACTTATAGCAATGATGCTCAACAACCTACTGGTGTCACGCATGGCCACCGCAACTTGGGAAAAGTCAAGCCCGAGCACAAGAGTAAGCAAATGCTGATACTTACAACTTATGCTGGCATAGAATGATAACAGTGTCAATACTCTAGTGCATGTGGCCTTCTTGAATTCGTTTGCCTCATGAGCCTTTTGAATGTCAGCAACCAGCTTCTCAGAGTTACAGCTCAGAAGCTCCTCGAAAATTTCCCTACATAATTTGTTCAGTTCTTTGTCTTCAGTGACATCTTCCCCCACTGGAAGGGGGAACCTCTCTTCGTCAATTTCAGAAGAGCTATAAAAGAGAATAACATTCAGAATGGATTCCAGAAGCTCGTCTCCAGTTACACGCCCAAAGGAACTCCTGAGAAGCAACATCATGCTAATAACACAGAGATATAGATAGCTATTCCTATTCTGGTGTTGCACCAAGTGTGAAGTAAGCTTCGACAAGGACAATGACAATTGGCGTACAAGGTTAAGGTCAAAACCTCCTAAATCATCCTTCGACGCATAGACAATGCGAATGCACATTTTCATGCTGTTAATGAAATCCATCAATAGAGGTTCTGATGGTGACTTGTGCTGCAGAAGCATATCCAAACGAGATGATGTGAGAAGTAAGCATGGTGACGCCCATTCTCCGTAAACATGGCCACTTAACCCTATGAGGCAACGCCATACCGTCTTCCTTCCACGCAATAAAAGATCATTGGTAGCTGCCTCTGACTTAGATCCACTAATGCAAGCATCAGTTGCAATGATAGAGTCAGTTAGCACCCTGACTAGGTTTCCTGTGACTCTAGACAGCTCCTTACTGAATGCTGCATAATTCTCCTTTTTCTTATCTTGTATACTGAATTTGCTTCCAAAATCATTTGCTATCATTGCCAACGATGAGGCTATATAGAAACACACCCATGGTTTCTTCTGCAGATTAATATCGCATACATCACTCCAGTAGTTAGTAGCCACATCACACTGCTCCACCTTACCGAAGAAAGACAGAGCGCCCAAAGCTAACCTCGTGCGATTCTCTGGTGGATTGGCATCATATATACAGCGTGATATCTCCTTCACTATCTTAAGGATTGAGGCGGGCAAATCATTGGAAGAGCCGTGGCTTGCTTCTAGGCATAATCCCATAGGCCCTTTTTTCTTTTTCGTCAGTGAATTCCATGCCTCATCATCTGATGTATTCTTGAAACACACGAGAGATAAACTCATGCATTGAAGCAACAACGACAAGGAAAGGAACCTTTGGTATTCAAGCGACTTGTAATCGTTGAAACTGTCAGCATTAATCTCAAGTACAACCCATGTTGAGTGGGAGGCAACCACATCCAGTACAAATGCGTATATATCGTAAGCTGCATCTAATCCTGAGGAAGGGGCGGGGTGTTTACCCTTCATCGCGGCACTCATATCTAAACGAGGCGCCTTACTAACGTATTCCGCAATTCCATCGCAAACCGAGTATATCATCGTAAATATCAGCCTGCACAAGACCCCAAGAGCGTCATTGGATGATTTTAGTAACTCTAAGCAGCGCAATATTACAGGAGATTCCTTATCAAAACGACCAGTGAAAATACAAGTGTATAGGCTGTAGCACAGCCATTCGTCATAAAGCTTATGCATCTGCATGTATCCCGTTTGATTGCTACCCATCTTTTGCTCAGGCCTTGGCCCAGATGTTTTGGTTAATGCATCCCTAGAAGACCTATCTGAGAAGACCACACAAAGGTCTACAAATTTCAATAACGTATGAAGGCTTTTGTCCTGCTGAATTACACTCATCATAACCTCACATATTGCCCCAAATCCCCCTCTACCTGATAAGCTGGCCTCACTAGATTCGGTATCCACTGAAAAATGGCAAGACAGATGCATACCCACAGCACAGGCGTATGGCAGGTAGGGGGCCACAAAGTCAAATATTGCCGACCCGTATATCTGAGCTAATGAGCTCAAACACCGGCAGATGATGTTATTCAGCTTTTGAACACCCTTCGGTTCCACGGTATCCAATGCACGGTAGAGTCGACGATACAGAATGCTTATGAAGTTGGATACGTGTGATAGATGTGTCATAGGAGACTCATCGGAAACACTGGCCACCACCTCTCCTTGACATTTGCAGTATTTCACAACATTGTCCATTAGCGAAGTACACCCTTTGCATAGCACAGAGAATGCCTCATCGGAGTTGAAATCTGCCGTTATCATGAATCTCTGTAGAATTAGACAAGATATTCTCAATCCATAGGTGGTTGACTTCTCATGGTGCAACACGGCAGTGAAGGCATCGAAGAGGAGCTCCAACGAAGCCTGTGATATGATCCCCAACACAAACTGTTCCATGAAGTGCTCGTCGAAATCATTCAGTCTGTTAATAGTAGTAACCAGTGGTTTCATCCCGCTCTTGGTGCTATCGTATCCAGCAGTTATCATGCTCAAACATTGTTGCCGGCTGTACCCATCGAGAATTGGAAATACCCTGTTAAGGGCCTCTAGGAAACCCGTCTGAACTTCGCCCTTCAGGTTCCAAAACCTACCACCAGAGAGCCCCGATACTCCTATTAAGGCACACAAACTCGCAAGAGAACGAATTGTCTGTATGCTTTCATGGGTTTGTCCATTCAGGTAGGAGCCCTTACTAAACAGAAGCGAAACGCTCTTGAATATTGCCGGACATAAGGTTGAGGCGAAAAATACACTACTTTCTTTGAAACGCGCCATAGACATTGATGAAACCAATGACGCAGAACATAACAAACAATACATGATATCCAAATGCGTTGATGAATCAGATATGTCGTGTGCCTCAATCTGTTGAAAAATTCCATGCAGAGCGGCTCCAAATGCATCCGTAGAAAGTTCTGATGGGAGAACATCAATTACACTCCTTAGCACTTCGTTGTTAAATTGTAGTGATGAACCACTGAACAGGTATGCATACAATAACGCGGATGATAAAATGGGCTCCTGTGAGCACATTTCAAACAACTGGCTGGAAAACATGCTATTTGGAGACGTATCGTGTTTCTCCATCAACGTCGTGCAAAAGCGTCTAAACGATTTGTCGAGTCCTTTAATGTGGCTCTCCACTGTAGAGTTGCCTTTGGCGTAGGATGAGGAGAGCTTGTACCCGCAGAGACTGACGAATGGCCCTGACGGCTTGCATGGCACCTCCATAAACGCCTTCATTACAGTAAATAACATAGAGACCGCAGGTCTTCGTATGGAAAGCTCCTTGTCGACAACAAACTCCAGTGTATTCGCCATCACATCAACCATAAGGCATGAGTTGTTGTATACCTTCTGGCGCAAGAGTTCACAGACCAAATGGGATAACATGTTCATGGAACGAGTATACATCTTTAGAACGTTGTCTGAATCAAGAAGGTAGAGAAATCCAATTCTCAATGTGCCATGGCAAACTTTGTTCTCAATTTCCTCTGGTAAAGGCACTGCACGAGTGTCAAAGACTCCCTTCAAAGCGTCGAAGATGAGTGATATGCCTGGCTTTAGACAGTCGCATATGACATTGGATATTCTGACTTTCAGCATGGGAGCTATGATCTCTACGTATCCTTCGCTAATGTTCGAGTACATGTCCAGTCTTGCGCCAGGACGACGTTCTGAACTTCTTGAGAATCTACCAAATTCAAAGAAGTGCTTAAGCCACAATGAACATCGAGGTTGGACACCTTTAGGTGCTTTGGAAAGTGCATCCTTGAAATCCGAAATGAAGTCATCATTGGAAAGTGAAATCATAGTGTGAAGCAGCAATATATCCCGGTCAATAGCAACATCTGAATCAAGCACATTGTATACACGTTCTTCATTGCTGTTTTCGTTCTCATCTCGGCAGAGAAATTGTTCACATTTGGTAACAGAGGGAGCATACAGTGTATACAGAGTCAATACCTTAAGTTGACAACGGGCAAAGCAGTAGGTCATGTCACCCACAACTATAGATCCTTTGCATAGTTTCAACGCGTAACCTACAACCACTTCACTTGCAGCAAAGAGGTTACGACACTGATATATTGACAAAGGTTCCACATCACTTGAAGGTTCCACGTCTGTGGTTGGTAAACCCACATCCTTCTCCAGAGCTGTGTCAAAAGTGCATTCCTTTTTTGCAGCTGCAATCAGAATTCCACATGAAACAAATAGAGCATGGCAAATCAACCACTCATTACACCATGCTGGATTGTTCTCTGATAATTGTATACTGTCTGCCGAATCCTCTCCAGGCAATGTACTGGCGTATGTTTTGGCGGTTGAAACTTTCTCCATGAAATCTATAACTGACAACAACAATGCCATATGTTCTTCATATTTCTGATGGTTTGCTACCTTACATTTGCCAAAATAGTTGCAACAAACAGAAGCCAAGGTTGGCTGATTCACCGCTTTGTTGGCACCCTTATGCTTCACCGGCTTCCTCATCAGGTCACTATTTTCTGCGTTTTTGTTAGAGCTTCCGTCTGGCATTGATATCTTTCTAGGTGTTTTGTGTCTCCCGTAAACCACATTGAGCAGTGACATGAAATGGCGAGACTGCTTCTCCATAGAAGAGCATTCAGTACCATCACAGAGTGAGAAAAAGTGGCAGAACAAAGAGAGAGCGCGCATCAATTGTTTGCAAGTAGCATTTTCCGCAGAGAGAACCTCGAAGCATTTGTCGTAAAAGTTTGATGGGTCTATCACTGGGAATTTGCCTTTTACCTTCACATCCATTGTGGCTAAGAACCTGAATTCCTTATCCTGTAAAAGCGATGCTATGTATCTGCCAACTACCTCCCCAATAATTGATACTGGAATTCCATCCAATACAGCCCTATCATTGAAGAAAATAGGGCTGCACTCTTGATCCGATATGCTCACGCGGACAAACTCTTTTAGCAGTGAGTAGTTGATTGAGGATATCATGTCTTTTGTCATTACAGATGACAGCATCTTGTACAGTTCAACCCTATAGGAGGACGGGAGGCTGCTGTCTGTGTAGAGAAATAATGTAGATGCTAAGTTGTCAGCAATAACTGATTTAGGTAAAACAGTCTTTTCCACATCTATGTTGCTTCCCAAACACTTATGTACCATTACAGTAAACTTCAAGGGACATCCATCACTTACACTGTGGCATATCAAAAGGAACACAGGCAGAATCTCATTAGATCTGTCACTGGCCATAACTAAACGGTTTAATAAGTCCTCAAATACGGATGGTGATGAAGCATATATTTCCTTCAGAAATTCTACATGAACTGATAACATCCCGTTATGGTTGTCGCTTATCCGTCCCGTCATGCTATTTGGGTTCCATTGGAACAGACTTTCTCCATCTTTGCATGACATTGAAAACACTACCAGGTCATCTAAAATCGTTGATATCATCATCCTCACATATAATATGGAATACTCAAGACTCATGAAGAAGTTAACTGTAACAGCAACAAGGTCAGAGGATGGTGTCTCGACCTTTTCTGTACTAGAACCCTTTGTCTGGCGCTGTTTGCACGCCTTTATGACAGACAATGTAAGCATCTTGCAGAAACGCGATAAGTCTAATGCATCTCCAGAACTGCCGAAACCTCTGAACATGTATGTCAATGAGGGGAATTTATGTAGCGCCTTCACCAGAAGGCGAGTGCTCTCTGGCGGCAACACCTCAAGGCGCTCTTTCTGCCTTTGAATCATCCCTACCACTACTACCAACGCATCCTTCAGTTGAAGACGCAGTGAGAGTGAAGGGCCAGATGATGCGATAATAGATTTGAGTAGCGGGTTTAGCAGCGCTGTCACTACTGAGCGTTGAACCTGAATAGTGATAGGAACTGAGGCAAATAACGCTGACAGAGCACACAGTTGTGATGCATGGTATGCTGCGTTATCAGTGTTTTTCAAACCAGAAAATGCATTGTTCAGTAGTAAGCGTATTTCATCGTCACCCAACTTCATCCCATTGTGTTCCACAAAGGCAATGGTTAGCACAGTGAACAACGGTATATAGGCACCTCCACGTCTGCGCGTAATTGTAATTCTCTCGACTGTTTCACCAATGCGCTTATAGTTGATGAAGCTGCGAACCGTTGCGGCAACTATGAATTCCCTAGATACGCCCTGTGCAGTTGCTGCAGTGTCATTACTTGAGGCTTTACCCAACGATTTCCTCTCTGGTAGGTAGTACCTCAACTCACTTCCCTCAGGAAGACATAACATTTCTGTAACTTTGCTGAAGTATTCACTATCGTGAATTGGTATTAGAGCCAACAGCAGAATGTCAGCAAAGCGTGTTGCCATTTCATATTGGTAAATCAAGTAATCAAACAATCGATGACATTGATCATATGAAATCCAAGGGGCACATAGATCCAGGAATAGCTGCAAAGTGGCTTCCAATTCTGCAACCTCTGATTCCTGCATGAATTCTACATCTTTGTCCTCCCACTCCGCAATTTTATCGGAGATAAGCACATCATTGTTTGTGGAGTCCACACGTGTAGATTTTGAAGCAGGTAAAATTACCTCTGATCCGACATCTGACAGCCATCTGCGGAATATTCCCTCACACTTTATAAAATCCGGATCAAGTTGCAACATGTGATCCCAACTTTCTGATACAACAATGCGATAATAGTACTCCCTACTAGCATATTCCCGGCGGAAACGCTTAAGAGCCTTATTGCTGGGCCCGGAAAGGGCCTCTAGTTGCTTAAAGAGTGTCGTCATCCTATGAGCAGCATCTGGTTCAGTGCTTACTAACATGGAAGGTCAATCTAACGGCCGGGCGACTAGAGTGACACGTATAAGCATCACGTTACTGAGAAGGCTCTATGTATCCGCTGAACGGCGTCGGATAAAGACACCGGCGTCAGACAATGGATAGAAGCAGCGGTACCAGCCTTCCATAACCTGGATTGGTACAATAGTAACAACTTGTGAAATTTCAATCAAGTGTTGTCCAGGCATATTTCCTAATTGTGCGAAAATTATGCAAATGTAAGCCGCTTTCACGCAATGTTAAATCCCCTCCCCATGGAGGGCGAAAAGACACACTTATTCCTGCGCCAACTCTCTCGATAGTACGTATTCATATGCACATTCATGTGAAACGCGTTTCCCTGACATAGTAGAATGATGAAGATCCTTTTGTGTCCTGTTCCCAGCTGTCTACAGTCATACATACACGCATTGCTGGCAACTGGAGCGGTGATACGCAACCTATTTTGAATGTATATACAATCTATTTATACTTAATATCAAAGAATGTGCTGTATATTACAATAAAACTATCAGTCATCTTCGGGGGTGTCTTTTTGGACATCTTTTAACGATCACGGCCTGGAGGACTTATTTCGGAACACAAACTTCTTCCTTCTTTATTAAGCTCCTTGCTAATTCATTCGTCTTTAAGCAGTTGTTTTCGAATAGATGGCTAGGATGGTATTGATGCCGGAATATGTAAAACCGCAGTTCTCGGCTTGGATGATCTTTTATGCGACAAGCAAGTTCAAAATGGTGTAGAAGATACTTACAGCCCATCTCCATACTTAGTGAGGATCTTCAACTTCTACATAACCATCTGATAGTTACCCTTCAGCTCTGTCGAGAAGCATTTTCTTCAATATGGGAGTAAAGCCTGATCCTGTAGGTGCCAACATTAAGGCCCTGCAAAGCAGGGTCTGCATAGAGTATGCCGCCAAGATAGGGAGGTTTCCACAGCGATATATCGAGCGGGAGCATCACATTCTCAGGACTGTGGATGTGGCGTCAAGCTATACCTTGATTCCGCCAATGACCATCCATGGCTTCTATCCCTGTGATGCTTCTCCAGCCGTCTTCACAATGATGGAGCAGAGGCCATCAAAGAAGAAACAGGGGGTGATTCAGTCACCAACACTTCTGGTTTGCATCAAGTGTGAATATGTCAACATC
Organism: Babesia gibsoni; assembly: GCA_035575875.1. Lineage (NCBI taxonomy): Eukaryota > Apicomplexa > Aconoidasida > Piroplasmida > Babesiidae > Babesia > Babesia gibsoni. The sequence goes on from CP141527.1 coordinate 2,070,365, forward strand.
AAAAATGAAGTAACAAAGTACCTCTTCCAAGTGGTGGCTGACCATGATGCGTGCAACTATGGCTATTTCCATCAGATGCACGTCAATCAAGACGCATCAATGCTGCTATTGGTGTCACCTTCGGCGGCATACGTTGCGAGGATTCCCTGCGAAATAGATGATGCCTCAGTTATAGCAGATGACGTTACTGGTACCTTCATCTATAAGGAAATCCTACCTGCTGAGGTGCTACTTAGTAGAAAGCCATTAGCTATGCGTAGAACTGCTCGGAAGATAATCAAAGTTGAGTTTCACGGTCAGTACAACAACACTATTTGCATGTTGACCGTGGAGCGACTGGAGGAACAAGCAACATCGGAAAACCCCCCCAAACCGTATGATGCAGACGACCCCAATGCTCCTGATGAAAATGTCGTCCTATTTGACCCCAATAAGCAGTCGAAGATGGGAAGCGTGATTAGAATATTCAACGTAGATGAAAGTCTTGACGTGCCATATTTAGAGTTTCATCTATCAGCCCACATGTGTAGAACTGGACAAGGGGGAGTGGCGCATACTAATGATGTGCCTCAAGGTGTAGCAGTAGATTTCTGTTGGCATGGTCGAGAGCAATCTACATGGGGGGCATCTACTCTGTTTGTATTGTCTAACTATGGTTTTTTGTTCGCCTACTGTCCTATCCTGTTGCCTGAATGCCTCAACACCTTCAGTAGAAGGAAGGAAATTGTCATTGATGCTACTGCTTTACTGAGTGAAGGCTACTGCATGAAAAACATGGAGAGCACTACAGCAATAAAGAAGGAGAAGGACATTACTGAGCTGCTATCATGCCTCACCCTATCGCAAAGGAAACACGAAGTAGAAGGTGGAAAAGAGAGCAAGGACGCTGTCACAATTACGCCGCATGTATTTAAGTTGGAAACCAGTGATACTCAAGTAAAGAGCCAGTTCGACGCCTTTACATTGATGAGCTCTCACAGAGAACTGGTTATTGTTTCCGCTGCCCTCAATGGATGCATTATGCTCTTCAAGACAGATGCGTTGATCACGCCAAGAACTTCACATTTTGGCAAGCGAAATGAAACAAGTGAAATCACCATCATGGTATGTGCCCACGCCAGCCGTAGTCGTCGTGCCCAGTTTGGTTCAAAGGTAAACTTCGTAACAGTGTCAGATGTGATGTGTATAGCGCATTCATCGTTGGAAACCATTATATTACGGATTGGAGAAGGTAATCTAGAACTTAAATCAATGGTGCAAGCCCGCAGGGCAGATGATTATGTTTATTATCAATCACATCCGCTTGTGGTCACTGGAACTGGACACAAAAGCACTAATGAAGCTTTCACCCGTTGTTGGCATGACCCGCACCAAAGCATATATGTGGTGCAGGCTACTTCGTGTTACTTAAAATCACAGGAGGAACTGAAGCATCTGGCCTTGAGTATCACTCCCATACCTTCCAAGGATGAGACAGTGGCCAAAGTTAAACTCAATGATCCTTTTTTAAAAGGCTTGGAAACAACTGAGACGTCAACAATTGGCTCAGCCATTATCAATTTTTCTACCACCGTAGGCGGTGACCCCTCCAAACTGGAGATTGCAAAGTTGAAGCAACGTGCCTCCAACGCAGAGTCTGCCTCGAAGCAATCATTCAGCAAGGCAGGTGAACTTGTAGGTGCAAATATTTCTTACAAAGACGTAAGTGTACATGAAGCTTTTTAACATCTGATCAGAAAACTGTGGGACTTGTTAAAAGTATATCGCGGCTGGACTCTGATGTCGTATTACAGCTGAAAGTCCAGAAACACATCGAGAGTGCCGTTGTTCAATCGGTTCAGCTGTATAGTGAAATAGCATTCCATGCACAAAAGGTTTTTGGATCCACAGGAGAGTATGTAAAGAGGCTGCAGGCAATGAAGGACCGTGTTCAGCGGCTGCAACAGGCTAGTAGGGAAATAGAAGAAAGGGAGCGACGGGTTGTAGCTTTAAAGGCTGAGTTAGCAAAGCTCATGGTGAGAGAGCTTACTTTTATAAAGATAACGGACCTGGTTACCAAGACATATCTCAGGTGGTCTAACAAAATCTGCAAGTCAATAATGTCAAACGTTGCAAAGGCAGAAAAATTGAATGAACACAAGGACTGTGTAAAGGCTGTTGTCGATGAATGGTTGGCAGATGCCTTTAGGAAGAATGTTGAGGAAATGGAAAATACCTTCAGGCGAATACAATCTCTACGCAATCGCACGTTAGAATTAAAGTGACCACATATGTGCTATTTTAAGTCAGGCAATAGAAAATACAATTATCAATTCTATTATAAACTACTTTTGCAATTAAATCCCGATGTTGTTTTGGCTGTGTATACCACCGTGTATTTTCTGCCACAGCCATCTGTAGTGGGGCCACCAACTCAGCGGCGTGTCATTTTATTTGCATTTTCGCTAATCCTGCGGAAGCCACCTGCTGAAGTATAACCCAACCAATGGCCATCTGTGATACTACAAAGAACGACGAGGCGTAAAACATCTGCACCTAATTACGTAGTTATCCAGTGAACTCACTGCTTGGATGGTATTGTAGCCCTTTATTTCCATGTGGTATGCGAAAAATAACCAGATTACGTTAGCCACCACGAAAGATCCGATAGCACATGCAAGACGGATAGCGCTTTGGTTGTAATTCTTCATCTTGGGCAGCGCAAGCGGTATGAGGCATATCCACCAGAGGTAATACTGGCAAGTGCACACCTTATTTAGAGAGACGAACGAGATGGACTGTGTTGTGATGGTATTGATCTTTCTGAGTCATACCTGTAGGAATAACGATATTTCAAGGTCTCTAAGCGCAAGCATGCCGAAACATACAAGGCACACCAACTGTGGCAGGAAGGAAATTATAGGGCTCATCTGAGGGTAATCAAATGACGCATGCCTTATATCTCACCTTCTTATCAGTGTCTACTAAATAGTACATGTAGTTGTAGTAAATAGAGAAGTTGTGACGATGATCCTGTCTAACGTAGTGGTGGAGGTAACTCTCATAGATGAACTCATATCCATAGCTGCAGCGTCATGTGTAACATTACAACCTTATACCGATCACATATAACTAGGCAATTAAGTTTTTTCATAACATGTAACACCATGGATTAAACCTACAAATAATAAGAAATGCCACTAGCTAAGAAGAAGACTGAAGCGCTAGTAATTGCAAAACACAATTGTTTCCTGTTTATGCCTAGCATAAAAGAGTGGAAGACGTTGTGGAATAGCGACTTGAAATCATGGAAGTCCTTCTGAGCAACGGTTTAACCAACACGCAAAGGAAACATACAATAGCATCAGAGTAGAGATACAGCATAATCGGCAATGCGTATATGATGGGGTATATTTTGAAATGCACAGATATCCCGTAGCTGCAAAGTTTTTGATACAGATAGTGGTGTAACTCACAATACAGCCGCCATGAATATGTTGTCCTTCTTCAGGAAAAATACTGTCGCAATGACGAAAAAGCAAATCAGACAGTCAGCGTTCCCTCTAGCAGAGATAAGGATAATAAACGGGTTTAACAGCCAAAGGGCTGATAGGAACTCGCTCCCCTTTTCAATCGTCTTCTCCAGCATGTAACCCGTGAGGATGTCAAAGACACTAAACAGCAGCTTGCCGCATTCTGGGTGTAAGGTGATATTTGGGAGCATCATAAAAGCGCTGCATCTGATGAAACCCAAGGATGTCACACTCACAGGAGGGGAGAATAGCGATATGTGTGCCTATCATACGGCGATTTCTTTTCGAGCATCATCCTAGCTGCGTCACTGAAGACAAAGTAGTCTATATCAGTGAATCTGTACTCGACTGGCGAAATGTTAAAGCGCTACGTATAACTTACAGCGTTCATCGTGATAGGAGCTGTACACATGAAGACATACTCTAATGAGCGTGTTGGCAGTATACATAAAATACCGCCAATACTTCGTATAGAAGCTTCTATTGCTGGAATTTCCTTCTGGAATTGACGACATGTTGGTGTCAATTTTACTCGTTATCTAATTAATACTGTTCGGTACGCTGCCCCCCGGAATTACACACCAGCCGATAATCTCACCCGTGGCGCCACAGCATAGACAGACATAATAAAGACAGCATATCAGGCGCTTCTGTTAATGTTATTAGTGTACGGTGAATCATAAAAGTCACTAGTTGCGAGTGGAATCCAGTATTAATGCGAACTATCTGTCAACAGCACACAGTTACACATATAACAGCTGTAAAAATATCATTCTCAACAGCCGCCATGCTGCTCCTTTTTAAGGTGGAATATTTACGGAGTGAGTGGGTTGAAATGGGCTGCGCAATTAGTAGTCACAGACTATCTGTCTGGCCTTCCAAAGGCCCTTGTGGGAAGTAGCCTTCCCTACGGGCACAATAACGAGATAGACTCCAATTCATGCACGGCGGACAGCCAGCGTATTTCGGCTTGTGACGCAAACTGCTACAACCTCATATGGCCGGCTACCTCCTAGTGCTGATTTCCTCTTTGTGGGTATTGTCAACATCACCCCACGTCGCGATCAATCCAAACGCATGGTAACTAACGATCAATATGCTGACTAGAGAATGTTCTAGGAAAATTAGGGGGTATAGGTTCATAGTAGTTGCAACAGCTGCAACTTAAGACGTGACGACTGCCTGTCGTCTAATTCACTCGGAGAATTTATTTTGGTCATCCATTAGGCATCCTGTCTACCTAGTGCTCAGGAACACTGTTTCCTAACGCCTAAAAATTAGAAGGAATGTAGACAGCGACGCAATCGACTCAAGGTTTGCGTCGACGCCCATCTCGTACTTAAGGCTCACGTGACAGTACTAACTCTCTCTGGGCTTATACATGTATTTCATGCACTCAAAGCGGACATTCACGTGCAAGACATCTATTTATTGTATAAATAATATTGCCACCAAAGAGTTCGGCATTCCCATTCAATAGTCCTTGAGCAAGTCGCAACAGGAGGAATCTGGAAAATATCATATAGCCTCGATACATAAGCTGCAAACAAGGACAACTTTAAAAGTCATCAAATAAAGACATATTATTAACATAAAAGGCGCCTAAAGGGCAAAGTTTTATACCATCAAAGGGCAATAAATAAAGCAAACTTACTATTCCAAAAATGGAAAAGGTCTTCGGCTCAATTTCCTTCGAGCCACACTCGGATTTTATCAGCAACGCCTTTGCAAGCAACAAACCTTCACCTTACACAAGCTTGTCCAGCCTCTATGATTTTGAAGTTCTGCCCAATTCCTTTACTAGACAAACTACCTTAGACGAATTCCACACTGTAACTACAGGACGCTCCAGCATATCGATTGCTGATTCTGTTGATACAACCCACATTGAGAATCCACAAGAAGGCTCCTGGTCAAATGTTGCAGAATTGAATACGCCTAGACAGGCAAACCCCATTAATGGCAGCGAACAGCAGGATGCCAAACTTTTGAAGGTTATAAAGAGCATTCTCGCATATAATATATTGGATATCTACAGAAACTATGTTGATGAAATATTTATCAAGGATCTAGGCAGCGTTAATGTAAAATATGGTAATGGCAAGGTAACACTGGATATGGAAGATTTCCGTGTCCGTGTATTCTCCGTACTTCGAAGGTGCCTCGCAAACAACACTGAGTCAAACATTGTGCGCATATTCGAGGCGCTTCGCGAGAAGTACGACGTCAAGCTTGTTGAGGACATTCCAAGTTTGGGCTCAATCACCCACTCAAGTGGTTACTGCAAGCCCTGTGTATTTGCTAATAAGGTAGTTAACTCCTGTAAAAACGGGTTAGAATGCAATTTTTGCCACTTCCAGCACAAGATAACACGCAGAAAATCTGCGGCTAAAGAAAATCAAGATGCTTCCAAACAGGCAAAAGTAAATGAAATTGCACAGAATTTTGTGTGCCATTCACCATCGGTATTGAGAAAATGTCAATCCATGGAACCATCTCCAATCGACGTAGTGAGACAGACATCTGCTTTCCTGGAGAGAGCCGCTTCCTATACGCCTGCAGGTTGGTTCACGTGGTAATTGCATGTGCTCATTTGTTTTCTCCTTAAATCTCCGTAACCTTGGTGCTGCATTGCACATGATGAATGAGTTCGATTCTTCCTGATCAGTGAAGATAACGAAGCTAATCTTCTCTCTGAATGTGCTGGTGGTCTCCAAAGGATGTTATGAATGCATTTATTCATTTAATGTCTTTCCACTGCTGTATGGATATATGGTTGTGTCATTTATTACGCTATTGATGATAAATACATCACTCCTGCAGAAACATTAGGAGGCTTCTCTATGGATAGCATCGACTCCCAAAGAGACTCAAGCAACGGACTATTTCACGACTACAGCAATGCACAGGCTGACGAGCTAGGCATAGATTTGATGCAGGAAGCTGTTGTCGCCAGATGCTTAGGGTTCCTAGAGTTAGAAAGCAGGCAAAGGTAAATGCTAACGCCCCCTGGTTGAGACAGGGGTGCATAATGAAACATAAATTTATAATTATTCATTAATAAGCCTCTCACATAAAAATTATGAGGTAGTGAAGGTTATCTTACTCTGAATATAGGAGTAGTGTGTGGAATCATTCCTGCCCCCTGCCCTGGGAAGCTGTCGACGTCACATACAACATATGCACAAATGTAGCCAGGATGGAGGATACGAGTACACGTATCCCATCCGAACGTAATGTGGAAGACATACGTAACAGGGTACAAGCGGGCGTGCATATGTGTGTTATACTAATGACCATGATGTCTATCGGACTGTATGCCTCTACGGTAGTTCTGCGAGATCCCAATGAAGCTGCAGGCAATGCTGAACAAGATGATGGGTATATAACCCTCATGCCACAGAGAATCGCCCCGTTCAAGAACTTGGATGCCATGGATCAGACCACCAGACTATATGTGCACAAGTCGCTAACGCTCCCGCGTACTAACTTCAATATCGCTAATCTTACATCGACTGTCAATGTGGAGCCATCCAGGATAGTCGGCATTGAATACTCCACCACTCTGGTTTGGACATCAGACGCAGATAGGGCCATGAACTTCCAACCTACCCCTGATGTGTACGGTTTGGCAGGGCTATATGTGTCTAGCCAGGGGGGATCAGTTAAGTACACTGCCCTTGTGAGGATGAACCGTAGCATATGCCAAGGGAGGGAGACGTCGTGGACATGCCAACGTAATGACAACCATGCGTCCTTCGACAATGACTACTGTGTGATCATCATGGAATCCCACTCGTTGCAGGGACTACTTGCGGCAGTGAAGACGGCCGTAAGTAATGGAGTCGTCGATATGGATGGTTTGCTAAATATTCTCATTTAATATTCATGCAGAAAATATCGTCAGAGGCGCGTATTGCGGTAACCCCTTACTTCAGCGTGTAGCTGCCGGTGGGAATAATGTATTCATGCTGAACCACAAGCATAATACAGAAAACCCTTCCAAAGATTACTATCTGTGCAAATATAACACAGCAACAGACGAAGTGTCGCAGTGTATCGATCTTGCCAATAAGGCAGTAGGTTACAAAAGACCTCTGGCGTTACTGTACGACAACGTGACGGATTCAGTCGTATCTGTGCAGTACAGTACGCAGGATAAACTAAATATTCTGGTGTTCGAAGGGCAGGCACTCAACCTAAAGGCGTTATTCAGGCCGTTGCCTTCACCAAGTGGTAAGTTGCTCCTGTTAAACATGCAAAAAATGCAGGATTCCTCTTACATTCCGAGTTCCTTGAAGGAAATATAGTGTTTCATGGTGACTTGTCACTATATGAACCTGACGCGATTCTTAATCTGGAGTCGGGCCAGGACATCACAGTAAGGCCGATGTAAGGGCATAGCCCGAAGTCCAAATTGTAACGCATAACACTAACACGTTTAAATATGTAAGATAAACATGTTCAACGTTATACATGGCCGACTCGGCCATTCGGTCGACTCCTTCGCCGTCATCGAAACGGATCACGTATCGCTTTCGTATGGTCCAGATGATGGGAAGCAGAGCAATTCTCCTACCACTGAAAGTGCCAAAAAACATATGTACGATGAAGCGGTGAATTACCAAGAGAAGATTCGCCTGAAGGAGAAGGTCGCTGATGTGTTCGCTACCCAGGAAGGCCGACCTCCCATCGTCGACGATCGTGCAATCAACGCAGAAGAGGCACGACAGGTTATACATGGCTGTTGGCGTGCCCATCATAGTGAGAAGTTCTGGAATACCCTCGACAGGGAGGAGGAAACTGACTTCTCCTTCGATGGCCTGAATCCAGCCACCATTGACCATTACATCAATGGGATATGCAAGGATAAGCCTGCCTTCCGCACTGGCTATATAAGGCATCTCATGAATATGAAAGGCAATACGAATGTCTATGACACTATTCTACCAACGAAGGATGCTGCCCTCTCATCCTCCAGACGCTTGTATTCAAGGGGCCACAACCTGATTCTATTTGGAGGCTTCTCTCCTACAGAGAAGCAAATGGAGTCTTGCAAGTCGAAATTGACAGCCTCATATCTTCTGGAGTGTGAGTTTTATGTATACGCGTGGCATAGTCTTTACAGCAATCTGGGACTTGAAGGTTTTGAGTGACACGTGCGTTCTCTCAATGAAGGATTTCACATCAACATGGAAGCAGCTCACGACTGTGGGTAACCCTGATCCTAGAGCATTTCACGCTTCGACAATTCTATACCTCGATTTTGCAACACCTGTTCTTTGCATTGCTGGGGGATTTGGTCGAAAGCGCCAACTGCTGGATATGAAAATACACATGCTATCACTTATACAGAGGAAGAATGAGCTGAAATGGATGACTGTTAAAACAGTTGGTGATGTTCCTGAAAAGAGGTATGGCCACACCATGGGACAGGTTGGTCCCTGGCTCACAGTATTTGGTGGGACAAATGGTGAGCGTATGTTCAACGATCTGTGGGTCATAGATATCGATAATGGCGTTATCATCGAACCCCTGCATACGACTGTTAGTATGTGGGTCAAGGTTTCCATAATCGGACTTGTACCACAGCCGCGATGTTTCCACGCCAGTACTAAAATAGGCCTCGAGGCGAACAATCCTATCGTTATTTATGGAGGAATTACCGCAGAAGATACAAGTAGAGCCTACACTTTGAGGTTGAACAAGGACTATGAGTTCAAATGGACTATGCTTCCCGTCGCCATAAGGTGCCCCAATGAGGCTAGGGCGTTCCACTGTAAGTTTCCTTAGTAACGAACTAATGGACGTCCAGCAATGACATATATGGAGGGTCATCTAGTGATTAGCGGAGGGGAGGATTTCAGAGCCGACATTCCCACAATACAAAAGTCTTTGATATACTCCATCCCTACCAGGGAATTCCAGTACCTAGAAGATTCTCTAGCACTGGTGAGTTACACGAAATGAATGATGTGCTGGATCGTTCTATGCTCTATGTTACTTACAATGTCACAGACCGGGCATCGAAGTTGTGTAGTTAATGGAGTCGTATACCATTTTGGGGGTCTAAGGAATGTCTGCTCCAGAATATATCTTGAGCCCATTGGTAGCCAAAAAGGTAATTCCACTGTTTTAATATTTCCATGGTGTAACAGGAATGAAGGATTCGGTAGAAATGAGAGCGGCGCTTGAGCACCACTTCCTAAGGGAGGTCATAAAAGACCTAGAGGCAGAAAATAAGATGAATGGGCAAGGAAAATCTGACACTGAAATATGTCAACCAGATGTGGATCCATCCTGTCTAACAAAGAAAGATCCTCCTCGAAAACGAACTGAAGCCACTGTCACCAAGAAGCCAGATGCGAGTAGTGATGTGGTTGAAGACCCTATTAAACCGAAAAATGGGAGACCCAGGAGATCCGCCGCAGTAAAATGCGCGCAGAGTATGGAAGAAGAGATCGCTAAAATGAAAATCAGAGAACAAGAAAAGGCCAATGCTGCCGAAGCTTCTAAATCAAGTTAAAGCCATTCTCACGGCTGCCCATATAGAAGCGAAAAATCGCGTTACTAACGGGTCCTAAGCAGCTACGTTGGCTATTGTCGAGAAGAAGACTTCCAATAGTTAAACGGCCTGCAAACGTTTCCAGCGCTGTGTGGCCTTTGTCATAAACCTTTTGTTTTACATCTCACCACGTGTATTATAGGAAGGATAAGAAAGAAATACAGGGTAATCGTGCGATTTAACCATTAACAACTGTTTCGAGATGTCTAAAAGTGCGCTGAGTGCCTATCATATTCACTCAGTGGAGTGAAGGGTTCCAGCAAGGGGCCTACTTTTACGGCACCTTACGACTTTGACGAGCAGCTTCTCAGATTACTTGTGTAGGAGCTTGAAATACAAAGCATACAATCTTTCCTACTCCTTCCAACGGTGGCGACAGGCCGTACAAACAAAGAACTGTGTCATAGGTTCATCTGCAGATCTTGTCTGGATGCTCATGAAGTATGCCTCCTTGTTGTGACAAGACGGGCAGACAGCTGTAACAATATTTAAATCGGTATATGTTATTAGTTACCTATAATTTTTGGAGCATGCTCGAATTCGTTGGCGCTCTGAGGAGTACGCGGTACCTCCTTCTTAAATTCTGTGTATACCGTGGTTTTGTGGAACCTGCGATTTAAGGGGAACTCATAGCTGCACCTCAGGCAGGCAAAACAGCACCTCTCACTTTCCTGTGATGTGAAATAAAGGATACTGTGGCACAAAGGGCAGAACAACGCCATATTCAGTCATATGGCCTTGTAAGGCCATGCCTACACCATTATCTATGAGTTTTTCTCGTTCTGTTGTGATTTTACATACTGTTTAATTCCTTCAATGGACTCTAGCATACGCTTAGAACGAATGTAGGCAACAGGAACCACCGGATCAGGTGTGGAATCCGGCGCGCAATGGTGGGTGCCTGTCTTCCCTGTTTTTTTCTTCCCTCTAAGTTCCAAAAATTCCTTGAATGATTCCATACGCTTTTTCAATTTTTTGCGATTCGCCTTGAGGCTTTTACCCATTGAGCTGTAGGACTGTGCGTGAATTTCCGGCACTAAGTCCTCCAGAATGAATCCGTCGAAATCATCTTGGCTCTGTAGCCTGGAGAGGCACGTGCCTACTTCAGATGGAGGCAGTGATGACCACATCTCCATGAACCTGGCGATCCCATCATAATTAGGTTTCTCCCAGCGAGGCTCAAATGTACTAGACACGACTGGTGAAAGGAAAAGGTTGTATGCTTCTCGGTTCGGAAAATCCGTGCAAAACGACCAGTGAAGTCTATAGTTCACATGAGATAGTTTGTAAGCTCGCCTTATGGGACAGTCATCCTCTGTAACCTTGTCCAAGTCACATTCGCTGGTGGCCCATTTCCTAAACTCGTAAAGGTCGTCGAACTTGGGAAACGCTTTGATAACTTCCAAGGCATTTACAACACCTATTCCACGCACTCCAGCAGTATAGTCGCACCCACATATAATGGCAAGCAGTGCAATTTGCTCCCTTGCCAGTCCTAGCTCACTGCTAATTCTAGTCGCCAGGTACACCTCGAACACACTACCGCTATAGAAATTCTTAAAAACACGTGATGCGCCAAATGCCAATGTATCTGAGTCGTCGGATATAACACCATAGCACACACCGATATTATTTAGATGGGCACACTGTGCCTCAGCTTCCGCCGGCGCAACCATATAAGGCACTCCAAAAAGATCCAAGAGATCTGACATTTTATCCCACTGTTCTTTGCGTGTTTGGCTACGCTCGTACCTTGAAAATAGTTTCTCCATCTTTAAATAGTCCACGTATTCCAGTTCGTTTTTGTACATTGGCGTGCATGTATCTACAATTTCAGGTGCATCCTCTTCCCGGTGAGTCAAAATCGCCGTCCCCGCACTCACACTTGCATTGCTAAATAGTGAAAGTTCCTTTTTCTTCCCTGTTTCACTGCATGCCACACCATCTTCACTTTCACTGCTCCCTATGGATGATGCCTCCAATTCGTCGTCCGCCATATCCGGTGATTCCTCCGGAGACTCTTTTGAAGCACTAGACGAGAACTCTGGTAATGACTCAGAATGCGTCTCACGGGATGCATCACTTTCCGATGTGACACTAAGGTCATCAATTTCAGTATCATACGATGCATCCGCGTCTCCCACCGATGATGGCTCACGTGCATTTTCCTTGTTATCTGCATTCCCATTCTGTGTAATTGGCGGTACACATATTTCTTCTTCGATATCCCAGTCGTCATTCATATTCATCGAGCAAGATTGGTAATGTCCCTTTAAAGCATCAATGCTCTTGGTAGGTATGCTATGGTGACGTTGGTCCACCACCTCAAACTCTTCATCTGACTCTCCTTTTACGAGGTCGCCAAAAATCTCTGAATCATTAAGAAATATAGAGTCATCGACTTCTTTATTTTCTTGTTTCAATATTCTTCCCATAACTATGTGATATGGTTCCGGTTTCATATCGGCGCTTAAGTCATTCAGAAAACCGCTTTTCTTGCGCTTCTTCGTTTCAATGGTGTTGTAGTCAAAGATCTCATTTTCCGGTATTCCCTTCTTCACATCCTCCAGATGCAAGCCATCCTCATTTTTGACTACCCCAGCCAGGCAGGTATCCTTTAAGATGTCTCTCTTGATGTTCTCTATTTCGCGATTTATTTCCACATTTCGCAGATAACTCTCAACTTGTAAATTGGAGAACTCAGAAAGTGAGGACTTCAGCTGAAGCAAGTTTACACGATCGTCATACATCCATGCATCCTTTATCTGCTGCATTATGTGGTATCTCACTTCACCTGGCAGCTGCGAATACGATTCTTTCTTTATCGAACAGTCTATGGGTAATTCAACCATGTTCCTAGATCGCACTTGTGCAGATCCAGCTAGTCCCAAAGCCATTTCATTGTCAAAGTAAGATGAGTCCAGCACTCTGGTCGGTGCGGCATCAGTGAGGTTTACGTCTAAGCCACTGCGAGAGAGCTTCTTCAGCGCTTTGTATGATCTAGGCATAGTGAAGATGTCTATACTAGTGTCTCTCCCTTGTTGATCCGACGAAACAGCATCTGCAATGGCGGTAATGTCCTCAAACTCTTCCTCAGACGAGAATAAGCGTTCATCATGCTGTGGTATACTAGAAATGTCCTCAAGCGGTTCAGCCTTGTCATTCACAGGATGATGGTTTATCTCTAGAATATCCATATTATCTGCTATCTGTTTCAGCTCCTCATGCGATATTTCATCCCGTTTCTTCATAAAGCTACTAGCCTTGAAAACAGGGTTGTTACTGTTCTTAGCTAAATGTTTCATCTGAACAGCCAGAGCTTTAAATGCCAAAAGCTTAAGATTCTTGCTAAACTTCTCACGCTCCATAGCACGACGCATAAGCGTCCGCCTCTTCGCATCTGGAGGGCGTCCATCGAAGACGAATATGGGCAAAATACGCTTCTCCAACAAGTAACAAATTCGGAGAAAGAAGGTTCCGTATATGTCGTACCCCGTTCTAACGTTCGACTCCGAGGCCAAACAGTGACCTATCCAAAAGCTCCCATCTATGGAGACCTTCTTACCACGCAACAACTCAACACGAGAAGAAACCCCCGCTGCCGAAACCGCATCCCACAGTCCTTGTATACCCATTGCTCAGTGGGAATAGCTAAGAGGAATAGGCCCTTAAAGAATCACATACAGAGGTCTTGTATTTATTGCAGGAATGCTAAGAACAACAATAAGTCAATACGGCATTCACTGCTGATCATTAACGATGTTTTTTGCTGCTTCGGTCGTCGCTTGCGTCAGTATAGTGTGAGCTTCGTACCTATGGATGATGCGAACACAATATAGCTACCTACATTCGATCCATACATTTGGCAATGCATATTTGCTCCGACTTTGCCATAGAATCACCAAACTTGCTTCCAAAGCACTTGTTGAAACACGTCTTCTTCACTTGCTGAGAGCTATGTGGCGATTGCTGTGTTAAAATTACCTCGTTCAGCATAGTCAGCACGAGCAGATTCAGAGCGGTGTTTATCTCCGCAGAGTTTGCTGCGGGATCCTTTCGCATGGTGATCATAAATGGCTAACAGGCAACAAAGCTACGAATACTATTTAAAGGTTAAGTTTTCACCCGCAAATAGATCTATGATTCCGCTAATGTGGTAAGTGAGGTTAGTAAATCAGCAGATACCCCGCGATGACACTCTCGTTGACTATGAGAAACGTGGTAACTAATTGCAGTTAAAATGATTGTAATAGAGTTCGATCCTAGAATAAATCACATTAGAAGACCGCCTAAGGCAGTAGACAGTGCCTCTACACATAGCCACTGTAAAACCTCAGTGATATAAGTGTAATATTGTTGCCATTGATAACAATAAATAGACAACACAGACGCCACCAATATAGTAGACCACGAAGCTTCATTGAGTTGTCTAAAAAGATGATCATAAATACCATTAAGGTATAATGTGTATGCCTCATGCATCGTCCTGCCACTATATCAACCGCACATTTTTCTTCAATTCATTGCAGCATCGCAGTGATGTAAGACGAATCAATATTATTGTCACAACTCACTATGGCTTCACGCCTATAGAGGATGAAGCTCCCTATACACACCCTAGGCTTTGAGAATACAGGAGCACACGATACAAAGATATGGCATCAACCAATAAGCTAGACCCTTTGACAAGGCAGATAGTAAACGAGATCACCGACATATTCGCTCTTAATTGCATCAAGCCCTGGCAATTGAAGAACGCCGATGATGAGCCAATCGGTACTATAAGAGCACAGGAGTTTGTAGGTGTTGCCAGGCAGCTAGGCTGCGTATTTACAGCGTCTGAAAGTAGGGCGCTTAGTAGGCAGTTCAGGAAGCACGGCCTAAATTACATAAACGTGGACCAGTTTCTTCAACTAATCGATAACAAGATCAAGCATGACCATTTTACTGCAAAGTGTGAACCTTTTACCACGCCAAATGACATAATAAGGCCCAAGCTTGAGCAGTTGTATGACGTACTGGACTATCAGAAGCAGAACAAATTGACTCTTGCTGACATCAAGCATTTTCTTGGCTGTATAAACGACGGTGAGCTCAGCAACAAAGATATTGAGGAACTGCTGAAGACGTCAAAGGTCAAACTAAAAAGAAATTTAACCAAAGAGGAATTTGTACAAATTTTTTGTCCCGTAGAGGACACTTCCTATCTTTCCCTAAAGGTTCTCCACAGGTGAACACTATGGAGGAAGAAAGCAATGAATGCCCTCACAAAGTGGAGCTATCGCAAACAAAACGTTTGAGGCTGCCAAGGAGCGAGAAGAAGCGGCTGTTGAAGGAAAAACGCAGAGAAAGTCGAAGGATTAAGAGACGAGAAAAACGGCGTAACTCAAGGAAAAGGCATCAGGAAGAGCGTAAAGAGTTTCTCACTAACATGACTGAAGGTAAGGTCAATCTTACGTTTATTTGCATCTCTGCATCATTACTACATTACCGTGTCTATCCCCTGTTCCCGCTTGTCTCTTGATTTGAAGTTCGCATTGATAGCTTGCCTAACTCCACATAGATGAACGCCGATCATTCATCATCAGTGAAAGGCAGGAGCAAGCGGCATCCGAGAAGAGGAGAGGTGTCTTCCTGCAGAAAGCATATGATAACGGTCTTCCCATATGTATCAACTGTGCCTTTCACGATGAAATGGACGAAATCGTACGTTTATATAACATTGCAATCGTACACTATTCAGGAGGGCAAGAGCCTCGCTAAGCAATTATCGTTCGTATACAACGATATAAAGAATGAAAGGGCAATGGTAATGTATATCGGTTATGACGTCACGTCACATAGGTCAAACTTATTCTCACGGGAATTGACATGCAGTCTCCACTTTATAGTTATATGCAACTTTTTGGTGTAGATAGCTGGAAGGTAAGCCTATAGTTCAAGTATATAGCAAGCCCAGGTTCATAAACACCAAGAGAATTACTGGGATATTTATGACGTTAACAACGTTATTGTTCTATCGCCGGACGCCGAATTATTCCTCGAAGATATAGATATGGACAAAATATACGTTATTGGAGGCTTAGTAGACAAGCACATCAAAAGGAATGCAACATTGACGCAAGCCAAGAGATATGGCTTCACCACTCGCGCCCTACCTATTCCGGTAATATGACTCAACCAAATGACATTATCTTACAGACATATTTCCCTGAATGCAAAAGGAAGGTTCTGAGCATCGATGCAGTGTTCCACATACTGGTTATGAGGGCTAACAACAGCACATGGCAAGAAGCCTTCCAGGCTAATATACCCACACGTGCGAAAATAGACACATGAATATATTAAAATTCCACATATAACCACATGTTTAAACGTGCTCACCTCTATGCGTGTACGGCACCTGTGCCTGGCGCCGACGCCGATGACGCGTATGGATACGAGGAGCTCACCGAAATCGCAGGCCGCGAACAGGCAAAAAGGATTAAAAGAATCCCTAAAGGTCGTAATGATGAGGAGGCAACAAAGGGTGATACGAGCGCAGAGCCAAAGAAAGGTATGCACGAGTGCTTCCCTAGATAAATAGTCATCAGATGAAGATGTTATACAATGGATGACTGGCAATAAAGTGGCAAAATGCAAATTCTGCCCACAGAAGACCATGCTCAACCAGGATGCCGTTCAGAAGCACCTAGACAGCAAGGTAATACATGCGACTCACGCTGCTATAGCCGAGCCTTCTATCTTCTTGTGATACATCTGTTATAATCATACTCAGGCACATAAAAGGGCTGAGCAACGCGCACTATCTCGTAAAAAAGAGGCGGAAGATATGCGTGAACAGTTCATGAGGCGCATGGAGGCCGTGGAGGAGAAAGCAATTAAAGCCATCGCACGGCAATAAAACAATAAAAATAAGCATCGTCTAATTATTAGACATTCGGTTTGTCTTATTGCATCACGTGTGACACAGCGTCGGTCATAGACAGCGCGCAGACTTCTACCTGTACCCCCCATAACTATCTCAAAATATTATTCTTTTCTTGTTGGACATTACAGCCAACCTATCCTTATTCAATTGTGGCTGCAATAGTTTACACGAATCCGTGTGCACATCTCTTGTGTGTGCGCTACAGGACCCGTTTACTCTGTCGCGCACAACATGTCGTTGCCGTAATATAAGCGCGAACTCTACGCTTTCATGAGCGTATTCATCACATTATCATCACTTCACTCTGTGAATTGTACTAGACAATTGGTGGTATTCTTCCCGTATGCGCGGAGCTTTGCGAACGAGGTCTGTATAGAAGGTCGTCACACGCAACCATCATAAGATGTCGACCGATGTTGACTGTGTCAAAATCAGGTGTGACACCAAATTCGAGGCGGATACCTTCTTCAACTTCCCAGACGATTACGATGACCAGTACCTCCAGAAGACCCTGAGCGCACACACACACCAGGATGACAATGAGTCGGCGGAAACGCCGAGTTCGAACGAGTTCCTTCTGTCTAACCCGGCCAATGTCGATGCTACTAGGACGCAGTTAGACACCAGCGATGCTCCCCCAGGATTCGGTATGTCTAGTATCCTGCTGACCCCCTGACTAATGTGTAGATGACATTATGGTTAAGCGAAAGAGCGACCTACTGGTTTGCATCGGGAGGTTTAGGGCAAAGCACCCTGATAAAGTCACACTCCAGGAATATATGATGCATGCCTATGTCATTGTTCATACCAAGAATCCTCACACCATCCTTACATACGAGATTATAATGACTCACAGCAGTCTGGGTAAGACAGGTTTATGGCTTCATCTGTTCCATCCTACATATGTGTCTCTTTGTCTCTCCAATTCAGCACTCCAACTGCTGTTGATGCTTATCACACCGTGTGATCAGTCCACTAGCAGGCGCTATAGCTCTATGTCTACTGTCATGTTTTGCTATATGTTTGTCTGTCTCACTGTACAACATCAAGCCAAATCGCTTTCAGATCCTGCGCAATTCTCAAGGGTCCTTTACACGCAGACCTTGTCAAGGCTGGAGCAAGAGGGGTTTCAGACCGATGCTGCAGATCTTCTTAACCCTAGGATTCAACATGATAAAGAAATTGTGCAGATGGACAGGCAAATCAGCTGTTTGTGGCAGTGCTACTTCAGCGACTTAGGTGAGCAAGATGAAGTGATGACGGAGCTGAACACAGTTACACCGTGTAGAACGTCAGATGGTACACCTAGGAGTAGGGATGACAATGTGGATGAGCCGCAAGCAATAGAGAACAGTGGAAATCTCAGTTTCAGTGATCTTATGCAAGTGACGGAGTTGTCAAAGGATGTTGTTTATGAGGCCTTGAGGCTACACGGTAACCGTCTCGTGCAGCGCAGTGTCTACGGTGAGACCAGACGTCTCTACGGAGGCAATGTTGCCATAGGCGGCCAGGAAGCAGTAGCAAAGGCCAGCTCTACATCCGAGGATCTGAGGAGTTTTGTAGAGAATATCCAAAAATACTCAGTAGACATTAGTTCTGATGTGCATCACATCGGCCAAGAAAGGAGAATGTCTACCAGGCAATATAACCTTTTGAGAAAGAAATTGATGTGAGCACGCTATGTGCAAAGGACAGGCATATCGGTCCAAGATTGTATTAATAATCGCAAATGGCGTTGTATGCCTGCGCAGTATTTATCTGCGACTAACCAGTGTATATACACCTACATCGTGCCGTAACAAATGTGCACAATGTAGACACTTTGATTTTTTAATGTACTATATTTTATTGTGTTAAAAACTGCGCATCTCGTGGGGGTTCGGATGGCATACGCCGTTGTTACACATCATCACCAGACACAACTAACGATGGAAACTGCATCGTTCTCACTATGAACTATATGCGTTGTGCCTAATAGTAATGGGTAGAAAGAGAAAAAAGGTGTGCAGTAATGTGCTTCTGCGCAGGTGTAAGAGGCGTCGCCCATCCTCCAGGAAATACCCTGTCATCCTTACACAGTTCAAAGGAACTAAGCGCAATGTCACCCGCCTGTATGAGGATTGCCATGACAGCGTTGACTGCTCCGAATGTGATCTTGAAACGTGCCACTGTGGCTGTGGTAGACAGATTACACAATTTCTCAGTGTTCTGTTGCAGCGTTTTTTCACCTCTAAAAGGAAGTGGCTGAGGAGTTTACGGGTTTCCAAAGGTCGTCCTAAGGAACTAGACCAAGTTATTCAAGTCATTCAGGAAAAGGGGTACGACGA
The DNA here is from genome assembly GCA_035575875.1 of Babesia gibsoni. Lineage (NCBI taxonomy): Eukaryota > Apicomplexa > Aconoidasida > Piroplasmida > Babesiidae > Babesia > Babesia gibsoni. The sequence goes on from CP141527.1 coordinate 2,089,700, forward strand.
CTTCGCCACAAAGGGCCTGGACCTTGATGTAATAGACCTGGACGTGTCTAGACAACAATGGCTCATGGAAGAGGAAAATGCCAACATGGTGAAGCAAGCCTTGATTGCTTTTTGCGTAGTGAACAATGTTGGCTATTGGCAGGGACTGCATGATGTGGCGGCTGCATTGGTGTACCTTTCACCACGGCCAACTACCGGCGAGCTGGCTGCCATTCTAGAGATGCTTGTACTCAATTTTGCCTCCATATTGCTGAGAGTCACTGAGGATAACGTTGTTAATGATGCTGGAAAGATATCTGCCAGATGGAGATTAATGTTCCAGTTCTTCTTCCCAAAGGCCGCCACAGACATAGAGAAATTATCTGAATTCAACTCTTGGAACGTCAATTGGTTTTTGACTATGGGCTTTTATCGTTTCGGTTGTGCATATGTGGTTTTGTCATATGTCTATGCAGTCATACTTTGCAGCGCTGGCTGTATGACCGCCTTCATGTACCAAGAACTGGGCTACCTAGGGGTGAGAGGGTATATGAGGTGGTTAATGAACAAGAATGTCGAAAGCAATGGCATTGTAGGAAACCTACTAGATGGACACCTGGATGAATCCTTTTTGTCAAAGGTGCTGACCAATTCAAGGATGGTTCACATTGAAGCAGAGGAGATGATAAATGTTTCCAGGAACCTCTACGACACACTCAACGGAGTAGATTGTGAGCTTGCCACATTCCCTCTTATCTCCATTTTGAGGTTCTCAAACTTCTTTTTTAACAAGAGTCCACTGTCCCTATATAAAAACAGTGATATACAGGTAAAGACGGTAGTTGAGATTAAAATATCTGATATCTTCAAGGGCAATGAAACTCAGCGATTTACTGAGGGCCAATGCAAGCAATCGCAAGTTCGAACGAAGGACATGAAAGAATGGCATAACCCTTGTTTGCATAGCTTGAGACCAAGTGAGCGCCTGAACAACGAGCTGCTCAACATATATTTGAAGAATCTTCATGATAATGTCTTGAAAAAGTCATTCATATATCCTTCCAGGTTTGCTGGAGGTATATCGCAAAATGGGTCCTTCTACTGTAATATAGTAGACGTGCGAAGTAACTATCTCACATATGGTGAGCCTTTGGACTCCTTTTTTGGGGATACTGCAGTGTCATACGTAACGCAGGACGACATTGACAGTATATTGAGTGAAGGGAGCTTCTCTCCTGTTTTTACAATTTGGATAATCATCACTGATAGTGGTTATGATAACCCCCAAGACCCTTTGTCACTACAGTCACTCGACAAAGGGGTTGATATGTATACTATGTTAACGAGGATATATAGTGGAGTCGCCCTACTAAGAGGTGGATACACCGCATTGCTGAAATGGAGAAATCTGCCCATTCCTTCGAAGTTCAATGTTCCATTCATCAAAAAGTTCTTGGGCTGGATACCTGTTGCTAGAGACACTGTGCCAAGGATATCAATTGAGAACGTTGTAGATACCTTCGGTGATCCATTCACTGATATTACGGCAAGATACAGGACTAGTGTCTCTGCGAGACAAAACATATTTCTGAATAATTCATCAGCTGTTGCATTAAGCGATCAAGACCTTCCGCGAACATTTAGGCCATGTAAACGTCATACAGTTTATATCAATATAGGAAGAGTCATGTCTGCAGTATTCAACTCAGATGGTGGTGTGAATGTAAATGGAATGGTGTGGAATCCGCGCGTAGTAGCGAGGCGCAAAAGTGCTCCCTGGTCTAGCTTCGCATTATACATGTCCACCTTGTTTCAGGTTGCAAACATTGACGGTATTATGGAGGTTGTACCTATAAACACCGGTTTGCCTGGACTACGCAATATCGTAAAAAGGAGAATGTCAGATTTCCACGACTTTATGACCAGGGACGTTGTTGTCATCTGTGATGACAATTCCACGTCCATATACTGCCCGTCTAGGCGCTTGTTCAGGGCGGTTACACGGTTGTACCCAACCTGCAGATATGCAATTCGTAAACCAGTAGTGAAGCGATGGTTGATGTGTATCATAAGCACAAAAATGCTTACCGCAGCCATCATAAAAGATGAATGTATAGTGATAACTTATGTCTCCCTGTCATCAAAGGAAGCAAATGTAGATATCCGGGACTCCATGCAGGATCCGGGGCAGAAAGATTACAATGCGTGTGCTGATGACTTTATATCTGCTCACCCATTCAAGATTCCATTGGAGCAAATGATAGGGGCAATGGATGGGAGTATTACCAGTGGCCAGGTTACAATGCATGAAAGCTTTGTAACATCTAGGGGAAGTTCTGCAATGAGTTCAGATGTGAGGATGCAACCACTTTGCAGTGAACGTAGAGCCCATGTTTTTTCGAGGCGTATAAAAACTCATACTAAACCCGTGGAGAATGTAAATAAAGCTGCCCTGGTACAAGGCAAACAACAAAATGCAGTTCATATGAAGAAGAATGTCTTTGTCCCGAGAAATCAGCTCAAAAGGAGTCAGACGCGTGAAGGCATTCAATGACACTAAATAACAGTTTTGGACGTAATATATATTCCTACTAAATGTTATACAACTATGCAATCATTATTATGATATCATAACCATATGTACATCGTGGTTTAATCTTCTAAAATGCGACCTTTAGTGTTCGCCTAATTCTATATAGCTTGTAAGCGCACATCCCTGCAGTTGACGCTGCCATTAGAAACCACTGTGCTGCGTAATTTAAGTGGGTTTCCGGGTCGGCGTAAAACAACAAGTAATCCGACACCTGCCTTCGTTGATAGTAGGGTCTAACAGAGTCCACATTCTTTCGTGATGTTGTGCGTAGTTGAGTTTGCGATGTTTCTGCACTATATTTACCCTCCTGTGTGGAGGTTTCATTAAGGTCATCGTGGTACAACACGTCGTACGCATTCAATCCATACTTCCCCATCATATTAGGATACCTCGAATACACCTGCTGTGATATGCTTGCTGGGTCGAAATATGTGTAAACCATTACTGTGTCGTTCCGAATTAGCCTACTAGGTCTGTTCACATAGGTAGATGATTCACTACACTGTCTTCCGAAGATGGAAGACATTATATTGCGATATATATTTATAATACCTACTTTCATTGATGCCTTAAGCGATTCACTTATCTCCCCCTTAACCAAGACTCCCCTAACAGTAACCAGCTCTGGGAAACCTAAGTCCTTCATAGCATCACCATTTCCCAGCCATCCCATGTTAACTAAAACACACGACCCGTCTTTGAACCGCAGTGGACAGACTACGTTATAACCTGAGCTGTCTCCATATGTTTGATACAATGAGGATCGCGGACCTACGAGTATCTTGCAACTAGTGTCAAGTATGCCTTTACATTCAATGCGTCGGTAATCCATAGGAGCACCTCCCAATAACAGCAAAGAATGGTCTACGTCACTGAAAGTGTCTATGCTCACTAATGGCTGTTCCAGTGCAAACTTGCGCCTTTGTAGTAACTCATGTTTCCAGTCACGTCTCAGCAGCTGCCAACGTCCAAGATAACAGAAGGCACCGCAAAATATAGCACCTACAATTAACACCCTTATGTATTCGCCCTTTCTTATTCCATATTCACTATAAAAAATAGACCTCCCCACTGGAGATGTGACACTTCTATTCAAATCAACCAAGCGGACAATAACGCTTCCTTCAGCATCTAACGGTCTGGTTGGGAAGCCACCTGATTTCCTAAAGAGCTCCACCTCTTGATCGCTAGGATAATAAAGCCACTGGTCCTTCGTACAACGAAGTGGCGTCCCGTCCTTAGGCACGGTTAACTGTGAAGTCCCATTTAATTCTTCCGGCTTCAAATAACTGTTCTCCTCTCTATTCTTACTTGGCAGATTGTCGCCGCATGTTTCAGCCTTTGAAGAATAGGGTCTCCTGCCATAGTATGTATAAGAAAGCCTTTGTGTCGAATACGTGTCAAGGGGTAAAACTAGTCGCCATTGCAGTCCATGGCTGATTTTTCGAGCACTGAGACACCGCATCAGCCTAATGCTTTTCAGCAGTCAATATTGCATGTTGCTGCGCCACATTATTTCCTCCATATAAATGAGCCTCCACATCTAGATGTACATCCAGCCCATCTACATCTTAAAACGTTGTAATAAATTGTGGACCCACAATGATGTCCGGCGAAAGGCATTGCTCTTCTGCGGAAAGTCTGATTGCCATAACAAAGAAAACTTACCAACAATGAATTGGTTAGCCACTTCTCCAGTTCCAGGGCGCCAGATCTTGATAGCATATAGATCAAGCGAGACCGTGGTGACATTAGGTCATTTCTACTTTGATTACTGATAAAAAGTTCAGGCACTGCATTGATGCATCGCTATATGAAGTGACCTCTAGACACATACGGAGTGGAAGGGTATGCGAACAGCCTGATGGCCTATGGTGTATCGGTGTCTAATATATAAATATTCTACATCAAAATCAACTTGTATAAATCTTTTATCTCATAATTGCCGTAATAACTGTCTACATTATAAAGCGAGATATGATGTGCTCTTCCACGACGTCTATAAGGCAAAATAGGTGGACCAGACAGTATTAACATTTTTATATCTACTGTTGGTGGGAAAATATCAAAGTAAGACTTTTTCTCACTATCGTTTAATGAAACCAATAACCGCCCTATGCGTCAAGCGTGGCTCCGTATTGCCTACCTTAAATGGCTAATACAACATACTGAAAATTTCATATTGTTAAGTAGCATATGGTTACTGGATTAATTTAATATATAGTAAATCTCCCCATGATGCAATATGGATCTGAAACCCCGTAAATTCATGTTGTGGTGAATGTGTCGAAATGGTGTAATTCCACCTCGTCTATGCGTCACTACCCGTCTAAATGACATCTGCAAATACAATGTTCTCTACACACTAATAGACGCTCTATGTAGACCTCATTTAGCCGTTAGAGACCTTGGCACTGTCCCATCGCACTTATCGCAGAGATGATGGAGAAACGAAAATCGCCGCATCCGGACGACATCGATGAAGGTGAGCCTCTCGGTTTTGTTATACATGGACCTAGCAGCGCCGGATAACATGCAGGATGAAGGAAGCAGCTCTTGCGGAAAGCGGGTCTGTCAGACCTGGGTAATGAGGCGTATAGCGTCGGAGGATAAGTCTATAGGGATTGAACAGAGCACTATGGAGTATCCGGTGGAGGATGCTTCTGCTGAGACATTTAATATAAGGCGGGAAGACTTAGACTTACTTGGGGGCTCCTTCGGCAGTTCAGAACTAGGGCTAGCTACCACACACGAAGACACTGCAATTTATACAGATCACCACCCAACTATGAATAATGTGATAACATGTGATCAAGTTAACGGAGGCTCTCCTGAGGTTTGTATGGAAAGCTCAGGAATGCAAAGTGATGATGTAATCAACTTTGTAAACCAGGCCGCCGTTACCGATTCCTCAGGCCACGTTTGTGATCTCGCTCCACCTGGAGGTTCTGGCGATTCTGCTTATCAATCCTTTCCGAGAAACGATGATGTTAGCGCATTAATGGAAGAAATAGACTATGCTCCCAGTGGTAACTATACCAGCACCAACGACTTTGTCTATAGCAGCAATCCCAGCGCATCGCAGCTGGGAGCAAATGCAGATGCTAATCATGTGATGGAGATCGTTGTTAATGATGAAGATGGTAACGAAAGCGACTGTGAGATAGTCGGCATAGTACCAAACCAACATGGAGTTGTCATGAACAACATGGTCAGGCCTCTCAGGTCAGCACCCTCATTAGTTGACTTTTATGACCGATTGTGCGACTTGGCAGCTCTATCAACTGGCATCGTGTCGAATAATGATCAACAGCGTCCAGAAGCTGCGGAGGGCACACCAACACATGTCAACGATATAGGCATCTCGCCGGTTTCATCCGACATAAACATGCACAACGTGCCAAACGTTGAGGGAACTTCGGAATATTCAATGATGAATGAGAATCATACCATGGGATCTCCCACAGAGCAGGAGAACGGCACCCAGGGTCATGCAAGAGTCGGGGCTGCAGAATTCCATATGAACAGAAGATTGGATCTTCCCCAGATTACTAATGATGCTGAAGACGACGACGTGATAATAGGGCCCATGTTTTGGGGGCCACCTAGGGTTTCGTTTAATCCAAGAGAGTATTATGCCCGAGCGAAGCCCATTGTGAGCTCGTATAGTTTTATTGAAGGTGACAGTCGCGCTCCCAATTTGGAAAGCATTCTTGAGGATGTAGAATTCCTTTTTAGGTGTCCCATTTGCTATTCAACAATCGCAAGGTTCAAATCCGGTAAAGTGCCAAACAACAATGATAGGGTTATATACTCAACGAAATGTGGACACATGTATTGCTTCGAGTGTATAGAAAGTGTGAAGAAGCGGCGAGAGTGTTCTATTTGCAGGAAGCCGATAAAAGATTCTAAGCAGTACCATGTTATATATCCATAATTGGGGCCGTTCCCTTCCGCGGTTTCCGAATTATGACAACTGTCATCGACAGCAGTTCACGAGAAATTGGAGACATTACGCATATCTCATGTTAAACAGTTGTATTAGATATTTCCAAAGGCATCTGTCCTTTCTAAGACCACTTCAATGAAGGTAACCAATTAAAGGGCTACCTGACTAACTAATGTGTATAATATATATGATTACGGTGGTAGTGCCTATCTACGGTAGTAATATTATGATATATTGTCATCTGCATCACTGTCTGTTGTTTATCTTTAATCGCTATATTAATGGCACCGGGTTATAACATTAGCCTGTTCACAAAGTAGATAGGTGCCCTCTTCCACCATAGCAATAAACATCTGTCCTCTATCGCTACAGATATATGGTATCAAAACCACTCGACTGTATGCATAACAAGCGGGTTCATCTATTTGAACAATCAAATGCTGCTTTCTTATTTTTGCAGTGCCTAGCAACGCACGTACAGTATGCGCAACAGCAGGCGCTATTAGGAACCCATAATTGCTGCGGACATACTCAATAGCGGTCGAAAGTGCTCATAATTACTTGACATTAGCAGGGCTGTACGGGAGAGTCACCCATGCAGCCACATAGCCTTAGCATTAATATGGGTTCGGCTGACAATCACTCGTAATGGAAGCGAGCAAAGGCTGATGCATTATGCTTTTCACGTTACTGTCATACAAATAACATACTAGTAACTGCAACAGCTGTTTCATTCAGCATGTATATGGGTTGGATCCCCCGGTTGTTGTAGCTAACCTAACCGACGTTAGGAAATTACCGTGTCAAATAGCTCTTATCATCCAACAGTCTATGTATGGTGAAGCCTCAGTGACACTAATCAGTTACTGTTCACAGCAATAACATCCAGTTAGCATCGACCATGGAGAGATGAGCTTATATGGTAACCGTGGTGGTACTAGGTGTAAGTCATACGGGGTGACAGTGTGGTAAGCTGATGAGAGGTAGTATGGATGCACATACAGAGGGGTAATTTATCTGAATATAGAATCCCTTTAGTGACATACCATGCATCATTGACCATTGTTCCTGGTGATTTATGGCAAGTAAAATGGATGTCCTAATGTCGCTGGTGGGCTGTGTCACGCAGTAGATGGCGACGACAGTACGTGCCATCTTCATATATATACCATAGGCCATGCATTGCAGATCATACATAGTAATGAAATGCATTCGTCATATCTAATATCATATGTACATTCACTGTGTGATCTCCACTCCATATGTCAAGCTAACAGAGCTATTTGCGTTTACCCTAGAGGTATCCGTTAAATGCAATATACTCCAATGTTTTAGAGGATACCCCCCCCGTTCGCCCTTTACTAATATACATTTGAAATCATATACAACTACTATGACATGTGTCTTCCTTTTCTGATGTACATAATGGCAGTAACTATGTAGAAAGCAGCTACCAGCAATGCAATCACCAGGAACAAGCTGCCAACGGCTATCAATATGTCACATTTCTTTTTCCTTCTAGCACCCGCGACTATTGCTACCAGTTGTCCTCCAATAAGAGCCGCCATAATTACTATAAACAAAATGGCCCATAACGTGTTATCCTTCAGCGTGGGGATATTCAAAATATCTATTGCCTTATCCCAAAAATCATTTGTTGAAATCACGCGGTCACTGTCAGAATCATCGACTGCTGGAATGCTATTTCTGTCAAATTCACTATTCGTCTCATCTGTAGATACCTGCGCTCTAACGTGGTTCTCCGCCATCGCCAATGCGAGAAAGCCAAGGACGAGTCCTGCAGACAGCATCATGATTAGACCGTGTATAGCATAAATTCATAGTTTGTTGACTTGCAATATAATATCAAAAGTGCTGCGTGAACTACTTGTGATTCCAATTTGTCATGTGATGT